>CM016491.1:3825462-5295462 GCA_002890555.2 Lagenaria siceraria | reverse complement strand
GATTAAGCTTAAAGGAGAGATTAAGCTTTGTTCTAATTAATTAAAATACTTCATCAAAGAAGGATGCTGCACAATTTGAGAAATACGAAAAAAATCCTTACCTCTTTGACAATGAACTTCAACATATTTGAGAACTTCCCAACTGCAGCGACTCCATCTGGTTTCTCAAATGCCACAAAGGTTTGCCCGGGTGAATTGTAAGGAAGAGATCTGAGTGGCTTGGATACCACTTCCGAGAATTCCTCTGCTTCCGAGGCATCCACAATAACATTAACCTGCAGAGGCGGACAATATTACAAAAGCAATTTTCTAGGTGGTTCAACAAAAAGATGCACTTGATTTTAGGCATTACATTTTCTAGTAGCTGCTCAGGAATTGTATTCGTGCAGTTATATTGAAAGACAACGTGTCTATCAAAAATATGCTTGACAACATTGACAGCATACTCTGTTTCTGCCTCTGTAAGCTCCAAAGATGCGGATGACTGCAAGGACAACACAGAAGTTCCCAGAATAAAAACATGACACATTAGCATATAAGACTTTGAATGGCGAATGGAAGAACCTTGAAAAGCTTCCCAAAGTCAGCAAATTCTTCAATGGAGCGAAGCATCTTTTCATAAGCATCAACAGAAGAAGCAAGGGTAATGGGAGGAGCCCCAAGCCCATTCGATTTTTTACTACTGCCTTTCTTCTCAGCAAGTGGTAGGGATTTCATCTCCTTAGGTACAGAATCAAGATCAAACGGTTCTTCAGACGGTTCCTGTGCCCATATGCAATGAGATGAGATAGTGACCATGGTGGTAAACTAAATTTAAAAACACCAGGTTAAAACACCTTACATAGTTTTTCAAACTGGTCTCCAGATTCACCAGTGGCAAGTCTAGAGAGCCAAAAAGAATTTCTTGCACGTCTTTCTCATTTTCAAGAACTGAACCATCTGCTCCAAGTGTCTTAAGATAAAGGGTTGCCCTATCACGAACCTGCAGCCAGCAATTGGTTCACAGTTGCACATTTGTTCATTGGGGGAAAAAATAAAAACCAAGTCCATATTCTCAGAGAAATAGGAATAAGCAAAAAGAGTACATTTCTGAAATCCAAACAAACAAAAAACAGTAAAACGATAGAACAACCATAACAATGACGATAAATACACAACATCACCACTGAATGCAAAATTTGTAACAAGAAGATATGATGATAAATGACTAAATAATGATCAAGGAACACTGAATCATGTAGAGATGTGCATTATACCAACTGCAAGTTCTCCACTAATTTTCTTTCCTTTCTCTTTTATGCTTTTCAGTAATTAATACTCAAATTGTCAACAAATGTATGTGATAACTGGCTACTATACTATGCATAAACCAACATAACTACATATCATCAAATCACATATACGGATGGGCAAGCAGATGTTAGCTATAACCCTATTTCAACTCTACTACTTAAAGAAAGTCAAACCCGTCTTAAATTAGACAACTGAAAACTTGTAGACCTTATTTATGACCATCCCTTATTGATTGCTCAAAAAAGGAAGACCCAACGAACTTCCTTTTATGATTTGCAACTTTTTGGTGCTACCCATGAATAGGTCTAGGGAGGCATTATAATTAGACTTTAGAGAGGTTAACCAAGATTAATTCTGTAAAATACTTCAACACATTCTAATCCAAAAACTGGATCTTAGTTTTCAAATAATTAGATAGTAGGGCTACCGGCTATGACTAGGTGAACAAAATTGGTTGAAATCATAGTACAACTTATGTGTTAAAAATATAGCGAATACTTTGGTTGTCTTTATTCTCCAACAAGCTCATAGGGAAAGGGTATTATACGTAGTGATCAGCAACGGACTGACTCACCAAAACACTATTTATTGCTCAAATCTCCCTTAAGGGGGTAATATTTCAATTAACTCATAACTTAGAGCAACCCTTTGAGCTAGGGTCCATTTCAATTAACTTAGAGACTAGAACAGCCCTTTGAGCTAGGGTCCATTTCAATTAACTTACAGACTAGAACAATCCTTTGAGCTAGGGATATTAATACCTAGCAAGGAGACTTTAAAGGGTGTGCAGAATTGTAAGATGAAGTTCCTTGACATTTCAATAACTTAATATCATCCACGGACATCTTTTTCCTCAGCCCCAACCAAAATAATTGCAGTCATCATATCACAGCTTAAATGCAAGCAAAAATGACAGTATAAAGCACCAGACATTGAAACATGAATACACTATTCAAAATAAATCATCAAGAACAAGAAACCTAAGACCTGTTATATAATAGACTAACCTCATCGTCACTGTCAAAAAGGCATCGTCGAAGGAGAACATATATTCGGGGCTGAAACAGTTTTAAGAAATTTTCAATCAGTTTAGCAAAGTTTCACTTTAATGGAAGTGAGGAGCACCAAAGAAACAATACCTTCAACGAATCAACCATGACAGCAAACTTTGCCAAAGTGCTCACTGCACAAGCTCGAACAGTTGCATTCTCAAGATGTACACGATTATATATATAACGTATATACTTGCTAGGATCTGAGGCTTTCGGACCTTCAATTCCCAAAAAGTGAAGTATCTAATACAAGAAGAGCAAACTTATATACCACGTTAGAAGGAAAGAAAGATCTAATTTCTCAACCAATTATCAAAGCAGTGATGGAAGACTGACCTGTGTGGAAAGATAAGTGAATTCGCAGTCCTCTATGAACTCACACAAATGAAGCAAACCATTTTCTTTTGCTTCAGGTATATCTCTAATAAGGATCACAATTGAATCAACTATCACCTTTTTGTACTCAAATCCACCTTCTTCTCTGAGAATGTTGCATAGGAAGTTCATCCTATGATAACAAAAACACAAACAACATGATAAGTGCTTCATGTAAGAAATATGTACACAACATACAGTAAGTATGCACCCAATAAATTATAATATTCTTTTTTTTTACAAGAAATTTGTGTGTTACTAAAGTGAAAAGAAAACAAGAGCAAACACTGTAGTATTCAAACACTAAATTATGAACATTATTTACTCACAGAGATCTGTACTTCAATGGAAACTTCAAACACAGGGATCTAATGGCATCCACAACTACAATTTTAAATTCATCAGCAATATCTGACATAAAGTTTGTTATCTGCTTCATCAGGCGATCCACACTTGACTCATTTCCAGTCTTTAGAAGTGTGGTTATTGCAAGAGTTGCAATGCTTCTGTTCTGGTCTGAAATCAAACTCTCCATATCAATGTTACAGTTCGTGACAGCCATTGGATGTGTCATTGCCACCTGCAAAAGTACAAGTTTATTTGTGTATTGACTTCAAGAAGGTAGTAACAAAAATGTAGTAGAAATACAAGACGAACCCACATTACATCCCATGATTAAATAAATTAAATCAGGGGCATCTAAAAACAAAAGAATAGCTCTCTTCCATATTTTAATATGCCAAGTAAATTAACAGATGGCCTAACCATCTATTAAAAGGAAAAATATCTAAATTTAGTATAGAAAAGAGCATGACTCAAATGTAAAGGACCTTGTTCAGAGTACGGATGGCAGCAAATCTCAATACTGGCTTGGGAGAGTTTAAAAAGAGCTGAAGTACAGTAATTGCTGGAGTAACTTCTCTGCTTGTCACACCATTTAGTTCTGCAATAGCTCTGGCAGCCTCAAGGATGACCATCTCTGATTTGTGCCGCAGACAACTGTCGAGAAAATCATATAATGGTCGATCCCCAGTTTGACTATTAGCAGCTGATTCACTAGCAACCTGCAAAAGACTTCCATTTATGCATTAACATAAAAGAGAAATTCGGTGCTTGGTATGACCCTATTCTGAAACACACCTGACTGGCATAACGAACCAAAAGGCATTGGGCCAAAGGAGAGCGAGCAGTGCCCCGCGTCAAGCTACTAACCAACTTGTTAACAGCTAAACGATCATTCTGACGAATCTGCAGTTTTGAAATATGATTTTTCATTATATATTTTAAATTCAAAACTAACCTAACCCAGAGATCAACAATATCCACTATGCCCATAGAAATATTAAATCATACTACAATGTCCAATCTCAATAAATTTCACGCTCATTTTACAGCTATCACGAAAGTTTCTCAACAGATCTCAGCCTGTTCTTGTGTGACATTACTAGACATACATACAGAACAATTACAAATCACATAAAGATGAAAATGGAGATATCCAACAGTATGGTAAGATCTACTACTGATGTTTGGAAAAAGAACAAAATTTTTAGGCAACAATTTGCAGACAAACAAAATAAGAGAAGAGAATCGAGAGCATTACAAAGAACTGTTAGCTCTCTACATCGAACAAAATCATGTAGAAATTACTGGAATAGTTGCAAATTCAAAAATAAGTTAATTTAAAACACTGGGTTGCTCAAGGATAATCACGGTATTGATCCCCCCAACAAAAACAGAGAAAGGCTGCCATCAGGACTGAACTTGCGGACATTTCATCTAGAGAGGAGATCTCATGGAGACAGAAATGCAAGCTGAAATGAGCTATCGAGGGTGATGAAAACAGCAAGTTCTTCCGTAGATTGATGTTTTGTAAGCAAAGAACGAACACCATTGTGGAGATTCTTTCAAGTTCAAGAGCTAGTTTGGTCACTGATAGAGACATTGAAGCTGAGTTTCTGGATTTTTACTTGGGTTTGTACACAAAAAGGCAGAGGCGTGGTCAACTACCAACCCTTGACTATCAGGATCCCATTGAGCCCTAACAAAGGACAGATTTGGGGGGACCCTTCTCGAATGAAGAAAGTTGGCATGGGGTTGCAGATCTTGGTACTAATAAATCTCTTGGGCCCGATGGTTATCGTGCTGAATTCTTTTAAAAAAACTGGAACATTCTCGAAGGCAATATCAGGAGGGTGTTCCAAGACTTTTTTAAGAGTGCTATCATCAACAAGCCTAAATGACACCTATATTTGCCTTATTCCTAAGAGAAGTGCTGCAAAAACAGTTGAGAGATTTCAGGCCTATAAGCCTCACATCTTGCCTCTACAAGTCATAGCTTAGATGCTCTCAGAAAGGATTAAAAAAGTTTTTCCATTCACTATCACAGAATACCAGTCCTTTTTTTTTTTAAGGGTGACAAATTCTTGATGTGTCCCTTATTGCAAAAAAAAACTCATTGAGGAATAGAAGATGACAGAAAGGAGTGGGTCATCATTAACCTTGATATTGAGAAGGCTTTTGAAATGGTGGATTAGGATTTTCTTGATGACATTCTTATGGCCGAAGGTTTTGGTCACAAATGGAGGAGATAGACTTCTCAACCCTCATTAATGGGACACCAAGGGAAAAAAATATTATCCTCTCGTGGCATTTGACAAAGGGACCTCCTATCTCCATTCTTATTCATCTTGGTTATGGATGTAATGAGCCATATGATTACTTATGAGGCATTTTTGGTAAAAGATTACTTGTGAGGCATCAATTGGAAACATTAGAGGCTTTGACATTGAAAATGGCAATTTATCCATAAACCACCTTCTCTTCGAAGACAACACCATACACTTTTCTTTCCAAGACAAAGCTTTTCTTACAAACTCATTCAACACCATTCACCCTTTTGAGTGTACATACAACTTGAGTATTAACCATCAAAAATCTGAATTTCTGGGGTCAACAATGATATCGAGACATTGACTACACTTGCTACTGATTTTAGGTGCAAATTGGGTGTTTGGCCGGCCACTTACTTAGGTCTGCCTCTAAATGGAAACCCTCAAACTGTATCCTTTGGGGCCAATCATCGAGAGTGTGGTTAGGAGGCTAAATAATTGGAAGGAATCTTATGTCCCCAAAGGTGAGCGGCTTACTCTTCTCCAAGTCGCCCTTTACAATCTTCCAAACTATTGCCTCTCCCTCTTTTACTTATCATCCAAGGCTGCTAGCACTAGTGAAAAGCACTTTCATAGATTTTCTGTGGAATGAAAAACAGAAAAATGGCAAGGCTCATCGCATTTGTTGGCAAGAGGTAAAGCTCCCTAAATCTGATGGTGGCTTGGGCCTTATGGGCATTAAGTTGAAGAGCAAGGCCCTCTTATCTAAATATATTTGGTCATTCTACACTGAAAAAACCACATTATGGAGGAGGGTCATTGCAAATATGTAGACTCCACAGACTTTGGTAATAAACCATGTTCTCATTCGCTCAATTACTCCAAGGATCCTTGCAAATATATTATGAGGCAGCAGGATTTAATACTTAAGAAGTTGGCAATGGCCTCTCCACACTATTTCAGTATTTTGGTCTGATACTTGGGTTGATTACTCCCCACTCAAGCTGGTTTCTCCTTGTACTTATGCTCTTTCCTTGAAGAAAGATGGTTCTGTAGTAGAATGTTGGAACATGGATGAAGGCTTTTGGATTTTGGGTTTTCAAAGAAACCTTGCTGATGCTAAAATTGTTGAATTGGCTGGCCTATCTTTTCTCCTACGAAATCTGAATGACCCTACTCATAAAGACCATTGGCTATAGAGACTTGACAACAATAATGGTTTCTCCAAAAAATCTCTCTGTCACTCTTTATCTAGAAAAGGATTGCAGCCCTCAGTCCATTTGAAAGGGATCTTATCCTAAGAAGATCAAAATTTTCTCATGGGAGGTTAGTCATGGCTCATTAGAACGAACGATGTTATCTAAAGAAAACCTCCATGACTCTGGTTGACTCCCCATTGGCATGTCCTTTGCTATCGAAATGGTGAATTTGACTTGCATCTTTTTGTTCATCCATATGGTGAATCATTCTATAAAAGATGCCTCTCCTACTTCAATTTTATTTTTTTTGGATAGAATAAACAACTTTAATTGAGAAAAAATAAAAGAATACAAGGGCATATAAAAGACAAGCCCACAAAACATCCCTTCTCCAGAAAGGGATTCCAACTAAGTAAGACGTTTCCTAGATAATAATTACGAGAAGCTTCGAAATCGAAGCCCACAAAGAAACATGAAGCCTCTCCTACTTCAATTGGTCCATTGCTTTTACCCCAGGCCCCAATGACTTTGCTAGACTTCATCCTTGTGGGTCGTCCATTCTACAAAGAAAAGGAAGTCCTTTGCTAAATTTCACCAGAGTCTTCTTTTGGCTGGGGTGGTTGGAGCACAATCGACGCATCTTCAACAACAACACAATGGAATTTGATTTGTTGACAATGAGAAGGAATTTGATTCTTTTTTACCATCTTACTTTTATTGCCCTCTCATGGTGTAAACTTTTCCCTTTAGAAGTTATAGTCTCACATCTCTCAGTACTAATTGGAAATGCCTTTTGTAATTCCCATTGCATATTGCCTTTTTGTAATTTCGTTTATTCAAGGAAATGAATTGACACGGGGGGGGGGGGGGGGGGGGGGGGGGGGGGGGGGGGCACATTCTAAGTTGAAACCTTTACTCTAGAAATCAATGGCGTTGGACAAATGTGACAGATGAATCAAATTAAAAACTTCTGGCTTGTTTGGTTTGACTTATTAAGCATTTAAAAAAGTATCTTTAAGTGTAAAAAAAAACAAGGAAAAAAAAGTATTTTAGGCATTTAGAAAGTCAATCCAAACATGTCATCTGTATTCTAAGCTGTAAGCACATAATAAATTAAAATATTAACTTTGGCATACCTGATGAAGCAAACCCAAGGCATGAAATTGTACAAGTGGTGCCCTTGACTGAACAGCTTCCTGGACCTCATTACTCCATCGCTTTACAATCTCAGGATTGGTCTAAGTAAAAAGACAACGATGTTAAATAGAATTACCATGTAAAAAGGTTGTATGTTTACCATTAAACACGACTAGATGATACCTGGAGTAAATGAATCCCACTAACTAAGGCTGCACTAGCAACCACTGGGTTTTTGTCCACAATTGCTTGTTTCAAATACCGCTCAATTTGGGTGAGTAAGGTACCATCTGTAATTCTACAAAGTACACGTATAGCATTAGCACGGTACATATCATTCTTGCTGTTCATGTCTTTCATCAGGGAGCTTGTCACAATAATAACCTTCAATTTTGAAAATTTAAGAATGGTCAGTTTGTATTTCTGCATTTACAATATACTGTAAACTCATAAAATTACATCAAACAAGTACGAACATCATCAGAAGATGGAGAGAGCTCTTTTATCATTAAATAGACCATTCTCCTCAATTCTATGTCTCTAGACTGGAAGAGCTTAGTCACACCAAAGAACACTTCTGTAGCTTCAACCTATAATAATTCAGAGATCAATAAGGATATTCTGAGAAACTAAAGAATACACAAGGCAAAAACACGCGTGTACCTATACTCAATTCATTTGTAAGATGGAAAAAACATAATATGAGAAGAAAAACAACAAAAACATTGATGAGCAATTGAAGTAGAAGCAACTTAACCTTTGTGAAGGTTTCACCTTGGTTGAGAAGATACAAAAGCTTCGTTATGACCTGAATACCAGACATAAAAGCGATGAAAACCAAAAATTAAACTAATAAGAAATGAAAGATCGATATCTATAATATCAACCATTTCCAATGGTTCAAAACATATACCTGGGAGCATTTCCTTGTGTCTAGCTGAGGATCATTGAATACCCTTGCTTCCTGAAGAACAGTACCTTTCTCAATCCCCAAAAACGGAGAATATTCCTCTGAAAAGAAAAGGAAAAAAAAAAATACCCAACCAGTGTCAGAAGACAGTGGCAAAATGAGTATAGATCAACAAGTAGAGATCAAAACATCAGAACGCAGGTAAATCCACCGTATTACGACCAGGAACAGCATAACATTTAACAATTCCATTCACATCAATTAAACAAACACATACATTTCAATTCACGCGCGAAGAAGACGAATACTATATTCAAACATCTAAAGTAAGGCTGAAATCAATAATACGATCAGGAGACTAGATCAACATGTAACTAAAATGACAAAATCAGTGAGATCTGCCAAAGTTCGTCAATAGAGACACAAATTGCAGGTAAGAAAATAATGAAACTAATTCAAAATTTCCGAAAAAAACAACCAGATCGAATTCCAGAAGCACAATGAGAGATGAACGTGGAGTAAGTACCTTCGTCGTCGTAGTCGTCGTCCTTCTTGACAAGAGGCTGAGCCATGGCGGAAGAACCGGTGAGAGATCGGAATGGAAGAGAGTTGCAGGGAGAATTCGTCGGTGGATGGGATTGAAATGGGGAAGCTGAGGAAGTGAGATCCAAGTCGAATGTGAATGAAGGAAAGAAGAAGAAGAAGACGGTAACGTAAGAGGGTGAAATCAATTGGCGGGTGTGTATAATATTTGCAAATCTCACAATTTTCTTTTACCACAACTGTAAGGTAGATTCAATTACCCATTTTACCCGTCCAATTAACACCTGTCTTCCTACAATTTTTTTTTTTTTTTTAAATATCTTTATGTATTGAAATTTTAAATTCAGTTTGTGATACATTATGTTTTTTCCCCAACGTTATGAATTAATTTTGTAACAACTATTAATTAATTTTCTAGCTTCTTTTAAAAAAAATTGTTTTGAAATATTAAAAAAATAGTCAAAGTATTTATAAATATAGAAAAATTTTATTGTCTATTAGTAATAGACCGCAATAGATTTCTATCATCTATCGCTGATAGACAATTAAATTTGTTTATATATATAAATAGTTTGATTTTTTTCTATTTATAATAATTTTCCAAAAAAAAAAAGTTAATTTTCTAGCTTATCAATAAAGTTTCAATTTTTTGTAATATCCTTAGACTAATTTAAGCATAATTCAATTTGTTTAAGTATATAATTTCAATTAAAAGGTCTAATTGTTCAAATTGTTATTGAACTTTTTAAAAAATTTAAAAAGAAATAGAGATTTGATAATATGTTCAAAAGATACAAGGTATGTATTTATTTTAAAGTTTGTTTACACATTTTTTTAATAAATTATAGACATGTTTAGGTACCTTTGTTGAACAAAAAATTACAGACATCTCATAAGCATTTTGGTACAAAACTTTAATTTTTTTGAGTCTCTAGTAATTGCATTGCATCAAGTGTCTAACAATTTATTTACACAATTTTTTTTTGTAAATTAAACACATGCCGAATATCTTGTTAAACATAATTACACATATCATATCAATACTTGAGTGCACTGTTGGAATCTGTGTTCTAAAGCCTCGTAATTAATATTTGATTAATTAATTATTTTATTTACAATATTATATTATCCATTATATATGTAAAAATTTAAGGTCATTAATGTAATTATGAACAATTTTATATTTGACATACGAGTGGATCATGTTCAAGAAATAACTTTAATAGTCTACAATATATGGATAAAATTGGGTATCTTATCCTAAAAATACTATTGATATCGTTCACTTTATAATTGTTACAAATGATTTGATCAAAATTGTACCTTATCTTAGAGCGGTTAAGTTCAAGAAATCAAAACATAGTTATATTCAGTTTTGGTCGGTTCAATATGGCAAAAAATCAGTGTGTTTAATTTTGTCTATAATTCTGTCTAAAACCTGACTAAATCGAACCGTGGACACCCCCAATGAGCACCTATTCTTATAAAGTCAAAATTCAGTAAACAGCGACAACATGGACTAAACATGCTAACATAGTCTACATGTACCGCATGAATGTCCAACAAGGACTAAATGTGCTAACATTATAGTGTCATTGTTGCCTTTCTTTTTCTATGATGAGAAAATATGATAATTTTGAAGACTATTAATAGCTCAAGTTTGAAGTGACACAAGTTTTCTCTAACCAAATCTAAGTATAAATCTGATTAGAGTGTCTTGGTAAGTTCTAGGGTCGAATACAAGGACTTTGTTTTTATTGTAATTTAATTAATGCTGGTCACTTAACAATTTTCGCACTTCGACATTAATCGATTTATGATGAGGAATGTGATGGAATAACTATAATGAGAAATTATCTATTCGTGAATGGAAAGTGGAACAAGATTATGTGGAGCAAGTGGTGATGTGTTGAGTATGTGAATGGTATGCATTGAACGTGGAGATGTGCGTGTGTTGATAGAATGAATGCAGCACCGGTACGACTAGTTGGTTTTAGACACTAACAATCAATGGTTGAAATAGAGTTGGGAAGATTTATCAATATTCACTTGAGTTTATACATAAGTACTCGTTCATCCTTTAACTTATAAAAAAATTGGTAACCACTTCTCAGTGTTTCAGTGTTTAAGCCACATTAATCTTATCTCTAAGATGCATGCTTCAATTAAATAAACGAAAGGTTGTCTTCATTTCTAAAGTTACGACTTTTCTTTTTTAATGAGTTCCACAAACACTTACTCTCTCTCTAGTAATTAACTATTTTTATTTAAACTGATTGATAAGATGGATTCAAGTAATAATATTATACAGACATCAAACAAGATGAACTTCTACTTATGCAAAACTTTTTAGAATGTCGATTATTCTTCCCAACCCATTAAAGACTAAGCTACTCATCGACGACAAAAGCAAGCAAATGGATAGGCAAGAAAAGATATAACATTCATGATTTATATTGAAAATGGAGTACAACTAAATGTTAATGATTTGATATGAATTTGCAAGTGAGCATTAAAAAAGGTGAACGAAATGAAAGCAAAGAAGTGTGGTATCAAGCTGCTGGTCGTAGTCTCCAACTCCTTTTGGCTAACATGTTCAACTAGCTTCACTGGTGCAAAAGAATGAGGAATGACTTCTTCCCTTGTCATTTTCTTCTTCGAACTCAAAAATTTCTCCTTCAGTACCGAAGGAAGAAGAAGAACTAGAGAATTTGGGTAAAAATAGATGAGGGAGATGACTGGATGAATGAGCTCCTGGAACCCTTAAAATGTGCAAGACTTGGGTATTGAGAAGTTCTCTTCATCGTTCTTCAAAGCTCTCTATAATGATTATTTGACACACTTTACATTTAATTCCATGCCCTGCTCTGCCACTGTCATTAGTTCATTGGCTCTACCGCACACTTTTTAAATCAGTTTGCAACTTGCTTTGACATGTCGTCGCCCATGTGTTTAACACCGTTTTTTGTTCACCGCATGTTTCCACTTTTCGTCACATGATTGTGCTCATCTGGTCTTCTTATGCGTCCACCTGTTCCAACATCAACCTTCTTTGACAAGCTCAAGTTCTTTTGTTTTCCAAATCCTGCGTTTACAGAAGTTAGAAGTGTGATATTTCAAGATAAATAGTTTTGCAAGTGTTAAATGTAAAGATGATCTTTTTGCATGATTTTTCATTCAAGATAATACATTTTCCATTGCATTTTCCTAATTATTCTAATGTAAGAAGCATCAATAACTTGTATTTCTACAAGTTATCAATCACCTTTTGTTGGTCAGATATGAATGTATGAAATTTCACTAATATGTTATTGGATAGATACCATCGTTCCCATCCATTTTGAAGACCTGCATGCAATTAACATCCAATTTCTCATCTCGAACAAGAAAAAAAAGGAACAAAATGAAAAGTAAATAGGAAAAATGTTGAGTATTGGAGCCAAAATAAACATAGTTCAACCAGTATAGTGCTTGTATTATCAACCTTGAAGTTAGAGGTTAAAAATCCAAATGTCTTCACTATTGTTCTTCGCTGTTAGGAGGGAAAGATAGACACAAACCTTATAGTCTCCTACACACAAACCTTATAGTCTCCTACACATCAATTAAATCATCTTTTAATAAAATCTATAAATTACTTTTTATCTACTCAAAAACCTACACATTTTTCACCTACCATGTAAAAAAGAAAACACAT
Organism: Lagenaria siceraria; assembly: GCA_002890555.2. Lineage (NCBI taxonomy): Eukaryota > Viridiplantae > Streptophyta > Magnoliopsida > Cucurbitales > Cucurbitaceae > Lagenaria > Lagenaria siceraria. The sequence goes on along the minus strand of CM016491.1, from coordinate 5,282,644 downwards.
CCTACCAATATGATAAATGATCATATTACGAATTGAAGAATTTGTGAGATGTGATTAAACCAAAAGATATGTGTTGAAACTTTTAAAACTAGTTCAAATAATAAAGGTCAAACTAAAACTATGTACACCTAAATCTATAATTTAATTGTCAAATTGAGTAACATAGCTCAATTGACATAAAACACGTATCATCGACTATGAGGTCACAAGTTCACAGTTCCCCTGCATAATTGTTGAATTGAGAAAAGAGATAGTAGAAATAATAAATATAGTAATATATTAATGAAATCACACAAAGAAGAAGTAAGGTAAAAGAATGCCAAAGCCAAGAAACATTATCCGCAACAAGAATTCATTCAAGAAAATGAATTATATATGCGTACACATATTTGTGTTACAAACTCTGATCAAAGAAAAGAAACTGATAGAGATCCACAACCTAAAAATAAAAAAATAAAAAAAGCAAGAGAATTCATCAATCGGCCGGTCCAAGCTTTTTACTCATGACGACAATGATAATCACAAATTCAACAACCAAGCACTGAACAATCGAATCAAAAGAATAAGAAGAAAGGGAGTCATTTGACGAAGGAGTTTTGAAGAGATTTTGGTTTATGTATGAAGGCCTATGAGTAATTTTAATTAGGGGCACCCTAGGAGAAGAAGGAAGAATCGAAACAATTTTAGGGCATGTTTAGGAGTGATTCTAAAATGGTTAAGATCACTTTTGTCAAATAAATTTTGAGTGATTAAAGATGTGTTTTGGAGTGATTTTGAATTTGATAAAAGTGATTTTAACAATTTAAAATCAGTCTAAAAAATGCACTTAAGGATTGGAGGGCACTGCGAGGGGGGAGGATAAGCGACTAGGCTTCCGACTGACGTCGCTGCTTGTTGAGGAAGGGTTTAAGCCGTACTCGCTAGTACCACCATAATCGCTGCTTGTGTACTCGCGGCTGTCCAACGCCACCTTTCGAAACCTCTTCATGTCGGCACTGTAGGAGCTTGCATCGTACTCAGAGGACGTGCCAGACCCGAAGTATGAGCTTTGCCCGGGCTTTACTCCGTCGTTCAAGTCCTCTAGCGACACATCGCCTTCCAATGCTCGTACCACCTGCCATCAATTATCATTTACTTCACTCTATGCATCGTATCTATTTTATTTTACCTAACTAGGTTAAATTAAATTACAAATTTAGTCCTTGAACTTTCATTTTTTTTTTAAATTTCAAATCTACTAAACATACAGTTGAAAGGTTAAGTTTCATTAGACATAATATTCTTATTATATTATCTAATAGATCAATTCATTTGTAAAAAAAAATTGAACTCATTAAGAACCTATATTGGACAAAAAAAAAAGTTTAGCAACTTATTATATGCTTTTAAGCTAATTGTAATCAAAGTTCAAGAACTAAATTTGTAATTAAACCATTAGATTACAATTAGCTTAAGAACTTTTAAGTGTGTCTATTTAATTTTTGAACTTTAATAAAGCATCTAATAAGTACTTATTATAACTTTGAACATTGTGTTCAACCGGTCAAATTTTTATAGTGTACCTTCAACTTCCAATTATGTGTTTAACATGTCTTTAATCTATTCAACATTTCTTAAAAAATAATTAAAAAAATTACAAATTATTAGATATAAAATTAAAAAGTTGAGAAAACTAACCGTAAAATTCAATTTTAATCTAATAAATAATTAGTTTTCAAAATTTCATAAACTTATTAGATCTTTTTTTTTAATTTATAGACGAAGATGCAACTAAATAGTACAAACCTGGCTCATTTTGGGACGGCGCCGAGCTGAATGGCGAATGCAAGCGGCGGCGCAAGCCACCATGCAAGCCATTTCTTGGGCATCATAGTTCTTCTCCAACCGTGAATCAGCCAACTCTTCATAGTTTCCATCAGTCACTGTTTTCGTACAAAGAGGCCTTGACTGCATTCACAATCCAAACAATTTTTCTAATTTAATTTTAAATTTTGGAGAAATTAATAAATTAATAAATAAATAGTTGTAATTAATTAAATTTCCTAACCCAGTCCACTAAGCTGTCTTCCATTTCCCCCGTCGTGTCCACCGGTCGTCTTCCGGTTATCAGTTCCAAAAGCATTACTCCAAATGAGAATACATCTGATTTCTCCGTTAGCTTCCCACTTGATGCATACTCCGGAGCCAAATATCTGACATGTCATTACTGTTATTAGTGCGAATTTTAGTAAAATATTAGAAGTGCAGTTATTTTATATCGAAAATATTCGAAAAAATTATAGTCAAATAGAAGTATGTAGTTTTGATTTCAAATTGTGCTAGTTAGAAACTAACTCTAGTTAAATTTCTTTAAAGTAGAAAAAACGGTGTGAGTGGTATAAAAGTTTTAAGAGAGTGGATTTGTAATTGGGACGTGGGAAGAATTACGTGTGATTGTTTTCATATAGTAAATTTCTTTCTGATGGGTCGTGGTTTTTATCTGGTTTTGAAGTTTTTTTTACGTAAATTATTGTGTTTCTTATTTTGTTATATTTTTTTTTTATGCTTATTCTTATGGTAGTAGCGGAAGGTTTTCCTCCCTACAATTAGTAGTGAATAAAGACACTAATTACTATATTAAAAATTGATAATCTAACGTACCCGAATGTGCCCATAACGCGAGTGGATACATGAGTGTAATTGTCTTGGTTGAGCTTCGCCAATCCGAAATCAGCCACCTTTTTTAGAAATAATAATAATATAACGTTATTATACAGAAAAGAAATTAATTTTGCTATTTTTTTAAAAAAAGAAAATAATAATTTTTTGTCCCTAAATTTCAAAATTTTACACATTTAGTTCTTAAGTTTTCAGTTTAATTTTAATTTAGTTCATAGGTTTCAAAATGTTACAATTTTATCTTCGAGATTTGAGTTTTAATTCAATTCGGATCGGTTTCAAGATTATTTATACTTTTAATCTCGATTTTTCATTAAACACTCACTTTCAGTCATTGATGTTAATTAATTTAAAATAATTATGAAATGAAATTTAAAATTTAATTTTAATAGTGATAAAAATTAATTATAATTTTTTTAAAATAATTAATGAACATTAATAGAAAGCGGGTATTCGTAAAAATTCGAGGTTAAAAGTGTAAATCTTGAAATTTAGAAATCAAATTGAAACAAAACTCAAATCTCAAGGATAAAATTGTAATATTTTAAAACTTAAATATTAAATTAAAATCAAGTTAGACTTAAAGACTAAATGTGTAACATTTTGAAACCTAAAGATAAAATGAATACTAGACTGAAAACTTAGGACAAAAAGATATTTTTCGATTTTTTTTCTTCATTTTCTTAAATACCTTAGCTTCGAAACTCATGTCAATAAGAATATTGGCAGTCTTGATATCTCTGTGGATAATGCGAGGATGACCTGCAAGCAATATAAAAGCATTTGATTGAAATTATATAATTATAATTCAGTATTTTGTAGAACAAAAATAATAATAATAATAATAATAATAATAATAATTTGAATATTAAAAATATAATGGTTGTATCAAAATAATGCTTACAGTCTTCGTGGAGATAGGCGAGGCCCTTGGCTGAGCCCAATGCGATCTTCACTCTGGTCGACCAGTCCAATGGTGGTCGCCCCTTGCCTGTAAATTATAATATGACAAAATTATTTGAAAAAAATAAAAGAAAAAGAAAAACTTATTAAAGGTGTTCAAACAAGTATATGAATAAATGGGAAACATACCGTGAAGGTGGAATTCGAGGTTGTTATTAGGGACAAATTCGTAAACCAACATCTTCCGTTCACCGGCGATGCAATATCCGACAAGGGACACCAAATGGCGGTGGTGGACGCGGCTGATAATCTCCACCTCCGCCGCGAATTCTCGATCTCCTTGCCCGCTTCCCGTTTTCAAGCTTTTCACTGCAATTTCCTTGCCGTTGGGCAGCAATCCTTTGTGAACGTACCCGAATCCCCCTTGCCCCAACAGATTCGCCGGAGAGAATCCACCCGTCGCCGCCATCAGCTCGTCGTACGTGAAAGTGCTCTTATTGAACCCCAGCGCCACCGATGGGTGCGGCGGCGGCAACGGTGGTCCATGTGGCCCTGAGAAATTCGAGCTCATGTCACTGCTGACTAATCCCGGCGGTGGAGGTGGCGGCGGCGATGGCCACCCTCCTCCTTGGCCTCCGCCGCTGATTGCCGCCATGTTCACGAAATGTTCGCTCGGGTTGTTCCAGTTGTGATTCCTTCCGTTGTAATATGGATCCCCACCTGCAATTTTATATCACCTCTCAACTAAATTCCAATAAAATAAATAAAATTTTAAAACTACTTATTTTAGTTTTTCAAAACTTAAACTGGTTCTTAGAGAAAGTAATATTTATAAGTTTAATTTTTAAATATCACAATTAAAACTAAGAAGTAAAAGAATTTTGCGTAAATTTAAGATTAAAGTTCCTATACTTATCCTTGTTTAATTTTTTATTCGTATTTTTAATAAATCTTACATTTAGTCTTTTAATATTAATTTATATCAAAACTAATTAAATAATTAAAAAAAATCACGCTAGAAAATAAATTTTGTAAATATGTTATAGATAACAAAATATTTTTTTAAAAATGATTTTTTTAAAAAAAAATTAACAACAAACTAGTATTAGTATTGAAGACTAAATGACAATAGAAAGTACTTAACTAAAATTCAACTAATTTCAAAATATAATAACTAAAATATATTTTAACCAAATTTTAGTTTTTAAAATATATATATATATATATTTTTTTTTTTATCTCATACGGATTACCTTTCGGACCGGACTGTTCGTCGAAATACATGGAATTACTATTTTGCTTCTTTTTCTTTCGGCTACAAGCGAAGAATATCAACGCCATGGCGAAAAGCAAAAACCCTGCCGCCACCGCCACTCCTACAATGATCGGCACCGCCTGGGGTGCCGAGCCGCCGGACGAGGAGTCTGAGGATCCTGAGTTGATCGATCTCGGAGAAGGCGGAGAATGCCTTGAAGACCCATGCGGCGGAGGCGGCGGTGGCGGCGGTGGTGGAGGCGGCGGTGGCGGCGGAGGAGATGGAGGAGAAGAAGAGTTGGAATCCTTCGGCGGTGGCGGTGAAGAAGAGGAATCATCAGAAGGCGGCGAGGATTCGGAAGGCGGCGGTGGCGGCGATGCATCTGGCGGAGGTGGAGAAGAATCATCGGGTGGAGGAGGAGGAGAAGAATCCGGCGGAGGAGGAGAAGAGGAGGAAGAATCCGGGGGAGGTGGAGAAGCATCAGGTGGTGGGGCAGTGGGAGGAGGTGGAGAAGGAGGGGGAGAAGAGGAAGCAGAATCAGAAGAAGGGGAAGGAGAATCGGATGAAGAAGACATTAGAAGAGTTTCCGGCAAATGAGTAGTCGTTAAATAGTGCCGGAGAAACCCTCACTGGTCCTCCAAAAACGACGACGGCGGCGGCGTGAGGAAATCCTAGAAAGAAAGAAAAAGAAATCAAAAGAAGAAGGGGAAAAAAGAGAGCATAAAGAAATTAAGAACAAAAAAGGAAAAGGAACCTGTAGTAAATTAGGGATTTCTGAAAGAGGAAGGAGGAGAAAGAAGAGGAGAAAATGAATGTAGTGCCATGGAAGAAACAGAGAAACCGTAATGGTTGTTTTTCTGGTTTGTCATCGATCGTCTCCTACGAAAGAGGGGGAAAAGGATGTATCTGTCTGTACTCTGTATCCATGGAGTTCAAATTCCATTCCCAACCTTTTCTCAGCTTCTTCTCCGATTTTTCTGCCATTGCCTTTCCTCTGTTTCGCTATATTCATGCTCTGCCTGTCGATCTTCTTTGCTCCCCATCATTTTCCATCCTATTATTGGATTTTTTTTAATTTTTTTTAAACAGTAATTTAAGGCTAAAAAACATTTCTGTTGTTGCTGCTTCAACTTTTATGAAAGGAACGGTTTAGTTTCAAAGCTTTGGTTTCTAACAATTTAGAAACAATATAGACTTGATTCGCTAATGGTTTTGTTTTCTTGGTTTTTGTTTTCTTTAGGGAATATATGGACAAAATATCTATATTGGTAAATATTTTTAAAGGTGGGTATGGTTTAACTTTAAGAAGTGTTTAATTTTGAAAGAATTAGAGTATTGAAATATTTAAAATTAAATTTTAGAAAAATGATTCTTTTGAGTGTTCCCTAATTTATCTAATATATAAAATTACGTATCTTCATTAGTTATTTACCTCACTCTCATCATGTTTATAGTCGGCTACGACCGCTCTCTGCCGATCACTTTTGACGACCAAAATTATATAGTTTCAAATTAGTCTTTGTAATTTTGAATTTGTAACAGTTTAATCTCTACTACAACAAAAATGTATCAAATTATAAGAAGATTTTTATTATTGGATGATTTCGACTTTGTAGTTTATAACATATTATGTATCTCATTAACTTATTGATCCACCTATGTAAGAAATTTCATTAAATTTTGACTAAATTGTTACATATTAAAAAGTTCCAAAACTAAATTGTTGTGAAATCAAAAGTATAGAGACTACATTGTTATAAACAAAAATTAAGGACTAAATTGTTACTTATATGAAAATTGAAGGCCAAAGTGATTTTTAACTCTATATTGAAGTCATCTATATTGCTATTGATGCCAAAATTAATTTGATAAGGAAAGAGAGTGACTTACAAAATTAAAAAACCTACACACTGGTGTGTTGCTACCACACACGCTTGAATGTTTAAGTAAGAGAGCGAATAAGTGCAGCAAATCAAGAGTTGGTGAGTGAAGAATGAACTTAACTTTCCTTGGACCTATAATGATGTATTTATAGGAGTAGTTGACCTAGATTGTCTCGATATATTTTAAAGTTGCCTTGGGAAAATTCTTCATTTCACCAAGCCGAGGAGCGTGCCTTGTTTCATATTTGGCTAGGGTCGATCGAGGTCAAGCACCTTCCCTTAGGCCCATTTTAGTCTTAGGATGATGCTTTGGGTTGGGGCAAACACAAGATATGGCCCGTTAGTTATTTTGCTAAGTCGAGGCTGAGCATGTTGATTTGCACCTTGACCCGAGCTAATCCCCTTCCCCAGGCCCAGGGTTCTATTTTTTGCTCGGAGCTTGTTATTTTCTTGGCCTTGTTGCTTCTGTCCCTATTTTATGTTGATCATACTTTTCGGCCCAAAATCATTTATAAATATTAGTCTCCACTTCCAAGTTGAGGTTTGTTATTTAGCCATGTTCCATGAGTTAAGCTCCTAAGAAATCAACTTGGGAGTATGGTCTCCCCTTCTATTATGTTTGTATATGTGTTTGATTTCTAACATCAATCTTTGCATTACTCATTGCGAGATTTATCTCGGACTTTGAGATTGTTAGGCCTATTGAGCCAAACCCTTTTGAGATATTTCAACTTATTTCCTAATTTTTTTTGCCTCATGACTTAATCGTGTCATGTCCACCTTATTGATAGGCCTAGGCAATAAGACATCGCTCTCCTAATCCAAGGTGGGTCCCAAATCATGAGTCAACCTAGAATATTATCCGATCAAACCTATTAAGGTTCAACCAGCTTCTTAGTATCCTTCCCCACTCTTTAGACGAAGTTATGGTTACTTCACACACCCATCATTTTCCCGAATGGGTCATAGCTTTTGCATACTTTAATTTTAGTTATTATGTAACTTGTTCATAAAAAAGTAGCTTCCTTATCAGCGGTATTTGTGTAGCTTCACTTGACTTGTATGATGTGACTTGGGAAGAAGATACTTTACCCTTAAAAAGGTGGAAATACCTAAAAAATAATATATAATAAATTAAGAGGTAATGGGGGAATGAAGTTCATTTGTGAGTCAGTCCATTGGGCCTCCCATCACAAGCCCAATAATCCAAGGGTTCAACAACTAAGACGTCCAATTTCCCATATTTGAATGGGTGGTATTGTTCTTCAACATATACACCAAACTCAATAAGCTCAAGTGAACATTTGTCAAGTTACTAAATCAACACAATGTTTAACATACAACTGTATGATCAATAATATTATTATGCTCAAACACAAAATAGTTTGTTCATGAGCATCCACACTGGTTTTCATTTGGGATCACGAATTAGAGTGTTTTATGTAATTCCATAGATTTGTTTTTGGATTAGACTAAGAGAATTATCTTCCTTGATATACTCCCTTCTATCTAGCCTTTTTAAGTTGGTTGGTTTAAAAGTCTTGTTGCACGAGATTTTTGGAGAAATTTAATTCGTTCAATAAACTTTATATTTGTATTGATTTCAGTAGTAGGTACAATTTTTAGTATATGTTCCTTTGATACTTTCTTTCGAATGTTAAAGGAAGTTTAAGTCTTCCAAATCTTCTTGGAGCTTCAGCTTCAAAGTCTTCAGGAACTTAAGAGAGAAGTTTTAGTCTCCTAAGTTTTCGGTTTTCAGAGCTTGAGAGCTTCGGTGTCCAATTTTTCAGAACTTGAGAGCCTCGATCTTCATGGCTTTAGAGATTGAGCGCCTCGATCTTTAGCACTTTAGAGCTTGAGAGCTTTGTTCTTTAGAGCTTAAGAGATTGAGAGCTTTGTTCTTTAAAAGTTTAGAGATTGAGAGCTTCAGTCTTCACTTCAGAGCTTGAGAGCAATGGTCTTTAAAGCATGAGAGCTTCGGTCTCCAGTTCTTCAAAACTTAAGAGCTTTCGTCTTCATAACTTCAAAATTTTAGTCTTCAGTTCTTCCAATCTCCTCCCAAAATGAAGGGGTAAGACTTCAATTTATAGAGGTTTTCATGGGCCTTAAATGGGCTAAAGTTGGACTTGTGCTTAATCTTATCTTTGGTCCAATTTTTCATCATGGGCTTGAATTGAGTTGGACTTTAGACCCGAGCGATATTAATTACTTAGCCTGATCTAATTTATAATTTCAAGCCCAATCAAACCTCTAACCAATTTTATCGATCGTGGTTTAGACTTAATCACTGTTAAATTCGATAAGTCTATCATTGTGATCAAATGGCTAGAAAGGAGACATGCTACACTTTTGTTTGTCATTTATTTATCTCCAAATTATAACTTTGAGATACAATAATTCTTAATTGGTCCTAAATTTAATAAAATTGACTTTTGTTAGGATGATATAACAAATTTTAATTGGCCGAAATTTCTCATTCAATAAGTCTATAATTATGCTTGAGGGCAGTTTCGTCATAGTTATTTTTAACTTCTATCGGAAATGCGTTGTGATTTCCAAAAAAAAGAAAAAAGGAAAAAAAAAAAACAAATTGGTTAGCTATTTTTCAAGTGAGGCTACTTGGTTTTAGCCATTTTTCTGCCCCAAAATATAATATATAATAAATATATAGAGGTAATGGGGGAATGATGTTCATTTGTGAGTCAGTCCATTGGGCCCCAATTACAAGCCCAATAATCCTCCAATGGTTCAACTAAGACATCCAATATTTGAATGGATGGTATTGTTTCTTCAACATATACACCAAACTCAATAAACTCAAATGAGCATTTGTCAACTTGCTAAATCAACACAAATGTTTAACATATAAAACTTTATGATCAATAATATTATGCCCAACACAACATGATTATTCATATAGTATTTCCATCATGAATTTAAAACCAAGAGCAAACTCAATGGCTTTTTTATTTTCCTATATGAATTATTGCATCTAAACACTTGCCATTATTTTATATCAGCTAGCGAGCATTTCAAGTCGAATGAAACTCAAAATGACTCTTTCTTCTTTATTAACAAGAACTTTAAGGATGACATTTGGTTGACGTATAGGTGTGTATCGACATTGTGCTTCTCTAGTGGGCTAGATATTTGACAACTAAAATCGCCCTCAAATATAATACATAGGGTTTTAAGGCTTGGTTATATTGATTATACCTTGGCAAGCAACTAAGTAAAACAACACTTATGGTGTAATGACAATTTTCAATAGGTAACCAAAGTTCTTATCCATCAATTTTCTACCCAACTGAAAAGTTTGCATAATATATATTGAAATTCCAAGTGCATGTTTCAATAATAACATAGTTTCCTAAAAGAAGAATCCAAATAGAATATATATATATATATATATATATATATATATATATATATATATATATATATATATATATAAAAGAAAGAGAGAAACCCATATATGAATAATTCAAGAAAAAAATCATAAAAATCTCAAACCCAAATAATATAAAAAAATACCATAAACTTTCTATACACTTTCAAAAGTTGTAATATTATTATCCATGAACTTTCTTCAAACATTTCAAAAATACTATTTAGAGTAGAGAATCTTTAAAATTTCAAACTAAAACCGTAATACAAAAGAGTATTGCAACAACAATCTATAACGAAAATTTACATCACCACATCGTTTTACGTAATCGTCATACAGAGAATTATACTACAATACTTTTGAAAACGTCTATAAAAATCATTGGAAGGTAATATTGCAAATACTTTTTAAAGTATATATAAATTTTTTTTAAACAAAGGACAAAGTTGAAAGGGTATATAAAAGAAAAACACACCGTAAATATGTTAATTTACAGAAAAGGTTGGGAAGTTCTTATAATTAGTAATATATATTTGGGAAATTAAGAAGATTCATGGGGATGAATTGGGAAGAGTGGGGTTGATTTTGAGATGATGATTATTGTTATGAGTGGAGGCATGAGCATGAGCATGGTAAATTATAGCATTTGGATGAGGATCAAAGTTGGTCATAAAATGCTCCTTTTGATTGTTGTTGTCGTCGTCGTCAACCAATGAATTATCATCCATTAAAAGTTCTTTAAGCATCTCTGGAATTGCTTCATCTTTCATTATCTTTTTCCAATATTCTCCTTCTTCTTCTTCCTTCCTGCTAATTCCATGGCTTATTTCTCCAAACTGTCACCCAAAACAATCAAAACATACCAAAAAAAACTTCATCAAATTATATTCACTTTCGTCTCGTTTGATTACGGTTTCGATTTTGGTTTATTTTGTTTTTGAAAATTGTGTTTGTTTTCTCTGATTTATGTATTTTGTTGAGAGAAACAAAAACACTTTTTTTTTAAGTCACATTCTTTCGGTGATTATTTAGTTTTTTTTTTAATTAAACTTATAAACACTATTTTTATCCACTGTTTTACAATACTAAACCGAGTTTTGTAAACTAAAAAAAAATGTTTTTATTTTTAGAATTTAGTTAAGAATTCAAGTGATTAGTTAAAAAAGATGAAAACCGTAGTAAACAAATTGTAAAAGACCAAGTATCATAAGTTTCAAAATAAAAAAAATCAAATGGTTATCAAATAGGCTCTTTTTTTTTTCTTTTTTTTTTAAATTTTTGAAAATTAAACTTATAAAAAAACTATTTCCTCCCATTTATTTCTTCGTTTTGTCATTTTACTTTTCGAACCATTGTTTTCAAAAAAAATTTAAATTTGTAAAAAAAATAAAATAATAATTTTCAAAAACTTGATTTTATTTTTAAAATTTGACTAAAAGCTCAATACTTCTTTTAAAAAATATATGAAAATCATATTATGATAAACATAAATGTAAAAAATAGAAAGAAAAAAAGAAAAAACAAAATCATTACAAAATAGAGTCTAGAATAGTCATTAAACAAATTCTTTATGGGTTTCTAAGAAATTCATTAAAAAAAAAACAGTTTTTTTTTTTTTTTTTTTTGGTGGTGAACGCATGTTTTATGAAAAATTCCTCTATAGACAACTACAAAATTTCTGTTTGCCTCAAAAAAAAAAAAAATCTATAATTCTGTTTTAAACAAACTATATATCAGAGAAAAAGAAATTACATCCCCAAAGGGGTTCTTTTGACATATAGCCTGTTTCCCCCCCTCCCCCCCCCCCCTCTTTTTATTATAAGAAATATGATCCAAATATTCACAAATATTAAAAAATCTCCACACAATTTCAATAATTCTTAAAATTAGAATAACTCAAGGAACAAAGAACAATTTATATTTATATATATATAAAAGTTAATTTAATTATTTATTTTTTGATTGGAAAAAAAAAAAAAAAAAAAAACTGATAGAGAACTCTGTATTGAAAGGAAGAGGTTAAGGGAAGATGGAGAGCTTACCAGGAGAAGAGAGAGGAGAAGGAAGAAAGCAACAGAAAGCTTCATGTTCTCTGTCTCACAACAGCTGAAGCCAGAAGCTATATTATTATTATTGTTATTATTATTATTATTTTTGTTGATATTTCTTGGTTTTAACCCATGGTTGGTTTTCCATTTTATAGACAAATTCTTGGGTCAAAACATTAAATTATTTTAATTATTGGAACTACACTTATCATTAAATATTTTATTTTATTTATAAATAAAGCAAGTATTCTCAAATAATTAAATTTTCTAGGGTTTTGGGATGGGGACAAAGGCAGTCTTATTTTTTTTTAAAAAAAAAATTAAAATTAAAAAATCCTTCAAAGTCAGTGGTGGCCTGTGTGAGGCAGAGGATCTTTTAAAAATCCCCTTTCTGTGCATTTTCTCAACTCTAGGGGTCAACCAATAAAAAAAAAAGGTATTATTTCATTAATATCCGATGGATAGGGAGTTTGGGAGATCAAACTATCAACTAGCGATATCCATGGGCAGGGCAGAGGTGGGAATGGATTCTCCACTCCCCATTCCTGTTCCCTATTTTATTCTCCGTCTCCGCCAAATTCTCTATAAGGATCTGATTTCCTGCAGAATTTTTTTTAAAAAAAAGTTAATTAACATAAATCACTTTATGAAAAAGTTTAACTTAAATAATTAACTTTTATATAATTAGTTCTACATTGACAATTAGAATTTAAAGAAAAATTACTCAAAATTTTCAAGTCGAGAGAAGTAATTATCTATCAAATTATTCATATATATATAATCTAAATTTATTAAAATTTAAACATGTCATTTTTTACACTAATTCAAACATATTCATTATTTTAACCATTAAACAATAAATCTTGAAAATTAAATATAATATTTATATAATAAAAATAAATAATATAACATTAAATTACTATAATAAATATAAAAAAAAGTAACGGGATGGGGACAGAAAACGGGGCGGGGGTGGGGTGGGGGCCCGTCCCCATTTAGCTTCGGGGAGTTCTTCCCCCACTCCCCACCTAAACAGGAAATCCCCGCTCCGTCTCCGTGGGAAAAGTGGACATCTCTACTATCTAACTTTTAGAAATAATTCATCCATTCATCTTCTTATTTTATTAATTTGAGTTAGATAAATAGTGCATTAAGTAACCTCAAATTATGTAAATCTAAACCCAAATTTGTCTACCTATATATGAAAAATTATTATAAATAGAAAAAATATCAAAATATTTACGAATATAGAAAAATTTCACTATCTATCAATGGTAAACCACGATAGACTTCTATCACCTGACCGATAGAAGTCTATCACGATCTATCGCTCAAACGATAGAAGTCTAACACGGCCTATCACTGATAGAATAAAATTTTTCTATATATTTATAAATAGTTTGACTCGTTTTTCTATATTTGAAAACATTTTCAGTAAAAATGTGTTTAGAAGTTTGAATTACTCTAACGTGGATTGATATAAAGCTCGTAATTAAATTCAACTTATTTCTAGCTTAATTACAAGTTAAAACGTAAGCTCAACTTGTTTATTTTCAATATATGACCTAAACATCTCTTTTTAACCAAGTATTTTATCTCGCATAAATTAGGGTTGAAGAATGAGAAATTTTTTCAGATAGAAAAAATGCCAAACTATTTATAGACAATAATAAAAAAAGTACTGATAACCATTGATAGACTTCTATCTGTCTCTACTAGTGATAGACTTCTATCTGCATCGACATAGAGATTTATGTGGTTCACTAAAAATGTGTTAACTAATGATTTATTATTTGAGAACCATCATGAGTTGGCCTAGTGGTAGTGGAAACATAAAAAAAAAAAAAAATAATAAATAAAAAAGCCAAAGGATTAAAGGGCCATGGATTAATTCAATTAATGGTGGTCACCTACCTAAGATTGTATGGGTTTCCTTGACACCCAAATGTCGTAGGGTCAGGGGTTATCCCGTGAGATTGTCGAGGTATACGTAAACTGACCCGGATACTCGCGATATAAAAAACAATTATTTGAGAAGAATATAAAACAAAAATACAGATATAGAAGTGTCAATAGAATTAAAGGGTTTATATACGATACTCCTCTAAACTTTAGGTCCATAATCGTAAATAACATATAATATATATATATATATATATATATATATTTATATTTTAAAGTATATTTTCATCCATGATCATTTAGAACGTCAAATAACATATTCAAGATATTCGAATACTATATTTAGACAAATATATGAAGATATGGACAAATATTTTAATCTAATTTGTCTATGTTTACTAGGGTGGTGTCTAACTTGGATGGGTGCCATGGGATTAATTTGAACTCTCTCTTTTCAAGGAAGGAGAGAGAGAAAGAGAGAGAGAGATGTTTTGTTTATTCTCAAACACAGTGAGTCAGTTTTGCAGCTTTGGCTTTGTGCATTGAACTGTTATCCACTGAATCTGATGATGTGATAAAAAGCAAAAGGGGCCAAAAGAGTAATATTAAGTTTGACTTTGGAAAAAAAACAAAGAATTTTTCTAAAGAAAACTCCAACTTGAGATACTATTTTAAACTTTGAACAAACTAGTAGAGATAGGTACCAATAATCATAGTATTAAATTTTTGTCAATAGGTTGATATTTACATGTTTTTATGAGTTTGATATCGACATGAGAAGTGAATCGATATTTTTCATGAGTAATTATAATGAGTAACAATTTTAGAAATAATAACCAAGTGTATAGCATCATTTTTAAAAAAATGCAAATATAGCAAAGTCTATCAGTCATAAACTTCTATCGCTGATAAACTCTTATGTTCTATTAGTGATAGACTACCTAGACTATAAAAGTCTATCAGCAATAGAAGGCTATGATTGATAGACTTTGTTATATATGCAGTTTTTTTTTTAAAATATTGCTATATATGCTAATACTTTGATAAAAATTTCAAATATAGCAAAGTCTATCAGTGATAAACTTTTGTCGTTGATAGACTCTTATGTTCTATCAGTATAGACCAGTTAGACTTAAAAGTCTATCGCTGATAAACTTTGTTATATTTGTAAATTTTTAAAAATATTGCTATATGTGCTAATACTTCGAATCTGATTGCTATATTTACAATTGTCCATTTTTTCATTATATTATAGAAAAATTTAAGAAACATAAAAAAATTTAATAATAAAATGTTACTAATGTAAATATAATATAAATAATAGACATGTTAATTTATATCGATATTGATATTTTTGTCGAGATTAACATTTGTTAGGTAGAGAAGAAACCTAAAGTCAATTAATTTTACTTTGATTTTGTTAGTGGTGGCAGTGATTGAGAGTCCAATTTGTGGATATAAATATAGTAAAACAAAACCACCAAAGTTATTTGTGGTTTTGATTTGACACCTAATTAGCACCTTAATTGGCTATCAAAACTATGACTTTTGGTTTCTTTCATAAGTCAATAGTGGCATATGAAAAAGAAGGGAATGGCCCAAGTTTTAGAAATTCGTAGGCTTTTTTGACCTTCTTCCTTCTTCCTTCTTCTTTGAAAAGAAAGGATGATAGATTTTTTTATGAAAAAAGAAAAAGGAATATTTCTTGATGCATTTTTTTTACCATGTCCCATGGAGAGTTTGCTTAAGCTTACTATATTCAAGAAGGATATGATGAATATTAGGGAGAAAAATATCTTTTGATCCTTAGATTTTGGGTTTAGGTTGTATGTGGACTCTAGACTTTAAAATATTACACTTTTAATTCTTAAGTTTCGAATTTGATTTCAATCTAGTATTTATGTTTCTAAATTTTACAATTTTACCCTTGAAAGTATGAGTTCTGTTTCACTTTTGGTCCTTAGGTTTCAATATATTTACACTTCTAATCTCGACTTTTCCACTAAATACTCACTTCAGATTTTGGCATTAATGTCTACTAATTCATTTAAAATAATTATGAAGTAAAATTTTATATAGTGATGAAAAAATATTGAATCTTAATTAATTATAAATCTTTTAATTTTTTTTTAACATTAATTAATAGACAGTAACACTAAAGACTGAAAGTGAGTATTTAAGGAATAATCAAGGTTAAAAGTGTAAATCTTGAAACTAAGGGATTAAATTGAAACAAAACTCAGATCTCAAGGATAAAATTGTTAATTTTGAAATATAGGGACCAAATTGAAACCAAACTCAAAACTTGAGGATTAAAAATGTACCATTTTGAAACTAGGGACCAAATAGATACTAGACCGAAAACCTAAAGACCAAAAAGACATTTTTCCAAAATAATGAATTCATGTGTTTCCATATAAAAAGTCTATGTTTTATGTGCGACTAACCTAAAAATTATTGTCAAAACAAGCATAGCTCGTTTATTTTATTTTTAGTACAACAACTGTGGAGATTATTGGAGATTGAACCTTCAACCTCCAAGGTAGAAGACTATATTAATTACCGTTAAGCTAAACTCATCTGGACAATTACCCTACTCTATTTGTTGCATTAAACAAACCTAAAAACCATTTGTACCGGAGTTTAATAATTTTATTTGAAAGGAGATGCTTATTATTACTTTTGAATGTGATTGTAGCTTCTACATTTAATAATATTGCATAGCCACTTCTCTTCAAAAGTATCCAATTAAATTAGGAGTTTAGTAGACATTTCTTATTCTCATTTGAAACGCCAAAAGACATCTGAGTTATAAAGGTTGTTCTCATCGCAATTGAATTCTCAAATTATTTTTTATTGGTTGTTTTCAAATATAAATAAATGATCCAAATTATTTACAAATATAGAAAAAAATTTATTATCTATTAGCGATAGAATTCTATCGCAATCTATCCCTGATAAACAGTGAAATTTTTCTATATTTGTAAATAGCTTGATATTTTTTTTTCTGTTTATAGTAATTTTCCTTTTTTATTTGAACATTTACGACTTCATATTCTAATTTGTTTAGTACAATAATTGTGGATGTGATTGTACTCTTATGGTACTTCTCTCTTTTCAAGGGCTAGTGAGATTTTGATCCCATTAGACATCATAATCTTCTCACTCATCAATTATTTATCAATTTCAGGAACGCTTGCTATCAAGATAAAATTCATTATTGTTGACGCAAGAAACTCACACACGAACTTTGGATGCTCTGGCGGCTCGCTCTTTTGGTTCTGTACTGTTGTCTAAGTTGACTTGATACTCGTGCACCGGTGCAATATCGAGCCAAACACACTTCAATAATTAAGTTAGTATAAGGAGTATTTAGTTCAACTAAACACAGAGAAGAGAGTTAGAGTTCTCGTTTGGAGTTTACTTACTTCTTCTCTTTGGGACTGTTGAATTGGACTATTTATAAGACTCTTCCTCTAACACCCGTTTGAAGCTACGTGAACGCTAGCGGTGTCAGGATGATTGTGACCCTCAAGGTTGCAGTGCGCCAGTGCCAAGCTCGATTCGGTTATTTTTCGATTGGTATAATTCCTTCAGCTTGGTTGGTCGACCAGAAACTTGAGGGTCTGACTTTTCCCTTTTGAGACATGTTGTTCCCTATAAAAGCCTTTCGGTTCTCCTTCGGTTCGGGCCTGATCGTGGACTTTGAGCCTTGACTGGGGCACAACCCTTAACAACTATTAAATAAAATACACCAAAATAAACATAGTTCACCTTACATAAAACTTGTACTATGGACACTTCGATGTTAGAGTAGGTTCGATTTCTCACTCCATATATTGTTAAAAAAATGATATTTCAAACGTCATCCCAATCCCACACCTAATCCGACTTATTAAAACTATATGAGTTAAACATTCCCCAAATAACACCTTAATGATATTAGACTTAAAATGTATATGCTCCTTCAAAGGGCCAATTTTTTGTTCTAAAGCCAATTTTGAGATGTTAAGTTTGAGAGAAGGAAACGTGCAACACATCCTCCAAAAAAGTAAACTCCCAAAAGAAGAATCAAGAAAAAGAGAAGCCCAAACTTTTCTATGAATGAATGAACTGTTTTATTTGACTAAACAATTTTAGGTCAACTTTATTTCCTCCACTTGAAGAAATAATCATATGGGTCCTTTGGCAGTTAGCAACATTTGACATGTCCATTCTTAATGATATTTAACAAGCAATCTGACTCATATAAAATTGATTATATAATATGGGTTGAAAATATGAGGTCAAACCTATATTTAGTATTTTGAATTACATTTTATTGGTATGACAGATATAAAATGTCTTAATTAGTTGAACTATATAGATTATGTTAAAAAAGTTTATGTATTGCTACTTCGATTTACTAATTTTACAATATTGATTTATCACAAAATCGTAAATTAAATATGTATTTACTTAGTATAAGTATTGTAATAACTTATTTGTATATTCCACTCGATCGATTATGGATAGTACAATTAAAAACTTTCAAAGTTCGGGATAATC
The DNA here is from genome assembly GCA_002890555.2 of Lagenaria siceraria. Classification (NCBI taxonomy): domain Eukaryota; kingdom Viridiplantae; phylum Streptophyta; class Magnoliopsida; order Cucurbitales; family Cucurbitaceae; genus Lagenaria; species Lagenaria siceraria. The sequence continues at coordinate 5,264,059 of CM016491.1, read as the reverse complement.
ACATTTCTTCCATAATATGGTTTAGTAACAAATAATAATAGGCACACCTTACGAGATACTTAAGAATAACTAATTAAAATTGATTTCAAACCTACATTTTTTAGTATATAACAAGTGAGTATGAAGATTAAACCTTCAACATAAAAAAAAAAAAAATTAAAAAAAATACATGTCAATTACTTTTTTTAGATGAACATTTGAGTTAGGTTCACTTTACCAATTTCAAACCTAATTTCTTATGTTGATTTGATGTGTTGACATTGGATGTGGAAGGTCTAAAAATATAAGAAGTGATTCCTCCAACATAAATAATTAAAATAATAATAATAACATTATTAAGAATGAGATACCTAAATTTGGAAGTACGTAATAATGAATATCAAATATTTGGTAATCAGTGATCAATGATTTAGGACTTGGATGACAGCAATTTTGTTTTTAAAAATCAAGTACAAGAAAACTACCTAACATTTGTGTGTTTTTTTTATCTAGTTTTTTTTTTCTAGAAATATTGTTTTTATGTCTAAGACTTTTTTTTAAAGCAATAAATAAATAAATAAATAAATATATATATATATATATATATATATATATATATATATATATATATATATATATATATATGATATCTAATGTGTGGATGATCTCACCTAATTCATCCTTTTATTTCTTTTAGTATATACGTTAAAGAAAAGTGTCGACAGGATGTAAATAAAATTTTACATTGATTAAAAGTGGACAATATCATACAATTGTAGAAAAATGTTGATGTTTTGTTATTGTTATTAGTTAGTATTAGAGCCATGGTCTAAACCTGGTTGTATTGGTCTAAACCTGACTCAAATTTCAAACATAATTAGTAAGCTACTGAGCCTTATAGATGAATTCTCAAATCAAATATAAAAGTGCGCTTAAGATATAACAAGTAGAATTCTTTCAAATCGTGTAGATTTTGATGTGGAGAGTTGGTTGAGTAGATGATATAAAAGAGTATATCATAGTTCGAGGGAAAGAGGTTAAACGGTTACATCTATCTAGCTATCCATGATTTGGAGCCTTGATATCTAGTTCGAGGTAGTACTTTATTCAACAGAAGATTGTTAGCCGCAAACAAAAGTTCTACATTGATTAGAGAAGGGAGAGATCCCATGGTATATAAGCATAGCCAATTATCTAAATTTTTTTTTAATTATTATTTTTACTCTTCTTGAATTAATAATGTAACAAAGTCATAAGCTATGATGTGCACCATCTTTTATGGGATTGACTACACCACTCAAAGTATATTTGAATTTGGCTACCAAAAAGTGCAATTTGTTTGTGGCTTAGGGTTTTGTAGAGAGGGTGATATGAAAATTGTGCTTTTTTTATGAAGCTAATGGAGAATTCACTTTTTTTAAATAGTGGGGAGCAAATTAGGGAAAAAGTGATTATGAGTTTTTTTTTGGGTGGCATTTTAATGAAGTGATAAGAGAGCAATATGAGCATCAAAAGTCAACCATTTAGGATAAAAGAAAAATTCTATAAACAAAAAAATATCAAACTATTTACAAATATAGAAAAATTTCACTATCTATCAGTGATAGATCGCGATAAAATTCTATCGTTGTCTATCGCTCAAGCGATAAAATTTTATCATGGTCTATCGCTGATAGACAGTAAAATTTTTCTATATTTATAAATAGTTTGATATTTTTTTTCTCTATTTAAAAACCACTCTTAGATAAATTATATTCAACATATCTCATATTTGCAAAAACCCAACCACACCCATCTTGGCTTTTGGTGCCATAGTTTTGTCTCTTAACAATGGTGGACTATTTTGTTTTTAAATCCAACTTTTTTTATTTTTAGTATTTTGAAGTTGGTTATGATTTTTTAAAGAAAATATTAATTAATTTTTTTTTTAAAAAAAAAGAATAATAAAGTTTGGAGGTTAAATTTGACCTTTAACTAATTTTGGTTTATGTGTGGTAAGCATGCACCCACATCTCATGATTCTTATCACATAAACTCAAACAAGAAGACCCTTTAAAAAGTACAACTGTACTTTGATTAGTGGATTGGATTCTAAACAACTTGATTCAACCATGATAAAGACATAATTAAAAACTATTTTTTGAAACTTACATAACACAAGAGAAAAAAAATTTAAAAAAAAAAAGAAAAAACAAAACAAAACAATGTCAAAAGATTTCAATTTTTATACCTAAATTCTCCCAATTTTAATTTGAAAATTTGGAAATGAAACCTTAAAAAAGTCAAACTAAGAGAGGCCAATTGTCTCTCCTCCTCATTCATTTTTTATACTTTTATATTATATCTTAAGAATGTTCGACTCACCAACATGAGTTGAGTTGAGCTGGTAAAAATTATCAACTTAATGTATCCACCAACTTCAAGGGTGTGTTTGGAATACTTTTTGAAGTGTTTAACTTAAAAAATAAATTATTTGGAAAGAAATATAAGTATTTGACAACCACTTAAAATAGATTTTAACAATCATTAGTGTCTTTATTTTAAACAGTTCTTATCAAAAGTGTTTATATGAAAATGAATTTTTGAAAAACATTTGCTTTTTAAGTTAATCTAAATGGGTTCTAAATGTTGGTGGAGTTGAGTTGGTTATTTTTACCAACTCGCCTTAACTCAACTCAACTTTTCCTCGCTCAAATGTTTTAAGTGACTTTACTCGTCGACTACCGTTGCCACACTCCGGCGACATATTCTGACGACCAACTCAGATGACCACCTTTGTGCAGCCAACTCTAGTGGTCAATTTCGGGCTTTGAAAACCACCTCTAACTACAACTCCAGCAAAGTCCATCTTCGGCGATCAACTTCGATGACAACCACATCTAAAAACCAACATCGGCGTTCACCTCAAGCAACTAAGTCTAGCAAAGTCCATATCTAATGATCAACTCCATCGACGATCACCTCTAACAGCCAACTCCAACGATCAACACGGGTGGCCAACTCCAACCACCAACTCTGTAGTTCATCGATCTCCAACAACTAGGCTAACTCTAACGACCAACAACAATGTTCAACTTAGGTGACCACCTCCGATGATCAACTCCGACGACGACCACCCAGCCAACTCCAATGATCAACTTGGGCAATTAACTCCATCATACATCTCCAACAACTAACTCTAACGACTATATACTAAAAGAAAAAAAAAACTCGACATGTGAAAGAAATAGTTACATGTAGAAAATCATAACATATTTTTGAGACCACATCTCAAATCAATATTAAAAATTTGGGAAAGTACGTGAGTAGTTGAATGGTAGAATAAAAAGTTAAGCAAAATAACAACAATAATAATAATAACAACAACAACAACAACAAAACACAAAAACTCCTAAAAAAATGTATACTTTTTTATGTTACAAAAAATTTCATCAAATATCAATAACTCAACTCAATTCAATTTTGCACACCAAACATAGGCTTCTTAAACCAACTCAACCCTGCACCCCAAACATAGGCAATTATTAACAACTCAGCTCAACTCTGCACCTAAAAAATAGATAATTATTTTCAACACAAACAATTATTACCAATTCAGCTTAACTTAATTCTGCATGTCAAACATACCCTTAATGGTATTAGGCATAAGAATCGATAAGTCATTTGGAAAAACGAATCAATACTAAGGGAGTGAATTTTTCATGACTTATCAAAATTATGAGTTGGTGCTAATTGACATGTACTTTCTCTTTTAAGATTGGAGGTCCCTGCAATTATTCTAGCGCTGATGTATTTTATTGCAATTAAATTAAATTAGAAAAAAATGACTCTAATTAACTAATTTTTTTTATTATAGTAAAGTAATAAGGAATAATAATAATAAGGAACGATTCCATGATTTCTATATCACACATTTTTATCTATCACATAAATCAAAATAATAAATCTTCTTATGATTTGTTTGTTTCAATTTTTTTTTCAATAACATTATGTGTTTTCAAATTACATTAATTCTATCTTTTTTTTCATTTATATATTAAACTCTTTTCCACTAATCTAACTCTCACCAAATGTTAAAAAGAAGAATGACAACAAATTCATAGTAGTTGTAATCTTTTATAAAGTTAACTTTAAAAAATAAAATAAAATAAATCTTTTAGTACAACTACTACCAAGATGAAGGTCAAACTTAAGTTCAAGAGAGAGAATGCATGTTAATTATCATTGAATTAAGCTCGCAAACTGTGTCATGTGAGTATTTTGATTAAAAAAAATGGACAATAATTAAATAAATAGTGAAATACGCATAGTTGCAAGATCAAACTCCGTATTACATTTTCTAATTGTAAAATTAGTATAATAAATTTTTGTTTGTTTGTCTCTTTGCAAAGAAAAATATACTTTTTGTGAGCATTTTTTATGGCAACAAGTTTCTTTCATTTTGAGTCGTATAAGCTACCGCAAGTGTTTATATTATATGAAGTTGGTTAGATATCTATATTTTTTAGTCTATATATTTATATCATCAAATTATAGTATAGCGTACTTTACTAAATTAATAGAATATATTTTCACTTACATCATCATTTTTCATGAGTTAAAGTACTTGATTAAAAAAATATCAATACATAAAAAAAATGAAACTAAAACTTTTAAAAGGTTTTAGAATGGAGTTGAAAAAATGACCCATGTATTAATTTTAGGAAAATTTTCATAAATAGAAATAATATCAAACTATTTACAGAAAATAGTAAAAAAAAATATTGATAGACTTCTATCAGCATCTATCAGCGATAAACTTCTATCATTTCTAACACTGATAGACTTCTATCAGCGTCTATCACAATTATCTAAAAAATTTGCTATTTTGGGTAAATAATTTTTCTTGTTTTTATATTTTTAAAAGTTCCCCATAATTTTAGCCAAAATTTTTAATACAAAAATCTTTTAATAATTGTTTCCTAACTTAATTAAATATCTAATAAATGGAATAAATTTTGAGAAATTTTGAGAGATAAAAAAAATATCAACCTATTTACAAAAAAAAAATATAGCAAAAAAATAATGATAGACATTGATAGACTTCTGTCAGCATCTATCAGTGATAAACTTCTATCATTTCTATCACTGATAGACCCTGATAGACTTCTATCAGCTTCTATCACAACTATAAAAAAAAAACTTTTATTTTTTTTGTGTAAATAGTTTCCCTTATTTTTCTATTTTTAAAAATTCTCCATAAATTTTCATAATTTTTTTAATTTATGTATGTTCTAATAGCAATTTTCAATCATGATTTCTTTTACTAGATTTTTAATCATTATTATTTTGAATAAAGTTAAAATAAAACATACATTTCTTCTTAGATTTAGAGTGCATTTGCCCAGTGAGTGTGATGAATAAGTCAGAAGTTAATATGTTGGAGTTAGTGAGTTTATGTTTTGGTTGTAGAATTGTAAGAATGGAGTTCCTCGATAATTGTGAAAAATAGTTAAGAAGAGAAGATAAAATTACTCAATAAATGTGAAAAATAGAGATAGAGAGGAAGATGGAATTACTCGAAAAATATGCAAATTTCAAAAGTGTTTACTATTAAAGTTGAGTTGTTTACACCTACTTAAGAAGTTAGTGGGCCAAACGACCCCTAAAAATATAAAAATGCTACTATTGTGATTGGACAATGTGCTTGGATAAGGGAAGAGATAGAAGATCTCAACTCTTGAACCTTTGAGTTCCTCCTCACTCTATGTTTTTTTTTAAGGTTATTCTATGTTTTGTCTTTTCAAGGTATAAAACTTGTTTGATAAAAACTTTGTTTTTCTAATTTTCTATTTGTTTCCTCTCTAATTTTCAATTATAGTATTTAATTTTCAATTATAGTATTTACGTTTATTATAAAACCACTTGAATTTCTAATTAATTTTTTAAAAGAGAAATAAGTTTTTAAAAACTATTTTTTTTAGTTTAAAACATGGGTTTGTTTTTTAAATTAAACTTTACTTGATAACAAAAACTACTTTTTTTTAAGATCATTTCAACTTTTGGTTTGATTTTAGTTTTCTATTATAGTTTTAAAATTGAATCAAATGACAATGTGCATATTGTGTGCTTATAAAAAGATGATTAACAAAAAGATGTTTACCTAAGTCGTCCATTAAATAATTGACTTATAACATATGTTTTGCACATGAAGCTATTCTAGACTTTAATGTGTGTAGGTATGCATTAAACAAAACCTACACCACCTTAAAGGAGCCATGTGAACCTTTAATCATTTTCTCTAACAATGAGTGCATTTTGAAGTGTGAAATCTTTAACATATATATATATATATATATATATACACTTTAATCCACTAATTTGGTCTATATTAGTCTTTTATGTATTAAAGATATTAATTTCAGTTTTGTTAGACCAAGCATAGTTTAGTAGACAAAACGTCATTACATTTTAGTGGTTAATAGACTTGATGCAAAATTTTGAAAAATAAATTGTAATTTTAAAAGTGATTCAACGAACTAAATTTAGATGTCACACAACACGTCCTGGCACAATCAAAGACAACAGCAAACAGTAAAACAAGGATAAAACACAAGAATTGGGTAACCTAGTTCGATGAATACCACCTACATCTGGGGGTAGTGTGCCCGGGAAAGATAACCACTGATATGTAAAAGTTAGGCGATTATAATGTTGTACTTATCTGTAGAATACATCGATCACAGTGATATACGTAGAGCCTAACTTAGAATCACCTAGGCACTTCCTAGACGTGAGACTCCCTCCCACTTGAACTTAGGCTCCCCTAAGTATATAAATATAAGTGGTTCAACACTTAAGCTCCCCCTAAGTGTGTGAGACTCACTCTCACATGAAGTTATCTTTTCGTCATCTCGAGAACTCCCTTCACAACGGTACTTAGGCTCCCCCTAAGTCTTGAGAAATCCTTCTCAAAAGGAATAGTCTTAGGCTCCCCTAAGACTGAATAACTTTGCAATACAAAAACGTTCTCGAAAGAGAACACAGGTGAAGAACAAACCGTCACAAACAAAAACTCAATTGATCTTCTTCAACAAACGCAGTGAATACAACTTCTGATAAACTCAATTCACGAATACACAATTTAAATAAAGTGGCAACCCTAGCACACAAACTTCTTGGGCTTAAATAGTACAACGGAAAGATGAAAAGTATCCCCACACAAAATCATCAAACCACCAGAAAGGAAAATATTCCAGAAGGAATAATCTTCGTAATATTTTAAATAAGGAAAAAAATATTATGCATAATCATCAATTAGGATAACAACTTCTGAGACAATATCCCTTAAAAACATATTATGAGACAATCGCAAAACTGCCCAAGAAGCAAGAGCTAAGGGTTTAAACAAATATATATAGCCAACACCAAAAATTTAACATAAATAAATAAACAAATTTTAGTATCACGAGTCTTGGGTAACTTAATTTACACAATTTAGTTCATTTTATAAACTTCTACCCAAACCTTTACCAAAAAAAAAAAGTTAAAATCTAGTACAAATGAGAAGAAAAAAAATAATTTTAAGTTGTTACAAAGTTCATCGCTGTAATTTTGGGCTAGTGTAGGACTTTTTGTATAGATAACCCATTTTAGAATACTCAAATGTTATTTGATTCAGTTTTTGCAAAAGTATATGTTTTTTTACATTCTCCTTACGTCACATAAGTGCGAAATTACTAAAATTGAGACTCCATTGAATTTAGGTTTTATCGCTCCTCACTCTCTCTATTTTCTCTCACTCTCATTCTCATTCTTTGCCTAGTACGTGTGCACAACAAGGTAGTTTCTCCTCATAAATAACGTAAGCAAAAAGTTAAAAAAAAAAAAAAAAAAAGTCTTTGATTTTATGGAAATTTTCAACTTTATGCTTCAAGATAGTTGTATTAATTTGAATTATGAATTAACAATTGTATTAAATTAAACTTTGAACTTTCTTAAGTGTATCAACTAACATTCTCCTTTAGACTTTAGTTCAAAAGATATTGTGCGAAGTATATAATTATTTCAATTAAACTTCTAGATTGTTATAAGTTAATCAATTTAAACATTTTATTAAGATCATTACATTTGAAAATCGTTCATACATTCAATTCTTACGTGTGTACACTTTTTCAAATGTCGGATTAATAAAATGGACGATGAAAATTGATGCATGGATAATTTTCAAAGATAATCTTAATTGTGAGTCTAAATTAATTTGTTGGTGAAAGTTTAGGGGTTTAATTGTTAAAATTATAAGTCTCACACGATGTTTATCCAAACGTAATAAAGAGTATAAATCAATACACTTACGGTGAGTTTAAAATTTATAAATTTATTAGTTTGGAGTTTAAATTGACACAACCTTAAAAAATTTAAAGTGTAAATTGATATTTTCTATAAATTTTAATAAGGCAGACAAATTTTATTTAGAGTCCAAATTTTGAGTCAACTGTAGAATTATCCCGTAGTAGAACGAATAGAGGAAAATAGGTTTGTGTTGGCTATTGAAAACGTGCACCGCATTTCCATATCAAAACAGTTCTCTCGAAAGCAGAGATAGACAGAGTCAGATCCAAAGTGAGTTTTGAGGGAAAAATATTTGGGTGTAGTCGAAGCTACAACTATGTATTCCTTTCAATCACAAACCAAAAGATATTTTTCAAAAAGATTATAAAAAAAAAAAAATCACATGACAACTTGTGATTGAACACTAAAAATACCTATCTTTGTACATCTCATTTTAACTCAGCAATAATTTGGTGCATTTCAATATACACTTATATTTTTTTTCTTTTTATTTATTTTGGAAATCATTAATAAAATAAGTTTACTTTTTCCATGCATCGGGATGAACCAACTGGTTTACTTTGATTAAACAATTTTCTGTGGGCTTTGAATTTTGGACGCACATGAAGGTCGGCTCCGCCTCTGATACCCTGCCGCTGCCGCTTCTAAGGTCAACTCCATTTCCTCCACTTGAAGAAACATTTTTTTTTCTTTTTTTTAAAACCCCATTAATCAAATACCTTCTTTCAAAGCCCCCTGACCCCAATTTCAAGGCCTTAGTGCAACATCTGACAACCTCAAGCTGTGTTGTTTGACTTCCATTGTAGAAATTTTATATGGGTTGGTTGCAAAACGTCAAACTGATGACTGGGTTTTTTTTTTTTTCTTCTTTAATTTCTTTTCTTTTGTTGATAATGGAGATCACTTTTGAAATAGTGGCCGGCAATCAAGTGATCAATGAAAAAGGGGAAGGGGGACATATTATTATGTATACGTGATTATGATGAATTTGGGAATGGGATGCCATTTTGATCAGAATAATAGAACAGAGCATCTAAAGTCAACCATGGAGAAATGGAAAAATTCAATCTCATAATACAGCCAGAGATTTTGGGGGCGCCCCAGATTCTTCCCTTTTACAGTCGTTGACTACTGTGTGTAGATCGATGTGACACCCCTTTCAGTTGAGTAAAGCACGTAATTCATTAGCTGGAGATTGTTACCTCTTTTTTTTATTATTGCTTATGAAATTTGCCCCCTCCACATATTGTGCTCATATTATTTTTTTTTCCTCTTCCACACGCACACCATCTGTTCGATAAAATTCCTCAGTGGGTTGTTACAACTTATTAATTCTATTTGGTTGGCAGTGGACGTGAATCTGTTTATAACTTATGCCCATTATCACTTTCCTCCCCTAGATTTCTACTTTGAAACGTTTAATGTAATGGGAAGACCAACCCCACTTTTTTCCTCTTTATTAAGAGGTCACTTTTGCTTTATTGAAAGTAAGGCTTTAGCCTAAAGCAGAGTTCTCCGTTGGTAGGAAGAGGACAAGAGACGGCCATCTTTAGATCAGAGGGGTTAGTTGAGAAACGGAAAGCTATCATACCGTGTTACGATAGAACGATATAACACAAGGAAAAGGTAAAAAAATTTCTAGGTTCCTGCTTTGAATCATTTGGCCTTTAACTATGCAGTCCATATTCAAGTAATATATGTATCAAATCTATAACTAGGCTATGCACATTGTTAGAGTAAATAGCTTATCATTTGACTTTTATCTTAATCATGATACTTGACTCTAGTTCTTTAGCTGGTGGGGGCTCTGAGTTACTGTATCTCTTTCTAAAAGTGTATTTGGTAGGTTATTCTTAGTCCATTTAGCCAAGCATATGTATAAAATTGTATTATCATAGTAATTGCCGTTTATGAGTGCTTGAAGTTGAATTGAAAGCTTACACGCAACTTTAGTTCTTTTTTTTTCTTTCTTTCTTATTACATATCGTTTGGTTCTAGAAAGTTAGGTGCTTTTATAATGGTGTCTTCCTCAGCTACATCTGCTATCTCTTCCGTTTGGACAGAAACTTTAGCCCTTGTTAAAATTGTACAAAACACTATTTCAAAACCAAGGCTTATCGATTAAAACAGCCTCCCTTGATATTAAAGCTTAGCTAGCTGCTTAATTAAGGATGGAAAACTATGCACTTTAACCAAAAGGATAATCCTTCAAGCTAAACACGTAGGAGAGGTAAAAGCTTTGCCATCTCATCCACCAAACTTGATTGAAGGTTTTGGAAATTCAGGTGTTCTCAACAAACCTTAAAGCGTTCCCCCAGATCTTGTTTGGAAGCCAAAATTACCAAGAAACTACTATTTAGGCAGAGACTAAAATTGCAGCTGTGTGTTCTTATAGAATGAATCCCATTCACTTGTTTCAAAGCAATCAGTTTCAAGAACAAACCCAAATTCCTCAAATGTCTTTTATCATTTTCTAGTAGTCATACTCAAGCTTACCCACTAGAATGTAACTAGCAATTGTCAATGATAGTAATTGGTACGTGGGTTGAGTATCATCTCATCTCAACCATGGAACATACTCTAGTTTAGTTTGGATTAAGTCATCTCTAATCAACTCTTGGAGGAGGCGTTATTTATTGGTGTCTAATCTCTTGTCACCTGTGTCTATCAAGCTCATTCGTCCACTTTCCTCTTTCTGTTTAAATAATCGGGTATTGAAGGCCCACTTCTTGCATTATGCCCATAACCTAATTAAGGTTTAGCTGTGTGTTCTTATAGAATGAATCCCATTCACTTGTTTCAAAGCAATCAGTTTCAAGAACAAACCCAAATTCCTCAAATGTCTTTTATCATTTTCTAGTAGTCATACTCAAGCTTACCCACTAGAATGTAACTAGCAATTGTCAATGATAGTAATTGGTACGTGGGTTGAGTATCATCTCATCTCAACCATGGAACATACTCTAGTTTAGTTTGGATTAAGTCATCTCTAATCAACTCTTGGAGGAGGCGTTATTTATTGGTGTCTAATCTCTTGTCACCTGTGTCTATCAAGCTCATTCGTCCACTTTCCTCTTTCTGTTTAAATAATCGGGTATTGGAGGCCCACTTCTTGCATTATGCTCATAACCTAATTAAGGTTTAACTCTCCCCAAAGCCACATTTAGGAAAGCAACAAAAACAAACTTAGGATAATAACCATCATAGGTTGACCTAGTGGTAGTGGGAACATGAAAAAAAGGTCAAAGGGCCAAGGGATCATGGGCTCAATCCATAGTGGCCACCTACCTAGGATTTAATATCCTACTTGTTTCCTTGACACCTTAATGTTGTAAGATCAGGCGGGTTGTCCCGTAAAATTAGTCGAGATGTGCGTAAGTTGGCCCGGACACTCACGGATATCAAAAAAAAAATAAAAACAAAACAAAACTTAGGGTAGTCCTTTAGGTAATTGCAATGGGTATCTGCAAATTTTTTTGCATTGTTTATATCTGCTAATACTTTGGACTTGATTGCTATATTTACAACTATCTCTAATACTTTAGAGGGTGTCGCTCCAAACATTCCAAATTATTACCACGATGCACGTTTTGGGGGTAATCCCCTTTCATCTTACATCGTGATCAACACAGGGTTTTCTTTACGACTTATCAAGCCTATGATCAATTGGAGTTCTTGTTTAGGTCTTCTAGCCTTCAATGTTATTAACAAAGTTTCCTCTTTGTGCAATCAAAAGTTCTTCCATGGTTTTGCTAATGTCAATATGGCAAAAGCCATAGGTTACCAGTCAACATCTTAAGTCGTTGAGCCGTTCCAAGACTTTCCTTTTTTCTTCTCTCCAGTCTTTTTTTAGCTCTAGTAAATGCCAGTCCACCACTTTACCTATTTTAAGTTCAACTTTGCCCCAACCTCCATAGCTGTGAATCATTTGCTTAAAAGCATAATACTTGCACAAGAAAGGTTTCAAAGAATTTTCCAAGTGGATTACCATTAGGTTTTAAATTTTTTTTTTTTTTTTTTTTTTTTTTTTTTTTGTAAAAATGAGGGAAAACATCTTGTTTTTAGTATTTTCATAGATTTCTAAGTAAATATACCTTTTGAAATAATAATAATAATACGGGCTATAAATGATAATACAGATCCTTAATATGTTTATAAATCCTATTTTGGTCATTGAGTATTTATACATATTGGGTTTTGGTCATTTCTAAACTTTCATCTATTTTATTTTAGTTTTTCTACTTTTAAATCATTTGTTTTAGTCTCTTAACTTGGCATAAAAGAATTCTTTTGTCATTGTTGGTAATTTTGCATTGATCCTCTTAACAAAAATTTAAATTCATTTTGAAATTTGAAACATAATCCTATTACATGTGCCTTTTAATGCTCTAAATGGAAAAAAAAATTAAAAAAAAAAAAGAAGAAAGAATCATGTCTACATTAGGCTTTTGTGTATAATTGAGGAAACAGTAAAATATTTGTAATTTAGAAACCAATATAAAATAAGCATCAAAATTCAGACACCTAACTTAGACAAATTATATGTATGTGTAATTCTCTTGTGGTTAATTGGTAATTCATCTAAACTGAATCAAGAATTCCACTACTAAGAGAACATAGCTTTAATAATTGATACTAAATGAGAAGCTTACTAAGAAGCACCAAACATAAGAATCAATGGAACCCTCATATAGTCTAGGCCCTAGAGGGCTATACACAACCAAATAATGCTGGTAATAACAAGTAGTCTAGGAAAACAAATAATAATAAAAGTCACAGTCAAACGTTTCACTTGGCCAGAGAAAAAACTTTATACAAATAGGAGAAACTATCTCATTGACTTATCCGCTAATAAGTTTAAAATGAGTTTTTGCCTATTGCATCATATGCTATATTTAATATTAAAAAAAAAAAAACCACCTATCAATTAGGTCAAAACTAATAATATATTACATGACATAAAACTACTATATTCAAACATTGCATTTTAATTGTGTGTTTTTCGTTGTAATTATCACCAAAGTTCTACTGATATCCACAACTACCAAACTCTCCTTTCTTTCAGATCATCACCAGAGAAAGATGGCTTTGCGTCTTGAAGTTACTTCTTGTTCTCTTATCTTTCTCGGTTCACTCATTATAATGGTAAGTTTTATGGATTTATTAACAATTCTCAATCCTTACTACAATTTGGAACTGGTTTGTTTCTTTAGTTTCTAATCTCAATGATTCTTTTAGTACTTTGGAACTTCTTATTTGATTTTCTTGTGGACAGGGTAATCAAACAAATCAAAAACTTGAAACAAATAAGATAGCAATTTTACCCCTTGTTTCTTTCTGAATCAAACTTTGACAAAGCCTTAGGACTTGTTCTTTACTTTTCAATTCTACTGCAGGTTGCACAACAAGTTGCTGCTAGGAAATTAACAGATGGCTATGATAAAGGCATCGAACAGTATGTGAATCTGAAAATTAATGATCAAACAAACACTCATATAAAGGAAGCTGATGATGATCACCAGAAGATGAGCAAAAATCATAAGCATGCTCATGCATCATCTCACATGGAGCATTTAGATCCTTTATTATATGTTTTCTTCACCTTAAATGATTTGAAAATTGGAAAAACAATGCCCATTTACTTTCCTTACTCAAGGCCATCAGAAACCCCAAAACTACTGCCAAGAGAAGAAGCTGAATCCATTCCTTTCTCTACATCACAACTTGAATACCTTCTAACTCTATTCTCTTTTCCAAAAGACTCTCCCCAAGCCAAAGCTGTTGAATATACTCTTAAGCAGTGTGAGCTGGAATCCATCAAAGGAGAGACCAAATTCTGTGCCACTTCTTTAAAATCAATGCTGGATTTTGCTACAAAAATGTTGGGAGGTGATACCCAATTGAAAGTTTTGACCACCACTCGTCTCTCTAACTCCACTATTCTCCTTCAAAACTATACAATTTTGGAAGAACCCAGAGAAACAGTGGCTGCAAAAATGGTGGCATGTCATAGCATGCCTTACCCTTATGCTATTTTTTACTGTCATTGCCAAGAAAGTAATAACAGGCTGTTTGAGATTTTACTAGGGGCTGACAATGGTAATAGAGTTAAAGCAAGTGCCATTTGCCACATGGATACTTCTCAATGGGACAAAGATCATGCCTCATTTAAGGTTCTGAAAACTAAACCAGGTGCTTCTCATGTTTGCCATTTTGTCTCTACAGATAGTTTAGTTTGGCTAGCTGCCTAATAATGCAACCGTTTGGATTACCTACAAATATATATATATATATATATATATATGTATTTATATTCTTCTTGGTTTGATTTTAGGTGGTTTGTCAGTTTCATATACTTATTAGTGTGTTATTAGTTGAAGATTTCTCTATGAATTATTTTGGTGTGTTTAAATGATGAGTATATTGAGAGAATATTGATATACTTATGTTGATTTACTTCTCTTAGTTAAGAAAAGATTCAACCTCAAAGAAGCTAAAAAAAGAAAGCTAAATTGTGAGTGTTAATATGATTATGTTCTATACATTGTAACTACTATAAAGTGATAGTGAGTCTTTGCTAAATGTGATACTGATGAGATGGATTAACATACTTGTGTTGCTTTTAATTTCTTATATTGAACCATAAGCAACTTATAAATTGGTCATTTACTCCAATTACAAGTCTAGTGGTGTGTTTTATTACAACTTCAATTGTAATCATTGAAATGTTTTATTTTTTTATTGGGAATGCGATCAAAATTCCATTTTAGTTAGATAAGAGGATAATCATGGATTCATATGGGAGGACAATTATCTTCAATGGTATGAAGATTCTTGGGTGAAACTAAAAACAAAATCATGAGGGTTAATGTCCAAAGTGGACAATTATTATTGTTAAGATATTTGGAGAGTTGTTGTCCCTAACAGTAATACTGATAATCATAAATTGGTTGCTACAAAACAATATTAATAAGCAATTTCTTTTAATTTTGGGAGTGATTTAATGTTGGCTTGATCAATAAGTTTTATGTTTGTCTTTAATAGCATTGCTTATAGCTAAAGTGGTCATAGGGATAGGGATAAAGTATTGCAAGGGAATTGAGTTATAAATTTAGATAAAATGTTTCGTACAAAATGTATGGAAGCCTAAAATCAAGCACTATTATGTACGAGTTTAAAAATTACATAAATAAGTTGAGTTTGTTTGAGGTAAGTGAGATTTTTAAACAAAAGGAAAGCTTGACGTGGGACAATGGACTTTTTTTTAAGGTCAACAATTATGGGAGGAGTAATTAGTGCCTTATCCATTAACTTATGTTCAAATAAACGATAATCAAACATGCCTGTACAAAATTACTAAACTGTCTTACTTTTGATTAAGATCTCAATTTGATTTTACATTTTCATAGGTAATTTTTTTTTCTTTTAATGGACTAGTGCAATCCAAAGGACTATGGAGAGAACAAATTACCGGGAGAGAAAATCAAGGTTATCTGATCTAACGCTTCGTTAAGAGTATTTATTGAGAAGTGTTTACTAATTTGATTTTAAAACTAGCCAAATTTATCTAGACTAAACGGGAGAATATGCATTTGGATTGATTTTTAAGTGTGTTTCATCATTGTAAGGTATCATCTACTTATCTTGGGGCTAACTTTAATTTTACGGACTTAGATTGCAAAGAATGTGTTTTTAAGCAACTCTTGAAGTGTCTATTTTTTTTTTTTTTTTTTTTTTTTTTTTTTTTTTTTTTTTTTTTTTTTTTGCAGTGTTCTTTCTTTTACTACTGAAGTCAAGTAAACCTAATGATGAAACAACTTTTATGCGGTTGTTTGCATGATCTTTCTTTTTATCATGTTTTTCCATGGCACACATGCATTGAGCCACTTATGAAAAAGTGGTTTATTTATTTTATTGTTAGCAAGTAGGTGGTAAGTAGGTGGTAGTTAAATTGAGTTTCTCATCTATGGAGGTACTCCTAAGTGAAATATAAGGTTTACAAATTCACCCTTGAGGTCACGTTTGCCAAACCGTAATAAAGATTGTTGTAATTATAATAAAATTCCATTGATGAATCAATTGTAATGAACCTGAATCGCAAATGTAATTGGATTACTTTTGATTGCATTTACTTAAAATTGTGAATTTTGTCACATTTACTGTTACCGTTACCATTACTTCTGAGGGTCAAATGGTAGCAGTAAGGGTGTCAAAATTTATCATTTTTTCTTTGGAACGTGATGGTAACGATAACGGTAATAGTAATGGTAATGGTAACGACACGGCGTAATTTTCTGACGCAATTGGATTGAGCATCCTTCGCTCGTCAATTAGTTTGCGTTTTTTTATTACAGATATTGAAGTGGGCCTCATGTATTATTACGAATGCAGCACACAAATAAACAATACCAAAGGTAATCGAATGGGGTTCACTTTTCACATTATCATTGATTTATTACGTTTCTATTGGGATAAATGTGGCTTTAGATCTATGATTGGGTCCCGTGATATACTTGAAGGGTCAAAGGATTTATCGGTTACAAATAATCGTAGAACCAATGAGCATCTCACAGAAAAAGAACCCAACAAGTGAATAGAAAAGTGAAAAGAAAGTTGGTGAAAAAATAGCTAATGCATTAGGAGTTATTTGGTATTGTTGAACTAATCATATAAAAAATTTAATGAGAAATTTAGGATCTATTTGGTAGGCAATCTGGATTCTATTTTATGTTTTCAGATTCGCTGAGTTTAGCAAATATATGTTTGACAGATAACTCGAATTCTATTTTTGAAAACTATTTTCAGATTCTGTGATCCAAACCGTGCAAATTCTAAAAACAACATTTTTATGTTTGATTGTAAACAAATTTGAATTTTAAATTTTAAAATATACAATTATATTAAATAAACATAAAAACATGGTTTAAATACTAATTTGATCCTTGTACTTTTGGTTCATTTTGATCTCTATACTTTCAAATTTGATTCATGTTGGTCTCTATATTTTCAAAATTTTCATTTTGGTCATTGTACTTTTAAAAAATGATCATTTTGGTCCCTTGATTTTCATTTTTACTTCATTTTTAAGAGATTAAAATTGTTACTTTTTTAAAGCTCAAGGACCAAAAGGAACCAAAATTGTAAGTACAAGGACCAAAATGAACATTTTGAAATTACATGGACCAAAATGAGTCAAAGTTGAAAGTATTTGGACCAATATGAACATTTAAAAAATACAGCGACCAAAATGAACCAAAAACAAAAGTATAGGGATCAAAATAGTATTTAAACTTAAAAATATTTAGAAATACATGTTATAAACTCAATTCATTTTTTAAAAATAAAAAATAAAATATGTATCATCTAATGTAATATAAATTATATAATATTATAAAATAATAATTGACACATTTTCTTAACATAAAACATGTTCATGAATAAATTAATAATAATTTATTGCCAACTAATATTTATATAGTAGGTGGCTACAACTAATTTTATGATTTATAAATATAGTATCAAATACATTTTAGACAATTATTTAAATTAGAATCCAATTTCTGAATCTGCTACCAAACATATATATGAAAACATGAAATACAACTCTGTTTTAATTGAATATCTTATTTTCCAATTTATGTTTTTAGTCCTTACTAAACATACCCTTAACCATTTATCTAAAACTTTTTCATAGCAATAAATTAAGCTCATTATTTTTTAAAAAAAAATTAAACGGAGAAAAACTCCCTACAGAAAACCTGATCCCTGCAAATTCTCCGTGGGGAATCTCCACTCTAATCTCCATTGAGAATTTCGCAAGGATTGAGAATGAAATGGGGAGCAAGGAGAGGGGACGGAGAAGTCATCCTCTACTCTGCCCTACCGTATGAATATCTCTACTTACCGACTAAATAAACACTAACTCTAAACTTTTAAGGCTAAAAGTATATTTTGTCTAAGATGACCGTGTCCTAGAGATTTAAGGTTGGAAAATAGAGAGAATGTAGCGGTGTTATTGTGCAAGAGGATAGGATTTCCACAATTCAGTCATCACTTTTTCTATTGACAATAGGAATTAAGCTCAAATCAATAATCAACCACTAAGAACCTTATCCGAATGTAATTCTCCAAACTCTATATCCTTTCAATTTAAATTCATCCTTAATAAGTGGCAATGGCTCATGTTAAAGAAATTTGACAAGATTAAAGAATATGAAAGAGTTAAAAACTTTCCATATCCTCTTCCCACGTTTTTAAAAATTTTAAGCTTTTTTTTTTTTTAATCACTTGAACTTTCCTCTTTATTTCTCAAATATCTTTATTAATCTTTTTCAAATGTTGCAAACTTTTTATAAATGTTTCGTAACTATCTTGAGAATAAAAATCCTTTAAATTTTAAAAAATATGTCGAGACCCTGAATAAATATATTTTTTTTAACATAGGACAAAATACATGATATTCTTTTTATAAACGTTTCAACTTAGGACTTGTTTACTTTCCTATAATCGTAATCAGGGAATGGGAACAAAAAGGCATGGGATCCACCTCATTATGATAGAAGGTATTTACTGATATCTACGATAAGAATAGAACGTGGGTCCCACAACTTTTAATTATAGCCAATCGTATAAACATCACCAATGAAATTCTAATAACGACTACACTTCACTCCCAATACATATGAGTAAACAACATCAATCGAAATACTATTACGAGTCCTAATCCATTCTCTTTTTAGCCTGTTCACTCAAAATCTATTAGGTATAGGGTAAATACACCCTAATTGTTTTTCAATAGTTTGTGGGGCCATTAAAGGGGAATATGAGCTTTTCTATATCTTGTTGACTTTATATGTCTAGTGGCTCTAATTTCTTCTCCAACTGGTTTTTGTGCCCCCTTTCATTTTCCATAGGCTGATGAATGATGATGTTTTGTTATTTTTTCTTATTATTTTTTATCAACCAAATCCAATGAGATTTTTTTTTTTTTTTTAGATTTTTTTGGGAAACAAAATCTAGTGAGAGTTGAAAAAAGCATATATATCTTGGATGCATTTCCAATTATATGGTTCTCTTATGGGTCAATATGTCAATTGTCTACCTTCCTACTCTCCATTATTTTTAAAGATTGCATAAGTTTGTTCATGCATTATTCAAAGTACCCTCTAACACACTTAATTAAATAAATGTATCCCAAAAATTAGAATTGAAGTCCTAAAATTATAATCGAGATAAGAGATTAAAGCTTAGTTTGAGATTGTTGTAATTTTTAAAATAATTGTGAGTAATTAGAAAAATTAAGGTATGGGATACGAACCTTCGATCTATAGAAAGAAGGTCATGTCAATTATCGTTGAGAGGTAAGCTCACTTTATCTGTTTGCTCTATATTAATTGTTCAATATTAAGAAAAATAACTTTAATTTTTTTAAAAAAAAAAAAAAAAAACTTATATGGTATGATGTAAAGGAAAATAGTTGTATTGAACTTATGAAAAATTAAGAACAGTCTTCACGGTAGCTAATTATGAGTTAAAATAATTCTAACCAACTATAATAATAGGGGATCCAAACAATGAGCTATTAATAGCTCACTTACCCAGATCTTTCAACAAAGCGTGTGTTTATTAGGATAATTTATGGAATAAATGTTTTTTAAAAATAAACCAACATTTTCTATAAGCATTTTAAAGGAAATACTAATTTAAATTCTTAAATTATTTTAGAGGATTTGAAGTGTTATTAAAAAAATCTATATCATGTTTGATATTATAAAAAGGTAGATTAAAGTTTTAGTTATGAGGTTTGAAATTAGTGTCGAATTGAACAATCAAGTCCCAACATTTAGAAAATACTCAATATTTTGGTTCCTTTATAACGAAACTCATTGAATGATTAATGGTTTGCTGACATAATTTTTAATAATACTAGTTAAAAATTAACATAAATTTTAAGGGTGAAATTTTAATATTGAATGAAATGTTTTTTATTTATTTTAAATAATAAATATTTAACTTGATTTTAAAAAATAATGAAAGAAATAGTGGACGGAACTACATATATATAATTTTTTTTATTCTAAGTTAATTTACAACGTATATAGCATAGCTCAATTGGCCATAAATTCTCGCCTTATTGCCCTTTTAATATAGTATAGATAATAAAAAGATTTTTGGATAATGACTCACCCCTTGTTGTGAGGGTGGTTTGGGAGTCCGACTTTCTTTCTAGAATACTTGTTGTCATGAAGCTCTCATGTGCCTTATTTTGATTTGTTATGGATCTTTATGGGTTGATTGGATGGAGTCATATACTTTGCGAAGTTGAAGAATTTGGGCAATCTGCCCCTCTAATTCTTCATTCTGATGTTGGAAAGCTATCCTTCTTGTTCATGACATTATTTGGAGATCCTCTTTAGCTATAGTGAACACATATGGGGGCGTTTGGCTTCCAAAGTGAAATCAATAAGTATGGAGTTAATATGTTGGAGTTAGTAAGTTTGTGTTTGAGGTGTGGAGTTGTAAGATTGAGTTCTTCGATAATTATGAAAAATAGATTAAGAAAGTAAGATGGAGTTATTTGGTAAATGTGAAAAATAGAGATAGAGTGAAAGATGAAGTTTCTTGATAAATGTGAAAAGTAAAAAAAAAAAAAATAGAAAGATAAAGTTACTCAATAAATAGACAAGTTCAATAATGTTTACTATTGAAGTTGAATTATTTATACCAATTTAAAAAGTTGGTGGGCCAAATGGCCTCATAATATATTTTTTTTTTTTCATGATGGACACTTTGCATAATTTTTGTTTGGTTTTTGTAAGTACATAGACAGATGTTCACGTAATTTTGAATGGTTTTTCAAATTTCACTTAAATATAAAATAATATAGAACCACTAAATTATAAAATAATGTTTTATGAAATTAAAGTATACAAAATGTAATTAAAAAAATTTGAAAAAGTTTCAACTTTGAATTTTTTTTTTTTTTTTTTTTTTTAAGGTTTAGTATAGTCATATTAAAAATGAAGTACAAAAGAAATATATTCAGATTCCTTTCTTAAATTAAAGTATAAAACATGTAATAACAAAAAAAAATAAAAAAAAATTCAACTTTAACATTTTCTTTTTTTAGTTTTAGTATAGTTATAACAAAAGGATTATAAAAAATGTAATCAAATTCTTTTTTTAATTAATGCATAAAAAATGTAAATACAAAAAAATGAAAAGTTTCAACTTTGATTTTTTATTTTTTATTTTTAGTTTTAGTACAGTTATAAAAAATGAAACATAAAAAAAATGTAATCAAATTTCTTTCTTAAATTAAATTAAAGTATGAAATGTTATTATAACTTTGGCTTTTTTTAGTATAGCTATAAAAAGAAGATTAAAATATCATTTTTGTCCTAATATTTTGAGGTTTGTTCAATTTTAGTCTGTATACTTTCAATTGTCCAATTTTAGTCTCCAAACTTTCAATAAATCTTAAATTTAGTCCCTGAAAATTAATTTTTACCAAAATTGATTAAATCATAATAATAATTTTTCATGCAAAAAAAATTAAAATATGTGAATATGTTTTCAAAATTAGATAACAAAAAGGTTTTAAAAAAAAATAAACAATAAACTAACGATGCATAATAAATTTATGTTTTATTGAAAGTAAAAGAATTAAAATTAAACAATTTAAAGTACAATAACTAAAATTGAACAAACTTCAAAGTATAGGGACCAAAATGACTTCTAGAAGCATCTATCAGTGATAAACTTCTATCATTTCTATCACTGATAGGTCCTGATAAACTTCTATCAACATCTATCACAACTATCTAAAACTTTTGTTATTTTGTATATATAATTTCTCTTATTTTTCTATTTTTAAAAATTTCTCAAAATATAATTGAAAAGGTTTCAAATTTGACCCTTTTTTTTTAGTTTTAGTATAGTTATAAAAATGTAATCAAATTCTTTTCTGAAATTAAAGTATAAAAATGTAATTACAAAAACAATTTTAAAAAAAATGGTAGAAAAACCTAAACATGGACTAAAATAATTCGAACCTCAAATACAAATTATTATTACCTAGACTAAAATAGTATGCATCCTAAACAAATATTTTAGTTTGCACCCTAAATGCATACTATTATACTTCTAACAAAAATAGTCTACGCCCAAAAACAAACTTTTATAATTCATAACTATTATAACCCACAAATTATAATAACTACATACTATAATAACCAATTTATCACATTAAATACTCCTTTTCTTTTTAATGTGTTTGTCACTTGA
This sequence comes from Lagenaria siceraria, assembly GCA_002890555.2. Lineage (NCBI taxonomy): Eukaryota > Viridiplantae > Streptophyta > Magnoliopsida > Cucurbitales > Cucurbitaceae > Lagenaria > Lagenaria siceraria. The sequence continues at coordinate 5,241,463 of CM016491.1, read as the reverse complement.
GCCATTTTGAAATAAAATTATGGAGAGAGTTGACCAGCTCCATAATGGCAACCACTAAAGGAATCACATAGTCCAATCTAATTTGATGCCACTCATTTTATTTAAATATTAACGTGGACCAATTAGCTTGCATCATACATCCACGTGTACGTACCTCATTTAGCGTTTACTTTAAGAAGTTATTCTATTTTGTATAAAAAAATTGAAGAATTTCTTTGATCTCAATCATTTCTTCAGCTTGTAGATAAGATTTAAAAATTCTCTTTTCTTTCTTTTCAATTCAATTTTATTAGAAATTCATGAGTTTTAATATATATTTTCAAATGTGGCATAAAATCTAAGAAACACGAGGAAGACCTTAATGTCAAGGCATAAAAGTAACAAAGTGTAAAAAAAACAAAGATAAAACTAAGTTTAAAGCCCTAACCTATATGAAACTAGAACACCTACTAATGATGGGAGTACGCAACAAGATCTTTCATGGCACATGAGCCTTAACAAGGGGTCCTTAAAGCACGAAGATCACACAATGATCTATTTAGAACCATCAAACTCAAAACTAATTATAAGAGGCGAGAATTTATCAAAAACTGAAACTAGCAGATGGGATGAAGGATTTCCAACTTTATCTCCTTCGACAAGGGCTGCAAATTAAAACAATTAGCCAACAAAACAGAGGAACCATTCAGAGGAGAACACGGGAGAGCCAGTCAAGGGCAAAGAGTTAACAGAAGAACCTAAACCTCGTGGGTGAGGGGAAGATGCACTCTAAGCTTTCAGAGAAACCCTATCCTACTGCAGGGGAGAAGGTTAAACCATATCCTACTGCAGGGGAACGCTTAAATAGATCTTATACTGTTACAAACGAAAAGAAAAAGACATACAAGTGCGCCAAAAAAACCCCACAATTAGAGCATCTCTTGGATTTCCACACATAGTCAACTGGGATCTCATAATCAATCCTATAAGTACACTCAAGCAACGACTACACAACGATTTTGTCCTAGTCAGGTCAAGCATACACTTTTCTTCTTCAAAACTAGTAAAATGGATGGGTTTTTTTTTTTTTTCCTCATTCTTAATTTATTAATAGCTTCAATCTCACTCTCAAAATGTCTAAATATCTTATCAAGTTCCTACCCAATAACAAATATGCTATGTGATATGTAAATACAGTTGACATTTTATAGGTCACTTGATTAACAAAGTCAAGAATCTTCATCAAATAATATAAATAAAAAATTTAAAATACACCAATGAAGGGAGCATTTTGAAAAGAACCCATTTTTATCACTTGTAAATTGAGTTTCCAAATATAAATATATTGGTCATCTTCTTGAGAAAACACACCAAACAAAGCTAACAGACAGAGAGTTATATCTTGACATTCAAGAAGAAACTAAAGGAAAAAAATGCAAGAGAGTAATTTTTATAATTTGACTTTCATTTTCTACTTCCTTCTTGTTCTTGAGGTAAGCTTCTAAACCCATAAAATTGAAACTCCCCATTTGATTTCATATCTAAAAGAACAAAATCCTTTTAACTTTAATTTGCTTGTTTCTTGCTCTGCAGTGCTTCGAACAGAAGAACACCATCTATGGCAGGATGTTACATTCAGAAGTTGAAACAAACAAAGATCCTTCACTCAATGTTTTCTTCACTCCAAATGATCTAAAACTTGGAAAAAAGATGCCAATCTTCTTCCCAATCAAAAACATTTCAGAAATTCCAAAAAATCTTCCCAAAAAAATGGCTGACAGAATCCCTTTCTCAGTGGCAAATCTCTCTTATCTTCTTCAATTCTTCTCCATCTCTAAAGATTCTCCTCAAGCCAAGGCTATGGAGTACACTCTCACACAGTGTGAGCTTGAGCCTATGGAAGGAGAGACTAAGTTTTGTGCTACCTCTTTAGAATCTTTGTACTATTCGACACGTGGCTTTTTCGGGTTCGACAGTTCAGTGAAGGCTGAGGCCACTGTGTATCCAAAGAACTTCAAAACAGAATTGCAAAACTACACAATATTGGAGGAACCCATCAAAATTTGGGCTCCAAGAATACTGTCTTGCCATTTGATGCCATATCCTTATTTGGTGTTGTATTGTCACAGCCAAGTGAGTGACAATATGTTGTATAAGGTGATTGTTGAAGGTGAAAATGGAGATAGAGTTGAAAGTTTGGCTATTTGTCATATTGATACTTCTGAGTGGGATAGTGATCATGTGGTGTTTAGAGTGTTGAATGTTGAGCCTGGGGCTTCCTCTGTTTGTCATTTCTATCCTAGGGATAACATTGTTTTTGTTTCTGATGTTTGAGTATTAGGATAGTGCATGTATGAATGAATTATTGTAGGTCTCAAGTGTTTTGTGTTTTCAAAATGGTGTGAAGTTCTTGTATGTTCATGTAAAATATCTTTGCTTTTGCTTGGATTGCTTCATGGAATGAGTTGAATCTATATTTATGAAGAACTTGTGATTGATTTAGATATGGTTAGAACATCTCTAACCACAATTACCAACTACTATTGTAGGAATAAACAAAAAAAAATAACAAAGAAATTAAAAAGAAAAGTAATAGAATTAAGAAATACAAGAATTAACTTGGAAGAACTTCAAGTCGGAGAAAAAACCACGGACCAGAAAAATCCCACTATGTGAAAAATTATTACAATCACACAGAATAATCCTCTCTACTGACCCAATTACAAGATTCACTCTCCCGTAGCTTTTATGCTATTCAGACCCTTTAATCTCACTCTCAAACTAGAGAATACAAGGTTCCTCTTATAGTGCTTGAAATCCATCACTTTCTTGAACCTTTTCGTTGTTGGACAACAGCACTTCTAATATTTTGCCAAAACTCAACAACCAACCAACCGGCCGACAGCAGTCATTGGCAATCATGATAGTCAATTGGTAGTAGTCGCAATTGTCACAGCAATCACCGAGCAATGATAAGAGGTTGGAGATGAAGGGAGACTTCTTTGCAAACTCGTGGAATTTTAAAGCTCATCTTCTAAATTTTATTCGTGCTCAAACATGGGCTTGGTTTCAAAAGCCAAACCCCTAATCTAAATCTATGAGTCAAACGTATCTTATAGACATGTTTGTTAGTATATACCTTGTATGGGCATAGTTGAACACTTTACCTCAATAGCATTGCATTTTGGGATGGCTTTGTGAGCATTAAAAGTGATTAAGTAGAAACCTTAACTGCTTTAAATATTTGGTAAAATTGATTGTGAATGAATTTGTTAAAATCATTTTTTAATTACACATTCATGTTACTTCCTAACAAATTTTTAATTTTCAACTTTATTCTTTATAGGTTAAAATTGATTTTATATATTTAATATATCTCTCACACAACCAACTTCTATATCCTAAATTTTTAAATTGATTAGTCTATCATCTATGCCACAAATTTTTCTTTACATAATCTCATTTAAAAAAAAAAAAAAAAAAAAAAAAAAAAAAAAAAAAAAAATTACACATGTTTCTCAATATTGACCAAATTAGCATGTGTGATATAATATTTTTAAATAGTTATTTATAAATATAAATTGTCAACAAATTTTGCAAGTTTTAGAGTCTATTTAGTCATTATTATTAATCACAATAATTTACACTAACTTTTTTTTAGGCTTAAAGTTGAGATCTACCCAATAGTAATTTACTTCATTTTCCAACAATTTTTCTAAAAATATAGTTACCGAGAAATATTTTAAAAGATACGACAACTCCAAACAAAGTCACAATCGATAGAGATGTGATCTATATCTATAAATCTATAGAAGATACAAATGAATTGATCCATACTCTATTTAATTTTTGTAGATGTCGTCCACTGCAAGCAACAAGTAGTTCTTTATGCAGATTACATGTCAATTTTCGACGACATTTTTTTAATCCATATTTTAAAAGAAAACTAGCTTATTTTTTAAATAAAATTTGATATGTAGATGAGAAATAAATAATAACCCTTATAACTTTCACCCACTTCAAATAGTTTTGATTTCTCATAAGTCAGATTCACATGACAACTTGGATACCTTTGAACCTGATAGATTTCAAAGCTGGGGACTTGAAATTTTTGGAATATATCTCAAAATGGTGTCTATAAAATTTTGTATTGTTACGGATGATACAGATAACAGAGGCAAAAGATATGTTTACTCAAAACAAATTCCTTAATTTTTATTTATAATAAAACATTTAACAATAAAACGATGCATAAAAAAGAAGTTATTGTGAAGTTCAAAACCATTTAATTTAACCCTTAAACTTTGAAGTTTATATGTATTTAGTCACTAAACGTTCAAAATAAATTTGTTTTTTTTTAAATAGACAATTCTACGTCTTGACATAAATTCAAACTTGTATTGAAAAGTTCAATTCATTCTTAAAAATTTCAAATTTGTGAAGAATATGTTACAAAATTAAAAGTTTAGAAAACTATTATACATTTTTAAAAGTTTAGGGACCAAACATGCTTTCGGTGTAATCTATTTTTCAAGATGCTATCAGGATCAATTCTTAGTGGTCAAGCCCTGGACAAGGTGAGAGTTCAAGAATACAGTTTTTTCAAGAACAAAAATTTTGACAATAATGAGATTAAATATCTACTTGGCTACAAATAATAGGAATCATATCGTCGTGTTCTCAGTTGCTAGCTCATGAGCATTGATTCAGAGAATTTGGGAGTTTACCAATGAAACGATGCACAGCGCTGGAAATTTGGACTGAAATTTTGATGTTCTGTACCAAAGCTTGGAGAAGATGATTCCGCAGACTGATAAATTTTCCCCATTCAGAAGTCAAATTCTGCATAATCAGATCACCTTATTGTGCACATATGGCTGATGACTGTTTAGTCTTTGCCAAATCCAAGCTCAGTATTCTGTTTCCAGCACACCGTCAATAAGCCCAAACTCTAAAGCCTGCAAGAGAAGGCAACGTTTTTGGAGTTTAAATATTTTGTTTCACCTAGTTTCGTTTGATAACCCTTTGGTTTTATTTTTAGTTGTTAGTTTATGAAAATTAAGCCTTTAAACACCCCTTTCACCACTAAATTTCTTGTTTTGTTATCTACTTTCTACTAATATTTTAAAAAACCAAGTCAAGTTTTGAAAACTAAAAAAAGTAGTATTAAAAACATGTTTTTGTTTTTGAAATTTAGCAAAGAACTCGACTCTTTTATTTAAGAAAGATGGAAACTGTGGTAAGAAATTGAGAGAAAATAGGCTTAATTTTCAAAAACCAAGTGGTTACCAAATAGAACCTAAAGTAGTTTGAGTTCTAGTCAAGTAGCCAACATTCCAACATTGTGGAAAAGATTTTATAAGATCCCAAAAAAATTATTTCTACCTAACATTATCCCTTTTTTTTCCATTTTGGACAAACATGGACTGGAAGTATTATTTATTTTTTTTAATGTCAATCCATGCACTAGACATTGCACGATGGTACCTCGGAAACAGACAAAAATCGATCCCTCTCCGTGTATTGTTGTACTTTCTCTATAGTCTGGCCAGTAAATGCAGCATACATCTTGTCAATTTTCTGCACCAATAAATCCAGGTTACAATTAAAATGATCAGATGATTAATAACAAAACCAAATAATTTGACTGCAAAGTGTAAAGATAACAATGGGGGGAAACTCAAAAACACAGCAATGCAATAGTTTAAATGATAAGAATGTATACGTACAACAAGGACTGCAATGTTTTTTCCTTTTCACACCTATGAGAGTCTAAACCCACTTATGTAAATCTTAAATAATCTCGAGAGACTCAGACAACCATCAAAACCTACAATATTTAGTTTCAAAACAATGTGGAAACTCTTAAGATATATATTAAGTATGTGGCCACCATAAAATTTAAACTCATTCTCCCAAGATCTCTTTACTTTTGGGTAAGTCAAAGACTGCAACTTTCCAATCAACTTTTGTTGGCAAGGATTTTATACCAATATGCTTAAATATAAATAAAATAGTCCCTCCTAATTTCATGAATTATATTTCCGTCTATAATGGTTTCAGCTTCCTAAAGATGATGAAAATAGCTACATTTCCAATGGCCACATCCTTCCCAAAAGACATGCCAGATATACCCATATGGCATCTGTAAATTTTATGACATACAGCAATTATATACAAATCATGACAATCTAAATTCGTTCACCACCTACTTGCACAATAGTGATTCAGGTCAGAATGTCACCGGATAGAAATCTTCTGGTTATGGTCAGTTAAAGGCTATGTACATGGTAAAACCATTTCTCATTAGCTCTAATTTTTAATTATTATTATTATTATTTTTTTGGTTTTTGGTTTTTGGTTGCAAATGGCATGAACATAATGAACAAAAGGCACATAAACATTATCCAAAGCATTGACAAAATTATGTTAACTTTCATGGTAAGTGCTTATTTCCGAAGTAAGAAAGAGATACTGACATGGCGTGATTGAACTGCTTCATTGACTTGGCGCCTAACATCCTCCACATGACCCTGCACTCACGAAAAATATCATTATCGCAGAATGTTGGTAACGGCATTTTTTGCTGGTTCTCACTTGTCACAATTTCAAAAGTAGGACGACGTCCTATATACTGGACCATTTCAAAACTAAACAAAAAGCATAATATTTGCTAAAACTAGAAGGCGATAAAGCACTTGGTACGGGGAATATTATATATAACACATTAGTTCAAGCAGTCTTAAAGTATTGGTTATTAGGGCAAAAGAACAAAGGAGGCATAAGGAACAGCTTAAATCAAGACTCACAACAGACAACTAAACATTACTTTTGCAATTTAATACAAAGGCTAACATATATTCTTCTCCATCCCTTTTCCTCTCAATCATAATCATGTTCTTAAACAAGATGAGCTATGAGCGTAATAAAACTTTAGCCATACCCCACATCCACTTTGTGGCTGATGTATCATAATTCGAGAATTGGGCATAGCATAGCGCATTCCCTTTTCTCCACCTGCAAGGAGAAGAGCCCCTTGGCTTGCAGCAACTCCGAAGCACACTGTGCCAACCTTCGGCTTTATCTGAGAGCACGAGTCAATTATCTCTTATGAGAAAACTATCCTCTTCCTTTCATATTCAAAATAGGGATAGATTAATGGAAGATGGTGGCTGGATGCTCTAAACAGAAAACCAAAACATAACAAGGCATCATATGTTAGAATTATATGTTATATTTAGATAATGATTGTTACTATTATCTTGTGCAAGAAAAGAGTATGTAGCATAATAGATATTGCTTCCCGTAACAGTTCATTGATTTTGTCAACCTTAGAAGTATCGGAAACACCATGGAAATCAAAATAAATAACTGAAAAAGTGTATGCAGAAGTAATATAAAAATAATAATAAGGCACAAAAGGCAGGGTGGTTTGCAATCTTACCCAAGACATACAATCATAAATTGCCAATACCGAGTATGTACTTCCACCAGGGCAATTCAGATATACCTAATAAGGTCAAAAACTAGGCTTACAAAAAAAAATTAAACATAAAGAATGGCAATCTAGTCAACAGAATGAGAGGTAAAGAGAGAGAGAGCTAATTTTTGCTCTTGCACACCAGGATATCAGCATCCTCATCAATTGTTGCTAGAGTCACAAGCTGTGATATGACTCGCTGTGCCACAATTGAGTTGACAGGTTGACCAATAAATATAATACGATTCCTAAATAACACAGAAGAGAGATCCAAAGGCCCTCCTGGTGTCATCACTGCAGGCATAATGGGTGGATTACCTTTCCTAGCCACTATAGGACCATAACTACAGAAGAGAGAAAATGCCCATCAGATTAATTATTTCATCATGTTAAATGAATAAAATTAGAGGGCAGAATATCACGTAACGGGAGAAGAAAGCTAAAATATAAAGGAATACTACACCAAAAAAAAATAAAAATGTTGTTGCATAGACACAATTTTTACAATATACATATTTCATGCCAATTTTCAAGAAACGCAATCCAAGTTAAGTTAATTTAAACAAACATTCGGTAAATGCTAAAATCAGAACAACAAAAGATATTTTAAACCAAGAATGTCAATGGGGAACAGTGCAAACCTTGTACTGGTGTGAAGAAAGTCCTTATCGTCAAGGGTTAGAGGTGCCCCAATTGTTTTACTCGATAATCCTTCAAAAAGGGGTGGAAAATCAGATATAGGTGCCAAATCGATCATGAATATCAATACACTCAGCATGAACAAAAGAAATTCACTAGTTTCATGACATTATCAGAGAATTGACACCGAGACGTAAAGATGAAGTCCTCTGCTACAAAATTAGGGCATTTATATCATCATATACAAAAATTCAAAAACACCCAATTGCACAAAACAAATTACCAATTGTCGAAGGGTCGTCATAGGGCCTCGGCAAGGCAGACACTATCGACCTGTGTGAATTTCTACAGAAAATACCCAGAAAAGAGAGGAAGAATTTAGAGTTTGTGGTTGGGGATTAGGCAAATAGTTGAGGAAAACAAGAGGTATTACCTTCGAGAAAGTTGAGGAATGGACGACGTTCGATTGTGTGAAGAGACAGAGAAACTGAGAGAGGCAGTAAAAGCTGAAGCTACTACCATTTTGAGCGAAGCTTGTGGGAATGGCGCTGTGTTCTCGAGCTTATTCACTGAAAAACAAAAGAGACTATGGAAATTACAACAATATCGATGAGGCTCCAAATTTAGCCTCCCATTTGTACTACTCTTACATATTTGCCCAAGGCCCAACGGGCCGGCCCATGTTTCATATAATTGTTTCTGTTTCTTAAAACAAATTTTTAGAGATTTAACGTAGTTGACAAACATTTTTTCACAAATTATGAAATATTTCGTATCTAGATTTTGATCTAATTTTCGAACAAACTTAACGTCAATATTCACTCTCTCTCTTATTAAAGTATCAATTTTTTTATAATTTAATATATCACAAAAAATAATCCAATATTCATTCAAATTTCAAAAAAATGAATGATCAATTAATGCTCTAATATATTATTATTAACGTGGAGATATTATTGAATTGGTATTATTTTATTATTTTATTTATATGGTAGAGTTATCCATTCAATTTAGGATTATTTTATGTTAAGCCTTTATACGATTTTAATACAATTATATTTCATATTAATTTTCTTTCTTTTGACATTTTTTTTTTTTTGTTCGACAGTAGTTTAAGGTTCCTTTCCGGACATCTTTTAGTATTCCATTTCGGTGGTGGGTTATTAATTTTCGAATGTTTTTTAGATTTTTCAGGTTACTTTGCGGCTGTGGGTATATTGTTTGTCCGGAGTGTACTGATATAGGTTGTTAAACTTCTGCAATTCCCGTTCCATCAGTTTTTTTCGGTGTGATACATGGGTAAGTTTTTTGTTGGTACTTTTGTTTGTAGCTATGTTTCCTCATTATCGATCATTTCTTTTTCAATGTTGCTTGTTTTGTCATTATATATTTCATAGATTCTATGATCTTTTACTTGTTATATTCAACAATTGTTAGAACCCTTCATCTAATTTATTGTAAATATTTCGATTTTGTAGTCCCTGTTTTATTGATTTACATATAATATATGCCACTTTGTATATCTAGTGGACTATATATTTGAATACTTTAATATGTTATGTTTTATATATCGTATAATATGTTCAATATTACACAGTATACATATATGTGAGACATATCTCTATCAACACGACAATATGCTTTCGAAGACAGATCTCTATAGATCTTATTGCAAGACGACATACTTTCCAAGATAGATATGCTCAATGTTTATATATTATGAGAATGTAGTATATATAGTATATATATAGTGTTTATTTCTACATTTTATTTTCAATTTCAAATATGTATGAGTTTATTTCAAATAATATAAGGACGTCATCTTATCTTATTTTATGGTATAATTTATCATGTGTTAGCATTATTTTTATATAATATGGGGCATATATTTAGAAAATAATTAAATATGCATGTGTATATATGACAAAGTACCGTGGAATATATATATCTTAATATAGTGTATATATTACGTAACTTACCTAAAATCACATTCATATGTTGCAATATACAATGACATATTTTTTTTCTAAAAAAATATACAATGGTATATTTCTTAAGTGTATGAACATTACAATTTTACAATATATCATCTTATATAACACCACATCTTATATATAAAATAATGTACTCGACATATATTTGTATATATTTGTAAGAAATAAACTACGATATATTTCTTATGATATATTTCTTAAGTGTACAAAACATGACAATTTTTACAATATACCGTCTTATATACTGAATAATATATGAGAGGTATATTTTAATTTTCCAGTATATTTATCAAAAAAAAATCATGATATATGTGATGAAAATAAATGGAATTTCAAGGTGAATGAAAACATAAAACCAATTTCCTACCACTAAAAAAATAAATATGTATTATCCCACATCAAATAAATCAAATCTCCTACAATTAAAAAATAAATAAATATGTATTATCTCACAATAAATACATTCCAACTCAAGTGAATAATAACACACTAAAAGTCAAATCGAAATTAACTCAATAAGTAAAAATTCATATTTTTTTCCATATTCGTGTTTTTACTAATTTCCTATTTTTTAAAATAAAAAACAGCTATAAATTAGTGGGAGTGTTATGGACTTTTGTACTTGACTTTTATGTAATATTGTAACTCATTAGGCTATTCATGAAAAAAATAATAGATTTAAGACATTCTTGTAATTTGACCTATTTAATTAGGCTATTAGTGTAGAAAGCCTTTTTAAATGGTTATTTGTGTGCTAGTCTATAAGGCAAAATCTATATCTATCTATACTTCTATACCATCTAAAAAGCTACATAAATATTTAATTTTTCTCTCTTTTGCCCATTTTAGTGAATGGTTATAGGAATTCTATTTTTTTAAGCATCAAACTTGAATTGTATTAAATATTTTTTAAAATTTAGTTTCATTTTAAGGGGATGATATCTCGATTCATTTAAAAAAAAAAATCAATTTTGATTTATTTTCGAGATTTGATTTAAGATCAAGTCAAAATCTCCCTATAAATTCAATCTCTACACCCAAAATTTTCATCCATCATCTCTGTCTCTCTTTCTTTCTCATATATTTTTTTTTCTCTTTTTCTATTTCGGCTATGCCTAGGTGGTATTAAATATTTATGAGTTTTGTCATTGAAATAATCTCAAACATCCACCCACGTTTACCTTCCTCTCACCGGTTTTTTTTCTTCTTTTTATGAATTCTTTTTGTAATTGGGTGTGAAATTAAATTTGATTAATTGTATACCTTGAATTTTGATTTTAGATTTAGACTATACTCAATAACGAATTTTGAATTTTCCAAACCAAAGGAATTAAGGTGTTTATCAAATCATCCCATTCGAAAAATGTAATATTTGTTTGAAATAAACTTTAAAATTAGGAAAAAGCATTGCAAATAAGTTTTTAGAGTTTAAATTTTTTTTAAAAAAAGAAATAATATTAATTACAAAAAATAATATTTTAGTTAAAAAAAGTTTGAAATTAGAAGATAATCACCCAATCCATCTAAATTTAAAATATTTTTTACTACAATAATTATCACGAAATAAAAACATTAATAAAATTATAAAAAATAAAAAAAGACTTTGTAAAATTGTGTATTATAGAAAAATGAGAGAAAAAATTCATTGACTGTGGGCTTCAGGCACATTGATGAGGTTGAAGTTCGACTACTTCTTAACAGTTTGGACGGGTTAGCTTGACTATACAATATTTTTTTTTTGTATGCATGAAATTGGCTCATTGTTGGCCATGTTTATATTGCGTATGTTCAACTCATACATTTCACGATCATTAAATTATGGTAGAGTTGTTGATTATATAAATAATAGCATTTTGTTTAAATTAAATGCAACAGTTACGTGTAGAAATTTGTAAAATATATTTTTATTATTGAGTTCACATCTTAAATGAGTGTTAAGAATTTGAAAAGGTATGTGTAGTTAAATGGTGGAAGGAAAGGTTAAGAAATAAAAATAAAAAAAAAAAAAAAAAAACTCATAAAAATTCATGCTTTTTAAAGTTACAATCTACACCTCAAACATAGACCTCTGAGTGCAACCATGATATTAAATTTCCATCGATATGTTGATATTTCTATAAAATATAATATAAATAAAAGGCATGTTTACTTCTTTGAAAACAAGAAACTGTTTATTTACTATTTTTTTTTAATTTTTCCAGAAATATCTATCGAAATCAATATTTCCATCGAAATTTTCGTAAAATTAAGACCTCGATATTTCCATCAATATCCATATTTTCAACCTTGAGCGTAACACACCCTAAAAAGTAAATTATTATGTTTTAAGCTCTGTTTGTTTCACAGATTTTTCATGGAATTTTAAAACACTAAAAACCAAAAGAGAATGATGGTAATGCCTCAATTCTATACCAAGGAAGAAACTTTCATTAATTAGGAAATAATAGAGACACTTGTCAATATAATATTGAGTATATAAAAAACAATTAGTATAAGGACTAAATAGCAAATACATAAGTATATTCTAGCATTCTCCATAAGCTGTTCTGACAAAGGACTGTTAGCTTGGTACGAAGCCCATTGAAACAAGTAGAAGGTAAAACTTTAGTCATAATATCAGCAAATTAATTCCCAGATGGTACAAACCGAACAAGCAGTTGATTGCGAGCAACTTTCTCTTGGATGAAATGATGAACAATTTTGATATATTTCGTCTGATTGTGCAAAACTGGATTAGTTGCGATGTAAATAGCACTCATATTATCATAAAGAAAAATAGGAGGGGCACGAGCAACTGACCGAGTTCAAAGATGATCGATTCAGCCCATATCAGCTTAGAAGCATAATTTTGACATTCATTGTATCGAACTCGGCACGAGAGAGAGAGACCACTTGCTATTTTGAGGACTTCTAGGAGATTAAGTTAGAGCCTAGAAAAACAAAAAAACCACCCATCATCCATATAGCTTGTCCAATCAGCATCAGTACAACACGTGATTGCTTGATGAACAGATTTGGTGAGAGATAAGAGGAGAGAAGATGTACCTTTAAGATACCTTAAGAGGCGTTGTACTACTTGTATATGCATAGTCTTTGGGTGATGCAAGAATTTACAAAGCTTGTTGACAAAGAAGCTAATATCAGGTTTTAGTAATGTGCAATATTAAAGAGCACCTACAAGACTATGATATGATGTGGGATAATCTAACGGAGACCCACCGTTTAAAGATAGTTGAGCACCAGCCACCATTGGTGTTTGAATTGCTTACAGTCAACTATGTTTGCTAGCTTGAGGAGATCACAGATATACTTAGATTGAAAGAGATGCATACAACTCGATTGATAGTTCACTTGAATACCTAAAAAATAAGAGAGAGGAGAGAAGGAGACAACAAAAGAGAGGAAAGGGAGCGAGAGAGCGAGAGTGGAAGAGAACAAAAAAAAAGGTCATTCTGCATGTGCAAACATTTCGTTTGGTTAATTTCACCCGAATCAATAAAGAGTTGAAAAAAATCTCATTTTAATCTTATTTTTTTCCTCCAAAATTTGGATAATCTGTACAAAAACCGTTCCTTCTCTGGGTTTTTTGTACGGATGGCCTCAAAATAGAGGCCCTAATGAAAAATGGTCACCTGTCCAAAACAAGATGGAAAGTGGCCCTTTGCTGGCGTCACCCGCGTGTGAATTTTCATATACGCCCCCGTCACCATCCACGTAACTCGTTACTCGATTCCTCGGCACTCGTTAGTTACTCGATACTCGATGCCAGGTTCGCGACTCGATCGACATACTTAACTCAATGATGCCACCTCATACTCGATGCTCGATGCGCCCCATACTCGATCCTTACGAACTGTCGTGCATCGTTCTTCTTAATTTGCTATTAATGCTCAAGTACGAACATACACAATTTGGGGAATTACCTGACAACTCTCTCCATGCTTTCAAATCAATTCCTTAAAATGTGATTTTTTTATTAACAAAGTAAAAAAAAACAAAACAAACACAACATTTGAAACTTGAAAGCAGATTACTTTGCATCTCAAAAACCCACTTCACAAAACCTGAGCTTGGTAAAAAAAAAATCGTTACTCGACACTAATCATCGTATACAACGAGTTTCTCACACTTGAAGTAAGTAATTCTGCTACTCTTTTGCTCTTTTTTGCTCAGTTCTTTACGGTTATGTGCGTGACCTACGAACGTTGAAAAGGGATCGAGTGTGAGTTTACTAGTGTGTACATAGACGATCGAGTAGCTCCCAGTAGGGTGAAAATGAGATGAGAGGGAACCAAACAACTGAAAGCGTCGAGTTGAGAGTATCGAGAAATTAGGATCGAGTATCCAGTATTGTGTAGCGAGCATCGTATATCGAGTATCGAGTAACGAGTTTTTAACAAAACACTATTTGACATAAACTTTTTTTTTTTATCTTGAAGGATGTCGAAGTATATATTCATACGTTATGGTGGTACATGGGACGACACAGAGGAACGCTACATTGGAGGTCGTTTGAAGGGTTTACTAGTTTCAAGCACATTGACTTATAATGAGTTGGTTATGCTAATATATGAGATCATGCAAGTTAGTTTGGCAGAGTTCAAGATTATAATGAGGGTGACATATAAGATGGATATTGAGTCTCATCCAGTACAGTTAATGGATGATGCTGATGTCCAATTTCTCCTATCAGAGTATAATCGTACTAGACCCCAAGTATTTGTAAGTCTTGAGGAAGTTCAAGATCATGAAGCAACATTTGATTACACACATAGAGAAGAACAGCCCATGTGTGGAGCAGATGTCAATGAGGATGATGTTTGTCCGTCGGTCGCCTTATTGGAAACCGACAACATCAATGATAATATAGCGAATGTATTGCATACGAATGTGATTGTAGAAGATGTTAGGATAACACCGGGGTTGAGACTTGTGAAAATGAGGATGTGACGATACAATATGAGGAGCATAGATATCGATAGGATGGGAATGACACTCTAATGGGGAGTGGTACTCTTGTTCTGAATGTTGTGAATGAAGAACAACGACCTCCGATTCTGGCAAATGAATTTGGCCATTTTGTTGGAAGCGTGCCTCGCCGAAATGTGCATAATGGAACATCTAGTAGCAATGCCAGAATGGGGGACTTGATCATGCAACCACAGTCTTTCGATGAGTTTACTGTTGAAAAAGGTCAAATTTTCTTCAGTAAGAATGATGTGAAGATGAAGTTGGCTATGTTGGCTATCAAGAACAACTTCGAGTTGCGGGTTAAGAAATCTAACAAAAAATTGTATAGTGTTCGATGTATACACCCGACTTGTAAGTGGGCTGTTAGAGCAATTAAAATGGATGGATGTGATATTTTCAAGATCACGAAATGCACGACTGGTCACACATGCTTAATTGAAGTACCGAACCATGACCATAGGCAAGCCAGTGCATTCGTTATTGGTCAGTTAATCAAGGACACGTTTGGTGTTGGTCGGGCCGACAAACCACGCCATATTATTGAGGATATACGACACCAATACGGTGTCAATATTAGTTACGACAAGGCATGGCATGCGAGAGAAACTGCTTTTGCTCTTGCAAGGGGGACACCAGAGGAGTCGTACGCTGTCTTGCATGCATACGACGAGGCTTTAAAGATAGAGAATCCTAGAACAGTATTCGAGATCGAGCTTGAAGAATCTCAGCATTTCAAGTACATGTTCATGGCATTAGGTCCGAGTTTACGGGGTTTTAAGAGTTGTCGACCCGTGATAATTGTGGACGGTACTCATCTAAAAGCTAAGTATAAGGGAACGATGTTAATCGGTGTTTCAATGGATGGTAATAACCAATTGTATCCATTGGCATATGCAATTGTTGATAGTGTGAATGACCGAGCACTTAAGTGGTTCATGACGAACCTTAAAACGGCGATTGGAGAATGCCCTAACCTCGTATTCGTCTCAGACTGTGGACAAAGTATAACTAATGTTGTGTTTCCCAATTCTTATCACGGACTTTGTACATATCACTTGAAAAGTAACGTGGAGAAATACTTCAAGGACGAATCAGTAAGAAAATTGTTTAACGATGCTTGTAGAGCGTATCAGGAATAAGAATTTAAGCGATGTTGGGAGCAAATATTGAACTACAACAACGGCACCCTTGCGAGATATTTGGAGGGTGTTGATATTCAGAGATGGACACGATGCTACCAGTCCAGGAATCGATATGATAACATGACCAACAATAGTGCTGAATGTTTCAATGCTATTACCAAAGAAGCTAGGGTTTTGCCAATAACATCGCTGATAGAATTCATAAGAGGCCTACTTCAAGGATGGTTTCATGAGCGGCGAACAATGTGGTCTGAAAATGCGTCAACACATTCAAATTATGCAGAGAAAATAATGGGGATAGAGTGTGACAAAGCTAGGCGATACCAAGTGCATCCAATCGATTGTTACAGATTTCATGTCAAGGATGGTGGATTAGACGGTATTGTCAGTCTGAACACTAGAACTTGTAGTTGCGTACAATTTCAGTGTTTAGAGATTCCGTGTTCGCACGCTATTGCTGCAGCGAGAGAGCACAACATCAATCTGTTTACTCTTCGTAGCAGATTATATAGTGTTGATTATCTAGTTCTATTATATGCAGAGTCAATAAATCCACTTGGACATGTATCAGATTGGAAAAAGTCCCTCGGGTATACGGAGGTAAAAATACTCCCACCGAGAAGGGTTGTACAAGTTGGTAGACGAAGGGTAAATAGGATATCATCTGCTGGAGAAACCGCCGCACTAAAGAAATGTGGCCGGTGTGGCCAACCGGGACATAATAGGCAAAAATGCAACGAACCACTTGATATCTCCGTACGAAGCAAGCGGGCAAGGACACGAGTGACACAGTCACAGTCAACAAATAATTTGTAATGTCAATTATTTAATTTGTAATGTACTTATGTAACTTCTAATGTAATTATTTAACTTCTGTGATAACAAATTAACTTCCACAGATCATACAATTTTATACAGGATACTCGATACTCGATACATGTTACAGGGTATTCGATACACGATATTTGATACCCGTTACTCGATGAAATGCAAAATTTTATACAGGGTACTCGATACACGGTACATGCTACTCGATACTCGATACTCGATGGCAAGGTTGGCCTACTCCTGTCTGCCTCGACATGATATGTTTAGTTTTTATACCATACAGTTTTCGCACATTTTTATACATTATACTCGATACTCGATACTCGGTGCATAATACTCGATGAAACTGAAACTACATCTTATTATCTGTATAAAATTTGTACATACAATCAATTTAATACATACATTGAAATAACTTGAATGAAAACTGGAACTACATACATTACATTCAAAGAACTAATACATGTATAGGTAACAACTAATAGAAGAACTCATCGGCCTACAACTCGGCACCGAGCTGTAATCTAAATTCATGCATTCTATCCTGCCTTAAGCTATCCATATTCGAACCTGTCACCAGATATTCAAAGAACTTAAGGCAAAATATCCCACAATCCAGCGTTTCTGAGCCCTGGAGGTAGCCTGTATTGACACGACTACATACAACCGAAACGACTCCCACTAGATAGCCGCCCCTTTCTCTCTTTTTACAGCCTCATGGACGGACGAAGAGTGACTTTATGAAATTCTCTCCTTTCTAAAGCAGCGCAAGGCGGCCCCCCCCAGAACGCTAAAAAAAGGTGGGGGAACAAGAGTTGTCATGATAGGAAAGAGAAATGACTAAAAGAAACCAACGATTCTCTCTTCTTAAACAACCTATATCCTCCACACTTAATCAGCATTTGATAGATTATCCAACCCCGAGCAATCTTAGTTATTGGTGGGGGTTCGGTCCGTTAGCAGGTCTCTGCAGATCGGGCTTCGCGGCAGACAGATGGCAGAACTGTGCTAGTGAAGGTAGAGTGTAGCAGAGCGGTGCCAAAAACCTTACCAGCTCTCGCACGCTTATGTATCTCGGGAGTGAGTCGTATAGGAGGATTCGCCCGAGGTTCACGTCTACCACCAACATAATCCAATGTTACTTGTAGTTGAGGGGGCTATAGACGTAGTCGATGTTTGACCATCCTAGTTGGTGTGCAGATTCCAACCCCAGTACAAAGTCTGAATACATGTGCTCCTTCTCCCATACTTTAGCCACTTCTTCACTGGGTTTCTTGTATATGGCGGCGAACAAGCTGTCTGGAGGCACGGGCTCGAGCTCGGGGGAGGGTGGCGGAGGCACGAGCTCGGGGGAGGGTGGCGAGGAAGGACGGATCGGTGGAGGGTGGCGGAGGAAAGGGCTCGGTGGAAGGTGGAGGAATGGGTTCTGGATCAGGGAACTCCAAGCCTAGACCCTGCATCGTTAAAGAAGTTTGGTCAAACACTAAATGATATAGATTTAAAGTATAATCGCGTAATATATGAATATGTACCCGACACATGGACCGTAATAGGATGGTGACTGTTTGCACGCCGGCTTGAAGCACAATCACATCAGACTTTAGACCCTTCAAATCTGAATGCACATCATCCAGCTTATGCTCCACCATCGACACTCTACGATCTATGTCGTGGAGTGAAATATGTTTCTGAGCCCTCGTAGGTTCTGGATGTAATGGGCTCAGCGAAGGCGACACGTGCTCGATATGCGGCGAGTGAGTGTCATGATCTACATGAGGTTCTGGCACATGCTCCTCGAGCTCAGGCGCGTGTGATTGATTCTCCTCAATCTCGTCGTTAGTGGATTGGCTGTGTGCATCTGATGAACCCGTATCAGCATTAGTGGGCTCATACACGGGTCGTTCCTCAACCCTAGTGTCCCTATAATGCCTCTCCCTATCTGACATGACTAGCGGGGTGAGTTTGATCCTTGTCTGTACACAATAAAAATTTATTTGTTAGTAACATGATCTTTACCTATACCCATTTAAATAGAGATGTACTACACTAACCTCGCTTGACTCAAGCACGTCTCGCTGCATTATTCTGGTCGGCAATGAGTAGGTGCACTCTCACCGCAAGAATCGAGGAACAACATTATTATTCAGTCTGGTCGCAAACTTTCCGGCGACCGTAGATATGATTTCGTATGCCTAAACCTGCGATTTTTGGTATACTATTATAAAGCAGCAAAAAAAAGCTTTAGTACAATGTATTAGAACTACAAATGAAGATGAATGTATATTACCTAGAATGCATGCGGAAACCCTGGTAGGTTGTACTTGACAGTATAACTCTTGTTGTTCTTGGATCTCTTCTTGTAGTTCTCAGCCTTACCATTCAATCCTCCTTGCAGGCCAAGTAACGTCCTCTCCCACAGCACATTACCCCAATCAATGCTGTTAAAATATTCCAAATCTTCCACGTCACTTAATAATGTCTTGTCGACGTGGGCTCTCATCTTCTCCCTCCCCATCATAGCCAACTCAGTGTAGTAGACTAATGACATCTTCACAGCATCCATGTCATTCTCAAACTCCATTTCCTTGTACATTGACTCTAAGGTACCAATGTGAATGTCTCCAGCAAAATCATTCCTAAAGTACCTACTACGCAGTGATCCAGGTGCTTCAACCCTCATCACCACTACTGGATTAGGTGACCGCCATAATCCTGTAACCAATAGGAATTCTTCCAGGAGAATGTTACAATCGTACCATTCAGGTTGAATGTCATTGCATCCTTCCTATCATCTTCAACCTCCCTTAATAGAATGTAGTGAACCAACGGGCTCTTGAAGATAATGTCCATATCTACAAAGCGTCCAAATACTGTCTTTTTGAATAGAGCAAGTTGTGTGGGAGTGAGCTTCTCCTTCACTATTCTGTTGGTAGTCCCAATATGAGATGACAGACTAGTCGCTTGGCCTGGGAAACGATCCTCTGGAAGAATCTTGAACTGTCTAGCCATACTGTGGAAAGGATAGAAAAACACAGTCAGTAAGCATTCTGTTAATTACTCGATAATCGATACATGATACATGATACTCGATACTCGATACTCGATACTCAATACTCGATACTCGATACTCGACACTCGACATATAATACTCCCTACTCGATGCATGCTACATGCTGTCCACTGCTCAATACGATGGTACATGCTACATGCTGCATTCAGTTTGATTTTTCACCCTCAAGACTAATCCTACTCAAACCCTAAGCCCTAGACAATCCGAAATACAGACGAATATGCAAAATCGAAGAAGAAAAAGTTCAAACTCCAGCCAAACATGCAACATATGATAACCGAAATGAAAACGATGGAGAACCGTGTCGGTCGAGTATCGAGTAACGTACAAATGAAGAAGCAGATGTACCATCACAGAGAGACGAGTGTTACCTGAAAGAGAGATGGATAGACAGAGATTTTCACAAGGGGGTGCAGTAGTATCGTGATGTAGGCTTGGAAGACGAGAGAGAATCGGCGCAAACTGTCTGAGTGAATGAGTTGAAGTGGTGAAATAAGGGGAATGCAAATGTGTTAAGCGGCTGTAAGAATTAAACAGTTCGTAAGGATTGAGTATGGGGCGCATCGAGTATCGAGTATGAGGTGACATCATCGAGGTTAATATGTCGATCGAGTCGCGAACCTCGCATCGAGTATCGAGTAACTAACGAGTGCCAAGGAATCGAGTAACGAGTTACGTGGACGGTGATGGGGGCGTATATGGAAATTCACACGCGAATGACGCCAGCAAAGGGCCACTTTCCATATTGTTTTGGACAGGTGACCATTTTTCATTAAGACTTCTATTTTGAGGCCATCCGTACAAAAAACCCTCCTTCTCTCCCTCATGGTAGCCGATCTCAGTCGTCTCTCTCGATATCTCTCAGTCTCTCGGCTCGCCAAGCCACGTCGCCGCCGCCGTTCCGCTGCTGCACCTCCGTCCGACGTTCGTCCAGCCGCTGCAGTCTCGTGCCGGTGAGCCCTCTTCCATCTCTGTCTGTCTCTCTCTCTCTGTCTCTCTCTCTAAGATCTGTTTCTTGAATTTTGGGGAAAAAAATTGAAGAGGGGCAAGAATGTTAACTTAGGAGGTATGAAGTTTAAGGTTGAATTCGATGGAAATTGAAATTGAGAGAATTTGGAGCTATAAATTTGATTTTTCACCTTACTTTTAATAATTAAATTTGGCTCCAACTTTCTCCCAAAAGAGCAAGTGACAAGCAGATCGATTGCAGATTTGCAATTTTCTGAGCCCTTCACTCTCCATTGCTCTCTCCACAGCACCCAACAGTTTACAGCAGAAGATTTGCGGTTCGCTACTCGTCCCACTTTCTGTTTCGGTATTGTAATCGTTTCTTTTAAAGATTGAACCGAACCCAAAAGGGAGGAACCTGATAGGCTTTTCAAATTTGCTTTTCTTAACTTTGGTGGGTTGAATTCAGAGGTTTTGATGGGTTTCACTGCCAATCTTCTTCCTCCTCTGCTGGGATCTTTTCAAATTCCGCCTCTCTTTTTCCATTTTCGTAGATTATTGTTTTCTTTGTTCATTCTGGTCTTGTTCTTCTCTTTTCCTGACTCAATTTTATCCTCTTCCTCTGCCCCAGCATCACGAGTTTCTCTTTTCCCCCAATTTGCTACTTCCCATTCTCTAAAACAGAGAGACAAATAGCCCGAATGAAATGACCCTCTGTGTACAGTACCTTTCTAGAGCCTGAACAGGTTTCTCCCTCCACTAACAGAAGATTTTCTTCTTTCAGAGTGCCATCCCGTTGTATAGCTAATTTCACTTTTTGGGTTCAGAGCTTTTAACTCATAAACAAATTATTAATGGTCTGCATTGTTTAATTTGTTTTCCATTTTTATTTCCTTGAATCTTTGCATATTTTGCTGCTAGAAGTCATCTTAAAAAGCATTAGTCCTGTGAGTTTTCCCCTGTAACTGTTTGGTAGTCTGAGGTATGTATGTATATATATCTTTTTTTTTTTTTTTTTTTTTTGAGAAGAGAGACGATTTCATTTCAATGACATGAAGGGAGAGAACCCTAACACATCTGTAGGTGAATTACATGAACGTTCTCCAATGAGAAATTAACGAAGATAGGCTATATGTATTTAAAGGGTGTTTACACCAATACATAACATGAAAAAGAATTAAATTCATAAAGTTATCATAGGAAGAGAAAATATCCCTGAAAAGTCTATTATGAGCCAACCATAAAGTCTTCTTTGCACCATGGAAAGAGTGACCCGTCAAAATTGAAGTGAGGAAATCAAAGACAGTGTTAGTCTAAGGTATGGGCCAGTCGAAAGTAGTATGAATAATGTCCCAGTATCTAGAAGCAAAAAGACAGTGAGCAAATAGGTGATTAGGAATCTCTAAAGCTGCAGAACACATAACACACCAAGATGGAGAAAGGTGTAAGGGAACTAATAGGGATTGATGAATAGGGTAGTATGGTATTAGTAAGGGCAGTAGGGTAATTACTTAGGGAGTTGGTTAGGGTATTTGGTTATAAATAGAGGGAGGGGGATTGAAGGAAGGAAGCAATTGTTGAGTGATTAGGGCTTGGGTTAGCATACTCAAGAGGGAAGGTTTCAAGTGCCTAATACTTGGTTTATTTTGTTTTTCTTGATCCTTTATATTTTAATATAGTTTAGTTTTTGATTCCTGTTAGGAGGTGCCCTAACAAAAGGTTGATGAATGGTATTCTCTGTTGTAGACAATCGGTTGTGTTAACATCAACTCAAGGCTAAGTTCCCAATGAAAGATTAATCTTCTTAAGCATCTTGCCAAATCACTATCCCTTTGTTTTTCTGTCTTGGTATGTACACGGGCAATAGTTTTCTAGGAACTAGTCCTTTTTCCAATCGTCCTCACAATTAATGATTTATGTTTCCTTTTCAAAATATCATCTTAATCTAAAAGTTGTCATCCTCTACTACACCGGTTCCTTTTGTTTATATCTTTCTTCCCTTCTGGAAACTTTTATGTTTTGTTGGTTTAACTCTAATTAAAGTTTCTAAAACTTTCTTACGTTTTTTTTCCTTTTGGACCCTGAACCTCAAAATTCTTTGTGGTTCAAAGCTACTTTACTACTCATTGTTCATTTTCTATTAACCATTTAACTAAAAATTTGAATTTGTTTTGAAACTACTACCCAATTTATTACTAACCGACTTCAAACAGGTTTAATATAGATATCATATATTTATATAAATGAATACAAAACGTGCATATTTTAGTTTTTGTTGTTAGGAATGCAAATGTAGTCCCACTTTGGCTTTTAGGGAAGGAAAAGATCCACAGTATATAAATGAGGGCACTTGTCTCCATTAGTATGATGCTTTTTAGGTGAAGTCAAAAGCAAATCACGAGAGCTTATCTTCAAAAGAGTATCTTACCATCATTGAAATATATGGAGGATCCAAATTGTCTTTTAACATTTGTTAAATAATTTAAAACTAATATATGTTCTTTTACACAGTTTGTAGGCTGAAGTGGAATATGAAAGTTAGGAACCAAAATGCAATTGATATGAAAGTTCAAGGTCTTGCTTGTTTTCTTATGAATTATACCATTTCCCAAGAGACTTAGACTCTAGATACTTACTTTCTTGGTTGTCATATATTTAGGTATCTGATATGGACAGCCTAGTGGACTCTTTAAATAACGCATATCAGGAGTTTGTTGCTGGAGCAGCTAATGTCCTTGAAGTAAATGAAGCCTCTGGGGCTCAGAAGACAGCAGCAACAGATGCTGCTCTTGAGAATTTTAAACAGAAATGGGAACTATTCAGGGTTGCTTGTGATCAAGCTGAGGAGTTTGTGGAGTCTGTGAAGCAAAGGATAGGATCAGAGTGCCTTGTTGATGAGGCCACTGGTTCACTGGCTGGCAAGGCTGGGCAGGCCGCCACCACTGGCCTTCCTCCGATCAGTGCTGTTCGGTTGGAACAGATGAGCAAAGCTGTAAGATGGCTTGTGATTGAGTTGCAGCATGGCTCAGGAGCTGCTGCTTCTGCTTCAGCGCACTCTCATCAGTCTGCTCCTTTTGATGCTAGATTTAGTGAGGATACAACCCAATAGGTACCTATCTTATGTTCTTTGTACTTGTTTGTTTGCTTTTCTTGGAGTATGGGTGGGGAGAAATTGTCTCTAGTATGTATATGTATTTTTTGTGTGAACGTGGGACTCGAAACTCTAACTTCTTAATCGAGAATATATATTTTAACCAATTGACCTATGCTTAAGTTATCGAGATTGGATTCATTATGCCATATGTTTTCGTCTTGATAGTTGGATTGGTCTAATTAAGTATTAATATTTGGGTCCAAGTCCAATTGAGCCCAAAAATAGGCTTAATTAGGCTAAAGGCTAGGTCCATTGACCAACTAAGCCCAATTCCACTTAAGGCCCATGGAAACTCCATAAATAGGAGTCTTACCTTTTTTTTTTTTTTGGAGATGGAAAGAATTGAAGTTATGTAGAATTGAAGATTGAAGCTTTCAAGATTTGAAGATCAAAGTTCCCAAGATTTAAAGACCGAAGCTCCTTTGAAGACGAAATCTCCCAAGATTTGCACATCAACTCTGAAAAATCTCTTTGACCACTTTATTCTAATTTTTAGTACATTTCAAACTAGTTAAAAGAAATTAATTCTATTTTAATTTTTTCGTATATCTATCCACTAAGTTCTATTTTTAATAAGGGTTGTTTTCAAATATAGCAAAATGAACCAAAATATTTATAAATATAGCAAAATGTTACTAGCTATCAATGATAAACAGTAATAAGACACTGATAAACATCTATCAGTGTCTATCACTAATAGACAGTGATAGATATAGATGATAGTAGTCTATCAATATCTATCATTGTTTATAGTGATAGACAATGACATTTTGCTATATTTGAAAATGTTTTCAGTAGTTTGCTATTTAAAATAATTACCCTTTTAATAATGATAAATATTTCAAGTTTCTTTCCTAGTTAGTTGATTTTATATTTTTAATTAATATTACTTCATCATAATATCAATGTATTTAAAGTTATATTAATATTAATGTTAGATTAAAAATTTATTCCCTAAATTTTTTAAATTGTCAATTAAATCTCTAAGATTCTATTTGGTAACTATTTCGTTTTTGGTTTTTGGTTTTTTGAAAATGAAGTCTATTTCTTTTCATTTTTTTAGTTTGAATATTTGTTAAATACAAGAGTTGAATTCTTAGTCAAATTTAACAAAAAAAAAAAAAAAAAAAGAAATTTGAAGATATGATAGGTGTGTATAGGTTTAATTTTCAAAAACTAAATACAAAAAATCAAATGGTTAAATGAAAAACTTTTAATTTTATATCTATCAAGTCCTATAAAGATGTCGATCTACAAGCTCTTTTAATTTTGTATCTAATTCAACCTTCAAATTAAAATTTGAAACTAATTGGGTACGTTGATTTTCTTTTTTTTTAAAAAAAAAAATTTGTACAATAAGGTCTATTTGACCCAACATTCAAATTTATTATGTTATAACACTTAATTTTTAAGTATTTTCGAATACATAAAAGACCTACCGAATATAAAGTTGAAATTTTAAAAAATTGTTAGACACAAAATAGAAAATTTAGGAATCTACTAAATGTTTTTAAAGTTAATGAACCATATATAATCATAAATCTGGAAGATTATAAGCAAAGCTTATAATATTATATAAACTTGTACCCATGCTATGAAGTTCCGGATCTACCACTAATTTTATCAAGGTTAATACTTTCAGCAATCTTTGGTGGATGCTTAAAAATTAAGAAATTCATGTTTTTGTTTTTGTTTGTTTTCAAGTGAATTTCATGTGCTTTCCACGTCAATAATCTACATTAACGAAATTTTTTTAGCAGTGTCCACTAAATTCCTTATAAAACCAATTAATAATTATTGTCCTTCCTTTTGTAAATCAGTCCTAAAAAGTAATTTTACTAATAACCTTAAGACTTAAAATTGTTCCATTAGATTGTAAAATTAATTTACCATCTTCATAGAATTGAACATCTTAACTTTATGTGCTAGCTATCAAAAGGTTTGTAGTTTAAAATTCATCTCCATTTTCTTCTATAGAGTAGAGATTCTTCGTTTAGACAAAGAATGAAGGAGGGAGTGAAGAGGACTCAAAAAGTACTTTATTAGACTTAGAATTTGGTTAGTTTTATTGCTTAATTGTGTTCGTTGATGCTTTTCTTTGTCAAATGAAATTTTAGATCGGAACAGGCTAACCAGAGTGAAAAATGACAAAAATAATCCTAGGAAGTCAAAGTTTGACCTAAGGCATGATGAAGGATGAACAATGGCTAAAAAAGGTACCCACGATGCTCCACGACCTTATGCTCGACACTTCAAACCCGAGAGTGAAAAATAGGGTAGCGCCGCGACGCCTTGACTATTTTCAGGCTATTTAATTAGTTGTTCGTCATTTGTCAAGGGGAGATCGATTGGAGTTACGCTTAAGGCTTTCTACAGAGGCTGAGAAGTTGCTGTTCAGAGGCTGTTCCAAAGCTTAAATGTCGGATTTGATCGGAGATAGATTGGGAGGAAGACGTTAATGCGGTGCTTGCGACGATCGAGATAAACGGCTAAATCTTTATCTTGTTTTCCCCTTTGTAATCCGTACAACATGTTATTGATGGATATTCTGAACATGAGTAGTTGATTTTATTTCCAGTTCTAGGATTAGATTGAATTGATTAGGATTTGGATGTTTACATTAAATTAGTTGGATTGAATTTATGAGATTGACTTTCTACTGTACTTATTCAATTTGATGCTTGATCACCATTAGATCGTTGTTAAGTCCCTAATCTTGCTTGAGAGAGGGTTATAGGCTTGACCCGACATATTAGATTAGTGTTGGAATGTGCATGAGAACGATAGGAAACCATTAGAGATTGTTAACGAAGAGTTTTGATGTTGCACCTAAATTGATTAATTGAATGAAAATATGATTGATGCTTAAGTGTTAGAAAGGGTTGAGCTTGAGAGAAGAAACTTGGATAATAGACTTCTAGGCCTAAGTTGATGATTAAATTGTTCTATTGAAAATGAATTGATTCCACATACCATTTGAATGACATCGGAACCCTAGGGCGTTTTTAGTTGAGTGTTACTCTATATCGACTTTTTATTGCTTTTTTAAGTTAGAAATTCATATCACCACCACTTTTTCAATCCCTAAAAAAAATTAAGACGATTTTTTGATAGCTAGGAGAACTAAATTGCTAATTGTTTTAGGACAATACTCGATCTCACGACCATTTTACTATATTATAAATCGCGCGTATAGTTGCATGTGATTAGGGGTGGGGAAAGGTTTTTCCGTCAGCTAAAGCTAGATAGAGATAGAAACGGAAAATGCATTCTCTGTCCCCATCGTAGCCCTATTTGCCTCTTTTTTTTTTAATTTATTATAATAATTTATTGTTATGTTATTATTATTATAATATAAATATTATATTTAAATTTCAAATTTTATTATTTAATGATCCGGGATTATAAATGAAATAGAGAGCGGGAAACTATCTCCAACTCTACTATGCCGGTAAACATCTCCATCTATTATACTCAAAACAAATTATGCATAACAGGCGGAATAATTTATAAGTTAATAATTCAAATTTCCATCTCATATACAATTAAACTCCAAAAGAAAACAAATATTGGTTTATCAAATCGAAAATGGGAAGGTGGGACTAATGTGGGTTTTTTTTTTTTTTTTTTTTTTTTTTTTGGCAATTTTGCAATTTTGCAAAAATTATAATTTTAGGGAATTAACGACCAAAAAATTTGACGAAAAGATGTGGCGTAAGGGACCCGCTGACTCGGTAACGGTAGAGAGAAATTAGAGAAGAACGTGCGAATGAGTTGATTCACAAGGCGCGAAACTCACTCTCTTCTCTGCGAAACTCTCTCTTTCTGCAACGCAAAACGATCACAATGATGAACATGATGATGCAACCGAAGAATTCAATTTGATTCTCTCTGTTCTTTCTTCCTCCAATCTCCTGAATTTTTGTTCGCCATGGAAGCATTGCTCGAGCTCTGCGATTTGATTGCGCAAAACCCCTCTGCTTTCTTCGAGAAGATTGCATGGATTTGCAGTCGTTGCCCTCCTCCCGATGCCCTTCTCTCCGATTCTCCTCGCGTTTCCCGATCCCAACTCAATGCCGTACTTGCCATCGCTCGATTTCTCTCTAAATGCGCTGATTCCGTCGAGCCCCGACCCAAGGCCGTCGTTCTCGAGTTTATTCGCTCTATACCTTCCTCCTTTAACCACTCCTTCTGGCCGCCGACTTACGGAAACGATTCAATCACGTTGTTTTACACCGAGTTTTTGGGGTATGTGTCTAAAGCAACCGAAATAACGCCGGATTTTTCTGCAGAGGTCGCTGTGTATACTGGTGAGGTTGTGGCGTCTGCTATTAGTTCAGGTGGGGGGGATTCGGGTATTTCTAGGTCATTTTTGATGGTTTTTTCGAAACATTTCCTTCCAATTTTGCCTTCTGATGCTAATAAACTGGTTGATATGGTGATTGAACGGTATTTGATGATGGGGTCTGGTGCACCGAGGGAACAGATGCAGGGAAACTCTGATTCTTCTGCACCTCAGTCTATTGACGGTTCAAGTCCTCGAAATGGCAGCCATGATTCCGGTTCAAGAGTTGGCGATGATAATATTTCGTCGTGGAAGAGTTCTGCGACCTCATATGGCAGTGGGATTTTGTGGAAGAGTAGTGCCGATCAATTGGGTCCAATGTTTGGGTTCAATGACGGTGGTGGAGGTGGAGAAGTCTTGCTGAAGCAACAGGTTTCAAGCTTTGAGGAGGAGTCTTTGGAAAGTTTAGAGAAGCAAGCAATTGCGTTCGAGTTGTTAGCCCACATTTTGGATAAAGCCCGTATTGATTCTTGGCTTTGGGATCAGGTGAGATCGATTGCGAAGAAGCAGCTCCAATCCCTTTTAATTTTTGTAAAGGTAAGCTCTTAATATCAACGATGGTTATTTATTAGGAAGCGAGATTCTGAAAAAATTGAGGCGTAAGTTTTGTTTCCCTTTTGTATTGTATATGAGCAGATTCGGAAGCGAGATTGGAACGAACAAGGGTCTCTTTTAAAAGCCAGAATAAACGCAAAACTCTTGGTTTATCAAGCTGCAGCTAAATTGAAACTTAAGAGTCTTGGTTCTCTTGATTCTGAAGGAAAAGTGGCTAAGAAGTTGGTCTTTGAGACCTTTGCGTTATTAATGGACGCTGCTGAAGCATGCATTCTCTCAATTTGGCGAAAACTGAGAGTTTGTGAAGAACTTTTTAGCTGTTTACTTGCAGTGCTTGGCAAAATTGCTGTTGCTTGGAAAGGTCAGCCACTGCGTGTCTTGCTTATCCGGCTTAAACCTCTTGTTTTAACAGTCTGTGCCCAGGTATATTCATTGAAAATGGTTTTAGATTTGGAATTCAGGTCAGCTGGCAAATATGCAGTAGATACTTTCATTCATTTGGTTTTTACTCTCTGGTGTTACTCTTCAGACCGATCCCTCCGACAGCATCCATAATGCAATGTTTGAGACTGTCTCCAAGACATTGTGTGAGATAGTTGAATCGTGTTGGACCAAGGAACGAGCTCCCGTCGACACATTCATCATGGGATTGACTGCAAGCATTCGTGGAAGGAATGATTATGAGGAACAGGTTCTGGTTATATAGAATCTAATCTAATATCCTGCTATGGGTAACTGAAGAAGGTCTCTAACAAATAGAGTCTGAACTTGAAATTTCTTTTTCAGGTAAACAAAGAGAAAGGGGTTCCTCCTCTTCAACTTAATGGCATACGGTTGTTAGCTAATTTGAACGTTGCAGTGAAGAAGTCTGAAATTGTGGATATGATTTTACCACTTTTTATTGAAAGCTTAGAAGAGGGTGATGCTTCATCCCCCTGTTTATTACGGCTCCAAGTATGAGACCCTTGTCTTACAACAACATATTTAATAAGATTTGGTAGGTTTTCATCGCCTTTTTTTTTTAATTAAAAACAACATACTGAATTGCAGTTTCTGGATGCTATATCTCGCATGGCAAGCTTAGGTTTTGAGAAGTCTTATAGGGAGACAGTTGTTCTGATGACAAGAAGTTACTTGAGTAAACTTTCAAATGCTGCATCTCCTCCTCCCGAGGGCAGTGCACCTGCTCCAGAAGCAACTACTGAACGTCTAGAGGTGACTTGTTTTTGAATGTTACATTACCAGAAATCCTTCCTCTTTGTCACATGAATGCTCACTGGTTCAATTACATTCTAGACTCTTCCCGCAGGATTTCTTCTTATTGCTAGTGGACTTGCCAGTTCTAAACTGCGTTCAGACTACCGCTACCGGTTACTCTCTCTTTGTTCAGATGTAGGACTTGCTGCTGATTCCAGAAATGCAAGGTAAACTCCATTATCATTGTAAATATTTGCAACCAATCTGTGCTTTTATTAACGTTACATTATAAGTTTGGTTGATTGTGCATGTAGTTTCTTTGCAAATTTAAGATTTTGCCAATTACCTTATACTCTAAACAGATTCTAACTGATCTGAACACACCAAACTTGTAATTTAGTATATTTGTAGTGTCAATTTGAGCATAATTCAATTAGTTCTATATTCTCGACGAAGAGGTCAAATGTTCGAATCTCCATCCCACTTGTTGAACTTTACTATTGGCTGAATTGTATATTTAGTTTCTAATTTTCATTTGTGCCATTTTAATTATATCCCTGCCAAAAAGAGATTAGCTCAACTGACATAGTATGTGTTGAGGACTAAGAGTTTCGTGGTTCAAAACTGTGAGCTACCCTTTCTTTCAAACCATCTCATTTTGCTGATGATCCAATTGTTACAGGAGTGGGGCAGATTTTCTAGGGCCTCTACTTCCTGCTGTAGCTGAAATCTGTTCAGATTTTAGCCCTACGGGTGATGTTGAACCATCACTTTTGAAGCTATTTCGAAACTTGTGGTTTTATGTTGCTCTATTTGGGTTGGCACCTCCAATCCAAAATTCTTCGGTTCCCTCAAAAGCAATATCCACCACAGTGAGCAGTGCGGGAAGTGTGGGAACGACTGCCATTCAAGCTGTTAGCGGACCATATATGTGGGATAAGCAGTGGTCATCTGCTGTTCAGCGTATTTCTCAAGGGACTCCTCCACTTGTAAGTTGATCACTGAATCCCTTGCACATATTTACTAATCAGTCTATTTCTTAATCATCGTGATTGTGGCAGGTATGTGGATTACAAATTTTACTATATTTATAATCTTTTTTTTTAATGTTCGATTTGTAGTCAAATTGCAAATTGCATTTGTTTTCTCAGTTTTGAAATGTCGTTTCTAGAGTTTTGGGAATTATTTAATAATAATTTTCCGAATCAGTTTTTCATTGGAAAATTATTAGGTAGAAAATATATCAAACTATTTATAAATATAGAAAAATTTTACAATAGACCGTTGCATTCTATCACTAATACACAATAAAATTTTTATATATTTATAAATAGTTTGACTCATTTTTCTACATTTCATTGGAAAATTAATTCAATTTATATATATTTTAAACTTCAGTACTTAGATGTGTTGTAATTTTCTCTTTATTTGTGCTAGTCTACCCCTTAATTTTTAATGAAAAGCAATGCATAAAAATCTCATAATCCAACTAATTACAATGAAATCAAGTTAGGCACAAAATTATGTTTGATAGTGTACAAATTAACCAACAACTTGTTCAGTGTTCTCAAATTTTAACGCAAGATTGTTTTTAATATCCCCTTTTCTAAAATTTCTATCAATTTGTAGTACATTTGATTTTTTATAATTTATCAAATGTATATGAAAAAACTTTCTTATAATGATATTTCAAATAAATTTTTTAACACTTTCTAAAGTTTAAGGTTAAGCATATCTTCTGGACAATTGGTTGGAGGTTTAAACTCTACTACTCCACTTGTCAAAACTGAAAAATTGTGCAACTAGAGCACCCGCTTTCTCTTCTAATAATTAAAAGAAAATTAACTTGACATTTATTTTTTATTAAAAATATTTGGAAAATTTTCACAGATAGAAAAGATGTCAAACTATTTACATAAAATAGCAAAAAAAATATTGATAGACATTGATAGACTTCTATCAGCGATATACTTCTTTCATTTCTATCACTGATAGACCCTAATAGACTTCTATCAGCGTCTATCACAACTATCTAAAAATTTGTTATTTTGTGTAAATAGTTTCCCTTATTTTTCTATTTTTAAAAATCTCTCAAAATATTTTGTTAATTTTTTAATTATTATAAATGAAAAAAATATCAAATTATTTATAAATATAGAAAAAATTTACTGTCTATGATAGACTTCTATCACTAAGCGATATAAGTCTATCATAGTCTATTACTTAGCGATATAAGTCTATCATGGTCTATCGCCCAATGATAGAAGTCTATGTTAAACAATAAAATTTTTCTATATTTATGTTTGATATTTTTTTTATTTTTGAAAACAATCCTAAATAAAAATAAATTATTGGATTGTTTTTTAATATAAAAAAATGAGCAAAATTATTTATAAGTATAGAAAAATTTCAGTGACAATAGAAATTGCAATCATAGATATATAGAGTGAAAATTTTGTATATAGTAATTTTTCTAAATTTTTCTTTTTTTATTTTGTCTATGCTCTCTTTCTTCCCTCTTCTTTCTCATCCTCCTCCTTCATCTTCTTCCTTCTTCCATTCAAATTTCAAACCAGTGGTCGCTGCCCGTTGCCACCGTCCGTGGCGCCGACGCTGGCGACTGTAACTTCTTTTTCGTCAACCTTCATCTCAAATCTTTCTCTTCTTCTTTCCCCCCTTCCTTTCTTCTTTTTATTTTATTTTATTATTTTTTTACGAACTGTCTTCCCCTCCATTGGAGCTTAAAACGAAACCCCATCTCACTGAGTCTTCCGATGGCACATTCCTCTACCAAGTTCAACAAAATTTAGGTCCTACAACATTTTACACGAACGCTAAGATTGGAGAATGAAGACAAGACAGCAGAATCTCAGGTCAAAACATTTGCAAGGCAGAACGATTGGATGATCTACAGAATTATGCTCCTCCTTTATCGAAAAAGAAGAAAGTATTTGCAGATCATAAAATCTTGTTCGATTGAATTGAGTGATGGAGAAGCAAATTTCATTTTAGTTTGGGCATATATATATCAAAAAGCTCAAATTTGGCCATTTTAGGTACTGTTCTAATTCCACAATCCATAAACATACGGACTCTGTTGTTATTCTAAGGGCATCTAAATACTACATTTTGACAGAGTGACTATAGATGAGGCACAACATGTGATGGAGCTAGTTGATGAAGTGTGTTTAGGTTGTCCAAAGAGCTTTTTGGAGAAAGAATCGTGTTTGGTATAGAGACAAAATCTGAAAAATAACAGAATGGAAATAATCCTCAGCACTGATACTGAGGCCTTGAGCCGTATTAACTAACCAAGGCCTAAGCCACGTGTACATCAGTCATTGAAGGAATATTGCATGGCGTTTCACCAGGAATGCCTACCGCAAGAGTTTTTAATACCTTGTGACGGGTATTTTGCTGGAAACCTCGAGTAAAAGGAATCACTGATTCTTTAATGACTACTCGAGAGAGGGGATAATTGTAGGAGTTTTTTTGGAGAAACTTTTTGTAATCCTTTTTGGCGTTCTGGGCTTGATGCCGCATCATCCATTGTATTTTCTTTCTTCATTATTATTATTTTTTATTTTTAAAGGAAGTAATTTGTTGCTACCTAGAAAGAAAAAAAACTTCTATAAACTTAATGCCTTTACCTTTTCTCTTAGAATTTGTATAATTTTCTTGTGAAAAGTTTTGTTAGGTGCGGATTGAAGTAGGATTTATTTTGTGGTGTCCTATGGTTCTCAATTGCAATTTTTCTATAGCAACTTGAAGAGCTCTCTTTTGATCTATTTGTGATCTTCTTTGATATAGGATTGGGCGTCAAGTCTCTCCTCATTTTTCTTTTCTTCTTGTAATTACTTTTCAATTGTGATCACATATACTTCTATTGCCTAGTCTGTGAACGAACTGGCTTGAATGTTCGTCCAGTGAAGACCTTAACCTTGGTAGCTGGATGTACACAATCACATGAAGTTCTAAGCAATATACTCCTTTCAAACTCTTTTCTTATAAACCCCTTTTGGAAAATATGACGTTGATGTGAAATGTTTTAAAGTATAGCCTATTTGGAGTTCTTGAAAAATAATTCATATCTTTCAAAGGTTGTTAGCACTGTTAAATGGCTTGAAGATGAATTGGAACTTAATGCTCTTCAAAACCCAGTTAGTCGTCAAGGAACTGCCAATGAGAAAGTTGTTCTAGCCCAAAGAGCTGCACTTGCTACTGCTTTAGGAGGGCGAGTTGATATTTCTGCAATGAGCACAATTTCAGGTTGCATTTTGTTTGACTTTAATGTTTACTTGATAATTTTAGCTCTTATATCGAGGATACAGCTTAAAAGTCATGTTTTTGTGCTCCTTTCTACAGATCTCCTGAAAAGTAATCTTTACTGGTTCTTCATGATATATTCTTGAAAGTTGAAACTTTAGCGCTTTGTTTGTACAGGTGTGAAGGCCACATATCTTCTTGCTGTTTCTTTCCTTGAGATTACACGTTTTAGCAGCAATGGTGGGATCCTCAATGGTAGCATAAGTGTGGATGCTTCTAGAAGTGCCTTCAGTTGTGTCTTTGAATACCTTAAAACTCCAAATCTTGTGCCAGCTGTCTTACAATGTTTGACAGCACTGGTCCATAGGGCATATGAAACTGCAGTATCTTGGCTGGTACGTTATTGCTTTATGTATCTTATAGCTCTTATCGTCACTTTCTTCTTCAAAGGGATTTTATACGAATATATATCTCATTCTTTTTGCTGAATTAATGTTCTGAAAAATGGGAATCTATTTACCATATTTCATTTAATGCAGCACACAAACATTTTCCAAGATTCCTAGAAGAACAAACTAGAAATGATCCTCTAATGGAGAAAAACACTTCTAGCCTCCGATTGCTAGTTTAAGATCGTGTAAATCTATAGAAGTGTTGGAGACCAAACGTCATACGTGGAAGAACATTCTACTTCACTTATTGTTGGTAAAAATTAAAAATATTCACACATTTTCAAAAGTATACGAGCAAAGAAAATAATGTTACTATCAACCACTAACAGATAATATGGAACAACAGTGATCAACATGCATGTTTCTGCTTCTTTTGCTTTCTTACTCTGTCCTTCTAATCTCGGTCAAAATTTGAATTAACTATAATGGTAAGAGTTGTGGTTTGAGAGACCCTTCGTAAGGCTGTTAATTAGTTTTCCAAGAAGATATAAGGTACGTAAGCTGTTAGGAATAATATGCATGTTTGATATTGTTGGATGAAGTTTAATGCAATAGTAAATGCTGCCTTGTGTCATAAAACTAGGGAAACATCCTTATTCTCTTGAAGTCTTAGTATTGTTGGATGAAGTCTAATGCCATATATGTTATGGAATTTCTTTTATTAGAACCTTTAGCTTCTTCAGCAATGAATTTAGTTCTTTGTGGAGCTCTAAGAAGATTGGTTGAAAAACTATTAGTGCTTGGGGTTTGGCGGGGGACATCCTTCTTCTCATGTTGAATGACCCCTCTATCCATTGACAAAGTTGTTGAAGTTCATCGTTTCCCAATTTTCTTACTATTTTTCTTGTTGCCTAACTAGAACTTTGTTAGTTTCTGGGTGGCAATTTGAATGTGGTTAAATTGATCCGTGAAAAAACTACCGGTCATGATGAAAAGCTTGGGAAGAAATGGCGCTCTCTCTTGCTCTCTTTTACTTGCCTCTCCATTTTTTCACTTTCCTTTGTAAAAATGGAAACCAAAGAATGGAGTAGCATTTACAGGGGAGGAAACAAGAATTTATCTATTATTATTAGTTTATTTTTTTGGTTCTAAGGGCATTGAGTTCAGATTGGAGGAAATGAGATACTGCATCTTGTTTTATTAGTTTACCGTAGGAGCAAGAGCTATGGCTGGAAGGTCCTTAGTCAAGCTTTTCCAAGGCCAGCTGAACTCCATTCTTTAAAAACAAGTTGTAAGGAGTGTTTGGTCTGATTAAGTAAGAATTAGAATCAACATGGATCTAGTGCAGAGATTGTTACCTTATCGAAGGATGGATTTAAAAGAAGCATAATGGTTCTTTTGAGTGCCTACGTGTGAGATTGGGGTCAATTTTTTAAGAATGATGTAAAATTTCAAAGGCAATATGAAAAAGAATTCTTAAAGGACGGTGGGCTAGGAGAAGGTTGCCAAACATTCAAGGATTGTAAGAATACTACTCCAAAGAATGAAGAAATTGAAAAGGTAAAATAAAGATGGGTTTTTGGGTTAAAAAAGAGATGGATTTTGCTGAATTTTGACTATAGTCATCTTGAGGCTGAACTTTCATGATGGGTGGATAAAAAAATTTCAATTGCTTTAAAGGATTTTATTTTTTTTAATAGATATATGCTTAATCCTTTTCACATGGATAAGGCTTTTCTCAGTTGCAATAGTAAACAGGAAACAGATGCTTTATGTAAGTAATGAGGAAGGATAGGTCAAGATAAGGGGGGATGGAATTCTGAGAAACATAGAATGCTTTATGTAATGAGGAAGGGCAGGTCTGAGTAGAATGCTTTTGGTATGATATCTGAAATTGCCTCAAGATGTTTTCGACTAGAAATTTATTTAGTCAGCTTAATCGAGTTCCTTCGAGGAAAGGTTTCAGTGGCTTCATAATTATCTTCCTTTCATGAGGCTTCAAATTGTGAGAGTTTTGGCAATGTAAGCTTCTCTGGGAGAAAATGGCTTTGATGAATATTCTAAGAAGTGTTGCAGAAAGGGTTCCCCAAGTTGTTGCTTGAAGGCCTGTCTCTTTTGGTGTTTCATGTTTCTTTTTATCATTATTTTAGTTTGAGGTTTTGAGCTTTTATTGTATCTTCCATAGAGTTCTGTTGTGCTGTTCATTTATTTTCCTTTGAAGGAATTCTTTGCAACTATGCTTGTAACTTAATGGCGTTAAAAAAAAATGTTTTGGTAATCCTATTTTAGTTGCTTGTTTCATTCTTTTCCCCCCTTCTTTTGTTTGTTTTATTGATGAATGTCTGAAAAAGGAATCTACATACAAATCTATTTGGATTTTTATTTAAACTCATAAATTTTGGTTAATATATATTGGGAAATTTTATTGTTTGTACAACCAATAACTTAAGAAAAAGACCGAAAATCAGCAAACAGAAAAGAAGTATTCTTTATTTAAAAGACTAAATCTTTTGTTATCGTAAAAATATTTAAAAAAAAAGAACAATAATGTTAAGCAAGTGTTTGAGTTGAGGATGATTCTCATTTTTTCTGAAGAGTCTCTCCTTTCCTTGGAATGTTTTTCTTTTTCCTCATAAAATTGATATTGATGCTTCTGTGAAAAGGCGAGTCAGTGCGATGTAGAGGAGACACTGTAAAATGTCAAGAATGTACTTGTTTCCACTATTATCATGTGCTATATGGTGGTTTGAACGTTTAAAATATTTTCCCTCTCTGTGCAATATTGTTTTGTTGCTCTTCTGAACATCTTGTTGACTTTCTAATCTGGTCTCAGGAACAACGGATCTCTGAAATTGGCAATGAAGCTGCAATTAGAAACTCAATCCTTAACGCCCATACCTGTTTTCTTATAAAAAGTATGTGCCAGAGGGAGGACCATATTCGAGAAGTAGCTGTGACCTTACTAACACAGTTCAGAGATAAGTTTCCTCAGGTAAAAGTCATGGGGGTATAAGTTTTTCACCTTTTCATTATGAATTTAGATAAACAAAATCAAGTGCTTACAGGTTATGTGGAATTCATCTTGTTTGGATTCCCTTCTCTTCTCAATGCATAACCAGTCGCCAACTACCATTGTCAATGATCCTGCATGGGTAGTGACTGTTCGTTCGTTATACCAGAAGGTTGTTCGGGAATGGATCATCAGATCACTTTCATATGCTCCTTGCACTAGCCAGGGTCTCTTACAGGTTGGTTATTGTACTTCCTTCATGGAGTTAATTTTTTTTTTCTGCTTCTTTCATTCCTTGTTGCAGACAAACAAGGGCATGCATATCTTGGTTTGAAGCAG
Organism: Lagenaria siceraria; assembly: GCA_002890555.2. Taxonomy (NCBI): domain Eukaryota; kingdom Viridiplantae; phylum Streptophyta; class Magnoliopsida; order Cucurbitales; family Cucurbitaceae; genus Lagenaria; species Lagenaria siceraria. Next base: position 5,203,154 of record CM016491.1, on the reverse strand, counting down.
ATTGGCTAGATTTTTCTTTTTTTTTTTTTTTTTTTTTTTTCTTTTTCTTTTTTTATCTAAAATATGAAAAGTAAACAAAAGGTATTTCTAATGAAGAGGGGAAATGACTTGAAAAATGGGAAGATGAAATAGATTGGCAAAGGTGGGAATATTGTTTGAAAATTTTAAAAGAAGCCAAGTTGAAAAATATATGCGAATTAAGGACCACTTTGGTTAAGTGTAGGAGTGATGAAAAGAGCATGGATCTCTTGTATGATAGTTTTATAATATGGTTATTGTTTTAATCACATGTTCATTGTTAAAAAATATTTATCTTTTTTGTTTTACTATTTTATTTAGTTTTAAAGGTTACAGCTGTCTGATAAATCAGTTGCTTTCTACGGTATCGTATGTACAATTCAGGAAATGCTTTGTAAAGCAAACACTTGGCAGAGAGCACAGCATACCCCAGATGTGGCATCTCTTTTATCTGAGATACGAATTGGTACAGGTAAAAATGACTGCTGGACTGGCATACAAACAGCAAATATTCCTGCAGTCATGTCTGCGGCGGCTGCTGCTTCAGGAGGGAACTTAAATTTGACAAAAGCCTTTAATTTGGAGGTGCTCAGTACAGGCATAGGAAGTGCAACAGTTAAGTGCAACTATGTGGGTGAGATTGCTGGAATGAGAAGGTTGTATAACACCTTTGGCGGGTATCAATCTGCTGGTGCACAGCCTACTGGTTCCGGAATTGGTATTGGCCTTCAGAGATTGATAACGGGAGCATTTCCACAGGAGCCACAGGGTGAAGACGAGTCATTCAATGCGATGTTGCTCCTAAAGTTTGTCCAGTCACTCCAGAAATTTGTTAACAATGCAGAGACAGGTGGAGAGATTGACAAGTCACAATTTCATGAAACTTGTTCCCAGGCAACTGCCTTCCTTCTAGCAAATTTGGTAAAGATCTGCTCATTGTCATCTACTACATTTGACACATATATTGGTTGCCCATGTTTTGTTTACATCAAAATATCACCACCTTTTCCAGGGTACCGATTCAAAATCCAATATAGAGGGCTTGTCTCAACTTCTACGCCTTCTCTGTTGGTGTCCAGCTTATATTTCTACGTCTAATGCAATGGAAACTGGTGTATTCGTTTGGACATGGTTAGTATCTGCTGCACCTCAACTGGGATGTGTGGTTCTTGCTGAACTGGTTGATGCATGGTTATGGACAATTGATACAAAACGAGGTCTTTTTTCTTCAAGAGAAGCTTTTTCAGGACCTACTGCAAAATTAAGACCCCATCTTTATCCAGGAGATCCAGAAATGCCGCCTGAAATTGATCCTGTCGAACAAATAATTGCTCATAGACTATGGCTTGGATTCTTCTTCGACCGCTTTGAGGTTATGCTTATTTAATTTTTTAAAGCCTCTCCTGATCTCTTTTTTCTCTTTTTGTGTATCATGGTATAAATAGATGCACATAATGTATTCAGATTGCATGGTTTGAAATTGCGTTCATGCCTGGATGTTAGCATATAGATTGAGTTAACTTCTTTTTGGGGCGAAAGTTAACATAAAGGAATGGACAACGGAGCAAAAAGTTTGAGTGATTTCCTGCTTTACTTAACTTCATTTTTCTTCCTTCCTTTTCTCAATCTTTCCCATGCATGTGAATTGAAAGACCTATGTATGTAAATAGGAGCTTATTAGGCCCGCAATGTCCTAATGCTGTGAATTTGTTTGGTCAGTCACATAGGGGCCATGGTACTTTTTCGGAGTTGGCTATCTGATTCACAATTGGATGTTTTAGGGAGATGGATGATTTCACCAACAATTTATATTCTAAAGAACTAAATTCTAATAGGACAATCAAATCAAACCTTATGAAGTATATTTTTTACATTTGTTCCCTTCTTCACGGTAGACATATCATAGATGAGTAGTCTGAGATTTTTATTAAATCACATGATGAAGTCGTTACGAGTCATCTTATATTTGACTGCTTGATTATCAATTTCAGTTACATATGATTTTGATGGATCTTTTCCAATTCTTTTTGGCTGTCGACTGAAAATAGTAATTTCTAATCTTGCTTTCGTCACATAGGTTGTCAGATACCAAAGTGTTGAGCAGCTATTGCTCTTTGGTCGTTTGTTACAGGGGAGCATGGAGCTCCCATGGAAATTCTCACACCATCCTGCAGCTACTGGTTCTTTTTTCACTTTAATGTTTCTAGGGCTCAAATTTTGCTCCTGCCAGTCCCAAGTCAATTTGCAGAATTTTAAAACAGGGCTTCAGCTTCTAGAGGACAGGGTTTATAGGTGAATTCTGTTCCCTCTTCCTTATTAATTGTACTAATATTTTCCATTACGTTTTCTTCCATGTACAAGCTGCAATATTACATATTATTTTGCTTGACTTTTCCTCTAAATGTATATCGATTATTCATTTCCACACCAAGATGTGTTTTCTGGATTGGTGAGGCTCTGGACTGTGATCAGTGATCACCCTCGTTCCATTCTGTAGCTGATGCCTTTCATACGCCTTACATAAACATGCTAATAGCCTAGAGCTTTAAGAAATAGTTAATGCTGTCGCCGTCTTGTGCAAAATAAGGAAAAATCTGTGTTCTCTAATCAAATAGCACGTTTATTAGTATTTGGGTTTCCATTTATGCCTGTGTGTGTGTGTATATATAATACGTAATGTTAGTGTATATAATGATATGGATATTCTCCTGTACTTTACTGATACCATTTAATCTGGTAGAGAACACATTTTAGTGAGGCGTTAGGGCTTTGTGTTATTGGGATTTTGTGAGCTATTAGGAATTTGTGAGCAGTTTTGTGGATGTTAAGAGTTTGGAGTTTAGAACTCTACTTTGAAGTGCTCTTTTTGTCACTACCTCGTCCAGAAGGAAGACTGTTGACCGATCAACAAAATCTAAAATCCCATCCAAAGATTACATGGGTGCATGTTCTTAATTGGCAAACAAATTACATGTTGCAATTTGTCATTATCTAAATGATAAAATCACATACCTCTACAGCAAAATAAAGTAGCAGGGTCTATAAAATGGATTCAATATGTTGCCTTGAGTATGTAGCTCAATTCAAAGTTGTAGCAATGTATTAAATCCCTTTTGTGGACCACTTTGGTGTAGTGTTTAGCAAAAAAAAAAGCAGGTCATTTTATTAGTTCTCAATTGTTGGGTAGCCTGACCTTTAGAGATATATAGGTTGACTATGGGAATGGTAAAGTGCTTATGTTACATATTTACCAACAATGAAAGTTATTTAACCTACTAACTATCCTAAAATCTAAAGAAAAGGAAAAATGCAATAATACCCTTAAATGTTCCTACTTCATGCAAGAGAATTCTGAGATTCTCCAGAGATTACTTGGTTTAGTTACCCTTAGGGAGGAAAGTTATAGCCTAACTGAGAACTTCTCTGTTCGCTGTAGTGTTCTTTTTTTCTTTTATTCTTTACGTGTGCATACTAGATATTTGAAGATGTAACTCAACTATGAACTCTTACACTGCTTTTTTGATACAATTGCAATTAGTTAAATTATTTTTGAATTTTCAACTTTACCTATTTTCTATTCCCTTATATTCCCCAGGAAAATAATTTTCCATTGCCTGCTGTTCATCTTGGCCACTTCTTGTTGCACGTCAATGTGAAAGAACTTGCATTTTGTAGCTTCTCCATTCTTGTAAACTTAGAGAACTTTTTTTTTGCTCTTTTTAAAGTTGATAATCTGATTGGTACATGTTCCAGGGCATCTTTAGGGTGGTTTGCTTTTGAACCTGAATGGCATGATATAAATAGTACGAACTTTGCTCAGAGTGAGGCTCAATCTGTTGCTTTGTTTGTTCAGTACCTATCAAATTACCTTAAAGATGGTTCTCAAATAGATGTGAAAGGACAAGTACGTGAGAATGGGAACTCGGTTGACCTGGTAAGCTAGTTGTATTTGCAATATAAGTAGTTTTTCTGCTAATGGCCATGCCCTTTAAGATTTCTAAAACTCCTAAAATTTCTATTTTATGTATGCTATTGTAGCTTGGATTTTACAAGGTAAAGTAATTGTTTAAAAGAGGTATCTGAATATCTGCAGAACTCTTGTCATCCAGTCTGGGGTCAGATAGAGAATTATACTGTTGGCAGAGAAAAACGGAAGCAACTACTGTTGATGCTATGCCAGCATGAAGCAGATAGGCTAGAAGTTTGGGCCCAACCAGTTAACACCAAGTGATGTCTAATCATAGTGTGCAAAATTTTCATGTTTCTTATATGACATAGTGAAGTGCTTGTATCTTACTACTTGCATGAGCATTAAATTAAATTTCATATTTTAATAGGGAAACTACGTCCTCTCGACCAAAAATAAGCTCAGAGAAGTGGGTTGAATATGCTAGGACTGCCTACTCTGTGGATCCTCGGATTGCATTTTCTCTAGTTTCGAGATTTCCAGCTAACGTAACACTACGGGCTGAAGTGTCTCAACAAGTACAGGTAACTTCTTTTGTCAATCTTAGCCCTTAGGAACCAAATCAATTTCCAGCTAAAGTAACACTACTGTCTGCTCTGCTTACAGGTTTCTATTTTATAGTCTACCCATTTTTACTGTTCTATTACTCTCCTATAACCCATTCTTGTTGAATGGATATAATTGACCGGGTTTGTCTTGCAGTCTCACATATTGGATATCCGTTGCATACCTGAAGCATTGCCATATTTTGTCTCCCCAAAGGCTGTTGATGAAAATTCAGTTCTTTTACAACAATTACCTCACTGGGCTGCTTGTTCAATCACACAAGCCATTGAGTTCCTTGCTCCTGCATACAAGGGGCATCCTCGTGTTATGGCTTATGTACTTAGGGTTTTGGAGTCATATCCACCAGAACGAGTAACCTTCTTCATGCCACAGCTAGTTCAAGCTCTGCGGTATGATGATGGAGTGAGTTTTAAACTTTGAAGGGAGGTCCCAATATTATTTCATTGGCAATTTGTTTGTCTATTTATCTCCATGGTTTGGCAAATTTTGCATATCATCCAGTGGTGCTTAGGGTTCAGTTGAAAAGTCTCATCTCGCAAATAAATTTTTGGCTGAGAGCTTGACCATCCAGCCTCAAGCTCACCACAAATATCTCACATAGAAATTCCGGGAAAATAATTTCCATGAAACTCCGACAATTCTAAGTAGAATCCAACCAAATTGGACATAGAACTTGGGCGGAATGTTCTGTAAATAGTTTGGCTACTGAAATCTTTATATTATTTATTGGTTACTGCATTCTATTTTGTAATTTACTATGCTAAAGCCATCAAAATTAGGGATTATACTGGCATAATTTGGAAACTCGTAGAAGAGCTGGGGCTTGGATTCTAGATCACTATTTTCAGACCTAAGCTCAATACACTTTATCTCATCCCACCTTGCTTAGCATATTCAACCAATATTTCTTTATTGTGCATATTTATCAGGTTATTTTTTTTTAGTTCAATTCTCTCATTTTGCAGAAATTAGTGGAAGGATACTTGCTTAGAGCAGCTCAGAGAAGTGATATATTTTCTCATATTCTTATTTGGCATTTACAGGTTTGAAAAACACTTCAGCTAATGCTGATGTGACTGTTCTTGTTATTACTCTTTGCCCCTTTTACAGCATCTAATTTATTTATTATTATTATTATTATACTTTGGGTTGGTGAAGTTGCTTGTAAATGAGAAACAGGTCGACTACTTAACTGAATTAGGTTTGATCACTCAAATAAATGAATTTATGTAAAATTCACTCACGTAAATTCACCTTTTTATTTGCAAGTGCTCAAACCTCAGCAAATATTCTCCTGCTTAAGTAATCAAATCTTAATTTCTAATGAGCACTAGCTGTAAAATCGTTATTAAATCTTTATCTTAATGATCCACAATATAACTTTTCCTTTTGAAAGCAAATTATTGAAGCAACCTGACCTTTTGTTGTGGGTGTTACAACCCCCTTTTCTCCCCGTCTGCCTTGGCCTCTTACATTGCCAACTAGTGATGTAATTGCCTATACTTCTGCTCCATCCTTGTGCCTAGAGTATCGAAACATAATTGGTGGTTTACCATAAATAATTTTGTGCATGGTGAATTATAGGTTTTCATCGTCTATTCAAATCGTCTATCTTTTGACCTGCAGGGTGAGACTTGTGAGCCAGAGACGGGGAAAGAAGCCACCTCTACAAAGGTATGCTCATGCAGGTTATTTTTCCTCCTTTTGTTGTTGTTGTTGTTGTTTATGTCAAACACTTTCTACAATCCATTTTTTCATTCTCGGGTATGACATTTCAGTATCATTGTTCAAAAACATTATGCATATTATCCATGTTCAGAGAAAAAAAAATCCACTCTCTATTCTACAAGGTTCGTTCATTCTTAGGTTTACCCAATGAAGGAAATAATGACCATCCATTTATGTCTGTTTATTTAATCTCTTCTGGCAATGGAAAATACAGTTCATAATCAAAATGATTTACACTATTGAAAATTAGATAAAGAAGATGGATTTGCTATTGTACTTTGAGTAATACTTGCTGCATTCATCTCCATGGATCCCTTCAATAACAAAGGGAAAGAAGATATTAAAAAAAATATATCTTCTTTTTAAAAAAAGAGTTTTGCCACGTCTTGTGATTGGTCACGTGAGTGGCTGCACAAAGATAGGTGCAACTCAGTTTCCAAGTATTTTTCTTGTACTTTTGTACTTGAGAAATTTAGACTGTCTTATCAACTACAGGTAAGAAATAAGTAGATACAGCTACAGTTTGATTCTATAGATTGCAATCATTTGTCAAGTGATCAATCTTTCATAAAGCTCACTTTCGAATAAAGAGGTTTATGATAGTGCTGATACTTTCCAAAATGTGGGTAACGAAAAGCATGAGGCCTTATTCTTGTCACCATACTGTATCATTTGTTAATCCTGAACTACAAAATGTTTGCAGCTTTACATCGATTTGTTTATGTCTAATTTATTTGTTTAAGAACACCAAACATAGTCCAGGTGTAATGCCCAATATTGTCCACTTCATGATTTTTGGATTTTCTGGGGTATTCATACTTCGCACAAGACATGTTACAAGACATATTTGTCTTCAGGTTGAATGCTAATTATCAACTGCTTCATGCTTTTGGTTTTGGATCAAACTAGATGCATTCTTCATATTATTTTATATTTGTTATAATGCAATTAGAATTGTATTTGTTGGGCCTTCATTTTTTGTACAGGCATCTTTTTGGGTCAATAACTACTATTCTTGGTGATAATTACAGAATAATTCGTTTCAAGCATTGTTGCCAGTTGTTAGGCAGCAGATTATTGACGGTTTCACTGGGAAAGCCCTTGATGTGTTTCAAAGAGAGTTTGATTTCTTTGATAAAGTTACTTCCATCTCTGGTGTTCTCTTTCCCCTCCCTAAGGATGAACGTCGTGCTGGTATTCAAAGGTAGATTTCTATTCTCAGACTCATGAGCTCATAATTCCTGTCTTGATACTATCATTGCAGTTGAAATGTGCACTCTAAATGTAGGGAATTGGAGAAGATTGAAATGAATGGTGATGATCTCTATCTACCTACTGCACCTAGCAAGCTTGTAAAAGGAATACAGGTAGATAGTGGAATACCCTTACAATCCGCAGCAAAAGTTCCTATTATGATTACATTTAATGTGGCTGATCGTGATGGGGACCCCAATGATGTTAAGCCTCAAGCTTGCATCTTCAAGGTAAGCCTATTCGCCTATTGTTTCTGTGAGACCTTGTTTTTGGCTTATTCAGAATTTATTGTCTCTGTCACTTCCACTATTGCTAAAAAGTTTAGAGTTTAAACGATTGAACTATATGAATCAGTGTCATTTTCTGTAATCTAAAACTAGGCTCATGATTAACGGGGTTTGACCAGTATGCCGGCATAGTTACAAAATGATTGGGAACCCTGGATGCAATTATAGAATTAGCATGCTAATAAGGCATCCAACCAAATACATTCCAAAACTAAATAATGTTGGTGACACAGAAAAAGCAATGATTTATATGTATGCCTTTGGTTGCGTGCATCAAAAATCTATTCTTTTCTAAACACCTCCTTCATTTCTCATTCTATTACCAGCCTTTGGTTTTGGGGCTTTTATCTTTCATAGAGCTTCAATTACTCCTTTTTTCTTCAAGGTTGGAGACGATTGCCGTCAGGACGTCCTTGCATTACAAGTTATAGCGCTTCTTAGAGATGTATTTGAGGCTGTTGGGCTTAATCTCTATTTATTTCCCTATGGTGTTCTCCCAACTGGCCCTGAGAGAGGTATAATTGAGGTCAGTTTCCGTCCTTTCATATAAAATGGTATGGGTTTTGCTTTCTTTTGCACTTTATGTTGTCCTTGACGATCTTTAACACTCGTTTTTATCAGAAATCGATATATAATATAAATCAATGTCATCAAGCAGTGATATAATCTAATTTCCACGTTACAGGTGGTCCCCAATGTCCGAAGTCGGAGTCAGATGGGTGAAACAACTGATGGGGGTTTGTATGAGATATTTCAACAAGACTACGGGCCTGTTGGCTCCCCCAGTTTCGAAGCTGCCCGCGAAAACTTCATTATCAGTAGTGCAGGTTATGCAGTAGCCAGCCTTTTACTTCAACCAAAGGATAGACACAATGGGAATCTTCTTTTTGACGAGTATGGTCTCTCTTTCATCCCATAGAACCAATTTTAGATTTTCCTGTAAAGCATGCAAGTCTCATATATGCATTTACATGATACTGTAGTTTGGGAAGGCTTATTCATATTGATTTCGGTTTTATACTGGAAACTTCCCCTGGTGGTAATATGCGTTTCGAGAGTGCACACTTTAAGCTGAGCCACGAAATGACGCAACTACTCGATCCTTCCGGGGTAATGAAGAGTGAGACCTGGAACCTGTTTCTCAGGTAGTTTGTTTCTCTGTATTTATGATGTCACCAAATCCTGTATGAAAATTCTCCTAGTGTAACTTATCGGATGCCTTGAACAGCTTGTGTGTGAAGGGTTACCTAGCTGCTCGTCGTTACATGGATGGGATACTCACAACGGTGGCGCTGATGTTAGACAGTGGCCTGCCATGCTTCAGCCGAGGTGATCCAATCGGGAATCTACGAAAGAGATTTCATCCCGAGATGAGCGAGCGCGAGGCTGCCAACTTCATGATCCGTGTTTGTGTTGATGCTTACAACAAATGGACCACGGCTGGGTATGACTTGATACAATACCTTCAGCAAGGCATTGAGAAGTAAAAAGAAGAAAGACAGGTTCAGTCTCACCATTATTAGAAACTCTTGTGTCTTGTTAGACCAAACTTTTCAAGGAATCTTTGCTTTTTTTTTTTTTTTTTTAATCTTTTGGAGAGGACCGTAAGTAAACTGACATTGTGTCATGTGAATCTATAGTGGGATTACCATGGCCATTTTATTCAATTTTAATTTGATTGTTTGTCTATTTCGCCCTTTCTGTCATGTATTTGAGTTTTTATTTTGTGTATTAACGAAATTCTGTAATAAATTTATAATGTGTTACTGAAATTCTGTAATGCGAAAGAGGAGTTACATGTCTGGTCAGAAATTTGAAGATCTTCTCCACAAATTGTTAACTGAAAAAAATTCGAGGAGTTACTTCTCTTCTCTTTCTTTCTTTTTATTAAAAAAAGCCCCAATCACTCTTGCCGGAATGAGCAACAATTGTTTCAAAACTTCACAAAAATATAAACAAAATGTCAACCCAATATTAATGATAAAAAAAAATGTATACTTATTTAAAAGAAAAAAGAGAGAGAGAATTCTCATTAACTAATTTATATATTTTAAAATTAAAATTAATTACTAAAAAGTTTTGAAGTTATAATTGTTAAAAAAATATGGATAGATACTCCTGAACTATGAGGTTGGTTTCATTTATACACACGAATTTTAAAAAGTTTCATGTTAACCTTTGAATTTTGAAGTTTGTTACAAACAACACTTGTATTTTGTCATTAGATTCATAAATAAAAAAGTTTGTTTCGACTTATACAAACAAATCTAAAAACATACATGGAACAAAAAATAAAGTCACATAACATCTATGAACCACTTGTTGTCTTCTTTCTCTATCCAATCTCATGTCCCCAATTTTTTTGTTTTTTGATTCATAATATTTTCTCTAACCCTTAAATTTAGGAAAATTTTTACAAATAAAAAAAATGTCAAACTATTTACATAAAATAGCAAAAAAAAAAATACTGATAGACATTGATAGACTTCTATCATTTCTATTGTTGATAGATTCTGATAGACTTCTATCAGCGTCTATCACAACTATTTAAAAATTTTGCTATTTTGTGTAAATAGTTTACTTTATTTTTCTATTTTTAAAACTTCCCCTTAAATTTACTTATCGTACGTATTTAAATTTGTTCAAAGCAACACTAAGCAATTAAATTTAACAACAAAAATCTTCGACAATTATTTTGAAACAAACTTCAAACCTAAGGATTAAAATAAAATTTTTCAAAAGCAATTATCCAAAAGACTTTGATATTTTAACAAAAAAAATAAAATAAAAGAAGGAAGAAAAATGAAGCCAAGATAAAGGGAGTCAATAAGTCAACGAATAAGGTCAAAATTTTGAAAAATTGTGTGAAGCGATTATCGTTGAGTGGAAAAATTGGCTGAATTATATCTTAAAAAGTCCGATCGGGTCAGAAAGGGCGGGCGGGTCCGACGTATCGGCAGTGGGCCCCATTTTGCTTGGGAACTCTTTAAAAGTGATTGCTTATCTTCCTTGCAATTTGCAAGTGTTGAAATATTTGCACAATTCATCAACGTTTTTAGGGTATCAATGGGTAGGTCGGATCGGGTTGGGTCAGAGTTGAGATATATTTTATCTTCAAAAAATTATTCGAGAAATTTAATACAATATAATAGATATTCTTATACTATTAAATGTATGAAAAAAATTACAAAAGTATTTTATATTTATATCTAGTAGTTATTAGAGAGTAATCAGATTTTAGAATTTACCTCGACGATGTAAAATTGTGCTACATTTTGATGATCGCATTGATTTTTTTTTTTCTGTCCTAGTCAAGGATTTGAGTAGGGTATTTCCATAAAGAATATTTTCATTTGATATTTACTTATTTTATTTTTTCACTAAAAATCTTTTAAAATACATGAATTATATAACGTAATTGTTTTAAATGGCAAAACTGCTGAAAATATTTTCAAATATAGCAAAATATCACTGCCTATTGCTAATTTGTAAATAAGTTGGCTCATTTTACTATATTTAAAAACAACCCTATTATATATGAATATTTGGTATTTATATTATTATTAATTATATTAATTAGTTTTTAAAATATAAATAATTAAATAGAAAATATGGTAAAATATTATATTGCTTTCTTTACTTTAGGTTTTATTTTATATGAGTGTTCTATACTTCTAAATATCTAAACTTAGCCTCTATACTTTCAAATAAACTCTAAAATTACATATAAGCTCGAGATAGAATACATACTAATTACTATTGATTATGCTAACGTTCACACTAACGTACATTTTCTATATATTTATATCTCTAAACCAACCATAAATTTACACGAAATTCAAAAGAATTTTGACCATTATTTCTTATCTTTATTTTTCGTTTCAAGATTAATTTTGTATTCATCTACAACTCAAGGCGGTATATATATATATATATATATATATATATATATATATATATATATATATATAAAATTTTGAAATGTCAAGATGTTGAATTAGATACATTATTATTCTTTGACGATACTAAATTATTCAATGGAATACGTAACTATTGAAAATAAATGTTTTCAAAAAAGAAAAAAAGCTCTTGAAAAATGTTTGTCTTCTTCTCATTAATAAGGACATTATATAGGACAAGGGGTTTGAATTAAATGGAGTTTAAGACTAAATTTAGTTAAGACTTTCCACTTAAATAAGTACACGTGTAGAGTTATAATGCTTAGTCTTATATAAATAACTATTTGATTTATTAGTACATATGAATAGTTTTTTATATTATATTTGTCAAATAATTAACCTACATATATTGGAAATCTTTGAATTGTGTGACACTCAAGGTTGGATTATTCTTTAATTATAGCTCTTTTCTTTCTCAAGGTAAGTGAGAAAAAGGAGATCTTTTTGAAAGATTTTTTTTTTAAAAAAAACTAATTGCTAATTGGAATAATGGTATAAAAAACTCATTTTAAAGGCCTAAAATAGCCTATGACCTAATTTTTTAAAAACAAATACCAAATGACCCTTCGTTGATGTCATGACCACGTAAAGTTACAGTATTGCCCTTGTTGATATATTTTTTTTCTTTTCTTTCTTCAGCTTATTCTTCTTTTTTTTCTTTCTTTTTTCTCTGAATTTGACGTTACACGAGTTGCGGCTTCGACGCACCAACTACAGTGAGCGAGAGTGTGAGAGAGCGAGATGAGAGTGATTGTGAGTGAGGAAAGGAAGAACGAGAGCAAAATAGGTTTTTCCACATGTGCGAGTTCATTTCGGTGATTTCATCCGAACTTCATCAGCAAAGGGTCATTTGACATTTTTTTAAAAGTCCTGGTCATTTGGCATTTTCGACCCAATTTTTAGGCTAATTAGTGAGATGATGTCAAGTTTACTAAATCTCTATTATTTTAGCATCTAAATAGATGTTAAAAAAATATTTTGGTTGATTTATGTCCGATTAAACGAATTGTATAACACAAAATTTATATATGTATGGAGCTCTATAGTTTCAAAAAGTTTAATTTATTACCACATTTATTTTTATCTTTCAAACCTACCTATCATTAAACTGTGAGGGGTAGTTAACTAATGATATAAAAATCGATTGAGTTCCATTTCATAATTATTTTATTTTTAAAAAATTAGTTTATAAATACAAAAGGTATCATTATCTACTTTTTAAAAACGTATTTAAAATCTTAACTAGAAAACTAAAACTCAATTTCGAGGTATATAGAAAAGGTGTTTGTAGACATAATTTTCAAAAATTAAAAACTAAAAAGTAAGTAATTTCTAAACTGATGTTAAAATATTTTAATTTAAAATTAAATGTAGGCTATTTTTAAATATAGCAAAATTTTAGAATCTATCAATGATAGACACTGATAGACGCCGATAGAATCTATCGATGTCTATCATTGATAGATTTTAAAATTTTACTATATTTGTAAATATTTTAAGCAGTTTTGTCATTTAAAAAATTTTATGAAAAGAGAAGGGTGGAAAATAGAGAGATAGATACAAAAGGTTGAATGATTCAATGAATTTGAATGGTCAGTTTCAATGCTTAAAAGACCCAACACAAAATGGGCAGTACCCAACAAGTAGGGAGCCAACCATTAAACAATTCCTTTTCTTTGTCATTTTAGAAATTCCCCTTTTTCTCTTTTTACTGTTTCTTATTTCTTCCACATAATTCATACTGCTCTGAACTCATTGTCTGCTCATATTTAAGTCACGTGACCTCCTAAGCGGTGTACGTGGTTCGGTTCGACTCGGTTACTGTACAAAATCGGAATAAAGTTTGATGATTTGGTGAAGAAAAAATGTAAGACTTAAGTCGAACTGAAATATAGGAGAAACCGAACCGATACTTTTGAAAGTTCATAAATAAAAACAAGTCAGTTTAAGTGGGTTTATCGGATTTTTTGATTTTTACTTGCTCCCCTATGTATATATATTTTTTAAAGTTGCAATATTATCTTTAACCTTTTATTAAATATTTCAAAACTACTTTTCGAATGTTGGATGAAAAATTGACATGGTGGTGACTTGGATGCAAATATGAAAGAACGACAGTCAAACACGTAAGTTTTTCGTCCGACATTCTAATAGTTTTTTCATTCGATGGACAATTTTGAAAACTTTATGAAAAGTTATGAGAATATAATATTACGATTTATAAAATGATAGAAATATTAAGTTGAAGCGTATTTGGTGTAATTTAAAAAAATAATAATAAGTGGGAGAAAGTTTGTGATAGAGAAAGATTACTTTTAAGAAAATTGTATTTAAAAAATGTGTGTGAATGTATATATAATGAAGAAAAAGTAGTGAAAGATAAAGTATGTAATGAAAAAATATTAAAGAAAATGTCTGTGAACAAAGGGAGGGAGGAACGAAAAATAATGCATTGAAAAGAAAAAGGTTTTTTTAGAAATTATTATGGATTTCTAAAAATGGTATTTAGTTAAATTACAAGTTTAATTTTAGATTTTTGTGTCCGTATTTTTTAGGCTCATAAATTTTCAAAAGTGTCTAATAAATTTAAACTTTAAAAATATTTAATCAAATTTTTAAGTTTTGTATGCTAATTTTTTGGTATTTGAAAATTAAGTTTATAAACATTATTTATACGTTATATTTATAAGTTTTGTTTTTGTTTTGTTATTCACTAATTTCCTACTGATATCTTAAAAAACAAGTCAAATTTTGTAAAATAAAAAGAAGTATACTTTTAAGAAATCTTGTTTTTGTTTTTAAAATTTGATTTAAGAATTCAAGATGATTCAAGAAATGTGAAAACGTATAAAATTTAGGAGAAAACAAACCTAAATTTTAAAAATAGAAAATTAAAAACAAAGTTGTTACCCAATAAGGTCTTAACCTTTTATTCAAGAACATATTGAACATTTTAAAAAATTTAGAAATCAAAGAGACACAAATTAAAAATTTAAAGACCAAATAAATACAAAACTAAAAATTTAGAGTTTGAACTTAATTTAACCCATAGTGTTTTTCTAAGTAGTTGGATAATTGTACTCAAAACAATGTAAATATATGTTTGTTGTGCTCAAGGTTTAAAATGTCGATATCAATAGAAATTTCGAGGCCTTAATTTTACGAAAATTTTAATGGAAATATCGATAAAATATTGATTTTGATGGATATTTCTAAAAAAATAAAAAATAAATTCAAATTGATAAATAAACGTTTTATGATTTTTAAAACTCTATTATTTATATTATGTTTACCTTTAGTGACATTTTGTTATTCGTTGTTTATATAGGTTTCAAGAATTTTTCTACAATACAGTGGGAATATCAATTCACTCTTCATGTCGATGTCAAATCTACGAAAACATAGAAATATCATGAAAAATTAATACTATAATTCTACTAAGAATTTGAGAGCACATCAAAGTTGGGCTCTTCTTTAATTTCAAGAGCTTCATAAATCATTAAATCCAAACACATGAAAAGTTTTAACAATCCCTTAATTTTTTTTTATTGTTTTATTTCTATAAGAGATGAGATCTCCCTTACAAATTAATATTTTGGTTAAATTATAATTGAATCCTTTATGATTTAGCTAATAATTTTAATCGTTAGACTACAGATGAGTTATATTCTCACTGTTGATAAGATAATTTTCTTATTTGGTTGTGTCGGTTGGCTAAAGTCAATTTAGTATCAAAAGCTTTTGATTGGTTTGTTTTTTATTTTTTTAATTTTTTTTTTAAAAAAGTTTAATAAGTGTTTGGTTCCACAAAACACCCTATATTATTGTTGTTATTATTTTCAAACCTAATCTATAACCATAAGGTTATTTTCAGATTACAATAATTTGAAGAAACAAGCCAATAACAGCAATGTCTAATTATAATTAGTATTATTAATATCATATTTTCCTTTTTGGCTCTTTACTAAGTTTCTTTAATCAAAACCATTCAAACCTATTACTTGGTTGGTGGACCAAATGTAACTTCACTCTTAAGATGATAAGTTTAACATTTCAACCATATCCTTATTTAAATAAATAAATAAATATATATATATATATATATATATATATATATATATATAATAAATAAATTAAACCCAATTTCCATTTTTCCATTTAAATCCCATCACAAAATCCTCATTTATTTTTAATTTCTTTATGTATTCTCTTATTAAAAAAAAAAATCATTCATTTTAAACTTCATCTAATCCTTTAAAACCCTTCCAATCAATATAAGAGAACAAAGGGGCTAAATAAAACAAAGGGGTGCGTAAGAGGGTATTTAAAAAAAAAAATTAATTTCTGGATGACTCATGTAAGATCCAAATGAAATCGGATTCACTTTTTAAAAACATAAGTTTTAGAACTTTTTACTCGTGTCATCACCAGTGAAAATTACACCCTTCTCCAAATTTAAACCCTAAACTTTCTATTTTACGTGTACCAATTTACACTCTCTTTTAGATTTCGTTGACCAATAACGTGTGAAACTTATAATTTGATTCAATTAAACTCTTAAATTTTTATAAGTCAATCAATTTAGATAATTCATTACAATTACCTTTGAAAATCATCTATCATTAATCTCATAATGTGGTGATTAGAGTAAATGTATAAACGATTTTGACTAAAAGTTTAATTCGATTGATTTATGAAAGTTAGGGTTTGATTGATACAATTATAAGTTTTATACAAGATTTCTCCAAACGAAATGTAATGAAATGTGTAAATTGATACATTTGTTTGTTTGACGTTTAAATTAATACACCCCTAAAATTTAGTGATATAAATTAATTTTTTTTCCAAAAATATAACTTAACCAATTCAAATATACCAATTAAAACATTTATCAAACCAATATGCAAAAAGGGAATTCTAAGTAGAAAAGAGATAATTTTCTTTTTTCTCTTTTTTTTCTTTTTCTTAAGGAACATTCTATTTTACTGTTTTTTGCCCTTTTAACTTTCCTTTCTTTTTCTCAAGGGGAAGAGCTTACTCTCACACACAAAAAAAGAAAAAAAGTTTAAAAAAAAAAAAAGGTTAAAAAAGTGCATATTTACCAAACTACCCCTGTCACACTAAGAAGGCTGACCGTTGGGGGTCGCCGCCAACTGAACTGCAGCACTACCATTCTCCTTGGTTCCGGCAGCGGCGGACTTCTTCCACCTCAAATTACCAAAAAGTCCCTCCATCTCCTCGAGTGTTTTCCCTTGCGTCTCAGGCAAAGCAGTGTAAAAGAAAAACCATGCGACGGTAGCTACGGCGGCGAATAAGAAGAACGCGCCACCGGTAGTAATGGCCTTAGTAAGCGACAAAAATGACATGGAAATTACTCCACTGGTCACACGATTCACCGCCACTCCCATACTCGTCCCTTGAGCGCGTAGCTTCAACGGAAATATCTCTGAACTATAAACCCACGTGATGGGCCCCATCCCAATCGAGAACGACGCGACGTACGTTAATACCATGGATATGCACAGTACGACCGCCCACATCAATTTCTTATCCGTCTGATTTATCACTGTTAAAGCCAATCCAAGGGTCCCTAATGAAACAATCATCCCCGCCACACTTGTTAAAAGCAACGGCCGCCGTCCGATTCTGTCTAACAGAAACGTTGCTACCAAGATGAAAATCGTCTTCACGAATCCCACTGCCACCGTCGCCAGTAGTTTCTGGTTCGCCGATGTGATTCCGGCCTTCTCGAAGATTCTTGGGCTGTATAACACGACGGCGTCTATTCCCGAGGCTTGTTGGAAGAAGTGTATTCCGACGCCGGCGATTAAGATGTGGCGGACGGCGGCGGTGGGATGGATGAGGAGTTCTTTCCATACGCCTTCGCCGTGTGTGGCTCTTTTCGTGACTGCAACGACGTCGTCGTTGCATTCCGGTGGGATTCCGGCTGCTTGTTTGATGTCGGCGAGGCGGATGAGTGCTTCCTCTTGGGAATCAGAGGTTTTCTCGAGGACTTTCTTGGCTTCGCCGAGACGGCCTTGGAGGACGAGCCATCTGGGAGATTCCGGCATGATTAAAACGACGATGGCGAGGAAAACAGAGGGGATAGCGCCGATTCCGAGCATGAATCGCCACCCCATTTTGGTTGGATCTGAGACTTTGGAGAAACCGTAATTAGAGACATAGCCGAGTAAGATTCCGGCATTGATGAAAACTTCAGGGAAGGAAGTGAGAAATCCACGGGAGGAGGCAGGGGAAACCTCGGCAGTGTAGACGGGAGCAATCATAAGAGCATAGCCGACGCCGACGCCGGCGACGAAGCGGCCAAACATGAGGAAAGAGTAGTTAGTGGCGAAACCCATGAGAAGGGCGCCGGCGAAGAAGATAACAGCAGCAACGACCATGGTGTAGCGACGGCCGATCCAGTCGGACGTACGGCCAGCGGCGGCGGAGCCGATGAGGGAGTAAAGATTGAGGATTCCGACGAGGATTTCGATTTTAGTATCGGAGAGTTTGAAGTCATCTTTGATGAAAATGGCGGCGCCGCTCATGACACCAATATCTGCAGAAAAAAGGGGAGATTATAAGAAAAATGAAGAAGAAGAAGACGAATGAAGACAGAAGGAAAGAGAGACATACCATAGCCGAGAAGAACAGAGGTCATGGAAGCCAAAACAGCGCAAGCCAGAGAGAATTTGTTTCTCTTTTTCTTCTTGGGAGGGTCGAAATCGGGGATAGTTTTGTGGGTTTGATCAACAGAGGGAGCTGACATTTTTGGGTCAGTTGCCATTGTTAAAATGGTTAGCAAATTAAAGAAGATGAAGAAGAAGAAGAAGACTGCAAAATGAATGCAAAATAAGAAGTGTTTATATAGAGAAATTTACAACTTGGAGGGAGCTTCTCCATGTGATGATTTGTTTTAGTTTACTGGATAACAAATTATATGCCTAATTTTCACTTATGTTCACATCCATAATTTTTCTTTTCTTCTTCTTTTTCTTTTTTCTTTTTTTTTCTTTTTTTTTATTTTTTGTCAATGATATGTATTAAATAATAATTAAATGTACGTGTGTGATGAAAATATGGTGCAGAAAGATATATGCATTTTGAAATGCACTCAAGTATGACTCGTATGTGTTTATATATATTTACTCATTATTAATTTTGAGGATTAATTACTTCTTTTTTAGACAGTTTAAGACTAATTACTTAAATGCATCCCAAATATCTCTATATCATATATGTGCATTCCATTTTAATTACACACAAAAAAATTAAAATATTTATATATATAAAAAAGAAATTGTCACGTCATAAACTATGATTGAACAGTTAAGTGAGGTGCCCAGAGATAAGTGTGACCTGTAAAACACTTAAATATTTTTCTTTTTTAAAACATAATTTGGTGCATCCCATGATGAACTCCACTCTAATTAAAAAAAAAAAAAAAAGTAAGAAAAGTTTGGCGACAAAATATAATTGAGTAAATTAAATGGGAGTCAGGGACGAATTTACTATAGGGTCCAGGGACTCGAGTCCCTTAACTTCAAAGTGTATTGATGTTGTATAATTAAAATGACTATTTAGTAAGAAATAAATTGTGTATTCGGTTTAACTTTTTAAGTGTTTAATTTTGAAAATAAGTTATTTTGAAAAAAAAATTGAATTATTTTGACAATTATTCAAAATAACTCTTGAAACATTTTCAAAATGTATTTTAAACTGTCTTTATTATTAAAAGATTTTAAATAAAAATAATTTTTTAAAAAAAATACTTTTTTTCTCTAGTCAATTTAATCTGTCTACACTCCGTTAATGGGAGTAGCTATGTAGCCTTTTAACTTAATTTTAAAAATTTTAATTTAATTTATTATTCTTTTTCTTTTTTCAGCATGAAATAAACGTTTGTAGGAAACAACACGCCTTTTTAAATAATAATAATTGTTCCCTTTTTTACCTCCATTTTTTTACCATATATGTTTTGTTTCTTTATCCAAATACAATTGTATTTTTTTCCCTCGTCTTAAACGCAAAAAATAATAGATTAAATTATAAGTTTAGTCACTATATATTCATATCGATATCTATTTTATTATCTATAAAGTTCAAAATATATTCTTAAACTTTTAATTTTTTTTGTCTCACAAGATTTGAATTTTAAAATATTTCTAAAATCTATTAGACACATAATTAATACACAATTGAAAGTTTAAAAATTTATTAAAATATTTTATGAATTTTCAAAAGTTTTTTTTTTAAAAAAAACACAGACACAATTATTTATTGAATTTTAAGAATACTAAGTATTTTAACCCTCATGGATTGGCCTAGTGGTAGTGAAAACATAAAAAAAAAAAAAAAAAACTAAAAGGTTAAAGAGTCGTGGGTTTAATCCAAACTAAATTTATGTTTATCATTCAAATATTTGTTAAAATTTAATGAAAAGCTAATCTACTATTAAATTATTGATTTATTAAAATATTTAATTCGATATATTATCATTAAAAACATATTTGTTGTTGGATAAGGTCAAATTTTTAACAGGTTGTTTGTTGGGATATAGTTTTGGTTAAATAAGGTTGTTTAAGTTGAAGAAATTTACAACTGTATCAAATAATTAAATTGTTTGAATCTAATAAATACCTTAACTTAATTAACTCAATTCATAAGCTTCAATGGTAAGTCTGTCCCACTAATATAATTAAATTTATCTACATAACATAGATAAAAGAGTAATTATTTTAAATGACAAAACTGTTGAAAATGTTTTTAAACATATCAAAATGTTTGTTTCATCTATGATAGACGGTGATAGACAATGATAAACTACTATTATCTATCACACTGCCTATCAGTGATAGACCCTAATTTATCAGTGTAGACAATGACATTTTGTTATATTTGTAAATAAGTTAACTCATTTTGCTATATTTCAAAACAACCCTAAATAAAATATGATTTATTTATTTTCTTATCTAAAAAATTTAATTCAATAATATGTGAGATAAATATTAGAACATCTAATCTTTTGGTCAAATCGAAATTACCGTGCTTTAATTAATCAAATATGCTCAAATTGGAGATAATCAATGAGTTAGTTGGATGTTTGACTTGTCCATATGCCACTTTTTTTTCCTTTTTTTTTTCATTTATATCAAATTAACCAATATTTTGATATTAAACATGTTAGACTCACATTTCACAAATATAATAAAAATTAAAAAAAAAAAATACTTTTTTGATCCTTAAATTTTTTTTTGTCTAGTTTTTATTTGATTCTTTAGTTTCAAAATACAATATATTTAGTCATTTAGTTGTTTCAAGAATTACATTTTTAACCTTGATTTTTCACTAAATACTCACTTTTCGTCTTTAATACTGTTAATGTCTATTAATCAATTTAAAAGAATTAAAAGAATTATAATTAATTAAGTTTCACTATTTTTCATTACTATTAAAATTAAATTTAAAATTACACTTCAAAATAATTTTAAATTAATTAATGGACACTAATGTTAATGATTGAAAGTGAGTATATAATGAAAAATCAAGTATAACAATGTAAATCTTGAAACCTAGGGACCAAATTAAAACAACACTTAAATCTCAAGGGTTAAACGGTAACATTTTGAAATTTATGGACAAATTGAAACCAAACTCAAAATTTAAGGACCAAAAATATATTTTCTCACTAAAAATAGTATAAACTAACTAAATAGAATTATATTTAAAAGTATAAGGATATAAATTACTAAATTTAAACATAATGGATAAGAACACCAATTACCCATTATTATTTCAAATGTTGATGGTTTGATCTCAAAGATATATGATTTCCTAAAAAATTAAAAAGAACTAGAAGTGCAAGGGTAAATATGGATTTAAATACCTTTTTAATGAATGGTAGCGTACACAAAATTTGGTATCGGTATCGATCTAGATGTACTGAGATGAGCAATTAAAACAATTGAAAAAATGCTATTTGTCAAAGATGGAAAATTTAAGTCAATTACCCTAGAAAAAATATATCTCTTTGTGTGTGTTGATAAGTAATTTTTAATGTATTTTTTTCTCTTTCTCTTTATATATATATATATAAAATAAATTTACTATTATTTCTCATGTTTTCATGTTGGTTGATTCTCTGAACTTGGGGTCCGGTGTCAACCCTAGCATTTTCACTCACCTTACATCTGAGTGCTTAAAAACAAAATTTAAAATTACTAATATTGTGTATATATATTTTTTAAAACTTTTGAAAAATATCAAATTTGACACTCAACATATAAGGTTATATCAGTTTAGATTTTAAACTTGCAATTTCATAACTCTATTTTTTTTTTTTTTTTAATTATTGGGACACTTTTTGTTAATTCACCAATTAATTTGAATAAAAAACTACGTACAATTTTTCATAAGCTATAATGTTAAGTTTTATTAAAAAATATGTTTGATAAGTTAACCATCAAATAACTTTGCCAAAATTTTTATTCAATATACATATAGGCATTGTTTCTACAATTTTATCAATATTTATATCCTACATATTTTTCTATAATTAATTGAACGCATATGAGATTTAAAAAAAAAAAAAAAGATGATATTTGGAGCAATAAGTGGTAACTTATTAGAGGGTTAAAATTGCAATAATTTTTAAAGTTTAGAGTTAAGATTGCAACACTTATTTAAGTTTGAGATGCAACCTGATGAAATTGAAAGTTTTTCTTTATTAAAATTGATACAACTTGACAAGTTTAGCGGTCAAAAGTACACGAGTACCAAGGTTGGGCAAAGTTAGAGGTAGCTTTTCGTCGACGACCAATTTGAATTTCGAGTTGGTAGGTTTTTCAACCCGAACAATGCAATTGGAGAGGACAATCCAACTCAACTCAACTCTTATGTTATCAAATTGTGTTAGATTCATCGATTTTTTTGGTTATCGAGTTTTATTAACCTCTAGTCAAAAGTGTTTTTTTTTTCAAAATTTTCTTTTTATGGTTAAGCGTTATTTCTTGTTTTAGGTTTACAGCTTATATGAAATATATAGCATTTGTTGGAATTGGGAACGATAGAAGATTTTAAATGTACAAGAATTAAAATGAAATTGGCTAAAGTAAGTTAAGTGGTAATTTGCATGCACTTTGAAGTTTGATTTCATCCTTATAAAGTTATAATTGATGTACTAAAAAGTAATTAAGGCTAATATATAGGGAATACAAATGTAATACAACCTATTTTTCAAATAAATCTAATCAAATATATTAAAATTTAGGGAAATTACTATAAACAGAAAAAATATCAAACTATTTACAAATATAGAAAATTTTTATTGTATATCAGCGACAGACCGCGATAGAATTCTATCGCTGGAACGATAGACAGCGATAGAAGTCTATCGCTCAAGCGATAGAATTCTGTCGCAGTTTGTCGCTGATAGACAGTGAAATTTTTCTATATTTATAAATAATTTGGCTCATTTTTCTATATTAAAACAACCTTAAAAGTTAAGTTTTTAAAAATAAAAATTAAAACCATGTCATGAACTTAAAATTAAAATTAAAAATCAAAATTTAAAGAAAAACAATGTATAAGAAAAGGTTATAGCAAACCATCATGGGTTGTCCCATGAGATTAGGATTTAATATCCTACGAGTAAGTTGACACTCCGTCTGTTGTAGGGTCGAGTAGGTTATCCCGTGAGATTAGTCGAGGTGCGTGTAAGTTGGCCCGGACACTCATGGATATAAAAAAAAAAGAGTTAATATTTCGGTGGCATCCAAATCATATTTTTCTAGATACTTTATAAACATTATTGCAGTCTATTTCCGTAGTTTGATATTTTTCCATTTGTTTATGATGTAATGGAAATATTAATTCACTTTTCATGTCGATATTGAACCCATAGAAATATCTACATATCGATAGAAATTTAATACTATAAATATATTTTAGATTGTGGTTATTATTAGTATTATATATATATATATATATATTTTTTTTTTTTTTTTTTTTGCAGCGGATCACACTAACACAAAAACTAAAAAAACTAAAAAACTAAAAAATTAAAAAAAATCTTTACAAAATTTATCACGTATAAATTATGGTTAGACAAGCTCATCTTAATTGTCTGCACATGAAGACATTAGACGATCACAAGGTTTTTGTTTTTTTTTTATGTCATTTTATATTCATTACTGGGATACCCCAAAACATAATTATATATATATTTTCTTAATAAATTGGCTTTATTGAACTACTTGACACGAATCTTTTATTTATTTAATTTTATTTTTTTGTAGTTTTGCGACACAAAAACACAGAAGTATGTAGTTTTTCCCCCCTAATATAATATCACCTTCGTTTTCTGTCAGCTCACGCTTTTATTTAGTTTTAAATGATAAACAAAAGATTTTAATTTTTAATTATAAAAAAATGTTAATAAACAAGAAAGAGACAAAAGTATTCTTATTTAAAAGACAAGTATTGATTCATATTTGGATTTGGTGAAATTAGTAGTTCTTCTACCTTAAAGTTTCTTAACCATAATTTTTTTATTTAGTTTTCCATACTTGTAAATTTTTCATAATGATTTTAACATCATTTGGCCCAAATTTGGAATGGGTTAACCGAAAACGTTTGAGACATGTGTTAAGAAAATGAGAGTAAGTGCTTTTTAACCCATCCTTTTGTTACAATAACAATATTTACAATTCAATGGTAAAAATAGCTAACACTCTATCTTGGATATTTCTAATGACTTCACCTACCGATTATTAACTCCAGCAACAACTACTGTCAGTGACTACTAATGCCTCATTTTGATGACAATCATCGTCAATGATATGCTTTGACACTATAATTCCGACAACTACCTTCGACAATCAACTCCAAAAACCACCTCCACTGCCTATTTTCAACTCTAATGCTTGATCCGGCAACGACACCTCCCATGAGTACCTCTAACGACTAACTCCGTTGATTATCTCCAACGACCAACTTGAACGACTAACTCAAGGACCCAACTCGACCTATTATATGTTTTAAAAAAAACTCGACTAACGAAGGTGCTTTTAAATACAAATTTGAAATTAATTATTAGTTTATAGCCTTTCATAGTCTTTTTTTTGTTTATAGTAATTTGACATTAATAAAAACACTTTGAGTGTTTAGCAAACCAAACAAACTTGTGTATAAAAATACTTTTGAGAAAATATAACCAAACACATGAGTGATTTATTTTAAATAGTTTTTATAAAAAGTGTTTAAATGAAAATGACATTTTGAAAAATATCTCTTTTTCCTAGACAATCCAAACATGCCCTAATTCAAGTTTTTAATGTTAGTAAAGAAAATCAAGTAACATGCTAAACAAATCTTTTTATTTTTATTTACAAAATAATTTACCATACCAGTACTACTTGTACAAGAAAAAAAAAAATAGTCAGCCTAAAACCATAGGTCAGAATTTCATATTAAACAAATCAGCATCTCAAATATATCTTCCTGAACTCATACTAAAATACTTTATACTTTAAACACAAACTATTCAACTCCACATAAACTATTTTAACCTCACAAATTATTGTAACAAAACTATATGCCCCAAACAGTCCTTTAAAAGCTTTCGTAATACATTCTTACCATTAATTGAAGTTACAATATATATATGATCTAACAAAGGCCCCATTTGTTAACTATTTCGTTTTTAGTTTTCTTTTGTTGGAATACCTTGAATTTGATATCTGATGCTTTGAATGACCAAGTTCAGGGATCTTGTTGTAATCTGAACTTTTCTTTCTAATAAAATTAATTACTCTTTCCCTCTGCCCGTGGACGTAATTAACATGCTGTTAGTGAATCATGTAAATATGTGTGTTGATTCTCTATTGTTTTCTATTCATCTTTGATCATTCGATCTCTTAACATTTTTATTGCTGAAATTTGTTTGGTTTCCTCTAAATTTCCTAACTATGGTTTTCACTTTTTTTTTTTTAATAGAAACATTTGAATTCTAAATCAAATTATTTAAAAAAAAAGTTATCCAAACTATTTTTTTTAGTTTTTAAATTTTAGTTTGGTTTTTTAAAAAAAAAACATTAGTAGAAAATGGATAACAAAAACAAAGAAACTCATAGGTAGAACTCATAGTGTTTAATTTTCAAAATAAAAAAACAGAAAAAATAATAAATGGTCATCAAACGAGTTATACAAATCTATAATGCTTTAAATTTGATCAACTCCATGTCTTTCCATCAATAGTATTCATCAAACTTCATGCCATTTGGTGAGGGTAGTCCATGGCAAAACCTAGAACCAGGGGTAAGCCTAAGCTCACGAGCATCTTGGGAGTTTGCAGGTCCCAAAGAGGGAGTCACGTACGGTCTCGAGTCTTGGGTCAGTCTAGTCGAGTTCCCTTCATTTCACCAAAAAATTAATTATCAAGCCGAGCTCATTGGCTAGAATCCTGCAACCTCAAGGGATACACCTACCCTGCTTCTGCTAATATTACACATGTTCCAAGCGAATGTCAGATGATAGTCTCTATAAATAGTCTTATTCCACCGCCTCAAGGACTAAGCAATATTTAAAATGCTTAGCCAAACTGAACACTTCGTGTTCTAACTTAGGTATTAGAGTGTATTCAGCTCGGCACTACACTGGTGCGAGTTCTCTTGCAAGTCAGCTTGGACAAACTCCTCGAATCGGAAGAGTCCACCTAGAGATGGGTGGCCTGAACAAGATCTGTAGGCCAATACAATTAAAATGAAATGTCATGCATATGATTTAGCTCATATGTTCTACTTTGTCATATGTCTAGGCTCTAATTATGGTTTTAGTTTTTAGTTTTTGAAATTTATGCTTTTTCCTTCCAATTTCTTAATTATGATTTTTATCTTTTTTTTTTAAAAAAAAACACGTGAATAGTGAATTCTTAAAACAAAAACATGTTTTTAAAAATGATTTAAAAAAAAATTCAAAACTTGATTGGCTTTTGGAAACATTGATAGAAAGTGAATAAAACAACGTAGAAACTTATAGGTGAAAGTAGTGTTTATAAGTATAATTTTCAAAAACTCAAAAGGTGATCAAATGAGCACTCTTAATTAATATGAGCACTCTTAATTAATATAATACCCTACATTTGTCATGTTGGTTATTTTCCAGGGTGAGTATTATTGAATTATAACGTAAACCTTGTAAACTATTCGTCTTGTTTAATTAAGAACTTGTTCACAACTCGAGTTTAAGAATACATTAGGACTCTAAATAGCTCGTGTGGTAAATAATTTAGAAGAATTTAGTAATATTTTGAATGGATAAGTTGAAAATTTGAATGTGGTTTGTTGATGGTTGCCCAAGGCGAGGCCTAGACCCAGGGATGGGTCCAAGCCCAATGTCATCGAATACACTTAGAGGCTGGGGTACTCCCAAATGAAAAGTCAAAGCCTCAAGTGTTGGGTCAGTTGGGTCTAACTTCATTTGTATCACTAAAGGGGCAATAATTGAGTCAAGCTCATTGGCTTAAAACCTACAACCTCAAGGACTACACCTACACTGACGCAACCGATATGCACATATCCCAAGTGGATGTCTGACGACGAACTTTATAAATAGTCTCATTCCTCCACCTCAAGGGAAAAAAAATATTCTGAGTGTTTAGCTAAACTAAACACTTCCTATACTAACTTAGGCTTTGAAGTATTATATTTACGGGCCCAATACCTCAACGAGATGTGTACAGCAACATGTTTCATTACATTTTTATTACATCTCGATAACAACAGTAGACATCTAGTAAATTTTATTCAAAACATAGGAACAATAACAAAAACTTTGCAAAACCTAAAAGCCGACTCAAAACTAAGGTTAAAAAAAACTTGGAGTTATGATTGTTAAAAAAAAATATGGTTAGGTGATAAAAAAAATATCCCTGAAACTTTTGAAAAGTTCCATTTTAACCTTAACACTCGTAGTCTTTTGTCGTTAAATTTATTGACGAAATAAAAGTTTGCTTCAACACTTCAATTCTAAAAATAAAAATTTCAAAATTTAGAGTATAGTTGAAATGAAGAAGTACTTTTGATAATTTCACAAAAAAAAGAACTTGAAGTCAAGAAAAAGTGTCAATAGGTCAACGAATAAGGTCAAATTTGAAGTTGAAAATTGTGTAAAACAATTATTGCTGAGTGGAAAAAGTGGCTGAATGATCAATTATGTGTCTTAAAAATTCCGATTGGGTCAGAAAGGGCAGGCGGGTCCGACGTTAAAAGTGACGGCTTATCTCCCTTGCAATTTGCAAACGTTGAAATTTTTGCACGATTTCATGTCGGGTCGGGTCGATATATACTTTTTTTTTTCTTTTTTTTTTTTCACATATATTTTAAAATATTACAATTTTGGTTCTCAAGCTTTGAATTTTATTTTAATTTATTCTCTAGGTTTTAAAATGTTACAATTTTATTATTGGAATTTGAGTTTTGTTTCAATTTAATTGTTAGGTTTCAAAATTTATACTTTTAAGTTCGTTTTTCCATTAATTACTATTGATGTTAATGTCTATTAATTAATTTAAAATAATTATGAAGTAAATTTTTTAATTTAATTTTAATAGTAATGATGAAGAATAGTGAAACTTAATTATTATAATTCTTTTAAATTAATTAATAGACATTAACACTAAAGACGAAAAGTTAGTAGTTAGTGAGAAATTGAAGTTAAAAGTGTAAATCTTGAAACTTAGGGATCGAATTGACAAAACTCAAATATCAAAGGTAAATGTATAACATTTTGAAACTTAAGGACTAAATTGAAACTAAACTCAAAACTTAAGAAGTAAAAGTGTAACGTTTTGAAACTTAGAAACGGGATAGGAACTAGACCCAAAATCTAAGGACTAAAAATATATATATTTTTTTCAAAAAAAGTATTTTAAGAGTTTACTACATACAATATGATAAATATCTTTACACTATTGAATGTATAAGAGAAAACATAAGAATACTTCAAATACATTCAACGGAGTAAAACTATCAGTCACATTGTCATAGTCTCACTGATATATATATATATATATTTCCTTTTTCTTATCAAAAAATATATATTTTTTCTTTTCAATTCACAACGACTTCTTCGTCCTAGTTGAAAGTTTGGGAATCTCCATAAGAAATATTTTCCGTTTGATGTTTAGTTTAATTGTTTTTTTCACTAAAAATATATTAAAAATACATATATTATAGAAAAAATTTTATAAATAATTTGGGTTAATTTTTATATTTGAAAACAACCCTATATTATATATAAAAAGTTGATATTTATATCATTATTAATTATATAATTATTCTTCAAATTATTTTATGTTTTTATTAATAATGAAACAGAAAATATGTTAAAACATATATATATACAATATGTGTAGTGGAGGAATAAAACTTTTGATTTTAAGGTCTATACTACAAGTTTTATATGAGTTGAATTATGTTCATGTTGACAATCATTTAAATTTAGTTTTTATTGAAATTAAATTAATATTAATGATAATTTCCATTCAAGAAAAGACATAATTATGTGGATGTGTTTTCACAACTTACAACTTGAGGACTAACGAAGACTATTTTTTTTTTTTAAAAAAAAAAGTTACTTACAAACTAACTATAAGATTTATTGAAATTACATGAACTAAATTAAAACATTTAAATTTACAGAAACTAAAACAAAACATATTCCACGATACAAGACCAAATGGTATTTAACCAAGAAAATATTAAAAAAATATATTTATTAGCTTTTAAAATGAAATTTAGACGGGACAATACTCGAATGTAATCCCGTCTCAAAAAAAAAAATCACATTCCTGACCTTAACACCACTTCCTTAAACATATTTAGAGCTAAATTTATGCTATTTAGATCATAGAATCTGAAAAGCAGTTTTATAAACATCTATTCATTGAACTTAGAAAACATAAAACAAAATTTAAATTGCCAATCAAACCGTTAATGAATTATCTTTATACACTTTTCATGTTACAATATGTCTCTATATTGAGCCTAATTACGAATATTGTTAAACTAGAATGTCGACACATGACATCAGATCAATTTGCACACTCGATATTATCAATTTTTTAGTATAACAAGCGAGAATTTAGTGATTTAAAAACCTCCGACTTAATTACCATCATTAAACTAAGCTCATGTTCTGTACCAACTATAAATTTACACGAAATTCAAAAGATTTGACCATTATTTCTTATTTTAATTTTTTGGTTCAAGATAAATTTTGTATCCATCTACAACTCAAGTAGGTATATGCATTATTCTTTCCCACATTTACATACATATAAACTTTATAAAATTTATGGACACATTATTCTTGACGTTTCTAATTATTCCATAGAATACGTAACTATTGAGAAAAATGTTGTCTTCTTCTCATAATAAGGACATTATATAGGACCAAGAGGTTTGAATTAAATGAAAGTTTAAGACTAATTTTAGTTAAGACTTTCCACTTAAATAAGTACATGTGTAAGGTTATAATGTTTAGTCTTATATAATTAAAGTTTAGCATTAAACATATTAATTAATCCCCACATATACTATTTAATTTATTAGTACATATATATAAATAGTTTTCTATATTAGTCAAATAATTAACTTATATACATTACAAATCTTTGAATTGTGTGACACTCAAAGTTGAATTATTCTTTAATTAGAGCTCTTTTTCTTTCTCAAGGTAAGTGAGAAAAGGAGATCTTTTTTAAAAGAAACCAATTGCTAGCCAGTGAGATGATGCCACGTTAGCTAAATCTCTCTCAATTATTTTATTATTTTAATAGATGTTAAAAAATCTTATGGTCCATTTAGGACCTCTTTTAAGAGAAAACAAATTGCATAACACAAAATTTATAGTATGGAGTTCTATAATTTGATAAATGATATTATAGTTTTAAATTTATCGTTGCTTCGTTTAGTAAATTTGATTTTTAGTTTTTGAAAATTAAACTTATTTATTTTCAAAATTTTACCATAGTTTTTGTTATTCTTAAGTAAAAGAATTGAATTTTTCAAATCATAAAAATAAAAACAAGTTTTAAAAAATTACATTTTTTTTTTTAGTTTTTCAAAACTTGGCTTGATTTTTTATAATATTAGTAGAAAAGTAGATAACAAAACAAAAAATTTAGAGGTGGAAAGAGTATTTATAGACTTAATTTTCATAAACTAAAAATAAATATCAATCGATCAATAATCAAGTGTCATTAAATTATGAGTGGTAATTAACTAATGATATAAAAGTCGATGTGTTCCATTTGTCAATTATTTGGTTTTTTAAAAAAATTGAGTTTGTAAATACAACACTTTCTAAAAGTGTTATAAAAAATTTGAGATAAAGTTCAAAATCTAAAATAAAAAATAATTTTTGTTTTTAAATTTTGATTAAGAATTAAAATGTTTATTTATCGGATGTGAACATTATAATAAAAAATGACAAAAAAAATAAGTAGTTACTTTCAAATATAAAAAATGAACCAAACCATTTACAAATATAGAAAAATTTACTGTCTAAATTTTGGTATTTTTGTTTATTAGATATTTTGTATTAAATTTTTAAAAATAATTTATACCTTCCTTTGGTTCCCCTGGCATTAATATTTATAAATTTGGAAAATAATAATTAAATAGAAAAAATAGATTGAAAAGCAAACTCCGACAGGTTGGTTGCTACAACTTGTCAACTTTCAATGAAGTTTGGAGCATCCAAAAATTCAACGGACGTTAAATTTAAAAATATTAGATATTTTTCCAGATAAATTAAAATAATATAAATAACAATAATTTCAAGGCAGATTCCGTCTTGTACAATTTTTTTTTTTTTTTTTTTTTTTTTTTTTTTTTTTTACAATTTTTTAAGGAGGCGTTTTGAATAATTGTTAATCATCTGTCAAATAGGCTGATTCATAGGATTTGAAAATTGTGTATCATCAAACATGACTTATATTTCAAACGCCTTGCTTTTATTTATTCCATAATAGTAATAAAAAAATATTTTTTTATTTTATTACAATTAAGTTAAACTAATGTCTTCACTATTATATTTAGTTAGATAATTTATTTAATAGGGATAATTTATACGACCCCAACTTAAGATATTCACGATGAATCAAGTTCAACTCTCTTAGCTAACTTAGTTCACGAAAGAAAAATTAATTAGAAGATATTTGAACGAAATCTTCCTATAATGAAAATAAATAATTTCTTAAAGAAGGTTGTCAATTTGAAAAAATATTTATTGACATTAAATTATTATTATCATTTACTTTCAAGGAAATATTATTATGATTATTATTTTATTTCTAAATATATAAGGAACTCATTAATCCTAGGATTATAATATTTGTTGGAAGAAATTATTTTTCATGTTTTTTTTTATATAATTTCGGTGTGGTGGATATTCTTACAAAAATAACGATTTTATCTATCTAGAAAATATAAAAATTTGTTTTTAACTTATTATTTATAACTAAAGTGGTCTTTACGATGCCACGTATGATTATATATAGTTATGCAATAGTTAGAAGTCCAATTCTTTTCAAATTTCATTTCTATAAGGATTATGTGTAAAGTGAGAAATAATGAATACTTGAATGCAAAACTTTGTTAATTATGGTTAATTGAGTGATTAGATGAAGATGAAGGGTTTGAATATATATAAAAGGAAAACTATCAATCTATATAATTTGAATTGTGAACTAATAATTATATAAAGGGAAAATTTTTAAAAATAGAAAAATAAGAAATTTTTTTACACAAAATAACAAAATTTTTAGATAGTTGTGATAGACGGTGATAGAAGTCTGTCAGTGTCTATCAGTGATAGAAATTATAGAAGTCTACCAGTGATAGATTCTTATAGAAGTCTATTAATATTTTTTTGCTATTTTTTGTAAATAGTTAGATATTTTTTCTATCAGTGAAAATTTTCTTTATAAAAATTTAAGAGAAATTACCATAAACAGAAAAAATATCAAACTATTTACAAATATATAAAAATTTCATTGTCTATCTATCGTGGTCTATCACTGATAAACAATGAATTTTTTATATATTTGTAAATAGTTTGATTCATTTTTCTATATTTGAAAACAACTTTAAATTTAAACGCTAAACTAAGTATATCAATTTATACCCTTTACTACAATTTATTTGACAAAACCTCGTATAAAACTTATAATTATATCATTTAAACCCTAAAACTTTTATAAATGAATCAATTTAGACTCTTAGTCATACTTTTCTTTGAGAATCGTCCATGAACTTATTCTAATTCGTCTATTTTGTAAAATTGACACTTAAAAAAGTCTACCAAAGTTTAGAGTTTTAATTGAGAATATATATGGGTATTTCCTATATATATATATATATAGAAGGGGCACCGCCACATAATTTAAAAGCCAAAGGAAACATTGACCCGCAAAAGTATGATATGAAGAAGAGTGTTATGTTTTGATCTGTCACCACACATCATCAAGTGGTCAATTATTCATCAATAATTTAATTATTCATAAATAAATAACAACACAACAGCTTCACTCAACCCTTATCACTTAATTAATTATACTAAGAGTTCTCTTTGACTCTCTCTCTCTCACACACACATTTAGATGGTTAAGAGTTCCATTTGACTCTCTCTCTCTTAAATGATGCAAGACAAGAGTTTTCTTTAGGTCGTTTCTCGTTTTCTATTTCTCTTAAGTGCGTTTGATAATCGTTTTTATCTTTTATGAATAATTATTTTAAATTACATAGCTGTTAGAGATATTTTTAGATATTGTAAAATATCACTGTTTATGTCAGTGATAGACAATGATAAACATAGATAGATATCTATTAGTGCAATGATCATCACTAGTAGATACGGCGATATTTTGCTAAATTTGTAAATAAATTGGCTCATTTTGTTATATTTGAAAACAATCATTTTTTTATTTTCTTAAAAAAAAGTTTAAAATTGTGTAAAAATTTAAGAAACAACAAAATCAAGACCCCATTTGGTAATTGTTTAGGCCTCGTTTGGTAACTATTTTATTTTTGGTTTTTGGTTTTAAAAAAATTAAGCCTATTTTCTCATATTTTCTTACAATAGTTTGCATTTTTCTTGAGTACAAGAGTTCAACTTTTAGTCAAATTCCAAAAACAAAAACAATCGTGAATTACATATCATATAGATAATTTTACTTGATGAATATCAGAATTTATCTGATAAATAAATACTACTTATTCAACAAATTCGATTGATTGATACGAGTTGATTTTCTGTTACGATAAATTGACGAAACAATAGCTGGGCCAATAGCTGCTTTGGCGGCTGCAATAGCTATAACAAAAATTGAAAAAATATTCCATTTTAATTGGCGACTATAAAAAAAATCAGAAAATGTTATGAAATCCATATTAACTACATTCAGTATAATCTCAAGACACATAAGTGCCTATTAATTTTCTATCGGTATCTATGGATTGATCACGAGCCGAAATATGGCCAAGTTTTAAAAAATGACTTTTTTAGTTTTTAAAATTTGGTTTGGTTTTTAAAACATGGGTAAAAAGTAGATAAAAAAAATTTATAGGTGGGAAAGATGTTTATAGGCTTAATTTTCAAAAATTAAAAACAAAAAATCAAATGATTACCAAACAAAGCTTTAGTTTTTGGTTTTTAGTTTTTAGTTTTTTTAGAATTAAGCCTATAAGCACATCTTTCATCTCTAAGTTTTTTACTTTATTACCTACTTTTTACGATGTTTTTAAAAAATCAATCTAAGTTTTGAAAGCTAAAGAAAAGTAGTTTTTGAAATTTGATTTAGAATTCAACTTTTTTTTACTTAAAAAAATGAAAATCATTATAATAAATTGAAAAAAAAAATGTTTAATTTTTAAAAAACGAAATAGTTGTTAAATGCGGTGTAAGATGATTTAACTTTTATTTAGGGATGATGATTAGCTCAATTTTCCAACTCTTTTCACCAAATGATGATTAACTTTTCTTTCTTCTTTATTATATTCTTATTTATTTGCTTTTCTCTAGTGTTTTTGATTTTCTGTTAAAAAAAATATTAAAATGAAAGTAGCTCGTGCGTTAATTAATTAACCAATAAATGACTAATATTCAATTAATTTATGTCATACAATGAACGACAATATTATGAAGTTCTACTCTACCGTTGAATTTAATGTCTACCCCTATTGTAGGGGAATAAATCATATCCAGCTAGCCACGTGGTCTGCTTGTTTATTGTTATCTTACCAACAATTAAAAAAAAAAAATTAATATTACATGCAATTGGGAAATTAAAATTAAAAAAAAAATAGAAAGATAAGTTATTTTCAAATATAAAAAAATGAGTCAAACTACTTATAAATATAAAAAAAAATTTATTGTCTAACGCTGATAGACTGTAAAATTTTTCTACATTTGTAAATAGTTTGATATTTTTTCTTTTTATAATAATTTCTCTAAAAAGAAAGAGAGAATCAGAAATGTCTATATAATTTATATCTCCGTATATTATGTTCTATTTCTTTAAAAGTATATTTTTAGTTGTACTCCAAAGTATATTTAGGATTAATATTTGGGTTAAACTATAAATTTATAGTTGAATCAACTTTTATATTTGTGTCTAATTGGTATTAAGTATTTAATTTTTTTTTTATAATTTTGTATCAACATATTCTTAAAAAAATAGAAATGTTAAACCTTCTAAAATCTTTCAATTTTGTGTTTATATAAATCCTTGATTTGTTAAAATTAACAATGTAACTCTATTAGACGAAATAGAATTGTGTCTAACACGACCATAAGATTACAATTTTGAGTCTAATGGATTTGTGAATTTTAAAATATTGAATATGTCAATGATCTATTAGAAACAAAATAGAAAATTTAAGGACTTATTGGATAAAAAATTAAAAATTTACACATATATTTAGTACAAGAACCAATTAGACATAAAATTAAAACCTCAACGATTTATCAGATACATATATAAAGTAATGAAAAGGTTTAGAATTTTTTATTTTAGATTTTTGAATATTTTTTTTAAATATCAAATAGGTGAATCATCAATTTGAAATTTAAAAAATCTATTACATAATATATAAAATGGAAAGTTTAAAAACTTCTTAAACTTATTTAAAATTCAAATATATATCAGACATGAACACAAAGAAAGTTCATGGATATTAAACTTATAATTTAATTTGATATTTTTATATATTTAATAATTGTGCCATTTCTTATTAATTTTTTTTTAAAAAAAAGTTAAACATAAAAAACAACACCAACAAGGAACTTAAGAAATAATATATAGATATCATAAAGGATAGCATATTCTAATCAAGGTGAGTGATATATATGGTCCGTCTGAATTGGCTCGAGAAAAAAATATTTTTTTAAAAATTCATTTTTATTTAAACTCTTTTGATAAAAATGGTTTAAAATACACTTCAAAATCTATTTTGAGTGGTTGTCAAATACTCCAATTTTTTTCAAGCTGACTTATTTTTTAAATTAAACGCTCGAAAATGTAATCCAAACACACTTTTAATGGTGGTTTTACAAGGATCCACTTTTATGCAGCCTAGACTGCACTTAATGAAAGGCTATGTGTCATTTTTTCTAAAAAAAATAATAGTTTTTATTTTAAATTTAATTTTTACTATGTAAAAGTAAGAAGAACATGGATTGTACCTAATCATTGCTCGTCTTACGATTTGCCCTAACTAATAATAATAATTTTGCTTTTGCCACATTATCTTTTAGACAAATATAAAATTAATACATTTATGTCACATTATTCCAAAAATAGTAAAAGAAATGCCCGGACCAAAAGGTGTAGAAAGAAATGTTAGGACTAAATAGAAGTTAATTTCAAATTTTTAGGATGGACAAGAAAAAATCTATAAAAATTAAATTTGGAAAGAAATCCTTATAGCTTCAATGGTCTAGTACAATAAAAATGTAAAAAGAAAGGGGAAAAAGGAAAACAACAACAAACAAATAACATAAATTCAGAGAAATTTTTTCACAAATAGAAAAAATGTCAAACTATTTACAGAAAATAGTAAAAAAAACACTGATAGACATTTATAGACTTCTATCAGCATCTATGAGTGATAGACTGATATCATTTCTATCACTGATAGACTTTGATAGACTTCTATTAGCGTCTATCACAACTATTTAAAAATTTTATTATTTTGTGTAAATAATTTCTTTTATTTTTTTATTTTTAAAAATTCTCTTAAACTCAGACTAAATAACTCTAGGTAACAATTTTATACTCTCTACCTTACATCATAACTGTAGACTAAAAATAGACTAATCAATTTTCCTTAAGTTGTTTAGTTAGAGGTAAAATATATTATGGAGAAAAAGAATACCTATTTGGTCATTGAGTTTTTAAGAATAGGTACATATTGGTCTCGAATGTTTCAAATTGCTCATTCTAATATTTGAGTTTTCAAGAACAGGTTTAACAGATCCCTCAACTAATAAATATAATAAATTAAAAAATAAAGTTAACTCAATATATGATGTGGCAAGAAGACGATGAAGAAGAAGGAATCAAACTGACCAAGAGAGAAGATACAGATGGAGGAGAGAGAACAAGAAAGAGAAAGAAAAAAGAGAAGAAAAAGAAGAGTGAGACGTGACAAAAGATTAAAACAATTATACTTTTTCAGTGTCATCTTGCCATATCGTATATGTAGTTAATTTAATTTTTAAATTTATTAGATTTATTAGTTGAGAGACCTTTTAAATCTATTTTTGACAATTTAAGGACTAAAATGAAAAATTTAAAATATTAGGGACGGGCTAAAATTTTTTTTTATATATATATATTATATATTATTTAGTTGCATTGAATTAGATTACATGGTGGCATTCCCTAGGCCACACACAAGGTGTATTAGTCCACTTCACATGTTTTGAAAAGTTTTTGTATTTTTTTAGGTTTTTCATCCATCGAGCAATCCAAATTTATATATATATATACTTTTTGATGATACATATCAATAACAAACCCAATAAAATCTAATAATTGCACAATAGCCCACTTAAGGAAATCCTCGAATTGGACAAAAA
Source organism: Lagenaria siceraria (assembly GCA_002890555.2). Taxonomy (NCBI): domain Eukaryota; kingdom Viridiplantae; phylum Streptophyta; class Magnoliopsida; order Cucurbitales; family Cucurbitaceae; genus Lagenaria; species Lagenaria siceraria. The sequence continues at coordinate 5,165,226 of CM016491.1, read as the reverse complement.
CTATACTTTCAAGCCAAATCATAGGTAACATAAAATTTTAAAAAATTTAAAATTTTCAAATATGTATGAAAAAAATTAGGGAAAACAAATGTGTAACTCTAAATTTGGATTGTATTAATTAAAATCAGAAATTAATAATTAGATCAATTTATACCTTAAACTTTTACGAGTGAATTAATCTAAACGTTTTGTTGCATATATAATATTTTTACTTAATTTTATTTAAACCCAACTCAAAATATAAAACTTCTTCTTTTATTCTATCAAATAATCAACATAAAAAATTATTACATAATTCTTAAAAATAGGTGGAGCGAAAATAAGAAAACTAAAAATGAAACATCAATCAATATCTCACTACATTTACAATGATAAAAGAGATTACTCAATTGATTGATGGTTATAATTATATGGAAATATGGTTTAAGTAGGATAGTAATCGAAGTGTCAAATCCAATAAATTTAAGGTCCGTTTGCTAATTATTTAGTTCCCATTTTGTAACCATTTCATTTTTTATTTTGTTTTTGTTTTTGAAAATTAAGCCTATAGATACTACTTCCACCTTCAAATTTATATATTTGTTATCTAATTTTTACCAATGGTTTAAAAGACCAAGCCAAAATTGGAAAACTAAAAGAAGTAGCTTTTAAAATCTTGTTTTTGGAATTTGGCAAAAAATTCAACTATTGTACTTAGAGATGCAAATCAAGGTAAGAAAGTGAGAGGAAATGAGCTTAGTTTTTTTTTTTTTTTTTTTTTTTTTTTTTTTTTAAAAAAAAAAAAAAAAAGAAAATGGTTATCAAACTGGATCTTAGTTTTTTGTTTTTAATTTTTAAAAATTAAGCCTATAAAAACACCTATTCTACCCACAAACTTATTGGGGTTTGTTATCTACTTTTTATCAATGCACTAAAAATTAAGCCAAGTTTTGAAAATTACAAAAAAAAAAAAAAAAAAAAAAAAACAGAGAGTAGTTTTTAAAACTTATTTTTGTTTTTGAAATTTGACTAAAGAATTCAACTCTTTTATTTAAAAAAGATGTGAACCACTATAAAAAAAATTAAAATTAAATATGCTTAATTTTTAAAAACTAAAAAAGTTATTAAATGGCCACTAATTATTTTCTTATAAGTATTTATGATGATGAATATATTTGTCTAAGATTTTGAAAATGATTTTATAAATATATGGTTATGTTTAATTACTTGATAACAAAGTATATTTAGTTGTATTGCAAGAAACATATATACCACAAAAGTCATGAAAGCAATTGAAAACCATCTACCACTATTATTGGCTGTAAAAACATGATATATCAAATGGTTCTCATCTTCCTTACAAAAATTTGTGGGTGAGAGTTCAATTGACAAGATTTATTTAAGATTAAATAATTTTTATAAATAAAAATCTCAAGAAATTATTAAAAAAGAAAAGAAAGGGTAGGATGGTATATAAAAGAGATTAATTAATAAATCACTTATTAATTATAGGGTAATTATAAATCATTGACTAACCAACCTACCGTATTCTCTTTTTACTAGGTTAAAATATCATTTTGATCAATGTAATTTGAAGCTTATTTACGGTTAGGTACGGTACATTTAAATATTTAATTAATTTAGTCATTATGCTATTAATAAATCTTAAATTTAGTATCTTAAAGTTAAAATTTATCAAAATTGATTAAATAATAATAATAATTTTCATATAAGAGAAATGAAATATGTGAACGTGTTTCCAAGACTTATAGTAAAAATGCTAATAGGTAATAATGTTTTTTGTTTTTGAAAAAATAAAAAATAAACTAGGGACATAAACTAAATTTAAATCTCTAAATTTAAGATTTATTAAAAATATAGAGACTAAAAATGAACCAAATTTAAACTACAATAATAACTAAAATGATATATATAACCATTTTTATTTAATATTATTAACCACATTGATTGATTTTAAAATCCCATTAAGTTAATTTATAAACTATTTTACATATACCAACGACAAAAACTTGATTATATTTCAAAACTATAATTTGAAACTTGTCTTTTTCATGTAATTTTATCGAAGATTTCTTTATGTTTTAAAATGATATGTAATCATATTTGAACTTTTAACTAGCAAAAATTAGTATATAGAAGTAAGTATAGCTCAACGATAATTGACATTTATTTATTTTCTTAAGATTAGAAGTTTTAATCTCCATATCTTCACTCATTATATAAAAAAAAATGTTGGATATATATATATATATATATATATAGTGAAAGAAAGTGAAACAATTGAATATTGAAACATAAAAATGGATTTAATTGTGTATATTAAATTCAATGTTAGAAACTTCAAATTGGATTGAACCATCAAATTAAGATGATGTTTTATGTATAAATTTAACATGTATGAAAGCTAAATATGTAGTTTCTTTAGTTTGAATATGTTATGTTTGATTTTTGTCGAGTAACAACTAAAATGAGTTAAATTTGAAAACTGTTTCAATTTTTGTATTTATTTGATTTTATCTTGTCTTTTTTAGAGTTACAAAGTTGCTAGTCTATATAAATAGCAACGTGTTTCTTCATTTGTAGCATCCCACTTCAAATTGAAGAGTTCTTTTCTTTCTTTCTTTCTTTTTGGTCTTGAGTTGTGTTGAGAGCAAATATCTAAGGGTTCTGCCAAATCCAAGTAGTTTGAGATTGCAGTTCTACCAAAGCTAGTCATTGTATCCTGCAGAGATAATTGCTAAAATCTGCTTGCATCTAGTATAGAGCGAATAATTGTTTTTAGAACAATGCTTATCAGAAGCATGCCTCGACTACGTTTTGAATCTTCAAAGGTTTTAAGGTTTTTCTCAGTCTTTAGTTATTTTTATATCTAAGCCTTGTTACACTATCTGACTTACATTTGTGTTTGAAAATTATACATCGAGCGTACTGTTTTTAGTTGAAGTGCAATTAGTTTGTTTGTATATTCCGTTCATATACATCATTTTTTTTAAAAAAATAATCTTATAGGAAAATGTATGCCAACTTATTTTTTTCCCAATTAGATCTATATTAAACTTCCCCAAGCTTTTGTACAAAATATAGAACTGCAAAATTAGTTGAAACTCCACTTTTGAATGTTTCCTTGAGCTTGTGATTTCACCTAATTCTCTCAAATCTTTCTTGAAACAAGTGTTCATTTATTAATGTGATTGGAAAAAGATTCCCTTTTGTCCAATGATGACCTTTTCCCACAGATTTAGTGGCATTTCCTATTTTTATTTAATGTGACATAAATGTATTAATTTTATATTTGTTATTATATGTGTTTTATTATTATTTTTGTTATTATATGTGTTTTATTACTATTTTTGTTATTATATGTGTTTTATTATTATTATTATTAAAATAAAAAAATAAAAAAACAATCATTCTTTAAACCATACAAATGTAATCATGAATCATGCTGTTTTGAAATGTGCTGTGTGTGAATTGTTTATACTTGGTATATAATTGATTAATGATTAATAATTTTGTAGTTAATATTTTGTTTATAATTTTAAGAACAATTATTATAAATAGAAAAATGGTCAAACTATTTATAAATATAGTATTAGTGATAGACTGTGATAGATTTCTATCACTGAGTGATAAAAATCTATCGCGGTCTATCACTCAGCGATAGAGGTCTCTTGCGGTCCATCTCTATAATAGACATTTGAAATTTTTCTATATTGATAAATATTTTGAGTCATTTTTCTATATTTGAAAACAATCTTAATTTTAATGATTGATATATATATTTTGTACCTTAACAGTTTGTTAATATAAATTAATTGAATATTTTTTTAATCAGTAAATAATAAAACTATTAATTACTAATTTTTTACGATTGTTTCATTTAACTAAAAATCGATTACAAAAGTTAGAACAAAGAGAACGATAAGGTATTTTGTCGATCGACTCTCTGCTCTTGCAGTTGTCAATCCTATACATAAATCGAATGAATGCCCCTATAAAAAGAGAGTGTAAGACTTATACATCTAATAGTCGTTGGACCACTACTCAATATCGAACGAGCACTGCAAAATCAATAATCATATTTGTGATTCTTTGGAAGTTCTTCTTTGGTTGGCCTATTGTGCCACATCCAAAAGGGCTAAAAGTAAGTTTCATTTTGGTTTAGTGGACACAATTCATTGTTGGGTCAATCCTATTCCTAACCATATGCATGAGTAATAATATTGTCCATTGATACATATTGCCAATATATTGATAAAGATAGGGCATTCATATATTGATGTGGGGTAGGGCTCTTTTCTTTATTTTTTCCACCATATATTGAGATTTGAAGATATTGAAGACGATAGAGAATTAACAGTATTTTTGATACCGTTGATGGCAGAAAAACATCAATATTATTTATGTTTCTGGATATAAAACGTCAACAAAGACTTATAGTTGATGTTTTGTAAGCATCAACTAAAATGGAAAGTGGACGTTTTTGAATAGTTGATATTGATATTGTTGACCGCTAAAAAACGTCATCCATCACTATAGTTTACGCTTTTGTGAACCTAAGGTCTGTTTGCAGGTAGGCTATCCAAAAACAATGGATTCAATGATAACATGGTTATATTTCAAACTTTTAGATATGTGCTTCGTAGTAGATTCATAAATTGGATTTCAATTTAAACAATTGTTTATAATGAGTTTGATAATATATTTATAAACCATAAATTAGTTGTAATTACCTACTAAATATGAGGTTGAATATAAACTTTTCATTAGTAATTTATGAACGTGTTTTATGTTAAAATTTTTGTTTATTATTGTTTTTGTAATATCATATAATGTATAATACACAATATAATGCATATTTTAATTTAACAAAAATGAATTGAGTTTATAATATGCAATGCTATATTATTATTATTTTTTTTATTTTTAATATAATTTTACAATTTAATCTTCGGATACATTAAAAACGTAAAAATATTATTTTTTTCTTAATTTATATTATTTAGATTGCAAATAAACACATATTCATTAAATTTAGTGAATTTGATAACATAAAATAAAATTCCCATTGCTTACCAAACATACTCTTATTTTTCTTTACAATAATCCTATTACTTTCTTTTTTTTCTCCACATTTTTGTAATGTCATTCAAAACCATCTTTTCTTATCTTTTGGTGTATATGTATTTGGATTTCAAGTTATTAGAACATGTGCTTAAAAGGACAGAGACTTTCATTAGGAAATTCAAATTCTTAAAAAAAAATTTCATAAAAAATTTTAATATCTATTGATATATTCATACATTAGAGGTGATATCAAAATCGATGTTGGATAGCGTAAACTATCTGACTAGTCCAAATAAACATAAACCTTCATAATTATCACCACTTCATTTATAATTAATTGTTATTTTAACTCTATCTTGATTTAAATGTAAATTATGTATTTAATAATTTGAACAAAATCGTTAAAATATATATCGACTTAGAGGCTAAAGATTCAAATCTCTTCACCTTTGTTTAATTTTCATATTTTACGTTCAATTAACTCTCTTTTTTGAAAACAAGTTTTTAAACTAGATTACCTAGGGGAAAATTATTATATAAATAAACGTAATTAAAAATTTAAAAATTTAAAAATTATTAAAGGATTTATTTTTAGTTCTACTAAAGGACCTTTGATATTAAGCTAGAAACTAGGCGGAAAAGGATTAAATAATATAATTAGATATATTTTTGAGGTACAAAGGGAAAAAATTAGATAAAAGTTGTAAGTCAATGTGAATGCAATCTTCTAGGATTGAGAAATCTTTTGAATTTTCTACACACAATTGTATATATAAAAAAAAAAAAGAGAAAAAAAAATATGAAAGGGAATATATATATATACAAAGTGTTACTTTATTCATTTTGCATTTTATTTTTGTTTCATTCATGGAAGCATGAAAACATGGTATTGAATATGAAAACAATAATATAATAAAGAGGACAAAAATTCCAAAATAATAATAATAATAAAGAAGAGGAAAAAATTTAAGGTTAATTATAATGTTTGGATCCCATGAAATTGAAAATTTAAAGTTAAAATGATTTTCCTTTTAATATAACCGGAAGTGTTTAGGAAAATTTGTTTCTTTTACAATGTTATACTTGCTTGATTGTGATTTATTTCTTCAGAAAAATTAGTTTTTTTTTTTAGAAAAAAAATATATAGCACCAACTATGAATATTCCTACATAGATCTGGACAAAAGAAAAAAGTTCACGATTTTTTTTTTTTTTTTTTTTTTAATATTCGTGAGTGTCCAAGCCACTTACGTGCATCTTGACTAATTTTATGGGACAACAGCCTGGCCCTACAACATTTGGGTGTCAAGGAAAAGAAAAAAAAGTTCACAAGACTATTATTGTTATGTTTTTCTTTTATTTACTATTTTTTATTAATTAAGATAAAGGAGTTTTTTCATAAATAATAAAATAATAAAACTATTTACAAATATAACAAAATGACAAAAAGTTTACTCATCCCAATGTGTTCTTTTTGCTATATTTGTAAATAGATTCATTATTTTATCATTTAAAACAATTTTCCTAAAATAAATATACAACAATCTATATAATAAAAAAATTAGGTTAAAATATTATTTCGGGTCCATATATTTTGAAATTTGTTTAATTTTAGTCTTTTATTTTTACTTGTCAAATCTTAGTTCTTGTCCTTTCAAGAAATTTTAAATTTAGTTACCAATGCTAGTTTATTGTTGATTTTTTTTAAAAAATCTTTTTGTTATGTATTGGTATTTTTACTATACATTTTGTAAACATATTCATAAATTGTAATTTTTTTTTATAAAATATGTTATTATTTAATAAATTTCAGTAAAATTAATTTTAGAACTGAATTTAAAATTTATTGAGAGTGATTATTTAACCTAAAAAAAATATTATATAAAAATGGCAAGGGTGTAAATTAAATTAAAGTGCCTGAGCCAACCAAATATTTGACAAATATTATATACACGTGTTTGGCCAATTGTAGATGAAGAAATAATATGATTTCATCACCATGTCAATATTATATGGTTTTATAAAATTACAGTGATTAAATTGAGAAATGTTTTTTTTTATATTGTAAAAATATTAAAATACTAATATATGCATTCCACATAGATACTTATTTCTCATTTCAATTACAATAATTTATAAATTCGAGTGCCTTTCATAATATTATTTTCGAAAAAAATTAATTTTAACCCTAAATTTATCAAGGTGTTTCAATTTATACCAAGAACCTTCTAATTGCATCAAATTGAAGCCTAATCCTAAATCAATATTGCAAGATTGAGCCATGTTCAAGTTCCCTAATTTATCCACTAATTTTGGCAAAAATCAGTGTAAAAGTTTTCATAAAGTCTTTAATTTAAATTGAATAAAGTTTCTGCACTAAAATAAGTTTGACTAATACATAAATTAATTATCAAATAACTTTGTTCAAATTCATAAAATTCATTAAAAAAAGAATTTAGCTCTAGTTTCGTGTTTCTCTCATAATTTTTTTTATCATACCTATATTTTTTTATAATTCATTGAACGCACAAAGGAGAATTTTTTAACGATATTTGGAGCGACAACTTATGAAAGAGTTATCAAACTATAAAGTTAAAATTAAAATACTTATCTAACTTTGAGATGCAATTAGAGATAGCAACGGGACGAGGCGGGGCTGGAGATGCACTCCCCATTCTCGTTTCCATAAGGATTTTTTATCATTTTGGGGAGTCCTCGTTTGGAGATTGGGTCATTGCAGGGAAAAGATTTCCATTTTTAATTGTTATTTTATTTAAAATCAATTAAAATTTGGTATTTGTATTAAAATTGTAAATATTTTTTATTGTAAATTTAATAAAAAAAAAGTTTAAAATTATTATATTATAAAATGAAATTAAAAAAATTAAGCTACTGAAATGAAATTCAAAAAAAAAAAAACTACTGTTATATATATATATATATTAAAACAAGTAAAAAACAAATACTGGGGGCGGGAAAATCCTCTCCGTCCTCGATTGGAGGCCCGTTTTGTGTCCCCAATTTGACTTCTATCCTCGATCAAACTGAGGATTCTCCACTCCGATTGGACGGGTCGGTGGATTTTTGCAACCCTAGATGCAATTTGTTGAGATTGAAAATTTATAATTAAATTTGATACACTACAATAAATTTAGATCAAAATTAAATTTTCTTATTATTTTTCAAAATATTGATCAATATCAAAATGATATCCATCGATATCGACATTTAACAAATCGTAGAGATATTTCACGTTTATCTCATAGTTCAAAGATGATTGTGTTTCATAGTGGAGAAGCCGACTTCAACAAATTATTGTTGTGAGAGAGGCTAAAATTGAAAAAAACAAAATGACAAATGAAAGAGATTAGGTTTATTTAGGGTTGTGTTTGAAATGAAAAGAAGTAGTGAAGTTATGGGCTTCATTTTTTTTTTTTTTTTTTCTTGTGGGGTTTGAGTATGAAGAAGAAGGTATAAATTTAGGATAAGTATTGCCCACTTTTCCACCATTATTTCTCTTGTAGCCTATCCACATGCTCATAAAGAGAAAATTTTCAATAGAAAAAAAATTAGTTCAAATGATGCTAAAGTGTTTATAAGGTCAAATAAATGTGCTTCTTTGTAAAAGGGGAATTTATATTATTCAAAAAATGTTTGGTGGCTTATAAAAAGTGGCTTGGCTTGATTTTTATTTATAGGGCGTTTAGTCCATGTGTGAAAATGATTTTCATAGGATGGAGAAATCATTGATTTGATTTGCAAAAAAAAAAAAAAAAATAATGATGAATTCTATGCAAATATTTTAAGGTTTAAATACGGGTCAATTAGAAAATGAGGGTGGTTTTAAGAAAAAAATTGGTGAAAAATGGTGGTTTTAAAATTATTTAGGAAAATAAGGTAGTTTTTTTTGTCTTTTAGTGAAAATTTTATTGAAAGTTGAAATGGGACCCAGGTAATGAAGAAAATTATAATTATTGTGATTTTTTTTTAACAAATTCATCTCTTTAACTTTTTAAGAAAACATAATACCATTTTTTTTTTATAATTATTATCTTATTGAATTTAATTAAAAAAATTATATATTTAATCATTTTATTTATAAAATAATAAATTATTATCCTTGGATAAAGATAATACCATTACTTTTTTTTTTTTTTTTTTTACATCATGTTGTAGTTTTATTTTACTAAATTTGTAAACTAGGTAATATTTAAAAAGAAAACTACAATATGATATAGTAAATTTATTACATAGATAAGTAAAATTCTAAAACCTTGCTGCATGGAAATATCAAAAGTTCTAATTTTTTTTAATATATTACTAATCCTTCTAAGTAAAATTAGTGGATAGTTATATTTTTCGAAAAAAAATATCTTTTGGTTTCTTAGATTTGGATTTAGTTTCTATTTGGTTTCTATGTTTCAAAATCTAACACTTTTGTGTCTGAGATTTCAATAATGCTCAATTTTAGTCATTTAGATAACAGAATTATTAGGGGCCATTTGGTTTAAGGATTTATAAAATTAAGCATGACAATCTTATATAATTGTAATAGATTAATTAATTAAACAATAGACATCATTCAATACATTGATAAAAAAAATAATTAATTAAGAATCAATAATAATCTTAATTATAAATATTTAAAAATTGAGTAATTTATAATTGAAATTAACCAATTAACGTATTTAATGAACATCATATTAATTATAATATATTATTTAATCATTTTTATAATTAATTAAGTTCAACACTAGTAATTTTAATATTAATTAAATAATATAAGAAAATATATTTTAATAAACAATAGATTATATAAAAAGTGAAACAAACAAATAAAAATATGATATGTTAATAAATAATACTAATTTTTTTTATATAAATATGATATATTAATAATGAATGAAGTAATAAAAATTAATCATAATAAATAATTAATTGATTATAAATAATCTATAATTATTATATGTTCATAATGAAGTATAAAATTAAAATTAAAAGGAAACATGTGCTTTCCTAACATACGAACAAGGACAAATTTAAAATTTTTAAAAAATTCAAAAGTTGACTTGTCAACATTTGCCATATTTGCAAACATTTTAAAAGAAGTGTTATATGTTTAGATTTTTTCCCTTGAGTTTGCTATCTATTACAATTTTTCGTGCTTTAAAATAATACTACAATATGATGTAAGATTAAAAAAAAAGAGTGGTATTATCTTAATTTATATTTAATAGTTTATTATTTTATAAATAAAATGATTAAATATGTAATATTTTTTTAATTAAATTTAATCTTGCTAGAAAAATGAAAGAAAATTATATGATATAATAAAATAACAATTATATAAAAAAAAAAGTGATATTATATTTCCTTAAACAAAAATAAAGTAAATAATTTGTAAAAAAATAAAAAAATAAAAATAATTGTCATTTCCTTCCTTATGTGGGTCCCATTCCAACTTTTAAGAAGAGTTTCACTAAAAAAACAAAAAAACTACCCTATTTTCCTAAATAATTTTAAAACCACCCCTTTTTACCAATTTTTTCTTAAAACCACCTACATTTCCTAATTAACCCGTTCAAATACTACTTTCGTCTTTGTACTTTTGGTTTTTGTTCATTTTGGTCTCTCTACTTTCAAAATGTTCATTTTGGTCTCTATATTTTAAAAATGTTCATTTTGGTCTTTGTACTTTTAACTTTGGTTTCATTTTGGTTCTTGAACTTTCGAAAAAGTGACCATTTTTATCATTTAAAAATGTAAATGAAGAGACCCAAAATGACAACTTTTTAAAAGTATAAGGACCAAAATGAACAAAGTTAAAGTACAATAGATTTATTTTAGTTTTATTTACTTTCATGTTTTTTTGAAAATTTTTTCTCCAACAACTCCTACAAACAATTTTTTAGTATTTTGGAAAAAAAAAATTCAAATATAAATTGAAATTGAGTTGTTAATTTTAATTTAATATATGAAAATAATTAAATAAATTTTTTACATATTAACATTTCATTTCTTTTTAGAACACAAATTTAAATAAATGACTCAAGTAATCCGAACCAACTCAACCCAACCCAAATATTTTATAGTTGGGTTATTTTTTATTAAGGGTTATTTGGGTTGAAGAAATTTACAACCCGAACAACTAGGTTGGATCTAAAAAATCTTTGAACCCAACCCAACCCACGAACACTCCTATTTCAAATGTAGTATAATCAATGCATGATATCTTGTATATTATCCATATACCCACATTTTATATAAATAGAACTATATTATACCCATGTAATATATAGAATATACTAATTAATTTCACTCACACATTTACACAAAACAGAGCAATGCATTGTATATTAGTCATAGAATCACATTATATTCCGTTTGTCAAAACTTGAGAGTTTTTGGTAACAATCAGAATTGATGGGTTTCGAAAATAAGTTAGATTTGAATTGAAATCGTAACTACAACCCTCGATTTTTAGAGTTCATATACATTTATAAAAGAGTGTTCTAAGCCTGATTTTTATGTAATATTGTAGTCCTATTCATTTAAAAAAATTGTAGATTTAAGACATTTTATAATTGGACCTATTTAATTATACTATTAACTAGTCTAGAAAGCTCAAAATTCAATTGATTTGGCCCAAGGACCATCCAAACCCAAGCCTACATTACCCCATTGGAATCTTATAAATAGACAAATTCTTAATTTTGGGTTCATAAACTTATAAAGCTCAAAAGAGAACTTAAAAAGAATTCACCCATAAGAAGTAATACAGTATATTATTCAAATAGCAAGGGTAGAGAAGATCTAAAACTATCTCAACAAATTCTCAACAGAATTCAAGTAGTAAGGGTAAAGAAGACATTCTGTCTAAAAATATCTCAACAAACTCGAACCACATGGTGCCGACGTCTTATTAATTGACAAGTGTAATTTATTTTTTCATTTATTATTTTTATGTAAATATGCAAACCCTAGATTACACTGTGTATAAAAGAGATTATTCCTCTTTTACTGAATATAGAAAATTACATCAACAAAATTCTTTGAGCATTTCTGTGACTCCGAAGATTTCTCTCTTTAAAAGTGATTCAGAACTCCATCGAAACCGAATGATCCTTGAAGAATAAAGTCCTTTGAAGATTAGAAAAAAAACCTTTCAATTTTAGAAACAATGAAAAAAAGAAAGGAGGCAAAGATCATGTTGAAATTTTACTTCACATTAGTTTCTCTTAATAAGGCAGTAGATTCTTTAGAGTGAGCTAGTCTTTATTATTAAAAAAAAAAAAAAAAAAAAAAAAAAAAAAAAAAAAGTGAACTAGTGTTATGAAATCGGTTTCAATTTTTTCTTTAATTTAATTTAGCAATAATTGTATTAAGTTCAATTACTTTAGATTTTTTGAACTTAAACTAAATTCGCAAGAGTAATTTAAATTTATGCCATAAAAATTAGAAAAACTACACTAAACTGAAAAAAAATCAAACTATTTACAAATATAAAAAAAATTTCATTGTCTATTAGTGATTAGACCGTGATAGAATTCTAGCGCTCAAGCTATAGAAAGCAATAGAATTCTATCGCGGTCTATCACTGATAGGCTGTAAAATTTTTCTATATTTGTAAATAATTTGACTCATTTTTTTATATTTGAAAACAACCCTAAAAATTATTCTCAAATGTGTTGGGCAATTTAATTGATATCGTTTCCTTTAAATGTTAGACTTATCAATTGTCCAACTTGAAAATCAAAAGAAATTGTGTTTGAACTTTAAAAGAAAGCTATTTCAATTTCAAGTTTTCTTTATTTTCTTTCTAAGCAATTTTTTTTTTTTTTTTTTTACTTTTAATACAACAATTTAGGGCGGAAGAAAAGACACAATTATATGAGTATATTAACAAATTTTATCAAGGAAATGCTAAAAGAGATTTTTTTTTTTTAAAAAAAAAAACCTATAGGATTCTATCAATTTAAACTATGAAGTTTGATAAGTTTATCAATTTCAATTTTACTTGATTTTTTATGATAGTCCAACTTGCAGCTTAATGATTTCCTAATTTTCTTTTATGAAAAATATATATCCCCAATTAAAAATCTAACCAACCACGACAATAAAGTTTGTAGTCAATAAAAGTGTGTTTGGAATACATTTTCAAGTGTTTAATTTAAAAAATAAGTCATTTTAGGAAAAATTATATTGGAGTGTTTGAAAACCATTCAAAATAGCTTTTGAAGTGTATTTTAAACAATTTTTATCAAAAAGAGTTTAAATAAAAATCATTTTTTTGAAAATCATTTTTTTCTCAAGTTAATTCAAACGGATCCTACGTAACATTTAGAACCATTTTTTTCAAATCTTAGAAACCAAAGTGTTTGAAAGATGGGATGTCACCTTACCGACAAGCCATAATACATGCAAACAAAGCAAATAGAGAAAAAAAAAAAAAAGAAGTCAAAATTAGCATATCTCAACTGACATAAAGAATGTTTTATAAACTTGGGAGTGTAAATTGAATTTTTTTTTAAAAAAAAACAAACAAACAATAAACTAACCACTATAACTGTTTTAAAGATTTATCGAAAGTATAGATATCACTATAATTAGATATTTTAAAGTAAATGACAAAGTAGAGAGACTAAAATGGTATGTTAACTCTAATTATTAAACTATGAGAACATATATGTACTATTTTTTTTTCTAGCTAAATTTAGTGTCCAGCATGTTTGGGAGTAATTTTAAAATAGCTAAAATTAATTTTTGTCATTTTTAAAATCATCGAGAAATATATTTTTAATCCTTCAAAATTAATTTTGATGATTGAAAATTGCCTTTCAAAGTGTAAAATTAAAAATTAAATTAATTTTTAGTGATTAAAGTGTGATTTTAAACATGATAAAAATGATTTTAACAATTTTAAAATCACTCTGAAACAGACTCGAAATTTTAAATGTCCCATATACGATTTTCAAGATTATTTTTTGTGCCAACTAAATTTCATTACGATTTTCTAAAATTAATTCAGTAAACAATAATTTTATTAGAAAGCAAAGAAAAACATTATCAACAAACTCATTATCTCGAATTAGGGGTAATGGTTGGTTCAATTCCGGTTGGATTTGGGGTCAACCAAGAACCAAATTAAATAAAAATTTGGTTTGGTTTATTATCGATTTGATTTTCAATTTTGACATTTTTTTCTTCCAAATTTTAATTTTATTTCCAATTTTATTTTGAACTGGTCATTTTTGTTAATTTTAAATTAAAATTTGGTCCATTTCTTTTTTTATAGATTGAAATTGGATATTTTTTTTTCCGGATACTTTCTAAATAAATATCATACACACTACATAATAATTGATCTTTGCTCTAAACAATAAATATATTTGCACCATAATAATTAAAACACTAAAAAATACCTAATATTGTTAGAGTTTATTTTTAAAAGTATACATGGCTTCGGTTTGGTTCGGTTTTGATTGATTTTTCCAATTAAAATCCGATTTGAACCAATACTTTTTGGTTTTCTCTAAATAAAAACCAATACGTCTAATTTTATTCTAAAAAACCAAATCAAACCAAACCAATGGATCGGTTCGGATTGGTTTGAGAAAATTAATGTGAGAAAATTTGAATGGTTTTGGAAGTTCAATTTTTTTTTTTTTTACCTTTTAATAAGGTAAACAATTGGAATAACCCTTTGTATCCTCTATCTCTCAATATTGTTATTAATTTTTTTTTAAAAAAACTCTTACAATAAAGTGAATCATCAATACAAAATTAAGTTAACAAATAAATACACAAAATCAACAACAATATGATTTTCATTTATTCTCCACATACACCACTAAAATAACGATGTGTAGTATACGAATATAGAAGAAATATCTTTTTTTGGACGATGTTAACCATTCTCAATTATATAATATAAAAAATTATCATTTATTTAAGGGTTTAAAATTGGTTTTGAAAACTTTCTTTAACACTCCATACTAATCAATCTACCTTTGTTGTCATATTTTTGTAACATACGAGTATCAAATTAAATGGGTAGAATAATGGTTTTACAATAATTCATTCAAATAATTTCTTAATATTATTAAATTACTATCAATATAATAATTTTGTAAATTAACATGATCTTTCACTTCTATGAGATTTGTTATTATGAAGTGTATTTAAAAATTACGATGATAATATATATATATATATATATATATATATATATATATATTAATTGTTTTGTAGCACGTAAATAATGAGTTAAAAGATATATATACGTGCTACAAAAACAATATCTATATCTATATATATTTAAAATAAATCAAAATAAAAGAAAAAAAACACTCGAAAAATCTTTGGAATTCAAAACAATATCTAAATATATTAATTGAAAAAAGTAATAATAAAAAGAAACAAACATCTTTAATGAGAATCCTGAATCATTTGCCACTTAACCACAGACTTACCCTTGATTGGTTGAACATAGTTTCTTCAAACAAACCAAAAAACCAAAAAACAAAAAACGAAAACCCAAAAACAAAAAAACAAAAAACAAAAACAATCTAATCTTCTCACCTTAAACAAATTTAGGAAAGAGCATCCATCATCTCCGGACAAAATTGTTGGGAGAGAACTAAAATTCAAAGATTCATCCATACAACAAACTGCTGTAAGCTCTGTCTTGTATGAATATGGATTGAGTAATGTTTTTATCTTGATCTTCTTCCCAGTTTTATCCAAGTAAAATAAGTATCCATTAGTAAAAAATAATATCCCGCCATCTTCAAAGGGCTTAATAAGGTGAAAGAATCCATTCAGCCTATTATTCGGTAAGTCATCAATAACAAATTCTCTAATCCATGAATCTTTGTGTTGCATCCTCCACAGTTGAACTTGACTACGTGTTGTGAACATAATAATAATTGCATAAATGGTGGAATTAAACGTCTGAATTTTCCCGTACCTTGAGTTAGGGCCAACTTCTAAGGTTGCAATGAATTCAATTTTTTCAGTTTCAACATCAAGAGCATAAATCAAAAACTCGTCTTGTTTTACTTGTCCCATCCAATAGATGACTCCATTCAAGTAAGCACCGTCAGTGTAGATGATAAAAGGCAAGCAGTCCAGATGCTTCCACCGGTTGGTTCCACTTCTACCAAACGTGAAAACTTCCATTACGTACTTCAAATTTGTCCCCTCACGGTGAAAGGAAAATTTAAACAGTTTGTACAATTTAGTCTTAGGACAGAAACCAAATCCAAATTTGCAAGATATCGATCTTTCAGATGTAAGTCCACCAATTTTAAAGAACTCATTAGTCATTGGATTTAATATGCCGGCACGATAACGATCTTTAATAACAAACATCAAGCCATTGCAGTAATTGCGAATTTCAATACTTGAACAATTGTCATCAAACTCAAATGTCGCAACACAACTCATCGTATCACTATCAAGACAATGCATCTTGGAATTATACAAACGATGAAAAGCACAATTATCCATGTGATTAAGGATATCAGATGTACAGAGAAGGAAAACGTTTGGAAGGAATTTAGAAGACGAGTCGTAATCTAAAAGTTGACGATTCCAAAATTTACAAACAACCCTGCAAACGGGCAAATTAAAAACACGAAGTTTGGAGAAGATTACTTGAAGAATATGGGGTGGAAGCTCCCAATTTATGTTCATAGTCCTCTTATTTTCCACCACCTCCATGGCCACTGCTGAGATCACTTCAGTATTCAAAAATTAGGGTTTTGTGAAACTATAAAATATAAAAGATTATATATATATAGATATATGCCTCGGGTGTTCGTTTTTTCAAAGGATTTTCCTCTTTTTTATTTTATTTTATTTATTATTTATTATTGTTAGGTTAAAATATCATTTTAGTTTCTATATTTTCAATTGTTGAATTTTGATCCCTTTACTTTCCATAAATTTTAAGTTTAGTCCCTCAAAAGTTAATTTTTTCTTAATGATTTTTCAAACTACAATATACAAATATGTTTTTAAAATTTAAAGTAAAATTGGCAATAGATAAAAAAAATTTATTTCAAAAGAATGAACAATAAATTAGTAGTGGGAACTAAATTTAAGATTTATGGAAAGTCTAGGGACTAAAGTGAACAATTGAAAGTATGTAGGCTAGAATTAAACAAAATTTAAAGTATACAGACCAAAATAACATTTTAACTTTATTTTTATTAGATTAAATTGTAAATTTGATCCTCATGGTCTAGATAAAATTCAAATTTGGTCCTATGATTTAGGGTTAGAATTTTAGTACTTGAACTTCGATAAAGTTATCATAAATAGTCTCTAGGGTAAAAACTATTTATGAAGAGAAATATTTATGTAGATTTATCAAACAATAAGGACTAAATTCTAATTTTTAAATCACAGGAGTTATAATTTAACTTTCACCAAATATAAGGACTAAATTTATAATTTAATTTCATTTTTTTTTGGGGTCAAATACACAGACGACTAATTTAATTTAATTTTTTTTTAATAATATGTAAATTAAACTAGATTTGACCACACGTGCAAGATTTATTAAGTACTAAATAAAATCTAGTCGTATAGACATTGAAATACAAGTATTAGAATATACAAGATAAATAAGGGTTAATTTAACGAATAATATAGGTTTTTAAAAAAAGATGATAAAGAGAAGGTTGTGTAGAAACTTTTTTTAAAAATAATTTGATAATAGAAAAATATGTCTCATTTAGGCTGAAAGTATAGATAAAAATAAGTGAGAAAATTGTACGGGATCCACGAGTTTCTTGTTCCATGATTTTTCCTCCAAGTTAAATTCAATCAAACCTTCGTATGCATGTCGTCATCTATGTCATCTGCCACATACCATTACTCATGGACTAGGTCCATGAGTAAGATGGAGCTTGTGGACCCCGTCCACGAATAAACCTTTTTTTCTTAAATTTAAATTAAATCTAAATGTTGTCTGGTTCATGTTGACCAGGAAACCATTTCATTAGTGTAGGCGTGGACTCGGTCCATGATTTCTAGAAAGTGTATATCAGGTTCAAGATTTTACGTTTTATCAAATGTTTTATTTTTCCATTATTTTTGTCATTATTTATTAAAATAATATTATTTTTTAAAAAATATGATAAATAAAGACATGAAAATATAAAATTTTAATTTATCATCTCTTCATCGCCCATTTATTATTTTGAATTATTTTCAAATTTTAATCTAAATTTAAATTTTAGTTTCTTAATAATGATCTAGTAACTTCAAAATATCATTATTTAATTTTAATTTTGATCATTCTGATCCCATTTGATTCGTGATTCATTTTCGGTTGTATGTTTCCAAAAAATAAAATCTACAATGAAAATATATATGTGTTGAATGAGAAATTTTGGCCAACTAAATTTCGCCACGTCATTCCAATGAAAGTCCGAGTTCAATGTGAAAATTATAAATTGGATCGGACCGAGTAATTAAAATCATTCGGGTCCAAAGTCTAATACAATTCAAGCCCATTGTAAACTTTTGGGCCAAAGAAAATATTGGGCTCAAGCCTAAGCCCACCTAAAACTCATGGAAATCCTCTATAAATAGAGGTCATTCATTTAGGGAGGTTGGAAGCTCCTCCCAAGATCAACTTCTACCCTCCTGAAGATTTAAAGACTAAAACTGAGAGGACTTCTAGAAGATCAGAAGACTCTCTAAAGCTTTTAAAGTCATAAACAAGTCAGAAGCCGATCCAAGTTGATCAACAAGCTAGAGGCTGACCCAAGCTAATGAACAAGTCGGAAGTCGATCCAAGCTGATCAACAAGCTAGAGGCAGATCGATCAGCAAGCCCAAATGCCGATCATCCAAGAAGATCAACAAGCCTAAAGCTAATGAACAAGTCGGAAGCCGATCCAAGCTGATCAACAAGCTAGAGGCAGATCGATCAGCAAGCCCAAATGCCGATCATCTAAGAAGATCAACAAGCCTAAAAAGATCGATCATCATCAAGCCCAAAGGCCGATCATCCAAGAAGATCAACAAGCCCAAAGGCCGATCATCCAAGAAGATCATTAAATCTAAAGACCGATCATCTAAGAAGATCAACAAGCCCATAGGCCGATCATCAGAATCAAAGTTTACTTTTCGAGAGAAAAAATCAAAGGATTATGTATTAGAGATTGTATTCACTATACTACATTTAAATTAATACAAATACAAAATTCAAATTTCACGAATTAAATTTCTTCGAAAATCTCGTCGAACAATATATCGGGTACATTTACTTTAAAAATTTTATTTTTAAAAATATTATTAAAAATATCATTTTCATTGTTTTTTTTTTAATTTTATTTTCAAAATTTAGAAACACGTGGGACACAACCTTTTCAAAAATAAAATAAAATAAAATAAAATAAAAGTGATGGGAGGTTTCTAAAAAAAAAAAAATCACACTTCTTTATTAATTATTTTAGTCTAAAGAATAAAATTTAATAAACACATAGTAATCTTTATTTTCAAATTTACAATTAAACACAAATTTTGAATTTTAATTCAAATTTAAAAATTTTAAATTATAACCAAACATGTTTTCCCAGAGTGAAAATAAGGAAATTGTTTTCATTTCCTGCAAGATTATCTATTTTCAAAAGAAAATTTTCAGCCAAATTCATTAATCACCCAATTTCAAACTTTAATTTAAGCTATATATTATCTTTTCTATTTTTTTTTCAAAAATTTATAATAATGATCTAGAAATTGAAATATATTTTGTTGACATTCCAAAAATGTCAATAAAAAAAAGTATATTTGACGTTTTTCAAAAATAATTGATGGCCAAAACATGTCAATATTACCTTACGTTGACGTTTCAAAAGTATCAGCAAAATGTTTTCATTAACAATTTTTCCATATGGTTGATAGGTAAAAAATGTCAAAATATCTTTTGTTGAAGGCCAAAATCGTCAACGAAGGATTTTTGTTGACGTTTTTTACCATCAGCAAAACCATTTTTGTTGACATTGAGGCTTTCTTGACCTTTTTTGGCCATCAACATAGGACTTTTTTTTACCTTTTTTGACCTTCAACAAAGGCGAAAATTGTAGTAGTTGTATGCTTATTTTTTACAAATTATTTATCATGGTTTTCATCTTTTATAACTAAACACACTTGAATTCTTAGACAAATTTAGAAACTATGACCCTCTTTGAAAATCATTTCGTTTTTTATTTTTGGTCTTTGAAAATTAATTATAAACTCGTCTTTCAAAATTAATTATAAACTCGTCTTTCAAAATTAATTATAAACTCTACTTTCCCTTCTAAATTTCTATGTTATTTTGTCCACTACTTCTTACCAACGTGTTAGAAAATCAAACCAAATAACGAAACTAAAGGAAATAGTTTTTTAGAAACTTGTTTTTGTTTTTAGATTTTAATCAATAATTCAAATGTCTCTTTCATAAAAGTAAAAATCATGGTAAGAAATTAGAGAGAAAACAAGCATAAATTACGAAAAATAGAAAATTAAAAATGAAATGGTTATCAAAGGATGCCTTATTTTTATTTTTATTTTTTTTTTAAAAAAAGTTTTCAAAACTTGCCTTGAATTTTGAAAACATTTGATAACAAGAAAGCAATAAGGAGAAGCAATATTTATAAGCTTAAAAATTTCAAAACGCCAAATAGTTATTACACGAGACCGCTACAAAAAAAAAAAAAAAATTCCTCTTTTATAGCCTTTTGTTATAGCATTTAAAGAGTGAGATAAGAGATTGAGGCTTATGGTTGAAGGTCAAGAGGTAAAAACTTTAACAAGCAAGATGAAAGGTTCAAGGTGAATATATAAAAGTAATTATAGGTAAATTTCCTTCCTTTAATTTTTTTTTCTAAATAATTTCAAAAACTCTTTTATTTGAAGCAACCTTCCCTAATTTTTCTTAAGTAATCTAATTTCCTTTTAAATCAAATATCCAATTGGATGTTGTGATATGAAAAAGTAGTGTAGTTTGATATTTGGAACAATAATAAGATTTTTATGGGCTTTATTTAATTGAAATGCGGTTAGTTTCTCCTAAAATAAACTTGATTTTGGAGTTGTGGAGAGAATTGAATAGGTTTAGATTTGTGATTAGTTATGAAATTTTGGTTTCAATGGAATGTTAAATTCTAAAATTTTAGTTTGTATTGTATTTCAATATGAAACTTGAAGAGCTTAATTCTATTTAGGGTTAGGATTAAATTTTATGTTAAACAAAAATTGAACAAAAATTATTATAATATAGAGATACATGAAGATTTTACATTATTTGGAGAAAAAATGAGTGAGAGAAAAGCGTGAATAGAAATTGAACAAAAAGTTTTTCTTTCACTTCCGCTGAAGGAAAAAAAAATAATTATCGATATGCAAAAGTTTTTGTGAAGGTTGAGTCGTGGAGCTCGCTTTCTTTAAGACGTTTCAGAATCTCTGTCTTGATCGAAACTTGCACAAAAATCGACCGAAATGCTCACACCCTTCAACAATGTTCGGAATACAAGAATCTTTTGAAAATAAGTTTTCGTTCTTCATTTGTCAAATGGAGATGGTGGACATTATATACAGCGCAAGGTCCAACCACCGCATGTTGGACGAGCGCTCGGCCACAAAACGTGCGTCGCGAGGTGAGCGCTCGTCCACAGCACGTGCGCTGAAAAAAGGGTGCGGGCGCGAAGACTGGTTGACTGCGCGATGACCGTGGCAAGGGGCAAGACGGTAAAACTTTAATTAAAAAAATTTTATTTAAAAGAAATAAAATAATAAAATGTTATCTTTATTGCCACCTTACCGGACGCCGGCGCACGGAGAAGCCACCAAGCCCACTATTATCTATCTCCTCACCCCTTCCAAAACATGAATACCGTTGGGTTCCAAACCAATGAGAGGGTAAATAAGGTGGGGTCCCAATGCTAAAATAAACCATGTGGGATTCTTACCTTTCCAAAACTAATATTTACTTTTGTTTTTTAAAAAAACTTCTATTTCAATATTTTTCACTAATTTTACTAAAAACAAAATGACATAAACAAGATCAAAGTCGGCAAATATCAAAGAATAATAATAACAATTACCTTAGTTTATATAAATGAAAGTGTACTTAATGATATTAAGAAACTCTCTTTTTACGGTGAGTTGTTAAAAAAAACTATTTGAAATTCCTGAACTAGAATTATAATGAAAGGGGAAAAACCAATTAGAAAGACTTTTTAGTAGAGAAAAATAAAAGATGTAATTAGATGATTGAGTTGAAAGAAAATAAAACTAATTGAAAGGTCCGAATGTAGGAGAAGGGTTAAATTAAAGAAGAGAAAAGTTAGTTAGATTAAATTTTAGTTTATAGGTAAGTAATTAATTAATTATAATTATATAGCTAACATTTTTTTTTTCAAGAAATCATTATAGTTTAACCATTCATAGTTAAAAATATATTATATATTTAAAATAATATAAATGAAATATGATAACACGCAGAACAAATTTTAGATATTACTCAAAATTTATAGTCAACAACCATTTTCCTAACCTTTACACTTTTCTTGTTTTGATCATTTTAATCTAATTAATCACAATTTTAATTTTTAATTAATTATTGTTTTAAAGTAACCATTACTAAGAAAATAAAAAAATATATAGTATAAAATTAACAAATAAATTAGGGTTGTTTTTAAATATAGTAACATGAACCAAAATATTTATAAATATAACAAAATTTATTGATAGACAGTGATAGACTACTATCATTTATCTATCACTGTCTATCACGGATGAACAATGATATTTTGTTATATTTGAAAATATTTTTAGCAGTTTTACCATTTAAAATAATTATCCAATAAATTAAGTAGGAAATAAATTTTGGTTTAACTTTTAGTTTTTACTTCTTAGTTAATTTTGAAAGATTGTTAAAGAAATATATATAAATTGAAAGAAAATCATAAAGGAATTGTGAGAGTAAAAATAATATCATCCCATTTTGCTCCTTTATTTATTTACTAGTTGCTCCACACGACTTTAAATGTTTATGTCTTAGTTTTTATGACAAAAGTTAAATTTTGATTTAATTTATTTTTAATTGAGTTTAATTAGTAAATGCTTATTATAAACTTAAAGAAAATTTTCACAAATAAAAAAAATATTAAACTATTTACAGAAAATAGTAAAAAAAACATTGATAGACATTGATAAACTTCTATCAGCATCTATTAGTGATAAACTTTTATTATTTCTATCACTGATAGACCCTGATAGACTTCTATCAATGTCTATCACAATTATCTAAAAAAATTGCTATTTTATGTAAATGTTTTCCCTTATTTTTCTATTTTTAAAAAGTCTCCTAAACTTAAGTACTTAAAGAAAATTGTATTTAAAATAATGTGTTTCTTATTTTAAGTTAATTTACCATGTAAATGAAATGTATTGGATATGGTAGAAGACTTCAAGACATAGTTTTTAACAAGGAAATAAGATTTTTGAATAAATATACTTATAATTAAGTTTAAATTTTAAATATTTGACATGAAATTTAGAAGTATAAAAAGATAAACAAAACTATAAAAATATATGGATGAATAAAATTAAAATATACATGATGTAACTAGAATAAAATTTTAAATTTGGGGTAACAATATTACCTCTATATCGACAAAAATAAGTTTATGAATTCTTAAAACTCTATTTTGACATGATTCAGTGTTTTCTTTACCAATAATGGAAACATTTAATTTCTATTTTTCTTGTAAAGTTCAATCTCTCTTACAAGAGGATCCATTTATTGACCTTTTGAAAATGAAAAATTTGGGTAAAAAAATAATAATTTATATTTTATTTATTCCATGAAATGGTGTGTATAACTTATATGAAATGGTATGTATGAATTTAAAATTAAATTACTAATACTGAAAAGAAAAAAAACAATAAGAGATACCCAAAAAAATTTGCGTTATAATATTTGCCGGAAAGGTCTAATATTTTTTTTTTTTAAAAAAAAAAAATTCCCAGATAGAAAAAATGTCAAACTATATTTACAGAAAATAACAAAAAAGAAAAATACTAATAGATATTGGGATATTCAATCATATAGCACTAATTACACCTTCATTTGAAAAAAGAGCCAAACACATAATCTTTTTGAAATATAGAAAAATTCGTATATAGCACGTGAGTCATTTTTATGTCACTCCTAAAATACTCTTATCAACCTTTTTAATTACAGTGTAATTAATCTCGCAGCTTTTTAAATTAGACTATAATTAATTGATCAAATATATAATACGGACTCTATTGATATCCTTTTAGATTTTCAACGTCAATTGAGTGCCTCTTTCTATGCGATTAATTTGCAGTGATTTAATTTTAAAAATAATCCAAATGAGTATCTCAACTATCTTTTATCTTCAAAAGTTGTTTAGAATTCTCAAATTTCGTAGATCTTCTATCTTCAAAAGTTGTTTTGAAATTTAAATCTCATATTATATTAATTTTCGTTACTGATTTTCTGATCATCCTTTTAAATTACGCAAAAAGTTGTTTAGGAGAAGCCTAGGTACGTTGTATTGAGGGGATCTCATACAAAGCTTGAAGAAAGCATTATTGTGGAAGTGAGGAAAGCTCAAACTTAGGGAGAGCAAAGTTGAAACTAAAAAGTAAGTTGTACATGAGTCATAGAAGAGGAAGTTTATCTGATAAGTACTTTGGTTTAATTGCTAAACTCTTTATATAGTGAAGTTTCTTTACACTGAGCACATAGCTTCTCAGACGTAAGTGATATTGCACCAAATCAGGTTATCAATCTCTGTGTCTCACTATCTCTGTTGTTATTGTGTTATATTAAGCTATTCTGTTTTATCACTAATCATGTTACAACATCGTGTGTGATATTTGTATCTCGTGTTAGATCCAATTTTTTTTTTCAAGAATTAATTAGGATCTGTTTGGTAGGCAATTTGAAAACAGAAATTTGAACAAGAGATTCAATGAAAACAGAGTTATATTTCATGTTTTTTGATATGTATTTAACAGCAGATTCAGAAATTAAATTTCAATTCAAACAACTGTTCAAATGTGTTTGATAATATACTTATAATTTATAAAACTAATTATAGTTATTCACTAAATATTCGGTTGAATAAAAATTATTATTAATTAATTTATGAACTTGACTTATGGTAAAAATTTTGTATAGCTATTATTTTCTAATATCATATAATTTATACTACATTATATAATATATAATTTAATTTAACAAAAATAATTGAGTTTATAACATGAAATATTATATTTGTTAATATTTTTATTTTTTAAATATAATTTTACATCTTAAAATTTCAAACTCAAAATGTGAATTAACTAAAAATGAAAAAAAAATGTTGTTTTTAAAATTTATATTGTTTGGATCATAAAATCCGAAATAGTTTTCGAAAATAGAATTAGCCTACCGAACATAAATTTACTGAAAATATAAAATAAAATTTGAATTGTCAACACACGGGCCTTTCATATCCCTTAAAGCAATGAGCCTACAAAAACTAGAACTCAAAATAAATAAAGATCAAAGATAAGGTCACCAATGAATTCCTGCCGACAGATTCCATGAGTTAATAAAACAGCTTTTTTTTTTTTGGTTCAAAATAAAATAAAATAAAATATATATTTGTTTCTCCATTTTTCCTTTTTCTTTGTGTTAAATAAAATAGGATTTTTTTTCCTTTTTCTTTTCTTTTCTCTTTGCCCTTTCCACTTTACAAATAATTATTCAAGAATTGGACTAATATATCAACTTATGAATGTATAGTTAAAAGGATAAGTAAACAACCCCTTAAAAAGATTTAGCACGTGTGTCGTATAATTTTTTCAAACACACTCATATACTTAAGTCAAATTGACAATGCAAATGAAGCAGATCTAAATAAAATAATAATAATAACAATGCTCTCAAGCCTTTTAATTTATATACTTAAAGAATAGGTATTACTTCATCATCATTATCCGGCTTAGATTATCAAGAATACTGATGAGGCTTGAGAGCATTGTGAGATACATTCATTCACCTTTTGAATGTCCGTACTTTAAGGAGGTTGATCTTCCACCTTAGTCGAACCCAACCACTCTTTTGAAACAAGATTATTGACATTCTTCACGAATAATATAGATCATGTGTGTTGCACTATATACCAGCATACGTTCTAACTCTGACCTATTATACTGAGTTTGATATGTATATCATATCTTATTCTATCAAGTTTCTTTAGATTCCTGAATTACAGGTTATGCTCGAAATCCTGGTCAATTCACTAGAAAAAAATATCACAAATTGTTTCAAATTTCTGACCTATTCAAATAAGAGAGAATTCAATTCGAATGTAGAAGAAAAGTGGTGGGTCTAACTTAAATGCTTATCTTTAAGATTAAATTATGTTTTATTTTTTTTTTTAATTTGGGTTCATAATTTTCCATATTTTAGAGATGGGCAATCCACAACCCTTCACTTCAAAAGATTTGTTCAACATTCTCTAGTGGTCATTGGAGCACTCATTTTGACTTTGATTTGTTACTTTATTCTGAAAATGTCAATCAATTCACCAAAAAGTACTTAAAAAGAGCTCACCATTTGATTTGATTTGCAAATCTTAACCACATAAATTGCCATGTGTTTATGCCTTGCCCCCACTTAAAGAACAAAGATTCTTCTAAATAAGGATGAATTCATAATTTTTTATTATGAGAGAACAAAGGTACATTTTAGAGAAATTTGAAATTTTTATATTGCCTCTAAAGTTTATAATAAATTATTGGACTAAAAACTGTCCCCTAACTTTTATGGAAGGAATAATTTAGTCCATGAATTTTAGTTGTTAATGATTTAGTCTCTATATACTTTTAAATCTGTAATAATTTAGTCCCTGGACTTTAATGAGTAACAATTTAGTCCCTGCATTTTATAATTTGTAACGATGTAGTTTCTATTGTGAAAATTTTTGTAAGCTTTAATAAAAACTTTTATACATATAGATCAATATACTGATTCGAGATCAGATCTTATAAACTATAAATAATAAGTTATTACATAATAAAAATTGACATTTAATTCTGATGAGATTTATGACAATGACTAAATTGTTACAAATTTAAAAGTATAGAGATTAAATTATTATTTCTATAAAAATTCAGGGTCAAAAGGTTTTTTTTTTTTTGAACATTTTTTTTAAAATTATGGATTTATTTTGAAATGGTCATTCTCAACCTTTTTTATTTTTTTATTTTATTTATTTCATCGTGGTCTATGATCACGACAACCATCTTTAATCTTTTAT
The DNA here is from genome assembly GCA_002890555.2 of Lagenaria siceraria. Classification (NCBI taxonomy): domain Eukaryota; kingdom Viridiplantae; phylum Streptophyta; class Magnoliopsida; order Cucurbitales; family Cucurbitaceae; genus Lagenaria; species Lagenaria siceraria. The sequence goes on along the minus strand of CM016491.1, from coordinate 5,137,815 downwards.
ATGGTATCTAGTTAATTATATGAAAATTATTTTTTTCCCCAAAGAAAAACTTCATTTAACTAAACAACTAACTACAAACGAAGTTATAGTAAAGAACAGAGGACAGACAACCAGAAAAACAAGAGTTCCAATAGACCTCATGCACTTATTAGACAGAAGAAGGCAGAACACCAAAACAATCATAAATAATGAGTAAGACGAGGAAACCACAAAATTACAACAACTTTTACAAATAACAAAACAAAAGACATCCACATGACGCACAACCTTCACCCAATTAGAATATGAAAATGTTGAAATAGCACATCAACTTTCTTTTGATATATTATCTTTTTTTTTTCTTTTTGATATCCGTGAGTGTCCGAGCCAGCTTATGCGCACCTCGAAAATGTTGAAATAGCACATCAACTTTCTTTTGATATATTATCTTATTGTATTTAAAAGGAAAACCAAAACATTACTTCAAATTGCATATTTACTAGAATTATTAGATCAATTCATTGGTAATAGAAGGAAAAAAAAAACAGTATTATCTATATCGTAAGACATTGTAATCATACATATTATTATTTCTAAATACATTACTTTATCCACGTGGTTGATGAATTAAGTCTACGTTTCCTTTTATTTTTCAGGTAACAAATTATCAATTTAAGCATAATTTTGTGAATGCATTTGATACCTTTCTTAAAATTGATAGTTTCTCTCGGCCCATATGCAATGGTTGAACTTAAAAAAAATATATTTCAAGAACTTCAAATATCCACACATTAATCGATAATGTTATTATTAATTACCACTAATTTACTTCTATAGTTTCGTTAAATCTACTAAATCATTCATGCCATAACTAAATATATGTTAAGAAATTTCTTAGGTGACATATTTTCTTTTCAATATAAAGTATTTGTGAAAGATTAAATTAATTCATTTTAAATATTAGTTAAATTGTTTTATGGGTATGCCTAATTTATCTAATTCATTTAACTATTTTCTACTTTTAAATTAATAAAAATTCCCAAAATCGCCTTTTTGACAAAAAAAAAAAAAAAAACTTGGGTCATTAAAACATAATTTTATTCACATATTTGGACACCAATTACATGAGCATTAACAAATTGGAAATACATTATTATTACTTAATTGCGTTTCTTAAAGATTAGATTTTGTAGAGGTCTTGGATTAGAATTCATGTTTCTAATATGTTAACGAAATAATAATTTAATGAATAATAACTTTTTTGGATTAACGTATGACCTTAATTTAGGATTAATTTCAATGCATGAATTGAACAAAGATGCTAAATTAGAAAAAAAAAAAAATACCTTTCAAATTTGAGATATAAGTTTCGATTATGAAAATTTTCATTTTTTTTCTTAAACTTTGAAATTATTCTGAAAAAATAATCTTATTATTATTTAAAAACTATATATAGAAGATTAAGAATATTGTTATTATTATATCCTACATTTCAATTGATATTGTTAAAATCATATGCATAATCAATTTTTACATATAAATTAGAATTTAATTATAATGTCTTAAAGCAAATTTTAAAATTCAAAGGAACTTTTTCTAATTTAGGACATTATTGAAACTAACTATAATAATTAAAAGTAATTATTTTAAATGGCAAAATTGCTGAAAATATTTTCTAATATAGCAAAATGTCACTGTCTATCTGATATGACATACACTTATATATTATTATCATCTATCATTGTCTACTAGTGATAAACACTGATAAATATCTATCATGAATAGATAGTGACATTTTGCTATATTTGTTAATATTTTGGCTTATTTTGCTATATTTGAAAACAATCCATAATTTAACCTACTAAAAATTCTATGTTAAATTACAGATTTGATCTCTATGGTATATTCAAAGTTAGAATTTAATCCCTATAATTTTAAAAGTAAAAATTTAGTCTTTAAGATTTAACAAAGCCTCATAAATAGTCCATATGATGTTCTGATAAAATTTATTTTTATCAAATCATAGAAACTAAATTTGTAATTTAATAAAAATGTTGAGAGAGAGAATCGTCTTTATGGAAAAAAGTAGGAGAATTTTTAAAAATAAAAAATTAGAAAAATTATTTACACAAAATAGCAAAATTTTTAGATAATTGTGATAAAGGCTGATAGAAGTCTATCAGAAATGATAGATAGATGAAGTCTATCAAAATCTATGAGTATTTTTTTTTTTTTTTTTTTTTTTTTTTTTTTTATAAATAGTTTGATATTTTTAAATTTTTGTGAAAATTTTCAGAAAGTAATATTTAATTTTTACTCGAGAATAAAAGGAAATGGTAGTAAGAGGCCAATTCAAGGGAAGAAGCCACGCCCAAAATTCCGCTGTTGATTTGGTTTGGGAAGCTCTGAGAACGTGCCACCCAAATACAAAGAAAACAGCCTCCAACTGTCCATTCCAACGCTCCGCTTCTCTCTTCTCTGCTTTACAGTTACACCATCTCCGCTTTCCCCACCCATTCAAACTTCAAACTCGCCGGAAAAACCCACCCACGAATTCGATCGACCCATTCTTCGTCCGGACCAAATCTTTTCACTACCCAATTGAAATGGGTTCTGTTGATTTGGCTTTGTGCGGCCATGGTCGATCATTGCGGCGATTAAGATGAGTGGTTCTAAAGATTGGAAGAAATGGGGATGTTGCAGTGTTAGGGATTGCTTTCGCCATGGACGCGGTTCCTGGGTCGGTGGGCACTGGTGCCAGTTTCTCTTTAAGATTGGGGCAGACTGTCTTCTCCTCTGCCTCGCTTCTTTTCATGTCATTGGGTGTTGAGTTCTACGGCTACACTGCCTTCTGGTGATTCTCTTTTCTCTTTTTGGATTAATTTGTTTTGATCTGAATGATTTGTTTTTGGATTCTGTTTCTGTGGGGTTTGTTTTTGGGCTCTCTTTGTTGTTGGGGTTTTGGATGATCCCTGGAAGGTGAGGTGATTGGATTTGTAATTCTCTGAAATTAAGTTTTGATGGGATTTGGGTTTGTGTTCTTGAGATGGATGGATTGAGAAGGACTTGATCTTTGTTCCTTTCTTGGCTAATTCGTTTTCATCTTGTAGGGTTTCCATCCATATTTTAGTTAGGATCTGTGAAGCTTTTGAATGTTCTGTTTCAGAAAACTTGTTTTTGATAACACTTGCAATTAGATGTTTTACCCATAAATTTATGCTTTTCGGTAATTTAACATGGTATAAGAGCTGGTGGATTCTATGAGGTTGTAATATTATTCACTATCCAATTAATATTGATTTCCACTTATTGATTCTTCTACCTATTTCAAGTCTACAAGTGAGGGAAGTAATAGAGAATATAATATTAAATTTACTTTCACCTATAAACGTAAGTCTTTTGGTCAATCGGTGATTTAACACTTGCATACTATATTCTAATAAATTATTTGTTCCCTTATAGATTTTAGTCTTGATCTTTGAGCTGTGAGTTTATATAGCTTAAAAAAGAAAGTTTCAATTGCTTCCTGATCTTGATAACATCATTCTTGATATACATGGCTAATAGGTCTATTCAGCTGTCTATTATTTTATTCTAACTCGAACCAACTTAGTTCAATGGACATATTATGTCAGCTTTTTTTGTTAATTGAATTTTTTTAAGATTAAGTAAGTAAATATACAAACTGTTTAAAGTGTTAGGCTGTGAGTTTATAATTTAATATTAATTCCTTGTCATCTTGGCTAGAATGTTCTTTTTTGAGTTCAACGATATGCTGGAGTGAAAATTCGAACCTTTGACTTTTTGGTTGGAGATATTATGTCTTAACCAGTTGTGTTATACTAAAGTTGGCTTGCTAGAATGTCCTTTTCTCTCTCTCAGCTCTCTCCTTTGTGGTGGTCTTCTCTTTGGTGATTCCATTTCTTTCCATGTATAGATGGTTTCCTACTTCATTCATTTTTCTCCATCTGGCATGAGTTTAATACCTCATTCATTCAGTTCAATTGAGACTTATCCATCTAACCATAAACTTTCTTAGGATCTATCTGAATTTGATTGTTTCAAACATGGGTTATATGCAAAGAACTTCATTCAGAATATTTCTATTAACTTTTTATATAGATTTGTGAAAATGTTCTGCTAAAACAAGTGCAGTTTCTATTACTTTACTTGAAAGAAAACCAATGAAGTTCAACAAACAACTCTGCGCAAATATTTCTTAGCTTAACAAGATAAGTCGAGTCGATTGCTAAATAGTTTGTGTGTGATATGTAGGTAATGAGAGTATTCGATTTAAAGTAATATAACTCCCAAAATGAGCCGGATTCGCCCGTCTAAATGTTATTCAGGTTACTCTAGGATTTTGCTTTTGATGTTAATTTTTCCATGGTTGAATTTCATTGCAGCTACCTTGTAACAGTGATGGGTTTAGTCATACCCTGGAGCTTCACTTTGGCATTGGTTGATGGCTACTCCGTTCTCGTAAAATGTCCTCTTCGACAACCCGGAATACTCGCGATCATCGTCGTTGGAGATTGGGTAAGTACTTCTCAAATTGCATTAAACTTTCGGTTTTCAGATGCTTGAGTTGTTGTTTTGAAAACGTATGCATGGAGAACAGGTCCTGTCCCTTCTCACATTAGCTGCTGCTTGCTCGACAGCAAGCGTCGTCGATATTCTTCTTCACTCGGACAGTTCGTATTGCCCGTCGAAGCTCTGCAGGAGATATCAAATATCTGCTGCCATGGCTTTCTTTTCATGGTTTTTGTCTTTTGCTTCTTCCCTTTTCAATCTTTGGTTACTTCCATCCTTATAGTCTCTAGTCATTATGACTCCCAAGTTCTAATTTGCAGAAGTTTTTGTTTTTTGTGTTTTTTTGTTTTTTTTTTTTTTTTTTTTTTTTTTTTTTTCTTTTTCTTTTTCTCTAACAAATGTTCATTATCTATAGACTTTACACATTTTGTTTTGAAGTAGAAATTTGTACACTTATATTGTTCAAGTTAAATGATATTCTTCAATCTTCTCCTTTATTTTGGAATTATTTCGACAGACTTTAGACTTTTTCCCCCTATTACTCTTTAAAAATATAGAACTTAATTATATGTTAAATGACAAATCTAATTCCTATACATTTATATTTGTATTAAATTAGACTTTCAACTTTTAATTTTGTATCCGTTTGTGATTGTCTCAGAAGATTTAAAATATAAAATTCCAAATTTTGTGTTCAATATATTTATGAATTTATTAGGAAAAGAAAATAATTTTTTTTGCGCAACAAACATTAAACTTTCAATTTTAAGTTTAATAGGTTAGTTGTGAATTGGAAATACTCGTTATTGACTCGCTTCAGATAGAATCTGTTTATAATAATTTCCCTTAAAAATAGGTTTGTAATTAATTAATTTTTTTTAAAAAAATAATTTTTTTCCATAATAGATAATTTTTCATAAAAACCCCCCCAAAAATATTGGCCATCTCTGTACACCTTCTTGTGGAGTTCAATCATCAATGTCCGTTCCGTTGCTTAAACGGGCCCTCTGGCCGATCCGAAACTCCAGCTTTAAGCTCCCATTTTCCCCTCCCTTCTTCTCATCCTCACCGGCCGGCGAACCTTCGCCGTCCACGAAACCCTCAATCTCCACCGTGGTTTCAGTTCTCACTTACCACCGCTCAAAATCCCGCTGGCGATTCCTCAACTCCCTCTGTCCCGACGGCTTCGATCCCGGCGAGTTTTCCGATATTCTTCTCCAAATCAAGAACAATCCTCATCTCGCCCTCCGCTTCTTCCTTTGGACTCAGAACAAATCCCTCTGCAATCACAATCTCGTTTCTTACTCAACCGTCATCCACGTCCTTGCCCGCGGCCGACTCAGAACTCACGCCAAGGATGTTATTAAGACCGCCATTAGGGCCGCGGAGCTCGAAGATAGCGATGGTTATTCCAAATGTGAGGGGTTTTCGTCTTCGAGGCCTTTGAAGCTGTTTGAAACCCTCGTCAAGACGTATAAACGGTGTGGTTCTGCCCCCTTTGTGTTTGATTTATTGATTAAAGCTCTTCTAGATTCTAGAAAGCTCGAGTCAGCTATTCAAATTGTTAGAATGTTACGATCTCGTGGGATTAGCCCACAAATTTGTACGTTGAATTCGTTGGTTTTGTGGGTGTCAAAATGCCAGGGAGCTAATGCAGCTTATGCAATTTTTAGAGAGGTTTTTGGTTTAGATTGTGAAATTAAGGAAGAAAAAGTGAAATTGAAGGCTGGAGTTAGTCCTAATGTTCATACTTTTAATACATTAATGGAGTGTTTTTATCAAGATGGGTTGGTAGGGAGAGTGAAGGAGATATGGGATCAATTAGCTGATTCAAATTCAATTCCAAACAGCTACAGTTATAGTATTCTGATGGCAGTTTTATGTGAAGAGAAAAGGATTGGTGAAGCAGAGGAGTTATGGGAAGAAATGAAACTAAAGAAGATGGAGCTTGATGCTGTAGCTTACAATACTATAATTGGAGGATTTTGTAAAGCAGGAAATGTTCAAAGAGCTGAAGAGTTTTTCAGAGAAATGGAACTCAGTGGAATAGATAGTACTTTCTCCACCTTTGAACATCTCATCAATGGCTATTGTGAGACTGGAGATGTTGATTCTGCATTACTTGTGTATAAGGATTTACGCAGGAAACGGTTTAGTCTCAACGTGTCGATGCTGGAAGAACTTATTAGAGGGTTGTGTGCTGAGACAAGTCTTTTAGAAGCTTTAGATGTTTTTGGTTTTGCCATTGAAGACTCTAACTTTTGTCCCACCATGGAAACTTATGAAGTTCTGATAAATGGGTTATGTCAGGAAGGGAAAATTGAAGCTGCATTTAAGCTTCAAGCGCAGATGGTAGGGAAAGGTTTTAAGCCAAATTCAAAGATTTACCAATCGTTTATTGATGCCTACACAAAAGAAGGAAATGAAGAAATGGTCGAGAAGTTGGGGAAGGAAATACTTGAAATCCAGCTGAGTTGAGAAGAGAATTGCATCGCATTGAATCTTGTCGTCTGCACTAATGCAGCTGATCCGAAAGAAGTTTCTATTGGCAGGAAAGGTGAGTTGAACTTATTTATGATAAATTCTTCAAAATGCATTTCATGTATTATTATGATCATCGTTTCTGACCTTAGTTTAGTTTGTAAATTCATTTATGTTCTTGGAATCAGTTAAAGTTGGTCCAAATTTTGTGGTGGTTTCATGAGATTTCCTCATGAATCTAGAGTTTCATAGTAGTTTTGACATTTCTATTATTTCCAAGATCAATCTCGAAACTCGAGTTGAGCATTGTATAGTAGTTTTGACATTTCTATTATTTCCAAGAAGTCGTAGGTTTGAATCTTCTCACCCTGAATAGAGCTATTATTTTCTTAATGCAATTGGTGGATTATTGTTAGTTGCCAAAGTTAGATTATGGCTTTATATATCATCTTAAGAAGCAGAAATGTAAGACACAAATATGATATGACCAAATATGGACACAACGACACGTCATATTTTTAAAATTCAGGACAAACATTGCAAGGACACATTTATAAAAATTTACTTTTGTAAAAATATGTATCATTTTTATAAAGGAAGGAAATTCAAAGTCAATCCGTTTATATGCATCTATATGCTTAAAAAATTAGTTTGATGTTTTTCACTCCTAAAGTTTATAAATGTTTGTTATATATGTGTGTCTATTTAGTATACTTAACAAGTATTTGATGCATGTCTAATAACCGTTCATAGGATTTGCCGAGATACTCTAACGGAGCGGGACGGAGAAGACTCCCCCGGTGAAATTCCCAAGCTAGAGATATTTACCGTTGAGCTAGTATACTAAACTTATGCTTCAAATTGAGATTATTATAAGAAACTGAAGGCATAGACTCTTTTATAGTGCTTGAAGTCCATTACTTTCTTGAACCTTTCAGATGTGGAACAATTGCACTTATAATATTTTGTCAAAATCCAACAATTGCACTCTATCAAATATTGATATATCGTTCCTCAGCTCCTATTTTTCTCAAAAGAAAAGAAAAACATTGATATATCTAAATGAGATAGAGGTAAATAACCATATATGTATTTTGTAAAGTATGTTATTTGTTGCAATGTGATGAGAACTATTCACCCGTTAGCATGTGTGACACATGATTTCTCACTTGAGAGTAGGAATATTCGTCGGTCAGTTATTCGTCCAAGCAATGTCGACAAATGATACGTCGTTTTTTTACAGTTTTAGAATGGTTGTGGATGTCGATCAGAATGGACAGTCGATTGATTTTCATAATTCCTACAAAATGAAAAAAGATAAGGCGAAACGGGAGAAGAAAAGGAAAAAAGTGAGAAAAGAGAAGAAATGGAGGAGCGAGGAGATATAACTAGAAAAGAAGCAAAGAAGAAGAAAGAGAGAGAAAAAAAGAATAATAAAGAATAATGGAGAGAGATTGAGAAAAACAAAAAAGGAATAAGAAAGGAGGAGAGGGAGAAAATTAACAAAAATAATAATAAAAAAATATTTTTTTAATAAATGCCCCCTCAGGAATAAGAAACCCGGAAGGTGCATACAAAATCGGTCGGTATGGGCTTTTATTGAGTTATTCGATTGATCAACAATCAGTTTCGGTCGATCGAGTCGATTTTTGTCCTAACAATATTCATCTCTAACTAGGGATATATTATAAAAAATGATTGACTTTAAAGTGTTAAATCACTTTTGAAATAATTGTTGATGACAAAATTTGGTTAAGAGAAACTCACCTAACCTTCAGGTGCCATCGACGATGACCTTGTAATTCGAAGAAGAAAATACTTGTAAAACAAAGAAAAATAGCTTAGATACCAAAGTAAGAGGTGAAAACTATTGAACGAAGAAGAAACTCAAAGTTCAAGTTCCAGTTCTCCCATATGGAACTGTAATGGTATATTGATAGGGATAATGACTTGGAGTTAACGTAGGATGAGATGATTTTTTCCATTATATATCCTATCGAATTTCACCTACGATGTTAGCCCCTCACTTCCAAGTTGGAAATCATGGTTTAACTTTTAATAGTTAGTTGGACAATTGGTGCTCAACTTGGGAATACTATATTTTCTAAAGCACGCAATTTTACCAAGAAATAAATGATTATAACAAAATAATTATGTCACATGCATCATTTAGTTATTAATTGATAACATGAGATCTAGACAAACTTGTTATCAAATTTTTAATGTAGCATTATAAAATTTCGAGTTTCAAATAAAACTTATAAAAAATTTTGTAATTTGGTAGAAATCTTCAAAGTTGAAAAGTTTTTTTTTTTTTCAAGCTAAGCACTTCATTCTTTGATGATCCTTTAGGGTTTGTCTTTCTATTGACTTTTTACTAGGGATTAAAATTCTCTAACGTCTTTCATACCATAAGACTTTTCCTACTTAAGGTTTGCCTTTTCTTTGGTTTATGACTATGGTTGTGTGAAATTTCTCAATGTCTTTTAATTACCATCAGATTCTTGAGACTTTTTCTGCTAAGGGTTTTTTCTTTTCTTTTGTTTATGACTATGGATGTAAAATTCTTCAATGTCTTTTACCATAATACTTTTTCCTTTGACTATATTTTGAACAAATTAAACCAAGTCTTGATTTTCTTAATTTTGGAATACAAAGGTAGAGCACTCTCGTCAAAAACTCACCTGACCTTCACGTACCATCGATTGTAAATTTGTAATTCAAAAGAATAGATCACTTGCAAAACAATCAGAATTACACACCAGTGTGGTGCTTGCCGCAAAACTCTTGGGGCATAAGTCAGTTTTCAACAAAGGGTCAAAACAAGCTCTTTAAGGAAGAAAATGAATTTACCTCTTATAATGAAGTAATATATTGGAGACTAAACCTAGGGTTTCTTTCATCCTTTTATGAATAGGACATCTGAAAAGCTGAACTAACTAGGCCTACACGGGAGGAATTGAATAGAAGCTTGCAAAGTGCAGACTCTATGGAGAGGGGTAAGATGGCCTCGACCTCCGAAACCAATGTGAGCCAATTGAATCGGGTGACCCAATTGCTCACCCACACTTCAATGGTGCCTATCTTGGACCTCTTTCCTACCCGTTTAGGGTCCGTCTAAGACAAGATTACTTTTTCGTTTTTACTCATAATTAATTGAAAATTTGCAAGGTATTATAACATTTTTATTGAAAATATTTTGTTTTTGAAAAGTATCTAAATTGGAAGGTAGGTAGAGAGAAGAGAGAGATTGGTAAATGATAATTGTAAGAAAAAGAATTAGATTCCAACATTGAATTGTTTTGTAGCAAAAATGCTCTTAAAAAACATAATGTGGATGGGTTCTCAATACTTGGATCACTTGTGTGGAATGTTCTTTCATATGTTCCTTTCAAATGAAAAATGAAACTCAAACAAAAGGTAGCTTTTCAGTTTAGTTTTTTTTTTCTTGAAACTTAAAAAGTAAAGGCAATAACATTGGTGATCTTAATGACATTGGCTTGTTTCTCACCAACTTTCTCATCTACTCATACACTTACTATTATTATGATTATTATTTTTGGATATTTTAAGTGTCTGAATTAGCTTGCACGCATCTCGACTAATTTAATGAAACAAATTAGTTAACACTAAGCATTTGTATTCGAAAAAAATTCATAAGATACTAAATTCTTAATAAGTAGTCGTCATGTATTGAACTTATTCCATCTATGTTGTTATTTTATTAAATTATATTAATTGCTTTATTGGATATAAATTTGAATATTATGTTTAATAAAACTCTAAATTTTCAATTTTTGTCGGGTAAATCAGCAAATTTTAAAAGAATTGAAAGGTCAGAGACTAGGTTTGTAAATTTAAAAGTTTAGAAACTAAATAAACAAAAACCTTGAAGTTTAGTGACTGAGTTTATAATTTAATTTGTTGGCAAAGTAAACTTGCACACATCACAGGCCTTTGTGTGCTTTCTGTCGACCTGCTCCTCCTAGCTATCCTTATCTTCCAAGTTGACCTACGGCAGAGTACTTGCACTTGTTTGGTGTTGAGTCGACCACATTTTGATATTTAAGTTAATACAAATAATGTATAGTTCAAGTAAGCACATAGAATAAGGTTAAAGTTTTCCTTTGGAGTTTACTTACTTTTCTCCCTTCGAGGTTGTTGAATGAGGCTATTAATAATGTTCTTCCTTTAACACTCGAGTGTGGTTAGTGTTATGCCGATCACAATGTCAGAAGTATTGAAGCCATTGAGGTTGTAGAGCGGCAGGGCAAGCTCAACTCAGTTATTCTTCGATTAGTATAATTTCTTTGGCTCGGCTAATCGACCCAAAACTCAAGAGTCTGACTTTCTCTTTTTGGGATGTATAGTGCCCTATGTCGCCTCCCAATTTTTTTAAAGCTTGGTCCGCCAGGTCTTGCCAGAGTAACCCTCAACATAATCAAGCATTTATAATATTCTAAAAAAAAGGTAAATTAAAGCCAATAAATGGTAGAGATGGTTTCTAAAAAGGATATATAATATAGCAAGTTGCATTGAGAACAAAATTGACGACAATGCTTGTGAATAATCCAACCTCACCTTTCATCTTTATGTCAAATTTAAAACGACATTCATATAATCATGGAATCAATTCTTCCTTTAAAATACCATTTTAATTCCATAATATTTCCCTCTTTTATTATTATTTTCTTGTCTTTTTTTTTTAAAAAAAAGAACTTTGTTTTGGAATAAGAATTTCCTTTCCACCTCACTAATAATTATTTTTCTCTAATTAATTAATTAAATAAATATATATAGGAAAGTTTTCGCAGATAAAAAAAAATGTCAAACTATTTATAGAAAATAGCAAAAAAAAAAAAAAAAAAAACATTGATAGACTTCTATCAACATCTGTTAGTGATAGACTTCTATCATTTCTATTATTGATAGACCTTGATAAATTTTTATCAGTATCTATCATAACTATCTAAAAATGTTGCTATTTTGTGTTCCTATATATATATATATATATATATATATCGAAAATGTGTAATTTCACTACTCTTAATTTTGATGTTTTATGTTATGGTTGATCCCACGTGGCATTTCAATTTCTTTGTAAAAAGTAGAGGTGCTCAATTATTCAGTTGCATAATGGAATTTTTTGTGGCATTACATCAAAGTGGATAATGTTAAGTAATGTAATCTATTATAACTTTAATATTCCATCTTACCCATTTGAAACTTTTCTAAATCTCAAGATAAATAATGTTTAATGCTATAAATAAGACGGTTTAAGTCATAACACTTGATTAGAAGTTTCAATTTTCTCGCTTCCAGTTGATGTTGAACTAAAATAATGTTAAATTATAAAAACAAATACACCTAAACCCTATAAATACTCATATTCTTTTAAAAGTTGCAATACTACTCTTGACCTTTCAGATACGTTTCAAAATTATCATTGGAGTTGTGCAGGAATAACCTAGAACAAACTTTTGGATTGTCGTCGTTCTAGGTCGGTCGTCATTCTAGGTCATCGCCACAGCATTCTAAGTTTCAATTTCTGTTTGAAATTTTAAAAGATTTAGTACTAGTTTTGAAACATTTATGAAAGGTTAAGGATGATATTGCAACTTTTGAAAGAATAAGCGTATTTTTTTTAGTACAATTAGGGATAGGAGGATCTGGACTATAGACTTTGTAGGCCACTAACACGTTTGTATTCTAGTTGAGCTATGTTCTCTTTGGAAAAATAAGGGTATTTTAGAACTAAAGGGAAAATTGCAGAAAGAATTTTCATGTTTTAGTAAAAAAAAAAAATTAATTATAATTCTCTCTTAAAATTTGTAATTTGTTGCAGGGTCAAGGATCAAACCTCCCACATCAAGGGAGAGATTGTATGATAACTAACACTATGCTAGCTCACTTTTGACTTGAGATATCGATAGTTCTAAAAACATGCCATGGTAGAGAAAGAATAAAATATTTTAACATCATATGATTTTTTACCATGGTGCAAGCTATATGAATGATAAGAGAATGCAAAATAATAAGGATTGATCAAGCCATTTAATTAAGGTGGGTAAGTAATCAATTTGGCAAAGTAAAGATGTGTAGAAAGTGCTGAAAGATGCAGCATTAGAGAAAGCATTTGTCATAGGAGAGAGGCAACCATTGACAAATTTTGAGAAGAAGTGTTGTAAGCTTTGGCTTGTTAGTCCCAAGATTCTCTTATGGATTATTTGCACCATATAGGGAATAAGGATCAACGTCAAGTCTAAGTCAAGAAGCAAATGAGTCGATATAGTTAACGTCTTAGGCTATGCTACGTAAACATGTGACGTAATGTCAAATATATGAAATACCAGTCAAGTCTACTATCATATAATGTAATATTGATTTTACGTTATTATTGAAGCTAGGGATGCAAGTGAAAACCGAAAAATAGAAGAGAAAAAAAGACAGCTCAAACCAACCGAAAACTAATGTCGATTTAGATTGAAGATGATTGAATTTTCAAATAAAGAAAACTGAATATTTTCGATTTGTTTTGAACTTTTTTATGATTAAACTAAAAATAACCAAGTCGATTGATAATGGTTATATTATAAAAGTGAAATAAATATCAAGACTATGATTAGGGGTGTTCGCGGGTTGGGTTGAGTTGATTGAAGCAGTTTTTAGACCAAATCCAATTGTTGTGATGGTAAATTTCTTCAACTCAAATAATCCTTATAAAATAATGAACTCAATCCAACCCAATCATAAAATATTTAGGTTTGGTTGGTTTGAATTACTCAAATCATTTACTTAAATCTCTTGTTCTAAAAATAAATAAAATATTAATATGTAAAAATTTTATTTAATTGTGTTTCATATATTGAATTAAAATTAACAACTCAATTTAAATTCGTATTATGAAAATTTTCTTTCCAACACACTAAAAAATTTATTTTTAAGACTTGTTGAAGATAAATTATCTAAAAAAACCATAAAATGAAATAAAATTAAAATAAATATATGTTTGTATAATTGTATCATAAGTAAAAAAAAATATAGACTTTTAAATTAATAAGTTCAAGTTGGTTCAAGTTAGTTTGAGTTATTTTCATTTATTTGAACTCAACCTAACCCAGAGTTAATAACCCAACCAAAGCCGTCCAGGATGGATTGGGTTGATCAATTTTTTTGGTCATTGCACTTTTTGAACACCCATAGCTATGAGTTAATTAAGGCTGCTTTGACGTCTACTGGTATCATTAAGGGTCTGTTCGAAGCACGAGAAATGTAAAGTTTTATTTATACATTATGTCCCTCCTTTCCACTCAATTTTTTTTTTTCGTTGTGCTGGGATAATAACAAATGGCAAAACGATCAAACCGAATCGACTAAGTCATCGTTTTTCATTTTAGAGCGATTCAATTATATTTCCTGAGTGATTCGATAAGATCTTCAATAATTATGTATATACTTAAACGGTCCAGTTCCAATTTGACACTCAAACTGAGTTGAACAAAACCTTACGCCCTAATTGACACAATATAGTTAACATCTTAGACTGGATTGATACCTTTATAATGGTACTTTATTAAGAGTGAAACAAATGAAATTACAAACCAAACCATCAAAAGCAACAAATAACTAACTATGGTAATGTAGAAAGTGAGCCCTATTTGTCACGTTTGGTGTTGTTTACTTGTGTTCTATATCGTTACTGACACATAGGACCTACTTCAAAATCTATAATAAAAAACACAAACTAATTGACGAGCGATAATGATATCCAATTGCATCTATAAATTACATCATATCATTATCGTAATCGTTACTGTTACAATTATTGATACCGTTCTAAAGAAAAAAATTATGAATTTTGACAAACTGTTACCATTTGACCCTCACAGGTAAAGGTAATATTAACGATAACAATAAATGTGACAAAATTCATAAGTCTAAGTAAATGCAATCAAAAGTAATCCAAATATATTTGCGATTCAAGCTCATTACAATTGATCTATCAATGAAATTCTATTACAATTACACCAATTTTTATTATGGTTTGGCAAACGTGGCCTAAAATTATTATAAACAAAGTATTAGACCAAAATCCAAAACGGTCGTTGTTTAATATTAAGGTATATAAACTACGGCCAATGCCTTTGCATAGTTTAAATCTTGGAAATTGCCTACAACCTACAGATTCATACCTTATCTTGAAATTTAACAAATCCATATCTGTAATCAATACTCTCAAGGCTGCAATCCTATATATATATCAATGAAATCCATTTCAAAATTCTCTACTTGATTGCATCACAAAAAAGAATGGATACATCATAATCTATAAAGTTTAGTTGGAAATAATTAGTACATATTCCTTTGGTGGGTATGACCAAATATGCTTTGTGGGTATCTATGATTGTGCCTTCTTCACATTTGGGATTAATTCCCTTCCAATGCCTTATAATTTACCATCTTCTCAAAGCATACAATTCCCATACTTTTTGCTTCATTTTCAAGCCAAACACAACCCCAATAATACTCTAAACCACTCTTTTTTAATCCTATAACCCAATCTTCTTTCTCTCTCTACCCCTCTCACAGTTTGAAGGTCTAAATTAGTTGGTTTGACTAAAATATGTATGTAAAGGAGTCAGAGACAGTTACCTTGAAGCTTTTCCTTGAGTATATATATGATCCTCATTGTTTTACCTTAGCAGAGGCCAAAGAAGATGAAGTATAATGAAATTTCTCACTTCAGCCACCCACAACACAAGCTTAAGTTTGAGTACTCAGAATCTCCATTCAAGTGTGATGGCTGCAAGGAGGTGGGTATAGGCTCTCGCTACAAATGCACGGTCTGTGACTTCGACCTCCATGTGCATTGTGCCATCCCTTCCTCCTCTATCTCACATCCTTTCTACACCAAGTGCTCCTTTCAGTTCATGTCTCGCCAGCCTGGCAACACTCCTCGATTCTGCAATGCCTGTGAGAAGGATGTCACTGGCTTCATTTACCACTGCAAAGCTTGTGGTTTTGATCTTCACCCATGTTGCGCTAAGCTCCCGATGGCACTCAGCGATGGTGAAATCAAGCTCTACCTTTACAAGAAAGTGAGTGCTTTGTGTCATAGGTGCGGGCGGAAGGGAAGAAGCTGGAGTTACAGGTCTTCCTGTAAGAAGTACAATCTACATGTAGCTTGTGTGAAAGAAATGCTTGAGGAGAGTTGGCATGAATTGCATTTTGGAAATGGGAAATCTATCAAGTTGGAGACAAGAATTCCTAGTCTTAAGAATACTCTTCAGACTCATCACAACAAGGGCAAGGGCAAGATGAAGAGGTGTTGTGAGATGGCTGGTATGGCCGTCCAAACTGTTATATCTGCAGTACTGGGAGATCCAACGGCTCTGATTGCCGGGGTCATCGGGGTCCTAATATCAGCAGCATAATTGTCCATGATGTCAAGTTAGGATTAGGATTAGGATTAGAATCAGGTTTGTTTAGTATGAACTTTCTAGTAGGATATCAGACCATCATGAGTCTCATGATATCTTTTATTTGTAGCCAAAATTCCAAAAGCCTAACATGTTAATTATTTCTCTAATATAGTACATCATTT
This sequence comes from Lagenaria siceraria, assembly GCA_002890555.2. Lineage (NCBI taxonomy): Eukaryota > Viridiplantae > Streptophyta > Magnoliopsida > Cucurbitales > Cucurbitaceae > Lagenaria > Lagenaria siceraria. The sequence continues at coordinate 5,121,218 of CM016491.1, read as the reverse complement.
TCTCTGACCAAAAGAAAAGGAAATAGTACTTTTCTTTCAAGAACTGAATTTCCTATGAGTTCACATAATATAATCTAAAATGGCAGTTTACCAAAAAATGAAGATGGAAAAAAGAAAAAAAAAAAGCCAAAACCTGCAGATTCTCCATCTTTAGTCCTGAACCTCTCATGTACCAAAAAAAAAAGCTTGTATATCTATCTATATCAAACAAGACCTATTTACAATGACTGAACAGCGAAGATACCGAAGCTAAGCACAAATTTAAGAAGGCATATAACACAACAAGAAAAACTTAATAACAACCGAACATAAGGTACAATAAAGATAGTGTAATAAAACACAAATTTAGGTTAAGAACAAATAATAATATTGAAGAGGGGTCGATCAAATGTAGTTCAATCTTGTCTTTTGAGAGCTTCATCTCAAATATAAATTGTTGTAAGACATTCAAAATTCAATACGATGATATTTGAATTTGAACACAAACTTAAATCAAGGGATGTGTAAATTATAGTCTATATAAATCTCTTTTTAATTTAATTTGAAACTACGCAAAAACAACTGTTACAAGCTCATGGAGCATGAATATCGAAATATCCAAGAAGTCCATCTTCATAAACTACAACGTTTTGATAATGCCTACTGCTGAAATATGTGATTCCCTTTTCTCTTTCAGGAGCTCATCAATTAGTTGTTCATCTATGTCATGCTCAAAAATATTTCCAAAATTGGCAAAAATATAAATATAAAAAAGAGAGCAATAATGTATACACCAACATAGATACACATACACCCGCAAATATGCCTCCCCTATTCATTTTATCGATGTTAAATCACTGATTGACCCAAAAGTTTTAAGCTTATAGGTTATGATAAATTTAATTATATCAACACTTAAACACTCTCCTCACTTGTGGGTTTGAAAATTTATAGAATACCTAACAAGTGGGAATCAATATTAATTGGGGAAGGAATGATATTACAGGATTTGAACACAAGATTTCCTCTAATACCATGTTAAATCGCTAACTAAACCAAAAGCTTAAGCTGATGGGTTATGATAAATTTAATTATATCAACACTTCAACAATCAAGACCTTTCCTTTAAAATTTATCCAGTTCAAATTTATACAAATTCCGAAACATGCACGGGTTGGATCAGTCCTATATTGAAGCCGTCCAATATCAAAATACGGGCTTGGAACAATTTTGATTCTGGGCCGTCCTAAAGTTCTCAAGGAAAAGCTAGACATTTTTACTTTCAATTTGGGGTCTTAATGGGTTGGTTTACAAGAAAGTAAGACATGCTTTATGGCTTGGCGTGGAAAAATAAGAAATAGAGAGATAGAATGAGAGAGAGAGAGAGAATGACAAAGTAAAGGCAATATTCCAGAACAGAGATGCATTCAACAAAGAAACGACAATAGTGTCAATAAGAAAAAGGGTTTTGCTCAGAGTGAAAGGAACGCCTGAAAAGGGAATAATGAATAAGAAAGAAGAAAAAATAGTTGGGCATACCTCATATCTAGAAAGGAGGGCCAAAAGTCTACCTGTTAATTGAATGTGTTTGGGTCTTCTTTAACTTGCCTACACAGTATAGCTTTGAGATTTTTCCTGAAAGATGATGAATGAAGCACGCCTTTTTTTGGTCCAGACCCTTGTAAAAGGTACTCCAAAATCTGCTCTACCTGATCAATACCGACCATGAAACTAAGAAATTTTGACCCCATTGATCAATTTTTACTATATAGTTAATTTGCATCTTCTATCATGAACCAGCATCACAATTTCAGCAAAATTTCCTTTTTCAGAAAGTGAACTTACCCTTTTCCTGTCAATAACATCAATTATTTATATTGTCACAGAATGCCATAAATTACATCCCACTTGAAGCAGCCCCCCCCCCCACACACACACCAATCCAAGGAAGAAGGAATAAGTCAGGAAATAGGACAGAAATGTAATGGCAAACTAGTGAGATTATTTACTTGCATAATGTTCAGTTCTGAAAGTGTAATTTATAGCTAATATTTTTTTTTATAGCTAAAAGACTTGCAGAAACTAATTTACGATACACGATCTACACATGATATCTATCGAACGAATTTCATAATTAATTTAGAAAATGATACGTCAATCCAAACATTACTTAGTGGATAAGGTACTTATAACAATCTTAAATTAAAAGTTGAACGTTAGATCCCCTGCCTCGCAATTCTTTAACTAAAAAATCAGAAAAGATATGCTTGTTGCTTACAAAAGTATTGCTTTCTAAATAATATTTCTTAATAAGGTTAACAAAAAGAAGTCATTTCCAAACATATATTATTTCAAAAGACTATTGAAAACATTTATGATGTCACACATAAAATAGTGCTTTTACATTTCAATAATTAAAAAAGAAAAAAAAAATACTACTTTGCATCTCCAAACATTCTACAATGATTACTTTCTATTATATGCATGTATTAATGAATCTATTTTGAATACTTCAGAGATATGATAGAAATACCTCATGAGACAAAATCTGGATAGTATAAAGTACAGCAAGGAACTGTTATGACACAGCACAAGGCTCTTCTCCTTCTCTGTTGCAGTCCAAGAAGTAATTTGGTTGGTACTATTTTCAGTCTCCATTCTCCCATCTTCTTAATCCTATAACCAAACATGACAAAGGACAGTCACCCTTCTGTGGCACCAAGATTGATCCGTATAATTCAAATCCATGAATCATAACCATTGTCCTTTTTTTACTTCTAGATAAGGGACAATTTCATTAAAGAATCAAGGAAAAAACATCGTCAGGACCAGGTAGAGATCACCTGCACCCAACATCTGAAACAATAAGACTTCCCAATCCAAATTAATCAAGATAAACACTTTGATTACAAAAGAATTTTTCAAACTAGAGGCCATGAAATGCTACTCAGAAGAAAAAGGGGTCAAAAGAAGAGTTCTCATCTCTGCCCTGATTGAACCATTAGCACATTATGTATAAGCATTGTATATTGAGATTCAAAAGGTTAATATTTTGAGTACAAGTACAACAACTACAGAAATGAGGGGTCAAACCTCCAATCTCTAAAGAGGAGGTTATGTCAATTACCGCTGAGCTAAACCCACTTTGACTTCCAAAGTTTAATATTCATGTTGATCAAACAAGTGATTCACTACTTTTTTGGATGAGAATTTTGGATAGAGAAGTTACCAATTGTTGTCATTGTCAAAGAGTGAGGGACACGTTGAACAGTCGGTTGGTCGAGAATGGGGTCTCCCACTCTCTCTCTCTCTTTCTCCCCTGTAGATAAATGGTCAGTATGGCCCAGCTTCTGCACAGTTTTGGTATCTAGTTGTAGCACCAAGGAAACTTCAAAAAGGAAAAGGATCATACCTCATATTCAGTGCATTTCCGCCGTTTTTATACGGTCTTATCATGGACCCATGATTCACATGCCCTGCTAATCTTCTTTCAATTTTCTCTGTATATAAATATATAAATTGATTCACTACGTACCCATCTTCTCCTCCATTCGACCCATTTCACCATTTTTCCCTCTTCCATTTCTCTAGAAAAGCAAAAATCATGGGGGTTTGTGCCTCATCACAGCACTCAAATGCTACCCTCACGAATTGGCCCTTCACTGCGAAAATTATTCATACAGATGGTAGGCTACAAGAATTGAGGCACCCAGTAAAGGCTGGCCACATTCTCAATCAAAATCCCAACTGTTTCCTCTGTAGTTCAGAATCTATGAAAATCGATTCAATCGTTCCCCAAATTTCCAGCGACAGAGAACTCGAATTGGGTGAAATTTATTTTCTAATCCCGCTCGCTAAAGCCCATCTGCGGATCTCCCTAACGGATTTATGTGAATTGGCCGCCAAAGCAAATGTGGCCCTCGCTAGCTCCAAGAAGGCGTATCCGTCATTGAAAGCGGCGCCGACCGCCGTTGGGTACCGAATCGGAGCGGCAGGGACGTTGTACTGAGATTCAGGCGAACTGGGTTTAAAACCATTTGGAAGAAGAACCGGAGGCTGACGGCGAATGGTGACAAGATTGCATCTGAAGAATGCGTCTATGGCGAAAGCTGTGTAGTTCAGAGATGAATTTGTTTCTGTAAATGGAAATAGAGCAGAAAGCTGAGAATGCCTTCAAGGAAAAAAAAAATTGCAAACTCTAATATTTTTTAGTTATTATTCTATAATTTTTTTTTTCCTTCTTGTATTTAAATCCGGGGCAAATTTCACAAAAATTAGGTAGTTGCAATTTCACCCTCAAATATTTAATTATAAAAAGTTTAACCCCCATATTTATATAGTGTTAAAATTAGACCCTAACTCAAATTTATATAATTATTGAAATGGTAACAATTGTATAAGTTTGAAGGTTCAATTTTTATCATTTGGGAGTTCAATTTCTACCATGGTAAGTTTAAGGGTCAAATTTTAATACTTGTATAAATTTGAAGACTTAACTTTTACGATTGAACGTTTGATGGTGTAATTGCAACTGTCACCATACTTTAAGATGATTTTTGCAATTTACTTTAAGTCTTATATATAATTCGGTAAATTATTATTTTAGATTACTTGTATTTCATTTAAAAGAATAAATTATTACAAAATGGATCCAACCTTCAACAGAAAATATATGATAATTACTTCAACATTTTCATTTTAATTTATTGTGTCAGTTTTCTCTCTTTTTCTAGGTTAAATATTGTGTAGTGGGTTGACAGTTATCATTGAAATAAGCTCGCTTCGACATACTTATTTTAATTTAGTATTTCATCTCTCTATTTGTCTAGGTTAAATATTAAGGTTGTTTTCAAAACTGGAAAAAAATATCAAACTATTTACAAATATAGAAAAATTTCATTGTTTATCCGTGATAGACCGCAATAGACTTCTATCACTAGGTGATAGACCGTGATAAACAGTGAAATTTTTTATATTTGTAATAGTTTTATATTTTTTCTATTTATAATAATTTTTCCAAATATTATGTAGAGGGTAAATCCAAATACCTTTCATTTTTTTCGTTTCTTACATATCACATTTTCATTTTCATTGAGCATGTGAGTGATAAAGTGATATTTATTATAAAGTATTATTTTAAGTCTCATTTGATAACTATTTAATTTTTTAAAATTAAGCTTATTTTTTCTCAATTTCTTACTATATTTTCTACTTTTCTTTAGTAAAACAGTTGTATTCTTAGCTAAATTTAAAAAACAAAAACAAGTTTTTAGAAACTACTCTTTTTTTAAAAAAAGAAAAAAAAAACTTGGCTTAGTTTTTTAAAATATTGGTAAAAGAAATAGATAACAAAAAGTATCAAATAATTATCAAAAATAAAAAAAAATCAAATAATTATTAAACGAGATCTTAATTACTGGTTGGATTTCAACCATATTTAACCTTACTTGTTCCTATTTCTTTCTTTTCTTTTCTTTTTTCCTTTTTCCTTTTCTCCAATTCAAACTCTAGTATTAATATTGGTACTATAAAGTCTATAATCGAATAAGTTGTTTCACTCTAGAGGCCTACCTTATACCACATACAAAACACATGAATTACCCAATAAAGTTATCCACATCTTATAATAAATTTAATAAAATAAGTTGTTTCCATTTCACTCTTATTTAATGCACTTTTCTTTATATATATATATATATATATATGAGTCAGAATAAAAGAGTTGTTTTCAAATATAAAAAAATTAATTAAATTATTTACCAATGTAGAAAAATTTTACTGTCTACTACCGATAGATCGTGATAGACTTCTATCGCTTATAAAAGTCTATAACAATTTATTGCTATACATAGTAAAATTTTTCTATATTTATAAATAGTTTGATATTTTTTCAATTTATAATAATTTTATTAAATAAAAAGTGAGTAATCCTTGATTCATAGAGTCACTTTAATTTCATTCTTCATGTTTTGTTTTGTTTTCTATTCTTTTAATAAAAAAAAAAATATTGACTAAAATATTAGAGTTCGAGATCTCTCATTCTATATTGTGTTGAATTAAAAAATTAAATTAAGTATGAATAATACAAACAAAAAAAATAATTAAGTAACCAAAATAGTATTTAAGATATAGCCCAATAAAAGTATGATAAAAATCCAATACAGAAAACTAAAATTTAAACCAAAAGTTTTATGGAAAGTAATTTAGGAAGAACTTTTAACAAGGGTTTATTTAAAAATAATTTAAATTTACTTTGGCGTGGAATAAAAGTAATTTCATTGTCGGTTTGAAAGTAGATTATATTTTTATATATTTAGGAAAATGCATAAAAACTAATAAAATAAAAACGTCATAGAACTAAGCAACATGCTATCCTAAGTCTAGTAAAATAATCATAGAACTTTTTTAAAAATAAAAAATAAAATAATCATAGAACTAATCATAGACATTTTGATGTGATATCTCATGATTGTTTCCTATAGTTTTCTCCTTTCCAACTTCAAGAGGAGTACTAAGTAACTCCATCATTTAGGGTAAAATTATTATTTTAATCAATACAATTTAGAGCTTATTATATTTTAATTTTTATACTTTTAGGGACGGTTTGAAGCGTTAGATTGGTTATTATAGTTTATGTTTGGCATGTAGATTAATTTAATCTGAATTATAAATGAGGAGAGATGATGGTTATTAAATAGTAAACATTATATAGACAATGAGGATCTTTAGTTACTAAATAGTAATTATAAACTTCAAATATTATAATGGAAGGTCTAAATATTGAGTGAGCATAATATCTCAGTCCACTGATCGTTCAAATTTAGTCGACGTTTATTAAAAAATTCAAGTTAGTGATAGACAGTGATAGACAGTGACATTTAGCTATATTTGGAAACAACCTTAATAATAATAATAATAATAATAATAATAAAACAATAACAAATTCTATTACAAGATATGAATATGTTTTCAAAATTTGTAGAGAAGTTAATAGAATTTTTTTTTAGAACATAGTTACTCAAATCTTACCTATTTATTATTATATATCAAAATATCCAAGTTAAATAGAACATTATATTTAAAACTAGGTAGATTTTTCAATCTTTTAACTCATAATTATTGTATATGTAGATATTCTCTTGGCACATTTTTGGGGAAATTACTAGCTCACATATTTATCTTTTATATTTTTAAATTTTCGATGTTGAACTCAATACTCCAAACACTCACTTTTAAGAGTTTGATATATGTTTTAAGTTACAACTAATCATCCAACTACCATGTTTGGGGCATCCAATGTTATGTCTTGACAAGTCACAAGTTCATTATTTGACCCGATTCAACTTTATGCTTTAATAATTGAGTTTATGTTTGTGATATAAAGGAATAACATCTCCAATTTTAATAGTGTTTTCTTTGGTTATGAATTTTATAAAGGACTTTTTTTTTCTCATTTATAGAAAAATAGAATATTTAATTAAAGGTTAATTAGGATTTAGAATTCCGATTTGGCACCTCATGACTTCAGTATTCTTTTGCAACCTGACAATATGACAACCTTGTTTGTCTTGAACTTCTTCGAAGAAGTGAAGATTATCACCAAAACCAACACAAGTTCTTTCAGCATGTTTTGTCCTCTAACATGCTTTTCAGAAAATTTTCCAGGAGGTCACCTAAGATAGAATTGATTCAAGCTAAGCATCGCTTAACTATGGAGATCCTATGAATGAGCCACCAAAAAAGAAGGTATACATTATTTGTATTGGTAGTAACTATCAATTCTCTTAAGCATTTTTTAACCATACTTTCATATCCTCAAGATCACTCTCATTACGATCTGATCTTGGTACATTCATGTACCCCTCCCAAGCTCGAGCGTTATATCAAAAGTTGACAAATTCAACTGGTATATATGGTAGCAATTAGGAAAAAAAAAACTTTTCACTTTTACCACATGCAGAAATAAATAGAAAAATAACATATAACGGAGGAATTAAAAGAAAGTAACAAAATAAGGAACACAAGAATTTACAATGAAAAAAACTCCCGACTAGATAAAATTAAGAATTATTAAAATCATACATAATTCTCTCCTTAACTTTAGTTACAAAAGAAATACTCTCTCGAAGCATTATACTAGCCACTCAACTAAAGTTAGAATACCAGGTTTAATGTGTGCTTCAAATTAGGATGATTCCAAACTAAATTCATAGACTCTTTTTATAGTAATTAGGGTCCATGACTTATTTGTACATTTCTAATGAGGAACAATTACTCTTCTAATATATATTACCAAAAATCCAATAGCAACATCAATTAATTTTATATATATATTTATTGTACAAATGGATAAAGATGAAAGGATGAAAAGAACAAGAAGTACAAATGTTCTAAGGCTCAACTAATTGAAGACTTAAAGTTCAATCAATTGAAGCAAACACACACCAAAATTTAAGAGTGCTAATGGGATGATCTTGTTCTCTCAAGTTTGGAAAAAGATGTTTGATAATTGATCAAATTTATAATTACCTATTTTATTTATGAATTGGTTGCACAAGATAAACTTAATCTTAATCCCATAAAATAAATGGGGATGGTAAAGAATTTGAAAACTCGAAATTCAATGAAAATTATATAATTGTATTTCATGTTTTCAGATATGCGTTTGGTAACATATTCAAAAATTGGATTCTAATTTAAACAATTGTTAAAAATGGGTTTGATACTATATTTATAAATCATAAAAAAAATTTAAAAAAATGGTTGTAGTTGCCCACTAAATATTAATTGACATTAAACTATTATTAATTAATTTATGAATATATTTTATGTAAAAAAAATGTTGTATAATTATTATTTTATAATATTATATAATGTATAGGGACAGTTGCAAATATAGTAATCAGGCCCAAAGTATTTGCAGATATAACACAATGCAAAAGAATTTGCAGATATAGTAAAATTTAAATTTTGTTTTCCAACTATATCATTGAAAGACGATATCACTAGTAGAGGCCTATCAGTGATAGATCATATAGCTTGTCTATCAGCAAAAAAGTCTATCACTGATAGATTTTGCTATATTTACAATTTTTTAAAAATATTGCTATACACTTAATTATTATCCTTAAAAGTGCTATACCCAACGTAATTACCCTAATTTATAATACATTGTATAATGCATATTTTAATTTTAAAAAAATGAATTAAGTTTGTAACATGATCGATTGTATTTCTAAATGTTTTTATCTTTATTTAATATGATTATGCATTTTAAAATTTAGAATTCAAAATGTGGATATAAATACAATGAAAAAGTTGAAAACATAAATATATTGTTTTCAAAATTTAAACAAAATTCGAAATTGTCTTAGCCTTATTAACTCATATTATCTGATTCAATCATAGAAGTATTATACCACATGGTTTTAATTTAATTTAAAGTGGATTTTTCTTGAGACAAAAAGGCAGAACTGTGCTGTCGTTAAGAAAGACAAGGCATTTTAACATGCAACACCAAACACAATTCTCTATTTATTAAATTTTATAGATTGAAAGTATTCGATTATATTTATATTTGTGTTCAATGTACCATTCTCATTTTTTTGATTCGAGGTTGTCTTGTCTTTTCAGTTTTCATTAGGTTTTGGTACATACCCAACTATCTCATGCAAAATAAAGTTAGAATTTTGGTCTATAATTTATGTGGGTAGTACGATTTTTAAGTAGATAGTCACTATAAATTGGATACAGACACATTACGTTCTTTCTAAATCTTTTATTTTACTCACGACTTTTATTAAGTACTAAGTAGATTCATGATAGTTTTGATTTTTCTTTATCTTCATATATCTTTGTCATTTTAGTTTAATTAATCATCAAAGGTCGGCTTTCAAGTTCTTAGATATCTCAATTATCTATCTAAACGTATTGACACAAGAACCACCTAAATCCATTTTATTATTCAACTTTTTTTTTTTTTTTTTACTAAATCAACTATTTAACTCATACAATCAACTAAATATAAAAAGATCAATTCATTTGATTCCTTTGACACATGAATAGCTAAATGTCACATATTTCATTAGTGTTTTCAAACAGCTAGGATTTTATCAAGCCACAAGATTAAAGCATTAACTTTTAAAATCAATAGAAGGGCAATTCACTTTCTCCCAATTAAATCATAGAATTAAATTTGTAATTTAACCTATATATATTAGGGGTGTACATCGGTCGGTTGATGTTGGTTTTGGGTAAAAACCGGCACCGAAAACCGACCAGAAAAAATGATTGAAATTCGACCGATATCGGTTAGTTCCGTCGTTTTTTTTTTAATACCTCATATATTTAGAACTTCATTCTTCATGGACTTGTGGATATGGAAGAAGAATGGGAGGGAGGAAGGAGGAAAAATAAATTAATTAATTAAAATAAATATAAAAAAGGGAAAAAAAACTACTACACTAAGGGACTTCCCTGATCAATCATGGTTGATTTGGTCAGTTTCGACTAGTCGAATCAGTTTTCAGTACTTTTATGTACATCCCTAATATATATATCTATTCACTTAGGCAAAAAAGATACCCTGAATTTTAAATTTAGTGTCAACTTTAAAATTATATCTAACAAGTCACTATTTTAAATTTAAAAAATCAAATAAATCATTTAAAACCTTCAATTTTGTGACCGATAAATTCTTAATCTAATTAGCTTCATCCTTGTAAGCTTAGATAGTATTGCATCGTTTAACATGGTTAGTTGCTTTTAAGCTTTGTGGTGGTAAGTATTAAACTAATTAGAAATCTATTAGAAACATTTAAAATATAACTACTTAAGATACAACATTAAAAGTTTATGGAGTAGAATCTGTAATTTTACTTAAAAAAAAAAAAAAAAAAAAAAAAAAAAAAAAAAAGACAATTTGATTATGTTCTGTTTAGATTGTATAAAGTTAATCTATTTATTCATTTAATTGACCCAATTTTATGTTTAAATAATTGAAATTATTTGATAACTTCTTGGAAACTTTATTGATATAGTGGAAATGCCTAATAGAAACAATTCTACAGGTTATAATAGAACAAAATGTAACTTTAATTTCTCGATTCGAGAGATTCCATATTGGAGTGTATTTGGAATATATTTTTAAATGTTTAATTTAAAAAATAAGTCATTTAAAAAAAATTGAAATATTTGTCAAGCACTCAAAATAGATTTTAAAGTGCATTTTAAACAATTTTTATCCAAATGCCGCCCCGTGTCACGTCTCAAGTTCAAAAAGGTTACCATGACCCAGGCTCCATTCAAGTTTGGAGTGCATTCAAGCGCACTCCCAATTCAAGAAGATCTCACGGGCCTTGTACAACCTATCTCGGTCCAACTCGAAAGGAAAACTAAAAATTCTAAGTCAATGGTATACGAATACAATATCACGATTCAAATAGAGGTAAGTCCAAAATCCTATTGAGTCTCATTTTCTCAAATCCTAAGGTTTGTTATATTTTATTCTCTAATTTTTACTTAATTATTGGAGTTAGTATGACAAGCACCACACTGGCAGACAATTACGTTTCTCATATTTTACGGGATATCTCATTCTTCCTATAAAAATTATTCATGCAACAACATTATCATATTATCATTATTTGAGTTTGGAAGGGAGTAATTTTTTATTTACATTATTAAATCTTCCGTTTTCTTATTGCATAGTTTTTTTTTAATTGTCATTTTAAGCATAGTTCGATGAGTATGCATATACATTCGATCAAGAGGTTTAAGATGTTCAAATCTCCCTCCATTTTCACATAGTGATGAAACTCTAAATCCTTTAATTTTCTATTTTTTAAAATTAAATTTATAAATATTATTTTTATTTATAATTTTCTTATTTTATTACCTACTATCAAGAAATATTTTCAAAAATCGAAGTCAAATTTTAAAATTAAAAAAAAATGAAAATTTTGAATTTTTTTCTAAAAAATTCGACATAAAATTATTCAAATGTGTTTTTAAGAATAACAAAATTTGTCAAAAAAAAATTGTGAAGAAAAGGAGAAAAAACTCCTAAATAATAATTTTTTTTTTGAAAAAAAAAAGATGCTGATAATAAGTTGTTAAAAAATAAAGTACTAAAACTAAAACTTTTGAAAGTGCTTTTAATTTTAGAAAGGAATAAAAAAGGAAAACCAATCATGTGGATTGTCTTTAGATGGTTCATTAATGAAATCAAAATATTTGGAACCTTGCACATACACATATTTAAATATTATATATATATAATATTCTATATTTTATACATACAATAAGCCATCACGTCTACTCTTTAATAATAATGCATATGACACACACGAAAATTATTTTTTCCATGTCACAAAATCACTTTAATTATTATTCGATATGACATGATCAAGAGGTGATACATTTTTCTAGGAAAATTGTCAGAAAATAACATGCTGAAGGTTTTATCTTATAAAACTAAGCTCTCTTTTTAACCTGCTGAAGGTTTCAAAAGTTTTTCTCAGTCCATTTTGAGTGAGATTGTCAATCGAAATTTAAAAAATTAACTTTTTCAATTGTTTTGAGCCTTCTCGATGAAATCTTGGGCAATATTACCACCAAGAGTCTATTAATTTTTTTCAAATATTATGTAATCTTTCTAAAATTTATACCAAATCTTACCTGATTTTTCAAATCTTCTCCAAATTTGACCATCTCTATCAAATCTTATATTAAATTTTTAAATAATTTTTCAAATCTTTACCCTAATTTGTGAGTTCTACAATTATATGAATTTCTAAATTTACAAGTGAATTTATTAATTATGATTTTCCAAGTGGATATGAGGTGGAGTGTGATTTTTATATTTTAGAAAATATCAAATTTTGCAAAAATTAGGTAAGATTTAGAAAAATATAAAAAGTTCCAAATCTGTCCGAGATTTCACCGAGAAAATCCAAATATATAGAATCTCAGTGTTAATTTGGCCCGAGATAACATCGAGATCTTAATTATTATTATTTTTTGTAAAATTTGATTTTGGATGAAATATTTGAAAAATTAGGTAAGATTTGATATATATAAAATTTGAAAAGATTATATAATTAATATTTGAAAATTTTTGGTAGAATCTCGGTAGTAATATTGTCCGAGATGTCACCTAGAAGGCCTAAAACAATCTATTTAGAAAAGGTTAATTTTTTAACTAACCTTGCTTCTCTATCTCACCCGAAATGGATCGAGAAAAACTATTTGGATGACTTTTTAAAAATGGTACTAGTTTTTTTTTTTTTTTTTTTTTTTAAGAAATTCGTGTTATCTTTGACAATTTCCCATTTTTCTATTCATTAGGCTAATTTCTCATTTAATTCATTTTGGTCGTGTTAAATATTCAAAGTTATATATCTCTAGTAAATTGAATTTTTGGACTTCATTTAAAATTAACGTCAAATTTTAAAAATTTCTGTCACGTATCATTTACTCCGCTTTATTATTTATAATAATAGTCTTTATAAGATCAACTACTTTTATTGAAAAGAATTTGATGTAACATTGTAAATTTCTATGTTTTGACTTTTAAATATTTGATAATTACTTTGCTTTTTCGTTTTTTTTAAAAAAATTGTTTAAAGAAAAATAGAAAACAAAATGAAATGGTTTTTGGAATCAATTTTCTAGAGGACTCTCTTGAAATATAAAAAAATGAGTCGAAATATTTACAAATATAAAAAATTTCACTATTTATCAACGATAGACCGCGATAAATTTCTATTGCTCGAAATGAAATTTTTCTGTATTTATAAATTAAATTGTTGTTCATGGTTCTTTATGGGATCGATATTTGGACTCCATCTATTTTATACTACTTTTTGACGGTGTATATTTGCACTAGGAGACTGTTGGTTCCAACACCGAGTATTTCAAAGCTTAAGGATGGAATTTAACTTTTAAAACTATATTGGGACCACATTTATAATTTAACCTAATAGTTACTAATTAATACATGATTAAATTATCAATTTAGTTCTAAATCAACTTTTAAGTCAGTATCTACTTGATCCTGAAACTTTAAAAAATATCTAATAGATTTCTAAGTTTTTAATATTGTGTCTAATCAGATCTCAAAAAAATTCAAAATTTTTAAAAAATTAGTTGATCTATTAGATATAAAATTGAATTCTATGTTAAATAAAACTTCGAATTTTGAATTATGTGTCATGTAGTTTCGTGAATCTTATGACATTAAAAAATTCATAGACTAAATTTGTAATTTAATTGTAATACAATTTATTTATTTTTTAGCTCCTATTTTTGTGAATATATTTTAGGATTGTTTTCGAATATAAAAAAATGAGTCAAACTATTTAGAAATATAGAAAAATTTCACTGCTTCTATCTCTTGAGCGAGTGATAGAAGTCTATCGCGTCTATCATTGATAGATAGTGAAATTTTTCTATATTTGTAAATAGTTTTATATTTTTTCTATTTATTATAATTTTCCTATATTTTACCTCAATTATAAAAAATTTATTTTCACAAGGAACAAAATTCTTAAACAAACTAATGAATATGAATGTAAAGGTCATACTGATAATAATTGAGAGTGCATTCGAGTATAACATTAATTATCATTCAAAAAGTCGATTATTTGATTCTGCAAAATTTAAACAATACAATAATAATAACTCAAATTACATCCAACAATGAAGCTTTTGAAAGAGAGAGAAAAAAAGAAAAAAGAAAAAAAGACTTGTGTTTATGAACAAATGCATTTATTTAGATGAAAATTGAGCATATAAAAAAGATGTTTAAGAAGTGGAAGAAGGCTTCATCTCAGCTTTAATGGCAGAAACCAACTGATCATAAGCTTCACCCCATGCCCCTTTCATCTCCACACTCCACATCTCTGGAATTCCTTCCTTAATAGTCTCCAAAAGTGCAAACTTTGTCACCTATCCAAACAAAAAAAAGTTTAACTATCGAGCCCCGACCGATCGGAATCATGACAATAGAATTTTAAGTTTGAAGATCAAAATAGAATACATGGCTACCTCAAAATGTTCGTCGAGAACACCATACTTGAGGTGAGAGGCGCCCAGCCTCTTTATGGTGGTTTCTTTTGCAGCTGCTATGCCACCTTTCCGAAGTTGAACAGCCGACTCGCAAGTCTGCGATATTCAAACGAAATTATGACGTTTGCTCAACTAATTAAAACATGTCTTTGACTAAAATGTCAGAATGAGGCTAACGTTTAGTTAAAAACTTACTAGAGTGAAGACATTCAAAGCATGAGGTTTCAACTTTGGATTTTGCTCCAATGGAACTTTCGAATCTCGTAGAAAAGGAAACATCTTTTGAGCCGATGGTGCAATTTCAAATATCCTAAACTCCAACAAAAAATAAAAATAAAAAATAAGAGAATGGTCGATTCTAATACGTCAATACAAACCTTTCGATTTACGGAAATATCGAATAGAAAAGGGATCGAGAATTTTACTTGAGGAAGAATTTGACAGCCAAATCAGCAGCATTCTTTTTCATGACACTCCATGATTTGATCACAAGAGCTTCTTGCTCTTCAGTGAAAACTCTGCCTTCTCCAACTGAGCCCATGTCTCTGTTTTGTTTTGTTTTTTTTTTTTTTTTTTGAGTAATTTCATATTGGATGATCCTATTTATGCACTAACCCAACATGTTTTTTTTAAAAAAAAAAAAAAACAAAAAAAATCTTTTCTTGGGTTAAAATTTACCTCTTCATTGAAATGAAAAGCCATGGCAATTTGGATTTTGCTTCTTTGACTAAAAAATTATAAAGTTATAGGCCCACAAGGCAAGGACAAGACATGTAATAAAACAAGGGGCTGTCTTGAAAAACTGCCAATTTTGCAGGTTTTTTATTGGGTTTGGTCGGATTATTGTGGTAAAAAATAAAAATAATGGTGAATTTAATTTTGTGTTTTAACATTTTGTGGTGAATTAGCAAAGTTGATGGCTTGTATAAATCAAATTTCAAACTCCTCATTTATTTGGGTTTTTTTTTAATTAAAAAATTAGTCTTGGCATGGACTCACTGATCAAAGCATGGGAGTTGTTGGGTAATTTTTTATTTTATTTTATTTTATTTTATTTGTTGTTGGGTAATTTTTTATGTTTTTTTTGGACAAGAGTTGTTTGTTGTGTGGGATAATTCTCTTCTTTGGTGAGCTACATATTAAAAGTTTATTTTATTATTAACTTTTGACATCGAAAAATTCATCAGATATTTCAAATAAATGGTTTCAACCCGACCACAGAATTAATATATGGTGGTTGTCAACCTTCGATTAAATAGGGAAATTTTAAGCTAGAAGCTTTATTTTTCAAAATATATATATATATATATATATATATATATATACACGTATTTGGTTAAATTATAAGTTTAGTCACTTAATTTTTATGTTTGTATCAAATAGAGCATTCAACTTAGAAAAATATTTAATTGGTCAATTTTTTAATTCTATATTTAATAGATGGTTTAAATACTACTTTGGTTCTATACTTTTGGTTTTGGTTCAGTTTGGTCCTTATACTTTCAAAATGTTCATTTTGGTATCGATACTTTGAACTCTGGTTCATTTTGGTCTCTATACTTTCATAATGTTTATTTTGGTCCTTATACTTTCAAAAAGTGACCATTCTGGTCCCTCAATTATCATTTTTACTTCATTTTAAGGTATTTAAATGGTCACTTTTTAAAGTTTAAAGACCAATGAACCAAAGTTGAAAATTCAAGGATCAAAATGAACCAAAATTGAAAGTATAGAGGCTATAATGAACATTTTAAAAGTATAGGGACCAAAATGAACCAAAACTAAAAATACAGGAACCAAAATAGTATTTAAACTTTAATAGATTCATGAA
This sequence comes from Lagenaria siceraria, assembly GCA_002890555.2. Lineage (NCBI taxonomy): Eukaryota > Viridiplantae > Streptophyta > Magnoliopsida > Cucurbitales > Cucurbitaceae > Lagenaria > Lagenaria siceraria. The sequence continues at coordinate 5,104,339 of CM016491.1, read as the reverse complement.
CCTTAAAAAAATGTCAAATAGAAATTGATTACACTTTTTATAATTAAGAACCTATACGCATAGTATTAAATTTCCATCGGTATGTCGATATTTCCATCGATATTTCCACCTTTCCATAGGTTCAATATCGACATGAGGGGTGAATCGATATTTCCATTATATCGTAGAAAAATCCACAAAACACGAAAAATAAACATCAAAATGTTACTAATATAAGTATAATATAAATAATAGACATGTTTACTTATTTGAAAATAATAAAATGTTTATTTACTAATTTAAATTTATTTTTATAATTTTTCAATCGATATTTTATCAATATTTTCATCAAAATTTCCGTAAAATTAGGATTTCGATATTTTCATCGACATCGATATTTTAAACCTTGCTATAAGAACAAAGAATCTATTTAATATTAAGGACTAAATTTGCAATTTAACTTAATTAAAAAAAATAAATACAAATGTAGTATTTTTTTTTAAAAGAAAAAATTGTAAGCATATGATTTATTTTAGTAAATTGATTGATCAAATTTTGATCACAATAAACGAGTTGATATTTTATATATATATTCGAGATCAATCTCTCAATAATTATCAAATATATTAATGTATTGTTTTTAATTTCTTTACTCAAAATTATTTTTCAACTTTTCTCTGAAAAAAAAAAATTATTTTTTACCATTATTTTTATAATATTCATCTGAATCATGCTGGATTGTAGACTTGTAGTGTGCAACCACTCCTTAAAATATTGTTCACTCCCAAATTTCTTTTATCATTTTTTTCAATTCAGTCCCTAGGCTTTCAAAGTTTTCAATTTCAGTCAGTTTTTATCAAACTTTGCATCTCAATCTTTTATTGAAAATTTTAATTTACAGCCCTTCAATTTCTATTAAATTCCAATTAAAAATTCAAAACTTTTAACTATGGAAACAGAGAGCAATTGAATGTTTTACAATCAAAATTCAAATTCTAAAAATTCTTGAACCAATATACATTTTCTTAAAAAAAAAAAATAGGGATAAATATTTGTTTAATTTAAGCTGTAAAAACTAATTAATATTTGTTTAATTTAAGCTGTAAAAACTAATTTTTTTTCTCCAAAAAAAAACACTAATATATTTTTATATATTTTTTAAAACGGGCAAATGTGTTTAACTTTACACACTGAAGACTAGAGCTTCTCTGAAGATGGAATTTACCTTTTAATGTGGACGAAGAAGAAGAAGACGAAGCATTAACCACATCCATAGTTCACATCTGGTTTTGCCACAGCAGAAGAAAATGGAACTTCGACTCTCTCTTTCACCAAACACCGAACCTCCCCGTCTTCAATAACCAAGATTTTCCCCGGCGGGCATTCAGTTCTCGGTCTCTCTTCTTCGGCCAATGACTGTTCGTATGCATTGGATATCTTCAAACGAGTAGCTCTCTTTCCTACAATCCGTGGCCCGAAACCAGACATGCTCAATATAGACACAACACCAACAATGGTAAACACTGCCTTGGCTGCTGCAGCTATGAGTGAACCCAATCCATTCCTCGTGTTTCTCGTGTTCGCTTGTTTGCTGGTAGTCAACGACTCGTTTGACTCCCTTTTGGCGTCGTTTGTCATGTAGCTCAAGGTAACCCCATTACGGGCGGATTTGCGAGCAGACACAAATGGTGATAAATGGTCATTGTCTAGGTGAAGAGGATACGGAGGACGAATTGGATATGGAGGAAGCATGAGGTCATGATTGTTCTTTACTGCCTCCCCAGCAAAGGCAGAAGCTTCATTTATCACTTCCAAATGCTCCCCTTTGTATCCCTTGAGCTTGTCGAGTAGCATCTTGCGGCTGTGTTCGATCTCACTGAGAGCAGCTTCCCGTTCATATCGTTGTTGTTGCTGCAAATCCTTAAAATCACAAGAGAAACAAAGTCAATTAGCGCTGGAAGAATTATCTGCACCTTATAATTATATAGCTAGGTATGAAAATATATTCAACAAATACTGCATCGTCCTGGAGTTATATTAATGTAGAATTTGTTGAAACAGAACATCAACCTAAGGAAATTCTGATATAACCTACATTAAGTTCTATGATACCCGCTCGGGTTACCTGCAACTGTGAGTGCAAAGAAAACAAGAAAAGATTTGTGCTTCTGGCAACAACCCACCTATATAACCATACTAATACACACAATTTCACTGGCTGGTGTGACGCAAAAAATACTTCCATTGATGATTTACACAAGTGGTGGTAAAAAATATTCAAATTGGGCCAATTCATAACATTTTCATTACTTGTTTATTGCTTATTGTCTTCTCTTGATAATTGCTTCTGTTTGTTACACCTAACAAGAAAACCATTTTCTTTTGTTTTCTAAATTGGTACAATTTTTAGAACCATCAAGAAATTACAAACAACCAATAGTTACCAAACACATATATTTATCAAAACTAAAACAAAAAATGGGAAGGTCACCAGATGACCTCTAAGCTTGTTTTCGACACTGAGACAAGCTGGATGCCACAAATACAACCACCAAATATTTCAAAGCTAATCCTATACATGAATTGAAGTTCAATTCAAAGCATAATGATTCTAAACATGGAACTAAAGGTAAAAGTTCATAATCATATTGCTTTTGAGCAGAAGAGAGATACAGAGAGAGAATATGTTTTAGGATTACAATTTCAAAGGCCAAAATTGTTTACTAGAATTCAAATAGATTCTTAACATTGAAAACCAATTCTTATGATATCAGTTTCTACATTCATAAATAATACCAGAGCAAGGAACAATGTCTCATTTGGCAGAACAGAGCAATTCAATAAGCAGTTTCAAAGTTTCAATTCACTTTCTTTCTACCACAATGACAAGGAAGATCATTCTGAATTCAGCAAAAGAAGGAAAAATGAAACCCACGTCAGAACAATTGTCATATGATACAATAAAAACAATTCAAATAAAATTACATTGTACAAAAAAAAAAAAAAAAAAAAAAAAAAAAAAAGCAGCACAGAGTCAGAGACCTACAAATCAAGAAGTGTGAAAGAAGAGAGAAGAAAATGCCCTAAGAGAAAACCTGCAACGAGGAGAGCTGGGTCTCCAAGGACTCGAGGGCATCGCAGATATTCAAAAGTCGTTCCACTTCTTCATCATCCTCCGTATCGCCGACCAGAGTTTGGAAGCCGGAAGCGCCGTCGTTGGCGGCCCCATTTTCTGTTCCGGCAGATGGGTCTTGTCCGAGTGAGGAAGTGGTTGTTGCTTTGTGAATGCAGTTGCTGATCTTCAATCGGAGCTCCGTGGCTCTGCCCAGAACCATGTCAATGCCGTCTTCTTCCATGGACGCCGCTTGCTCCGGCTCCGGCTCCACCTAGGGTTTTGAGGGAGAGGAAGAAAATGGAAAAATGGGGAAGTGGGGTTTTGAAAAGCACTAGACTATGAATCAAAAGCCGCCAAGATTAGAAGATTACAAAGTGATTCTTAGAAGTATCTGGCGGCCAAATTAGAAGATTACAAGTGATTCTTGTACTCTCTCTATAGATATATTGATTGGCCATGGCAAGTCCACACAACCTTTTTGCTTAAATTGATTTTAGTGTATTATATACTCCAAAGTTTAAGGGTATAGAGTAGAGCTTAACTGATTATATTAGTTAATCTGGTTCGACCTATGGTTTTTCGTTGCACTTTCTAGCCAACCAAACCTAGGTATCTTTTGAAATAAGTTTTAACTTGTGCATGTGTAACATTTTCAATTTTTTACATTTCTAACCCAAAACGGTCAAATCAATCGATTTCAACACGAATAGACAAACAATTTCGGTTAGATTAGGCATTTTTTTCCTTACACCCCTAATATGAGGTGGGAGGTTTGTTAGAAATATGTTGTTGGGTATAATTTTTAAGGTTGTTGTAGTCGTTGTTATCTCGGATGTTGTTTAAGTTGTTCCTTGATCTGTCTAGTGGCTTGTCTTTCGAATTGCTATTCCTACAGAATATTTATTCCATATCTAAAAAATCCTAGGTGCTTTATTCCTCAAGGATTCTTTCTTTCAAGTTGTGTTTGTAATTTTGATCTTATTATTTCTTTGTTTGTTTGGCATATTTTATTGGGGTCTTGCTGCGGTTTTAGGGTTATGCCTTGAAAAGAGAAGAGTGTTTTTTAAGGGAGGTGTGACGATTGTCTTGTGATTGTATCGTAATCACAAATGTGTCAATTCTTATGTTTGTGAAGTGTATGCTTCTGTCGAACTAGAGTGTTGACTTGCTTTGGTCATGATCTTGAATCAATCTATCACATCTTGAGAAGAGATTCTCATATTTAGGAGGAGCCTAAGCTATTCAAAAGAATGAGACTTTATTTGAAGGTGGAAAGATAAACAAACGTTGAGAGAGAGTCTCATACCTTAGGGGGAGCCTAAGATTCATTGAGAGGGAGTCTCACACTTAGGGAGGAGCCTAAGTGATCTACAGTAAATTAGGCTATTCGTATGTCACTGTAATTGTCATTCAATTACATATTAGTACAATATTGTAATCAATTGACTTTATATTAATGAAAATATCTTTTCACGAGCCTACTGGCTCCCAGACATAGGTGGTATTACATTGAATTCGGTTACCAAACTATGTGTTTTGTTCTTGCTATTTTTTTTTTTTTCACTGTTTGTCTTTGATGTTCTTTGAAATTACTTTAACATCGTATGTAATCAAGTTTTGTTGTGTATTAGATAACTTTTATTTCAAGGTTTATTGTTGTTATAGGTCTTGGCTAAGTAAAACTATGAAACCTTACCGTGTGAAAATGTCAAAAGTTATATTCTTTTTTAATATATTACTAATCCTTCTAAGTAAATTAGTGCATAATTATATTCTATTTTGAATTTTGAGATCATAATATTGGAGCATGTAAATATAAGAAAACACTAATATTAGAAGCTTTGAAGACACAAGTATTAGAAGCTCTAAAAACACAAGTACTAGAAGCTCTATGTAAAATATTAAATAGATAGAATGAATTGTACGACATGACTTTTATAAAAAAAAATATGTTTTCAAAATTGATAATGCATGAGCATTACACGTAGTAATAAACTAGTTATACATAAATAGGGTTATAGTGGAAAATCTTTATTTTCCTCATTTGTGATCCCAACATTTTTAGGAAATATTTGGGGCACATTGCTTTGAGTTTAAGTGTCCTTTAATAGATGTTAAGACAATAAAGGTGAAATTTTTGTGCCACAACACAACTTTTGGGTTCATGTATTACACATTAAATCAATATATCCATTCATATATGGATGCAATGTATAAAAAGGTAATTCTTTGAGTTTATGTATACTCTGCCGATGCCCCTTCAAATTTTGAGACACAAATCATCGAGTTTAGATGTTTCTGTTGATAGATATTATGACAATAAAGGTGCAATTTATACCAATGGGACATGACTATTTGTGTGAAGGTGGCTACACATCGAATTGGTGCATTCATTCATATGTATGAATACGATGTTCAAGTGTAAAAATACTACTTTTCAAGTTTAAGTATTCGCTGAGAGATGGTAGAAACAATAAAGTTGAGATTCTTCAAATTTTCACTTTACAAAATATATATATATATATATATATATATATATATATATATATATATATATATATATATATATATATAAGAGTAACCTTTTAAGTCAAATAAGTACAAGAAAATAAGTACAATGAGAGACTGAACCTATTACCTTTAGGGAAGAAAGTCATGTCAGTTACCATTGAGCTAAGTTTACTTTGAGTACACATAATTTTATTTTTTGTTATTTTATTGTATTGTAGATTTATAAGGTAAACTTATAATTACTTAATAAAGTAGAGAATAGAGTAAAAAAATTATTATAAACAGAAAAAATATCAAACTATTTACAAATATAGAAAATTTTCATTATTTATCAGCGATAAACCGCTATAGAATTCTATCGTTTGAGCGATAGACTTCTATCACTGATAGACAGTAAAAAAAATTTATATTTATAAATAATCTGACTCATTTTTCTATATTTAAAAACAACTAAAAAAACCCATTTCAATATACTTAAATTTATAACTATAAAAGAAAAAACATTACTAAAAAAAAGTAGCATAAATTCACAATTAAAGAAAAAAAAATTCAAAACACATTCACTCTAAACCTTTACAAACAAGTGCCTCACAATGAGTGATTACTAAGAATAATAAATAACAATTAATAAATGGATAAAAGATCATGAGTTCAATTTAGGATAGCCACCTACCTATGAATTAATTTCCTACGAGTTTTTTTTACACCCAAATGTTGTAGTGTCAGGCCAGTGTCCTATACAATTAGTCGAAGAGCGTGTAAACTGGCCCGAACACTCACGGATAGAAAAAATAATAACAAACAACAAGAAAATCACAAGAATGAGGATAAGGTAATAAAGTAGTGGTGTAGCAAAGAGGTATGGATAATGTTGAGATCAGTTGATAGATCATAAAGAAGAAGAAAAGTAGGAAGACGATGGCCATGGCTAGCTCTACCTCTAACAACATCTTCCCATTTCCGGCCTATAAACTTCTCAAATCGCCGCCGTATACAAGTAAAACTAAATCATTTAACATTCCTTTTGCTGCAGCCACAAGATCTTTGCTGCCCAAAAGATGCCAGAAATGTGGAGGTAAAGGGGCCATTGATTGTCCTGGATGTAAGGTTATTATTCTCTTACTCATCCCCTCTTCAATTTCAACCCATAAATGAGATTGATGAGATCGATATTTCAATTTTTCCTCTTTTAATGTATTGATTTGATTCCATAAGCTAGAAAGTCACTTGATAGTATGTTATGCCTATTAGAAGCAAAATTTTATTTACATGGTTTCTATTAGAAATTTACTGGAAGCGTTTTGGAACAACGAGTCGAGTTGTGAAGCTTAGAAAGTTGTGAGATCTTGTAGAGGGTGTTTGGGCCCAAAGAATTGGAATTAAGGGGAATGTAGTTGTGAACTCCACTATAGCAATCAAAACTCAATGTATTAGCATATATAGCACAATACAAAAGAATTTGCAAATATAGTGAAATTTAGATCTAGCTCTCGGAATCTATCAATGATAGACCATATCACTAATAGGAGTTTATCATTGATAAATTTTGCTATATTTGCTATTCTTTTAAAATGTTGCTATACACTTACTTATTAGTCCTAAAAGTGCTACCCATTGCAATTATTTTTATTAAAATCTTACACTGTGGGCCCCATGATTTCTCGACTCTTTCACAACTTCACTCATTGCCTCAAATGCCCTCGTAAGGAGTTAATAAGTCATAAAATTGATGTTTTTAATCGTAAGGGTCACGAACTCTTTAGGCCAGGCATACTCTAATTGTTTCAAGAAACTAGAAAGAGATTCTTTAACAACAAAAAAAAAAAAAAAAAAAAAAAAAGAAAGAATTCAATTCAGATGTGAGATACCTCTCTCTCTATATATATATATATATATTCTTTACTAGTCATATCATGTGATTATTGTTTTTCAGGGCACGGGAAAGAACAAGAAAAACGGAAACATTTTCGAGCGTTGGAAGTAAGTACTCTTAAAAATAATATTATATATCTTTTACTTTAACTTAAAACTCAAGGTTGCTAATTGAATTCATCCATTAATTTTCTTAAATTGTGTTGTTTTAGATGTTTTGATTGTCAAGGATTTGGATTAAAGAGTTGTCCTGAATGTGGAAAAGGAGGACTCACCCCTGAACAAAGGGGAGAAAGATAATGCATATACACTTCTTTAAAGCTCTCAAATTAACCTTTATAATATCTACACTTTAATTTCTTCTTTTTCTAGTGCAATGATGTATTTATATTTCATAAAGTTTTCTAATTTAAAGGTTTTATTATATTTTGTATATTAAATGTATTTGGTTTTTTCTTCTTACATTTAGAATTTTGCCAAAGAGAAATTAGGGTAGTGAGAATATTCCCAAAATCCAACTTTATTACTAACATTAAGTATACCTAAACTAGAGGCTTTATTCAAACTCTCTTTGTGGGCTAAAATAAATTATTTGAATTACAACAAATGCAAATGTAGAAATCTCGGTCTTTTTTTAAAATACTTGGGGTAGGAGGATTCAAACTACAGACTTCGTGATTTCTAGCACACTCTATGCCAGTTGAACTATGCTCGATTTAGCTGGAGATTTTAGTCTTTGATCCATTGAAATTAGTAGATATTTTAGCCTAACCAAGCTGATATTAGCATTAAAATAGATTGTTTTTAAATCCAAAAATAATAATAATATAAGTTTAGACCATTATGGTGGGAGTTGCAAATCTAGCAATGATTTTTAAAATTTTACCCTTTTTGGTGTACTATATCTAGGATATATTTGATATACTTTATGTTTGATTGGTGTATTAGTAAATGGATGCATTATATATTTGGTATATCGGTTAACTGATCTACTAAACACTACTAAATATAAAGTATAATTGATATACCGAATTTATCATTTACCAAATTTATCCATCAACAAGTGTTCGTGCATTTGTTATTATTCATGAATTTAATTTGAATCATTATCCATTTGTTTCAAATTATTATTTTCTAGTAATTATCACCAACTTAGAATGGTGCAAATCATCGTGTTGGTAACCATTCTGAATGAATATTGATAAACTCATCGATACACCAATGTTACACTTGAAATTGAATTTTGTAGTATATATACTTGAATAAATATATTTTTAAGAAGTACTGATATATTAATGATACACCAATATTTTACGTAAAATGAATTTTGAATTAATGTTAATTTACTACTAGGACATCAATGTTGTATTTAAAATTTTATTTATAATGAATGTTGATATACTCTTAAATTAAAGTTTGAAATTAAATTTTTTTTGTAAACAAAAATAAAGTTATTACTAGATCCTTCCTCCCAATGTAGTAAACTTTTGTAAAAAAAAATGACCAAGTTGTTTTTAAATATAAAAAAATGAGTTAAACTATTTATAAATATAGAAAAATTTTACTGTCTACAATTCTATAAACAACAATAATTCTAAAATTTAGAACCGTGTATCTAATTAATGATTTCCTTAAATTTAAAAAGTTAATTGCATTGAGAAAAATCAATTACTAGATGATACGAAATTTTTTTTTAAAAAAAAATACTAATTTAAATTCAATAAAATCCAATCAGTAACAATTGGATATTGATTTTCAACTAACAAATAAATTCAAACCAGATTTTGTTTTTTTATATTTAGATTAGGCGTATATGCATCACTTTTTCTAACAGCTCAAAACGAGATTTGAGAAATTACTATAAACAGAAAAAAAATATCAAACTATTTATAAATATAGAAAAATTCCACTCTATCGCTCAAGCAACAGAAGTCAGTCTATTATAATATATAGCTCAGGCGAGAATTCTATCAATTGTTGATAGACAGTCAAATTTTTTTATATTTATAAATAGCTTGACTCATTTTCTATATTTGGAAATAACCTTTAATGTTATATATTATTAAAATATCATAACTATATATTCGTTATTATAGTTAAGCAAGCTGAAAATATTTAGTATTAGTTTATCGAACATTTTAAATTGTTTTTTAATCTTAAACATTAAAATTTATTGAATACTAATTTACTTCTTATTGTATAGGATTATTTGTTAGAAATATGATTGACAACAATTATTTTAAAAACTATAACAATTATCAACCGTGTTGGTGCATTGTGACTTATGTGATTCTAATTAAGTGAGTTAACAAACAATAAATGCACATTATGCATAATAATATAACATTTCGTAGCTTCTAATCAAGGAAAAAGTTTCTAGAACTCTCATATTCCCTTTCCTTCAAAAATAATTCTTCAATGGAGCCATATCGATGTAGAAGTTAACATGACAATATCTATCATTAAAATTTTAAGGTGCGTTTGAATAGAATTACTTTGTCACTCTCACCATTTAAGACCACTAACCACTGATGGTAGTTAGCAGTCAATCATAGTGTTTTAAGAAGAAACATTCTGAGTATAGTACAAACCAAACGAAATCATGTATAAAAACAATTTAGAGTAAATGTTACTAAACATAGAAGTGTTTTCATTTAAAATCGTTTTTATAAAGAAACAAATGTTTAAAAGAAAAGACATTTTAAGCGTACTATTAATTGAGTTGGCGAAAACATCAACCAAAGTAAATAAAATTATTAAAATGAATAATAATAATTATAAAAAATCACTTTTTTAATTCTCAAACTTTAAAGCATGAACTAAAGTAAACATAATTATTAAAATAAATAATAATAATAATAATTAGAGAAAATTACTTTTTTAATTTCTAAGTTTTAAAGAAAGTATGTTTGGTGGTCTCTAGTTTTCAAAACATACTTTTTTTAGTTCTTAAATTTTTTTAACTAAGATATATTTATTCCTTCAATTTTTAAAATATAATTTTTTAATTATCAAGTTTTTAAGAATATGTTTAAAAAGTCTCTCACCTATTTTTTTTTTATTGTTTTAACATTTTGAATTATAAAAATAATTTTAGAGAGGAGCTATTTTTTTTAAATTATTTTTTTAATTAAAATTACTTTAAAGACCTATTAAACTTGTTTCTTTCTAAAAAAAAACAGAAACTAAAATAGTATATTTTAAAATCTTAAAGACCAAATGCACCAAACACTTGAAAAAAAAAAAAGTAATAATAATAATCCAATCATAAACTTATGAAATTGAAAATCTAAATATACAAAATTCAAGCCGACCTAACAAATAAGTAAATTAAAAAAAAAATTTATGAAAGGAAATAAGGAAACTTTTTGTCCCCCAAAAAAGAAAAAAGAAAAAAGAAAAAAGTAAAACCTTCAATAAATTTGGTAATCAAGCTGTTTCTTCAAATACAATACTGTAACTTAATTTACAATCTACATTATTTTGGAACCATTCTCCAATCAAAAAGTAATCTCAAAATTTCAAAGCAAACTTCCAATCACAAACCATGAAATACGAAATGTTGATTTAAGTATAGCTCAACTAGTTAAGATGTATATCCGTAACCAAGAAACCGAAGATTCACCCGACCCCTACAGGTTAAACTAAAACAAAATCATGAAATGCAAAACATTCTATAACCAAGCTTTTTATCATTACTTCTCTTCCTGTAAAAGACAAAGATAAGGATCTAGATCACACAGGACATGGTAATGTTTATGGAACACAGCATGAAGTTGAGGAAAAATCAAATGAAGACAGCATAGAAATTTTACTTCCAGCCAAAGAAAATATTAGACTATCTGAAAATGCATATACTCTCTTGTCTGTCTCAGGCTGAGAATTAAAGCATTTACATTCCAAATACCATCAAAGCCCGATATCACGGCTATGTACAATTTGCGGATTTTCAAAAGCAAAATGGAAAGAAAGAACGTGAACTTAAAAAGAGATTCTCTTTCAAAATATAGCTCAGCCGAAGACAATATATTCAACCTGAGACAAAACATGATGAACAAAGAGTAAAAAAAGAGTTAAAAAGCACCTCTAGGATTACTAATCCTCGATTGCCTGTCCCCATGCTAACGAAGCTAATGTTTTATGTCAGATCTGTACAACTGTACTTTATAACCACGTAACTTCCAGAGATCAGTTTCTATCAACAACCTCGGCAGGCAAGTTAAGGTCAAAAAAGTTGCCAGTAACAACTTCTGCTCTGGCACGTTTCCTAGAAGAGCATCCGTTCTCCTCGGAATTCAAGCTAGTCAGTCGTTCACATTCCGACAATCCTCCTGCATTTGTACCATCAGTAAAACTTTTATACCCAGTATTCATCTAAAAGCAGTATTGCAGGTAGTTTCCCTAATATACTGTCTCAGAAATAGTCTGAAAAGAATTCAAAAAACTCCACATCAAATAGGCACAACCCAAAGAAAGACCAGGAATGAGAAATAATCTTGATTAAGAGATGTAGATAATAAATGCATATTTTCAATTCAATAAGGGGCATTGTTAAGAGATTGACACATCAAAATCAAAATTTGTGAACTGACAATGATGAATATGAAAAGTGTAGAAAAGTACTCTCCACTTTACCACTTGTACCACAGTCTGATGGTGGATATTTGTCTGAAGTATTTGCTTTGCTGTTCCAACAAGCAGAAAGCTCCAGTGCCTTCTCGATGCCCTTCGACTTGTAAGGAGCAATATTGTGGATACCCAGTTCAAGAGAACCCAGAAGATCATTCTCAATACAGTCATACCTGCATGAAAATAGGACATGAGTTCCAAGAGCTTTACACACATTTAGAAGAACAGATTGTTCAAGTGCACTTACATCTTCTTGCAGAGGGTATCGGTGATAACTGACAGATTGATAACTTGCATCCGTATCTCCATTACCTTATCTTTAGTATATTGCTCAAACGGCTCCTCCAAAAACTTGGAGAGCTTCTCAACATTTGCCTCAAGTTGCTGTTGCTGGTCCTCAAATAGATGCTGCTTTATCTCTCGTTCCGCCTCAGTCATCTCATCTTTGAATAGCTCATCCCCAAACATATAGAATGCAAATGGGTATGAGTATGATAGAACCCGCCTTGATCTGAAAAGTCTAGACAGTCCATTGTTTACCCAACTAAAATCTCTAAGCATGGATTCCCTCTCTTCCGAAATCGAGATTTTCTCTTGTATAGATTCCTTCAATTTGCTTTCAAGCTTAAAAGAATCTGTATGAGCTTTATACCGATTATGATAGTGCATATACCGATACAAATCCCGTTTTGCTCGCTCAGCTTTCTGTTCTGATTCTTCTTTGTAACGCCCACAACTATGACCAGAAATACTTGACCAAGTGTGCTCTCGACCCGTGGCTCCACCACACAGCCAACTGTACCAGAAGGATGGGAGGTAGAAACTTAGACACACTTGATAAAATTAAAACAGGGTGAGAAGAACAAATAGCTAAAATAGAACCAAGCACCAGGTTAAGAGATGAAATTAACAACTGGGGTCCAAGTATATCTAAGTATCTGTGAAATTGTTTTTTATCATAACAATTAGAAATAGAAACAGAGTTCTACTATCAGAAACTTAAGCATTAACCACTAGATGCTCAACTTCTATGAATTTATATTCAAATTGAAAAGTTTAATTTATTAGTTGGTAAGTTAAAGAAAAAAAAATACCCATTTTTCACACACCTCACTACCTTTATTTCCTTAGATCAGGGAGATGAGTATTCTTACAGAATCTATAACTAACATAAGGTTAAAATGATTAAATACATTTATATTTTACTTGCTCAAGTGAATGTTGAAAAAAACATTAGACTGAAATATAGTATTTTCAGTCCATAATATTCAATTGAAAATTTTCTACTTTAAGTTTTAATCAGAGCAAAAGAGTAGGGCTTAGATATTACTACTTAATTAACTTACTGCAATACTCCACAGAACTCGTTCCAATTTTCCAATTTACATTTAAACTATCCAACATTAATAAGAAAAAGACAAAACATGATATGAGATCATGTAAATTTATTGATAATAAATTAGCAAAGCCCCAAAAGGTCAAGAATTTAAAAAAATTTAAAAAAATAAAATAAAATAGAAATGTTGTTTTTGTTTTCCAGACACGGGGATTAGTGACCACTGACTAATTGTTTTGAGAAGTTTGAGACATCAAAAAGTGGAACATTAGTGTATGACTCAATGGTACATCACAAAGACAATAGCAAAATAAAAAATAAAAACAAATTGTTCTTAGAAAGAGACAGAAAGCGCACCAAATGTCTAGTTCCTTCAGAACATTTTCACATCAAATAAAATGCAGAAAATTATTCATTCAAGGCAGCTAAAATCATGTATGCTTTCAAGAGAAGAATTTAGATATAAATTTTAAGCGGAAATATCATAATTTCAGAACTTCTTCAAATTAGCCACATTAAACACCTCTAACATGGCATGGAGTAAATTTTAAAAGGTAGCTACCACTTGAAAAAGGATAATCTATAAGAGACTAGGCATGCATTAACTGCAAAACATCTGACATGCGCTCACAGAAAACTCAAACAAGTCAGACAATCACATTAATCCAATAAGCACAAGTCGGACAACTTTTTTGAAAACTGATTAAATATATAACCATTTGTCTTATATCGAACCTAACTATGAACTATTCAAATCTGAAGAATACCATACTGGCTGATACTTGCAGTGTCAGCTTCAGTTTCAGCAATATAAGAAAATGAGCTATCTGCCTCGAAGTCTCAGCAATATATGAAAGAGATTAATGCTATCTGAAAGTTTTCTTTTAGGTCTCCTATTTAAGTAATTTTGAACAGAATGCTCCATTTCACCCAAATGAATTTATTGAAAAAAACTATAACAAAGAATATGATTGGGAAAAAAAAAATAGTATGATCCTACCAAAATGCCTGACCACAGATGCAGCTGACAAGGTTACAACCTCCATTCTTCTCGACAGGTTTATGGCACTTTGGGCAGGGCTTTGTATGTACTGTAATCCAGTTAACAGTTTCAGATTCATCTCGGCACTTCTTAATCCAAAGTTCCCACATCAAACATGAACACGGTGAGTGAGCTTCTGATAAGCAACTGAAACAAAACTGAATACCACACGAACATTCTACTTCACAAAACTCATCATCCTCCACGCGTATAGCATTGCCACAATGAGGAGTACTTGGACACCACTTGACTCTTTTGTTATCCTCAATGTATGATTCAAGAAGAAAACGATCAAATTTATTAGCAAGATCTGGATGCCTTTTACTAACTAGATTCCTAACGACAGCTTCATCACAAATCGCATTACATTTGTGGGCCATGCACCTGATTCTCCGACTTTGACCCTCATTTATTTTCACAATGAAATGTTCAGTCCAACCTGAAGCAAGACATAAAGTGAATTTGATCTCAGATAATTGTTTCAAGTTTTCAACGAAATAAGGAACAATAAAGCTCAGCCAATTATTGGTAATTTATATGACCTCAGCACAATTTCATTCCACAACAATTGCTAACAACTAACATCACAACCAATCTTTACAATATCAGTTCTCAAGGCCAAAAGTAGACTGCACTGTTTGTGCATGTAAAAAGAATAAGGGAACAAATTCTTTTAAAAAAAGACAATCTAATTTTAGAGGAGGGGAAATGCTTACAGTTATTACAAAAGCAATGGCCACAATCCACTCTTGTTGCATCGTAGTCATGTACTTCCTCCATGCAGATATCACACATCACCATGGAAGAAGGCTCAGAGGAACTATTACTTCGATTCTCAATCATAGTAACACCAGCTGTAGCAAACAAATGACTTTTCCCTTTCTCCACAAGTACTGCAAACAATTTCTCTACATCCCATCGGTAATGAATGAGTAAGGTCCGAGCATGGTACTCCCTCAACGATAGCAAGTCCATTACTCTACGCATATCCTCCTTCTACATGAAAACAAAACAACCCTAAAATCAAATTCAAACAACAAAAAAGAATCCAGGTACATACTAAACGATAAAATCAGACAAAAGATCGTTTATAAGAAAGAAGGAAGCAGTGCTAAACCTGTGCCGCAAGGAGAGACTCTTTCGTAATAACCTGAAAACAACAAAAAGGGTCTCCATAAACACGATCGATTAGAAAATTCCCGTAATTCTCAACAGGAAAGAAATTACAAGCATTATATCACCAAATTCCGCCGCCCCATCATCACAAACTTGGAGAAAAACCTCTCCTTTTTTTTCTTTAGTAATAATAACAACAAAAACAATAAGAATCCAAAAGGAAAAACAAAGAACGTTATATTTCAATACAATGAATTCATTCCCTGCCATCAGAAAACAAAAAGAAACAAAGAAACTCTCTAAAATTGAATCCATAAACAAGAGTTAGAACTTGCAATCCCTAGAAATCAAGTAATTAAAGGCAATTAGAATTTGGGAAGAAATAGAATACCTTAGTCGCGGGACCTTTAGGAACCCACTGAATTTCAGAGTCCTCGTTCTCAAGACCATGTAGAGAATCTCGATCGGAGTCATAGTAGTCCTCATCGCTGCTGATACAGTCGTCCATTGAGAAATAGGGAAAGGGAATTGGGGAAAGAGAAGAAGAAATTGAAGTCAGATTGAAAGAAGAAAGGCAAAGCTGAGTGGGT
Organism: Lagenaria siceraria; assembly: GCA_002890555.2. NCBI lineage: Eukaryota > Viridiplantae > Streptophyta > Magnoliopsida > Cucurbitales > Cucurbitaceae > Lagenaria > Lagenaria siceraria. The sequence goes on along the minus strand of CM016491.1, from coordinate 5,088,149 downwards.
AATACAAAAAAGGGGAAAAAGAAAAGCAAAACGAAACAATCGATAACGAGATTCGATGAATAAATCGGATCCGGAGAAATCGGGAAACGCCGGAGAACGTTTCCCTCCGGGAAGATCGTTGGAAAATCCGGCGAAGAGAGTGAAAGGACAACGACTAAATGGTGGGAGTTCTTCCGATGAAATAAGTAAAATATAAATATAAAATAAATATAAATAAATAAAAAGAGAAAAAGAGAGCAAAATTTGTGAGAGAGAAGATAAAAAGAGAAGAGAGCAAAGGTTATACGACGTCGTATTAATCCTTCCATAAAACGACGCCGTTTTGGTGCAATGGAATATCTGGTTGACGATTGCTGAAGAAGCTTGGCATCTTGGAATCTTTTTGCATTTTTTTTTTCCTTTTTAATTGCTTTTGGGTTTCTATTTTATTTCAACCAATTATTTGCATTTAAGTTAAAGCAAAAGATTGAGATTAAAAATAGCAAGAAATTATAATCGTAGTTTCAAAAAAGGAAATTTAAGAATCTTTAATATAATATATTTTTAGTTTTTAGTTTTTAGTTTTTTCCCTAAAATTTGAATGATTTGCCTTAAATATTTTGGTTTGACTAAAAAAGTTTTGGAGTAAATGTGCTTCCCTTTTATGTAATTATTGGTTTAGTTGAAGTAATCTTGAACAAGAAAAGTACTTTTTTTTTTTTTCTTTTTTCCTTTTTTTTGGGTTTACTTATGCTATTACAATACTTTCATTTATTTGTGTGCTTTTATAAATTTCGGTTATATGTGAAACTTTACTGGTATAAATATTTTGATGTTTTGAAATATTCTTTTTTATTATTATTTGAAAGTAGGTAATCACAGCCTGTTTGGATTGATTTGGAAAAAATGTTTTCCAAAAATTCATTTATATTTAAATACTTCTGATAAAAATAGTTTAAGATGAAAACACTAATGTATTTAGCAACTCTTTTTTAAAAGTGAATATGGACAAGTTTGTTTGGTTTATTATATATTAAAGGTGTGTTTATTGATGTCAAATTACTATAAATGACGACTCTAAAATACTATGAACTAATAATTTAAAATAATGGTTGTTAAGGGTGTTGGGTGGTGGTGGTCGGAGGTGGACAATGAAGGGTGGTGGTAGCCACGGCAACATAGTGGAAGTGAGGTAGAGGATTATTGAGAGCATTTTGATAAATTTAAAAATTATACAAATTTGGGATAGATATTGACTATTAAACAATTAGAAATCGTTTTTCTAAGACTATTAAATAGACCAACTTATTTCATAAACACATTTTTTTCAAAAGTTATTTTGAGTGTTTGCTAAACATTTCAACTTTTTCCAAACTGACTTATTCGATAAGAAACGTCCATCTAAATCTTCTATCTAATAGATATGTTCGACAACTTCCTTCTACCTCCTAAACTCCCGTTCATTTAAATATTTTTGATAAAAACTACATAAAATGTTTTTCAAAGAGTCATTTTCATTTAAACACTTTTGATAAAAATTACTCATGTGTTTGGCAACTCTTTCTTAACAATGTTACTATATACAAGTTTGTTTGGTTTGTTATATATTAAAAATGTTTTTATTAATGCCAAATTACTATAAAATACCATGAATTAATAATTTAAAATAATGGTCGTCGAAGTTAGAGGAGGTCGCCAGAGTTAGCCGCCAATGGTGGTGGTTCAAGGTAGCCATCGATGGAAGTCGTGCAGAGGTGGGGACTGGAGTTAGCCGTCGGAGGTGGTGGCCGAAATGGTAACAAGGGCGTCAATGGTAATAAGGGTTGGGTGTACTATTACCAAGTTTGTGGACTTGGGTATAAAATATCGGTGACATATAACGTGGGGCCCTCAAACACGGAGTTGGATAACCCAACTCATAGCAATTCATACGCTCACCCCAAACACCCTCTTAGTACCTTGTTTTAAAAATACTCCCAAACTTTCAAAAGTTTCAATAATACCCCTAAACTTTAAAAAAAAGAACAAAAAATACCCTTATCGTTGGTGCTTGATGAGATTTTCGAAGAAATTTATTCATTAAAATGAACTTTATATATGTATTTGAATTGTACCAATCTCTGCGAACAATACCCAATTTAGTTGGAAATTTATTACTTTGACACATGCACTTGTGTGGTATCAGTCATAAAAGTTAAATACTATTTTTATGAAAATTAATAGACCAAAAGAATTAATTTAGGAATACAAAAGATATAGGTAATATAAATTTCATTTTAAAATTAATAGATTAAAATTTTCATTCAAAATTATCATAAAAATTGATCCATGATACACTAGAAGTTATATAGTTCACAAAACAACCACTAAAAATTAAGAAATAAATCAAGGAGAAATTGGAGGAGATGACAAAATTCCGAAGGTCCTTTTGATTTTTGTCAAAACTCAGAAATAATAAGTAAATCAAATTACCCAAACCCAGACATAAGTAACCTGCACTCCAAACCCAGGCTTCCAAACTCTGCACCCAAAATACAGGCATTTGTGATTCTCAGACTTTAGAAACCCCCTTAAATAAGCCCTCGGGCTTGATTTCTAGACTTTTAATTCCGAATCTGCACCCCAAATGCATGCTCCCTCTATTTGTAATCAAAAGCCTGATAATCAAATGTGTGCGGGCTTAATTTGAGGGAATTCTAAAGTTTGAGAATAAAAAAATGTATGTATTTGAAGTGCAGAGTTTGGCCTGTGTTTGGGAGTAAGTTACTAATGTCTCGGTTTGGGTAATCTTTATTTTTTATTTTTTATGATTGTTTTGTAAGCTATATAACCTCTAGTATACCATGGATCAATTTCTTGATAGATTTGAATGAAACATTTAATATATTCACTTGAAAATTAATATTAGTTACATCCTTTGTGCTCCTATGTTAATCCATTTACTCTATTAATTTTCATGACAACAATGTATGAGTGAAAATAATTTAGTCTTTTTTTATAACAAATTTAGCTTTCGATAATAGGGTAACAAAGTTTGAAATTTAATTTTATAACAACTCAATAAAGAAAAATAGTTTTGATTTAAATTCTTAATTTATCTATTTTTTTTAATAACACATTTACTTTTGATAACAAAGTAGCAAGTTTGAATTTTAGTTTACTAACATTAACAAACTTACAACAAATTTAGTTTTGCTTTAAACAACTCTTTCTTTTTTATTGCCATGAAATAATTTTACCTATGAGGTTTGCATTTAATAGCAATCTTAGTTCGTCTATAAGTACTTTCATTAATTACTAGTGAGAAGTTGAGATAACATCTATTTTTATTAATAATTAATTTTTTTTTTAAAAAAAACATTATTATTTTTCTCTTTCTTTTTTCTCTTGCTCATCCTTTCTTTCTCCGTCTCCTCTTTCCATCTTCTTCCTTCAACATCAATGACAACTGTCGAATGTCGTCGCTGGAGATAGTCTCTTTCTTCTCTTTACATTTTTCATTTCTTCTTATTTATTCTCTTCCCCTTTCGTTCTTTCTTTCCCCTTCTCATTTCTTCTGTTTCTTTCCTGCAATTCTTGTAAAAGAAAATCATATTAGAGATCCATGACTAGCATGAACGGACGAAAAACTCCCTTTGTTTTTTCTTTTCTTTAAGTTAGATGACCAAAACAATCAATGTCACACTTCAGTGTTGGAGCTCTTAGAACAAGGGAGTTCATTTTTTTTTTTTTTTTTTTTTTTTTTTTTTTTTTTTTTTTTTGTAAAAACGAAGAAGGGAAAATAAAAGAAAGGTAGGAATGAGGAAAGAAAAAATTAGTAGCTGAAGAGATGTTTGGTGGACAGTGGGTAGTGAAGAGAATCTGATGACCCTGGTTAGAGCTTTGAAACGAGGGAGTTTGTTTATGTTTTTTTTTGTGTGTGAAGATGAGGAATAAGGGGAGATGGTGGAAGAAAAAGAAGAAAGGAACAGGGAGGAATAATAAGAAGCAGGCGGAAAAAAAAACTAAAACCAATTCTTTAGGACTGACAATGGATAGCAGTGGTCCAAGTATATCTGATAATCCAAAACTAGCACATCAACACCACGTTTCAGTGTTAAGGCTCTTAAACCAAGGGAGTTCGATTTTTTATTGTTAAAATGAAGATGGAAAACAAAGGAGAAATTGAAGGGGAGGGGAAGGAAGAAAGTGAAATGGACGAAGAAGGGAAGAGAAAAAAAAAAGTCGATGACAATTGACGGTCAAGGGCAGTCGATGGACAGTTATAAGCATTTGGCCGATTGTCGATGGTCACACCGCCGCCAGCCAATCCGGGGCGACCACTGATGGTAGTGGGTGATCGTTGATGGTCAACCAACGCTGGGAGCAATGATTACGACGTTTAATCTCGCTTTGGTCGCAATGGTTAAGACAATTTTCTTGCAACAATTGGTGGTCGATTAACTTCAATGACGATCATGGAGGTAGGCCGACGATCGACAATGGTTGCCGGTGACGATCGCTCGATGATGTTCACAAGGGTTACACTAATAACCTAGACTTTTGTTATATACCGTAATATATAATATTGGAAATAAAAAAATCATAATTATTTGATGAATTATAATTTATAAAACACATATCTGTACTTTACACAAAATTAATGGATACACATCTCCATAGAAACAATGACCTGTTCTAACCGGATCCATCTACAGAAAAACAAACAAACAAAATCTTGATACCCATATTTCAAAGTTCTTCCAATTAGACAACAAAAAGTTGGATTTTTTTTTTTTAACTGGGAGTTGTTCATTCTTTCAACCACCCACCGACAATGCGAATCGGAGGAGGTAATAGGATCAAAGATTTGGTTCCTATTGATTTATTTTAGTATTTTAGAGTAGAATTTTCCCAGGTTTGGACTTTGAATTTGAAACTTAATCTACAAAGCACCAACAATGTTGTGTGTTAATACTTCGTCAACTTCGATTCTTCCTTGTTCCTCCACCATCATTTCCAATGGCCATTTCTCTGCAGATCCCCCGTTTTCCCCTTTGCAAAGACTTTGTTTCACCCAAGACCTTCTCCGGCGTCGGAGCTCTCCATTTTCGGAAACCCCTTTTCCTCCGGTACACCGCCGATTCTTCATCTTCTCCCGAACCGGTCGATCCCGATTTCGATGCTAAGCTGTTCTGGAAGAACGTTTCCAGAGGTGTAAATTATAATCGGAAAGGGTTTGGACACAAGGAGGAGACTATGAAGATCATGAGCAGCGAGTTCACAAGTGAGTTTTATTGTATTTGATTTGTGTGTGTTGTATTCTTGTTTTGTTAGTACCGATTCTTGTATTGAATGGTTCAGGTGAAATTGTGAATACTCTGAATGAAAATGGGAATCAGTTCACTTGGGGGAATGTTACTGTGAAATTGGCTGGAGCTTATGGCTTTTGTTGGGGGGTTGAGCGAGCTGTGCAGTTTGCTTATGAAGCGAGGAAACAGTTTCCAAGTGAAACAATGTGGATTACTAATGAGATTATTCACAACCCAACTGTTAATAAGGTCCTTTAATGCCTTAACTTTTTGTTACCTTTACTGTTTCATTGGTTAGGTAATGATCACAAAAGTTCATCGCATACCATGTGTTCTCAAGCACTTAAAAAGTCATTTCGAACGGGCTCTGATTCTCTAGTTATCATTCATGAGTTCGACCTGAGTTTCACAAATGTTGAGTTGTTGTTACACTTTTATTTAGAGAACACCCATGTGACTTCAAAAGTTACTGACATGGTTATGAAAGAATGATTCATGCTGTTGTAGTACTGGAAATATTTCTGTGGTGAAGAACTTCTCCCAAGTCCCAAGTCCCAATTTTAGATGATCTTGATTCTTTACACACTTTTTTTTCTTCATGTTTGGTCTGTTTTGCTTTTATTGTATACTCAACAACATGATGTGTTGTATGACATGTCATTTTGTAACTCTGAAAAATTCTTAAGTACCTAAAAAGTCATTCCAAACAGGTAAACAAGCTCTGATTCTTTAGTTATCATTCACGAGTTTGGCCTGAGTTTCACAAATATTGAGTTGTTGTTGCACTATTTTATTTAGAGACACTCATGTGACTTATAAAGTTACTAACATATAAAAGAATGATTCATGCTGTAGTATAATAGTATTAGAAATATTTCTGTGGTTAAGAACTTCTCCCAAGTCCCAAGTTTAGACGATCTTTACATACCTTTTGCTTTTCGTGTTGTTTTGGTCTGTTTTGCTTTTATGGTATAGCCAACAACATGATGTGTTGTATGAAATATCATTTTGTAACTCTTTGAAAAATTCTTATGAGTCTGCAGCGTTTGGAGGAGATGGGAGTGTATAACATTCCTCTGGAGGAAGGAAAGAAACGGTTTGATGTCGTTAACCCCGGTGATGTTGTGATTTTGCCTGCCTTTGGGGCTGCAGTTGATGAAATGCTTGTATTGAAAGATAAAAAAGTTAAGATTGTTGACACAACTTGCCCTTGGGTTTCCAAGGTACTCAGAAAGCCACTTCCACTTAATACCATCATTGAAGGAGTAAATCTACAATAATGTAGCTGTTGATGCTGAGACTATACTGCACTTCTTTCATGTAGGTTTGGAATGCTGTTGGCAAGCACAAAAAAGGAGAATACACGTCAATTATTCACGGTAAGTATCGCCATGAAGAAACCATAGCAACTGCTTCTTTTGCTGGAAAGTACATCATTGTTAAAGACATGGCAGAGGTGAATCCTTGGTAGTTTTGTCCCTTTTCTCAACATGTCAGATTTTTGGCACATAGAATAAGTAAGCAATTTTAAAAGAAAAATTCTGAACCAATGTCAGGCGACATATGTATGCGACTACATTCTAGGGGTTGAACATGATGGATCAATCTCAACCAAAGAAGAATTTTTTAAGGTACAACATGTTAGCTAATTGCTTAACCAAACTTGCCAATATTTTGTGATAACGTTCATGATACGAGTCGAGTTTCTGGCTTGTTTGTAGAAATTCAAGTCTGCTTTGTCAAAAGGATTCGATCCAGATATTGACCTCATGAAAATTGGCATTGCCAATCAGACCACAATGCTCAAAGGGGAAACAGAAGAGATTGGTCAGTTTTTTGAGCTGTTGATGCTATGTCAAACCATAATTTCACTAGAAACTTGATTTTATGATTCTGAATTCTGATAACAGGAAAATTGATAGAGAAAACTATGATGCGGAAGTATGGAGTTGAAAATGTTAACGAGCACTTCATTAGTTTCAATACGATCTGTAATGCTACTCAAGTAAGTACTCCATTCTTCTTACACAGCACTTGTGCATGTTAAAGGGGTCGTGCAAAGCCTTAATTTGGTTAGAAATGGATTAGATGGCAAGTTTAAAAGTAAAGTCCACATGTTCATTGGTAATAGGCCTTTCGGATCGAGTTCAAACGTAAATTCATATAAATGGCAATACCTTCCTCGTAGTAACTTACAAAATTGTGTATATACTCGAGATAAAATCTCGTGATGGTGATTGGAGGTGTTGTTTTCCTTAGGAGCGGCAAGATGCAATGTACGAGCTGGTGGAGGAAGATGTCGATCTCATGTTAGTTGTTGGTGGATGGAACTCAAGCAACACCTCTCATCTTCAAGAGATTGCAGAGGCTCGAGGAATTCCATCGTATTGGATCGACAGTGAGCAACGAATCGGTCCAGGAAACTCAATATCATACAAGCTCACTGTAAGTCTGAATTCATAGTGTTGATAAAAAAATACTATACTTTCCATCTATATCGTCTTTCCTACTCATGTTAACCGCACGGCAGCATGGGGAGCTGGCCAACAAAGAAAACTGGCTACCTGATGGACATATCACCATTGGAGTGACCTCTGGTGCTTCTACACCAGATAGGGTGATTTAAAAGTTACTGTCAAACCTTGGAATGTTTTGTCTGTGATTGTAAATTTTTACTTGACATTGACTTTTGTCAAATGGGTTAAAAATTATAGGTTGTTGGAAATGTTCTTAAGAAGGTTTTTGACATCAAAGGGGATGGAACTACACAGCTTGAACAGCTTGGATAAAGTGTATAATGTTACTGAACTGTTTTCTTTTTCTTTTCTTTTGCATTTTTGTTCTTGTTATATGGTATGGCTTGGTATGAAATTTGCTTGATTATGTTTAGTAAATTAAAGATAGTGATGTGACAAAATAAATAGATTTGAGACATTATCATATAAAATAATATTTGCAAATGCTTGTCCAAGGAATATCCTGCAAACCATCAAGTAGAAAGGGGGTAGATCCAAAATTCTTTTCTTTTAAAAAGAAGAAGATTTGATTCTTTTCATATAGTTTTTGATTTGGTTCTATTAAGCCTATAATTGACACTCTTGTGAGATTAGTCGAGGTGTGTGTTAACTGGCTCAGACACTCACGGATATTAAAAAAAAAAAAGAGCCTATAATTGACACATCTATTTTAATGTGGATATGACAAGGTAATTAGATTACCAAGTGATGATTTCGCATTATGTGACACAACACTCGTAATTGAAGTATCTATCGATTTTAGTACAACAATATGTAGGACAGGAGATTCAAGCCTTTGACTTTTTGGTCGAGAATTTGTACTTTATACTAGTTGAGTTTTGCTCATGTTGACATGTATATATTAGATTGATTTCTTTTTTATATTTGTGAGTGTCTATGCTAGCTTGTGCACACCTTAACTAATCTCATGAGATAACTTGTATGACCCTACAACATTTGGGTGTTAAGGTAGCTCGTCTAATATTAAATTTTAGATAGGACCATCTTTGAATGAACTATTTTGCTCCAAGTATGCATTAAATTGATATGTAGAATTTAATTGATTGGAGTATGTATCAATTTAATTCTTGCATATTTATTATGTAAATGGATAGAACTTAAACTTCAACTCAGGACCGTTTAAATTGACTTTCTAAGTGTTCATTTATAAACACTTAGAAAGTCTATCCAAAGAGGAAACTTGAGCCCAAATTTTGTTGGAGAAAGATATTTCTTTTCCTTGAATAAAATACTTAGACATCAATGGAATAAAGGAGAGATACCATTCTCCATATATGTAATATTCTTTTAAAATAAATAAGGTTAAATTATTATTTGGGTTTTGCACTTTGGATTTCATTTAATTTTAGTATATTATCTAAATTTAACATCTATAGTTTTAATGAATCTTTAGTATTTGTACTTTTAATAAATCTTAAAATTAGTCCTTGAAAGTTATTTTTTATCGAAATTGGTTAAATAATAATAATAAGGTTTAAATATTGCTTTAGTCTCTATATTTTTTTGCGTTGGTTCATTTTGGTCCATGTAATTTCAAAATGTTTGTTCTCATTCCTATATTTTCAACTTTGATTCAGTTTAGGTTCTGTACTTTCAAAATTTTCATTTTACTTTTGTACTTTCAACTTTGGTTCATTTTGGCTCTTGAACTTTAAAAAAGTGACTATTTTGATCCCTTAAAAATAAAGTAAAAATGAAAATAAAGGGATGAAAATTGTCATTTTTTTCATAGTACAAAGACTGAAATGAACATTTTGAAAGCATCGGAATCAGAATGAACCAAACCCAAAAGTATAGGAACTAAAGTTGTATTTAAATCTAATAATAATAATTTACATATTTTTAAAATTTTATAAAGAGAATGTTGATAATTGAAAGCACAAAAACTAAATTTAAACATTTGAAAGTACAAAAGTAAAAACGGAATGAACTCGAAATACAATAATCAAAATTCATAGGCCATTGCAACAAAACAAAAGGAAAAGACAATCCACATTTTTTTTTTCTAAACATAAATTAATTAATAGAACATAACAAATGAAAGAATGTAATTACAAAGTATAAATCCAAATTAGAGTTTTAATTAATTAGGATGTTTTATAATTCTTTGCAAAACCACAGTCCTTGCCCTTGTAATGTCTCTACTACACAAATCAGCTTGAACCCCTAAATCCTCAACACTCTTCATGAACACCTCAAGTTTCTTCTTCATCTCCTCCACCCCAACCTTCAAAGCTTCCTCTTTAATGGCGAAATCCGCCTTCTCCAACATTCCTTCAATCTCGATCTCGAGCTTTTCGACAAGAACCCGAATGTTGTCCATGTCTTTGATGGCTATGTAAGTCCCTACTTGCATTGAGTTTATCACTTCCTTTTGCCCTTTCAATGCATTCTCATAGCTCTTCCATAGAGAATCAATCCATTTTCCCATTGAACCTACAGGAATGGAAGACGCTGCCGATAATGCTGCTGCGACGGGTGGCGCCGTGATGATCGTTGCCACCACCGAGCATATTAACACGGCAGCGAATGTCGCGGCGAATATCATGCATGAGAGTTTCCTCCATGTGTTTATGGACTTTAACTTCTTGTCGAGTTTGTTTTTCTTTTGTTGAAGCTTCTCAAGCATTGCCTGTTGAGAATATGAATAAAAGGTTAAATTTATTGCAATTTATAGTTATACATACTACATTTAAATTTTAAGTTTAGTGGTGATTTGAATTTCATGTTTAAAATTGTGTTTGGTAGATTTTATAATATTTTAATTTAGTCCTTTATGTTTCAAAATGTTACAATTTTACTCTTCAAATCTGAATTTTGTTTTAATTTAGTTATTAGGTTTCAAGATTTAACCTTTTAACTTTGATTTTTCACTAAATAATGACTTTGAGTCTCTATTGTTAATGTCATTAATTAGTTTAAAAGAATTATAATTAATTAAGTTTCACTATTATTTTCATCAATATTAAAATAATTTTAAAATTTCATTTGATAATTATTTGTAATTAATCAAATAGATATTAATGTCACAAATTAAAATAAGTATTTAGTAAAAAAAATCGATGTTAAAAATGTAAATCTTCAAATCTAGGGATCAAATTGAAACAAAACTCAAATCTCAATAGTGTAAAATTGTAATATTTTGAAACACGTATACTAAACTGAAATCAGATTTAAGACTTAGTAGAAGTGTAGCATTTTAAATTCTAAGGACCAAATAGAAACTAAACTCAAAATTTTAGAATCAAAAGAATATTTTTGTTCCAAAATTTTTAAACTTTCAATTTATGTTCAATGAATCACATCATTTTTACCCAAAAAAAATCTGTTAGTGAATCTAGAATTTCATTAGATATAAAACTTAATTCTATATTAATCATATTAATTAATTTCAAATACTAATGATTCTATTAGGCACATTTTAAATTTAGGCTAAATTATAAAAGATGCCTATGAACTATGCACTTTATGTAAAAAAACATTCTTGAATTTTCAAAAGTTTCAAAAATACTCTTAGACTTGTAAAAAGATTTCAAAAATACACTTGTCGTTAGTTTTAGATGGAAACCGTTAAAGTTTTGTTTCAAAAATATCCCTAAACTTTTCAAAAGTTTAAAATTGCTCCTAACGTTAATATAGTGATCAATTTGTTTGAAGTTTTCTTAATTTCGAAAACAATGAATTTGAAAACAAATTATATAAATATTTTCATTTTTTTTCATATAGATACTCTCTTTTTTTGTCTTAATTTTTCAATTCTTAGCTTACACCAATTTTCTTGCCCATCAAAATTTTAAGTTAAAAACATAAAATTTTACAAAATTTCAAAATTAAAATATCTTCTTAAACATACCAAAACGATAGATAGTCAATTAAAAAAATGTATTCAGTTATTAACATACACTTACTACTAATGTACAATTTTGTTAAAACATTTTAGTTCTAAAATTTCTTGATGATTCATTTATTCTCTTTCTTCTTATCATAGTTAACCGTTCAAAGATATTTTTGATAGTTTAGGGGTATTTTGTATAATTTAGCCTAAAATTTATCTACACAAATTTAAAATTTATATGACTAAATTGGTAATTTAACCAAAAGATAGGGGTTATTTAAGATTACCGTTTGGTGTTTATAAACAGAGTGAAAGATTTTGAAGAAATCATGTGTGAAGGGGTCGCCAGAGGCCTTAAAATTCCTCAATTCCTGCAGAGTTTTAGCGAACTGATTCGGACCCACTTGAGTTTCCCTTTCCTCCTCCTCAAACTGCCTCACCGCCATTAAAATCAGTACCTGACTATCCTGAGCTCTCTTCAGGCAGTTTTCCAGAGCAGTACAGAAATCCAGCGTCTCCAAGCTGTTCTCAAAGTAATCTTCCACCAACTCAAACAGTTCCTGGTTCTTCCAAATGTCCTTTTTGCATTGCAATATCACTCGAACCACCTCCTGGTTCATTTCCAGCAAGCATTCCGTCACTTGTTTCAGGGAATCCAAAGACAGAGCTCTGACTTCCACTCCGCCGTCGGCTAATGTCGTCAGCACTTGATTTGCTCTGGCTTGGAGAGCTTTGTCGAAGGATCGAACGTCGTCATCGGCCCGACACGCCGCTTCGTAGGCGTCGAGATTGATAGTGGCTACGGTGGTGCTGCCCCGTTTGGTGCCGTGGTTGTTTCCCATGGTGATTGGTTTTTTAAAAAAAACAGAGGAAGAAGAAGAAAAACAGGGATTTTGGGGGGGGGGAAAAGAAAGAAAACCCAGATGGAAAAGATGAGGATGGATTGGTTTAAAGAGAGGAGGGAAGAAAGATTGAGAAAGGAAGATGAATTTTGAGGTTGTAGAAAGCGAAATGATTGGTTTGAGAAACAGAGATGGAATTGATTGAGATGAGAAAAAGGGAAGAAAAGGAAAGGAGAAGGAAACTTGAAGTGAAAGATGGAGGAAACAGAGATAGAGAAGAATATATAAGCCGTTAAGAAGAGAAGAGGAAGAAGAAGAAGAAGAAGAAGAAGAAGGAAGTGTTGAAGAAGAGAATGGCTTGCACGCATGAAGAAAATGGAAACAGAATGCTTGGCCTGATAAATGGGACGGGAAGCAATCTCTCTCTACAATTCTCTCTCTTACGTCATTAATAAATACATACCTTCAAACACTTGCACAAATTTCGATTTTCAATTTTAGTCATATTGTTTTAAACCTTCCCCTCCCGATTAAATTACAATTTTATACCCGCCGTATATTAACCATTTGGTTTTTTTGTTTATAGTTTTTAAAAATGTGTTGAAAGTTGTCCCAAGCAAAGCTCAAAATCTACGGGTGAACCTAAACTTTAGAAAATTAAGAGGTGACATGAGGGAACGCACCTCTTAAAAGGAAAAAGTCAGACCTTCGAGTTTTGGGCCAACCAACCAAGCTGAAGGAGTTATACCAATTAGAAGATAACCGAGTCGAGTTCGGCACTAGTGCCCTACAACCTCGAGGGTTGCAACCAACTGACATCGTCAACATTACACATAATCCAAGTGGATGTCAGAGGAAAAGGTTCATAAATTGCTCCATTTGACAATCCCAAAAAGGTAACTAAGTAAACTCCAAAGGAGAATTCTAACCCTCTTCTACTCTATATACTAACTTTGAATCAAAGTGTGTTCAGTGCAAATACTCACGCAAGTCAACTTGGACGACGAGACCGGACCAAAGGAGTAGGCTAGCAAAGTACCTAAGGACCCGCTAGCAAAGTTTTTAACGCCAACAAAAAGTATGCTTGTTTTCTCAAAATTTCTTAATCATGGATTTTCTTATTATTTACGTAAGCAATTGAATTCTAAGCCAAATTCTAAAAACAAAAACAAGTTTTTAAAAGCTACTTCTTTTTAGTTTTCAAAAGTTTGCTTGAATTTTGAAAACACTTCCAAAATGTAAACAACAGAATAAATAAATCAATAATCTTTGAGTATTTTTCAATTCGACCTTTAGTTTAAACTTAAGGTGTATTTAGTTTAACTTTTCTAGTATTTAATTTTGATGATTTAGTTTAACTTTTCTAGTATTTAATTTTGAAAATAAATCATTTTTAAAAAAAATTCGAATATTTGACAATCATTCAAAATAGCTTTTGAAACACAATCAAAATGTATTTTAAACTAAAAAGTTTAAATAAGAATGAATTCTTTGGGGAAAAAAATTCTAGTCAATCCAAACAAACATCTCATACATTTACGTATTTCAAACGTACTCTTCCTCTTTAATGTCTCGTTAATGAATTACTTAGGTTGATAAATCTTAAAAGTAGTTGATGATAATGGAATAGAACATGACACTTAAGATGCATTTGGAATACATATTCAAGTGTTCAATTTAAAAAATAAGTCATTTTGAAAAAAAATTGGAGTATTTGACAACCCTTCAAAATAGTTTTTACGGTGTATTTTAAACAGTATTTTGTCAAAAGAGTTTAAATAAAAATGAGTTTTTATTAAATCATTTTTTTTCATAATCAATCCAAAGATTAAAAAATGATTTTTTTTTTGTTTTTTAAAGAATAATTAAGAAATGAAGTTAAATGAGAAGATACTTGGAATGTGTGAATAATATTGAGAATGAAAAGGGGAGAGAATATGGCTTTCAGCGCGCCATGTGTTACGATACTAGTGGACAATTAAAAAATATATATATATATTTTATAGAAAGACAAGAGATTAAGGGGAAAAAAGTAACCACAATTGTAATAACAATCATATTAAGATTAAGATTAATGAATATAATATAGTCTAACATAAGGTGACTTCTACGTATTTCAAGTACATTTTAATAAATTATTTATAATAAAAATGTTTTATACCTTATATTTTTTTAATAGTGATTTAAATGTCAAACTTATTTGGTTGAATTACTACATTCAAAAGTAATTCTAATAATTACAAATTATGTGTTTTATTTTCTTAATTTGTAAAGATTTTTAATCCGTCGATCAATTTTAAATTAATGTTTAATTTGAATAATCTATCTCACATATGTTTCTTCAAATGTAGTTTTTAAATTAATCCAACTTTTTCAAATGTAATTTTTTTTTTTTTTTTCTTTCATAAGAGTTTCTAGAAATACATTTTTGTGATGGATAGAAAATCAAATATCTAAAATAAAATATAAGTGTTATCCAAATAACATCAGCTGGAATAGCTCAGTTGGTTAGAGCGTGTGGCTGTTAACCACAAGGTCGGAGGTTCAAGCCCTCCTTCTAGCGTTTCCTTTTCTTTTTCTTTTTTTAATCACAATTTCAATAATCTAAGACAACATTTAGATGTCTATTAATGTGTGCAAATGTTGATACGAGAGCATAAATTTTAAAAAGAAATGAAAAATAATAAAAAAAATTTAGGAATATTTTGAGTTGAAATGATGTGAGAATTATAAAAGTTTTGGATGGTAATTCAATTTCTTTATAAATTAAAGTTTTGGACAAAAAATAAAGCTAAAAATTGAAAAAAAAATTGGAAATTAGAAAAGTAGCACAAAAAAAAATGCTTAATCCTTTGTCAAAAATGACATTGGCCTGTAAAACTATGAATTGTATATAATCATAATCATAAAATTGAAAAACTTGAACTGAGCTAACGTAGTCAATAAAAGAACGCTAAATTTTTCTTAAAATGAAAAAATAATTAAGTACAAACCAAAATAAATAATAGAAAGAAATCTCAATCATCATAAATGAGAAATGCATCCTAAACCTCATAGTCCTCATCGTGAGAGTTGACTTTTTAATTCCAAACTAATTATGGGGATGATGATCAAACTCCAACCTCAAGAAAACATGAGAAAAATATATTTTTTCAAAAATTTATTTTTATTTAAACAATTTTTTTTTAAAATATACTTCAAAAACTATTTTGAGTGATTCTCAAACATCTCAATTTTTTTCAAAATGACTTATTTTTTAAATTAAACACTTAAAAATGCACTCCAAACATACTTTAAATCTATGTCAATAATTATTGGGATAATTAGCTCAATTTGGCTCACTTTATAATCGTTGAACTAAAGATAGTAATAGTAATAATAATTATAAAATATATTATGATTTGCATATTTGTAAATCATTTTTTTTTTGAACAATGATTAGGTAATTTTTTAAATAATCATTTTCCTTTAGAATGGTAATTGATGTCTCTTATCTACTTAATTTTGTTCAAATTTGGCTTTCATCAATTAGTTTTAAAATGAGTGTACTCTTACATTAAATAAGTTTTGTAATTCAAGGATGAAAAAATCGCGATATATTGATATTATATCAGCAATATATCGTAAAATCACATATCTGATAGAGATATTAGGGGTAAGATCTTTTTTCTCGAAATTTTGCGTTATATCTCCGATATATCTTTTTGGGCTAATATCTTTTGCAGCTAAACAAAATCGTGGAAATTTTTATGTATATATCGCAGATATGTTGTGGATATATCGTGAAAATATCGTGGATATTCCACCTACATGTCGTGATTGTCTCTATAAATATCATTTTTCCCCATTATCAAGCTTTTCCAATGTCCTACATTTCCAATTTTCAATAAAAAAAAAACTTTCATTTTCAAAGAAATTGAATTTGAAAAAACCACAAAAATTAAAAGACTCCGACCATAGCCATAAAGCTATTGGTCCAGAAATTAGCCCTTCATTGGAGAATTTCAATTCACCCATGCCACAGAAGACTCCAACCATGACCATAGAGTCAGTGGACCATGAATTAATTAGAGCAATAGAAAAACCTTTCATTCGTAGAACTCCACACATGATGATGCTTAGATTGATGCTGAATCACTTGTTTCAAGTATGGGATGAGATTCGACAATTAATATAGACATGGTCAATATGTCGATAACAATAGTAATTATAGCTATTCTCATAGTAACTATAGTCATTCAAGTGATTATGGTTCTTGTAGTTATAGTGATGAGTTTAAAACATCAATTTATACACGGAGACCACAACTTCCTCGTGAAAATGATGAAAAACTTAGACTCAGAGTCTCTATATATTATTTACATTCTTTAGAGCATTCTCATTTGAACGGAATAGACCTAGACTTTATTAATGAAATATTATGTTCATAATATTTTTTGGTCTTCACTATTATCAATTATTCTGATGTCAATCATATTTGGTTTCTAATTATTAATTTATATGCTTAAAGTCATAGTTTATTACTTAAGTAAGTTTATTTTAAAATTTTATTAAAAAATTCACAATATTTTTATAAATTTACGTGATATATATGATTTTTTTCGAAATATCTATCTATATTTAATTATCCGTCGATATATCCATAAATCCGACTTACCCATATTTATACGGATAACGATATTTTTGTCTTTGATGTAATTTACACGTAATTATATTGAGTTGAAAAATTACAAAATTAGAGATTGGAAATCTTCGTTAACTAAACACATTTTTCATGCCATTTATTAGTTAAAATAATGTGAAAATCATAATAAATTAACTAATTGAAATAAGTTAGAGTGAGAAATTCCAATACACTTTATAAAGAAGAATCTGCAAGTCATATAACTTTAGAGATATTAAAAAAAAAACAATAATAAAACATGGCAAATTAAAATTGAATTTAGATAACCATTTGATAAAATTTTATCATTATCTTGAACATGACATAATACTTATAAAAAAATTGCAAAACCTTTGTCACATGCTTAAAAATATGTCAGTTTTGGTTTTTTTTTTCTTCATCACCAATTAATTAATTCGTTTGAATCTTAATAAGGAAAATTACTTGCATTAATTACACGATTGGATGATTATTTCTTTCACAATGGATGTTACGATTAGGGGTGAAGCACTAAACTAATATGTCAGTTGGGTTATGTCGGTTTTGGGATTGACGAAGAACTGAACTAAACTAATTAGTTTTATAAAAAAGAGATCTAAACCGATATCCAATCAAGAACAAAACTAATTGATTGGTTTTTATTTGGTTCGATTTATTACCTATTTGGTTTTCGATTTTGACATTTTCTTTTTTTCTTTTCTAAAATTTAATTTTTATTTACAATTTTGTTTTGAATTGGTCATTTTTACTAATTTTAAATTAAAATTTGGTCTATTTCGTTTTTTATAGATTGAAATTGGGGTTATTTTTAAATATAGAAAAACGAGTCAAACTATTTACAAATATAAAAAAATTTCATTGTCTGTTAGCGATAGACTGTGATAAATTTTTATCACTTGAGCGAAAAATGATTCAAATTAACTATCGTGGTATATCGCTGATAGATATTAAAAATTTTCTATATTTGTAAATAGTTTGATATTTTTTATATTTATAATAATTTTCCTTGAAATTGGACATTTTAATTTTTTTTCTTGATGCTTTCTAAATAAATATCATACACAATCCATAATAATTTATCTTTTTTCTAAACAATAAATATTTATGCACCATAATAATTAAAACACTAACAGATAGCTAAATATTGTTATTTTTAAGAGTATACATACCTTCGATTTGGTTCGATTTTGATTGGTTTTTCCAATTCAAAATCTGATTCAAACTAATATATTTTGGTTTTCTTTAAAGAAAAAACCAATATGTCCAATTTTATATTAAAAAACCAAATTAAATCAGTGAATCGGTTTGGATTTTCAGTCTTTCGAATTTTTTTTTTTTTAACACTCCTAGTTATTATGAAAACAAATTTAAAGACTCAACATATAAAATTAAAAGAAAAATTAAGATAAACATGATTGAGATGATGATGGAATCTATAGTGTAAAAATTGGAAATTTTAATTTGTTGGCATTATACATTGAATATTTTGAAGCCCTCAAAATATTTATGCTTGCTTGCTTGGGAAAACCAAGAATTTCAAAAAGCTTGAAATTCTAGTAAATATAAGGCTCAAAAACTAGATTTTTGGTCAGCTAAACATATGTAGATATATAGTTTGTTTTATAGAAATATAGATAATTGAAATTTTTAGATATCTATTCTGGAATTATAAATGTCTAGAAACATAGATACCTAACATTTTAGATAGTCGTATTTATTTTTTAGTAATAATTTTTAAGAATATCAGAAAATATCTTAAAATTATGTGTTATATCAATAATGTCCTTACCCATTTTTAAGTATTTTATTTATTATTCTAAAATAATTTAAATTCTTATCACATTCATTTTCGTCTTTACTCTTTGATAATTTAATGTTACAATTGTATATCGATTTTAGTTTATACTAACTTTATGTGTTATTTTGTACAATAAATTAATTTATATATTAGTTTGAGATTTTATAAAATACTAAATATTAATTCAATTTTAACTTAATTTTTTTAAAAAAGAAGACTAAACATGAGAATTAAATTCTAACTTTTTCTAAACTATAGAAACGAAATTCATGATTTAACCAAGAAAATATTTATGAATTTTTTATTTTATTTCAAAAATATAACTAAACTTTTAAAATTTCATTAATGTCCTAAAAATATTATATATGATTGAAAATTATTAAACAAAAATATAAAGTTGAACGATATTTTTTCTAATTTAATTTTAATTGAATTACGTAATGACAAATTTGGATTAGTTAACTAATTTTCTTTTCACATGATATGATATAATTGATATTTTAATCACAACATGCGAAAAAAAAAGGTAATTTTATCTGAATATTTTTTATTTTGTGAAAATAATATAAATAAATTAATTGATTAATAATTATCAGACTGCTGAAATATCAAAGAAGCAAGAGGGTGGTGGGGAGATTAACACGTGGCAGCCAGCTATAGGTGGGAAGGAATGACTAGAAAAAGTTTGGCAATAATTGATTCCCCAAATTGGCAACAAAGATGATTCGTGTAAGTTGCTTTCTGCCATTGCTTACGTCACTCCGAATTACTTTTTTCTCTTTTTTTTTTTCATTCTCACTACTTTTAAAATGTTCATTCTAGTCCCTACACTTTCATTTTCGTCACTGTATTTTTAAAATTTTCATTTTGATCCTTAAACTTTCAACTTTTATTCATTTTGGTCCTTGAACTTTCAACTTTTGTTCATTTTGGTCTTTAAACTTTCAAAAAGTGACCATTTTGATATCTTAAAAATGAAGTAAAAATGAAAATAGAGGAACCAAAATGGTCACTTTTTGAAAGTACAAGTACCAAAATGAACATTATGAAAGTATAGGGACCAAAATGAACCAAAGTTGAAAGTATAGGGACTAAAATGAACTAAAACCAAAAGTACAGGGACCAAAGTAGTATTTGAAATAAAGTCAGTAAGATTTTAAAGAAAAAATGACATTAGATATAATTTTTTTAAAAAAAATTTAATCTCGACTCTCAACAAAGTTATTCAATGATTAATTCATGCAATAATCAAACATAAATTTGCAAAACTAGATATTATCTTTCATTGAAATTAATAGGTGAATTAGTGAGATTTAATAAAGGTTAGAAATTACTAGATTTCACTGAGTTTAGAGTCTAAGTTGATGTAATTAAAAGTTTGTGATGATAATTGATAATATATGGCAAGTTTAGTGCTAAAAATTACAATTTTTTATTTAGTTAATTTCCACCATTATTTGAAATAAAAATTAAAATATCATTCTAATCCTGTGTAGTTTGGGTCCATTTTACTCCATAAACTTTCAATTGTTTAATTTTAGTCTTTATACTTTCAATAAAATTTTAAATTTTAATCATATTGTAATTTTAATACATCTTAAATTTGGTCATTTAAAGTTAATTATTAATATTAGTTGAATAATAATAATAGCTTTCAGGCAAAAATAGACACTATTTGAATATATTTTCACAATTTATAAAGTAATGTTAGTAGGGATTTTTTCTTTTGGAAAAAGCCCACAATAAAATAAGAAACTAACCACATATATTAATTAAGAGTTATTTAAAGTAAATGAATTAAAATTAGACATTTAAAATTACATAAGTCCAAAATGATATTTTAACCTAAAATAAATATATATCGAAAATTATTTTTTCCCCTATATAATACATCAAATATGTTAAAGGTAAACAATTCGATGTAAAAATAAAATAAAAAATTACAAAGAAAAGAGTAAAATTTTAAAACTTCAACTCAGATATGAATTCGAGCGTAATTTAATTGGTTAAGGCATACATCTTCGATTAACAAGTCAAAGATTCAAATCTCTCACCTTGATATTATTGAACTCAAACATATTTAAACACTCAAGTTTCAAATAGTGAGAATAATCCAATTGATATGACCCTTTTTCAGTGCAGTGTGAAATCAATTTTTTTTAGCTCCAATCGAAGAGAGTTCAATTTCTGTGTAAATCCCCCCCCCCCCTCCCCCAAAAAAAAAGGTTGATTCTTACAAGGAAAAAGAATAATAAATAATGAAAGGACCAATATGCCCCTTTTATACAAGAAGAATATCTATTATACCCTTAATAGTCTCCCTCAAGATGGAGAGTGAATGTCAATCACACCCATCTTGGACAACAAGGGAACAAAGACTTTAGAAGGCAAGACCTTGGTAAAAATATCGGCAAGTTGTTATTGAGTGCGAATGGAAAGAAGCTTGACCGAACCATTTGCAACCTTTTTCCGAATAAAATGACAATCTAATTCAATATGCTTCGTACGCTCATGAAACATCGGATTAGACTTTATATGAAGAGTTGCATCATTATCACAAAAAATAAGAGCAGGAGATATAAAGGGAACATGTAACTCCTGAAGAAGCTGAGATATCCAAATGAGTTCACAAGTAATAACAGCGAGAGCCCGATATTCAGCTTCAGCAGACGAACGAGAGACGGTAGTTTGCTTCTTAATGGATGAATAAGAGAATCACCCAGGAAAACACAGAAGCTAATAATGGATGAATTGGCAAAAGCAGACACAGGAGAAGGAATGGCCTTCAAGGGAGAAGGAACAGGGTGATGGTTGTTTCAATCACGATACCCCGGTGGATAGCCATGAAGCTTATAATATTTGTCTACTGTATGCCCTTGTATATTGCAGTAGGTACAAAGAGGGCAGTCACGACGCTTGTTCTGAGTATTATGTGATTGAGATCTGTTATTCGGAGAAATACTCTGAGAGTTATGCGGAGAAACAAGACTGTGAACAACAAAGTGAGGGATAGAAGAAGAACTAGGTACAGAACATTGCTCGAGTTCTTGTGAGAGAAGCGTAAAGGCTTTATTGATAGAAGGTTCGGGTTCCATAAGAAGTAACTGTGTGCGAAGTTGAGCAAAAGAGAATCGTTCAGACCCATCAGAAAACACATTATATATTCAGTTTGATAAAAATCCATGAGATTGGCTACACCTCCACAAGAGCATTTCCCACAAGTACACAAAGGTCGATAAGAAGCCAATTCGTGCCAGAAAGTCTTCAATCGGGTGAAATAGGCAATGACAGACTGTTGTTCCTTTGGTAGATTGGTAAGATCGTGGTGTAGTTGGAATATACGCGGTCGATTCTTTCTCTGATAGCATTCTTGAAGTTCAGTCCAAATGGCACGGGCAGAATTGAAATAAAGGACGATGGCTGAAATCTCCTTGCAAATCGAGTTCAAGATCCAAGCGATGACAACATGGTTGCAAATAATCCAAGAACGATATTGAGGAGAATCAGCAGCAGGTTGAGAAATCGTGTCATCGACAAAGCCAATTTTGTTCTTGACAATTAGGGCTATTATCATCAATCTACTCCAAGAGACATAATTGTTCTCATTAAGAGTGTCAGAAACAAGAATAAGGCTGGTATTATCAGTATGATGAAGATAATAAGGATCCATGTAACTACTGGTAGTAGAAGAAGAGGACCTCGATGCAACCAATGAAGTGGAGTTGATGAGATCGTCTTCTTCCATTGAAGGATGCACGGAAAAAAATGTGAGGGAGCAACAGGAAATAGTGAATAGAGCACTCAAAACACCTGACAACAAGAGCTGGTCCGACGAGTCTATTGACCACCCGAGAATGCGACCTGTAGCAGCAAGAATCACTACTGCTGAACGAGTGACCTACGCCGACAGGAACACCTGAAACAGTCGACGAAACAAGACTTCAAGAACGAGTTCTACGGAGAAAAAAAAGAACTTGTAAACAACAGGAATCACGATCGGTGAACAAGATTTGTACCGACTGGAACAGACGATGGCGAAGAACAGCGGCAACGAGTAGGGTTCCGATCTGATACCATTTTAGCTCCAATCAAAGAGAGTTCAAATTTCTGTGTAAATCCCCAAAAAGAAAAGAGGTGGAAAAAGAATAATAAATAATGAAAGGACCAATATGTCCCTTTTGTACAAAAAGAATATCTATTATACCCTTAATAAATTTATTGTAATTGTATAACTTATAAGTTATAATGATTGAAAAGAAACTTCTTAACTAAAATACATGATTTGAAATTTGTTTGATTCTAGTCGTCGTACTTTCAAATATCTAAACAATATGACATAATGTTTCATTTTTTAAATAAGAGTGAATACATACATGTCACTAAATTTTCATTGACACATCATTATTTTCATCGATATTTTAATATTTGTATGGGATTGACACCGACCTAAGAACTAAACAATTATAAATAATAAAATTTAAAATATGTGAAATATTTGTTTACTAATTTTAATATAATATATTAATGAGCGGGACTTGCAAGGGAAGAAAGTGAGGATTCGCGGGGCGGGCCACCGCGTGCCCCGACACAACCGGAAAGCTGGAAATTTATGCATAAAAAAAAAAGAAAAAAAAAAAAGAGAGAGGAAAGTACGTGGCAGAAGCCTATTGGTCATACTAAAAGGACTTTGAAATTAGTTCGTTCTACCATGTGACAACAAAAAATGACTTTCCCACAACCAACATCAACTTTTCAATATACAACTTCAAATTTAAAATTAAAAAAAAAAAAAAAAAAAAAAAAAAAAAAAACAAAACAAAACATGAATTATCAACATAGTACATTTTACTTTTTAAGATCAAGACCTTTATTTTTTATTATTTTCTAAGTCAGGTCATTTTTTTACCCTTTTAGATTTCACACTTATTTTAATTGTAGATCAAATTTTATCAGCTCCACATTTTATTGATATTTCAACATATTCATAGATTCAAGAATGACCCACAAAATAAATTGATATTTTCGTAATATCCTACAAAAAAAATCGATGAAAAAAAAACAAGGTATCACTAACTTAAATATAACATAAATAAGTAATATAGAGAGAGATGTTTAAATACTACTTTAGTCCCTATAATTTTATTTTTGGTTCATTTTGGTCTCTATACTTTCAACTTTAGTTCATTTTGGTCTCTATATTTTAAAAATATTCATTCTAGTCTTTATACTTTTAACTTTGGTTCATTTTGGTCTTTATACTTTTAAAAAGTTGTCATTTTTGTCCCTTTATTTTTATTTTTAAATGATAAAAATTGTCAAATTTTTTTAAGTTCAAAAACCAAAATGAACCAAAGTTGAAAGTACAAGGGCCAAGATGAACATTTTTAATGTATATGGACCAAAATGAACCAAAGTTGAACGTATCATGACCAAAATGAACAAAAACCAAAAGTACAATAACCAAAGTAGTATTTAAACCATATATATATATATATATAATAATAATAATAATAATAATAATAATAATAAGCATTTTAACTCATTTAAAATAGTACAATGTTTTTTTTTTAAGACATTGTTATTTGTTGATTTAACTATATTTTAATGGTTTTTTTTAGAAATACCTATTAACATTGACATTATATCAATAGTTAAATTTACATTTCTATAAAATTAAAATTTCAACATTTTCTTTGGCATCACTATTCTTTAAAACTTGTTAGAACTACGCAATGTTGGACACGACAGATTTCGAGTATTGGTTG
This sequence comes from Lagenaria siceraria, assembly GCA_002890555.2. Classification (NCBI taxonomy): domain Eukaryota; kingdom Viridiplantae; phylum Streptophyta; class Magnoliopsida; order Cucurbitales; family Cucurbitaceae; genus Lagenaria; species Lagenaria siceraria. The sequence continues at coordinate 5,063,439 of CM016491.1, read as the reverse complement.
CAAAAGAAAATTGAAAAATTAGATGATTTCACCATGTGATAAACCAAAAACAACTTCCTCATATATCATTTGAACAAAAATTTAAGCTTCGATAAGATATCTCTTGATTGAGCGATGCTCAAAAATGCTTAAATGAGAGTTTCAGATATATTTAATTTGTGTTGAGCCCCATCATACGGAGGGGGAAAACACTTTAAAATTAATAAATTTAATTTAAAATGTTACTTTTTACTATTTTTTGTCGAATAGAATAAATAAAATTGCAATAATTTAAACTGCTTAAAAGAGAGTTTGAGATATATTTAATCATGTTAAGCACTACCATATTGTACAAAATCACTTTCTACTACTTTTTATTAAATGGAGTTAATAAAATAGCAATAAATTATAAATATGCGCGCTTGATATTTTTGTTTAAATAAGAAAACACGTTTAATTAAATATAGTAAACAATTATGGCAAGAAATTGAAACATTTACATTATAATAATAATATTATTATTAATATTAATATTAATAAATAAATAAATACCACATTTTTTATTCAAAATATGGCAAGTTTAAAATCTTACAAAAAAAAAAGCATAATAAAATCCCAAATAAAACATAAAACACAATAACAAAAATCAAATTCGTGCCATATTTGTAAACATCCAAAAGTTGCACCATCTAAAATGTGCTATTTTGTTAAATTTATTAATGAAATTACACAGACAAAACCGATTATCACAAATCTTAAACATGTTTAATCAAAGTGAATTTAGTTCAATAATAATTGACAATATGTCATAGGTTTGATCTCGTTCCCCAATTCATAGCAAAAAAAAATCTAAGATTTGTATATTTTTTGTTATAATTAATAAAAAAGAAAAGACAAGAAAATTAAAATCTGCACGTGCTCCATTGTAAATAGAATAATCTAAGTTAAAACAAGAGCTGCTTCTCAACAAAATTGTCATTTCCTCTACATTAATCACTAAGAGTAAAGTATCCATAATTTTAGCAGCAACATTCAAAAATTCAAGTATGCAAAAGAAGTAGAGCTCAAATAGTAATTCAAAATCCGAAAAAACTAAGCTCTGCATCCTTACATTGATTTAGTTTGCATCTGCAAAGTTGGTTACTTGTTGTATAGGTGAACAATAGTGAAGATGAAGAACCCAGCCATCTGCACATACAATTTAATTCTAATGATTTACCAATTTCAAAACATAAGGTTGCACATTAAGAACTTGGAATATCAATTAAAAGGAATACAAAAATCTTTATGATATTGATAATAATAAGCTTATTTACCTCTTCTATTTGTTTGGTAATCTTTGTTTTCTTACAAAGACTTTTTGAAATTAGGCAAAAAGAAATTAAACGTATTTTTTAAAAACTAAAAATGGATTATGTATCAAATGGTTAATGAATCTAAACCTGATGTGATTAAATAAAGATACAATAGACATGGAATAGGTGTTCAAACAGAAAGGGCCAAGCCAAAGTGAGCTTAGCTCAACGGTAATTGACATGCCCTCTCTTCATAGAAGTTAGAGGTTCGATCCTCCATCCCAGCAGTTGTACTAAAAAAAGAGCCATCCCCCTCCCCCTCAATTCCCCATATCTCAAACAGACACATAAAAGAGCCATACCATTGAAAATGCTGATCCATAGTATGGATAGGCTGTAGGAATGAATCTTTCATATTCATTGTGCCTAAAGGGTCTCACTGGAATCTGCAAAATAAGAATGTTCAAGAAACAGGAACGGTTAATAACAGACCATAAGTTTTCCCATGCTTCTTTGTCAGTGATGCTAAGTGTGAAACAATATGCATGGGCGCAACACTTTCTGCCTTCTCAACTGAATTCCAATCCGAGTGGGGATATAATTCAACACATGGTGTTTTGTGTAGCGTGTCACTTATAATTTGTAAACAAAGTAGATGCATAGACTCCTATGCCAAAGTATTTGGCATTGAATAGCAATATATTAGGCATCAAAGAAAGCTCATCCACATTTCTTCGCTTAATATGGAGAATTCTCTTTTAAAAAAAACACAGATTTAAGTCTTATTTTCTCGATCAGATGGACAGCATAAACTTTCCTGCCACGTTAACTACTAAACAAGCCAACAATGAATACCTTCACCCATGTGCATGATGTACTACGGTGAATGCTCTAGTGTGGTTGCCTAACATTAACAAGGTGCTAAAGGTATGCACATAGGTCAATAGATGCACGCGTAAGTTTGGAAAAAACAATCAAGTTCCATCTTAAACAAAGAGCAACTGGCATAATTCCCAAGAAGAGCGCAAAAGAAACATGACAATTTACTTCTAGCTATTGCGGGATGAATCAACCTGCACATTCCCTCCATAATTAGTATGCATCAAGATAAATTTCGAACATTACCTGCTTGGATAGAGATAAGGTAGTGTAGCCAAGTTTTTGATACTCAACCTTGAACTGGAATACTCCATATACATCTGGAACTTTGAAGCCTGTATGATAAAGACCCTACAAGAGAAAGTAGCTATAAATATTTGGGTCCGATCAAATCCATAGGTAAAAGAAAACAAAAAACAATTATAGAAAATAAATTCATACCTTGTTGTCGGTCGATAAAGTTTTTAAAACATAGGGGCTCATCATGTAAAACTGCACCTGAACATCATCAGTTACATATGGCTCCCATGCCTTACCAGACCACTCGTAAATCTCAACTGAATATTCCTTTAAAAAAAATCCAAAGGTCAGAAGAACTCAAATATTTCCATCTTGTTAAGTATTTAGCCTTTCTGAAATTAAAATTACCAATTCATCATTAATCCTGTAAATTGCCGGTTCATCAGTTTCCCCAACTTTGTGGTGCCTAACGTTCACAGCCTACAAATACAAGCATCAATTTGTGCTGCAGCAGTTAGAATTTGCATCTACAATCTGATTCTAGAACAAATTCATACCGAATAGAAAATGCCAAGAAGTTAAATTGGATTTATATGTAAGACAACCAAAGAAATGCCTCACCTTAAGATGACCTCTCTCGTGGAAAACCCATTTGCTTAGTTCAACTGAAAACTGCTCGTTGCCTGACTTATCATATCTGCTATCACAAAATAATCTCTTCAACAAGTATTTTCAACAGTACATAAGCATATACTAACAATTGCTAAGTGATCTGGTTTTTTTGGAATGAATGGTTTCCCGTTTCTTATTTTAAAAAATAAAAAACAATAAAATAATTACTAAGTGATCTAAACTCTCGTCAATGCTCAAACAATATTCTTCTCCGAGGATTCCAATCCAAGTTGTTGAGGACCAAACCAACAGCTCATTAATAATTGATGCAGCTTCATAATTGTTTTCCACCATCCATTATATAATTTTATACATGTATATAATGGTTGCATTAAAAAAATTTATTAGTTTGTTTGATAATCATTTTAAAGTTCAATTTACAGACCAAAGACAGCAGCTACCATTCCACATTAAGATGTCATGTCACAATGATCATCAAGACATCAACCATGTCCAATCAGAAGAATTGCAGCAATTAAAAAAATCTGGTTCGAAGTTTCATCATCCACACAACTATAAATGTTTTTATCAAGTAATACAGTCTAGTTCAGCTCTTACTTCGTTGGACTCCCAGCCTTCTGCACCCCAGACTTGAAGAATCTATAAAACAAGAGAAAAAAAAATAATATTAAGAGGTCCTGAGATAGCAGAAGAAAATAAATATAGTTAGTTCCTGGTAAATAAGAAGTGTTCCCTACCGATTGCTAAACAAACTTAATGATCCAGAGATCAAAATCCGGGCACTGTTTCTTGCCTGCAACATAGAAGGAACTGTTAAATTCTTTTATTAAAAAAAATTAATAATGATGAGAGAACTGTAAGGTCAGCATGAGTTTTAATCAACAAGAAAATATGTACTAAAAGAATTACAACTAGAAAGTATTTGTACATCTAAAGGAAAGTCAAAGGTGGCTCCCTGTCAAATAGATAAAAAGGAGAGGCCTTACAGATTTAGGAGACCAAAAGAAAACTTAGAACATAATGCCAATAGTGTTAAATTTCATTTTGAATAACCTAAGTTTATAAAATTAATCCCAAGTCTCAAAGTCAAGAGGTCCTTTGGAAGCAAGATAAAAGCTAAGTCAACCAACCATACAAGATAAAGTTCCCTCATCGTGCCTATCCAATACTTCATCCTCCAGTAACATATTTTTTATAACAACTTAGATAAAAATGAAAGATACACTGGCAACAAAAAACCAGCCTACAAAACGAGAGCTCAACTATAAGAAGGGAGGCATCGAGCAAGTTTGGGTTGAATAGACATGCTCCAGTAACATAGAATCAAACCACTATGCATAAAGGAAAACAGAAACTTAATAGAAAATAGACCTGTATGACTGAAACCAGAGAGATAGCAGATCCAGTTAGCTGTGGAGGGCTTGATAGCTTGGACTTTGGGTTGGCAGAATACGCTGAGGGAGATGCTGAGAGAGCTTTTAGCACCTACAGAATAAAAGAAGAGAGATTAATACAGAAAACTGGTGACACCTATCCAGAGTTATGTAGTAACTTCCTGAAGCATTAATTAGAACCACATTCTATGAAGAAGTTGTAAAGTAAACGCTATCCAAGTATCTTACCAAGCTATTGGCAGGATTTAAAGTATGGCCAATCCCCTGGAAAAGTACAGGAGCCTGTGTGGAACATTCATTCAAATTGTAATTAGAAATAAGAATTATTACAACAATGACAGCTACGAATACAAAATAGAGTTAGTACAATAGAAGAATTCAAGGCTTAAAGTAAGAAAACAAAAATGAATGCAAGATCTATTATCTTCCCACGTGATCGTCTTTCGAAAGAACTATATATACATTACTTGCCTCAATTTTCTGGCTTCCCACAATTACATCAGACTTGATCAAATTGTCACTAGCAATCAATGTGTGATCACCCTCAGTCTCTGATACAGCGTAGCTGGTGTGGTCCATGACTACAGCAGCCGGATCCTTTGGCATTATATTTCTCATATAAGTATATGAAGTACAGAAACGAAGCGGATTGTTGACAAAAATAAAAAAATAATACACAATACATTTGCTCAAGGAAATTGTTCTAGATATCCACCAACCTCATCAAAATCAACACCGCATTCAGTGGCAATTTCTCGGATCAATTCAGATGCATTAGAATCAGCAGCAAGAATTAAATCATGGCCCGAATCGACAAAATCCAGTATAGCAGCAGAATCGATGGATCCCCCAAAGCCTACAAAACCCGATAAATGAAAAACGTAAACAATCACCACAATGCCAATGCAATCCATTACGAGTAATTCGTGCTACCTCAAAACATACGAAATGAAAATTAATCAAATTCAAATAAAATTGAAACCCCAGTTGACCCAATGTCTCCAATTTCCAAATGGGGAACATAAAAACACAAGAATTCCAACACGAAAGCTTCAGAGGACGAAATGGACGAAGGCTTACGTTCAATTGTTGGCGCAAACAAGATCAATGCGTCATAGAAATAGCGTCCATATCTCTGCAAGGCGATCTTGGGGTCATCGGCGAGCTTGAAATCGAGGTGGAAACCTCGAGACTGGAGGGACTTGAAGAACAAAGAATGGGAAGATTTGATGGCAAAGTCATCGAGTAAGACGAGGACTTTGCGATCTGTTGGATTCTCGGGGGAGAAGGCATAGCATAGAAATGGAAGAAGAGCGATTAGCGTAAAGACGACTATAGATTTCGACATGGCGCTAGGGTTTTAGGAAGTAGCACAGTCCGAGAGAGAGATCTCAGAGATCTCCTTTCCAGTCGTTCTGCGAAGAAAAGTATAGTCTGCGGAAGAAGAATGTATTTGAAGTTTGGCCCCAATTGAAAGTTTAATCACAGAAAAACCCCCAACACAACACTTCTGAAGAATTTGCCAAATGACCCCTATACTTTTGGGAATCCAAAATGAATCACATTCACTATTTATATTAGCTAAATTGCCGAAAATACAATAATATTTAGAGGAATTTTTAAAAATAGAAAAATAAGGGAAACTATTTAGCAAAATTTTTAGATAGTTGTGATGGATTTTGATTGAAGTCTATCATGGTCTATCAGTGATAGACTCTATCACTGATAAATGCTTTTAAAGTCTATCGATGTTTATCAGTTTTTTTTTGCTATTTTTCGTAAATAGTTTGACATTTTTTCTATGTGAAAATTTTCCTAATATTTACAAACTTTCAAAAGTTTCAATAATATCTTTAAACTTTCAACAAAAGAAAAAAACTAAAAACTACTATTAATTATAGTTTTGGATTGAAACGGTTAGTATTTTGTCTCAAAAATGACCTTAAACTTTCAAGAATTTGAATAATAACCTTTAACTTTCAAATAAAAGTTCAAAAGTACTAATATTATTAGTATATGGATGAAAATCGTTAATACTCGTTTAAAAAATACTCATACAACTTTCAAAAGTTCCATTAATATCATTGATTTTAAGATTGGGCAAATATCAATTTATAACTCTATAACTTTGGGGTTGTATCAATTAAAACTCTGAACTTATAATTCTATCAATTCAAATTCCAAACTATTGTAAGTGTATCAATTTATACCCCTCTTTCAGATTTTGATCGACTAATATCGTGCGAAAATTATAATTTAAGCTAATTAAACTCCTAAATTTCATAAAGCTTATAATTTAGAACCTTCATTACTATTACATTTGAAAATTATTATGCATATTAGTTCTCAAATGTCATTTGTAGATTTCTTAAAATGTCATTTTTATGAAAATAGACTATTAAAGTAAAAGAATGAATGATTCTCAAAGGAAAATTTAAATAATAGTCTATATTGATTTATTTCTAAAAGTCTAATTATAAGTTTCACACGAGACTTTTATTCAATGTCTAAATTGATACAATTATTAATTCATGGTTTAAATTGATATAACCCCTAAAGTTTAGACCATCTCTTTCGAAGTTATTTTGACTTGAGAAAAAATCAATGTGAAAACAACTCATATAGATACCCTTATTTTTGTTCTCTTTCATATAAACACTCTCATTTTTCTCTCATTTCTCCAGTTTTTATTTCAATTTCTATAGCAACCAAACAAAACTCAAAACTTCAAATTAAAAGCATAAAAAATCTCACAAAGTCTCAAAATCACAATCTTCCTTCAAACCTCAACAAAGAGATGAATACTCAAATAAAAAAAATGGCCACAAAAGCATATCATTTTTAATCATGGAAAACCTTCTTAACTTATCACAATAAATAGACCAATTGACATTGAAAAATGATCCACAAACATTTCTATATTCGAAACTAAATGATCAAATAGAAACTAAACCCAAAACTTAGGAATCAAAACATATTTCCTTTTAATTTCTATATTTTATTAATATATCGTAATAAATTAAAATTATTTGATTCTAAATCTAAAGATAACTACTTAAATTGTAAAGAAGTGTTCAAGTTCCCATGAAGAGGGGGTGGAACTACATGTAGCTTTCTTTTTCCATCCCAACCCTACAAGAGCTCCAATCTTCATCTTCATCCTATTTTTTGGATTTTAGGTAATGTGGGAATGGAAAAAGAGAGAGAGAGGAAGAAAATTTAATTTCTTTGTTGCAATCTTCACAGAGTTATCATAGAGAGGAAAAGGGAAAGGATGGGTCAATGAAAGAGATAGAGGAGAGAGAAGAAAATAGTTGTCACAATCATTCTAGTGAAAAATGAAATAGTGATTCTATTTTATTTTTTTTAACCAATTTTCTTAGAAATTGGTAAAGATATATATACACACAGGATATGTGTATATAAGATAAATTTTCACACCCGAAAAAAAAGTCAAACTATTTACAAAAAAAAAATAGTAAAAAAAATACTAATAGACATTGATAGTCTTCTATCAGCATCTATTAGTGATAAACTTCTATTATTTCTATCACTGATAGACCATAATAGACTTCTATCAGCATCTATCAGTGATAAACTTCTATCATTGATAGACTTCTATTAGTGTCTATCACACCTATCTAAAAATTTTGCTATTTTTTATAAATAGTTTTCCTTATTTTTCTATTTTTTTTTTAATTTTTCCTATATATAATCTATAATCATATCCTAATCATTCAATCCACAAATGTCTACAAACTAATTAAATGTGTATTTAGTTTAACTTTTTAAGTATTTAATTTTGAAAATAAGTCATTCTGGAAAAAACTGAAGTGTTTGGCAACCAGTTAAGATAACTCTTGAAATACATTCTAAGTGTATTTTAAATAGTTTTTATAAAAAATGTTTAATAAAAAATGACTTTTTTGAAAAACGTTTTTTCTCTAGTCTATCCGAACATGCTCTAAATTTTCAATCCGAAGGTGAATTTGATTATTTAGCTTTTTTAACCCCACCGAGTCTTTAATTTTTTTTTCTTCAGAAAACTAATAAGTCCATGAAGTTTCAAGATTATAAGTCTATTTGTGATGCGGTCATTTTAGAAGTTTCTAGCGTTACTTTTCAAAATTATGTCTAATAAATTATTAGTATTATTATTTTTTAGCCGTATCCACCAATTTTATCTATTCATATTTCAAATTTATTGTTGAAGAGTATTAGATAACACTTTGACTTTAAGTAGGTTAGACTTTAGAGTGAACTCCTTTTTAGTAGGAATGGTACAATAGTTTTTTTTTTTTTTTTTAATTTATTACAACGTTTAGAGATTTGAGGCCCGAACTTCATGAGAAAGAATACACGTCAATATTTGTTAAATTATGCTCATATAGGCAATAATATAAGATTTAAACTATTGAAATCGGTGATAAATTAGGATGGTAGATTAAAGAAGTTTAAATATTTATCCAATCAAATGTAAACTAAATAGATAAAATTTTAAAAATTCATTTCTACTATAAAAGAAAGAAAAAGAAAATCTAAATCTAAAATTTAGTGATTCAAACAAAATCCATAGCCATAAAGAAAGAGATTCCTTTTAACTCATCATTATTAAAGAAAAGAGAGAGAGAGAGAGGGGAGAAGCTGAAAATGACAGCAAGCGTACTAGCAATGGACCAAGCTGGGAGACTAAAGAAAGCGAGCTTGACGAAAATGGGAATTCGAGTCTTCAATCTTCTAATTAAAATCTCCCTTAAACTATGGGATTCAAGCTGTCCACGAGCTTCATCGAATTGAACAATACCAACAACAACAACAGGGTTTACTCCTACTTCTACTTCTACCTCCCTTTGACTGTTAGCTCCTTCAAATTTTCTTCTCAAATCCTCTCTAATTTCCCTTTTTCTTTAATACCCACTTTGGAAAAGGACACTGGTTTCTGTTCCCCTTCTTCATTTCTGCTCAGAACTAACCACCAGCCCCCTCTCTGCATTTCCAGTCACCCACACGCTCCACCACCCCCTTTCGAGCTCTGAAAATGGCTGCCACTGTCCTCTTTCTTTCTGTCTCCTCTATTTTCCCTCTCTGATGGCTCTTTTACCCCTTTCAAAAAGGTTTGTTGCAGTTCCCCACGAATGGGTTTCGATTATTTCTTTCTTTTATCAAAACGGTTCTCTTCTCTTCTTCTAACTTTTCTTTCATTTTTTGGGTTTCTTTTGCCATTTTGCTTTCTGGGTTTCTTCTGAATCTGATCTGGCTTCTTCTGTGAAGTTTTTGCGTTAATTGTCTTGTTTTTCCACTTGGGTTTTCTGGATTTTGTGCTTCTTGTTTTTGGTTTTTGTGGAAATGTGAAGCTAATCTAATGCACCCACCACTTGATTTCTTCTGGTTGTCAATTTTTTTTTTTTGCTAATCTCTCCTTGCTATTGCTTGGAACTTTCCCTCTTAAACTAAAGATGTGAAGATGTTTCTTGTTTTGGGAGTTTGACTTCTGCTTTCTTTTTGAGTTACCCACATATCTTGGATCTTGACATGATTTAGTTTGATTTGGGATCATTATGCCTAAGCCATGATTAATTTCATTACGAATTGTCCTTTCTTTGAACTTACATTCAGCATTCTTAGCAGTGAGACTAAAATCAATCCCCAGATTCAAAGTTGAGTTTGGAAATGTATAGTGCCTACACTCTTCACTTATTTGGCCTGGCTTTGCTTGTGGAACTATACAAGGAATCTTACAGGAGCAATGCATTGAAGTTTCCGTTAGGAAAAATCCAAATAAGCTTGAAAGATGTCTTGAGATGGAACTGAATTGGCTACTGGAGGGGATCTACTTTTACTGGATTTCCTCCAGTTTCCTTGGATCTACAGAGGCCTAGGCATGTCCTAGATAGAACGTCCACTCGCTACTGAAGTTCGAATAACCCGATTGACAGGATGGAGGAACATAGGTGATACTGATAGGTACATTCAATTGGCAAAAGATCATAGAGAGCTAGAGACTTGAATAGATTCCAAGAAAATGTGAATGCTGTAGCCTTGTAAAAGATGAGGAAGAAAGAGAAGTACAATTTGACTTTGTGATACTTGCTTGCTCCTTAAGGCAAATACTCGTTTCAGCTTGATAGTTTCTTAGAGCCCCTTCATTTACCAGGTTCTTTGGGGATTGCCAAGAGTGACTGAACACAAATAACTTCAAATCGGTCAGCTCACGAGTTGGGACGAATTAGATTATATATCTAAACAGTTTCCATTTGTCTAGTAGCATTACTAATACTATGTAGCTGTTTGTGGTGATGGTTCTTATTCTTGTTTTAAGAATGTAGAGATAAATTTTTGGTCAGATTCATGCGGTTGAAATTTGACAAACTTGTCTATGTTATCACGATTTCATACTTTGATTAAAAACAAACTCAATATAACATCATAAAACATGGTACTTCAGAGTGAATCTTTTGGCTTTTCATTATAGTTTAATGAAGGTAAATGTGTACTTTTGTTTCCAAAATTTACAGGAGCCTAACTGCCAATTGATTCCTGGTTTCACCCTCAACCATGAAAGCTGGATCAGAGAATGGATGGCATTGCATCAAGTCTCTTTACTTTAGAGGTAAACCAGCCAAGGATTTGTGCTTGTTGCAGAAGGTGAAGACCTCCGCCGTTACTCCGGGAGAAGCCCCCGTCTATCTCAATGTGTATGACTTAACCCCGGCAAATGGTTACGTCTACTGGGCTGGCCTCGGTATCTTTCACTCTGGTATAGAAGGTCAGTATATTTCTCATCTTACGTACGTCTGAATAGTAAGGTTACCATTTCAATTAAAAGAAGCCAATTCAGTTCCATCTCAAGACATCTTTCAAGCTTTGTCAATTTTCTTAAGATTTTGTTATAATCATAAACTAATCTCTAGTTCTGTTGCTAAACCCTTTTTTAATAATTACCTGATCAGATATAAGTTATTATCATCTATGCTACTAATGATTATTAAGAAGGCTGTTGCTAAAGTCAGCGCAAGAGCTTTTTCAAGTAATTCCCTTTGGACTGTTCATGTTGTTTATCCATATTTTGGATCTGAAAGAAATGCCTGCTTATATATGGAACTTATTTTGGATCTGAAATGTATGCCTGATTATTCAAGGATGTTATTATCTGTGTTTACAGTTTACGGCATTGAATATGCCTTTGGAGCGCATGACTACCCGACGAGTGGTATCTTCGAGGTCGAACCCCGAACATGCCCTGGCTTCAAGTTTAGGAAGTCAATCTATATTGGTACAACTTGCTTGGACCCAATCCAAGTAAGAGACTTCATGGAGCGTCAAGCTGCGAACTATCATGGCGATTCATATCACTTAATCGTGAAGAATTGCAACCACTTCTGTGAGGATGTATGTAGAAAGCTAACTGGGAAATGCATACCGAAATGGATTAATCGGCTTGCAAGAATAGGTACGTGCATCGTCATTTCCCTTGCCTCAACTGCTTGTCATTTCAGGCTATAGCTCCAATGTGATCTTAAAACTGTAAATCCCTCTTTGATTTTGACAAAACAAAATCACTCACAATCTTCAAGCAACTTGCAGGTTCAAAATGCAACTGCATACTCCCCAAGGCACTCAAGGCCACGACTGTGCAACACGACCCGAGATATGAGGGACAGGACAGCGAAAAGAAAAGGTTAAGAAGTGGCTTCAGTTGCTTATCCTCAATCTCCATGAATCAGAAGGAAGTTTCAATATCTTCACTGTTTCTACACTCCCACTATAAAGGCTGCCTACCTCCATGGGAACTAAAAAGATCGAAAAGTTGGTCGTTCAAGTAAAGGAGAAGATGTTAAACAACCTACCTACCCCGATTCGAGATAGCTAACAAGTTTCCTTCTTCCAGTTCTTGGGATAATAGCCATGGGAGCTGACTGGTTTGAGCTTTGAGGATTGATAACAAAGGCTCTAATCTCTCTCTTTTTTCTCTTTTCTCTTGTGTTTTTTAGTCTCTGAGAGGCTTTGTTCTGATCATTGACTTGGGGGATAATTCATTCATAATGTGGAGTTATATCTTTTGGTAGAGCTTAGGAATCCAAGTAGCTGGTTGGTTTGCCAATGCCAATGCCAATGCCAATGTATATTAGCTGTTCATCTTCCTCTCTTTGCTAATCATTGTTTTGGCAGAATCTCAGAGGTCTCCATGGCTCTTTTCTTTTTATCATTATTTTTTCAGAAAAGAATATTACGTTACAAATGTGGAAGAGATGATCAAGAACTCGTAAGGATATACGAGTTAGATCAGTTTGAGTTATTCTAAAATGTTCCTATTTATTATAGATCTTCTTAATCAATTCTAGCAAAACATGGTCATTTTCTGTTTCTTTTTGGATGAACTGGAAAGTAGATGATTATATCTGTCTAAAAACTTTTTTATTTTGATAAACTTAATTGGAGTCCAACTCCAAAATCAGGTAGAATCTTCCAAATCCAAACTCATAATTTATCAGTCATTACAACTTTATGCAGAACATGATTCCATTCCCACTATTATTTTATGCTAAGTTCTTTGCTTTCCCACAGTGTTTGTATAAATTATTTGAAATAACTAATTTATACAATGTTCTTGTTTAAACAAAAGTGACAACCATATAAACAGGTGTATACAACTGTACATTCCAATTAAAGGTATAAATTATTCGATTTGTTCCTATTTTATACCATCCTTGTTACATCAATTTCTATTTTTAGTTCCAAAATTAGTCGATGGTATATGTCTTAATTACTCGAGCTATGTTGTCTAAATGCTTTATATAGTTTCCACTAAAATTAAAAATAAAATAACTTAATTTATAGGTTAAATTACAAGTTCAGTCTTCAATCTTTCAAGTTTGTGTCAAATAGATACATTGACTTTAAAAAGTATCAAATAGGTCATTGATCTCTTAGATATTTTAAAAAATGTACAAGCGCATTTGACACAAAATTTGAAAGTTTTTACGTCTACTAAATCTATTGATTTAAATTATTTTTTTAAAATATCAAGGAGTTGAAGTTCAAAAACTTAATTGGCATTTATAAGTTTAGAAAATGAATTAGATATTTTATAATGGAACTTTAGACACAAATATGAGACTACACTTATAATTTAACCTAACTTATAATATACAAATTGCAAACACATCAATAAATAAAAGTTAGAAAAGAATATCAATTTATATCCCTAAATTTTGGAGATCAATTTTTTTTTTAAAATTGTACATGTATCAATTTACATATTTCGTTGTAAAACTTATAATTGTTTCAATTATACTCCTAAATTATCGTAAGTGAATTAATTTACACAATTTATTAAAATTACATCGTCAATGTATCAATTCTCAATAGTATAGCTTATTAAACCAATCTACAAATTAGAATCCTCACTTCAAGTTTAAAAGTTTAAATACTAATTTGGTTCTTATACTAAACTATCGAGAAATAATTGTATAGAGACCCTAAAATGAAAAGTAACCCAAAGTTTAAAAATCAATTAAATTTGGTCTTCTGCTAATGTCATCACCCTATGAAATTACCACTTTAACCCTCCATCCTTCATCCTTTGTCCTTTTGTCCTTTTGCAGCTTTTTTTTTGTTTTTTGTTTTTTCTTCGTTTTTTATGCGTGTTTTCTTCTTGTTTCTTCTTCTTCTTTTTTTTTCTTGTGTGTTTTCTTGCGTTTCTTCTTCCATGCTTTTATTCCCACCACCACCCACTTTCCAGGAATTTCCCGCCAGCCTTCTTTTCTGGCGATTTCTTCTCTTTATATTGTCTTCTTCTTATGGAATCAAAGATGTAAGTTGGAGCGTGAACCAAAACGGGAGGAAAAAAACGAGAGTGAGATCAAGAAACGAGAGGAAGAAGCAAGAGCAAGACCCAGAAGCGAGAGCAAGAGGAAAATTAAAACGAAGGAAAAAAATTGACCCTCACGCGGGGCTTAGGGAAGATGGTACGTTCACACGCAGCTACCATAAGCAAAAGACCATTTTTTCTAGAGAATTTGAATCTTGGGCCAAATTTTATTTGACCCCTAAAAAAAAAGGTCATCTATACGAAAATCCCAACTATCGACCTTGGTTCATTTAGTTATTGATATATTTAAAAATGTTCATAATAATCTAATAAGTGACTATTTTCCCACTTCATTGTCCAAAGTAATTTTGAAAATTCCATTAGAGATTAGACATAAAATAATGAAGTTTTTTTGTATTGGCAGAGAGAAACAATTTATGAATAGGAAGAAGAAGAAGAAGAAGAAGAAGTCAATCATATTTGTAGAAAATGCCAGCGATGATCATATCAATTTCAATTCCCCCTTTTTCTGGCCGACGAAGAAGCTTAATAAACCTCAATTCATCATCATCTTCATCATCAATTCAACTCAATTCAAAATTCAATCGATCTTCAATTTTCAGATTTCTCAATTTTTCCAAAAATGGGGAAAGGGGGCGGATGCGTACCTAGCAAGAACAGAGCATCGGTAGCCGTCTCCGATCCACATCCAACTCCCGATCAACCAAAATCCATCGCCGGAGAAATCTCCAGAAATCTCAGGATCTTCATCGTCTATTACTCCATGTACGGTCACGTCCACCTCTTGGCGAAGATGATGAAGAAAGGAGTTGATTCTGTAGATGGCGTCGAAGGTATTTTGTTTAAGGTGCCGGAGACGCTGCCGTTGGAGACGCTGGAGCAGATGAGAGTTCCGGTGAAGGACGACGGCGTGCCGGTGATTTCCGTGGACGAGATGGTGGAGGCGGACGGATTCTTGTTTGGATTTCCGACGAGGTATGGATCCATGGCGGCGCAGATGAAGTCGTTTTTTGATTCGACGATTGATCTTTGGGAGGATCAGAGGCTGGCCGGAATTCCTGCCGGATTCTTTGTCAGTACTGGAACCCAAGGCGGCGGCCAAGAGACGACGGCGTAAGTTGTTTCTTTCGGTAGTGACATCAATCATTTGGGAATTCCGTTTATTTAAAATTACAAAAAACAAGTAAGTTAAAATATCATTTTCGTCCAACAATTTTAATTATTATATTTTAAAATATACAATTTTAATCCTGGAATCTTTAATCAACCTTAAATTTATGTAAGTTTTTATCGATTCAATAATAATAATTTTTTTTTAAAAATAATGTTTGAATATATTTTAAAAATTTATAATAAAAATAATAATAGATAATAAAAAAATTGAAAAAAAAAACTTAAAAGCTAATAGTAGAGAGTACATTTAAGATTTATTAAAATTACAAATACTAAAATTAAATATTTGAAGATATAATGATTAAAAAATTTTAACCTACCTGAATCAAAATAATATTTGAACTAATTTTATTTTTTTCTTAGAAACAAAAATTAAATTAGTAATTGGTCATCACAAGAAATTTGAGACTTAGTAACAAAAAAAAAATTATCTAAATTTTTGGAACAAAATTTAAGTTCTAATCCAACTTAAAATCATCCAACACAGTTAGAAAATTTGTACAAAAAAAAAAAACCATTTTGTTTTTTCTATTTATTTCTGAAAATTTTAACTTATATACTTAACTTTTCATCTTTATGTTTCTATTATAATTTTTTAAAAAGAGAATTAAGCAAAATTAAGAAACTAAAAAAAATTGAAAAAGTTGTTTTTCTTATGATCTCTAGCTAAGAAATTAAATATGTTTTCAATGAATTAATCTTTAAAACTTATAAAAGAAATTATGCAACATAATCTTCAAAATAAAAAATCAAATAATTATCCGAGGGAGTGTTTGACTATTTGAGGATATTAATATTATTCAATTTAAAAATAGGAGAGAGGGAGAAAATAATCTCGAAAAAATACATATAAAAGACTCAATTATAAACATTCAATTCTTTTTTATTTCTTCTTAAAAAAAAAAAATCATTTTGATTTCCAAACTTTTAAAAATATAACCAAATTTTCATTTTGACTTCCAAACTTTTTAAAAGTAATGATTTAAGTCACCGCTAAAGGTTGAGTTATCAACTCATTTGAGTTGAGTTGGATTCAAATAAATGAAAATATTATGGATTGGGTTGGTTCATGGGCCCACCTAAAATAATCTGAACTGAACTTATTATTAATTTTAAAATGTATTTTTTTTTCTTACAATAAAATTATGGTTACATATATTTATTATAATTTTATTTAATTTTATGTTTTTGGATAATTTTTTTTCAAGGAAAAAAAATTCATAATATAAATTGAAATCGAATTGTTAATTCTGATTTAATATATAAAAAAAGGTTAAAAAACACTTTTGGTCCCTAAACTTTCATGAAAGTAACAATTTAGTCCCTATACTTTTCATTTTGTAACAGTTTAATCCCTGAACTTTAGTATAACAATTTAGTCCTTGTACTTTCAAATTTGTGACAATTTAGTCCCTAACGTAAAAAAAAATCATCAAAATTATAGGTCAATTTTTATTATTTTATGATATAGACTTTGTATTTTATAAAAATATTGAGTCTCTAATTAGGTTATTGGTTTATTTATGCAAGAAATCTCATTAAATCTTAACCTTAATCTCTACAATAGGGATTAAATCGTTAAAAATTTTAGAGTACAGTGATTAAATTGTTACATAGTAAAATTCAGGGACTAAACTGTTACAAAAATGAAAGTACATGGACTAAATTGTTACAAACCAAAGTTCAAAAACTAAATTGTTACTTTCACGAAAGTTTAGGGACCAAAAGTAATTTTTAACCTAAAAATAATTAAATAAAAATTTTACATATTAACATTTTACTTCTTTTTAGAACAAAAATTTTAATAAATCACCAGAGTAATTTGAACCAACCCAATCCAAATATTTCATGATTGGGTTGAGTTGGGTTCATTTTTAACAAGGGTTATTTGGGTGGAAGAAATTTACAATCCGAACAATTGGATTGGATCTAAAAAGTCCGTCAATCCAACTCAACTCAACTCACGAACACCCGTAATATAGACTAGTTTCTAATACGTATTAACATATGAACATTTGATATATATATTAAAGCTAAAAGACCAAAGTGGATATATTCAAGATGATATTTACATCGCGCTAAGGTTTAAAAGGGGCAAAATGGTAAATTGACATGGATTTTTTTTTTTTTGGTAGCTTAACAGCAGTGACTCTTCTAGCACATCATGGGATGGTGTATGTTCCAATAGGGTACACTTTTGGGAGTGAAATGACCAATTTGGAGTCCATAAGAGGAGGATCCCCATATGGGGCTGGAGTTTTCTCTGGTGATGGCTCAAGACCTCCATCTTCCACTGAGATTGATCTTGCTCATTATCAAGGCAAGTATATGGCTACCCTACTTAAAAAATCCCTTCCTCTCCACGCTCGTTAAATTATACGTTTAGTCCCTATACTTATAGAAGTCTCGATTCAATCTTTACGTATACTTCCTATCTTAAGTAGGGCGTAATAGATGATATCTAACTTTCGTGCAAGTTATTTGTGGTTGAATGGTAAAAGGAGGAATAGAATTCCATTTTGCAATCGAGAGTGAAGTCCTAATTCATTTTTGTATTATTTTTCAAACCCTAGAAGAATAATGCCTTGGAACTTTGACCCAAATAACATCATTAGGACAGAATGTCAGGTGGTAAATTTTCAAGTAATCCCGTAGTACCATACTCCCTTTGTTTATATTATAAATTTATTTTAATTGTCAGTA
The DNA here is from genome assembly GCA_002890555.2 of Lagenaria siceraria. NCBI lineage: Eukaryota > Viridiplantae > Streptophyta > Magnoliopsida > Cucurbitales > Cucurbitaceae > Lagenaria > Lagenaria siceraria. Next base: position 5,045,311 of record CM016491.1, on the reverse strand, counting down.
GACCCCACATTAATGTCAATGAACCCTATCTTATCTTTAGAAGTATGCTGACGTGACATACAATAAATGGAGGGAGTACAAAAAAACTTTCATACTCCGTAATATGGGAAATTTTCTCATGTCAACCACAAATAACTTGTCGCGTTAGATTTCTATTACTCTTTTTACTAAGAAGTTTAGAAAGTATATGGTATGTTTTAATCGAATGATGGACACTAGTAGAAGTTTTAGAAGGATAAAGACGGAATTGATATAAAGTATAGTATAGGGATTAAAAGTGTAATTTAACCTAGTCTTTAAAAAGTTAAATTACTAGTTTAGTATTTAAACTTTCAAATTTGTATCTAAAACGTTCCTTAACCTTAAAAAGTGTCTAATAGATTCCTAAACTTTATAAATGTCCAATAAGCTCTTAAACTTTCAATGTCACGTCTGATGAGATCCCAAACATGTTTGAAATTTTAAAAACTAATTGGTTTATTTTATGTCTGACACGACCTCTAACTTTCAATTTTGTGTCTAATAAGTTTGTGATTTTTTTAGAAACAAAATTAAAAGTTCAGAGATCTATTAAACACAAAGCTCAAAGTTTAATGACATATTATCTACTTTTTAAAGTTCAAGTATCTTTTGGGAAACAAAATTGTAGAGATCTATTAGACACCGTTGAAAGTTAAAGGACCAAGTAGACAGAAGTTTGAAAGTTCAGGGACTAAACTTGTAAATTAACATTTCAAAAAGCTATGATTCTTATTGTCAGAAGATGGAAATATTTTTCATTTTTATTAGAAATAGGGAATTTTGAATGTTGAAAGTATAGTGTAAATCCAAGAGAAGTTTGTGAATAAAACAGTCATTTCAAATTTTCAAATAAGTTTTTACTTTTTTTTTTTCTTTTTCTTGTTGGTGTTTAAAGACATTCTTTGTCCATATTATTATGGAAAATAAGAATCTTTGATGTGTTAAGTGAAGCCAAACAATATGATGCCAAGCAAATTTAATTGAAACATGGACATGATGTCCCCTACAATAACAGTCTTGAATTATATATAGGAACTTTGGGGGTAAGATCTACCCTACAATGACACTTGAATTATTGGGAACTCATGGCATTATATACCCTACAAATGTACATTTTGAATTATTAGAATTTAAGGCCATATACCCCACCAAAGAACATTTGAATTATTTAGAGACTAAGGGCATATACCCTACTTTGATTTTTGTGTAAATCACAAAAATGGCTGTTCTTAAGAATCCTCTCTCCCCATTGTCTCTTCTAGATCTACTTTCTTGGTGATTGATTGAGTACATTTTCATTAACATTTTCGATTATAAAAATAAAAATCATTAACTTGTGTAAATACCTAAGAATTTTTTTACGGTAATGGAGGATCGAACTTTCGACCTTTAAGGAATGCCATGCTAATTATATTTGAGCTAAGCTCGTTTTGGCATTAGTTATTTGAAATGAATAGTGTATTTGGAATAATGTATAAAAAATATATTTTTTTAGTAACTTAGAAAATATTAGTACTTAACGTATGTTTGGTATAACTTCTTCACTTTAAATAATTAAAAGTATATAGTATATATTTATATTTGGTAAATGAGGTTTGGATGTTAGTGTCTGATGTTTTTAGGTTTGAGAAATGGTTTTGTCCCTATATTGAGTTGAAAACTTTAGGGCTTATTATGAAGAGAATTTAGATTCTATTTTAGTGAATATGTATTTAGTAGATAGTTTGAATTTTTTTTTTTTTAAAAAAAAATGGTTTTGGAACTCAAAATGCATAACTATATTAAAATAGACAAAAACATTTATAAATAAAGTATTTCATATGGAAGACTCAACTCATTTTTCTTTTAAGTTAAAATATATATTATAAATTATATGAAACAAAACAATAATTATACAAATATTTTAAGTTAACATCTCCATAGATTAATTAATATTAGTTTATATCCATCCTAATATTAGGGAAATAATTATATAGAAGGCCCTTTTATTAGGGCCTATATGAAAATTAACCTCAAAGTTGAAAACAAATTAATTTTGATCATTTGCTTATGTCAACACCATGAGAAATTATCACTTTAACCCCAAATGCATTTGTTTCTTTTTTTCTTCTTTGTTTTGCAGTTGCTCGATCTTGAAAAAAAAAACTGCACTTTTTCTTCTTCTTCATCTTCTTCCGCTTCTTGTTGGTTATGCATTGTCGTCATCTTCTTCTTCTTTTTCCATTTTTTTTCTGCATTTTTCTTTTTCTTCTGCATTTTTTTTCTTTTTCGTTTTGTAGTTTTTTTCTCTCTCCCTCCTTCGTTCGGTAGTTTTTTCACAAAGAAAAAAATTGCAATTGTGTCTGATGAGAAACTAGAGTGAGGAGCGAGAAGCTAGAGCGAGAATCCAAAAAAAGGAAAAAAAATCGAAGATAAGATTGAAGTTGTGTCTGATGAAGAACTAGAGCGAGTAGCTAGAATGAGAATCGAGAAACTAGAACGGAATCGAGAAGCTAGGGTGAGAATCCGAAAAAAAGAAAAAAAAATCGAAGGAAAGGTTGAAGTTGTGTCTGTTGAGGAACTAGAGCGAGGAGCGAGTAGCTAGAGCGAGGATCAAGAAACTATAGAAGCTATGTTGAGGAACTAGAGCGAGGAGCGAGTAGCTAGAGCGAGGATCAAGAAACTATAGAAGCTATAGAGCGAGAGTGAGGTACTTGCGTTGCGCGCGTTTTGAAGTCTTGAGGTCAAATAAGTACTTTCATATGTGACTGACGTCAAAGGTCATTTTTCATTCGTTTTTTAAGCTTGGATCATTTAAAACTCCAATATTAGGTAGGTACCTACAACTAGCATTATCAAACACATTTCGAACAATTATTTAAATTGAAACCCAATTTTTTTAATATACTACCAAACACATATCTAAAGATTTTGAACACATAAATTAATCTCGTTTTTATTGATTCCTTTGTTTACAAATTTGGTGAGCTAAGATCTCTTTGAAATTTAGCTTCCCATCTTGTCTCCTCTCATTAAAAACTTGGATTTGTTCTTCTTATTTTTAAAATCACCTAATAACACATTTTAAATCCCTTAAAATTAATTTAATATTAAATTGTAAATTTTAATATGTAATTTTCATATCATCAAAATTAGTTTTAAAAAAATAAACACATTTCATAATAATTTTAAAAATAGCAATAGTGATTTTAATGCCAAAAAAACCGGAAGGAAATGAGACGGCAGAGGTGAGATGCCGATGATTGATGACCAACTAACAATGGCAATGAGAGGCAAAAAAAGAGGACCCAGACCGAAAAATTAAAAAAAATGGTGAAAAATTAAAAAAAAAAATCATTAAATAAATTAAAAGCCAACTTAAAAAATAATAATAATAAATCATTAAATTTTCCAACTCAAACAATTTACAATCGAACTTAAATGTCACCTCATTTTTCGATAGTCAACTATCTCGAGACCAATTAAAACCAATTCTAAAACTAAAGTGGCTAAATTATCACTTTTGAAACTTAAGAAACTAAAGAGACAAGAAGTCCAAACTTCAAAGATCAAAAGATATATTTTGCCCTTAATTCAATTAATGCATTATTTTCAAGTGAGTTAAGATACCCTTTAGAACCACTTCTTTTAAAACATCATAAACTAAATAGAAACCAACTTCAAACCTCTATGGAATCTTAAATCCTACATCAATTAGTTACATCTAACTCTATGAAGCTAATTGAAGGATATATTTATGTGTCATCACTAAATTTGGTTAGGGGAAGTTATTATATTCATTCATTCTCATTGGGAGTTTAACATAGAAAAGAAAGAAAGTTATAATAATAATTAAAGCCAATTAACTTTGACTGCATAAAAGAACAGTGTCATCTGCATCTCGCATTAACACATTCTACCAACTAACTATAATGCAACCTGCATTATCTGCCCCACAGCCAACCTCAGATTTAATGAAATGGTTTCAAGTCTCATCACACACACTATAATAACCATTTGCCTATGATCCAATAGAAAAGATAAAAATGAAATATAATGAAAAAGATGACGAGTCTCCTTCCCTTTTTCACCCATGAAGAAAACAAGTTGTGATTTGGAAAGCCTCCACCACATGCTCGAGTCAAAAACTGCACAAAGAATGAGGTTGTCAATAACCAGACACTCTGGAAACAGTGAGCTATATAAATGGCAAATGAATTGACAAAACTACCTCGTTTTAAACTCTGCAAATAGTGAGATATAAACCATTAACAAACAAACGAAATAGTATGGCAGACTCGTCAATAATTATGCAGAAAAGCAGTTAAAGTTGACCAAATTAAAGCGATCCATGGAGGGAACAGGAGAAAGTATTCAAGCAAATTACTGCAAGCTTAGGCATGGCATCAAGATTACTTTTAACCGGGTAATGTTCCATTTCATAAGCACCAATGATGCTTTTTTGACGGGAGTAACGTGTACAGGTATTCTACAGATTGAGCAATTATGAAATCATTACGAGAAATCAGTATTACCAGAGAAAAGGAACCATTGAAACAGGTTAAAGTACAAATTAGGTCTCTATGGTTTGGAGAAAGTTAGAATTTAGTCTCTATGGTTTAAAACTTAGAATTCATCCCTCAGATTTTATGAAACCATAAGGACTATGTATGAGGTTTTATCAAACCATAAGGATGAAATTCTAACTTCTAAAATCATAGGGACTAAATTTAACTTTAGGACCAAATTTGTAATTTAACCACTAAAACCTAAAATAAATCATATTGGAAGTAAAGAGGTGGTTACATTCCCTAATAACCAGAACATGACATCAATTATAATTTCATTTCATTTTCGAGCAGAAAACCTAAAAACTAAGAAGTTATTAAATTTCTCTGCTCTCACCTCATTGGAATCAGCAGACCCTCCTAAGAACGTATTGTCAAATGCAATGCAATCTTATATTCCCTTGCATACCCGTACGTATAAGATTTTCCTAACGTCATTGCATTCAAGTAACCCTATCTACGATACTATCATTTTATCAGACAACTTCTAATACACTGAACAAGAATCAAGTATGAAATCTTCCTCAATCTCTAATTTCATCAGAATATCTGGAAAATCATATGTTGATATAGGATAATAGAGTATCGACTAATGGCTCAGGGTTACAGTAGCTGACCCTTTGAAAAACATTTTGAAAGAGATAAAGCGAGAGACAGAAATTCGGTTTGTTGTCATAATTCAGTTTCCAACCAATATGGCAATTAGCAGAACAAAGTACCAACCACCAAGCATGACCAATGCAGTACTATCACTTATTTTGATCCAATTACAGCAGCCATAGTTAGTTGAACAAGGTCTCAATTCCTTGATATAAAAGCCTACACCCATCGTTCGATTATACACAGCCAAAAGCCGAAGAAAACATTGCAAATTAACAAAATCAACCGCTTATCAGCAGTGTAAACAACTCAAAATTCAAGATGGAAGCAGAGAGTACATCTAACCCGCAACGGAACAAGAACAGATCTATTTCACAATTTAAAAATAAATAAATTTCAAGTAAGTGATACTCGAACAAATTTCCAAGGGATGAAATCGTATCATTTCTCAAAAGTGAAACATCAATTGAAAAAACACTAAAATTCCAAAACCCCACAAGAAGAATGAAGAGAATGGAATTGAAATACCTTCGGGAATGACCTAAAAGTCGAGCTTGAGTTCTTCTTTCTCGTCGGAAAGGTAGTGAAGAACATAAGGGGTGACTCGAATTACAGCAACCCATACGCCGAACATAGCAACGTGAGATCGGAGCTGCTTGAGAGCAGCAGCCTTGTCAGGCTTACGCATAAACATTCCTGGAAACATTTTTCGTTTCGATTTCTTTGCTGTAAGCCAAACAGAAGATTGAAATGATCGGAGGTCGACGATAAAACCCTAGACTCAGATTTGGGATTTTTCGAGTCGCTATGGTGTGGGTTTAAGGCCCAGCCCCACCGCCATATTTTCACGCATTTTTCATTTTTTTTTTTAATCTATGGTTAAATTAAATTGTCTATTTGTACTTAATTTTTAAAATCTAAATTTCTTCAAAAAAAAATAAAAAAATAATAATAATAATAAATTAAATTAAATTAAAAATTAAAAATAGAAAAATAAGAGAAACTATTTACACAAAATAGTAAAATTTTTACATAGTTGTGGTAGACACTAATAAAAGTCTATCAGAATCTATGATAGAAATAATAGAAGTTTATCATTGATAGATGCTGATAGAAGTCTATCAATGTCTATCAGTGTTTTTTTTACTATTTTCTGTAAATAGTTTGATATTTTTTCTATCGGTGAAAATTTCTTAAAAATAAAAGGTAATTAATAAATAAAACTTTTTATTATGTAATTAATAAGTATTCAAATTTTAATTTAGTGTAAAATAGATTTTTTTTAAGGTTGTTTTCAAATATAAAAAAATGAGCCGAACTATTTACAAATATAGAAAAAATACAGTGAAATTTTTCTGTATTTATAAATAGTTTGATATTTTCTTTTTTCATAGTAATTTCTCTCCTTTTTTTATTTATTTATTTGATATTTTCTAAAATTTAGAAATATATTGTTTACTAAATTAGACGTTTAGAGACCATAGTGAGCCTAGATCAATTATCATGGTTTTTGTACATTAAAAGTTTAGAGTCCTATTGGATCTAAAATTTAACCTTAAATCTATTATACCAATTATTTATTTAAACAAATTGAATATGTCACATATTTTAGTGTGTAAGGATTTTTCAAACATAAAATTAAAAGTTAAAAAATATTTTAAATAATTTTAAGATTTATGGCCCTTTTATAGGGGTGTTCATGGGCAGGCAAAAAAATGGCATCTTATCCATGCTTGCCATTAAAATTTCTTAGAAATTTTCATTTAATTTTACATGGATCTAAGACATGGATTTTTTCGTAAGAATTGGGTTCTCTGCGAAAAATTATTTTCATTATTTAAAGAAAATATGATGAGGAACGGGGCGGGGAATCCATCCCCATTTAACCAACAGAGAGAAAATCATTATGTTCCCTCTTCATTTCTCGTGTAAATAAATATTCTCCTTCCATTACGTGTGAACCCTTATAAGGTCCGTCTCTATCCTTTTAAGTACACATTCTTAAAAGTTCAAGGAATCGCTTATAATTTAATCTTTATTTATTTGTTTTATAAGTTAGATACATTTTTCATCATTATTTTTGCTCTTAAATTTCATAAGTTATATTAATAAAATTATATATCAATTATCATAATTTAAGTTAATGAATTAATGTTGATTCAAGCATAACTCTGTGGATAAGATATATATCAATTCTTATCTTAAAGGTCAATAGTATAATCACTAGCTACAATGGTTGAACTTAAAAATAAAATAAAGCTTCTCATTTAAATTCTCAAACATTCTTAAAGGCATCAAGTAAATTTAAACACATTAGACTATGTTTCCAGAGCACTAGAGAGTATTTTAGCCTAGTTTTAGAGAAGGAAAGTTAAAACGTTCGTTTGGAGGCCTTTCAAGATCCTAAGGTGCAAATCAAGGCGAGATTGACAAACTTCAACGGCGGAGATTGCTTCGAGAGTAGTTTTTCTTCATTCCCTTTACTCTTCTTTATTATTTATGGTTGTTGGAATGTATGAAACTATGGTTGTAGCATCGATGTGTGGTTAAACACTTAGTTTTAGGATGTTGCTGAACTTGTTTGTGGATTTAAGTTAATGCATTAGTATTTTCTATGGACGTTGTGTTCTTGATTACTTTTCAATGTTATTGTACTTTCTCTCATCAATTGATCATAGATGAATGTTAGGTTAGATGTTCAGTTACAAAGATTGCATGTTTAACCATATCTATAATATTGAATCATTTGCTAACCTATCATGTGAATAGTCAAGTTGTTAGTGAAAGTTTATCATGACCAAACTTAATGTCACGTTCTTAATTTGGTTTCAAGTGATTAGTAATCAATTAGATTTGCATGAGAAAAAATTATTACTGGAAGATAATAATCCGGAATTTAGTTTCTAGACTTAAGTATATCATTAACATGATAATCCATCAAATTCATTGCATTACTTAATGAAGTAATTAAGAAAATCAACACCCTTAAACACTTTTGTCTCTTAAATTTCATCCATACATTTACTTTGGTTTCTTTAGTTAACAATTAAAAATTATCATCACAAGTCCAACCCTTAGATAAAAATCAAGAAAACTTTAGAATAGCTAAGTATAATATGGGCATTTGATCTCCAGAGGATGATACTAAGTCTCTTAACCATTTTATTATAACTTGATCCGTACACTTGCGGTAAAATCAAGTTTTGGCATATCGACTATCAGATGATTTCCCTAATTGTCTTTGTCTTTTGACCTCGAGATCATTGGAATTGTTTGTTATTTCTTCTTCTAAAAAAAACCTGTATAAAAACATTATTAAGGAATAGTAGAAAATCAATAATTAAAAAAGAATGCGGCCCTAGCCCAACTCTGATTCGCACTGACTTGTTTGTTGTAAAAAATTACAAAAAAAAAACTAAATCATTCCATATCAGGCGACTTTCATCATGAAAATCACGATCCTAGCTGTCAAAAAGTAGGACCCACATGAAAACAAATAGACTCTTGTGTTCCTCTGTATCCACACCTTCAATATCAGTTCCAAAGACGAAAAATGTGAGGAGGATTCAGATGGCAACTACTATGATAGTTTCGTTGACTTTATAATGAGGAGTTTAACCTCGGCTAAAGTACGAATAAGAACAGAAAAATCAATAATGGACAGAGTGACGCCCACAAATATAATAAACTAGTCATACTTGACCTTGTCGGCACTATCAACAATCTTAAGAAGGCTAAAGGAGATACTGATGCTGGAAAGGAAGAGGACATAGATCCTAGTGATGGCGAATTTAAAATTCATGCATTTGTTGACTTATGGCAGATGAAGGACAAATTGAGCTCAAGGCCAACAAGAAATAAAAAGAACAACATAAAGGACAAATATAAAGCGATACTGACAACTAATTCGAGAATGAGAATACTCTATTAAGAAAAAAAAAAACTTTTGTAAAGCTCTGTTTCTACCACAAACTAATAGACCGAGCTCCGACAAGTCTACTATAATTTTCTTCTAACAAATTTATTTTCTTAAAAATAATAAATAAGTACATATCATAATACATGACTTTGGACATGTAGAAAAACTTCTACGATGAGAATTTAAACGAAAATTTAAGTGTGAAGTGTTACACTTATTTCTGTTTCAAATTTAAATGGATGAAATTAAAAGTTTATAATTAAAATTAATTTTTTTTCCTATTTTATAATTTACTTAGAAAAAACACAAGCTACAAAATCATATTTATATTCACAATAAAAGAAATTAAGAGTAATTGCATTATTCTTATTAATTAGTTGAACAATTTCATCACATAAACTCAAATGGAAATGAAACCATGTCTCTACTTTTTGATAAAAGACATCCATAAAAACATTGGCTGATGGAAAGAGATTGAAAGAAAAATGATTTATTGTACCTTGTCATATTCATGAGCTAATTTCCATATAATTTCTTCGCCAACATTTTCAATTAAATACCCGTTTTAAATGTCAACTAAATTTTAAAATTCAGTCCCATCATAAATAATTTAAATTTAAAAATGAGCTCCAACCTATTGACCACTATTTCAATTATTTTATTTTTTTCGGAGTACAATACAGAAAATTGAAAAATTCAAAGATCCGTAGTCGCTAATATATACCATATGTTAGTTTAGCTACGTTCACTTTGACAACCACTACTTTAAATATTAAAATACTCATAATTTACCTTTAAATATTGACTCCGTTTAAACACTCATAATCATTTTTAAAAATTAAACTTTAATTTTCTTTTTAATGGTTTAGACATATATTTTTTTTAGGCGAACAAAAAAAAATTTACAACCTAACCTCTTTAATAAAATGATGGCAAGAATACTATCATGGAAAAAAAATCGTTCTAGATAAAAAAAAAAAAAAAAAAAAAAAAAAAAAAGACCTTAAGGGGTTGTTTGTTTCGTAGACATCCTAGATTCTCACAGAGTGGGCATCTGGATTACCGTGTTTATTTTCCGATACTGTAAGATGCCCGGACATCTAAAGATTTTCGGACATTCTAGGATGCCCTTATGGAGGGCATCTCAAGAGTTTTGGATGCCCTCCTAAAACATGGGTTTTCCAAATTCTCAACTTGAGGGCATCTTCATTTTACATTTTTGTCCTTCCTTTTTTTCTTTAGTTATATATATATAGTTTCATTTGCATTATATAATTAAAATAAATATTATTAACCATACATAACATATTTTTATCGTAATTTTTATTATTTTTTAGCAAGATATTCAGATTTAAATTTAAATTAATATTTATTTTATAAAAAATTTTAAATTATGATATATTATTTTGTATAAATTTAAAAATAAATTCAAATTGATAAAAATAAATACGTTATATAAGTTCAAATTATATCAAATTAGGAATTCTTGGAACATTATGTAAAAATTTAAAACATTCCAGAGTAGAATTCCTACAAAACAAACACAGTTATCAAAACATTTCCAGATATCTATAAAAATATTTCTACAAAACAACATAGTTATCTAAAGATGTTGGACATCTATAATTTCGGGCATCTAAGATTTCGATTATCTACATTCTCAAAAAGTAAAGACCCCTAAGAATTAAGAGGATGCCAAAGCTACAAAGCCAAGATAGATTTGAAATCTTTTTTTTTTTTTTTTGTTATATTTTCTACTATAATTCAATCATATGTAGTGAGAGAGAATTCTATTGGGTCCAACATATTTTTAGTGCTCCATTATGAAAAAAAAGGTAGGCTTCACATCAAAATCAGCTTTTGAAAATATAAATAAATAAAGCTTTTTTTCTCCTCATTTTTTTGACTTTGTAGGTAGCTATGTTCCACACTCTAATTAAACATTGCCCTTTCAACTGTCTCCAATATCACTAGTTGTTATAAATCCATTTTATTATCTTTTTCTTCATCAATCCCATCCAAAAATATAAATTAATAATATATACATATAAAAAAATTTACACTGATAGAAAAAATATCAAACTATTTACAGAAAATAGGAAAAAAAATATTGATAAACTTCTATCAGCGTCTATCACAAGTTTACAATTATCTAAAAATTTTACTACTTTGTGTAAATAGTTTTTCTTATTTTTCTATTTTAAAATTTTTTCTATATATGTATCATTTTATTATTATTATTATTATTATTATTATTATTATTAAGTATTTTGTTTTACGTATGAATGGGTTTTGCTTTTTGGCATCAAATTTCATGGAAGATCCCTGTTCTCCTCTTCTGTGGGCCACCACTTTTTACTTTTTGCTCCTCTGTGGCTCACATATACCCATCGTTTCCAATCACCATCTGCCACGTGGCTCCATACTATATATATTATCTTTTTTTAAAGCCAAATAATTGACTAATAAGACTTTATTCTATTCCATTCATTTTCGTAGTATAACTATTCCATTCATATTTAATCATATGATATTTGTGTGATATCATTGTAGCATCATAGATTTTCTCATTTAAAAATTATATATTTTTATTAATATCTTTTCTTGTACTTTTAATTTAATCTTAATACTTACTTTAAAATATTTCAATTAACTGTTAGGACAAACTCAAAAAAAAAAAAAAAAAAAAAGAAGGAAAATCAAGGATAAAACCACCTAATAAAACAAGTTCAACATCAATCAAACTCAAGATTAACAAAACTAAACTTGTAAACATATAGGAGAACTCAATTGAGCCTCGGAGAAAAGAAAATTTGGGCCAAAAGTGCAGCTAACGCAATTACTTACCTAGAGGATGCATGGCCTTCGTCAAGAATTCCTTTGTTAGCTCGATTAAACTTTACAAGACATAATTTGAGAGGAAAACAGAAGATGCTAAGTCAACTTTCATATAAATACCTTATGTTGACCTCTTGAATGTAATGTAATTAATTTCTTGTTATTCTCTAATTGCTCTTGCTATAATACTCTTCAAATTTTGACATACTTGAGTATCGAAATTCATGTAACAAGTATCACACTACTCATGCAAATCAAGTGTGATTTTCCTACTCCAATTTGTGCCTCAACAACAAAATATTATTAAATATAGCAAATTTTGTACAACTTCCATGGTCACAAATAAGGAAACGTATTCGAATCTAATAGAAAAGGGTAAAATAGTGATGTTCTAGTTGTAAATGTAATTAAAAAAATAAATTTAATGTAATGCTAACATATATATATATATTAAAAAATACCAATGTTATTTTCAAAACAATATAGTTTTTATATGAAATAAGGGCTTTTTTGGAAGCTCATATTTGAATATGTTTGGATTAGATGTTTTGGGTCTGATTTGTAATATTAAACTATAATTTTTAACCAAATTCTCTTTTTCACTGTTTTCGAATTTTACGATCTCATTTTCGTTCCGCATTCTAACACTCATATGACCTCTAGTAATTTTGATTACTTTTCAACTTCCAAAACAACCCCTAAGTATATATGATTGCATTATAATTTCTCCTACTAGAAAGGGAGGGTTGGTGACGTGGCAATAGACATATGAAAAATTGGGATGTGATGGTCCGCACCGCAGTAGATGAAAACTCGAGGGGCCTTTAAATTTATGAACAGTGACGTGTCACTCACCCAAGGTCCCCGTCGACAAATCGCATGGAGGACCTAACAAAGAGTCAAACCATCTCATTAAACCTTTCTTTCTTCTTTCTCTTCCCATTAAACCCTCTTCTCTTTTCTCTTCCCTTTCTCTCTGCAACAAAACTCACTCCCCTCCGCCATTGCAGCACCTTCCATGCCGATCTCCCCTTCTCCTTCCCCTTCCGCCGCCCTCAATTTCCCTCCCCCCTCCTCCTTACAGCCGGCGAAGCTCCCTGTCGACTTCAGTCCCCCTTTAATCGCCATGGTTGTCGTCATCGCTACTGCCTTTCTCATCGTCACTTACTCTCGTCTCATCTCCCGCCATCTCATCCCTCCCATTCTCCACCTCCTCCGTCTCCACCGCCGTCGCTGGCGTCGCTGGCGCCGCCGACGTCGACGCGCCCGATCTTACCTCCCATCCTCCTCTGGCGGCGACCTGGATTCACTCCCTTACGATTCGCCTTTCTTCGAACCTTCAGATGGCTTCCATGTTTTCTCTCCGTACGGTCTCGACGAATCCGTAATCAAGACGATTCCACTCTCCGTCTACACTGCCAAAAGCCGTGACCGTGAGTGCGCCGTTTGTCTTCTGGAGTTTGAAGACGATGATTACGTCAGAACGCTTCCGATTTGTTCTCACGCGTTTCACGTTGATTGTATAGATGTATGGCTTAGGTCACACGCGAACTGTCCTCTCTGTCGCGCGGTGGTTTTCAGGCCGGAATCTCCGTTCACGCCGGTTATGGCGGCTAGAATCCGGCCAAGTCTTGATGATACGATCTTACGGAGCATCGTATTAGAACCGCTCGTGGAAGGTCCTATTCCTAATCGAGATTCTTATCACGCGACGGAATCGGAAATTACTCCTTGCGTTGATGAACCACGGAATAGCAATTCCGTTGAGGATCAAATGAACGGACGAGATTTCTTGTTGAAGCGATCGTATTCATTCGGATTCGAACGGAACTTAGCGTCGGAGAGAATGATTTTGGAACCAGCGACGACGTCTCCATGGAGATACCGTCGTGGAAGCTTCTGGAGCAAACGTCCATCGCCGTTCGGATCTCTACCGAAGGCGAGAGTGTTTTCGTTCCGATACTACAGAGGAATGAAGTCGCCGTTCTTCAGACGAAGAGGAGGATTTTTTCCGCTATCGGAATCAAGCTGGAGATTCTCCAACGGCGTAGGCGGAGGTTCGTCTAGACGGAGTAAGTCAATGACGAGTCCAATGTTTCTCCGATCGTCGGTAACCGGCGGTGGAGCAGCAGCGTTCTCGTCGAGCCGGTTGAGATGCGGAGATCCCGAGGCGTTATTATCACCGGAGAGATTCAACCGAAGATGAGAGGAGAGGAAATGGGAAAAATATGAGAAAATATGAAGACACGTGTGCGGCCAGGATAAAGGCTGTAGAGAGGAAAAATGGACGGTGGGAGATGGGGCGGAGGAAGGAGAGAGATACGACGGCGGTGGCAGTGGAGAGAGAGAAATTGGGGGGTTTTAATGAGGGCTGTCTGGCAAATTTTGTAGAGGTCATTAATGGGAGGTGGGGAGAAGCATTTAATGAAAAATTGACGAGAGAGAATAAGCAGTTTCTCTCTCTCTCTTAACTTTAATCGATGAACCACTGCTCATATGAGGTTAAATCGCCACTCTAACCAATTTAATGCCCCAATTTATTTTTCCATTTACTTTCTTTTTCACTTCTTTTTTTTTTTTTTCTTTTCTTTTTGCTCCTTGGTCCCTTTAAACTTTTTTTAATTACAATATTGGTCCTTCAACTTTTAAAATTTAAACCAATCTAATTGATTCCAAACTTTCAAAATATCTAAAAGAGTTCCTTTGTTTTTAATAAATCTTACTGAAATTAGTTAAATAATAATAATAATATTCATATAAGGAAATATGTGGATATATTTTCAAAATTTATAGTAAAAATGCTAATAAAATAAATCAACACTAAACTAGCTATGTGGACTAAAATTAAGATTTATTGAAAGTATATAGACTAAATTTAAAAAATTGGGAGTAGAAGGACAAAAAATAATGAAATAAAATTCAAAATGTAGGAACAAAAATGTATTTTGACCTTAATTAATTTAATAAATATAAAATTATTATTTTTTTTTCAATGAATTCATAACTTTCATTTTTCAGTTTAATAGAAATCTTTAGACTTTTTAAAGTTTAGCTTTAGCTATCAAATAAAAGGATTGAACTTTTAATTTAACTTTTAAACTTCTTCAAACTTTTTTTTTTTTTTAAGGATAGAAATTAAATTTCAATTTTTAATAGAAAAGATAAATTGTAACTTATTAATATTATGGATATTTAAAAATGTTTCAAAATTGGGTTTTAATGTATTCGTGGTTAATGCTTATTAAATTAATTTGACTGGGTTTGTATGATAGAGTACAATCATAACTAGGATAGTCATATAGGCATGTTGTTAATAGTATTACTAGTTTGACTGAATTTATATATTATTTAGAATTTTCTTGTATGGACCCTAGTTGAAAATTTCGGTAGGGAGAATTTCGACTTTTCCTTAATTTTTTGAAATTTCAAGATTTTTTTTTAATAGCAACTAATTATGCTAGCTCAATAAAAGTTTTTTCTCTTTTATCGTAAAAAAATATATTTTTAAGAAACTATATATTTATTTTTAACTTCATTTTTTATTGAATTTTTACATCATTTCTTGAATTGATGTGAATTTTGTTTATTTATTTTCCATTATACTGTGTTATGTTTTTTGTATCTCTCTTATGTTTAATGTTATGATTTTTATATCTTTATTATGTTATGTAAGTTTAATGCTATGATTTTTTATTTTTATATCCTACTTCATTTATAACAAACAATTTATAATTATTTTGTATGCAAATATTTCATATCCTTTAATTTTGTAATTGATTAATATTTGATATTAATTTGGAATTATTTTACAATATACATCTAAATATTGTCTTTACTTTATAGGAATGATGATTAAAAATGGTCAATTATAGTATAATTCAGCCACAATCAAAATTTCATTAACTAATTATAACAATTTCCATCGATGGTGATATTTCCATAAATACGGGACTTCGAAAATTTCATCGACATCGATATTTCGAACCTTGGTATGGACTAAGTAGGCATACCGTCCATATAATTTTTATAATTTCGGGGAAAAAACTTTTAGGTGCCTATCTTTTTAATTTAATTTCTATTTGGTCCTTAGGCTTCAAAATGTTATGTTTTTAGTCATTAAATTTTGAGTTTGGTTTCAATTTAATCCCTATATTTCAAAATGTTACAATTTTACTCTTGAGATTCGAGTTTTGTTTCAATTTGGTCTCTAGATTTCATCGATTTTTTTATTAAATATTCACTTTTCGTGTTTAGTGTTAATGTCAAAGATATAATTAATTTTAAAAAATTATAATTACTTTAAATTAATTAATAGGCATACAATGAAATCTTGACATTTATGGACCAAATTGAAATAAAACTCAAATTTTATTGGTAAAATTATAACATTTTGAAACTTAGGGACTAGATTGAAACCAAATCAAAGTTTAAGGACAAAATGTATAATATTTAAAAACTTAAGGACTAAATAGAAATTAGACCCAAGATCTAGGGACCAAAAAGATATTTTTTTCCTTTTAAATATTAGCAATTTTGAGTTAGCATGCTTTCCCTTCGTAATTTTGTGGTTTGAAATTCCAAAAATAATCTTTAATTGTTTGAAAAGATAAACACGTGAAAACAAATATAATAATTATTTTTTAAAAATTTAGATATTTTAGTTGAAAATGAAAAAAAAACAATATTTTTTGAGACAATATGTGTGGTGGGAATTAAACTATTAGTTCTAAGTCATTTCTGGCCATGAATCAACAATTCAAAGTGTTTTTCTTGCACATTCTTAATATATGGGAAGTATCAATAGTACAAGTTAATATCAGTTAAGTTATGTTCATGTTGATTGAAAAAAAATTATATTTACTAATATTGACTTCTAATATTAATTTATTGACAACAATTTAAAATTTAGAATAATTCACTTCAACATTACCTAAAAACGTTATTATTCTATTTGACGATTGATTGTTAGCGTCTATTTGGTCACTTAATATTTAAATAGTATTTAAAAAAAATTTAGATTCGTGTTTAGGTGCCTAATAAATTTTATAACATTTAATTTTGCATCATATAACTATAGATCATTAGCCTATTCACAAACCTACCCAACAAAAAGTTTAAAGTTTAAAGTCTTAAACATAAAATTTAATTATGTTTTTTTTTTGGAATATATTAGTTATATAATTGAAATTTCAAGAAAATTTAAACACCATTAAAGTTTGTGTACGAGGTTATTAAATGTGTTATGAGTGAATTTTGATCAAGCAGAATAAAGTCAAAAAATCAAAATAAAAGTAAGATAAAATTATCATATAAGCGTGATATCCTAATCCTATGAGGGTTAAGTAAAACCCTAGGTCAAATCCTCTATGAATATACAATTATGGCTCCATATGAGGTATCTAAAAACTTCTGACTTCTTCTCCATTGTATAATTCTCATACTGTCTTAAACTATAAATTACGTATGTTCGCACGAGATTTTTGAAAAAACATGTTTCGTGGAGTTGAACTTGACACACTCTAACATAAAGATCAGATACATTTTTCTGGGGCCAAAATTTAGCATCAACAAAATGTAAAACAAAACAAGATTAATATAAAAAAAATGTAAAATACATTTTTTAATTGGGATTGAATTGTCGCAATCAAATTGGAAGAACAAAAGAAATTAACGAATGTCGAATGGGGAGAGATAAATAAGTCCTATGTGAAAATGGCCAACCATAACTTTGTGGTTGGTGGTACTTCAAAAAAAAAAAAAAAAAAAATAATAATAATAATAATAGTAATAATAGTAATATAAATGTAAATATAAATAAATAATTATGGTGGGGCCCATTGGCTCTACCAAGATATCCATGCAACAAGATCGAGCATTAAATATGTTGCTAAATATAAAATTATAAGGTGAAACTAATTAATGATTCCTCATTTATTATATATCAACATTTGGTAGATGCATTATTGTTACCAATTTATTGTTATTTTGGCCTCTTTTTTCAATCTAATTCTAGATTCTCTAATCTTTTTTACCATATAAATAAATCAATTATTTGGTTAACCACGGTCACATTTTTTATCTATAAATTTTGAGTTTAGTTTTGATTTGGCTTCTCTTAAAATTTAAAATATTACACTTTTACCTTTGAGTTTCGAGATTAATTTTCATTTAGTTCACAGATTTCTATGATTTTACAGTTTTACCCCGAGTAACTAATGTACGTTTTTTTTTGTCATTTGTATTAAGTTTCAATTAATTAATTATTAATATTTATGATGTGGATTTTTCAATTAATTTTAATTGTGACAAAAAAAATTGATGAAATAAATTTAGTTTTAATTTTTTAAAATTAACTAATAGAAAATTAACACAAAGAACTAAAATGGGTATTACTAAAAACTCAAGGGTAAAATTGTAAAATCTAAAAGTCAAACCAAATGAAAACTAAACTTAACTCGATGGTTACGATGTGACATTTTAAAGTTTAGAAATCAAATGGAAACTAAACTCAAAACTCAAAAATAAAATGGTAACATTTTGAAACCAAAAGACAAACGCAAATTACTTGTGAGTCGTGTTTACTTTGACTTTTAATTATTTATTTTAACGTTAGCTCTTGCTTTATATGTTATACCAACATTTTTTTTTTGTAAAAAAAAAATTGTTTTGATTTATATTTAATCTATTAACTTTAAAACTGTTTATTAGATTGTTGAACTTTCAATTTTGTGTCCAATGGATATTGATTTATTCGACATTTTAAAAAATTCATGGACCTACTAACACACAAAATTGAAAGTTATTGTCATGTTACACATAAAACTTAATTTTAAATATGATATATCAATTGTTTTTTTTAATTATGAATATGGTAAAAAATTAAAAGTTTTTAAAGCACAAAATTATAAGTAGGAACTTAATAGGCTTATTCAAACTTCAAATGAGACATTTTTCCAACTTCAAATCTATTAAATAGAAAATTAAAAGTTTAGAATTTAATTAGATGAGAAATCTTTTTGGAATTTTTTTGTTTTTGAAAATTAATCCTACAAATACTCCTCTTCCATTTCTAAATTCTCCTGTTTTGTTGTATACTTTTGAAAACTAAGTAACATAATTTTAAAAAAACTTTTTGTTTTTGGAATTTGGCTATGAATTAAACTATTTTACTTACAAAATGTGCAAGCCATTGTAAGAAATTGAGAGGAAATAGGCGTAATTTTCAAAGACCAAATAATTACTAAACTAGACCTTAATTAGACATTTTTTTTTAAAAGTTCAAATTCTATCCAACACAAAATTAAAAGTTTAGAGACATTTTTGACACAAACTTAAAAATTGATGGGCTAAATATGTAATCTAATCCTATCATATTTTATATGAACACATTTTAGAAGAAAACTAGTGAAATGCGACCATAAAAGAACATTTTCTTTTGTGATCAACTCATAGAATTTTTCAAACTATTATTTTTTATAAACAAATATGGCTTTTAATGGGTGAAAAATAAACTTCCTACCATTTTTTAAATTTTAATTAAACACTCATTTTTGTTAAACCCCACTTTTAATCTTCCATTAACATTTTAGAAGGAGGTGCCATTTATTTTTTATTTATTTATTTATTTTTCATATGTGTCCAACGTACTCTTAAGCATATATGAATTAACTTTTAATTTCATATGAAATCATACTATAAATTTTCTTTTATATTTTATGGGCGGTTTTCAAATATAAAAAAATGAACAAAACTATTTACAAATATAATAAATTTTTTACTGTCTATCAGCGATAGAATTCTATTGGTTGAGTGATAGACAATATTTTTTTTATTTATAATAATTTTCCTATTTTTATTACTATCAGGCCCTATTCACCTTTCTAGCCATTTTATTGTTTATATTTGTTCAAGACCCTATTGTAATACTTTGAGAATATGATGAACATTTTTATAAATTAAAAAAAAAAAAAAAAGAAAGATCCACAAAAGAATCATAAAGGAATGTTTGAAATAATAGTTTGATTGAAAATATATAATTTATTCATGAATATTTATTTTAGCTTGCATTATTTACAATCACATTAATGAGAG
Organism: Lagenaria siceraria; assembly: GCA_002890555.2. Lineage (NCBI taxonomy): Eukaryota > Viridiplantae > Streptophyta > Magnoliopsida > Cucurbitales > Cucurbitaceae > Lagenaria > Lagenaria siceraria. The sequence goes on along the minus strand of CM016491.1, from coordinate 5,025,295 downwards.
AGAAAGGTTTTTGTCTTTTATCCAAATTTACCTTGTCTGGGGTAAAAAAAACAAAAGGGTTGGAAAAAGAAAAAAAAGTATATTTATAGATTTGTATTTTAGTACTTTTTTTTTTTCCATCTCATTTGTGGAGGAAGACAAATTAAGTCTGACCAAATCACTGTTTCTTTGGATAAACACACCAAACTTCTAGTAAAATCATAATCCAACAGTATAAAGTGCCTTCCCTTTCAAAGTACTATTATGATTGGAACTTTATATACATATATATAAAAAAGAAAATGATTGGAGCAAAACTTAGGGATAAATTTTAGTCCACGTCAATAGGGTCCACGAATATTTATGAAATAAATTTATAGTGTAAACAAAGAGTATCGTAGTACTAAAATTTGGATGTTGGTTGAACTGCAACTAATTTTAACACATAATCTAATTATATAGTATCATGCAGTGGCGAATTTGAGGGTTTTATAAGGCAGTCAAAATAATATAAAAAACAAATGTAAGGGTTTTATATTGCAGTCAAAATAATATGAAAAACAAATGTAAGCGAACCTTAAATCTGAATCTAAAGGGGACTGAAAGACAAATTTACCACTGGGCTAACTAATGATATTAATATTATGTCAACTATATATATATATATATAACATAAAGTTGAGGGGGAAGGGGCTCGAGCCCCCTGGGCCTATATTAAATCCATCCCTGGTGTCATGTGGTCTTTTTTTTTTTTTTTTTTCTTAAGTCTTTCCTTTTCTTTTTTTTCTCTTATTTTATTTTGGGGAATTTTAAAAAATAGAAAAATAAGAGAACCTATTTACACAAAATAACAAAATTTTTAGATAGTTGTGATAGACGCTGATAGAAGTCTATCAGGGTCTATTAGTGATAGAAATGATAGAGGTCTATCATTGATAGATGCAGATAGAAATCTATTGATGTCTATTTATGTTTTTTTGTTATTTTCATTTTCTCTATCTATGAAAATTTTCCTTTTATTATTATTTTTTTATGCTTTGTGATTTAAGGAATAACATTTTATATGTCTATATTTTAAAATAACATTTCTTTTTCTTTTTAAAATCATTGACATTATTAATTTCAAATGTCTTTCTCACATTGTTATTTAAAAAAAAAAACGGTAATATGTTGATGAGAAAATAAATGTTAAAAAATAAAAATGAAATTGATATAGTCAATTATATTATTAAAAAAAAATGTTATTTTAGGTTTTGAGACGGATTTCTCACATTCTTTTTATAAATCTTACATTTTGAATTGATTACTTGAAATAAATGGTATGGTGTGGATTGAATATATATATATATATATAAATATATATGAACTAAAAAAAATGAGATTGATAATGAAACTACCATTAGCAAGGTCAATAAATGTATTTCTCATATATTGTTATTTTAAACTTCCAATTTTCAATAGATTAATCGAAAACAAAATATATCGTTTATATAAATATAAAATTAAAAATTAAAAATTAAAAAGAATTAATATTGTCAAATATTTTATTAGAAAAAAGAAGAAAAATAAAAGAAAAAAAACTTTGAAATGTGTAAAGCAACAAAATCACTTAGGGCAAATGAAATTCAGTCTTTACAAAAGACTGAAATGAGTAAAGACCAAAAAATTGTTCTATTTTTGTAAATAAGTTTAGTCCACTCATATTTTTTTTTTCAAATATTTCTACAAATTAAACTACCCCATTTTTATATTTAATCCCCCACATTTTGCTCGGTTCTTTATTATTTTATTTTGTTGTTTGGATCTTCATATAAATTATTCAAATAGTATATTATTGTTATTGCTGCTGTGTTGATTTGGATCGTTATGCCATCTTACATTGTGTTTTTTTGGTTCACAAAAGTCAAATAAATTCAACTGATATTTATTGTTTGAAAGTTGTTTCTGAATTATATGACCTAAGGGGTTGTTTGAGATCCAGATTTGGTTATTTTTATTATAATATATGTGAAGCTATAATAATATGTGTGTTTGAAGTGCATTGTATTTTAGTTGAAGTTCCGAATTTTGAGAGTTTGTATTTTGAGTGCTAACTTATTTTAGTCCAAGTTTTTTTTTTTTTTTTTTTTTTTTTTTTTTTTTTTTTTTTTTTTTTTTTAACGAAAACGTATATAGAAAGAAACGAACAGTTTACAACACTAGCTTCCTCAAGCAAAAAGGAGAACCAAACCGATAAAACGAAAGAATCCCCACCCACGTCTTTAGAGAGGAAAGAAAGGGATTAATACAACAAACCCCAAAACTACCTAAAGACACCATCGCACGAGCGAGATGGTGCCCCACTTACTTAGTTTAGTCAAAATTTAGAGTTTGTGTTTGAGTTGCTAATTCGTTTAACATAGTTTTTATTTATTTATTTATTGTATAATACTAATACTAGTACCTTAAATATCATATTTTATAAACATATCGAAATAAAAAAAAAAAATTGTTCCACCAATTTTTACAAATGTGTTAGCTTTTATATCACGTTATTTTTCATCCATTTTGTTATTTTAGAAATGTACTAATAAAACATGCACAAGATATATGAGATTAAACTAAAAATTCATACAATTAATTTAGTAAGAAAACTTCACATTTAAAGATATTAATTCCTCAACTCCATATTATTGCACAAACATGTATATCTAGAAGTGATAGCTGCCAAATATATGTCATCACCACGATGTCACACAAAAAATATTATCAACTTAGATGTATGATTTAAAAAAATAAAATGTTAGTAGGTAATCATTCAAAAAGTCATTCAATAAGAAGGGTTGATCAAATGTGTTTTTCGAAGATGAGCTCGCAATATTAAAATAAGTTATTGTACTGTATGAATTGAATTAAAAGGTGTAAAAGATTTGCTGGGAAATTTCATTTTTTAATCTCTAGTTCAATTTTTTGAGTTACTTTTTTTTTTCCTTTTTTCCATATATAATGAGTTTTATTACTTTAGACTTTGACGAGACTCATGAAATAAGTTATATATTAGGGTATGTTTAGATTGACTTGGAAAAAAATGTTTTTCAAGAAGTCATTTTCATTTAAGCACATTTCTATAAAAATTATGTAAAATAAAAACATTAATTTGCTTGGTAACATTTTCTCAAAAGTATTTTTACACATAAATTTGTTTGGTTTTCTATTAATGTCAAATTACTATAAAAGAAGACTATTAAATACACTATAAACTGGTTGCCAGAGTTGAGTCACATAGGTGATTGTTGGAGTTGACCGTTAGAGGTAGTCACCGAAGCTTGTCCGTGAAGGTGGTCTTTGCCAAAAATTAGGTATTTTAGGTGGTATTTGTTGAAGTTGATGGCCGCAGTTGGTCATCGAATGTGGTCGATGAAGTTGGTCATTGACGGGTAGAGTCAATAGAAATATTAGAGAGAGGAAGAGTTGATTATTTTAACCATTGAATTGTAAATAGTGCTACGGTAACAAAACTGAGATTAAAATAACTTTTACCTTCCACTTTTTTAACATACGCTCCCAAAGACTGAATGGACTTTATAGACACTCAATCGGTTCAAAGTTGGAGCCCAAACACCCTTTAAAAGGAGTAAAAATTATTAAAATGAGTATTTTCTTTATTGTTTTTAGGGTATCAAGTTTAAAATTTGAAAATTTAAAATATAGGCATTAAAAATATATATAACTTTGATAAATATATTTTATTTCAGGTTGTAAACTAATTTCATTTTGTTAAAATAATTAAACTACGTTCACATAATATTTTATAAATTATATAATAGTATAAAATAATAATTATACAAAAATTTAAACATAAAACATGTTTGTAGCTTACTTTAATAAATCATGGTTGAGATTCGACTAAAAATTTAGGCCTCACTTGGTAAGTATTTGATTTTTTGTTTTTGAAAATTAAATTTAAAAACGCTACTTTTACTTATTGATTTTTTTTGTTTAGGAATGTTTTAGAACACCAAGCCAATTTTGAAAACTAAAAAAAAAAAATAGTTTTTGTGTTTTGAAATTTGGCTAAAAATTTAAGTGTTTAGTTAGAAAAGATAAAAACCATATGAGATAACAAATATAATTTTAAAAAGTCGAAAACCAAAAATTAAATAGTTACCAAGTACAGGTTTAGAGTAGGTAACTACAACTATTTTCATTAGTTATAAATATATTACCCGACACATTTTGAACAACATCTTAAATTTCTAAACATGCTACCAAAACATATTTCCAAAAATTTAAAATATGAAGTCAACTTTACTTTTCATCCAGTACATTGTTTTGGATTTATGTTTTCATATTTAAGGCAAAATGGTAATTTACTTTATTTATTTAATTTTTAATTCAATAATAATGATAATTTGAACTTTTGACCTCTTCGTAATATATAATTTAATGAGCTGAGCTATGCTCAGGTAACCTCCCTTACATGTAAAAGTTTCAAATTTTCAACTCACATCAGCAATATATTTAAAAAAATAAAAACCTTTTTTGAAACCACAAAAGCACATCTTCATTAAAAATGGAACAGACCGAAGAATTTGAACGAATTACAAAATGTCTAATTATCATGCTTACAACACAAAATCAACCAATAAGGAAAATCTCTCACTCCAAGAGAAGGAAACTCTGGAAAAGCCTTGTCGAGCCAACGCACTCCAATCTCATTTCACAAAATGAAAGTCGATATTAATAAATGACCCCACAACTTTCAAGTATCCATCGGAAACAAATGGACCTCCTAAAGAGGATCATTCATCCTATTAATCATATTAATGAACGAAGTAGAGTCCGAGAACACAAAGACATAATGACCATATGGATTGCCCGTCTTATGTCTTCTAAAATGACCAGAACTTTCCCACACCAAGGGCGAAAAGGAACTTCTCCTGAAAACCATGAAAAACATCCCTCGCCCGTGCCTCAACATCAAGACGAACAATTCCAAAGCCAGTAACTCTCACCTCACCATACACGATCATCCACATACATAACTGAGGTCCTAACATGGCCAAATTAACTTAAAAGGGACATGTTAGATAAAAAAAACAAAAAAAAAATTCTATCATTCGTTAAGATACCCAAAAATGCTTCTAAATAATCCATAATCCAATCGCACCAAAACACTACCGAAGGAATAAGCTCCTATGAAAAACCTTATTTCAATCTTCCAAAAACAATTGAATTATTTAAATAAGTTATTAGCTTTAATTCTTATAATTTATTTAAACAAATACCACAAAGTCAAATGAAATAATAATAATAATAATAATTTCTGAAAATTATACTTGTTATCTTACTAAGTTTCAAGTTTTTTCCCCTTAAAAATACATTTAATTTCTAAGATCAAACCTCAAAAAAAAAAAAAAAATTAAATTTAAAACTATTTGCTTTAGTTTTCAAATTTTAATTTAGTTTTGAAAACATTTTTAAAAAGTAGATAATAAATAAATAACAAAGTAGTATTTATAAGTTTAATTTTAAAAAAAAAATCAATATCGAAATTGTTATCCAACCGATTTAAGTTTAATGATGTATTGAAAATAAAAGAAAATATATTGAAATTCAATAACAACCAATTTGTTAAATTGAAATATTTTAGATATTTTTTAACCTTTTTTTCTTACACATTAATGTAAAGCATAGAGATTTGAATCTTCATATTACCTTTTCTTAATCAACTTAGATCACTTCAATCTTTTAAGTCAAATTATATTGATATACACTAATTTTGTGTAATTTTTTATATTAAAAAATGGTCTATTTTGAAACATTTTCAAACAAACTTTAAATAAAGTAATGGGAATGTCCAATGTGTGAGAAAGTTTAGGAATATTAATTCTTAACTCATTTGATCTTGACAAGTAGTCTAAGGGAGGAAAAATATATTTTATGTTAGACCAATTACATTATTTTGATATTTTTTTTAATATTTAATAAAGTTTAAATTTCGATTATCAATATCAATATAATTTAATGAATAAAGACATGCATTATCAACTTAAAAATAGAGTATTACAATTAAAAAAAAAATTACTTTTTGTTATAAAATTTAGAGTTAGTTTTTAAATATAGAAAAATGAGCCAAAATATTTATAAATATAGAAAATTTTTAGTGTCTATTAGCGTCAGACTGCGATAGATCGCAATAGACTTTCATCACTAGGCGGTAGATCGCGATAGATTTCTCAGTGATATAAGTCTATCGCGGTCGTCTATCGCTAATAGACAGTGAAATTTTTCAATATTTATAAATAGTTTGATATTTTTTCATTTATAATAATTTCTCTAAAATTTAGGCTTAATTTATATTTGTCATTAGATTTTGAAGATCCATTTTATTTACATTGACTATATATAGAAAAAATGTCTTGCTTATTTTATTGTCAAATTGTAACCCACCAAAGACTTCTAAGCTAATATAGGATGTCTCAATACCTGCCTATGCTAGCTCATTAATTCATATTATTCAAAATCAAATGCTCATTAATTCATATTATTCAAAATCAAATCACCTATTTGCTAACACAATTTGACAACAATTTAGTCAATTATGAAATTTAGCATACAAGAATCTAATCCTTATGTATTTTAAATTTTGTAATGATTTAGTCCATAATGTTAGAATTTGGCAAGATTATTTTCCTATGTAGATCGAAAAATTGATTAGACACCATAACACAATGTGTTTATAAACTACGAAAACTAAATCATTACTTTATAAAAATTGACAATTAAGGTGTGTTTGGTTTAATTTTTTAAGTATTTGATTTTTTAAAATAAGTCATTTTGAAAAAAAAAAATTGAAGTGTCTGACAACCTCTCAAAATAGCTTTTGAAACACTTTTAAAATTGATTTTAAACAGCTTTTATCAAAAGAGTTTAAATAAAAATGAGTTTTTTGAAAAACACTTTCTTCTCTAGTCAATCATAAGAGACCCTTAATTTTGATGAGATTTTTCATTATGAGGTTTTTTGGGGCGCCAAGTTGAGTCTATATGTTTGTATGTCTGTGTTTTGGGTATTTAGGGTGCTGAGTTGAGTTCATATGTCAGGGGCATCTAGTGTAGTTTTTTATGACCTAAATAATATGTTTTTATGGTGATTATTTTTGTTTGAAACTTTTTTATTCAATAATTGTACACATATATTTTTTTTAATAAACTATGGATTACATTTTGTTTTATTGTTATTTTTTTTTTTAAAAAAATACACATGTAATGTTGGAAGTTTTGGAAAATGAGATTTAGGGCTTACTTTTGATTAATGCATTTCAATTTTTTTTAATTTAAGAAATTATTTTGCAAATTTGTGCATGTAATGTTTCAAGTTAAGTTGGACAAAATTATATTGGATTCGTTGGAACAAAACAAATTTGGATTTATATTGTAAGTGAAATATCCTCAAAATATAATTGTACTATAATGACCCTATTGATGGCAATATTTGCATGGTTGGCATAAAAAAATATGTAACAAAGGTCATATTCTCCGGTTCAGTATATGATACAAACAAATTTACATATGATATGGGCCAAAAAATGACCAAGTCCACATAAAAAAAAAATACATAACTAACATCCATCCAAATCTTCTATCTGATAGATATGTTCGACAGCTTCCTTCAGCCTCCAAAACTCCATTTCATACTCCTCTTTTTGCCATCATACAAGCTTTTGTCAGGATTAACTTAGAAAAAATGTTTTTCAAAAAGTCATTTTCATTTAAAAACTTTTGATAAAAATTGTTTAAAATAAAAATACTCATGTGTTTGACAAGTCTTTCTCAAATGTGTTTTTTATACAAGTTTTATTTGATTTGTTATATGTTAAAAGTGTTTTTATTAATGTCAAAATATTATTAAAAAAACGACTATAAAATACTATGAACTAATAATTTAAAATAATGGTCGTCTGAGTTAGTGGAGGTGGCAGCTATTGGAGGTTACCGGAGTTGGCTGTCGACGGTGGTGATTGAATGTGGCTGGAGTTGGCCACCGACGGAAGTCGCTGAAATGGCAACGAGAGACATCGATGGTGATGACTGATGAGGGCTGAGTGCACTGTTGGTGGACATATGTATAAAATATCAGTTACATACAAAATTGACCTCCCAAACATTGACTTGAGTTCATATCTCAACTCATCTCAATTCATACCCTCACCCCATACACCATCTATATGAATTACATTGTTCCAAATTTGAAAGTATAAAACCTACATAGTTATATATTAATTTTTTTTAAAAAAAATAAATTATCAAGATGTTAATACTAAAAATTGATGGTTTTTATTTATTTATTTCTTTTTAATATTGCAAAGTTTTTAAACTTCCTATAAATATATATAAGTGTTGAGAAGTTATTAGAAAAATATAGTAGTTTTAAAGAGGTGATATTAAAGAGACGATCTTGATGAAAAAGAAACAATGTTGTCTCTTCATAAGACGACACCTACAAAATTTTACATCATATGGTGTACTTTGGTGCAGTGACAAGAGAATAACACTAAGTCGTCTCTTGAAAAAATAGCTTGTATTTTGTTCTTTTGCATTAGTTGGGAATTAAAATCAACCAATCAAGGTTGACGTATAATTTCCTTATATGGAAAAAAAATCTAGTACTACTATAATATCAACTTCTCTCATTCATTATTTGACACGTCATAGAATGATTTATTAATTTATTATTCATTTATTTCATAGATCTTACATAATTCTTAAATGTCATTCTTATGACAAATAATGAATAAAGAATTTTTCAATTCTATCGTAGTACTAGAAATTTTCTCATCACTATACCAAAAGACACGTTGCCTTTGCCTTAAAAAAAAAAAAGTACTTTTACATTATCTTGTTTCTTTATATTAAGATACCTTACCTAAAAGAATTAATTTTTAAAAAGGTCGACCTTTTTTGTTCTTTTAAGTACAATATTTTAGAAAAAAAACCTATTACAATAAACCTAACCAAAATAGAACTTAAAAACTTTTGTTAAATCCTAAGAACATTTGACTCCAAAGCCCATGTGATTGGTCCTCGAAACAAGAAGAAAATAAAAAAAAGAAAAGAAAGAAAAAAAGAAAAGAGAGAATTAATTGGATGAAATAAATAATTGTATATTTCTCTGGCATCCTTCATTAAAAGGCCGCCAGAAAAGGATGAACTTAATTAATATTGCATCTATTGCTATTGCTATTGGCGATTCCAATTTTCAACCTTTACCGTCATATCTACCCTATTTAATGCCACACTTGCTCTCTTTACTCACTCTTTTTTATTATTAGTATTTTCCTGGTTCTAAATATAACAATCAATTCAAAATATTAATATATATAGAAACATTTTAAAATAATTTTAAATATAACAAAGTCTATCGATGATAGACTTATATCGCTAACAAACTTTTATGGTATAGGTGATCTATCACTGATAGACCTATCTATCACTGATAGACTTTGCTATATTTATAATTTTTTAAAAATGTTGCTATACACTTAGTTATTATTCCTAAAATTGCTACTCATTGCAATTACTCTTTTTTTTTTAATATATATTTGGAGGCAATTAACATGAAAGAAAAATAATGGTTTGAAATTTGAAGTGATTTTTATTTATTGTTTTACGTCATTGTTATTTGAAAAATGGGTTGAATTTTACAGAATTTTATCGAATTTAGAGATAAATTACTTATCTAACATTGTCATATTTTAATTTTTAATTAACAAATTATAATTAAAAGCTTAAATTAGTAAACTCTTTTAACTTTTATTTTCTCTTTCTTAAATCCAAAAAAAAATTAATTAAAATCATTTCTTGAATTTCAAATCACATTATTTAATTTTTTTTTTTTTGAACTTTTTTTAAACCAAACTGAGGGTAAATTAATTATCTTATTCTTAGTATAATAAAAGAACCGGAGGAGATAACATGGACTTAGGTTAGGAAGCTTGATCCGAAAGCTAGAAAGATTTCTGTACAATAGGTCAAAATATTCATATAAATAATTAAATTAGGTAAAAAAAAAAACCATAATTTTGGTAATAATTTAATCCTTATACTTTTCATTTCAAAATTTTAGTCTACAATATTGTTAAAATTTAATGAATTTTCTTACATAAAAAACAAATTATGTTTATAGACTAAAAAATTATTAATTTATTTATAATCAATCCTTTAAATAGGGTCTAATATCCTTTTATCTCGTAAACATGATATTTTATTTTTTTTCCCTTTACAATGGATTAGCTCATTCTATTGTCCATTTTCAAAAATCACTAAACTTCCTTGATTTGATTATCTAAATTTGTCTTTTTTTTATTAAAATAGTAATAATAATTAGAATATTTCATTCGCAAGATATAGTAAAAGTAAAGTATCACATTATACCCTTTTTTTCATGTATTACCATTAAAGCAAACAATTGAAAATTTAAATATACAATTAATGTGTCCCAATCAACAAAGTAAGAAAAATTAATATTAATGAGGTCACCATAACATAACCTTCCCAATTATCGTTAAATGTGAATTTGAAAATCGATATCATCTTTAATGATCATTAGATACAAATTCAAAACACATGGTCAATTTCTCTCTTATACATTCAACAATTAAAAAAAAAAGTTTAAATCCTATTTTAGTTTTTGAACTTTAAATCTGATTCTATTTTGGTCTTTAAACTTTTATAAATCTTCGTTTTAGTCCCTAAACTTTTAAAAAGTGTTTATTTTAGTCCATACTATTAAAATTATATTAAATAAAATTGTGAGAGAGCTTGTATTTTTGGATGACTAGACTATAGTTGTATTGAGCAAGATGAAGATGAAATAAAATGCCAACAATCAATACACCAAAATACTGAACGAGACCAGAATTTTGAACTAAAAATGTCTTTTAAATTCTCCCACTTTGCCACCTTGTTCAAACTTGAAACTCTAAATTTTTTAGTGTAACTAACTTATTTGGTAGCCTAGTCATCCAAAAATACAAGTCACCTCGTTATTTTATTAGAGAGTTAACAAACTCTTAATATAGCAGGGACCAAAATAAATATTTTAAAAAAGTTCAGGGACTTAAACGAACATTTTAAAAAATTTAGGGACCAAAATTAAACAATATTCAAAGTTCAGGGACTAAAATAGATATTTTAAAAGTTTAGGAGACCAAAATAAAATATTATTTAAAGTTTAGGGACGAAAATAAGATTTAATCCAAAAAAAAAAAACGACCTCATCGAATTAAAAAAAAACATGAAATTAGGAACATTATTATAGACCATAATATGAAAGGTATGACAAAGTGGTGAAAGTTTGCTGAGAATTTAATGCATTCAGCTCAGCTCAACCAACCTCCCAACCCCATCTGATCTTGTGTTTAAAGATCAAATGTAATAAAGCCACTACTACCACATCACACACAGCATCTCAATTTCCGGCACACAGCCATTTTTCATGACAATGCCGACGACCTACACGGTGGCTGTAGAGGCTGCCACGCCCGAGAGCGGTGGAAGGCCGTCGGCGGGACCGATATATCGGAGCATCTACGCCAAAGATGGGCTTATGCAGTTGCCGGATGGGCTCGAATCTCCCTGGCAGTTCTTCAGGTTTGTCTTTTTTGGACATTTTTTTCTTCTAAAGAAAGGAACGTAGGATTGAGTGCATTCTAGATTGCAACTATTTTTTTCTGTTCGCTAATTGTTTGATTACAGTATAGCAAGTGATTTTTTTGTTTGTTGATATTCTTGGATTTTTATGCTGTGGTTGTTTTTTTTTCTTGGATTTAAACATTATAGTTTGTTTTTTCTTTGAAAAAATTGTTTTGAGTTTAGTTTTTATTTGGTTACTAGATTTCAAAATGTTAAAATTTTACTTTTGAAATTTCAGTTTTGTTTCAATTTGGTACCTAAGTTTTAAATTAAATTTATATTTTTTTACCTTGATTTATCACTAAAATACTACTTTAATCTTTAGTGTTAATGTCTAATAATTAATTAAACACATTTTGAAACCTAAGAACTAAATTGAAATACTCAAAGCCAAGAGACGAGAAATATATATATATATATATATATAAATATTGGTAGAAAGTTGTAGCTTAAATGTTTATCCATTCAATTATGTTCAAATTTATTTAATTTTAAAAAAACTTAAATGTTAATTGAGAAATTAGTTTTCTATTTTGAAAATTATATGGGTCATAAATGGTTACTTGCAAGTTTGTCATTTGTTTTTATATAAATACCTTAGGGGTAGAAGGCCCTATTATACAACTTTTGGTTGTATACCTTATCCATCCAACTACATTAGAATGAGTGATTTATTGTTTTATTTTCTCGGTAATCTATTGTCATTTTCTCATTATTCCTAAAAGAATTAAGGTCATGTTTACGTCATTAGATTATTGTTGTTTGTCAGTAATTTGATTGTAATAAAATGTAGACCCTACTATGAAATCTGTAAACAACAAATATAGTTTGATTGAATATTTAAAGGTGACCAATTAGAATAAGTTTGAAAATTAGGTGGGACTTACTATATTGTCAAAATATTTTTGAACAATTTTTTAGATTTGACCTCAATTATCATTTGAATCGTTCTGAGTTATCGGTACCGAAGCTTTCATTAAAACCATTTTAACATAGTTATCGATGTTATTTATTTGATAACGGTATCGATAACAATAACGATAGAAAATTCAACTCCGACATTTCTTCTCCTTATCTTAAAAGCAGCAGAATCGTAAGATCTAGCCTTGTCAACCTCCAAATTAATTGAAAATCCCCAACCAAACTCTACTCCCTTTCCTAATTGGATCTTGAATCTCCGCCGCAAACTTCCCCCACGCCCGCTGCCGTCGAACCCCTCTGTACCGCCTCTTGTCGTTGGAACTTGAAGTCAATTGCGACGACTGTTGTTCCTTGTGGCTCTTTTGACTTGAAATCTTCGAATTTGAGTTTGATTGGTGGTGGTGAATTGAATTCGAAATCTAGGAGAGTGAAGTAGGAATCGAAGTCTTGGAGAAGATGCTGTTGAATGAGCTTTAATGGCGAGAAATAGTCTTCTTCTTCTTCTGGTAGTTCCATTTTTTTGTGAGATTGAAAATTGAGGAAGCGTAGTCTAAAAAAACAGGGGTAGTTTAGTCGTAATCCAATAGCTTTGATTACGTTTACAAAATGGTTAAGTCAACGTGTTTAAAAGCAATGTACTTATCTTTATAATTGAGATCCCTTACAATTAATTTTTACATCAATTTTGATTACTAATTAATAAACGTGGCCTAAATGCTATCAAATATCAAATCACTCTTTTCTTTAATAAAGTAGGAGGCAAGTATTAATTGTCAATTTGAGCATATTTCAATAGATAGGTCATCAATTAATCTATTAAAAGTTGATGGTTTGATCTCCACTTATGAACTAAGGTCATGTCTACGACGAATGTGGTCTAAGGTCATGTCTACGACGAATGTGGTCGGATTACTTTTGTTGTTTTTTACATGTCCACCGTAATTGCAATTAAATGTGGGGTCCACCGTGCCATATTCTGTAATCAAATCTTGTAAACAGATTGAGCTTTGGAAGATGCTCAATCCGACTATGTTTGAATATGTAGTGGGACCCACTTCTTTTATAAAAATATTTTATGCCGACTTTACATCATTTACTCTCGTATATCATAAGATACAGTAACAGTTGTGGGTTTTTAAGTATCACATCACTCCATTCACTCGTATGACTATCGATCTATCGTTTTCCATTATTTAGTCGATATCGATAACAATACTATTGGATTTATCGTTTTAATCACTCCATTCACTCGTATGACTATCGATCTATCGTTTTCCATTATTTAGTCGATATCGATAACAATACTATTGGATTTATCGTTTTATGTTAGTTTGATCAGTAACGATAGTGATTGTTTGAATAATTTTATAACCCTCATTCATTCATATGCTTATCGATCTACCGTTTACGATGGTTCGCCAATAACGACATGGAGAAGAACTTTATTATGACCAAATTTTATCAGTTGTAGTAACTTTTTTTTTTTTTTTATATATAAATTTTACATATTCCAATTTTTCATATGCTTACCGATGTATCGTGTCTATTCGTCAATATCGATAACGTTGACACAAAACTTTAATTGGAATTATGCAAGTCATTACCAGTATATGACTGTATATTTAATACTCGAATTTATTTGGTGAACGTAGCCTAAATTAAAAGTATTGACCCACGAATTACAATTAAATATAATAGTTTTTTTCTTAAATGTTAAATTTGATAAAATATCCCTAAATAGAATGATGGACTTCAATTACATGACACACAAAATTATTGTAGGTTATAAATTGATATTTTAGTCTTTCTTTCCCTTTAAAAATCTTTTTTATAGATGTATGTTAGTTGTTTTTTTTTAGTATAATAACTAGAGTGAAAAAATTGAATCTTCAATTTTTAGAGAGAAAAATAATACTAAATTATCGTTGAGTTAAAGTTGATTTTGCCAACATATATTACGCCCAAACAATCAACAACATGAAAAATATCCACGAAACAGAAAAAAACCGCGAAAATTTTAAAAAATATAAAAAGCATAAAATTTTGGGTTGTGGGAGTTGATCAAAATCAAACGCAACATCTGAAGTGATTGCATTTCCTAACGCTGATGTGAATTTTTGATCGGTGGAACTTCGGCGACCAATATGATCTTGTTTCTTGCAGCGATTCCGTCAAGAGGAACCCCGGCAACCGAATGCTCGGTCGTCGGCAAACCAACGGCGACTCCAAGGTAACAATTTACAGCGAATTCTGAGCTTGATGCCAACCAAAAATCACGACGAAAACCCTAAAAGCTGAAATTGAGTTATTAGAACTGTTTCTACTGAGTTTTGCAGGCGGGTTCCTATGTATGGCTCACATATCAAGAAGCATATGATGCTGCAATCAGGATGGGATCTGCAATTAGAAAGCGTGGCGTTAATTCTGTAAGTCCAAGTGATGTTCAGTGAAGTGGACGTGTTTAGAAGTTCTTTCTCTTTAATATTGCTCTAAATTTTTACTATGCCTTGTGGAATTATGTTTTCCCCTATTGTTACTGATTCCTTTTTGGGTTTTCTAGGGCGATCGCTGTGGTATATATGGTTCCAATTGCCCTGAATGGATAATTTCGATGGAGGTATGCAATTTTGTGTTTTTGAGGATGTATATGAGGTTGAGATTTAGGGGGAAAATAACCAATGTGTGAGCTAAATCCGCCAATTCTGTGGGACTGTTGGCTCATTTCCCCTCCTTTCATGTTATTCCTTCCCAAGATATCCCTCATTTGACTCAAAAGTAAAATCCATCGTTTGATTCAAAAGAAGCTTCTAAATTATTGCAAATTTAATCCTTTTAATATATTTTCAATACTTTCGGTTGGGCCTGAGCTAAAATATCAGCACAGCATTAGACTGTTAATATAAAATGGGGGAACAATATTGTTTTTATATGATATTTTCGGAACTTTCTAATTTGATACCATGCTGAAAGTTTAAGTTAATAGGTTAGAGCTCTCATCTGATCTGTTCTTAACACTGGTGTTTGAGAATTTAATGCACCTTTTGTTACTTACAGGCCTGTAATAGCCAAGCTATCACTTATGTACCTCTGTATGACACACTTGGTATGGTTCCTTATTCTCTCTGGCACCTTTTGAACTTCAAGAATAAGAGAACAATAGCTTAAGCTCCTGCATTGACATTCAAATTGTTACAGGTGCTAATGCTGTCGAGTTCATCATTAACCATGCTGAAGTTTCAATTGCTTTTGTTCAAGAAAACAAACTTGCTTCCGTACGTTTCCATGCTGCTAGCCTTATCATTCTTACCCTGTGTATATAGAATTGCTAATTATTTAAATTGTTCCATGGACATTATGTTTGTATTAGTGTGTTTTAAACTGTGAAATGCAACGCACAATAGTGCCCTGGGATTTGAGTGCTAAGTGCCAAGATATGTAAGTAGTTTGTTTGTTTGTTTGTTTGTTTGTTATTATTATTATTTTTTTTGGTGTGGCAAATGATATAAAAATAAAATTTTTATATATGAAATGTATGTTGTTATCAAGCATGAGATATTGAAATTTTTTAAAGACATCGAGGCTTTATTTAAGATATTGTTAAAAAATATCTGTTTCCTTTGTTTTGTATTTTTTTTCCCCAAAAGATGTATAATTTAAAAGCCCAGAAAAACCACATACCTAACTGTGCTTTTTAAAATATAATTGGTTTTTGCATAAACATTTTGTTCAGTGTGAAAATATAAATATACAGCTGCCAATTCTTAACGTCTCCCGGACAATATCTTATATCATTGCATTAAAAGTTTGCAACTGAATATTTACAAAGCTGTGGTGTATTTTTAACGAAGTAGAAACTCTTTAACTGTAAGATGTGCAAACTGTCATTCTCCTATCTGGCTATGAATTTGTTCTTCTTTTGCAGTTTTTGCTTGAAATTAAATGTTATTCATTGTGCAGATTTTTTCATGCCTTCCCAGGTGTTCGAATCAATTAAAAAGTACGTTGTATTAATTTGGAACTTGAGGTGCACTTTCCTTTTAGAGTTTTGTAACTCTAACCATTGTGTATCGTTTTGGTTCAGCTATTGTCAGTTTTACCAATGTTTCAAGCGTACATAAGAAGGAAGCTGAAGAACTGGGAGTATCTTTCTTTTCTTGGGAAGAGTTCTATCAGCTGGTACAATACGTTTTTCTCTCGACCATTTATTGTCTTATCATTAGCCATAGCAGCATATCTAATTTTTGTTCACTTTGCTCCAGGGAAGCTTGGACTGCGAACTCCCTACAAAACAGAAGACCAATATCTGCACGATAATGTACACAAGTGGAACCACAGGGGAACCAAAAGGTGTTATCCTCAATAATGCAGCTATAATGGCTGAAGTCTTGTCTGTGGACCACCTACTTTTATTGACAGATAAAGTGGTAAGCAGCCAAATATAAATTTTGACCTGATGAAGGAATAGTCGGAGTTCTTTAATTACTATGTGCCGATGTAGTTTGATTAATGTTCTATCACATTCTTCTCATATTTTGCATGATAACTGTAGTAATTACACGTTGGTAACATTACAGGGGACAGAAGAAGATTCATATTTCTCATTTCTTCCTCTATCCCATGTGTACGATCAGATAATGGAGACCTATTGCATCTACAAGGGTTCATCTATTGGGTTTTGGCGTGGGGTAATTTTGATAAGTTGAAGTTCTTGTTTTTACGACCTCACGCCCTAATTTTTAGAACTTATGTGGTTTGTGTGTTAAATTTGCAGGACATCAGGTTTTTGCTGGATGATATTCAGGAACTGAAGCCAACAATATTTTCTGGAGTTCCTAGAGTCTACGATCGTATTTATTCTGGTATATTATATGTTCTTGTTTTGTCTACATCATTTGATTACTAGTTAATGTTTTGAAATTATGTGGTTTAAGTAATTTCCATACCCTTTGTTGCTATAGGTATTCTGAACAAAGTTTCTTCTGGAGGTAGTTTGCGGAAGATGTTATTCGATTATGCATACAATTAGTACGTTTGAATTTTGTGCTTAATATACTGGTTTAAGTTACCTGTATTACCATCAATTGTGTAACTGACAAAGAGAGTGCTAACAGCAAGCTTGGATCTCTGAAGAAGGGTCTGCTCCAGGAAAAAGCAGCACCTCTCTTGGACAAGCTTGTATTTGACAAGGTTTGTCATTTATTCTGTGTGTATATGTTCATTTAAATATAAAGCTTCTTTTACGTAATAAAAGTGCTGTTATATCTTGAAAGATAAAAGAAGCATTTGGTGGAAGAGTACGTCTTTTTTTATCTGGTGCTGCACCCTTGCCTAAGCATGTGGAAGAGTTCTTGAGGGTGACCAGTTGTGCAACTTTAAGCCAAGGATATGGTAGGCAAGATACCATTTATTTTGTTATTACCTAATCAAACTAGATTCACCCGAATATAACTTGTCTTCCAAACAAAAATTAGTGCCAGTTATCATTGAACAATATCATTCTCGGAAGCTGCATTTGTTTTTTTTAACAAGATGCGACACTTTTCATTAAGTGAAAGAAGAAGGAGAAGCTGCCTCTTATTTCTTTTTGGAAGAAATTGAAGCAAAAAATTCAGACTTTGAAGAGAACACAATGCATTAATAATTCTTTTAATGGGCTTGTATCGTATTGCAATTTTAGGCCTTACAGAAAGTTGTGGTGGATGTTTTACATCCATTGCCAATGTTTTCTCCATGATGGGAACGGTCGGAGTTCCAGTTACTACCATTGAAGCAAGACTAGAGTCAGTTCCTGATATGGGGTATGATGCACTGACCGGCACACCTCGTGGAGAGATTTGCTTAAGGGGAAGTACATTGTTCTCTGGATACCATAAACGGCAAGATCTAACTGAAGATGTTCTTATTGACGGATGGTTTCATACAGGTAAAACCACGTGCTAACATCTATATTATAATTAGATGGGATTCGAAGGGAGAAAGTTTATCTACATATTTGCCAATTTTCTCCATTCACTCATTTTAATTATAAGTTTCCATATCCATTTTGTCCTTGCATTCATCTATGGTAATTGTTACCTTAAAGGAGCTAATTTCTTTTAGTTTTCAATTAATTTCTTTTAATTTTCTGTACCATCACATCTAAACAAATTAGCAAAACTCGGTTGATTGGATGAGGTGTCAAATAAGGTGTATGCTAATGTAGCTGGAAGTTTAGTTCAAACTCATTTGTTTTAGAGATGTGTTTCATACTGATTATGTCACTTCAATGCAAGTATCTTGCATCTGTATAAGAGACGGTTTCAATTACATTTATGCAAGCTTGGTATTTGTTTTGAGAGTATTGTTGAAGTGTCAATGATGTAGACTATGAATCTTGGAGAATTCTCGAAGGAAAAGTATTATTTATTTATTCTCCATACATGAGGGGAAAGACTCTATTTATAGAGTTTTAATACAAGTGGAGTTAAAAAGGGAATTTGCTTAGACTATTACCTAATTACCCAATTAACCTCATTCTTCTTACATCAGTCAACCTGATTATATTGCTTCATGCTTGTTTAAACATTTTCTAACTTTTTTGAAAAGAGAAAAGACAATAAAAATATGATAAAATATAGAATTTATGAATACGTGAAACACGGAAGTTTTGGTTTGTGAACACAAAAAATAGCAACTTTCATGGCTTAACTCCTTTAAGCTCTCTCTATCCACTAACAAGCTTGCCAGAACAGAATCTGTTCTAGAGGTTGTTCAACTATATGCTTGATTTCTAAAGCACTTTCTAAACTCTACCCACTAGAGAGAAACAAAATGATGCATATTTGAAGAAAGTCAATATCCATAATTATTACTAGGGTCGGTATTTCAAAATATTTTGTGCTTCGACACTTCACTTTTTTCAATTGAGTTAAGCCATTTCACTTAAATCAACATTCCCAACCCCTTCTATTGATTTTCTTGATTTATTATTATACATGGCCACTAGTAGATCATTCACTCTTTTTGATATCCATAGGGTCAATGCTAACTCATGCTCAAGTCAACTAATTTTACTAGACAATTATTTGATGCTACAACATTTAAAAAAAAAAAAAATTTTAGGAAGCTGGTTACCATTGAGTGTAACTCTATTTTTAGATTTTTATATAAATTAACTAATAATTAGATTTTGTTTTATTTGAAGATAAGCAATTAGTAGAAAATTGTACAAAAAAAATGGTAGAAAGGACATTCAAATTTGAAATATTAAGTAACATTCTATTCTAAATATATTACTTTTATATGTGCCTAGTGGCCACTAAACAAATCCATAGTAGTTAAGGTCATTCACATTTAATTATGTTGCAAGAAAGTCATATTTTAAAAGTTAAAACTGATTTTCTTTAGGTGTGCAATTTGTTATATATTTCAAGTGTAACATTTTCATCATTATAAAATACATTTCAGTGCTTTACTCTTAATCATTTTAACATTTGTTTTATAAATGTCATTAGCTATATACTAGAAAATGACATGTATACATATTACAGGGGACATTGGTGAATGGCAGCCTGATGGATCGATGAAAATAATTGATCGGAAAAAGAATATATTTAAGCTGTCTCAGGGGGAGTATGTTGCAGTGGAGAACATTGAAAACATATTCTTGCAATGCCCTCTGATTACATCGGTAGGAGTTTGGAGAAATTGATTCTTGCATAACTGAGATACATTAGATGACAGTTCCGTTTTTTTCAATGCTTTCTTTCTCTAATGGTCACATTTCTTTTGCTCATATTGGATTATGTTCACTTCTAAAAATTTAATTTTTATCTTTCCTCTACTCATGGCAAAAAATAATTCCTGTGGTGTACAGATTTGGGTCTATGGAAATAGTTTTGAGTCATTTCTTGTGGGTGTGGTGGTTCCCGATCAAAAGGCCTTGGAGGATTGGGCACGAAACCATAATGTGACTGTTGACTTTAAATCTTTATGTGAGAACCTCGAAGCAAGGAAGTATATTTTGGATGAGCTCAATAGCAACGGTCAGAAGCACCATGTAAGTACCTTTCAAATGTTCAACTTCGGTCAGGATATTATTGTTTACTTACAAATACTTCTTTATCTAATCTGGAAATTTTGTTGGCAGCTTCGAGGATTTGAGCTATTAAAAGCAATTCATTTGGAACCATATCCCTTTGACATGGAGAGGGATCTGATAACGCCAACATTTAAGTTGAAGAGACCACAACTGCTTAAATACTACAAGGTACGACTTATCCCACTTTTCAATTAAATCCTTTAGAATTTCTGCTGTTATCTTTTATTCCGAGCTTCTTTGATTCAGTACTGAATCACCCATCAGAGCTTGTTTTGAGTGTTAAGCTGTAATAACACCTGAGGCCGCTGCTTGATTCAGTGTACTGCCTGTTAATGTTTAATTCCTAGCTGATTTCATCTGTTGTAGGCTGCTTTGGCCATTAGGGCCGTGTTTGAAAAAGTTACCCATATCATGAATAACATTTCTATGCATTTCATTTGGTTGCCCCTCTTTTTCTACGCGCCCAAGGTAGCAAAAGGATGTGCATATATATAACTTCCGAATTGGCTGTGATTTGATATGAATATATTATAGAAAAAAAGAATTCATCCAATGCACCCCATGGCGAATCTATTGAAACGGAAACCTTCCCATTCCGGGATTAAGTGGAACATTAGCCCTGTGACCTATGTCCTAGGAATGAAGGGCTGGGAGGTATATTTTGAAGCCCCCACTCTAGTGGAAACCTTAGCTTGTCCTACTAGAGCTTAAATTCAAGGCACTTTGTAATTCATCGAGGTTGATCCCGATGTTATGGAGCCAAAAATTGACACAATAGAAAATTCTCTTTTTCCCTGCAAGGATCCTTCTATCTTTTATCAATATAACTCTCCAAACAATAGCTTTGGTTTCCTTTCTTGCAACTTCTCCTCCCAGATTTCTCTTTCAATTCCTTCTCACTTGCGATTTGTAATCCATTTTTGCATTTGCTCCCATGTCCATGGATTTTCTCCTCTCTCCGCGGCCTCACGTTTGCGATCAGCAGTCCATTTACGCACTCGCTCCCATGTCCATTGTTCTTCTTTCCCCATTGCCAAACAAAAACAGCACCCAAGAAAGAACGAGCTTTGATACCAATTTGTTAGGATACCTCCTAATAAGAATACACTCAAGAACACACTCAAGAACACTTTAGTATGAAAATATATGGAAATATATTGAAATAAAAATATTAATAAGATAACACTCTAAGCACATTCTAGAGAGTTGAGAAATCCTCTCCCAAGAACCTATGCTCATCCCAAATTCATCACACCCTTGTCCTCAACCCACTCCCTCTATTTAAAACAAAACAGAAAGCCCTAACAAACTTACTATCTAATTACTAATATGCCCCTTCTAATAACTATACTAATATTCTCCTAATAATCCTATTATTTTCCTAGCTAGGGGCCTTACAGTAATCTATCCTATAATTAAAAGAGAGTCTTCAAGAAGGGCAGATGACAAAGTGACAGGGATAGTGTCAAAACTATTCAGTAGTATAGGTGGACACTTTCATGTGAAAGGAAAGTGAATAAATGTGTATAGAGACGCTAATTAGAGAAAGTGTGTTTAGAGAGAAGCTGAAGAGAGACAATAAGTATAGAGAGATAAGCAAAAGAAAGTGTATGTATGTATAGAGAGGCTAGTGCAAGAAAGTGTATGTTTGTGGAAGAAAGTGTTCGTTAAAGAGATATAAATGAGAGAATGAGTATGCATGTAAGTTAGTAATAAAAAGTGTATATGAAGATAGAAATAGGAAAGTATGGGTAGAATATAGAGATGGATGAAAGAAAGTGTATACGGAGAGAGATTTGGAAGAGAAAGCATATTACGATAGAGTGAGAGGAAAGTTGCAGGGAGAAATTAAAAAGCATTAAAAGTTGAAAGAACTAATCAGTTGTTTTAATGAGAATGTCATTGTAAGTATGACATGTTAAGAAGCACAGATACGGATACGACACAAACATGATATGTCATTTTTTAAAAGTCAAGGACACGACACGACAAGGACACATTTATTAAAGTATACATTTTTAAAAACATATATCATTTTTATACCGGAAGAAAATTTAAAGTAAATGGGTTGATGCATTTATATGCTTAAAAAATTAGTTTGATGTATTTTACACTCAAAATTTATTATTATTGTCATACGTGTCTTTTTAGTCCACTCAACAAGTGTTCTATGTACGTATAACACATTTGTTGCACTAATTAGTGTTTGATACGTGTCTAACAAGTGTTGGAGTGTCCAAGTGTCCGACACGTGCCGGACATGGACACGCTAGCCAAACTAATACTTAGGTGACATGTCTTTGGTTATTCAAGACTACTCTTGATTTTCCCTACCTTGAATTTTCTTTTGGAAGGGAGATTCTAGCCTTTTTATTCCAAAACCAACACATAGAAAAGCTACTCTCCTGCCTATATTATTGGCTAGTGACATATAAAACACCCCAAAATTCTTTGGAAAACATTTTCTTAACGAAAATGCTCCTAAAAAAGCGTCCACACAATAGTCTTAGGGTGCATTTGAATTGACTTTCTAAATGTTTAAATAAGTGTTTATACGTGAAGAAAAGTATTTATAAATACTTAGAAAGTCAATCTAAACATGCCTTTAACCTCACTCTAAACTACAATCAAAAGTCTATGTACAACTTTTGATACCTCATCATATGATGGCAGTTTATGTATTGATGTGCAATCCAAATTTATTGTGTTTCATTCTATTTAGTTACTCTCTTTTAATTCCATCTGCAGGAGCGAATTGATCAACTATATGAAGAGGCAAAGAAGGCAAAGAAATGAAAACGTCCAAAGATATATATCAAACTAGATGTACAAAAGATTAGAAGTCACCCTATAATTTATTATACCATCTTTTGAAATCCTAATAAGAGAAGAGAAGTATGTTAACTTATGACACAAATAGTGAGTGGTGGTGATTTTGTCAATTTTTGTGTTGATTTTGTGGACGAACTTGAATATTTCCTAGACAATAAGTATTATTATTATAGAGTGGGCAAAGGATGACTTTAAATCTAAACTTTGCACACACACCCAAAGTAGAAAAATGTGCAATTGTGTTAGTTCTAACCTTAGGAAGTTTGCTTGTATTATTGATCTCGAGATTAGAGATTTGATTCTCCTATTTTATATATTGTTAAAAATAAAATTTGAGGAAGTTTAAAGGTGATATTAATCATATTAAAATGTTTGATATTTTTGAAAATAGTGTCTTCAAAACTAATGTTTTTTCATCATTGTTGAGAATTGTTGTGCAAATTAGTATGTTTGGTGATGATTTAAAAATAATGATTTTAATCAATTTGATTTATTAACAAGTGATTTGTTAAAAGTGATTTTCATACCATCATTTTAATGTTTGATTCTACACTTTTAAAAGTGATTTTTAATGATTTAAGGGTATGTTTGATATTGATTTTTAGATTAAGTGTTTTAAGTAAATTATTTAATTATGATTAGTTTTGTAAAAGTATTATAGACCATGCTAATATAATTGGATCCATACTTTTACAAGTAAATTAATTTACTTAAAAATATATTTAAATGATTAATGTTTGTTTTCAAAGGTAATTTAAAATCATCAAATTACTTAAAAAAAAAACATTACATTTGAGATTGAAAAAAATTAGAGAGCGGTAGAGAAACATTATATAGAGAAAAATAAAAATTTAAGAGAAAAGAATTGAGGTAGGGAAAAATTCCAAAGAGAAAAAAGTATTACAAAAGAGAAATTTAAAAAGGGACGAAACATTTGGAGAAAGAAATTTAATAGAGACAACGAGAATTCAAAGATAGAGAAATAAAGTTATAGATGTATTATAAATTTTTTTTTTGGAGAGTTTGACAAAAATTTATGGAGAATAACTTTAAAGTTTAAACAGAGAAAAAAACTTAAGAGTGAGAGAGCAACAAGTTAGAGGAAGAGGTAAAAATTTAGAGAAAAAAAATTAAAGAGAGTTAAAAACCATGGGAGAAAGTAAACGTGAGAAAAATGATCAAATTTTTAAAAGGAAATTACTATAAACAGGCAAAATATCAAACTATTTACAAATATAGACAAATTTCACTGTCTATATTTAAATAGTTCGACTCATTTTTCTATATTTAAAAATAACCATTTTTAAAATAGATAAATGGAATAAACATTATAAAACTCGTAGAGAAAGAAAATAGGGAGATAGTAAAAATAAGAGAGATAAAGTTTAAAATGATATAGAAAATCACTCACAAATTCACAATCACCTAACAAAAATCAGTTGGGAATCACCTCTCAAGTAATTGATTGGGAATCACTTGAAATGATTTTAAATGTTTTCAAAATCACCTTTTCATAATTGTCAAATATCATAATTTTTTAAGGAAAGTACTTCTTAGACATGTCAAAAGTGATTTTGGTCATTCCAAAATTGTCTCAAAGATGTCTTTATTCTTTTTAGTTAGCGGATATCACTTATGGATCATATTAGGTAGGAGGGCGGGATGATGTGATCAAATTATTTAGGTCCATAGAGGTGATGACTT
The DNA here is from genome assembly GCA_002890555.2 of Lagenaria siceraria. NCBI lineage: Eukaryota > Viridiplantae > Streptophyta > Magnoliopsida > Cucurbitales > Cucurbitaceae > Lagenaria > Lagenaria siceraria. Next base: position 5,000,104 of record CM016491.1, on the reverse strand, counting down.
AATTGGTAGTAATGAGTAGACACTTGGAAAAATAGATAGATAAAATTGTACAATCCACCATGTTTAGAATGAGGGAGTGAATGAAGGAAAAAGATTTCTTGTAAGCTAAACGGGGACATAGACGGAGAATGCACGAGTCCCTGCCCTATTTGACTCTTTTTTAATTTATAATAATAATTATTGTTATATTATTATTATTATTATTATTATTATTATTATTATTATTATTATTATACAAGTGAATGGTGGGGATGAAATCTGAAGGGCTCCCTAAATTCAACCCCAATGTCCTACTACATCCTAAGAAATATGCTCTTGGTTTGGTAGTGACTTGAGTTCTTCAACTTTGGCTTAAGAAAGTTGTTTCCTTAGTAAGTACTTTGAATGAAACCACATATTTTATAGATAGGCACATTCCCTTGAGTGGTATATCCATTAATCAAAAGAAGTGGGCTCAATTATTTTCCCATCTCTATCAATCAAGAGATGTCAATTTGTGTGTGTCTATTTAGTTCTCATAATGGGGTACATGTTTCATATTAAAAGAATTAGGCCTAAATTTGGATTTTTTTTTTTTGGGATAAAATTAGGGTTTGGTGGATAATTTAGGATGATATATGGATACCTCATGGTAATTGGAGTGGAAATGTTTTTATTTATTTATTATTATTTTTATTTATAGTACAACAAATGTGGAGTTACGAAGGATTATAATTTATGACAGAAAGGAGTACATGTCAATTATTGTTGAGCTATGTTGATGTTGACTCTTTTTTTATGATCTTTTTGGTTGGTAAACTAAATATGTTTTCATATTATCAAGGTACTCACTCATACACTTCTTGATGAATTACAAGGAATTTTTCTAATTTTATATTATTTAACCCAATATATTCTAGGAAGATTCAAGGCATGTTTGGTAGACAATATGTAAACAAGAGATTTAATTAAAACAAAATTTATTTCATATTTTCAAATGTGTTTCGTAGCAAATTCATAAATTGATTTCCAATTTAAATAATTGTTCAAAATGTATTTCATATAATGTATTTATAAATAATAAAACTAGTTTTTTCTTTGTCGAAAAAGATAATAAAACTAGTTATAGCTACCAACTAAATATTAAGTTAAATATAAATTTTTTTCAAAAGAAAAAAAAAAGTTAAACATAAATTATTATTAATTAATTTATGAATATATTTTATGCTAAAAATTGTGATTGTTCATGAGTTGGGTTGAGTAGATTGAAGCATTTTTTACATCCACTCTCAAATGTTTGAGTTGTAATTTTTTTTCTCTACGAAACAACTCTTGTTATAAATGAACCAAATTCAACTCAACCATAGAATATAAAGGGCGGTTGGGTTAGATTTGATTAGGCGTGTCATTATATCAATTTTTATTTAAAAAAAACCATAAAATGCTAAAAAACATAATATCTATTTACTTAAATTCAAACATCAAATGATTCAATTAAGATTTGCAATTCAATTTTGAATATATATTTTAAAAGATTAGATTTCAAGGACTTACAAAATTATTTAATAAGAGTTGTTATAAGAGTGTTGGAGAATAAATAATTAAAAAAAAAATTATGAAGTTCAATAAAATTAAAATAAACATAGCTACATATAATTGTTTGTTGTAGCAGATTTTTTTTTTTAAAAAAAATAACAATAATATCGAATTAGTTCATATAAACTTAAAAACAAACTGAACTTATAAAATTTTCATTTTCAGATAATTGAGTCTTTTGAACGCCCCTGTTATACAAATTATTTTATAATAGCAAATAATATATACATAAAATGAATACGTATATTCATCAAAGGCCAAAAGGGACAACCTAAGAAACAACTTATGAGCAAGGGATTGGTTTTTTAAAGTCTTCATCTCTTATAATATATATTTGCATTTTAAAAGTTTAAATTCAAAATGAAAATATAATAAAGGCAAAATTCTTTAAAATAGAAAAATAAGGAAAATTATTTACACTAATTAACAAAAATTTTTAGATAGCTGTAATAGATGCGGATAAAAATCTATTAGAATCTATCAGTGATAGAAATGATAGAAGTCTATCATTGATAGATACTGATAAATGTCTATCAATGTTTGCTATTTTCTTGTAAATAATTTGACATTTTTTTTACCGGTGAAGTTCTCAAAATTTGTTTGATTTTTATTTTTATTTTTTATTTTTCGGTCAACTCTCTTTCCAACAATGAACATGAGTATAGCTTTACTACCGTTAAGAATATACTATCAACCTCGAGTTCAGAAATTCAATCCCCCAACCATACATGTTGTAAAAAAGAAGAAAAAAAAATCTCTCTTTCCCGCACATTGACCCTTTAATCTTCACATTCAATGACAGGTATTATTTCACATTTTGTCCCACAAGAAATGACAGACAAATCTTTTGTGAGAGAAACTTCTCATCTAACTTTACACTGATAGCAGCCTACATTATAATACAATCACACACCCAATTTGAAAAGAAAAGAAAAAAGTAAACACAGAACTCACAGCCCACATTCCCAAACAATACAAAGATCAATAATGCATAATTGCATTTAAAAAACCAATCAAAGAACACGAAGTACCAGTGCCCAGACAGGGAAAACAAACAGAAGGACGATGCCGATGGTGTTCGAAATGCCATTGGCTTTGGTGAAGGAGTTTTCTGATCCACCGAGGCTCTGATGTGTTCTTGCAGCAAATAGCATGATATGATCAGACAGATTACTTCTCCCATGGCGTCGCCTCTTATCGTGCTTGCAAATAAACTCGGAGCCACCACAATGAGAAGTATCAAAGCCCCAGGCAATTCAAGCCAATCTGTATTTCCAGGCAATCAGAGAACGGAATGCAATAATACTTCCACATGATAATAGATAGTAGTTTATGTGATGTAAAATTACTATTAGCTCGTAGTTTTAAGTTATTACTTAAGAAAATAATTTTTGGTCCCTAGGTTTTGGGTTTCGTTTCCATTATTTGGTTCCTATGTTATGCACTTAGTCCTTAAATTTTGAGTTTGATTTCAATTTAGTTCCTATGTTTTAAATGTTACAATTTTACCTTTGAGATGTACACTTTTAACCTCAATTTTTTTTTATCAAATACTCACTTGTCATTATTGTTAATATCTATTAATTAATTTAAAAAATAAGAGAAATTTTTACCGATAGAAAAAATGTCAAACTATTTACAGAAATAAACAAAAAAATACTGATAGACTTCTATCATTTCTATCACTTATAGACTCTGATAGACTTCTATCAGCGTCTATCACAACTATCTAAAAATTTTGTTATTTTGTGTAAATAGTTTCCTTACTTTTCTATTTTTAAAAATTCCTCTTAAAATAATTATGAAGTTAAATAGTGAAACTTAGTTAATTAAAATTCTATAAATTGATTAATAGACATTAACACTAATGACAGAAAGTATGTATTTAGTGAAAAATCAATGTTCAAAACGTAGTTCTTGAAACTCAAGGACCAAATTAAAACAAAACTCAAATTTCAAAAGTAAAATTGTAACATTTTCAAATCTAGAGGTTAAATTGAAACCAAATTCAAAACTTAAGGACCAAATGTGTAACATTTTAGAACCTAAGGACCAACTAGAAACAAGACCCAGAAGCTAAGGACCAAAAAAGTATTTTTCTCGTAACGTATTAGATTTTTGAGTATATATATAATTATGAATGAAGGATGTGATTTATCCCTTTAACTTTCGTGAATCAAATTATCTTGGAAATGGGAATACATATGTGAAAGTAAGTTTTGAAAATATATTAAATATCTAAAGGTACTATATTTTAACTAAAGTTTTGGATCTTTTGATTACTTTAATGTCCTGCCTGTCTAACTTCATAACCTCAAAGATGTCAAAAGGTTTTATAAAGGATTCTTGTGTATTAATTGTTTTCTTTACAGCAATGTTTTAAGAATTTGAAAATAGAAGAGATGGGTGTTTCGAAGTCGTGTGTAAAAATAGTTTTCCCATTTACATATTGTTTAAATATTAAAAACATGTGTGATAGGAAGGATAACGTTTTGAACCAAAGACATCTGTCCATAACAAAATAAACAATCAAACAACTCATAGATTTTAGAAAACTACAGATATTTTCTTATCATTGTTTTTTTGAAACGGAAACAACCAGCAGGGGTAATATGATCAATAGATATTTTCTTATCAAATTTAGTTTAAGATTTCAAAAAATACTTTAAAAGAGTGAAGAAACAAATTAAAAAATAAAAGTAAACAGTTAATAAAGTTAATCTAAAAGGGAAGAGAAGTCAAAGCAAAAATGATAAATAGAAAAACTAGCCATTGTGGCCGTCATCTAAAATTCTCCTGGTTGAGTATGTCTATTGTATGAGAAGGAAAAAAATTTAACAAAATAAAAAAAAAAAAAAAAAAAGAAGAAATTAATCAAAACTACCAATGGCTCTTAGTCTATATCAACATACTTATCAGCTAGCACAATCTGTACTTATTATGAACCAAAAGTGAATTCAATAAATGTGCAATCATTCATCAAGTCGAGCCTGAACTACCTGGAAATCGTCGTGGGGAGAAGAGACGGAGCACAACAGCAATGGCGGCAACCCATTTTCCAAACTCTCCCCTGCAAGAGAATGCAATTTAGCCAGAGACAACAAAAAACGAAATTCCAGAAGCTTCGTTCGAACTTCGAAGCCACCTGTTCGGATTATCGCTCAACAGTGGAGATGATCACCTGAGAAAACCGAAAATCACCCCGGTAAGACTGAAGAAAATGTACGGAATCAACAATGAGGTAAGGATATTCGTCTTCCAGTTCGTTCGATCCAAAATCAACAAGTAACTGTAGTTACAAAACAAGTTAGATTTGCAAAATTGTACAATAACATCAATAGAAGAAAAGAATTGGAGTGGAATAAAAACGATCCAAGAAAACCTAAAAGTAGATTAATCGAAAACGAAAACGAAAAAGAACACTCAGTAAGTCAATGATCCATAAATCACTAGAAAAAGCAGAAGCACATTTTGTAACACGAATCATTTCCCTAACTAAATCGTTCTCATACTCCTGAATCAGTTCAACACATAAATCAATAAACAAATTACTTCATTCGAATAGAGACCAATCGCAAACACCAAACTATTCCTCGAATCAAAATCGCCAATTAGCCTCTCACAACAAAAAATTCCACTAAAAAAAACCGATCGACAGCGACGGACCACAAACACCAACACCACCAAATTTCAGCAATCAAACAAACACCAGACTGTGTGTGTGAGAGAGAGAGAGAGAGAGGGAAAAACATACATAGCAGCAAAGGAAGCAATCCATTGAAGAAAAGTAGCGGCAAAGCCCGAAGCACCGAGCTTAACAGCGTGTGTAGCAAGCTTTTTAGCAGCGTTACCGAGTTCCCGAAGATCAGAGGAGATCAGATCTGCAGCGTCAGAATCCGTCACCATTTTCAAGTAGTTAGGTTTCACCATCTACGATCTTCGGATCTGGTGAAGAAGAGGAAGAAGAAGAAGAATAGCGAAGGTTCCGAAGCAGAGCACAGAGAGACAGATAGGATTTTTTACTGTAAATAAAGAAATGGACTGGATCAAGTTAACAATACCACGTGGACCTTATAATTGTGGGCCCACATTTTTTTAATTACTTTTTGTCAGCCACGTGGCATTCTCGATTTTTCTTCCATTTTATTTTTCTAGTATTTTAAAAATCCAAACTTGTCGTTGTTATTATTATTATTATGATTATTATTTTATTACGAACTAAGAAGATGACTTGTTAAACTAAAATTGCTTCCTAATTTTTGATGACTTAATCCAATATATATTATATTATAAGTGTTAAATTAAGATTCGTCCACGTCTATTATTATCGATTTAGAGTTATTTTTATTTTTATTTTTTTTATAAATAATTGAAGTTTCAAGGTTTTGTTTGAGTTTAATACAACTATACAAATTTATCCAACTCTAAAAGGTGTTAGTTGACCAAAATGAACATAATTCACCTGTCATAGTACTGTTGAAATAAATGGTAGGTAACTCTTCATGTGAGATTGAATATTTTTAAAATCCATAAGTTGTGTTCCTTCGTGAATTATTGCATTGTTTCATTATTAACCAAATTAAAGAAAGGACACGACTATTCAAATGATCACGAATTAATCTAGAATTATGGCCTTACTTCAATTTCTTTTTATATGAGTTTTTTCCATCAGCAAGTTTCTTCTTTAAAAAATTCTCTTCATTTCAAATTTGTAAAGGTTTGATATATCCAAAAAGTATAGTTGGTTGATCTTGTGGACGGGGTGCTACCTCCAGAAATGTAATCTATTCTATTATGGGAGACAATTACTCTCGAAACTCAGGCACTAGAGTGAGTAAATTTGTCTTAAGGAGACAACGTCAATTCGTTGGGCTCAGATAGTCCTTGTATATTATTTTTATCATTTTATATGTTTTGGTGTAGATAACAAGTACTTATACTAGTACTCACTCAAGGAAAAGAATGGTAAAATGGAAGGAGAATGATGGGAAAATGGGTGAGAAATGCCCTGTAGGTTAAAAAATAGAATAAACTTATGTTAATTTGCTAACCGTTAGGACCATTTAGAATCATTTTTCAAAGCTCGACAATTAAAGTTGAAACTTTACCTAAATTAGTGGGTTGAGATTTTTGCCTTAAAGTCTCGTAATTAATGAGTTGTTTAATGATAATTTAACTCTTTTATTTGCAATAATAAATTCTCTTTTAAAATAAAAATCCAAGTTTATAATTAGGTATAATCTTCAATGATACGTACTTGACATGGATCATGTTCAAGAAATTACCTAAATGTAATATATAGTATATAGATAAAGATAAATATACCATAGATACGACACACGTTTGTAATTGTTATAAATGATTTGATCCAAATTGTTCATATAGAAACATGTGAGTGGAGGTATCCTATACAATATGAGTTTGTATAAAATTAGACTGTGAAATACTTAATGTCACCCCCTCCAAGTTATCCCGCTAACCTAGGAGAGGATGTGAAGATGATGATTACCAATCCTCTTTTGGCACTCACCATCCATCTTTAATTTATTCGACCTGATAGATAATCTTTAATTCATAGTATAATAATATACACAACGGCCTCCTCGACACATCCATAATTAAAGACAATAACATCATTGACGGGCAGACATTTTACACCACCACTTCCACACTCCTAACCATACACAACACACGTTGACAAAATCATAAATCCGGCACCCACTCCAGTGTACAATGCCCAAGTGAACAACTTATATACATATCACTAGATGGAATACAAAAGAACACCTAATCAAGATGGCTTTGCGGACGTCTTGGTGTTGTGGCCAAACGCGATTTTGAGTAGGCGAGGCTCCGGGAATCCCTTAGCTACCTGGGTGGAAAAGAAAACATTTTTGGAAAGAGTTAGACATAAAGTCTAGTGAGTAACAGATAGTAGAACATTTCGTAAATATATATATATATATATATATATATATATATATATATCAAAATCTTTAGAACCTCTCAATTAAACCAGTTTATCAAATAGTCACTAACTCACAAGTGTAAAGCATTTTTCTTTTTAAAAAAACATGGCTTCCATAAATACATTTTCTTTCATTAAACCTCTGTAGCCTGGTACCCTACATAACCTTAGTTGGTGCGGAGAAACCTCAACGCACACAACGTCGAAAACCATAATCAAGATCGTATGTGCACATAGACCGACAATTCATGGATGCGCTAGTACCGTCTCATAAGTCCTTAGGTACTTAATCTGGGCCACCCTGATACCTTCTCAAACAGTCCTTCAGTACCGGAGCGCCTGGTTTTGATACCTTCTCAAACAGTCCTTCAGTACCAAAACCATAAAATGCTGCAATCCATGACTGTCCCGATACCGACCCATAAATCATCCTTCCTTTTCAAACATAACAGGAATCAAGTTTCCAGTAACATTCATGTAGCAAGTAACATTTCAATACATAATACACTTCCTAGTAAACTCAGTTCACAAACCATATATTCCAAGTACATTCTAACGTTTATCAATACAGTTCAGAAAACATGTAAAATAACATTTCCAGAATATATGTTTTTCAACATAAAATATCAAGCTTCCAGACATTCTTTGTAAAACATATTAGAAAACGTTTCTGTTACTCACAGTCTAAGTTTGATTCCCCAGGTCTATGTGCTTCACCAATCTCAGTTTGACCTGAAAATTAGACCCACACCTCTATTAACTTCCCAAACGATCAAACTACTCACAAGTACTTATACGCAGTTCATAAGTTAACCAAAATTCCCTTTTCAACCCCAAAAATACCAACATAAGCTTTAAAAAAAAATCAAAATAGAGCCAAAAAGTACCACAATTACTAAATGGCTTAAATTTAGTTTAATGAGTGTGCTTTGGTCAAGAACGGATGTGTTTGAGGGGCTGTCACACACATAAGACATTAACTTCAGGTCTTGAAAATTTCCAGATTTTACCATAACTTTAAATGACCATAACTTCTTCAATTCTTAACCAAATCGAGTGAATTTAGTGGTAAAATCTTCCTTATTAAGTCCTCTACAACTTACCATCAGAGTGAAAGACCTAAAAATGCATGGTTTGCCCAGAAAAATGTCCTATAACAGAACTCGTTCCAGAATCGTGCTTCCCCTGCTATACTTTTTTCCAGATTTTCAGCCAAACATTCAAAAATTCATAACTCATTCAATACTTAACCAAATTGAATGAAATTTATGTCAAACTCTTTATTTTAAAATTCTATACAACTCACATGAAGATAGAAAAACTTAAAAACCACTAGAGTGACCAGAAATAACCTCGAATCAGAAGGTATTTCACTGTACGTTCTCTGCACCCTCCTTCTGTTCCACCTGAAAAATCATCGATTTCCCTTCGTTTTAAGTTTTACATCCTTCATAAAAGTTGTTAGAAATCGAAATACTAACTAACCTTACCAATTTCAGCTTCTAATTCCTCCTAGATAGCTCAAACCGATTCAAAAACCAAAGGTCTCTGCAATCTGTCGCGAAATTCAAACTAGTTACTTCCCTCAACCTTTTCACCCGTTCCCAAACAGAAGTAGCTCAACCATTCTTCATGAAAGTTGTTAATACAAGAGTTAACTTACTAACCTCAAAATTGTAGCTTTAGATTCAATCGCTTCAGCTCAGAATCCTTCAAACACTTCAAGTTGCTCGGTTTTTCCCTCTGCTTCAGACCACAGCCCACTTTTCTTCCACTTCCAGCTTCAACTCCGGCCAAAACTCACCTCAAAACCCTTTGAAATTCTCTTCTCCGGCCAAAGCTTATGGATTTCGGTGACTTTTCCCTTGAAGACGAAGAAAAAAAAATGAGAGAATAACCCAAAATTTCCTTTTCCCTTCTCTTTTATTCCCCCCACCGACTCACATTTCCTTTTCCTTTTTTTTTCTTTTTTTTTCTTTTTTTTTCTTTTTCTATCTAATAACCATAATAATAATAATAATAATAATAATAATAATAAAAATACTTAATTATCACTTAACCACCATCAATTTAATTTCCACACATAATTCCATGAACCTTTCTTCCTTCATTTGGTATTTAATCCTTATTTCCTAGTTCTTTTTCTTTAATCTTAATAAAATGAAAAGAGTATTAAAGATTAAGGACTTACACTTAATCTCTCACCCATGGACTCAGCCTATGAGTGTTCAACCTTCAATTTGCATGGGTGAGAGATTGATCTCAATAGTCGATTCAATAAGCCTCCTATTTTGGAAACTTGACCAAATAGGGAGCTTGAAACATAATTTCGTAAGATGAAATTTACTCATTCCCATATACGATAAGTAGATGGGAAGTTCTCTTTAGTACTGATTTCGAGGTTTGAAGAATGAGGTCGTACCCTCTCATTGCCCTGAGATGGACTTGGTTTATTGTTGGATCATAAACATATTGCTCATTAAAAGATCAGCGGTATTTAAGGTGCAAGAAGTAATTTTAGGAATAAAATAGACATTTGACCTAACTATAATTACGAGCTAATCGTGAAGGATCGACTTATTTGTAATGATTATATCCATTGGACACAACTGGTCCTACAGTAGTTCAACTCTAGGTTTATAGTACATTGACATATAGTTAATGAAGTAGGTACATAAAGTCTCCTTTGCGAATAATTAAGGGTCAATTTTTTGCAAGAAAATTTGAAGAGTTCAAATTGATTTTACTATATTTGATATATTAAATAAGAGATGACATATTTATTGTATTTGATACATTAAATATCAAATAAAGTTATTAGTATATTATGATACATTAAACAAGATTATGTATATTTAATTTTTTTTTTGACAATATGTGGAGTGGGGGAAATCGAACCTAAGACTTTAAAGTTAATAGTACAAACACTATGTCTCGGTTGAGTTATGTTCATTTTGGCTATATATATTTAATTTGAATGAGATTCAACTAAGAAAATATATATTAGGAGAATTTGATAATTTAATAAGATTCAAATATATTTAAAAAATTATTATTTTAATATTAGATACTAACATATATATTTTTTAATTAAGGCAAAATTTGCCCTATGTTACTATAGCCTAGGTTTTTACCATGATTTGATGATACCTTATAGGCAGATAATAGCTCTCTACAGAATTCTTCCACCAAAATTTCTTTTCCTTTCTCTTTAAACAGGCTCCTACAAGCTTTGATCTTTATTGGAGTCATAACAAAGAAAATCGTGTGGAGATCGAGAGCTTCCAAAAAAAAAAACCGTAGTCTTTATGGTCCGTTTGATAACAAGTTTGGTTTTTGGTTTTTTTATTTATTTTTGATAATCAAACGTATAGATACTATATTCACTTGTTAACTCTTTGCTTATTATCTACTTTTAGGAGAGTTTTTAGAAATCAAGCTAAATTACAAAAAAAAAAAAAAAAAAAAAAAAAAAAAAATTAAAAAACTTATTTTGTTTTTAGGATTTGGTTTAAAAAATGTAAACCATGATTAAAAAATGGTAAGAAAACAAAAAAAAAAAAATTTAAAAACAAAAAACAAAAAAATCAAAAACCAAAAACCAAGATCTTTGTTTGATAACAATTTTGTTTTTAGTTTTCTAGCTATTTTTGAAATTTATGCTTGTTTTCTCTTAAATTTCATATTATGATTTTCACATTTCTTAAAAAAACGCTTGAGTTCTTAGTCATATTCTGAAAACAAAAACAAGTTTTTGAAGACACAGAGAAACTTGTAGGTGGAAATAGTGTTTATAAACTCAATTTTTAAAAATAAAAGACTAAATGGTTACGAAACGGAGACCAAATTAACATGGATGTTCCTAACATCCTCAAATTTAGTAACGGATTCCCATTAATTTACATCAAATTCAGTACTACTGTGCTAATGCATTAGGTGGGTGATACCTACCCACTTGTTTGCTACTAATTCTCTAATGTGTGTTTAAGCAATTGTTTCCTTTATTTTTTAATTTTCCCCCAAAACTAAAAAAATGGTATATGAAAATGGTTGGCCATACAAAATTCATGCATTAGCATTAAAACTTCTGTTGACCCAAATTTACATTTCAGAGTTCCAACATTCAATCTCAAATTAAAACAACATTCCAAATACTCACTTAAAGAGTATTTAGTTTATAATACAAGATGTTAAAGCAAGGAAAACTAAATGAAAAAGTCATAAAAGAAAACAAATGATGGTAGACTAAAGTTTAGAGTAAGTTTTAGTTACCTAAATGATGAAACAAAAACTATGAGAAATAGATAATATTGAGGAAGAAACACGTAAAATCATTGGTGAATCGATCACATACATTGAGTTTCATATTCAAAGACTTAGTTAATAACTCTAATTTTAAATGTTATCAAAATACCCTAGAACTTTTACAAGATTCAATAGGACCCTTAACTTTGAAAAAAATATAAAATATAAAGTTGCCCTCAATATATGAACAGAGACTTTTAGTACCTCATCTCAAAAATGCCTTTGAATTTTCAAAAGGTGCATTAGTACTCTTAACTAAGTTAAACAAGTGCCCTTATCGTTAGTATATGATACCTCGCTCTTCCATTTTCTCTCTTCTCTACTTCAGTCTATGACCTAACACTTCTTTATTTTTTTTCTCTCTCTCTTCTTCTATACGCTCCTACTCCCCTTTTTCTATTTCTCAATCTTTAAAACTACCCTCGGGTCCCTTCAGCTAAGATATATAGACTAGCAAGAAGAGAGAATAATAGAATTACTAAGGGACCTTAAGACTTAAATATTATAGCAAGTTTGTACATTAGTAATTGAGAGTGCGTTTTTTAGCTTAATGCACAAGAAAGAGACTCGATGAGAGTTTGAATCATAATTTTGAGGACAACTAGTAGAAGAAAAAAGAAAGAAAACATATGCAATTGCAAATTTGTAGTGATGAAGACTTTGTTGATCCTTTTTGAAGTTCAAATTGATTGATTTATTCATTTGTAGGCTCTTTTTTTTAATTTGATGATTCATGATTTTGTTGAGTTTTGAGGGAAAATTTTGTCTTTGAGACTTTATCATAATTTGGTTGGATTTTATTTTTTAATTTGAAGTTTTGAGTTTTATTTGATTGTTAATAAATTGTTTTAAGTATTAGACAAAGGGAAAAAAGATGAGACATATTTTTGAAATCACTTATCAATGATTTCTGTCTATATACTAACAACAATTGTCTTGTTTTAAATCTTTTTTTTGAAAGTTTATGTGTGTGAAACTTTTGAAAATTTAAGGGTATTTTTGAAACAAAGTTCTAATGATTTTCATTTGAAACTAATGATAAAAATATTTTCGAATTGTTTTTTTGAAATTTAAGAATATTATTGAAACTTTTGAAAGTTTAAAGGTATTTTCTATAATTTAGCCTTTAACCTATTATAAACTTCTAATGTAGAACACTTAAATGGACAATACTCATAATTGAACTATATATAGAGAGAGATAAGATTGTAAAACCAGAATACTTTGAATCTAGCTTAACTAGCTAAGATATATATTAATATTTTTTTTAATTATTTAAATAACTTATTAGAGAAGTTACTAAAGAAGCATTTGAGGTACTGAATTGGTTATTATAGTCGGTGGTTATCATAGTTGTGGGTTATAATAGTTTGTGTTTTGGATGCATTCTATTTTAGTCTAGGTTATAATAGTCTGTGTTTGAGGGGCAGACTATTTTAGTGGGTAGAAAATAGTAAACACCGTAACAGAGAGGAAAATAAAATATTTAGAAAAAAGTAAACAAGGTAACAAATAGAGATTTCAAGTAATAGTACTATATAAATAGTTGTAAATATTATTATTATATTTGAAACCCGAAACATGAAGTGGGGTATAACACTAACTATGAGAGCCCTAGAATGACTTCATTTGTTATATTCACTTATTATTATTATTATTTTTTTAGGCATATATTAAGTTATTTGTTACAGAGAAAAATGGGAAAATTGATAAAGAACTATGCTCCCTTAATTTTGGGAAGACCGTTTCTGTCAAATATTGGTTCACCTAATTTTGGTTGACTAAATAAGCATGATAGGAATTGGAAATTTTCACAAGAAGAAGAATTCTAATCCTTTTCATGTGATGATTTTCTTAAAGATTAATTTTGAAATTTTAAAGGTAATTATTTTAAATGATAAAACTGCTGAAAATATTTTCAAATATAGAAAAATATCACTATCTACGAGGATAAATTTCAATGGTGTCAATCAGTGATAGATAGTGATATTTTGCTATATTAGTAAATAAGTCTCACCTCTTTGACCTTTTTTTATGTTCCCACTACCACTAAGAGAACAAAAAAAAAAAAAAAAAAAAAAAAAAAAATTCTTAAGGAATGCAACTCATGTGCTCTTAGTCATTGTCTCTTGCAATCTTATTTTTTTAAAGAAAAGTAATTCGATAAAGACAAAATTAGCACTCTATTTTTTAAATAATTTTAGATGTATAAAAATGAGAAATTTTTAAAAATAGAAAAATTAGAGAAACTATTCATATAAAATAGCAAAATTTTTAGATAGTTGTAATAGACGCTAATAGAAGTCTGTCAGGGTCTATCAGTGATAGAAATGATAGAAGTATCAAAGTATTTTTTGCTATTTTCTGTAAATAGTTTCACATTTTTTTTTGTAGGTGAAAATTTTTCTATAAAAATTTTACTTTTTTTTAAAAAAAAAAAAAAAAAAAAAAACTAGTCTAATTGAGCAACTTAGATCCATAATCTAGGAGAGGTAAAAATATGTGAACACATATTATAAACAAAATAAATATAGTAAAAAAAAAAAAAAGAATTTGCCTCACACTTGGAATCCATAATTTGAATGAAAAAAAATTGTTCATACTTCCAATAAGAATGTAAATGTAGACACTAAGTCCAATTTTATATTTCAACTAAAAAAGTTTATATACTAATAATGATGTGTTTTAAAAATAAACCAGCGATTAATAACTAATTTGAACATAGTTTAATGAATTAAGATATATTAACCTTTACCATAAGACTAGAGATTTGAATTCCTACCTATCATATTATCATATCGAGCTAAAAGAAGAAATTATTGTCAAAGAGAGAGAGTAACACACTTATTTTCTAAATATTGGGGCGTTAAATTTCATGGAAAGTCCATCTCTAATACAAACATAGAAAATAAGGTCTAATGAGCATTTTGAAAGGTAGTTTTGAAAAATATGCCAAACACTTCTCCTCAAGATGTAGATGGAGAAAATTTTCTTGGATTTAGTTTTATAAAAATTTCAAAAATTAATAATACTATGGTAACTATTTGGTTAAAAATCACTTTTAGTCTCTAAACTTTTGTAAAAGTAACAATTTAGTACATAAACTTTAGTTTGTAACGATTGAGTCTCTATACATTCTTTTTATAACAATTTAGTCTCTGAACTTTACTATGTTATAATTTAGTCATTATACTTTAAAATTAGTAACAATTTAGTCCATATCGTAGAAACTAGTGTTAAGATTTAATTATATTTTTTGCATAAATAAATCGCTAAACAAATTAGAGACTGAATATTATTATAAAATACAAAATCTACATCATGAAATAATAAAAAATGACATCTAATTTTGATGGATTTTTTTATCTTACGAATCTGAAAAGTACGAGGACTAGATTGTTGCCAAATAAAGTTTAGAGACTAAATTGTTATAAAATTGAAAATATAGGAACTAAATCGTTACAAACTAAAATTCAGGGACTAGATTGTTACTTTCATAAAAGTTTAGGGACTAAAAATGTTTTTCAACGTAGCTATTTCATTATCAACATATTAAATTCACAAGAAAGAGTATATAACTAAATTCATTAAAATTTGTTCTCAACTAAAAGTTAGAGTTTAGAATCTTTATCCTATGTATTGTTGAGTTAAAATATAAGTCGAGTCTCCAAATTTTGTCTATTTACTTCCTAAATATTTAATTTTGTGTCTAACGAGTTGTTCACACACACAGATATTGATAGAAGTCTATCACTAATAGATGTAAAAATTTTCTATATTTTTAAAACCAAGCCAAATTTTGAAAATTCAAAAAAATATTTTTTTAAAAAAAATTAAACTCCTTTCCTCAAGAAAATTCGAGTTAAGTTTTTGATTCCCCAACATATTGTATACTAGTAGTACAGCCGTGTAAAAATATTACATTTAAGAATTATTTGAGTTTTACCAATTAAGTAAATAATTAATTAATTAATTAATCATTTATTTACTTCTAAAAAAAGTGTATATGAGTGTAATACAGTACTACTAGTTTTTTCTGAGAAATTCTCTGAAAACGAGAACAATACAAGGAATTTCTAGAAATGGGAAATTCGGTACAATTTCTCTCCAGTCTGCTCGTGTTGGGCACGACACAGGAATTCAAAGGAATATTTCTCTGTAGCAGAATGTTCAAAATTGCCTTTCAATTCGAGTTCTTCTAGACAAATGGGAAGGACAAACGTGGAAGGAAGAAAGAACTGGTAATCCTCTCAGAAAAAACCCTTTTCCAATTGTAATCGATTATAATAATGGCGGAGACCTACTTTTCCTCTGTCCTTCTGAAATTTCTCTCTTTATGTCTCTTTCTGATCGGTTTTCTTGCTACTTAAACGCGTTGATTTCCACCATTGAACACTTTTTCTACTAATCCAAAGTCTTCTCTCTAGTCTTTCTGTTGACTAAGTATAGCATTCGCATTCGCATTCCCACCATTTTTTTTTTAATTATTATTGTTTTTTTAACAGGACACTCGTTTTCCTTGAGCCCCACTGTCAAAAAGTCTTCCGATTCGACTTTCTTGAACATGGGTTCCCACGAACTTCAGAATTGCAACTTCTTTGATCTTTTCCATTGGAGTTCTTTTCCTCTGTCTGATCACTTTCTACATGGAGAAAGTGATTTGGATTCGATGATTCATTGATCGTTTTTTTGTTTTTTTTTTGTTTTGGGGGTTTGGTTAGTTGGTTATGCTTGATGGGGTTGGGTTGTGATTGTTAGAATCTGTTGGCTTTGTGTTTGAATTGTGTTGTTTAATTGACGAGTTATGGCTGGGCTTTTGAAGAAGTTTTTCCATGAGAAGCCTTCTTCTCCTGTTAATGATGAGGATTTTACAGCTGAATATTCATTTGCCATCGAGTATAAAGGTCCTGGAATCAATTACGAGATTCCCTGTGCAGTTCCTATCAATGTTGATTATATTCCAACTGCTTCTGTTGTTCTTTCATCATCTCAGTTCAGCGATGATTTATCATCGCTGCCTGTGATACAACCTATTGTCAAGAAACTAAAGAGGGGCTCTAGTTCCAGCCCTAATTCTGTGATTTCTTCAACCTTGGAAGTCCAGGAAGATGGACCTGTTTGCCTCCATGCCAATAAGGAAGGTAATGGGGAAGATGAATGTAATATCAATTTGTGTGATGGAGTTGAAAGTTCTGGTGAACTTGAGAATTTCATTAAGCTGAAGGGAAGATTGGAAGGAAGGTTTGAATCATTGGAAATTAAGAATGAAGAGGAATTTCAAGGTTATACGAATTCCAGCGACTCGGAATCGGTAGAATCGGGTTTGAGCTCGTCTTCTGGGATTTTTGCAGTAAGAGAGGAAGAGGAAATTGACAATGAAACGCAGCCTCGGCATGGCAGAAGGCCATCAGCTGTTACCTTTCTTGATACCCATTCGAGCAACACAATTTCTGAAGAGGCAGAATCAAGTCAATTTGAGGGTGGAAGTATCCAAGAGATGCCTAGAGCTGAAAGGAAGGGGAAGAAAGGATCGTGCTACTACTGCCTTAAAGGAAACCGTTTCACTGAAAAGGAAGTATGTATAGTTTGTGGAGCCAAATATTGTTTTGACTGTGTAATAAGAGCAATGGGATCAATGCCAGAAGGAAGAAAGTGTATCTCTTGCATTGGGTTTAGGATTGACGAATCAAGAAGAGAGAAACTGGGTAAAAGCTCTAAAGTGCTCAAGAGGTTGCTTACTGACTCTGAAGTTAAGAGCACAATGTTGCGTGAGAAAGAGTGTGAAATAAATCAACTACCAGCAAGACTTGTTTACGTCAATGATGATCCTTTAAGTCGACAGGAGCTGCTTATATTGCGAAGTTGTGGAAAGCCACCAAAGAGTCTAAAACCAGGACGATATTGGTATGACAAAGAATCAGGCTTCTGGGGAAAGGTCCTCTCTCTTTGATTGATTGATTTTATTTTATCTTTTAGGCATGTAGAAGAAGTGATTTGCACCATGAGATGCTTCTTACTCTGTTTTTAACCAAACAGGAAGGACGTGGACCGAGTCAGATAGTTAGCTCCCAGCTAGAAGTTGGAGGTCGGATCAAGAGGAATGCTAGCAATGGCAATACAAATGTGTACATTAATAATCGAGAGATCACTAAAAAAGAGCTTCGGATACTGAAGGTGCTCATTTACCCAGCGTTCATATTTAGTTTAGCTTTATCAAATTATAAGGATGTGCAAATAACACAAATGGGATCATGTTGTTTGCAGATGGCTGGAGTACCTTGTGAAGGAAGACCTTCTTTTTGGGTTAGTGCAGATGGATCATATCAGGAAGAAGGAATGAACAATGGGGGGAAAATATGGGACAAGGTAAGCTTTATGCGATAATGTTTGGTTTTTCCTGCTCTATCTTATATTTCAAACTCGCAAGAACACTAATTCACTTTTCTCTGCAGACTAGAACGAAGCTTGCATGTGCCCTTTTTTCTTTGCCTATTCCTTCTAATTCTGTTCATACTGGAGAGCAAATAGAGGACGGAGCTAGATCTGATTCTTCCGAGCAGAAAACGATTCATAAACTTCTACTTGTTGGCCACAAAAAATCTGGCACAAGTACCATATTTAAGCAGGTAATTTCAGTTATAATGCTACATTTTATGCTTCACAAACTTCTACCTTATTATTTATGATGTTAATCTTAATTTTAGAACTTCTTGTTCAATCAGTGTTTTTATAAATAATTTCAATTCATAATAAACTCCATTGATTTGCCTGAAAAGTCTTGTGTCAAGAAAGCAGATGATGGCTTGCGAAAAATTTATATGTCACCAGTATATGATTTCTTTCTGTTGTCCTCTTCACACATTCACATTGTGTCAACCTAATCAAATATTGAAACTAAAAGGTTTTTATTTCAAGCCTCAAGGCACATTGCAGTGGGGCCTGATCTCAAAAATAATTCAACAAGTCCTTAACCATTATTGTGCAAAGAGTGTTAGGTCCCTTCTTGGTTGTACTTGGGATTCATTACACACCACTTTACCTCTCTCTTGTTTATTTGGACTTATTTTCACCCAATATCTCCACCTCCTTATCCTTAGTGTACTACGAATAATATCGACATAGAAATGCTTATCCTATTTACTTTCTGACCAGTAGTCATTTCTTCATTTTAGGCCAAACAAATATATAAAGTTCCTTTCTCTGATGACGAGCGCCAAACCATTAAGTTCCTGATTCAAAGGAACTTGTATTGGTATCTTAGTATACTACTAGAAGGACGGGAACGTTTTGAAGAAGAGAGTTTGATGGATGAGAAAAATAAACCACCAGTGAATGATCCGTCCACCTCATCAGCATCAGGTCTGTTGTAATTTAATCTTCAGATGGTTTTTCCTAACAGTGAATCGTTTGGATTGAATATTTCTACATTGATGCACTCTTCAGTCAATAGATTAGGATATCATCCTGAATATTAGTCAGATGACGAATGAGCAAAATATGACATTGGTCAGTGGTTACAGGGAATGAAAATCAGTTGGAGCGTAAGACCAGCTATTCCCTTGGCCCTAAACTGAAAGGATTTGCAGATTGGCTTCTTCAAGTCGTGGTGTCGGGTAACTTCGAAACCGTCTTCCCGGCTGCCACTCGTGTGTATGCCCAATTAGTGGAAGAGTTATTGAAGGATGACGCCTTCCAAGCCACATACAGTAGAAGGAACGAACTAGAACTGCTCCCAAGAGTTGCTACTTATTTTCTTGATCGGGTGAGTTTACTTTCTCGGTCATCATTGTTCAATTCCAACTTATAAATGATCTCCTGCAATTTTTCTTATACCTTTCATATTTAAAGGTAAAATGTTTAGTCCTTGAGCTTATTTGTTTCTTATCACAAAAAAATAATAATAATAATAATAATAAAAAAAACTAGCTTCCAGCTTTGTGTTCATTAAGTTCCTTTACTTAGTTTCTAATAGGTTCGTAAACTTTTAAAATAGTGTGATTTGTGTACTTTAAAATGTTTTCACTAGATGTATGAGTTTTTAATTTTGTATCTAATAGGTCTCTATTATTAATAGTATGAGTTGAATATTTACACAACATATTTATTGTAATCTTTAAACCGAATCAATATCTGTGTTGATTGAGTCTCTATAGTTCAAAGGATTTTTGACAATCCCTTAAACTTTAATGTTTGATAATTAATTTTTTATTAAATTAATTTTCACTAATTTTCCATCTATTAAAATTAATCATAAAGTTTCTCATCATAATTATTTTAAATTAAATGACAAAAAGTTAACACTAAAGACCAAAGACCAAAAGTGAGCATAATAAAAACGGAGGGTAAAAGTATGAAGTATTGAAACCTAAGACCAGATGAAAACTAAATTCAAGACTCAAGGGTAAAAATGTAACATTTTGAAATCTAAAATAGATCATAGATAAACACCGAAAGTTTAAGGGCTTATCAAGAATCGTTTGAACTATAAATACTCAATCGACACGGGCTTTTCATTTTTTTAACCATAAAATCTTTAAACTCTTTTGGGTATTTGGTTGTCGTCATAAATGCCTCTATCCCTTTGCTATACGAATGCTCGTGGACGTGGAGGTTTCTTCCTAATTATTGAAGAACGTTGAAATGATATGCTCCACTTATTGCTTAGAATTCAAAACCATTATGAAATAACGTTAAAAGTAACATCTCTTTCTTGTGCTATAAGTTTTCCTCTTCCTGTATGGGTTCGCCTCATTTTAATTCAAGTTGTAAGTGTTAAATTTCATTCATTTTCCCCTGTTATCTTGCTTTTGAATACTGGACTATCGATCATGATTCAGGATCATCATCTTTACCAAAGTAAATTTCTTTATCGACGCAGGCAATTGACATTTCAAGTATAGAGTATGACCCTTCTGACAATGATATCTTGTATGCCGAGGGAATCTCCTCGTGTAACAGTCTCAGTACCATGGAGTTCAAGTTCCCCGAGTCACGACAAGACTCCATTCTCGATCCTCCTTATCAGCATGATTTGTCAATAAGGTTGGTTTTTGAATGGATTTTTGCATACATTTACATGGAAGTTATCAGCTAAAAAAACACCTGATGCCTTGCACTTTTAGGTACCAGCTGATTCGAGCCCATTCCAGTACTCTGGGAGAGAACTGCAAATGGTTGGAGATGTTTGAAGACATGAGCATAATCATATTTTGCGTTGATTTGACCGATTATGATGAATTTGACGAGGATGATAACGGAGATCTAATGAACCGGATGATCGCAAGCAAGAAACTCTTTGAAAGCATTGTGACACATCGAGCCTCGAGAGGAAATAACTTCCTTCTCATACTCAACAAGTTTGATCTCTTCGAAGAAAAGATCATCCAAGTTCCTCTTGCCCAATGTGAGTGGTTCGTCGACTTCAATCCAATGATCACTGGAAGAAGTAGCAGCAGCACGAACCCGACACTGGCCCAACGAGCGTTTCAGTACATAGCAGTGAAATTCAAGAGATTGTTCTGTTCTTTGACAGACAAAAAGTTGTTTGTTTCACAAACTACAGGTATGGAGCCTGAAAATGTCAATGCAGCTCTCAGATATGCAAGGGAGATAATCAAATGGCAAGTAGACAAACCTAATATCAGCATTACTGAAATTTCAAGTACCAGTGTTGATGCAAGCAGCTTCACATAGGCAATCAAATTTTAAAAATGCATTGTAAATTTAATTGGTTATTTCCTATAGAATAAAATAGTGCAAGCACAAATTGAAGTGCTTTGTAAATTCTTTATATTTTTGTAGAATAAAGCTAAAGAATTAACTTGTATAGATTTTAGAAATATTCTATACTTTTAAATCTGGGTTACTAGCTTTGTGTTTGATAACCGTTCAATTATGAATGATTATCTTTTTGTTTTTGAAAATTGTGCTTATTTACTCATTATGGTTTCAATTTATCTCATAGACTCAGATTCAAAGAAATCCTATTAAGAACTCCCAATTGAAGGGGTTTTTTTTTTTTAATGAAATAAATACATTCATGGCCAATCATAATATTATTTGTATTTGTTCTTCTTAGAACAAAAGCTAATTGATAATCAAATATAATATCATTAAGGATCAATTAAGGTAAATCAACTATACTCTTTGTCACAATCTTAATTATATGATAAATTTAGACTTATAGAACGATAATCAACTACTAGATAATGCTTAAAACAACATCAATGTGATCATCATTAGGCCAAGTAGTGAGGCTAACACACTCTGAAAATATAAATATTTCCTAAATAACATTCCCAATCAAAGAAATTACATTATTCTTTCTACGAATTGGGATCTACTATATATACCTATCTCATTTGAGCCAGCTTTCACAAGTTCAATTTTATTTAGAATTTTTTTATAGTCCATGGTTTTTTCTTCAGTTTTGAGTTTTTTCACATTAATTCTTGTGTTCCCAATTTTATTGGTTTTTTTTTTAATTTTTCTATTAATTCTTGCGATAGTAGTGATAGATTTTTCCTACCAAAAGGCTGATCTGAGTCGAGAGGGATCTTGAAACTCGATTGATGTTCACTAGGGAAAGTTCAAAGTTTTTACTACTTATCCTGATGCTGGTTCTTCATTGGGAAATACCAAACATTTTCTTTTATTTGTATCTTAATTTGTCAACTTACCATTTATGGAAGATTGTTGGAAAAAATGATATGTGACCTATTGTGTAGAGTTGCATTGTTTCATGAATGAATATGTCCTTTCGAAAATAACCAAATTGAAGAAGAGACACGGCTATTCGAATGGCCACGAATAATCTATAAATATGCCTCTTCTTCAAATTGCACTTTAGAAATTTTTCATAAGTATTTTTCTCCTATCGAAACATTCTCCCTTTTTATAAAGTCTTGTGGACGAGATGCTAATTTCATAATAAAGGTAATCTATTCTATCATGAGAGACAATTATTCATGAAACCTAGGCACTAGAGTGAGTAACGTGAAGTCGTTGAACTTAGATTCTCTCATGTATACAAAGTTACGTATTTTTCTGATCTTTTAGTGATATTATTCATATAAGAGTGGCGACGGTGGAGAAAATCATATTACTAATAGCTATACCCTTAGATTAGATATTCATGATATAATTACAAACAGAGAAAAACAGAGGAAAACAGAGAAAGACAAATTCTTGAAACCGAGGATTACAAGGGAGAAAAGCGATCTATGAGCAAAGAAATGGTGGATTCGGAGAGGATGGTGGATTCTGTATCGTCGGAATCGGAATCTGTGTGTTGTTTGAGGTGTGGTGGTGGCTGTAATTGCTTGGAATTGGACATCAATGGCTTCTTCTTCCTTTGAGCTTCAGCTCTGTTCTTCAACTTCTCCAGCTCGTTCATCCATGACTCTACCATGGCCGACATCTTTCTTTTTTCGTTTTGTAATATGGGATTTGGAGAGAAAGTTGTGGGGGAGATTTTATATAGAGGATCTCAAACTTGGGTCGTGTTGGAACATGGGATTTGCGTTAGGAATATTCTATAGAGGAGAGAGATTTTCCACGAAGTTTCGATCCCATGTTTTCCTAAAAGAAACCTAATAAACTTAAAAGGTTTAAAAATTTAGATAAATTACTATAAACATAGAATATATCAAACTAATTATAAATATAGAAAAAATTTACTTTCTATTTGACAGATCGCAATAGAATTTTATCATGTCTATAGCTTAAGAGATATAATTCTATCGCATTTTATCGCTGATAGACAATAAAATTTTTCTGTATTTGTAAATACTTTGACTCATTTTTCTATATTTGAAAATAGTCTTTAAATTTAAATGGATGCGATTATTAGTTGAGAGTTTAAAGTGATACAATTCTTAAAATTTAGAGATATATTTTCTTTGGGTTAAATTATAAATTTATATGGGTCTTAGTTTATAAATATAGAAAAAGTTTACTGTCTATCGTCAAATGATAGAATTCTATCGTGGTCTATCATTTATAAATAGTAAATTTTTTCTATTTTTATAAATAATTTGATATTTTTTTTTGTTTATAAGTAATTTTCTCTTTTAATTTTGTATCTAACACATTTTTTAATTTTTTATTTTTGTCTAATAATTAAGTCTTTCACCTAATCGATATTCTACAAATTATTTTTATAATTTATAATTTTGTGTTTAATAATTAATTTTTAATTTTGTGGGTAATAATTTTTATGTTAGAGACCTATTTAACATTTTTAAAATTTAGAGACCAAATAGATAAACTTTGTTTAGGAAACTAGTAGTTTATATCTTGTTTGATAACATTTTTTTTATAAAAAAAAAAAAATTAAACTTATTTTTTCTCGATTTTTACAATAATTTTTAAAAGGGTTGAATTCCAAGTCATGCCAAAAACAAGTTTTTAAGAATTAATTTGGGGAGTTTTTAAAAATAGAAAAATAAAGAAAACTATTTACACAAAATAGCAAAATTTTTAGATAGTTGTGATAGATGCTAATAGAAGTCTATCAGAGTCTATCAGTAATAGAAATGATAGAATTCTATCACTGGTAGATACTGATAGAAGTCTATCAATTGTCTTTTTTGCTATTTTATGTAAATAGTTTGATATTTTTTTTATATGTGAAAATTTCCCAATTAATTTGGCTTGGTTTTTGAAAACAATAGTAAAAAGTATATTACTAAGGCTATGCTTGATAACTATTTTATTTTTGAAAATTAAGTATATTTTCTTTTATTTTCTTACGGTGATTTGTATCAAAACGATGATAAACATAAAGTTAAAAATAGAAAACTAAAAACAAAATTATAACTAAATGGGGGGTCATAACTTTATTATTATTTTTTTTAATTTTGATTTTTACAACTCAGCGAAATATTTAAATTTAAAACCTTCCACCAAAAGAAATGAGTGGATGATATATCATGTAAAACTATGTGATTTGAAAAGATTTTGCGAGTGGGTGAGTTGGTTTTTATGAGTAAGGACAACTTTTTAAATAACGTATTCATGAGTGATGTGTCTATATGTGTTAATTTAATGACACCACCAAATTTCATTATTAGGTTTTAATTTTTTTGTATATGACTTAATTAAGAACATATGCATCCAAACTAATAAACCATTATTCCTACTAAAAAGACTTTGATATTTAATTTAAGAATAATATATACTTTGCACCTTGGTTGTCTTCCATTAAATTTTTTATACGTTACTTATATATATATATATATATATATATATATTTGCAAAGGTATTGAACTACAATAAAACATAGTGAATCTCACGGTTAGAGGTCAAGGCAAAAATAAAACACAAATTCGACCAAAGAAATTAAGAAAAGAACAAGAACAAAAAGGAACGAATCTAAACGTAGAAGATGAACACTCATCTCAAGGAATAAAGATAGCAAGTAGGCAAACCTGCTTGAGTCCCCTTTGTTAGAAATTTTTTGATTTATAATATTGATTCATATAATTTAAGTAATTGATAATTGTTACTGTTGTACAAACGGTGATGATTAGTGTAGTTTTGAAGAGACAATTATCGGGTATAAATTCCTCTGTCCCATACTGTGAAATTTATAAGTTTGAGTAGTGTTATGTGATGTTGGAAAAATAGAGAGATTAATCATGGGTAGTTATCCATGTAGTGGGGAATTGGTAGTTACGTAGAATGTGGGTAGTTACCTTAGTCGTGAGTGGATAGTTACCTGAAATGTGAGCAGTTGCCTATATCTACGTGATAAGCATTTCTTCTCTAGGTACTCACTCAATCTCTGCATGGTTTTTTATTTCAAAAGAAAAACACACACTCTATCAAGTCCTTATATCATCAAAGGGCAAATTGAAGAACATACGGTATTGGGATTGAAGAACATTGATTTAAAGAATTTCAGATATTCATCATGAAATCATCAAGTAAGTATTAGTTCCTTTACCATACGTATCTTGGTTGATTTAACTATCCTGTTAGGATTCATTGGTGATAATCGCTTTCGTGTTTGAGTCTAATTGTTGCTAACACCCTCAGTAGAAGTCCAGAACAACTGAGAACAACCAAGAAAAATCTCAAAATGCACAACCTGACTAACCACCCAAAGAGAATGCAAGGTAGCTTCATGAACACAAAGATTACGCTCGTCAAATATAATAGACGACATCACACAAAGAAACTCTCCGGACTTGTGCCACATACGATTACCCGCACTAAAGTGACAAATTCAATTGAGTTTCGTATCCCAATAAACAATCCTATGGGAACATACTCCCCACAAGAGTATGTCTCTTCAGACAACCTAATTAAAAGGGCAATCAAAGAATAATTATTTTAGAATAATTATGAACTTGAGTTTTATTAATTTTCCAACACTAGCAATTGAAAACACTCCTAAGTGACAAGGGAGCCCGTATAAACAATCCTTCCTTCCTGTCTCAGCCACTATCAATTGTACTGCTCAAAGAGATCAACCAATTTTCTAAAGTTAGAAGGCCAGTTCCAAGTCCTCCATTAGTGCGAAGGAAATCACCAACCTTAGCATGAAGGAAACTATTTGTAGTTCGAAAATAGTCTCGAACACGAAGATTGACCCACCAAGACCAAGAGGAAGAACTAGAGGAACTAACCACCCAAATACTCCAACCGCGCAAGTTATAGGCTTTCACCCAGGCGAACCACAAGGTACCATAACAAATCAAAATAAGTCGTAACAGTTTCATGACAACAGCAACATTCCAAGAATGAAGATATACTACTTAGCCTAATAGTTATTAGTGAGAGAAATTTGAATTTTTTATCACTTATCTTAGTTGTAAATATATATATATATATATATATATATATATATATATAAGATCAAATACCAGCTTAGTTCTTGTACTTTTGAGCTTGTTCAATTTTAATTCTTATAGTTTCAAATGTTCAATTTTAATCTCTATACTTTTAATAAATCTTAAACTCAATCTCTCAAAGTTAAATTTTATCAAAACTAGTTATATAATAATAATAATTTTCAATATTTAAAGTGAAAATGCTAATAGATAAAAAAATAATTTGAAAAAAAAATCCCAATGACTAAATTTAAGATTTATTAAAAGTACAAGATTATAATTGACCATTTAAGAATAGGAACAAATTTCAAAGTAGATGGACGAAAATGATATAATTTTAACCTAATTAATGAATAAGAGCAACCAAATAATTGGAGCACATAGGATAATTTTTGTAAGGGGAAACAACCATCATGAATTGACCTAGTGGTAGTGAGAATATCCAAAAAAAGCCAAAGGGATAAGGAGTTGTAGATTCAATCCATGGTGGCCACCTACCTAGGACTTAATATCCTAGTCCTAGCAACCCTGTTGTAGGGTCGGGTAAAAAAATTTTGTAAGGGGAAACAAGGAGGGGGATGTGATGTGGGAAAGTGGGTTACATGTGGGACTCCATTTTTGAATTATTTGATAGTTGATTATTAGGAAATTGGAAGGATAGAGAAGGTGATAAGGGTGGTGATGTGGAAGTGTGGTGGGATCCCTATCACTTTAAATTAAATGTTGTTACATAAAGTTTGAATTATGAGACCAAATGAATAATTGAGGATTTTTTTTCCATTGATTTGATATTGATTTGGGTTTGGACTTTTTAGGGTTGATATTATATTCTCCCAAAAGAAAAAAGGGTTGGAGTTTTTTTTTTTTATTATTTATTTATTTATTTATTTGAGTTTTATATATCTTCAAAATTGGATTTAGATATTATAATTGTAAAAGATATCTAAAAATGAATTGCCATTTTAGAAATTAATTAGTTAGTTTTGATATATAACGCAAATTTACAAAAATATTATAGAAAAATTATTTTAAATGATAAAACTATTAAAAATAGGAAAAATTACTGTAAACAGAAAAAATATCAAACTATTTACAAATATAGAAAAATTTTACTGTCTATTAGTGATAGACCGCGATAGAATTCTATCGCGATCTATCATTGAGAGACTGTAAAATTTTTCTATATTTATAAATAGTTTGGCTCATTTTTCTATATTTGAAAATAGCTCTTATTTACAAATATAATAAAATTTCACAGTCTATTAGTGATAGATAATGAAAATATTGATAGACATCTATCTGTATCTATCAGGACAATGATATTTTGCTATATTTATAAATATTTTGGTTAATTTTGCTGTATTTGAAAACAATCCAAAATTAAAATTGAGGTGTAGAGAAATCTCTCCATGTAAGAAGAATACTTAGGTGTAGCCAAGCTATATCTATCTACATGCCTCCCTTGTATTAGAAAGAAAAAAATATAAAAAATATTTTTTTTAGAAAAGAAAAATTTGTCAAATGATAATTTATAATTAGACATTTGGATAGACTACATAAAAATGGGTTCTTCAAATACAAATACGTATTTTTCTAATTATAAAGAAGATAAAATAATTAAGTGGATAAGACATCTACGATCTTTCTTAAAATTTAGACAGTATCTTAAAGAGAAGACATGTTTGGACCAATAAGTAGGAGTTGGGGGAGTGGAGTTGTCCTCATTCGGCACAAGGTGTTCACGGCCCACAACTAAAAAATAACATCAATTCAATGATTTATTTACTCCTTATATTTGTGGATTATACCTGAGCTTCACGACTAAATAACTTCACTCCTTGCTCCAACGTCCCTTCAATAGTGAAATTGACAGGTATGAAAAGACTCTATAAAACTTCATTATTTAGAAACCAGGTTGAAAGTTTTTTTTAAGAGTTAGAATAATGTAAGAAAATTAAAAGAAGAGATCGAGTCTAAAACAATTATAAATTTGAAGTGATCATCTATTCTTGTCTTATATAATAAATTTTTAAAAAAGAACAAAAACCAAAGCCCCACACTTTTTGTGTTTTCAATTATAACTTTTTTTTTGTTTTTTTTTTTTTTTTTTTTTTGTAATCTATTGCTTCAAAACAAAATCAAGCAGGAACGTTCATAATTCTACCAAGCTTTGCACCTTTAAAATAACCTTGAAAACATGTGTGAATATTGTGGGATTTAGCTCACTGACTTGAGTTGAGTGAATTAAGTTATTAAAAATTATCAACTCAATGTTTAACCCAGTAATTTAGTTGTTGAGTTGGTAAAAATTAACTACTCAAGTCAACTCTCCCTCCTTCTAGTGTTTCTAATGATTCCACCTACTAGCTACCGCTAACGACGACTCCAACAACAACCACGGACGACAAATTACTGTCTTCACTTTGGCTACATGCTCCAATGACAACAACCCCTAGCAATCAACTCTACCGATCATCTCTAATGACTAACAACCAACTTGGTTGATCATATACTCAGTAAAAAAAACAAACAAACTTGTGTATAAAAATACTTTTGAAAAAAATGTAGTCAAACACATGAGAAAATGAAAATTACTTTTTGAAAAACATTTTTTTTCAGGCAATCTAAGTACAATGGTTCCATGAAGAAGATTGTAAGAAAATGTTGAGGCAACTCGATTAGTTTAGGCATGTGTTGTCAACCAAAAAGGTTAGATGTTCAAATCTCCATACCTTCTTGTTGTTGAACTAAATAAAAAATTGTCACCATGATTAGAATCTAAGGTATTATAATATTTAAGGCAGTTTGTTTTCTTTATTTAAAAAATGTTTCCTTACCTTAAATAGGCATGTCTTTTAATTCTAACATATGAAATTGTAATTTAATGTAGACATCGAAAGTATATAATATTGTGATTTTATTGTTATTATGAAACATGGGTATATTGCGTATCTCAAATATAAAGGTTACATGCACAAAATTGTAAAATCTAAGTTAATACATGTATTATGAATAAAAGAATTGTTGAATTAAAAAATATTATGTTTTGACCAACACTTCGTCGTAAAATCAAAAAAATCTCTCCTTGATAAATGTTTCTTAATTAAAAGAAAGAGTATCATAATTTTTTTTTTTTTTTTTTTGCAGTTTTTGCCATTTTTGGCTCTTCCATAATTATGATTAGTGATTCACATTTTATCCATAATTGTGTCTTGACTATGGTTAACAAGCATTCTATACATAACAAAAATGGATATATAGCCAAAAAAACATACCTTACCTGACATCGATATGTATTAGCGACTACAAAATCTGTGATTCGAATCCTCTAACCTCTATTATATTAGGAAAAAAAAAAGATATAAAAGAACCAAAGGACACAATAATAATGATATAAACACAAAACAAAGGAGAAGTCAAATCCTTATCCAATTTACTTGTAAAACTTTATAATAGATGACAAATTCTACTATATATTTAGACCCCCCAATACCCAATCAATGTCCAAATTTGAACCTTCAAAAGTGGCCACCTGCTTTACCCATTTGCCTCCTATACAATGATGCATATTGCTTCATCATGCATCTTCAATTCAATCCATTTCAAAATAATGTTAAATATATATATATATATATATATATATATATATATATATATATATATATATACACACATGATTTCACATCAACAGTTGAAATTAAAAAGTAACCCTGACTTGATTTATCGATTAAATAGACGTGTAAGTGGTGTAGATGTCAGTGCTATTTTTGTGCCTCCTTCTACGTCAGGATGCCACAGCTCTAGCACAACCACTAGCGACTTCATTGCGTACTCTTCACGATGACATCCACCTTCGTTGCACTCTTATAAAATCAACTCAAATGTAATAATTTTTTTGTTGTTATGTGGGGCTAAGTGTTATTGTTCGAAATTTAGAGGGATAGATAATGCTTACTTTTGAAGCTTACCAAGATATTGTTGGATTAGCTGAATTATCAAAAGTTTTAGCACTTTTAACGGCATTACTATCGCTATTGAAGCTGGCTTACATCCTCTTTGGACTAAAGTAGATTCTCAAATTCTATGGACGCTTTTGAAAGTCAGGAGAGGTATTTGAATAAATTACAAGGTTTTATTGATGCTCTTCGTTCAAAACAACGTAGTGGTTTCATCCATGGATTCTTTTTTGTCAAGAGCGAAGGAAATACCACAACTCATGAGCTTGCGATTCATACTCGTCGTTTCAAACACTCCGAGATTTGGATTGAAGATCACCCACTATGGATGACCTCAGCTGTCTGTAGAGTATTCAAACCTCTTAGTTTACTTTTTGTTTGTGTTAGTTTTGATTTCAATACTAAAAAAAAAAAAGAAAACAAAAAAACTGAATGTCTGAAGAATTATTTTTCTAACTAATACAATAATTCATTATGGTCAAACGTATTTAATTTTTAAATTTTTAAAAATTAAATCTATAAATACTCATTCTACCAATAAATTTCTTGCTTTATTATCTATTTTTAATCTAACCAAGTTTTAAAAAATATAGTTTTAAAAAATTATATTTTTTTTTTTGAAATTTAGTTAGATTCTAACTTTTTTTAAAACTTAAATTAGATGCAAACTTATTATAAAAAGTGAGAAGAAGTAGACTTAATAATTTAAAAAACCTAAAAATTAAATATTAAATATTAAATGATTATCAAACCGCATATTACCTACCCATCATACCTATTAAATACAACTATAAAAATGGATTTATAGTGATATAAAACAAATTAAACATTAAACATATTTTAACATAACAATAGTTTAATATAAAGAAAACCATTTTAATTTATATCTTATTTAATAAAAAAAATTTCATAAATAAAAAAATGTCAAACTAGTTAAAAGAATGAAAAAAAATACTATACACATTAATAAACTTCAATCAACCTCTACCAATGATAGACTTCTATCATTTCTATGACTGATAGACCTTGATAAACTTCTATTAGCTTTTATCATAACTATATAAAAATTTTGCTATAAATATATTTTTTTATTTTTTATTTTTTTATTTAAATTTTTTTTCCTATTTAATAGGGATTTAGTTTTTTGTTCTGAAAAAAGTCTTTTTTTTTTACAACTTTTTTACATGTCCATCATTAACCCCAAAATTCTAAGTGAAATTTCAGAAACAAAAATACATTTTCAAAAACTATTTATACACTTGTATAATATCATAAACAAAAATAAATTTAATTATATTAATAGTTCGAGACATATTTTTTTTATTAAAAAAAATGAAATTAAACAACAAAACAGAAGAGCAAACTCTCATTAATTTAAAAAAGATGATTAAAGAGATATATACACATAATTCTACAGTTTTGGCCTTTTAAAGGCCTAATTGAACAGCCGAAAGCCAGAACCTTCCAAACCCGCCACCGGCCGGAGAAGAGAACCACCACCCACCGTACTCCTCCTCTCTCCTCTCTGGAAACGGCGGTGAGGAAAAAGCAGATTATAAATTTAGTTCATTTGCCCTTAGACTAGATTCATATTCATGATATAATTACAAACAGAGGAAAAGAGAGGAAAAACAGAGGAAGAGGAATTGTTGAAGCAGAGCATCACAAGGGAGCAAAGCGATCTATGAGCAAACAAATGGTGGATTCAGAGAGGGTGGTGGATTCTGTGTCGTCGGAATCCGCCATGTGGTTTTTGGGTTGTTTGAATTGATCTGCTTGCAGTTGCTTGGATTTGGGCATCAATGGCTTCTTCTTTTGAGCTTCAACTCTGTTTTTCCATTTCCCCAGCTCGCTCATCCATGACTCTACCATCGCCGACATTTTCTTTTTTCTTTTTTCTTTCTTTTTTTCTTTTTGTAATATGGAATTTCGAGAGAAATCTGTGGGGAAAGATTTATATAGGGGAGGTGGATGGAATTTGGGGTGAGGTGGCACATGGAATTTGGGTTAGGAATATTCTACACAAAAACAAGGGAGATTTTTATGGTTTTGATTTTTGAATGTTTTTGTTTATTTTTATAGCTAAATTATAAAAAAAAAATGGATAAAAAATGCCTTTAAATTCTTAAAAGTTTTTTAAATACATATTTTGTTAAAAAAACAAAACTAAAATCGTTAGTATTTTGTTTAAAAAATATAAAAATTATTCTTGAACTTAATAAGAAGTTCAAAAATACTTTTAGTGTTAGTATATGAATGGAAACCGTTAATACCTAAAAATAACTCTAAAATTTTAAAGAAAAAAGCTTTAAAATGCTCCTACAATTAGTATAGTGATGAATTTGTTTTAAATTTTCTCGAGTTCCAACAGGTAAAAACTGAATCCTCAAACTTAACAATTGTTACAATTTCTACAATAATGTAAGTTTGACGGTTCAATTTTAACACTTGTATAAAGTTTGACGACTCATTTTTTACTATTGAAAGTTTGAGCGTATAATTACAACTACTACCATATTTTAGGAGTTTTCTTTCTTTTTTTTTTTTTTTTTTGCAATTTGTCCTAACTTTTATTAGGTTTAGGTCTTTAAACTTTCAGTTTTGGTTCCTGAACTTTCGTAATAATTTATCCCATAAACTTTAATTAGTAACGATTTAGCCTTTACAATATACAATTTGTCACAATTTGATTCCTATCGTGAAAAATATTATTATGATTTACTGAAATTTTTTTACTCATGTAGATTAATAAACTGATCGAAAATCAAATTTATATATAAAATATAAAGATTAAGTATTTACTTAACAAAAATTTATTTTGAATGAAAATTTTCATCATAAAGACTAAAATTGCTACAAATTTTAAACTATAGGGACTAAAATATTACTTATTAAAGTTCAAAACTAAATTGTTACAAAATTGAAAGTACATGACTATATCGTTACAAGTTAAAGTCTATTGACAAAACTGTTACTATCACAAAAGTTTATGTGATTTAAAAGAAATTAGTACTATAGAGATTAGAGAGATTCAAAACACAGACTTTTTGATCGCTATAACATATGTATACGAACTATACCTATTTTGGCATGTGACATGAAAAAGAATAACATTGATGTGTCTAGATTTTAGTTCTTTTATAGGACTTAATTGAGAACATCCACACCCAAACTCATACACTACTATTCCTACCAAAAAAAAAAAAAAAATCATATGATATATTTAAATCAAGAATAATATGTGCCTTCCAATTTTGTTGTCTTCCATTAAAAAATTTATAGGTTAGTTTTTGAAAAGACAAAAGGGTTTCTCTTCCTCTTCTCATTTGTTAATAAATAATGGTGAACAACTTAGAAAATACACTTCTTAACCTAATAGTTGTAGTAATTCGACATTTTCACCTCTTAATCAAAAATATATATATACTTTAATTAGTTGAACTACACTCAAATTCAAATTTAAGTTAAATCTTTGATAATTAGACCAGTTATATTATAGGAAAATTACTCTAAACAGAAAAAATATCAAACTATTTACAAATATAGAAAAAATTTACTGTCTATCAGTGATAGACTGCGATAGAATTCTATCGCTTTCTATCACTCAAGCAAATAAATTTTATCGCTTGAGTGATAGAAAACGATAGAATTCTATTGCAGTCTATCAGTGATAGACTGTAAAATTTTTCTATATTTATAAATAGTTTGACTCATTTTTTTATATTTAAAAACAGCCCTATATTATAACATCTTTAAAAATATTTACATTATAAGGGCACATAGAATAATCTTTCTATGGGGAGAGGGAGGGAGAAAAAAGAAAGAGGTGATGTGTGATGGGAAAGTGAGTTGCGTGTGGGGTTTTCATTTTTACATTATTGGTAGTGATTATTTGGAAATTGGAAAGATAGAGAAGATAAGGATGGTGATGTGGATATGTGGTGGATCCCATCACTTTAAATCAAATGTTTGAAATGTTCTTACATAAAATTTTGAATTTTATATATATATATATATATATATATATATATATATATATATATATATATTCGTGAGTGTTCGAATAAGCTTACACATATCTCGATTGATTTTATAGGACAACTTACTTAATCCTATAATATTTAAGTATCAAGGAAACCTGTAAGATACCCTTTGACCCCTTTACCTTTTTTTTTTATGTTTCTACTACCACTAGGGTAACCCATGATGGTTACATAGAATTTTGAATTATGAGAGGGAAAATAAATAATTGAGGATTTCTTTTCTCTTAAAAATGGTTAAAATAGGCTACGGTTGAATCATGGTAGCTACTTACCTAAGATTGAATATCTTAAGAGTTTTCTTAACATCTGAATGTTGTAGAGAATGGTAGGTTGTCCCATGAGATTAGTTGAGGTGCACGTTGGCTCTAATGCTCACGAATATAAAAGGATGGTTAAAATATCATCTCGGTCCCTATACTTTGGAGTTTGTTCAATTTAAATTTTTTGTATACTTTCAAATGCCCAATTTTAATTTCTGTATTTTCAATAAATCTCATTCTTTGGAAGATAACTTGTATTGAAATTTGTTAAATAATAATAATAATTTTTATAAAAAAAATAAAATATGTGAATATGTTTTCAAAATTTCTAATAAAAATGTTAATAGAAAATTAAAAAAAAGTTTTAAAAAGTCACTAATATACTAATAATAGAGATTGAATTTAAGATTTTTTTAAATAACTAAAATTGATCATTTCAACAAATTTAACAAATATCAAACTATAAGGACGAAACTTTCTTTTTTATTATTATTTGATATTGATTTGGGGTTGGACTTTTTTGGTTGATATTATTCTCCCAAAAGAAAAAGTGATATAGCTTTTTTGGAATTTGAGTTTTAAATATCTTCAAAATTTTGGAAGTTTTTTAGTCGATTTAGATATTATATTTGTAAAGATCTAAAAAAATGATTTGCCATTTAAAAAATTAATTAGTTAATTGTGATATATTATCACAAATTTACAAAAATGGCGTGTAGAGAAATCTCACCACGTATATATTCATTGGCTTTTAAAGTGGGGAAGAAAATAATGGTTATAAATAGAGATAAAATAAAGATCAATTATTCTAGCTAGAGAGAATACTCTTGATTTAATTTGCTAACAACATCAACAAATTAAAGTGATTAATTAGTAAAAAAAAAAAAAAAAAAAAGTAAGATTTTGGTGAATATTTGAAATATAAAAAATTTAATTTAATTGTATAGATTAAATTCATTGTTTGAAACTTCAAATTGGATTGAAACCATCAAATTAAGATGATGTTTCATGTACAAATTTAACGTACAAATTTAACATTTATGAAAATTAAATTTGTAGTTTCTTCAATTTGAGTGAGTTATATGTGATTTTGTCAAGTAACAACTAAAATGAGTTAAATTTGATAAATGTTTCAATTTTTTTTATTTATTTGATTTTATTTTGTATTTTAGAAAGTTACTAAGTTGTTAGCCTATAAATAACAACTTGTTTCTTCATTTGTAGAATCACACTTCAAATTGAAGAATTATCTCCTTTCTTTCTATCTTTCCTTCTTTTCATCTTGTGTTAAGTTGTGAGCAAGTATCCAAGAGTTCTGCCAGATTCGAGTAGTTCGAGGTTGCAGTTCTACCGGAGTTAGTCGTTGTATCCTGCTGAGACGATTGTTGTAGTCTGCTTGCATCCGGTGCAGAGCAAATAATTAGCGTGCCTTGACTACATTTTGAGTCTCCAAAGGTTTTGAGGTTCTTATCGTATCTAAGCCTTGTTACACCATCTTGTTGAGTGTATTATTTCTAGTTGAGTTGTAATAAGTTTGCTAGTGTATTCAGTTCATATATACCATTTTTCCCAACAACAACTAGTATCAAGATTTAAATAGTTATAGAATTAAGATATTCTACCATGACACACATTCATTATGTTTGATCAATATTAATTGGTATACAACACATCTTTTTTCCTGAGTCCAAATAAAAGACGTTATAGTCTCTTTGAGTTGTTATCCTTATCATTATCTTTTTTCAGTCAGCTAAAAGATAGATAATCTAATTGAAATCATATTGGTAAAAGAAGTCTATGTCCCTAGCATATTAAAATTGATAATATCTTCTCTCTTCTTCAACCTCCCTCGATAGAAAGTGGACTAGTTGCACATTGAATACAAGATCAACATCCCACGGTGAACCAAAGCAACATAGTCATTTGTTGGATTGGTTAGCTTTTTAAAGAGCATTGGTTATGCCAACATGGGCCAAGCCGAATACAGTTGCATGCACAGAAGTATTTGTCTAAAGGGATCCTCACCATTCTTGGTAATCTAGAAACATACCTATTAAGAGAATCACTAACGTAAAAAGCTATGTGATCGCAAAGTAGATGAGTAAGCGATTGCAAACTCCAAGAAACTCATTGATCGTAAAGTAGGAGATGTTTGAGATCGCTAATCACAAAGCTTATGTAATTTACAATCGCAAACCCTTGAGCTTAGCCTATTCGCAAAGGAGGGTGGTTAGCAATCACAAACCAATGACCTTAGTGATTTCAAATATCTCATAGCGGTTGCAAATCTCTATGTAGAGTGATTAATTAATCATAAACCAAAGCTAAATGGATAATCTTTTGGTGTGTAATAAATTTCGATTATGAGTGTAATTTATCCTTAAAAGCTTAAGTTATTGATTAAAAAGTAAGTGTTTAATGTCATAACAAGTTAATCATGTGATCTTATTCCTGATTAGTGAAAAAAGTTTTAATTAGTTTGAAAAATCCTATTCATTCCTCTTTAGGGTTGCCATACAGATTTTACAGTTATATGTTCACTCTGGGTGGTTTTGTTGTTAGTTGGAAGGCAACCTTACAACCTACAGTTACTTTGACTACTACTGAACATAGTATATGGCATTGACAGAAGCTGCTAAAGAGAGAATATGGTTGAGAGGGCTAGTTGATGATCTTGGTTTACATCATGATTAGGCTATTGTGTATTGTGATAGTTAGAGTGTGATATGCTTAGCCAAAGATCAAGTTCATCATGAGAGGACCAAGCACATAGACGTAAGATACCACTTTCTGAGATGTGAGCAGGGGGTTAAGGTAATAAAAATTGGTACTACTAACTGCTGATATGTTCACCAGGCCAGTTCCACGTGACAAGTTCCAACATTGCTTGGACTTGTTGAATGTTCTGAATTGTTAATGGTCGTTTCTAGGACACCCTAAGGCATAAGGGAGAAGTCTGAGTACATCTGACAATATTTTTTATGTTGCATCTAGTACGTTCGTTATATGTGAGAGAATTCAAGTCAAGGTGGAGATTTGTTGGAATGCCTTGAATTTGTTACCTTAGTTAAATTTGTATATGACATATTTAATTATTTATGGTTATTTACGAGTATGGCCCTAGGGTTTAGAGAAATGCACTATATAAACCCTCTAACCCTAAAGGTGCCACTATTCTGTATTTATGTAATATTCACTCTAATAAAACTGTTATCACTCTGCCCTATGGACGTAGCTAACACACTATTAGTGAATCACGTAAATCTGTGTGTCGATTCTCTGCTATTTTACTTTTGTTATATATTTTATTTGTCGATTTTGTAACAAATTGGCATTAGAGCATGCCCCCGTGTAGCCATGTTGGTAAAAATTCTCAGGTGTCGAACAAGATGTAGCCATGGCCAGAGGATTTGTATTTGGTTAAGCCTTCAGACAGGCAGTGTGCTCAAGTGTAATTCGGAGATCATATGACTATTTGAAGGAATGCTCGGTGGTCCTTTGTTCAAGAGGAGGATTGTTGGGAATGCTATCAAAGTCTCACATCGGTTAAATGAGGAGATGATCATGGGTTTATAAGGGAGAATAACTATCTCCAATGATATAAGGTCTTTTGGGTGAAACCAAAAGCAAAGCCATGAGGGTTATGCCCAAAGTGAATAATATCATACCATCGTGGAGAAGAGAGGTCTATTGTCCCTAACAGTTCTACACACCCTTTTTCGGGCATTTGATTTGAAAGAACAAGTGCAAGAGCTTTATTCATTTCGAAAAAAATTGAATCTAGCTAGATTAAAGACCAAACCTTATAAAGTTGTTACTTTTGCTATTTCAATTCTCTTTTATGTACTTTTCTCTTGTTAGCATTTTATTTTATGTTCTTTGCTTTATTATTGGAACAAGTTTTGTATTTCTTCAAGTTTATATTAATATGAGTTTGTTGATTATCTTCACTTTGTATTCATTTATCTTTCATTATGAACTAACCCTTTTCTTGGGATGCAAATATGTGGATACCTTAAAGAAGTTGATCCATATTTTGAGTCACCTTAAATAACAAGCGTTTGATCTCTTTAATTTACAATTCTTCATTTCCTCTGATGATTGATGTACAAATTGGATATTTTTTTAATAAGTTTTAGCCTCATAATTGTTGTAGTAACGATTCAAGGGTACTTTTTGATGTTGGCCATAATAAAACTTTCACACTCTAAATCACTTTATGAATTATTGAAGTCTAAATTCTAACGTCAATTTCTTGAAAAATTGGTCTGATGATTTGTTTTGATTTTTCAAACTATATTTAAATCATCATCGGCATCGCTTGAATCACTAGAATCAAAATTCCAATGTGAATCTTGATATCTTCTTTAATAAAATCGAGCATGAGTGATGTGGTGTTGAAATTCCTCTTTCGAATCACTTGAATCGGAATTTCAGCATTATTTTTGGAAGTAAATTTGACTTTCCTGCCCATACCAACAGCTGGAACTTTTCTTTTGGCACCTTCCTTGATTGGTAATAGTCCATTCTTGCAAAAAAAAAAAAATTAAAACTTTGGTTTCTTCTTTCTTTCCTAGAATTTAAAGAGCTCTCCCTAGTTAGATGTGTGTTGTTCGACAATGAGCACAGCTCACGAAGCTCCCTCTTGTTATCGACATCACCAAGAGTTTTTCGGTCTCCATCAAAGTCTTTTCTATCAATTAAAAGTTATCAGTATAAGACAATTACCCTATTTATAGAGAATTGGAAAGCAACTAATCATAATCCTAATAAACCAAAGAAACTACTCCAATCCTAATAAAACTAAGAAAACTAATCCATCAATTAAGGATTTAACTAAGATATCCTAATTTACTCTAATCTTACTATATCATTACCATTTCTTGGAATAATTTTGGCTCTTACACATAATTATTATTTATTAGCAATTTACTTTTACCCCTTTTGTCTTGAATAGGCTAACAACCCTTCTATACACAACAAAAATAGATATATATAAACCATCGCAACGATTGATGGATAATAGATTTGGTTAATTTCAAGGGGAAAATGAAAAGAAAAAAATTAATAATGAATGACGACATAGGTAAAATATTTATAATAAGTGATATTGGAACTCCAATTTTTTTTATTATTATATGATTGGATTATAATACAATAAATAAAGGAAAGATTATTATAAATAGAAAAAATATCAAACTATTTACAAATATAGAAAAATTTCACTATCAATCAGTAATAGACTCTATTGCGGTTTATCACTAATAGAGAGTAAAAAATTTTTATATTTGTAAATAATTTGACTCATTTTTCTATATTTGAAAACAACTATAAATAAAATATCTATTAAATATCTAGAGTTGATTTAAGATATATCCTTCCAATCCTCACCTTCACACACTTTTTCAAACTAAAGGAAGTTCCTTTTATATGTTTCTTTAAAAAAAAAAAAAATTCCTTTTTTTCCTCTTTTTTTTGATACATAGAAACCAAAGAACACAATAATGGATAGAAACACAAAACAAGGGAGAAGTCAAGCCTTATCCAATTTACTTATAAAACTTTATGGACAATCCACCCGACCCTACAACAGGCAGGCTGCCAAACTTACCCGTAGGATATTAAATCCTAGGTAGGTGGCCACCATGGATTGAACCCACAACCCCTTAGCCCTGGATTGAACCCACAACCCCTTAGCCCTTTGACCCACAACCCCTTAGCCCTTTGACTCTTTTTGGATGTTCCCACTACCACTAGGCCAATCTATGATGATTAATCAATGTCCAAATTGCCCCCACAAACTTTATGATTTCTTCATCATGCATCTTCAATTCAATTCCATTTCAAAATGTAGAGTATATATAATATGATCTTACACCAATTTTAGAATTGAGCGTGGTTTTAATTAGATTTTTGTAGTTTTAAAGTTCTAATTTGATTACTATAATTTGATTTTAATTTTACTTTGATCCATTTTAAGACTTTTAGTTTGGTTTCTTCTTAAGGTTCATTTCACATTACAAATCAACATTATCAATACCTATATATTGATATTATTGAATATGTTTCTTGTTCACTCAGTAATGATATAATATGACAACATGAGCATAACTCAATTGATTAAGATATATGTCTTCGACTAAGAAAGTTAGAGCTTCAAATCTCTCACCCCACTTGTTATTGAACTCAAAAAAAATTTAAAAAACTATGAGGTAATATTTTTTTTCTCTTTTTAACTATGTTAAATTAACTATATTGAGATTTAGAGCCAAGTAAAAAAAATTAAGGAAAAATGAGTTTTTTAATATACATAAAGAAGGATAGGAACTATTACAACACCATAATATATAAAGACTAGATAGGAACTTTTACAACACCAAATTCAAACTAAAACTAAGTCTAACTCATAGATACTAAATTAAAAGAAAAGAGCTAGCAGGGATGGGAGAATCAATTTCTACCCCTAAATTTTAGGAGTTGTATCAATTTAAACACGGAACTAATAATTGTATCGATTTAAATTTTGAACTTTTATTAGTGTATCAATTTATACACTCAATTACGACGTTTGAAGAAATTTACACACGTTTGAGAATTATAATGTATGGATGATTCACAAAGGTAATCGTAATGAATGGTCTAAATTGATTGGCTTATGAAAATTTAAAAATTTAATTATCTCAAATTATAAGTTTCACATGATAACAG
This sequence comes from Lagenaria siceraria, assembly GCA_002890555.2. NCBI lineage: Eukaryota > Viridiplantae > Streptophyta > Magnoliopsida > Cucurbitales > Cucurbitaceae > Lagenaria > Lagenaria siceraria. Next base: position 4,958,452 of record CM016491.1, on the reverse strand, counting down.
TCGAACACAATCTGGAGAAGAATGTAAATTGGTACACTTATGAAAGTTCATAAAAATTGATATAACCCGAAAGCTTAAGAGTATGTAAATTGGTACACTTATGAATTTAAATTGATATAACCCGAAAGCTTAAGAGTATAAATCGATATTTGTCTCGAAGTTCACAAAAACTCAAACAATGTTAACTAAATTCATTGTTTATCCTAAAAACAAAAAGGGTCTAAAGTACTTTTTTAGAAAAAATAAAATGTAGATTTATTTTCTATTTAAGTTGATTTTTTAAGTTTGTTTTCAAATATAGAAAAATGAGTTAAACTATTTATAAATATAGAAAAAATTTACTATTTACCGGTGATAGACTGCAATAGAATTCTATCACAGTTTATCATTGATAGATAGTGAAAATTTTCTATATTTGTAAATAGATTGATATTTTTTCTGTTTATAGTAATTTCTCGACTTTTTAACTGCTTGAAAAAACATGTGTCTACAAAAAAGATGGCATATAAATTTATAGATGAATTTGTAATTCGAGTAAAATGTATAAAATATCCTTCATCGATTTCATATCCTCCTTGAAGTATATTTAAATATCCTATTTAGATTAAGCAAGATTTTACTATAAATATAATTAAAAATGCCAAGTTATCATTCCTACAAAAATGTTGATAAAAATATATAGTATGTTGATGTTGATGAATATTTTTAAAAAATTATAAAACACAACTACTTTGTTAGAAAATATAGTAATTAATAAATATCAATTGGATCATTATTAAAAACTCTCATTCAAACATTAATCATTGAAGTCCTCAAGTAATTAAAGGGAAATATATGGATATTAAAAAAAGGAAGATTTTATTAAAATTAACAATATATACAGTGGAATTAATGTATTGAATTTCTATGGGCTCATATATTCAACCAACATAGAAACAGAAGCTTCAGAACACATCTTCCCAATGGGACCGAGTCGCTTGACTCGGTCCCAAGCCCGAGTTAACTTAGTGAAGTTCCATCTTCCTTCTTCAGCCACAGCAGCTGGAACCGGGCCGTCAACGGCGGCAGCGGTGGGGGAGGAGCCACCTTCGCGGCGGAGTTTGGCCTGTTCGGAAGTCCAGAGGTCTACAAGGCCGGACATGGCGGAGAGTAATAGAATTTAGAGTAAGAAGAAAAAAAGGAAATATTTTTGGAAAACAGAGGAAAATGGGGTATTGAATATATATGAATTGAGAGTTAAGAGTGAGCTTTAAAAATGTGGATCTGTGTGCTTCACAAACTGTTGATTTTGTTGGTTTTGGTTTTTTTTTTTTTTTTTTTAATTATTATTTGTTTGTTTTTTTTTTTTTAATTTTTTAATTTGTTAATTCTATTCTGTGGGAATTGAGAAGTGGGATTCCTCATTTCTCCCACAGGAAGAGACTAAACCACTTGCTTGTGGATTCCTTCACTTCAAAATTTCCATTATTGTTGTCAATTGGAATGTTCAAATGAAAATTTGAGTTTTTTTTTTTAAATGATTTTCTAAAAATAGTTTTTCTTGTATAAAGAGTAGAAGAGCATGGGATTAGGTTGAAGATAAAAAAAATTAATTTTAAAAAATAGTTAACCACATGGCAACTTGTAGTTGGACAATTGAGTGAAGTGTAGGTGCAACCCGAGGAAATTTTCTAGTACTTCCGTGGTATTATACTCTTTGTGTTCACACTATAAATTTTTGTGGACTTCACATTGATGTTAGTGGGCCTCATCTTATTTTTAAAAGTGTATTGATGTGGTACACAATAAATAGACTACTAAAGTATAGAAATTTTTTTCGTGCAACCTGGATGGTGCAAGTATTTTTCAAATTAAATTGCCTTCCTTTAGAGATTTTTTCTTCACTTTTGATTTTGATGGTAATGTTTTTTTTAATAGATTTGGAGTTGAATGTTATTTAGCAATAAGATAGACTTTTTAAAAAGGTTAAATTTTATTTTAGTCTCTATTTTTAGGTTTCATTCCATTTTTATTCATGTTCAAATTTTGTCCTTGTACTTTGAATAAATAGTAAAATTAGTACTTGATGGTAGTCTATTGTTGATTTGTTTTCTAAAAAAAAAAATTGTATTAGCGATCTCATTATATATTTTGAACATATATACTCAATGGTGTTTTTCTCTTACAAAAAAAATATATTGTTATTATTTAGGGAAATTTTTACAAATAGAAAAAATGTCAAACTATTTACAGAAAATAGCATAAAAAATACTGATAGACATTGATAGACTTCTATCAGCATGTATCAGCAATAGACTTCTATCATTTCTATCACTGATACTATCAGCGTCTATCACAACTATCTAAAAAATTTGCTATTTTGTGTAAATAGTTTTTCTTGTTTTTCTATTTTTAAAAAATCTCCTATTATTTAACCAAATTTGATTATAAACAATTAACTTTAAATAACTAAACTTAAGGTTTATGGCAAGTACAACAACTAAATTTAGACAATTAAATTACATAAACTAAAATAAAATGAAATCTAAAATACAAGACCATACTAAAATGATATTTTGACCTTTTAAATATATATGGCATAAGTTTTAGAAAAAATTACCGTTTTGGTCCTTAAGTTTTTAAAATAAACATTTTTACTTACTAAGTTTTGTGAAATAGATTTAAAAAGCTTTTCTATTACCAGAATTGTTAAACTCCAACAAAAAATTAATTAAGGGAATGATCTAGCAAGAGGATTGGGAAAGAATTATATTTTTAATATTTCCCTCGTCTCTCTCATCTCTTTTTCTCTCTTGATATCTCCATTCTGATCCCCCTCTCTTCCGGTGATTTCATTTTCGGTGTTATTATTATTAAATATTATTTTAGTCTATATATTTTTAAGTTTCGTTCCATTTTAGTTCACATAAACTTCCAAATATTCTTGATGTTAGTCTATTGTTGATTTATTAAAAACAATAATAATAATAATAAATTAATTAATTAATAAAAACTGATTTAACAATCTCGTTATATATTTTGAGAGGTCTTTTCTTCCCTGAAAAATATTGTTATTATTTAACTAAATTTGATTATAAGCAATTAACTTCAAATGACTTTGAGAGACAGAGACTAAACTTACAATTTATTGAAAACACATTAACTAAATTTAAACAATTAAAAGTACATAAACTAAAATAGAATGAAATCTAAAATACAAGATCATACTAAAATGATATTTTAACCTTTTATAGATATATATATATGCCATAATTTTTAAGTAGCTAAGTATTTCGATGAGGAATGAAATTTGAAGCACAATTTGTACTGAAACTGACCAATATTTTCATTAATACCATACATCGACACGGTTACTTAACGTCAAACTAATCTTTTAAGTAACTAATATTTTGGAAAACTAATCGTAGGGGTGCACGGAAAATCAAAAAACCAATAAATCGAATCAAACCAAATCAATTCTCACAAAGAGTGATAAACTATCATATGACATTTACATAACAGGGAGCCGTCCACATTTACATTCCAATTTTCACAGTGAGTGATAAAGTATATAACCTATTTGAATGGCTGAATCATTTTCCTAACTTATACAATAATTCATACATTATTCGTCGATTTCTCATCTGAGGAATTGACATTCTACCTCCTTTGGAATATCAACGTCGAGAATAGCTCGTTACCAAGAACCCCAAACTCCTCAGCATCGACTTTGCAAAATTCCCAAATAAGCCTCAGATGCCAAATGGAGTAGAGCTTGGTTCCATTTTCAAATAACTTCGAAGCCCCTGTGGTATCCCATATTACCTGCCCTCTGCCTTGCGTGGGGCAGCATATTGGAACGTGAAGAATGTTCAACACTCTTCGGAAGCTTCCTCGATGGTTCACATGCACAGCTCAAAGATGGAAATGGGAAGAAGGATCCTTAAACCAGCTTTTCGAGCAATCGCTGTCAGTTTCTTGCCCATTGTAGACTGAAGAATCCATAAAATGAAATGAATCCAGCCATAGGGCGTACCGATGTAGCAAATGAGAGATCCCGCATGGTGGTAATTTTGAACATACCCCAGCATGTCCTTCCAAGTTATGGATTAATGAATCTGGTGCCAGTCAATCTCGAAGAACATCTCTTAATCATCCATCAGTACAGGTACCCAAGATTCCTTGGTCTTCAGATTTCAAATCCATGGAGTCCAACCTTCATACATGTTGCACAGATTGTCTACACTCGTTGCTTGCTTAAGTAGATAATCCACTTGCTCAGTAATGCTAAGTTCTCTGTCAGTTAAAAAGATAGTTAGAAATCCAGCATAGAGATTGTCAACAGCTCCAAGTTAAGAGTAGGTACCTGTTATCAACATGGTCTAGTCCATTGAGTTTCATCTCAACACGCCGTAAAACAGACATTGCATATGCATTTCTACCTGAGAAAACCATAACACAAGACTTAACAACTTTTGGAATGAAATATGCAATGCCGGGACAATTCAGTTTTCCCTCTGCATGCGAAGAAGCTCATATACAAGAAAATTGTGCTGACTTTCCAATAATCAAAAGCAACTTACTGTATCCGAAAACAAAGCAAGGATCTGAGCCTAATTTATATGCAATAAACAACACTAGTGATGAATGGTTTCATATGCATTAGAGTAGCCACACTACTAGCCTTACAATAGAAACAAAACAACCTCATAATATTTTTAGTGGGTTTAGTTTCTGTTAGGCCCCCAATTATTAATACTTATGTTAAGATGGGTAGAAGTGGTAATTCACCGCGTAGTAGTTAGTGTTGTTAGCTGTTTATATTTGCGTTAGTCCTTGTATTTTGGGTTATGTTACCTTTTGTATTATCTGGTGATAGTATCAAAGCAAGGAGAGCTCCACCCTCTCAAAATGGTGTGAACTTTGTATTTTGAGATCGTGGTAATATATGGTGACTCGTGGAGATTCCTTATATTTGTATTCTTGCGATAGTTTTACCTTCTAAAATAGCTAATTCCCCTATCCAAATATCTATATTTTAAAATAATAAGAACATTAAGAACATTGATCAATAAATAAAACAGGTCATCCTTATGTAGAGTGTCGAGCTATAATATGCTAGATACAGCACAACAAAACCAAACTCGGAAAAAAAAACAACAAAAACAAAACAAAATAAAAGAACAAAAAAAATATTTTTTTGGTCCCTAGGTTTTGAATCCAATTTCCATTTGATCACAAAGATGTCAAAATGTTACACTTTGACTTCTAAGTTGCGAGTTTAATTTATTTGGTCCTTAGATTTCAAAATGTTGCATATTTAACCTTGAGTTTTGAGTTTTGTTTCAATTTGGTCCCTAGGGCTTCAAGATTTACACTTTAGCCTTGATTTTTCACTAAATACTCCCTTTCAGTCTTGGTGTTAACCACACCCACGAGCAATACTTTGAAAGGAGAATCCTGAGAATGGCTATTTTCCCCAAATGTGGGATCTTTGTTGTGAAATCAATGAACTAGTCAACCATATTTTTCTAGAATGTACTTCTACTCAAAGGTCTGTGGTACAAGCTATTTCGTTGTTTGACTTCCATAAAGGTGTTTAGCTGCTTTCATATCTCAGGTAGCAAGTAGCAACAAGCAGGCTAAAAAGTCTGAAGGAGATATTCTCCAAGAATCAAACTCAATTCTTTATTATTTAGAACTCAAGGACACAGTTGTACAACCTATAGAATAGATTCTGTTCAAGTAAGGTCGTCAAACTCAATTCTTTATTATATAATTCAAAGGTTGTAGAATACATGGGAGGGGTTCCCTATTTATGGGTAACTGAAACAGATGGTAAAAAGGACTAACCTAGGAATTACCTAAGATTAACCTAATTCTCCCTATATCACCTTTTTGAGGATTGCCATTACAGCTCTCTGGGAATGGTTGAGAAATAAAAGAACCTTTTAGGACATTGAGAGAAGGTGGGAAAATGCCTGGGAGTATAGTTTTCTAACTTCTTGGAATACTCTCTCAAACTTTTGCCATGATTACCATGTTCTTAAACAGCAGCTAAGTGGAATAGTTTTCGTAATCCATTTTCTTGAGGTTTTTGAAGATAGTGCATTCTACTCATCCTTCTTTTCTTTTTCTTTTTTCTTTTCTTGAAGTTCATTCATTCAATTCAGTGGTTTGGATTATGTTGAGGAAATTGTGACAACTTGGTGAAAATACTCTTGCTTTTTGAATTAAGGGGTTTATTCTCTGGAAATTGAACTATGAAGCCTTTCAAGACTTCTGAAGGAGGGTTCAATCCTCTTTCATTACTGACACTGCCTGACAAGTAATATCTTATCTCATACAGTTGATGATTGAAAAATCTCCTACACAACATAAATATCAATTAATGCAGCAGTGGAAACTCAAACTTAGGGATTAAGGATATTAGATATGTAGACCTGAGTGAAGGTACTTTACTTACCCCTGCTTGCACGACTCCAAGCAGCCTTCTGAGCTGGGGGAGCCTCTTGATTTTCATCTTCTAATCTCTTATCTGATGAGGTTACACCACTTTCCTCCCCCAGCTTTTCAACATTCTCAGTCAATGAATATGATGCAATAGCAGGAACTTCAATAGATTCGTCAGCTGGTGTTGCAACAATTTGTATTCCCCCATTCAACTCATGGGTTGATAACTTCCTAAAACAGGTTTCGCTGCCATCTGTGGATTTTGATTCTGACTCCTCTAAACGTAAAATTTTTCCAATGTCAGTTTGAGAAAATGAGGTAATTTTTGGATAAACTATAGCTTCTCTGTTACTAGAACCATTATAATTTGGACCCATATCCTCTGTTAGGTCATTGGAGCTATCTGGAAAGCTACCAGTGGTGATGCCAGACCCAGAGCTGCTGCTGCAGAAACTACCAGGTGGAGATAACCATTCTTTATCTTGCAAAGAAAGTCTGGTAATATCAGGGATATCTCTGCTACTCCCACTATCAGACAAGGAGAGGCTCTCTCTCTCCTTTTCGAAGTCAACTGCATCCACTTCACTATTGAACTGAGACCTAGTTATGTGAATTCCCTCTGACTTTATTTCCTGGCTTTCTCCTAGTCCTTCAAGAGCCTGAAAAATAGATTTCACATTTGGAGGAAATTCAGCAACGTCGGAAGTATTGTATGATAATTCATGAAATCAACAAGCTGAACTATAGACTCCATTCATACTTTATGAAGATTTCCAGCATGGAGACTTGCGGTTCGTGCAAGCTTGGTAAACATGGAATACAGACCCTTCACAGACAATGTAAGAGAAGGAACCAAAGGCTTGAACATCTGACAGGCCTCCCTAATTCTCAAACAATAGGACTGATATATAGCTTGTCCATGTATAGGTGATATTTCCATCTTGATCTCTCTTTCTCTTGCCATAGCATCAATCATGGCAGCAACATCCTTGGACAACATTGCCTCAAGGGGAAGGAGGACTGAATTTGCCTGCTTAAGAAGTGAAACAATAAGCATACAAAGAGGTGGTATGGGAAATACCTTGACCAGTATCAATCCACATGCGGAATGTTATCAGGTGACTACATTTGGAAGCAGAATACTCTATCATGCTCTTGCATCATGATTGTCTAAATTAAATAGACTGGGATTTAGTGGCATAAAATGAGAGATCAAAATACCTTTGCAATGTCTTCAATAAGTCGACGGTGAATTACAGCAGCCTCCTTTCCCAAATTATGAACATCGTGCAGATCTTCTGTTATTGCTAGTACCTACAGGAAATGTAGAAATATTAGCTGCATTTGAAAATGAATACAAAATGCAGTTTGTCATATTATTGACTTCCCATATTGACAATACTTTCTTTTTTTTTTTAACATGTCGTCTGAGTGATTCGAACCTTGACCTCTTGAATAGAAGGTATATGCCTAAACCATTTGACTTGTGTTCATATTGGTCTCACGTTGACCATAGTTATCATCTTCCATACAAGAGATTAGTGGAATTTAAACCTACAAAGATATTTTTTTGATACATAGAATAATGTCTCCATTTAATTTTATATGAATTGATGCCAAACAAAGATATGATCAAAGTTGATTCAAATCAATTGAGCTAGGTTCAGGTTGGTCATGCCCCATGTTAACCATACATATCATCTTCTATAAAAGAGATTAGTGAAATTGAAGCCTGCAAAGAATTTTTCTGATTGGCAGACTAAAGTGTCTTCATTTAATTTTATATGTACTGATGGCAAGCAGAGAAACAGTCAAAGCTAACTCAAATGGTTATGTGCCGCTAATAATAAACATTGGAAGATTTAAAGGTACATATAGGGATAAAATTGAAAAATAAAATTCCATTGGATCAATCATCAAATGGGAAAAGAAATTAGGGTATAGTCAAAGTGACTTATAATAGAAATAACAAAGTACTAATTTTTCCTTCTAAATTTGGGGTTTAACCAATTTAATCACTAATGACCGTACAAGGAAATAAATAATTAAATATTTAATAAGTACCAAGGATTATAACATAAAAGCAAGTAAATTATTAACCATCTTTCACCAATTTACTTCTAAATTTTAGTATCATTGTCAGTTTGTTAAGAATGAGTATAACGCATAAATCAAAAATTTTTAATTATTTAATGATAATTATACTAGGAACCTTGGCTTATGGTGTCTTTCTCCTACAAATGTTCGTTTCTCCATTTCATCATTTTTACTCTTGTATCCTATTTTTGCTGCTATACGGATTTGACCAGCAAAAGTCTTAAAAAGCTTGAATTTTGGATTGTCTCGAAGGGAAGGTTACAACCAATGGTATATTGAAGAAGAGATTTCTCACTTTTCTGCTTACCTCTTCAGCTTTATTGTTAATGTGATTGCAAAGGAGATGAGAATTTTGTTTTTCAAAGTTACAATATATCATAGAAAACAAAAATCTATTCAGGTTATTACAATCATGTTGATTGCCGATTGGACTTTGACTAGAATTTCTCGAACAAAATTTTGCAAGAGGCAGGCTTTGGATACAAGTGAAGATCTTGAATCCGAAACTGTACTTGCATTAATACGTTAGATACCTAATCCTTGTTAATTGCGTTCAGAGATTTGAGACAGGACAACCCTCTTTCTCCCTTTCTCTTTTTGCTTGTGGTGGGTATTATAAGTTGAATTATATCTCAAGGGATGGGGGGTAACATTCTTGAGGATTTCTAGGTGGGTAGAGATAAGTTGCCTTGATCTCATTTCCTGTTTGCTGACTATTATCTTTTTCTACTCGGAGAATGAGGATTCCTTTATTAATCAGTTCTTGCTTTTTTTCAAACCGTTTCTAAATCACCAATTGACCCAAAAACTTAAACTGATGAGTGAAGGTAAATTTAATATTATATCATATAACATTCTTCCTCGCTTGTGGGCTTTAAATATGTAGAAGACCCAACAAGTGGAAATCAATATTAATTGGGGAGGAAATAACAAGTCTAAACACAGGACCTTCTACACCACCTGCTCTAATACCATGTTAAATCACCGATTGACCCAAAAACTTATGCTGGTGGGTTAAGGTAAATTTGTGTACCAATAAAATTTTGTTTGGCAAGTCTTCATGGCATGGCAAGGTAATACCATGGATCCGATCCTAAAAAGGTCATTTTGCTTGATAGGCCCACAGTGTTGTATTCTTTGTAGGGAAGTAGCTGAGGACCTCAACCATTTCTACCATTCTATGGATGTGAGATATCACTTGGTTGGCATAGAGCTTTTTTCTTTTTTTTGAACAGAAATAAAAATTTTCATTGATGAAATGAAAAGAGTCTAATGCTCACAGTACAAGAAACATAAGAGCTAAGAAACAACATTACAAAGGGCTATTTTTTTCAATCCTTTGGTCTTAACCTGGCCTAGTCTAGAGATTATAGCTCCATGTTGGAGAAGTTTATGCTTACCCACCTTTTCATAATAAGGCTCGTTATTTTGTGGCTTGCTGGCATTTGCACTATTCTATGGGACCTTGGCGGTAAGAGGAACAATAGAGATTTTAGAAGGGTTGAGATCTCCTGGAGGAGGTTTGTTCCCTTGCTGAGCTCCGTGTCTACTTTTGGACCATGGGGTGTACAATTTTTTTTGTAATTACCCTTAGGTCTTATTTCATTTGATTGGAGCTCTTTTCTATTTTAGTTTGGCATTGGCTCCTTTTCACTTTCTCATAAAACGAAAAAAAAAAAAAAAAATAGAACATCTTTTAATGGGCATTCATGATATCATTTGGAACAATCAGAAATATAAAAATAACAGTTTTCAAAGAAAATGCTGAAGATGTATCTATGTTTTGCAAAAAAACTATCTTTAGTGTAGTGTCTTTTTGTAGCTATTTAATAATATACACTTTTACGGGTGTTCTCGGTTCAGTTTGCCAAACTGAAACAAAATTTTCAGTTTTGGATATATACCAAACCGAACTGAACCATTTGTTTGGTTTGAACTGAACCACAAAAAATTCGGTTTGGTTTTATATATTTTTTTTCTCAAAAATATATATGCATATATGTACATATATATTTTTTGTATATACACATATATATGCATATGTATGTACATATGTATATGTATATCTCTATATATACATACATATATATATGTATTTTTTTATTATTTTATTTCATTGAGAAAAAATAAAGAAAACAAGGGCATACAAAAAACTCCACTAAAGAAAGGGTTTCCAACTAGGTAAGGTATTGTATGGGGAATAATTACAAAAAGTTTTCGAAATCAAAGCCCAAATAGAAGCATATGTATGTACATATGTGTGTGTGTATATAAAACAGTTCGGTTGAGTTTTGGATCAATTTTCAAATCCAAAACCAAATCGAATTTACGATTCATTTCGGTTTGGTTAGTTTTAGTGTTCACCCCTACCCTTCATTATAAAAGGATTGATTATTGTGTGTTGTAAGCATGGTCTAGGTGCCTTTTAGGACTTGCTGATTCACTTTTGAAGGAACATCCTGACAACAAATCCAGAAATATTGCTGCGACAAAATCACATCAAATCATATCTAAAGCTTTATAGATATATCGAGTTACCTCTTCAAGCATGGAACCACACTCAGAGGTCAAAGCAGTGTGGTTCCTTGAGACACTACCAAATGCTGAGAGTGCAACACTTGATTCATATGCACAATCTCTCATACTGAGAAGAGTGCTTTGTAAATCACCTACAAAGACAGCCAATATGTTCATGCAATTAGTAAAAGGTATTGAAAATAATGTATGCAAGGATATTTTTGGTACATAAACCATACAGATAAAAACTTGTGCATGTCAAATGTCAAATGAGGAAAATGTGTAATGCTTGTGTATATATGGATATGCTAGCTCAGCTTAAATAATAGAAAGATGCACGACCTGAAGCAGACTTCACTTTAAGAGAGGCAATGCGAAGACTATTGGTTGCAGAGTATAATTCGTTTGAGGCAGCCTCCATGCTTCTTTCTGCAAGCTTCCATTCTTGTTCAGTACCTAGTACAGGACCGCAAAGAATAAGGAATCATCATTTAACCTAAAAGATATGGATTTCCTTATTGGGGCCCAGGTATCATTTTTAAAGAAACAAGTTCTACCTTGAAGAAGAAGAAGGAAAAAAAAAAAAAAAAAAAAAAACATTCAATCTAAAAACAAAACTTTGGGGCACAATTCTAAAAATAAAAATATATCTTTCATTTAAGTACTAAACTTTCACTTTATAACTATCTAAAGCTTTATAATGAACCATATATATCTTCAGAACCTCTATATTTCAACCATAATCATTATACTATTCTGAATTTCATAAAATTTAAAATATCTAAACAATTTTTCTATAGAACCAAAAGGGCTTGAATAGTGCAATGAGACAACATCAACATAAAAGAGAAAAGCTTGCTCACGGGCAAAGGAGTGATAAGAAACATCCAGTCTTGTTATTGCGTTCAAGTAAGCTTGCTGCCATGCCCTGCTATCGCCGTCTGTACTAAAAGCATGATCCCCTGGAAATTGAAGCATGCCATCTCTTGATGCTTCAAATTCCAATATAGACATGCAAATCTTAATAATATCTGATACCTTTTCTCTAGTTTCCCATAACAACTGCCTCCGCCTCAAGATATGGTCATGGAATTGAGGAGGAATCCCTGAAGCTTTAGAAGTATTTATCACCGGACCAGTATTTGGGCCACCACAAGCCCACCCCATTGCTCTCTCCAGCTGTGCTTCAGCTGTAAGAGAGCCTCGCTCACAAGCTTCTAGGCCTTCAATTGACTTGGCTATCTTTGAAGCAGCTGATTGCAAACTTCCCAGCAATTCAGATCGGCTAAGGTCTAGAATAATAGGGTATAACCTATCCTCAACAGAGAGAAATTTTTGCAAGGTGGCCCGATTAAATTGTGATGGAGTCAAACTGATGTCATGTAACCACTCCATTTGAATAATTTCCAGACTAGTCTTTTGAAGAGTTTCTTTGAGATCATTCATCTGCCTTCTCATAAGTGAAGCTGCAGACCTTGCTGCTCTGGCAGTTTCATGTACATTGCAATGTTCCTGAAGCATGTATCGGATCCTCTCAATAAATTCAAAATCTTTAATTTGTTCATCATGGTGTTCACGGAAATTGTCTTTTCTTGCCTCCAGTGGCTTTAAATGTTCCCTTTCTTTATCTAGCCAAGCCAATAATGCAGGAACACCCCGTTCTTTAAGGTATCTAAAAATATATTCTTGAAGCTGAAGCTCAAGTTTCTTCTTCATAACATTAAAGAGCTGATCAAATCCAAAATTTTGATCCACGGCTGAAGCAATTTCATGTATGCATGAATCGAGGAAAGAATCCACGACACAAATTTTCCAAATAAAGAAAGAATGACTGCTCAACAGGCCACCAAACCTCCAAATATATTCAGATATTGGGTACCCAGAACTCACCATATCTGACAATGTAGGAATCCCATTTGAGATAGATGCAAAGGAAATTCCAGAGGAAGACCAGAGTTCATCAATAGATTCCAGTTCAGAGAATGGTTTAACTAATTTGGCCAATAAGGTGTTGCCTTTTGTAAAAGCCTCCTTCTCCACTGCAGCACTGATAAGAGATTGAAATTGGCATTCTGATGAAGCCAATGCATGTACTAAATTAGCTTCCCTCTTTGCAAGAGACGAGCTACGTACATCTCTCTGGTTCCATGTTTGATGGAGTTGATGCAGTTCTGCCCTGCAAGCTTCCTCCTCTGAAGCAAGCTCCTCGGCCTCCTCCCAAGAGAGATGATCCCTGCCCTTTACAGCAGCTTCCTCAAGAGCCAGCTGCTGCTCTGTAATGAGGCCAACATTGATAAAATAATTTTTTTCCAATTCAATTAACGAAGACTTCTCTAATTGAACCTCCAGAAACTGTTCTAGTGCTGTATCAATTGAACCCCGAATTTGTGAGACCAGTCCAAATGCATCCATAACTTCTGAATTCACCGAAATAGCAGATCTAATTATATCAGGTAGAACAGCCTCAGTCATTTTCCCTATCAGATCTTTGAAAGAAGACAACATGACAGTAAAAGTGGAAGTCCAATTTCTATGAGAATGATTCCTATGCCAATTTTTATTTTTGTTTTCAATGCTCAGCACCTTATCATCAATCGAGTCCAGTAATTCAGTATGGAACTCTGACAAAAGCACACATTTCTCCACTTGCTCTTCTAGATTGGAGAAAACAACATTAAAATCATGAGATGGAGTTTTATTCACTAGTATCCCATCATTCTTATCACTAAAAATGTCCAGTAATTTTCCCCTTGCCTCACAATATAAAATATCCAGAGCAACGTTAATACTAGATAGTAGCTTTTCCTTTTTCTCCTTTTCTGCCACAAGCTCAACCTGCATGTTGATGTCCTTTTTCCCATCATGTGTAAGTCGTCCCATCTGGAGAGATGGAATAGCTTCTCTCCTTACAAGGCCAGCAGCCGCTATATATTTCATAAAAGTTGATAGAAGGCGATCCTTAGCTTTCAATTCAGTTTCTGTACCAATAGAGGTCATGAGCTCAGTACACTCTTCTTCAATTTTTGCAATTTCCTTAGCGTACTTCTCCACTTGAACACACATATTGTCATGACTGACTTGTACAGAATCAAAATTATTATCGTTTACTTTCATCATAAGTTCAGTAGCCTGTCTTCTAGCGAGTGAAATAATATCGGAGGAGAGGGCATTCTTAGATAATTGTAAAGCCTGAGCCCAGCCATGAACTACACTAGTTGTTACATAGTTTAGAGGAAGAAATCTCTGCAAAGAAACAGAATAAACTTGAATTGTAGTTATAGCAGAAGAAAGTCCATCGCTTAGTGCAGCTATAAGCTGAGAAATCTCCCTATCTATATCATGGCATTGCACTTGTGTGGGCTCAGGAACAACTGTCAATGGAACTCCAGCCACCGTAACGGCAGCTATAAGTGACAAAGCTTCTCCAACTGCTCTCAGATTCAAACAAGTGTCTACTTCTGGAATCATATTGCTCCTTAAATTATCAAGGATTCTTCCATGTTGCTCAATCCAGGTTGATGCCTCTTGAGCTTTCTCAGAAACAATAGCCTTACCTTGAGCAAGCTCTCGAGCCTGCATCTCAAATAGTGTACGAACTTTCTCTGCATTAGATGTTGCATCAGCAACAACTGACTTGGCTGATGTTTCACGCAAAACTATGTTTGATCTTTCTTGTTCAGCTTGATAAAAGAGCGTAGAGGCAAGCTCATAGTGATTTAGGACATTCGCAAACCCCTGGTATAGATTATTTGGTTGAGAGAAATTCATAGAAGCAACAAATGAAGATGGCAGAAAATCGGGAAGTTATAAACAAGATACAAGTGTCAAGCAGTACCTCAAGAGAAGACTCAGCAGCAGGTAGGGCAGCCAATAAAAGATCATGATGCTCCTGAAAAATGTTAGACAGAGTTATAATGAGTTTGTACGTGCAAAATTTAGTAAACATAAACTCAAGATATTTTAATTCTTTTAAATTTGAAGACTTATAATGGAACCTAGGTTAGTATTAGATTCCACAATTCAATAACTCATCTATTGTACAGTAATAAGTCCAAATTTTATGTTTTTTGATCACTGATTTCTGAGTGAATAAAGCATTTACCAACATGGAATGAAACTTTTCTGAACAATTAGAAATGAGGTCGAAATATTAAGAACTTTCAAGGTGTGGTTGAGATAATTCCATCTTTGAAGTCAGGAAACAGGTATCCGTATATAATAGCAAACATCAAATAACTTGACTTGAAGCATGTCATAGACATGGCTTACAAATCTATATTATTAGTTCTTAAGGAAGTTAGATGGTCGTGGTCCTGAATCCCTCCCAGCATAATCAATATTCTTGCAGTCTTCTATTCACATTCTCTCTTTCTCTTTTTCTCCCCATACAAATACCTCTCTCCGTGTTAACTTAATACTAACAGCAATAACAAACTACTGCCTCCAAGGACTCTTTTATTGTCGGTATGACCTACATGATCTCCATTGAAACTAGCCAACATTATCCGTCAATCAAATGATTGGCTCAACAGCATCTGGCTGATTGGTCCTCTTCTTCCCACACCTTTTATAGGTGAACTTGATTGGTGGTTTATAAGCATAAATAAAACAGAAATACTAGCAGAAAAGACAATAATCAAAGAGAGAGGGAAATAGAAATAAAACAATTATCATTCAATGAAAATTATTAGAACCTGCAAGGGGACACGAATTTCCTGCACACGAGATGCAAATAAACTCAAGCTAACAGCCAGCTCCATGCCTCTTCTTTCTTCACCACCTATAGTGGCATCATCATGGAAATCACCACGTGTCCATTCCACAAGAGGATCCCACACAAAAACTTCTAGCAGCATTAGGAGTATATCTTTGTTCTTTCTCAGAACTTCTAGCACAGCCTCACAGTTTGCTCTGAAGGTCCCTTCTATTCCTGTCAGTCCTAAAGCTGCTTCCATAGTTTGGGTGAGACGAAAGGGAACAATCTCTGGAACTTTCAGTTTCTGCCCTTTATCAAAACAAACATTATAGTCAATATGTACAACATCTCCAGTAGAGAAATCCATAAGAATATTATCCAGATGTCTATCGCCTAAGCCCAAGATGTGTCCCACCATACTCATTGCTGCGACACTTCCAGCATACCTGAGTAGAGAACAAATTAGATCTTGCAAGACTAGAAAACTGATTATGCCTTTGATAACCTAAAAATTTCTGTATGCAAGGCCAACAATCGTCCTTAAATAAAATCAGGCCGAAAATACATACCGTAGTATATAGGAAAGTAGTTCAAAAAAGAAGTATATAGAAAAATAGACAAGGACCCTTTGGGAAAAAAATAGAACAAGGAGAAGAAAGAAGCAGAAAAGAGAAAAGGACAATTATACCTTTGATAACCTAAAAATTTCTATACGCAAGCATAAGCAACACTACTTTTTTGCCAATTAGCCCTTTGTTTGTATGTGACAGAACGAGAGTTAGGGCCCATTTAGATTGACTTGAGAAAAAAGTGTTTTTAAAAAAACTCACTTTTATTTAAACTCTTTTGATAAAAATTGTTTAAAATATACTTCAAAATCTATTTTGAGTGGTTGCCAAACATTCCAATTTTTCCAAAATGACTTATTTTTTAAATTAAACACTTGAAAATATATTTCAAACACACCCTTAATCAATGGAATGAAACTACAATATGAAGCAAAATAATTATACCTTTTTAATTTCAAACTGAAAGCTTTGAATCCTTCACTAGCACACCAGAGTTCTTGATAAAGAAGTTGTCTCGGAACCTCCTTCATAAGATCCAAAAGAACTTTACGTTTGACTTCATGGGGCCAATCTCTACGTGAAATCACTCTCCTTATGCCTTTCTCTTTGAGTGCCGGTATGATTTTACCATAAAACATATCGCTCGGACGTGGAAGCTGTGGAGGAACAGAACTTTTCAAATTGCTAGCACCAACTGCTGAGAGTTGTGCCACCTGGACACGGTGTTGCCATGACTTGAATACAGTATATACACTCATCACATTGTTTACCCATTGGATGAGACCAGCTCTACCACTAATTGGAGTTACAGAATAATAGCGAATGGAGAGAGATTGACCATATGTTGAATGAGACGAATACAAAAAACTATTGATAGCTTGCAGCATTTGCATGATTCTAGCATCAAGTCGCAGATCCTCTCTACCTTTTAAGAGATATGTGTAGGTTTCACCATCAGAACCCAGTATTACAAGCTTTTTAGGTTTTGTCTTTGTGGACAAGATAGTAACTTGCTCTGAGAAAGAACCAATTGTAACGGTTCCTGAAAGATTAGAGCCAATGCTTCTATCAGATTCTGAATATATAACATTCTTCTCAAAACCAGGCATTGGTACGTCAGATGATGATAACAAAGTTAACTTAGGTGCAACTTCTTTTAAAGAAATTGATGACTTTCTCTGATAAGATGCCAAAGATGCTGCAATATCATCAAATGGCCGCCATACATCAACAAGTGCAGCAGCAGAGGCTGGAGGATTCTTGAAGGTAAAAATAGCTGATTTCAGCTGTTCTTTATACTCTTCATGAAACCAGGTTTCATGGGGCGTTTCAGGTTTTCGAGATGTTGAAGCCAAACGACGCTCCAAAGCCACTACAATGGGGGCCATCATGGCTGAGTACTTGGCAGAATTTATCTTGTCTTTCTCACTCTGGCTGAGGGTGACATTTGCAGCAATTCGAGCAGCTTCTTCCTTGAGTACATTTATGCGTCTCATGACATCTGCAAAATAAAACCAGACTTCCGAATGTTTTGCTTTGTATAAGAAAAAAAAATCAACAAAATTTTCAATAAGTTACAAATTGGCATTTTTCTTTATTCAAGGAGACAGTTGTACAACATATAGTGTTCAAGTAGCATAAACTCTTGTAAGTCTGCCTTTAGGAGCCTTGCTTGCAAGCCCATAAACTCTGCTCTGATTAGGCTTATATGGAAACATGACAGCCATAAGAAATTTAAAGTTTTCCTTTGGTCTTTAGCCCATAGAAGTTTGAATACTTATGATAGACTCCAAAGGAAGTTTAGAAGGTAGTCTTTATCCCCTTCGGGGTGCAAAATGTGCTTGAAAGAGGCAGAAGACCTTGACCACCTCTTTTTGCATTGTAATTTTGCTAATCAAGCTCAGAACTACCTAGCCGGAAAGCTGGGTTTACAGTTGTGTCTCCCTAAAAACATTGACGACTGGATGTTGGAAGGCCTTGCTGCTTGGAATCTGAAGAAAAAGGCCAAAGTGGAGGGTAGTTGCACCTTTAGAGCAGTTTTCTGGCTTATTTGGAAGGAAAGAAACTCTAGTCTAGAACCTTTGAAGATAAGTCTTCTACACCTTTTAGCTTTTTTGTGATAGCATACAAAATACGGCCGATATCTACAGCATTTTGATGATTATTAGTGATTGGAAGACCCTCCTTGTATAGCTCTCTTTGGGGGTTGTCTCAACCCCACCCCTAGGCTGTTGCGCTTTTCTGAATATATCTTTGTTGTTTCTTATTAAAAAAATTGTTCAAGTAAACTCATAATTTACAAATTGGTATTCTTCTTGGACGTTACAACATGCCAAGGTGAAGATGCTAGTTACAATATGTCGCAGCAACTACTTGGCTCAGGAAATTCGGTAATAACAGAAACTTTAGTAAATCATAGAGCAGGTATGATATCCCTGAGTCTCCGCACCTATAGGTCAAATTTGGCATCTAACTTTCACGTGAAAGGACAATTATGGTCAAACTTGAGGTTATATTTAATATGGTGAATTGGCAACCAAAAACCAATTTCTGCATTAGATAATATATGTTAGGTAAAAGTGCCATTATGTGCATTTAAAATCATGTTTCTCACCTGTCTGAAGATCTTGAAGTGTGCTGAGCCATAGCTCTTCCCAAAGTACAGTTACATTTTCCAGCTCTTTTATCATCAATTGAACATCTTCAATCAATTTTGGATAATGCTCTTTCTGCAGGTATCATAAGCACGTTTCAACAATCTTGCTTTTCAACTGTAACCATGAATTTATTGATTCAAAGCAATAACATTTCCAACAATCATGCACCATGCAGTTAGAAAGTTTCTCATATTTAAATGGAAACAGGCACCCGTATTTGCATTTTGCTAGGCAGTATCATCGGCAAAATATTAAAAGGAGATATTTCTCTACATGATTCATCAAATCTAAAGCAGTCAATGATTTTTTACATATAAGGAGCCTACCATCATTCAAGAATATATTCAGAGTAGAAATATGAAAGGAACTCCTACCTTAAATAGAAAAACTAAAGGTAAACACCACAACTAGTTTTTTTCTAAAAGAAAACGAAACTTTTCATTAAATAAATGAAAAGAGACTAACGCTCAAAGTACGATACAAACAAAAGGAAAGAGAAAAAACAGCCATAACAATAGACAATACAAACTGGGATGAGTTCAAGAATCCAAATTTTTTTTTTTTCTTAGATGTATACTCTTCAACCGCTTCATCAGCTATAAGAACTGGGATAAAACTGTCTTCCACCGATAAATGCACTTTGAGAATGAAAAATAATACTTGACATAACCCTCCTCAATCTCTTAGCTGAGACTTTTGCTACAATTTAGTATGATGATGTAGTAAGGCATACTAACCGAAAGTCTAACAAAAACTGTCACTTCTTTCTTCAAGATTAAACAAATAAGATTATCAAGAGATCTTATTGCCAGCCAAAAATCCTCTAAATAAAAGAGAGGCTAAATTACTGAATTTTGACCTGCAGAAACTTGTGTCCAATGAGATTTAACAACAAAGCTGGCATTTCTGGATCAATTTTCTATCAACCGATAGTTACAAATCCATAATTTCACGTCTGAATGCAGGTTGTATATCAAAATGAAGATTAGAAATCTCCTTGGCTTTAGTTTTTGCATCAAAAAATTCAAGCTCAGAAAGAAGTCTCTTTCCTTACCTTTTCCTCTTTTCTTCCTAACCAGCAATCCAATATTTAAGATACTGAAATTGGAAGTTATAACAAAACCTGCCCATCATATTTCTTGCACTAAGTCATGAACTTGACAGATAAAGAATAACCGCCTAGAGAAACTCTTAACACCCTGCCTTCATTCCACAAAAACAGAAGACCACCCACTTTTCCAAAGAATTCCACCACAAATAGTATTCAATTCTTACCCGAAAAACTCTAGAAGTATCTTTGAAAAGCCCAGTCGCTAAAACTCAAAGAAGCCAAAATGACACTCGAGACGATGAATTGATCACATCAACTTATCTTTGAAAATCCTTATGTTTCTCTTTCTTTCCAAATAAATACCATAATAATAGGAAGCTAAATGTGTGTTTTTCCCTTATTCCTCCTTAAGCATGAAAACTCCTCAACAAACAATCAATTCACATGCTGTAACAAAAAACCAATTTATCACTTCTTCTTAGTGATAGTCCCTCTTTTTCAAGCTATAATAGACAATTTCATTTTATAGAAGAGAACCATACAACAGTATATTGAGCAAGGATAAAAAGAAAGCCCAAACAAATGAAAATAACACAAGTCAGTGAGCAGACTGCATCAAGAAGCCAAATACGAAAGACTGAACTAATCGTGATATGATTTTGGAGGAAATATGTGAACCGAATAAGTGAGCCCCAGACCAGAGAGGGTCAGAGATTTAAGACCTAACAAGCCCCAGAACTGAACAGTTTACTCAGTTTCCAAGACTGAATCACTCAACAGCTAATCAAACAACAGATAGAATAAGTTTAAGACCTTTTTCAAGGCCAGGAGCCGTTTCCCACCCAATTGCTAAAAGAAGCTTTAAACAAAGTCATCCAAAAAGAGGAGAAAACTCCTCATCAAAATAAAATGTGCTAAATATGAAAAGGCTTTATGAAATTAATGAAAGAAAGTGTGTTACCAAAGAACCAAGTATATGTTGAAGCTCCTCCGAAGGCTTCTCTTCATAAGAATTTACATCAACAAGTGTTGGGTATACTACAGACCACGGAGACTGCTTAGCCAGCATCATCACCAATCCCTCCAACTGCTTCCTCACAATTTTCTCAGGATGAGAACTCAGGCGAGCAAATAACTGTGGTGTCACTTCCTAGAATTATAAAATAAAAATAAGTTCAAAACTACAACAGTATCGAATTAGTTCCAAAAGGAAAGACAAAAATGATTTAAAACAGAAACAGAAATCAAACCTGCCATGGAGAGAGTGGGACTGTTGATAGAGCAGGTTCAAGAGAATCCTTTAACTCGGCTCCATAATTGAGAAGAATATGTAGGACGTACAATGTGGCCCTCAGTGTGTATTTTCCAGAGTTCTGTTTCATTGATTGACAGTCATAGCCCATCAGCTGACCATCACACGCTTTTATAGATGAATGCAAAAGATATTGTATAAAGCCTTGAGCAGCATGACCAAAGAGAGACACTCTTCTACTCCTCAAGGACCTCCAAACATCTACCAAGTCCTGAATAATGGGTTCTGCGCTAGTGTCATCTAGGTCAATAATGGCATGCTGAAAAAATAACTTTAACTGGGAAGTAAAGACATCAGTTAGGCATTCATTCCCAGGGTTTTCAGTATTTGACAACCCAGCTGCAGCCTCAATGATATTTATTACTTGCTGCAACAAGGCCTTGACGGTGCCATCAAGTTTCAAATCCTCTGAGGTGTCAGAACTCCATTCTCTTCGCTCATCATTAAGTCTTTTTGCTGCATGACCTTTCTGAACAAGAAAATAAATCAGACGTTCCACTCTTATGATTTCATCTTTAGTTAATCTATATTTCTCAGAAAGAACTTCAGGATCTAGTATAGAAGAAAACAAGCATGAGCGGAGAGCAGTTCCACATGAAGCATGGAGAGAACTTTCAGCTTGAGTAAAGCACCAAGATGCATAAGAAATCCATGCCTTGCCAAATGTAGGACAAAGACGAGTGGACAATTTAGTCATCGTACCCACAATCTCCTCAATGATAAGTTCTATACTTGGTCCAGAGTGTAAATTCTCATTACAGATGGAGAACTCACCTCTGCCAGAGGATTTATCTGTGACATTAAACTCAGCAATCAGCTTAGGTATAAAATTATCCAAGTTCAGAGCTTCTAAATCCTGTTTTAACCAGCGAGAAAGTTTTAAGCATGCTTTTGCTTTCAGAATACCATCATCAAAGTTTGACTCAACTGAGTTGAAAGAAATGATGAGATGATGCACAAAGGACCAAATATTTGTGAAAGCATCTTCAAACTTGTTGTCAGCTTGCATTAACAAGATTCTCTCATACTGCAAACTTGAGAGGAGAAATTGGCAATGCCTTTCATCGGAACTATTTGATATATGATCGTGAATATAATTGTTTAAATTATTCGCCAACATCAGGTTTTCCTGTTTACGAGCCAAACTTAACAAATTAATACAGAGTTTAAGTGTGACTGGAGAAGTTGGTGAGATCACTCCATAAACCCGAAGAACTTTTAACCATGGGTTGCAATCTTGATTAGTTCTACAGAAAGAAGATTGCACCGACTGGACATAGACACTCAATATTGAATTTAACTTTTCATGTTTGTTTGCACTGCCTGTAAGCTTGTAACCTTCTTCAAAGGCAGAAATGCTATGTAATTGTGTAGCAAATGCAGCTGCTTCTTCCAAGCCATCCAGAGGCAAGACTGACAACGTTTCCTCCAGCATTGCCCTTGCCTTCTGGATTTCTTGGGACACCTGTTCCATCCTTCCCTCATTATGGAAAAGCAATGCCTGTAAAAGCATCTGCTCACTCCTCTGCAAAGCCAGCTTGGGATCTAGAGTTAACTCACTGCTACTCTTAGGTGTCAAACCAAGACATGCCCCAGATGCCTGATAATCTCCTTCATCAAAGTGTGCCAATGCATGGACTGCATTTATTTCATTGCCAGCTGTAGTTAGAGCACCAGAGTAGCTCTTCCCAGCATGTTTAGAACGAAGAGATTGCAACTCCAATAACCCTGATTCCAGAGATTTCCAATCAGCCATAGCTGTATATCCCTCAATATTACGAGCAATGGTGAACTGTACACCATCAGAACCCATAGAAGCAAGTGACTCTTCAGTCTGCAATAAGTGGATAAAGTGAGCAGCTGCTTTTTCATATTGACCTCTTGCCTGATAGACTAGCCCTGTAATCCATGAAAAGGGTCCTAGCATACCAAAGTTGCCAAGACTCTGGTTTTCCTCCAGAAACAGGGAAGAGAATGTCATTTCAACCCATTTCTGGAGACCAACCAAAGCTTCTGCTTCATGACTTTTACAAAGAGCCAGAGTCATGTGCCTCAAAACCCTTGAGATATCTCTGGTAAGTTTATTTGTGTTGTGGATGTTTTCACTGACCTGTAAATTAGACTTTTCCTTCATATGTGACATAACAAGATTCTTGAACTCCTGCAAACGCAGCGTACAATATTGGATTGCAGCATATTGGCTTTGAAGTGCCAATCCAGCATTCATCATTGGCTCACACATACGTGAAAACCACTCCTCACAGACTTTCTTGTTTGCTCGAAAAAACAAAGAACTTTGGCGAGTAGCAGGTGATAAGACTGCAGACCCCTCATATGCATTATAAACATTTTTCTTTAAGGCCTCAACAAAATCCAATAGTAACCTCATTGGCAATAAGCGGGCTCCAGAAGCCCCAACCATTGTTAAATTCCCATCACTATTTTCATTGTCAAGCTGTAGTAAGTGTGCTATGTCCAAAAGCATTCGCTCTAGTGCTGCGAAAGTCTGTGTAGGCCCACCAAGGTTCGTTCGTAGACGCAGAGTAATACAATATCTAGCTGCTTCATGGATGGCCCACCAAACTCCAGCTACACAATTAACTGAGCAATTCCCATTAAGAAAATCATCATCCAGCCTGAGATCCAACCATAAACCATTTGCACCTACGTTCCCTGTCTCCTCCCTTTGACTCAAATCAATGTCCTTCAATCTCCCACATCTATGGATGAGCCGCTGGGTCCATGATGCAACAGGAACTTTCCATCTTTGTGATATGTAGCTCAAAATGGAAATAAGTTGTTGAAAATGGATTTGCTGAGGAAGCTGCTTCAAGGCAAATACTTGTTTCCAATGCAGGCTAGATTTATGATCAGACCCCAAAAGATGGAGCCTACAAGCAGGATATGATCCAAGGTCATATTGACCACATGCATAAAGTGCCGTGGGCAAGATATGAGAAAGCAATCCTCACGATCTAAGTTTTTGATATCATTATCTGGATCACCAAGTTTCTCCATATTGACCACATGCATAAAGTGCCGTGGGCAAGATATGAGAAAGCAATCTCACGAATAAGTTTTTGATATCATTATCTGGATCACCAAGTTTCTCCAGGACTATGTCAGCGATGGGGTAAAAGTATATGGGATGAACAATTTTTGCTTGCAGAAGCAGCTCCAATACTGAAGCTGCATTAGATCTCACCTTAGGTTCCCTGTCAGATGCAGCATCAATTACCATGAAAATCAAGTTTCCTATGACGCCAAAATATCCAAATGCTTCAAAAAAATTAGCATATGTTTGGTCATTCTTAAAAATAGTAACGACATTCTCACAGAATCTCTGAATCCAACCCAGGGTGGTTATTTTAACTGTTAGTGGAGAAGCTTTATGAAGGGCTTTGGAGAAGAGCACATTGTATTTTGTTAGTTGCTCAATAATAATAGCTGAATAATACTTCTTTAGAAAGGCTTCATCTATCTTTTTTTCACCTGTATCCAGAAAATGGTTCTCGCTACTCAATTTCTTCAAAGAGCACTTGCTAAAGAATTCAATTGTGGTCAACCTGTCCAATGTATCGAGGATAGCAGCTTGCAATTCCACATAAGCCTGTAGTGGAAAGTCAAAAGGATTCAGTTTTTTCATAACGAAGGAAATCAATCTTTCTGACCTTGTTAGACATGTGAAAGCAACTTTTTCTTGGCCTATCAAACCAATAGTTCCGCTAGAGATAGTACATGTCAATAAGGCTCTCAAATCAAATTTAATTAGGGCAAACAAATCCATATTCGAATAAAATTGAGAATCAAGAATACCATTGATACCTCTTTTATCTAAACCTTTTTCTAACAAGCCCTTGAACATTTCTAGCTCTTCAATTAATAATGTCACCGTTTGTTCAACAACTTCATTATTCCCATGTTGGAGCAAGAATATATAAGTGGCAGCAGAACTACCTGTTACCAAATGATTTGGATGCATTCTAAGCTGAGATATTGGAGCATCAAATTGCAATATTCTGTGCACAGATGATGGCAGCAGCCCAAATTTTTGAAGGGACATTAACTGAAGATTAGTTTTCAAAACACCATGAACTTGAAGAAACATAATCTTCTGACCTTTCATTACATGGTTAGCTCTGGTCATTTCCAAACTTTGGAATAGGATATCGATTGCAAGTGGATAAAATGTGGAAAAACGTTCACGTAATATTTCTGCCAAAAGAGTCAAGCACTTCCACAAATTCTCAATCCACTCCAACCATCCAAATTTACGTCCAACCATAGATAAGCATCCCAACAACTGGGGAAGCATTCTTGAAAGAGGTTCACTTATTTGCTCCAGAAGGTTCAATTCCAACAACCCAGAAGCAGCAGACCGAAGAATCGTTGAAAACACAGAAAGTAATGCAAGTAACCTACGGAATTGTTGTGGCGTCCCAGGACTCCCATCTTGAAGCAATACATCCATGTCACCCAAGAACTTTGACAATAACCCCAAAGAAAACTGCAAATTACCCACCCAGTGCTTCTGAAACTGTAAGAAACTGTCCATAATGATGTGCCTATCTGAATCGGTTAGATCTGGAACTAATGCCCAACCTAGAAGCAGATCAACAATATCAAGGAAATGAGGTTGGAAGCATCTAGAAAACTTCAAAGAAATCAAAGTTAAAACTCCTAAGAGTCCGTGTAATAAAGACAAGGGGGTTCTCTCATCCTCAAGAAGTACTTGGCATGCTTTAAGGATTGGCAAAGCATATCTCTCCACAGCACCAGCTTCTCCAATGCTAATGAACTCTTGCAATCCCTCCAATGCCAACTTGGTGGTTGCATCACCTGCAGTGATATGGCTAAGCAATGGCAACGCCCAACCAATGAATCGATCAACCAAAGTCCCCAGTAGTACACTATTCTGCCTTCCATTTGGTGATGCAGTGATTGAACATGAGACGGCACAGAGAGCTCCATATGCAATGGCTGCTGCCTGTCTCACTGGGTATGACCTAATATATGGATTCAAGTAATATTTGCATCAATAATAACATTCAGTGAAGAACATGATTGGATCAATACTTTAAGAATATAAAACAAGGAGAATTAGAAACAATAAGCACAAACCTACTTTGCCCATTATACTACTAAGAAAAAGTATTAAAATTTTGGGCAAAAATGAGATCGAGTATTATCCTGAGACAAACCCAAAAATTTCGATTGAGTTCCCAACTTGCCCAAAATTTCAATCCGTTGCTAAGCCCATTCCTAGAGAGAGCATGAGCAATGCACACAGATGGGAAAAAGGGCAACAATGAAAAAACGTATATGGACTCTAAGCTCGAAGCCAAAAGTAACATATAATCTTTCGGCATACCACAAAGTGAAAAACGGTAACAACAATAACTGTTGAAAATGGTGGGAAAATCAAGAGAGGAACCTCCAGCAACGTATAACCAGAAGAGGAGGTCTTACTTATCAGATAGAAGCTGAGAGAAGCCCTGGGAGAGGAAAGTGGCGGAGTGAGTTACAAGAAGCGAATTGGGAGGATAAACAATGGCACGATGGATTGAATTGATAGCTGCAATTCTAGCAGAGTCATCCTCATCGGAAGCAGCACCAGTGGTAATGGAACTCGAGGTAGTGGCATTAGGATCATCCTTCCGCAAAGCTACGTTGAGAAGTGCTGCTAGTTGCTGCTGTTGGTGGTGAAGTCCCTGCATCATCCTTCTCCAGGGAATTTCCTGAAATAATTCATTTCAAATCCTTCAAAACCCAGAAGACTCCGAACGATTCAGAATCGTTCAATTTCTTTCTGCTACTGAAAATTCATTGATCATTGCAGTTCTTTCGCGTCCTTGAGGTTGTGTAAACAACGAGCGGGATTCCTGGAAATCAAATTCCCAGAGAGAAAATTTCCGCCTGCAGTTTCTTAGTTACAGTGAAAAGTTCAAACATTATCAGAAATGCGAACTGATGAAGAAGAAGAAGAAGAAAACGAAGAATTTCGTAGGCGCTCCAAATTCTCAAACTGTGTTGGGATTTGGAGGAAACTCTAATGTCACAACAATTCATTGCATCCTTTTTTTCTCTAATTATTGATTTATTTATCAAACTGAAGATTTCTCAAATTTGGTATAAAATTCTTCCGATCAATTTTAATCAAAACTTTTAATGTAAAAAAAAAAAGAAAACTGCTTTTAAATATAGAAATATAAGTCAAATTATTTATAAATATTGAAAAATTTCATGTCAATATACCACAATAGACTTTTATCGCTATTATTGCTGATAAATAGTGAAATTTTTTTATACTTGTAAATAGTTTGATATTTTTTTTATTTATAATAAAAAATTTTAAAAAAATTGAATACTAATGTTGTCAAATTAAGATCATAAATTTGATTGAGTTTTTTTTTCTTTTCCTTTCGATCTCATTCCTTGAGTTTTTGTTATTGAATATGAGTAAGGATTTGAACTTCTAATCTTATAAATTATATATCAAATTACAACTTAAGTATGCTCAGGTTAATTCATCCATTAAATTAAAGCAAACAAAGAAATCATGAATGGTAAATATGTGTAGATATGAAATTTGATATAGGATTTTTTAGTACAAATTTGATAAAGTATTTTTAAAGAAAATATTCGTTTTCATTGTGAACTTTTTTTTTAACTAAAATTCATTAAAACCGAAAGAACAATCCAACAACCAAACATCAATATCTCGATTACTAAGATAGAGGGAGGAAAGAACTCCCTCCAAAACGAGGAAAATCTAGATGAAGAAGTTTGCCAAAGCGACTAGATTATGGACAGTTTTGTTTTTCTCTCTAATAATTTTACAAAAATTAGAAATGCTTATATAATGAGCAAGAAAGTCTAAAGTCAACATTTAACTAAGTATAAAGTCAAAGTTAATGACATTAAAAGTTCATGATGAAAATTGCATCAACGTGCCAAATATACGAGTAAAAATGAAAATTTCTCTTTTTTTTTTTTTGTAAAGGTGTTAGATTAACTACGTAGAGTGAGGGAATCAAACCTCAGACTTCGAAGTTGGTAGTACAAGCACTATGCCAGTTGGATTATGTTGCAAATTGTCCCTTTTTAAACTCATAAATCTGATATAATTAGATAATATGCCAAAAAAATGATAACTAAGCCTTTGTTTAAAGTTGTTTTTCAAGTTTAACAAAATGTGATTGGAGATTTGAACTTCTAACATTTTGTTTAATGATAATATATTTTTTAATCAATCGAGTTTACGAGTTTGATAATCTAACCATAATTCAAATAGATCGAGTATTTTATTGCCAAAAAAGGTAAGTGTGTCAAGTTGAATTAAGGCCATGTTTACGCCAGTGAAAATGTAATAGATCAATGGTAATGTGAAAAGTGGGTCTCATTTGATTACCTTTAGTGTTTTTTACTTATGTATAGAACCATGCCCACTTCAAAATCTATAGTAAAAAAATGCAAACTAATTGACAAGCATAGGATGCCCAATTCAATTGCGTATGAAAATTATGTCATATCATTACTGTTACCATTGTTATCCTAAAGGAACAATTATGGATTTTGACACATTTGTAAACGCAATCAAAAGCGATTTAGACTCATTACAATTTATCCATCAATAGAATTCTATTACAATTACACCAATTTTTATTACGGTTTGGTAAACGTGGCCAGCTACTAAATATATAAAACTCATAAATAGTTAACCTGTCAATTTAAACTTAGCTTAATAAATAAGACACAAATTACCATTTTAATAGTCGATAGTTCAATCTCTACTCTTATAATTATTGAATTTGAAAAAAATATAGATAAATAAATAGTCAATGTAGACAATAATAATAAATTATAGAGAAAGATAATATTTACAAGAGAATACATGCTGACACTATCTAGTATTATCCAAACACCCTTTTTGATACTTAAATTTGATCTAAATCTTGGAGTTAGTAAAGTTTCAATATAATAGTGAATATAATCATTTTGTATTTTATTTTATGTTTTTTAAAATTATACGTGTGAACACTACTTTTTCTATCTATAATTTATTGTTTTATTGTCTATTTTAAAAATTAAGCCAATTAATTTTTTAAAAATAAAATTATTTTTTTATTTTAAATTTGTGAGAAAATAAACATAATATAAAACCAAAAAACAAAATGGTCATCCAACCGGTCAACATGACAATTAAAGATAGTTGTTAATCGTCTTATTAAGATGATTTAAATACTATAATATACTTTTCTTTTTAGTTCACTGCGATATACTAGCATTCATAATATGCCATTTTTTTTATATATATTAGATACTATAAGCTTGTTTGGAAGTGATTCTTAAATGGTTAAAATTACTTTTGCCATTTTTAAATTTACCAAAAAAATAAAATATCACCCTAGCTATCTTAAAGAAGATAAATAATTATTATTTTACCATTTTCTTAGACTCTAAGAACTCTAGAATTCCCTATCTATGCTATTTTATAGGTTAAAATTGAAATAATCTTTTTAAAAATATATTTTTTATATATATGTGAGTGACCGAGGCAATATACATGCACCTCGACTAATCTTTTAGGACAATCTGTATGACACTACAACATTTGGGTGTCAAAGAAACTCGTAGGATTTTTTATTTTTAAATTTAAAAAAAAAACAAGATATTACTTTATTTTGCATTTAGAGACTTAATCATTCTTTTTAAGAATACGTGGTGGGGAATTGAACCTCTAACTTCAAAGTTGATAGTTTATAACTTTATGTCAGTTGAGCTATGCTCATTTTAACGACTTAAGGTATATTTGAAAGTGATTCTAAAATAGTTAAAATCACTTTTGTAGTTTCAAAATTATTCTAAAACCTGCTTTTAATTATTCGATACCAATTTTGATGATATGAAAATGACACTTAATAGTGTATGATTAAGTATCAAATTAATTTTGAGTAAATTAAAATATGTTTTGGATTGATTTTGAACATGACAAAAGTAATTTTAACATCATTCCAAACATGCACTTAATCTTAATTAGTATTATTATAATATCTATAAATTAATATTAGTCAATCATAATAACTAAGTTATGCTCACTGTTAAAAAAAAAAAAAAAAAATTTATGCTCATTTGACCCATGCTATGATAATTAAATTGCGTCCATTAATTAAAAAACTTAAAGTCTTCTCATAATGTTTTTATATTACGTAATATTGTGCTTTTTTTTACATCTTACGTAGCTACAGGAATTATGTTTATAAAAATATTCGTAATTATTAAGAAACCAAAATTTAAAATTTAACTTAAATTTACGATATTTTGAAGAAACTTATACTTGTGATATTTTAGTAGAATAAGTTATATAACGTAAATAATGCTTTTTCAATCAAGAAGACAAAAATTTAAAATTTAACTTAAATTTACGATATTTTGAAGAAACTTATACTTGTGATATTTTAGTAGAATAAGTTATATAACGTAAATAATGCTTTTTCAATCAATAGGTTGTTGTAGTATAGTGGTAAGTATTCTCGCCTATCATGTGGGTGATCCAGGTTTTATGTTTTTTTTCGGTCTAGATTCGTTTCATTTCTTTGTTTCTCGACAACCAAACAGACAAAGTTAATACATAACTGACACCATTTAGCATTTAACACTACATTCCACGTTAAAATTAACTTTTTTTTTGCACAAAATGCAGGGAATCGAAGAATCACAAATACAATACGGTAGGGTTGGCAAAAAATTTCATGAGCTGCACGGAAAATCTCTGTTTTGACCCGAGATACAAAATGAGTAATCGATCAAGGACGGGACAGGGATGGAGAGGGTATCCTTGCCTCGACTAGTTTAATTTTTTAATACATTTTAAAAATTATATAGTATGTATTTTATAATCATAAATATAATACATTCTATATACTAATTAAAAGAATGATCATTTAAAAAAACTCAATTTTTCTTTCATTTCTCTTTATGAAAAAATATAAATTGTTGCAACTTTATGAATTTTTATTGTTCCTGTTTTGTTCTTGTTTTAAATTTTTTGCATTTGTGTGTTATGTGTATACAAATTTCTATTTTCACTAAGAAAATGCAATTTGTATCAATTTTTACTATAATTTTTCAAATTTATCAAATTGCACCTTAAAACTAGATAAGTGTTGCAATCTTAGCATTAAACTTTGAGAACATACCCTTTGAAAAGTATTCATCTAAAAAAAAATATTCTTATAAGCTTTTAATGAATTATAAAATATTGTACTAAAAAAGAATTATAAAATGTTTGTATAAAATATTGTATTAATCAAATTTAAAATTTGACCAAATTTTGATATTATATTAAATTAGTAACTTTATAAAGGTTTTTACATTATTTTGTATTAAACTTAAGGGATGAATAAGCATAAATTGAATAGAGGGTAGAAATGGTAACATTAAACTAAGTATAAAGTCAAAGTTCATGATGAAAATTGCATCAGCGTGACAAGTATACGAGTAAAAATGAAAATTTCCGCCATTTTTTTTGTAAAGGTATTAAATTAACTACGCGGGGTGGAGGAATTAAACCTCAGACCTCAAAGTTGATAATGCAAGTACTATGTTAGTTGAACTATGCTATTTTGGCAAATTTTCCCTTTTTAAACTCATAAATTTGATATAATTAGATAATATGCCAAAAAAATGATAACTAAGCCTTTTTTTAAGTTGTTTTTCAAGTTCAACAAAATGTGATTGAAGATTTGAATTCTAACCTTTTGTTTAATGATAATATATGTTTTAATCAATCGAGTTATATTGAGTTTGAACCATAATTCAAATAGATCGAGTATTTTATTGCCACAAAAAGGTACGGTTTTCCAAGTTGAACTACAACTATGTGTTACCCCAGTCAGAACCTAATAAATCAATGGTAATATGAAAAGCGGCCCCTATTTGATTAGCTTTGGTGTTGTTTACTTACGTACTGCATTTGTACTGACACATGGGGCCCACTTCAAAATCTATAATAAAAAAATGCAAACTGATTAACGAGCAGAGGATGCTCAATTCAATTGTGTACGAAAATTGCGTTGTATGGTTACTGTTATTATTAGCATTACCGTTACTGTTCCAAATGAAAAGTTATGGATTTTGACACATTTACTGCTACTGTTACCATTACCGTTTGACTCTCAGAGGTAAAGGTAATGATAACGATAACAGTAAATGTGAAAAATTCATAATTCTAAGTAAACGCAATCAATAGCAATCCAATTACATTTGTGGTTCGTCTCCTTACAATTGATCAATCAATTGGAATTCGATAGAATTTACACCAATTTTTATTACGGTTTGGTAAGGAAACTATTTACACAAAATAGCAAAATTTTTAAATAGTTATGATAAACACTAATAGAAGTCTATCAGGGTCTATCAGTGATAGAAATGACATAAATCTATCACTGATAGATGCTGATAGAAATCTATCAATGTCTATTAGTATTTTTTTTTTCTGTAAATAGTTTGAGATTTTTTCTATCTGTGAAAATTTTCTTTAAAAATATGTGTTGTTGTAGAATTTTGATTGGTAAGAATTAAGCCCGCTACTAAGTATACAAAACCCATAAATAATTAACATGACACTTAAAACACATAATAAATAAGATACAAATGACCATCTTAACAATCATACTTCAATCTCTATCCTTACCATTATTGAACTTGAAAAAAATATAAATGAGAAATAGTCAACATGGACAATAATAATAAATTATAAGAATAGATAATATTTACAAGAGAATACATGCTGACACTATCTAGTATTATCCAAACACCTTTTGATATATTCTTTTGATAATATTTTGTGTTTTATTTAGTCTTTTTTAAAATTGTACTTATGAACACTATTATTGCCTATTTTTAAAAATCAAGCCAATTAATTTTTTTAAAAAAAAATTAATTTTTATTTTAAATTTATGAGAAAACCAAACTAACCTAAATAACCAAAAACAAAATAGTCATCAAACATGGTCAATATAATAATTAAAGGTGGTTCATGGTGTTATTAAAATGATTTAAACACAATAATGTACTTTTCTTTTTAGTTCAGAGCGATATACTAACCTTCATAACATGTCCTTCTTTATATATTAAATATTATAGGCCTATTTGGGGTGATTCTTAAATGATTAAAATCACTTTCGTCATTTTTAAAATTATCAAAAAAATAATTTTAATAATTCAAAATCGATTTTAATAGTATGAAAATGCATTTAGAAATATAAAATTAGACAATGAATTGATTTGAGTGATTAAAGATATGATTCGTAATAATTTTAAATTATTTCAACCATTTTAAAATAACTCTGAAACATCTGTATGTTTTAACGAGGGGAGATTTGTCCATAAGTAATTGATAAATAATCATAACCAATGACAATATGCCACAAAGCTATTACATAAGAGAGATTTGGCAATAACTTTATTAAAATTCTCTAAATTTATTTTCACAGTGGATGTTATTCTTTGTTAAAATAAAATATGACACTATCTATCTTAAAGAAGATAAATAATAATTATTTTACCATTTTCTTAGACTCTATGAACTCTAGAATTCCCTATCTATGCTATTTTATAGGTTAAAATTGAAATGGTCTTTTTTTAAATATTTTTTTATATATGTGAGTGATCGAAGCAAATTACATGCACCTCGACTAATCTTTTGGGACAATCTATATGACATTACAACATTTGAGTGTAAAGAAAATTCGTAGGATTTTTTATTTTTTATTTTTTAAAAAAAACAAGATATTACTTTATTTTGCATTTAGAGACTTAATCATTCTTTTTAAGAATACGTGGTGGGGAATTAAACCTCTAACCTCGAAGTTGATAGTAATAAACTTTATGTCAGTTCAGCCATGCTCATTTTAACGACTTAGGGTATATTAGAAAGTGATTCTAAAATAGTTAAAATCACTTTTGTAGTTTCAAAATTATTCTGAAACATGTTTTTAATTATTCGATACCAATTTTGATGATAATTTTAACGACTTAGGGTATATTAGAAAGTGATTCTAAAATAGTTAAAATCACTTTTGTAGTTTCAAAATTATTCTGAAACATGTTTTTAATTATTCGATACCAATTTTGATGATATGAAAATGACATTTAATAGTGTATGATTAAGTATCAAATTAATTTTGAGTAAATTAAAAACATGTTTTGGATTGATTTTGAACATGACAAAAGTAATTTTAACATCATTCCAAACATGTACTTACCTAATTAGTACTAAATACAAAAAATATATATATATTAGTCATGCTCATAACTAAATACTAAATACAAAAAATATATAATATATATATAATAACTAAGTTATTAGTACTAAATACTAATATATATATAACTAAGTTATAAGTTATTAGTTATTCAAAAAATATATATATATATTAGTACTAAATACAAAAAATATATATATATATAATAACTAAGTTATGCTCATTGTTTCAAAAAAAAAAAAAAAAAAAAAAAAAAAAAAAAAAACCTAAGTTATTTTTTTTTTCTTTACATCTTACGTAGCTCCGGAATTATGTTTATAATAATATTCTTAATTAATTAAGAAGACGGAAATTTAAAATTTTAACTTATATTTACGATATATTGAAGAAACTTATATTTGTGATACTTTTAATAGCATGGTTTATATAAAGTAAATATTACCTTTGCAATCAACAAGTCGTTGTAGTATAGTGGTAAGTATTCCCGCCTGTCACGCGGGTGACCCGGGTTCGATCCCCGGCAACGGCGTTTTTTAGTTTTATTTTTTATTTTTTATATTTTTTCTGTCTAGATTCGTTTCATTTCTTTGCTATTCTCGACAACCAAACAGACAAAGTTAATACATAACGGACACCATTTAACACTACATTCCATGTTAAAGCCAACTATTTTACCACAGAATACTCGGAATCAAGAATCACAAATACAACATAGATACGGCGAGACGTCATTTTTTTATATTCTAATGTACGAACACAATAATAGGGTTGGCGAAAATTTTCATGAGCGGGAAAAATCTCCGTCTTGACCTGTGATACAAAACGAGTAATTGGTCAAGGCCGAGGCAGAGATGGAGAGGATATCTTTGCTCCGATAGTTTAATTTTTAAATACCTTTTAAAAATGATATAATATGTATTTTATGATTATAAATACAATATATTTTATATACAAAAGAAAATACTAATAAAAAGAATAATCATTTAAAAATAGGGCTATTTTTAAATATAAAAAAATGAGTCAAACTATTTACAAATATAGAAAAATTTTACTGTCTATCACGATAGACCGCAATAAAATTTTATCACTTGAGTGATAGATAATGAAAATTTTTTCGTAAATAGTTTGATGTTTTTTTTTCTGTTTTTAAAAAATTTCCCTGAAAAAAAACTCAACCTTTTTTCATTTCTCTTTATGAAAAAAAAAATTGCTACAACTTGAATTTTATTGTTCGTGTTTTGTACGTATTTTGTTCTTGTTTTAAATTGTTTCCATTTGTGTGTAATTTAAAAGTACTATTTAAAAAAATGTACAACAAAAAAAAATAGCTACTAAACAAAATTTACATAAAGACAGGAAGGGATCCTCATGGAGACCCAATTCCCCAACAGGAAATTTCTACCACCAAATAGTGGGGTGA
This sequence comes from Lagenaria siceraria, assembly GCA_002890555.2. Taxonomy (NCBI): domain Eukaryota; kingdom Viridiplantae; phylum Streptophyta; class Magnoliopsida; order Cucurbitales; family Cucurbitaceae; genus Lagenaria; species Lagenaria siceraria. Next base: position 4,922,433 of record CM016491.1, on the reverse strand, counting down.
GGATTAGTTTCCCCCACAGAAACATGGATGGGGAGCTCCCTCCGACCCCGCTCTCTTGCCAACCCTACACGACAATGATAAATTTATTGCAACATTTACTTTTTAAAATATATATCACTTTTACACTAGAACAAGTCAATAAATTCATTCATTTATATGCTATAAAAATAAGTTTGTTGTCTTTTGTTCCTAAATTTTATTATTTTTGTCCTAAATTTTCACATATCTATTTAGTACACCAAACAAGGATTCAATTAGTGTCTAACAAAAGTTAGATCTATAATGACTTATTGTGGTAACACGTGTTTGAGACGTATCTGATAGATGTCAAGAGTGTTAAAGTATCTAACAAGTAACAGACAAAGATCTGCTAACCAAACTAAAGTGTTTGTGCTTCTTAGATCAGAATAGTCATAATTCGCATCAAGAAACTACGCTGATCACTAATGTCCGCTCCTCCGAACCGAACTATTTATCCAAAACACAAGTCGTTCACAGATGGAATGGAACAGACTCATTCTTCTATTGGTGGTATCCATTTCCTTGAAAAAAAACAGTCAGCTTCAACTTTTTGAGTAAAAAAGTTCAGAGTTCATGACAATACATTACAGAGAAAAGAAAAAGACAACCAACTTTTTAACTTTTCCATTCAGGGAAGAATTTACAGATGGAGGTTAAAGCACTGGAGTTTCGAAGTTCAACCACTCTTCAACTTCCTGCTTTCAAGAAAAAGTTGTAAATGATAAAAACGAAAAGTGGACATTGACAAGGTTACAAGGATAATCTGCAACAACAGGGTGTTGTGTAATCAAGACCTCGTTGTCATCTGTTTTTGGAGAAAAATTCCAACATATTTGCACAATAATGCACTGGATGATCCAGTTGGGTTTCCACGATTTCCTGTAAAAATGCAGACAGTTGTATGTAAGATATGAGATTGTCAGATGTGTGATTGATGGAAAAACAAAAGGCAGGAGACAAATGAGAATATAGTTTCTGTAGAACAGAATGTGCACATGTACCCTCTCAAAGGGTTTCTTTTGTTTATGTTTCTAGCTTTGAGACCATTTCATGTTTCTCGTTTCTTGTTATCAAAATTTGGAAGTAAAAACTTCTAAATTGTCAGATGTGTGATTGATGGAAAAACAAAAGGCAGGAGACAAATGAGAATATAGTTTCTGTAGAACAGAATGTGCACATGTACCCTCTCAAAGGGTTTCTTTGGTTTATGTTTCTAGCTTTGAGACCATTTCATGTTTCTCGTTTCTTGTTATCAAAATTTGGAAGTAAAAACTTCCAAATTGTCAGATGTGTGATTGATGGAAAAACAAAAGGCAGGAGACAAATGAGAATATAGTTTCGGTAGAACAGAATGTGCACATGTACCCTCTCAAAGGGTTTCTTTTATTTATGTTTCTAGCTTTGAGACCATTTCATGTTTCTCGTTTCTTGTTATCAAAATTTGGAAGTAAAAACTTATGGTTTCTTGTTTGCTGTTTCTGATTGTTCAAAGACATAAATAAGCAATGTTTATCTTTTTTTTTTTTTTTTTCACTTAAAAAGCAGAGCATTCGAAGAATTAAATATAATGTGATAGTTTAAGACCCCATTCGGTATCCATTTGGTTTTTGGTTTTTGAAAATTAAGTCAGTTTCCTCTTAATTTCTTACAATGGTTTGCATAAGTAAGAATTAAATTCTTAGTCAAATTCCAAAAACAAAAACAAGTTTTTAAAAATTATTTTTTTAGTTTACAAAATTTGGTTTGGTTTTTTAAAATATTGGAAAAAAATAGATGACAAAGCAAGGAATTTAGAGGTGGAAGAGATATTTATAGCTTAATTTTCAAAAACTAAAAACCAAATACCAAATAGTTACCCAACAAGATCTTAAATATTGTGTTTTTTGCAATGAAATTGAATAGTTTATGTTTTGAAAAGTAATTTCCAAGTAAAACTTTTGATTTTAAAGTTTGAGATAATAAAAAATAATAAAATGGTTACTAAAAGAAAATCAAGTATCAAATAAATTTTTCACTCTTTCTTTGAAAAAACAAAAAACCAAGAAACAGAAATAACAAATAGCCCTTAATTTCCATAATTATGATTAGAGCTAAATATTAAAGGCAGCCAGACTCTAGAGATTTTGAATCTACATGTAAACCCAGAATCCATTTACTTCATCTCCTCAAGGGACAAGGGGCATAATCAACAGTGGAACAGTTCACAGTAATCTCCAAACACATATACTAGAGTTACTCAGCCATTTGGCTGACATTTAGAGGAATAGTTCTCTTTTGTTTTCAAAATGTCAACAATTTCCTAGCATATGTAAACATTAAAATAATTGTGCTCAAATTTACTATTTAGAATCTAATGAAGCATTCAAGAAAAAAGAGCATTCAACCTTGAAAACATGATATAATACACGTCAAATACAGCAAAAAGATTACCTCAGGTTCAAGTTTTTGTTGGATCGTCATGGACTCGGAATACTGTAACTTTCAGCACAATATCTTTTATATCAACCAGTTCAAAGACACAAACGTCTTCTTCTTTCAAATCATTATCCATGACAAAGTCAGCCCATCCCCTGGTTAGCTTGGTGCCAGGACCTTCACGAATGCATCGAACACGCCATTGCTTCCCACTAGAAACCTGAAGTGTGATCTCGCCCGAAACCCCTTTTAGATACTTCTCAGCAAATTTGGATGGTATATGCTGTCGACAGCGAAATAGAGTTCATTTGTACTATCTACTTCAGAATACAGTTGAGAATCATATAATGGAGTATAGAGCTAAAAAACTTACCAGATGGAACCCTCTTCGTACATAGGATTGTCTCATAACAATCCAGCAAAAAGGATTACCAAACTTGAACTCCTCAACTCCAAAAGGCATCCTACTAATTTTATGTGTGATGTTTCCACATTTTTTTTCGACAATTGGCTCATTGTCATTGTAGTAGTCAACTACATTGAATTTTGATATTAAGAACCAATTTATTTCTGAGAATCTGCAAATTAGTTAAACTGTGTGCATTTGTAGAACTTACTTGGTTCAACTTTCAACTTCTTTTTCGTGGCTCCTTCCTCTCTTTCATCAGAGAATTGAAAGTCATGATTCTCTCTAGCTTTTGCAAGCTTGTCCCCGTCGAACTGTATACCAATATCTCGATTCGAATTTAGTAGTTGCAAACGCAACTTATCTAAATCCTTGAGTGGATTATCAAAATCCTTTAGAGGATGCAGGTTCTCTGTGTCAAACCAATGCATAAAGTTCTTAATGCTAGTCCCATTGCAACTTCCATTGAATTTCTGCTGGTCTGAAAACTCACAAAAAGTGTTCTTGACCGAAGGGCATGGAGAGGGGTCTGGAGAACTGGTTCCAAATATTTCAACTAATTTCGTGTATTCAGCTTCTTTTCCGAGTGTAACTGGGCAGTGTTCATCATCGTTTTGTTCTAAAGAAGCATTTGAAGTATCGCATGGACCATTTGGAATAGCAGTTAGGTTGAACATGTAAAAGTTGAAAACGGAATTTCCTTCAAATCTGAAGACCAAGAGCTGTCCAACTTGAATGCAATGGTGTTTGACAAAATCATGCCAGCCATCCTCAAACCACATACTACGGCCATGTCTTTTTAATTCCAGAACCCATCGATAACCATTAGGAGCAACTAGAGTAACAAGATCAGAAAGATCATCTCCAAATTTCTTAGCAAACTTGTTTGGTATTTTCTGTAGATGCATAAAATTAATCTGTTAAACAAACAGTACTACAAACAGAGAATATCGCAATCTGTGGGATTTCTAATGAAAGTATCTATCATAACTTGACAAGAGTGTTAATCCCATTATCAGAGTCAAACTAGTGAATGGTTACAAAAAGTAATAACACATAGAACCATGGTTTTCTCACCCCTTGCAAACAAGTCAACTCAACAGCAAGCACTGTAATACATAAGTCTCCAAAATTCTTTGAACAGCAGAAATTTCAACCCCGTTAATGAAATTTCCACGGGCAAAAATGATAAGGAGGAAAAAAGAAAACACTATCCTCCAGCAGTTTAATTTTTAACTGATGTTCACTGCCTATTCAAATCAGTTAAATGAATCGCCCACACAAATGATTAGCCTAAAGTGAAAACAGGGGTCCTCACAGTACATCAGTACAGATAGAGATAGAAAAAGTTGATCATTCAAGGCCAATTAGAAAAGTAAATATCAATCAACGCTAAGACCCAATTATTCACACCCAAATCCTGTTCTCGGCCATTGATGCTCATTGATCAGCTTCCAATTTGTTTCTCCCTTCCGCCTTCACACTCTCTCTATGCAGCAACATAATTTGGCTTTAGGTCACTCGTCCCACTAATCTTAAAAAAAAAAAAAAAAAAAAAAAATACAATCTAACAGAACTACCACAAAAAATTTCATGCTAAAATCAGCCAAGAATCTAATAAAAAAGAGGCATTTTCTCTCAATTTCTACACCATCTATCTACAATTAACGATTCCATCACACCCCATCCAAGCAGACAAGAAAAAGAAAGCTAAGAAACGATTGATCACTTATCTCGAGTGAGCAAAAAAGATGAAAATCAGTCTACATTCTCTTCCCCAGAACCGATTCTGGGTTCCGTTCGTTTTCCTTTTCCCAAAAGAAAAATCAAAACAAAATTCACACAGAAACAAAACGAAATACAGGCGGTATGACCAATGACTGATTACCAGCTTCTTGTCTTGAAGAATGGATGGCACTACCAGCTTGTAGAATAGACCAGCCCTCCTTGCTGGAGAGCTTTCATTGAACGATTGAGCTCCGTCTTGTTCGTTTGACTCGACCATGGCTGTAACAGAGTTCTCCATGGAAATTTCAGCAGACCCTTAATTCAATTTCCATTGATTTTCTGGCGAAAAAACTTTGCAGTCGAAACCCCGCGCTGTGTGTGTGTGCGCGAGAAGAGAGAGAGAAATGAAGGGTCAAAAAACTATGCTCTGTGTGTACAACGTGGCCCCACCTTCGTAAGAACTAATAGAAAAATGACACGTTTAATCTGTGGGTCCAGGGGCTTTAATAAATTGCTTAAACTAGAAAATTAAAAAGGGAAAGAGGGTTTTGCATATAAGAAAAAATATTAAATATTTAATTTAATTTTAAAATACCTTTTTTTCCTTGAGTTTTGAAGTTTTGGGTAAAGTTTTGAGTTTGATTTCAATTTAATCACTAAATTTCAAAATGCTACAGTTTTACCATTGAGATTTGAGTTTTGTTTCAATTTGATTCCTAAATTTTAGGATTTGTACTTTTAAAGTCGATTTTTCTCTAAATGTTCACTTCGTCTTTAGCTTTAAAGTCTATTAATTAATTCCTTTAATGTCGTTCAATTAATTAATAAACATTAATATTAAAAAGACTACGTGTATGTTTGGAATACATTTTCAAGTGTTTAATTTAAAAAAATAAGTCATTTGGAAAAAAAATACAAGTGTTTGACAACCACTCAAAATGAATTTTGAAAGTCATTAGTGTCTTTATTTTAAAAGTTTTTATCAAAAGTGTTTAAATGAAAATGAATTTTTGAAAAACACTTATTTTTTAAGTTAATTCAAATGGGTCCTACAAGTAAACATTTAGTAAAAAAAATCCAAGTTAAATGTGTCTTAAAATCTAGGGACTAAATTGAAACCAAACTTAATTCTCTATGGTCAAATTTATAAGGTATAAAACTTAGAGACTAAATGAAATCAAACTATAAATAAATAAATAAATAAAGACTAGAAATGTAACGTTTTGAAACCTATGGACCAAATAAAAATTAAACCCAAAAAATGTATTTTTTTTTTCCTTTCATCTATCATATTATTTGGGTATTTTTCAGATTTAGTATCAAAATGCTTAACTCCAAGCTCAAAGTGTCCTTAGCTTAGGGACAACATGTATTCATTTTTTTAGGATCAGACATTCAAATTTTCATACCTCACTTATTGTTTGAAAACGTTTCGATTCAGTTCGTTATGTTTAACATTTTTTAATTTAGTCTTCTACTATTGATAGATGTTGAAATTAGTTGACAATGAACCTTTTTTTAAGGAAGGTTGATGAAAAACTTAAGATAATATTTAGTGCATTGACTAGATTTTAGAAATTAATATATATATATATTCAATCATATTAAAGGTGATGAACTTCATACATTTAACTCATAGAAATAGAATAGATATGCATGATATAAGTATATTAATTATTTATTCACCCGTGTCTCATTTAATTCAAATTATGAATTTGATTCCTATGATTTAAATTTTATTTTATTTTGAAATTATAATTGTCTCAATGTTCCTATAATTTAGATTTAGTTTCAATTTAGTTTCTTTTATCTTATATTCTTAATTTGATTTATATAATTGAATTAAACTAACTAAGAATTTTGGATTGAGTGTGAAATATGGTAACAATAAAAAAAAATACATATTTATGATATTTAACTAACAAAACTGTAGTAACTGATAAACTTTTGAAAATGGAAATTACTTTGGTTACCTCAAACCGACCAAATCGGACCGGGTCTGACCCACAAACGGTCCGTAAATTTGTCCATAAAAATATTGTTTTAGAAAAGGAAAAAATAATAAATAAAAAGGTATCCTACAAAAATAAGATTCTACGGGCAATAGCATAATGCATAAATCAATATTGTTGTATGAAGATTTAGTTTTAAAAATTAAAAAATAATAATAATTATGGAAGAAAAACTTTTAAAGAAAAATATAAATAAAGCTATCATTGATGGGATTATTTTGGAATTTTAGAACTATAAAAAGGACAAATTGGTCAGAAAAAGATTCTTAAGCATCCCACCATCAAATAAAGTAATTAGTAAAGATAGAAGATAAATATATATTTATAATTATTACATATCTTTTATTTTAGAATATAATTATTACATATCTATATTTTAATCATACAATTAAGAATTAATATGTTTAATCAATATAGTAAAAATTTGGTCATAGTATATAGTGGTTGTTCTCATAAAAAATGGAATACTTTTTGGCTCTATTGATGAGGGTGAGGTTTTTTATTTTTTATTTTTTTATTTTCAAACAAAACGTCTATTTTTTATTTTATTTTTCAAGAATTAAATTGTCATTTTATAAAAGTTTAGAGACCAATAGTAATTTTTAACCTAATATATATTATGTTATAGTGTGTTTACTAATCTCTAATCAAAATTTTTGCAATCATAATGGATTTACATCAATGTATATCGATTATATTAGACTTCAATTGCAAAAGGGTGAAGTTATTTTGATGATGTTTATTACAAACTGATCGTAATAAAAAAATTATTTATATTATTTACTTCTATATAGAAATGTAACGAAATATAGATGATTATCAATATGTCCTTTCAATATTTTTAATTAATTCAAATGTTGTAACTAAATAAATTGTTGCAAGAATTAAAACATACTTTATCATTTTTATTTATTCAAAATTTATATGTTAAAAACCTAACACTTAAATTAAAATTAAAAAATGCATAATTTTAGAAGATAGAACAGTAATTCAAATTTCAATTTAGAAAAAATTGTATTTTTTAAAGAAAAAATTGTATTTTTTAAAGAAAAAAATACATAATCTTCATATAAATACATTAAAGAAAATATGATTTTCAAATAAACTTTATTGTCGGTACTCGATATATGACAAACATAAGAAAAAAGAAAGAAACAAAAAAACACGTAATCAGAAAATAAGGAACCCAAAAAAAGATACTTTATCGCCATCTTTGCCATTCTCGCTCGGACGAAACGGTAAAATTGATATCTATAATCTGATAAAAAATGATATACGACCATTTAGACCATGGCTACCTTTATCGATTTTAACTGTTGGAACGGTAATTGATACATGTGAGGACAAAACCTAGAAAAACTTTAAAATTTTCACACAAAAAACTAGTAGGCCCCATGTAATTTTCAAACGTAATCAAATTGAACGCCTTCACCTCCAAAATAGGATTACTGATGGGGACAATTACATAATATTAGTAAGTAACAACAAATATAAGTAAACGGTCCCCACTTTTCTTATGAGCATTAATTGATTACATTTACCGTAAAGTAAACATGGTCTTAAATCTTTAAAGTAAGATATAAAGTCACGTTTACCAAACCGTAATGAAAATTGATGTAATCGTAATAGAATTTCATTGATGGATCAATTATAATGAGCCTTAATCGCAAATATAATTGGATTGATTTTGACCACGTTTACTTATAATTATGAATTTTGTCACATTTACTGTTATCGTTACCGTTATCTTTACTTTTAAGGGTCAAATGGTAACGGTAACGGTAATAGTAAAAGTGTCAAAATTCATATTTTTTTCCTTTGGAATAATAACGGTAACGGTAACAATACGACATAATTTTCAGACGCAATTGGATTGAGCATCCTCTGCTCGTCAATCAATTTGCGTTTTTTTATTATAGATTTTGAAGTGGGTTCTATGTGCAGTACAGATGCAATATACTAGTAAACAACACCAAAGATAATCAAATGGGATCTACTTTTCATATTACCATTGGTTTATTATTTTTTCCTTAGGATAAACACGGCCTAAGTTATAAGGCTCATTTAAGCATGATTTTGGACTATTTAAAGCATATTCATATATGTTTAATTAAAAGATTAAAAGTTTAATAATTATCTAAGCATGTTGAATGATGATGATAAAAGTTTAAGATTTTAGGGCATTCTCTTGGCCTTTTGGCATCTTAATTGATTTTGATGCTGACCAATTGACTTTGTATTAATTTTATATGTCTTAAGATGAAGTTTAATCCTTTTTATTTAATCACAATTGAGCTTAATAATTGGAAGAAATGAAAGTTGATATAATAACTATTTTGGTTTTTTTGGATAATCATTTTGGATTTTTGTGTTTGCTTCTTTACAATTTTTTATCATAATTTTTATCTTTCATAATTTATAAGAAATTAAATTTTTAGTCAAATTCTAAAAACAAAAATAAGATTTTAAAAAAAAAAATTCCAAAATTTGCTTTGACTTTTAAAATCAATCTAGCTTAATTTTAAATAATTTAAAAACTAAACATCAAATGGATATGAAATAGAACCTTTGTTTTTTAAAAAAAACATTTTTCTATTGGTTTCTTTAGTTTTTTAATTTCTTTTATTTTTAAGAGTGTTTTTCAAATCATGTGGAGTTTTAAAAACTAAAATAAAATAATAGTTTTTTAAAGTTTATTTATATCTTTTGAATTTTCGCTAAAGATTCAATTTTTTTTTTTTTTAGAAAAGAAGAAAATTATTGTTAAGAAATTGTGAGAAAATAAAATAATTTTAAAATAATTAACATACGATCCCATTATTTATTTATTTTGAAACGATTCTTATTGGATGGAGGGGGAGTTTATTACTTGAATTTATAGACTTATGTTATATTTACTATTCTTGAATTTATTCCACTTTTGTACTGTTAAGTGGGTAGAAATTAAATAGATTGTCATAAATACTTGATTAATTTTATTGTTGGGTTGAATTTGTAGGTTCATTATTATTGTAGAGATTTTAGGGATTTGTTTATCTAATTCAAGTTGAGACCTTAGAGTTGAAACCGATCGATTAATATTTAATTAAAAAACGTTTATTAATTATTGGTATAAAGTTCACTTACAAAATGTTTTTTTATAAAAAAAAATTACATGAATAAAAAAACCGATCAATTAATATTTTGCCCTACTTTTTTTTTTTTAAAAAAATAATAATTTTGCCCACTTTTTACTGAAACTCAAGTATTTTGTCCTTTTATTTATGTAATTATAAGCTAAAAATACCAAAATATTCTTTATTTTTTCCCTTATTCCTCTTCTCGTTTTCTCTTCCTCCACTGTCTTTTTTTTAGTTGCAAGGGCCGAACGTGAGTTTTTTTTTTAAACCTTAATCTTTGATGTACTTTTGAACGTGGGATTTTTTTTGTTTTTTTTTAAAAAAAAAAATCAGTTGCCAATTTTCTCTCTCTCTTTTTGGAACGTATGTAGGTTTCGCTCGAGAGAGCGAGTGCGTGATAGAGAAGAATGAGAGAGCGAGAGTGACAATGAGAGACCGAAATGAGTTTGTTTGCAGAGATTGAGGAGACTAGGAGTGAGAGTGAAAAAGGAGAGTGAAAGTGAGGAGATCGAAAGCGAGAGGTTCAGTCTACATGCTCAATGTTCTGTTTTAGTAATTGCACTCGAATATGGCGCAAGCAATGGAGCACAAATCTTATAATTTAGAAAGTAGGTCAAATTGTATTTCACTCCAAAATTTTGGGCTACCCGTACAATTTTTCCAATCTTTTGCTACAAAAGAAATAAAGGAGAAATAACAATTTATACCTCTAAATTTTAGATGTGGTAACAATTTACACCACAAACTTTTTAAGTGTATCAATTTGCACCCTCCATTATGTTCTATTTGAAAAAATCTCTTGTGACACTTATAATTGTATTAATTAAACCACTAAACTTTCATAAATGAATCGATTCAATTCTTATTCAAAATTTCCTTTTGAGCATCGTCCATACATTTATCATTGTCATGATTTTAGGTTTCATCCCTACGGATTCCTCTATTGAACAGTTCACCAGTTTCATCCATAACAAGCTATCCTTTTCAATAATCAGATTATTTAGCGTTTGACTATCCATGTATAGGAATGAATCCAATAAATCAAACCTAATTAGAATTATTGAAGAAAAAGATTCTTTTATGACTTTTATCCATTGCCTCAAACGCTTCCAACAATGATATCAATGTTGTGCTTGACCATGTTGCAACTGGTTGTCCAATTTCTTCGAATATGGTAATAGTTTTTGAACTTAGAACCATCCAATCAAACTGAAAATCTTTAGTCCTTTGTTATAATGAACCTTCTGTTAGGCGCACAAAGTCCTACATTAGTTAGGGAAAGAAGTGATCATAGGTATATAAGTGAAGACAATTATTTCCTTGATACAAGACCTTTCGAGTGAAATAAAAAACAAAGCTATGAAGGTTTATGCCCAAAATGAACAAAGATCATACCATTGTAGAAATGACAATGGGTAGAAGTTTCATATTCTCAACCTTCATAATGATCCTAAAAACAATTTGGCCAATTTTGTGATTACAAAACCTTTTTAATATGAAACTATCGATTTTACTATTCCTCTTGCGAAACTTTAAGAACTTAAAGCAATGTTATAAACTTAAATTTCAAAAAACCAAAACAATTAAAAGGTATGACATATTGCTTTCTAAATTCTAACCCACATTTCTCACTTAACCTATATTTTTCTCCAATTAACAAGACCCCAATTGTCTTTTAAATTAAATATGGATAAACTTCACCTAGATTATAATAAAATTTAACCACTGATTTCAAATCTTCTAATAAACTTCAATCAAAATCTTACCCCAAGGAAACAAGGTTAAAAAGTACAAGTATAATAATAACGATTAATTATGATAATGATAAAATAAAATCATGGTGATCATCTACATAGGATATTAAGATATTCTTGACACCCAAATGTTATCCATGGTGGTCACCTACCTAGGATTTAATATCCTATGAGTTTCCTCGACACCCAAATATTGTAGGGTCAGGTGAGTGTCCCGTGAGATTAGTCAAAGTACGCTCACGGATATAAATAAATAAATAAAACATTAGAGTTCCATTTGAATGGAAAGATTTATTACATAAATTTACAACAAAGAAATGGAAACTGGAAAACAGTAAAAAAATCTGATCAAGTTATTCAACATGGGAAGCTGGTAGACTAATGCAAAAACACAACTATACATCCTGTGTTAAAATAACAAAACACATGTGACTAATTATTCATCACCAAAATTTGAAGATGACAAATTATCACACCGAGTGTAAAGAGCTAAAAAGGTCTGGTTTGATAACTAGTTCAGAAGTAAAGAAATTGAGAAGAAACAAGTACAATTTTCAAAAACCGAAAACTAAAAATGAAATCATTATCAAATGAGATGAAGTACTGATTTTTATAATCTAATAAACTCTTAATAGGATACTAATTTGACTCAAATATAACCTTTCATCCAGCCTTGAGTCTAGTATTTTATCAAAGCTTCAGCCCACAAGAAGACCATTCAAAGCAAAACAAGAAGAATCACAGTCAGTGCAAGATGAATTTAGGGTGAAGGTGAACTAACATTGTGGGTTTTCAGAGCCACAAGAGCTAAGACATAGGCCTAAAGTGCAACTATCTCATAAAACCTGAACAATTCAGCAATAATACCTTTTCCTTTGATCCTATCTTAATCCATCACTACACAGACAAAATCTAATCATTGAATACACTCTCAACACGAAGAACCAAAACAAACACTTGCTGATGTTCATGTCTGGATTGATATCAACAAAAATTTGAAAATCTATATACAACTAAAGTCAATACAGCTTTAATACGTAAACTCTAAATGGATCTTCTTCTTTTTTTCAACTTAAGTCAACCTGGAAAGATTATAAACATCAAACAACAGCTAATTCCACAAGGTATCAGAAGCAACAGGCTACCGCAAAAAAAAAGAGACATTTGATACAAAAGGGTAACCTGGAAATATAGTTCTTTAATTTCTGATCAGCTTAATGTGGCTAACACTTCGCAGCGGAGGTGGATTCATCATGCTAGCAGGATTTGGGGGTGCCATTCGTCCGCCTTCTTCAATGACACGAAACATGGTAACTTTGAGCACAATTTCTCTCATCCTAAGAAGCTCGAACACACAAACGTCGCCCTCTCCTAAATTATTTTCCAGGCAAAACTCATACCATCCCTGACTTAACTTCGCTCTACCAACTTTATAAAGACATCGGACCGGCCACTGTCTCCCGTCAGGTGTCTGAAGTTTGATGAATCCTGAAACCCCACTTAGATTCTTTTCAGCGAAGCAAGATGGCAAATACTGTAAAAGAAAGTGCAGACTACCACTGTTAGCACATAATTCAATTTAATAGCTTCCATATTATATATTTCAACAACCTCAATATCTTACCATTATGCAACCTCTGTATAGATAAGACGGTCGCAAGACGACTCTGCAGAAAGGATTACCGGGTTCGAAAGCTTTTGCAGCGTTGATAGCTCTTTCTCTTTCTTCTGCTGTCACAGTTCTCTTTCTAGCAGAAGCACTTTCATAAAATCTAAAGCGAATGTCACCTAAATCTTCACTATTATGAGCAGATGGATGGTGCTCGCCTGCAGATCGAAAAATACTGGGTAAGATAATTCAAACATTTAGATTGCAAAATGTGAAGCGATATGACAGAAGCTTACTAGACTCCATTTTCCGCTTTTTGCCTCCACTCTTTTTAATTCTGTGTGCTGCATCATCACCCAAATTCTGGAATCTCACCTCATCTGCAGATTTTTTAACCTCCACAGCACTAAACTGAACCCCAATATCTCGAGTAGATAAATACTCGGCTTGCAACGTACTTGCAGATTTTGACTGGTGCAGATTCCATTCATCACCAAATAACTTATTTCGCAAAGAACCGGAATTCATGGACTGATTGGAAGGAATGGCTTCAGGAATGTCATAATCCTCCATTTCTTCAAATATTCGGTTTTGGATGCTGTAATTATTCCTTTGATTACTACCGAGAGCAGCCGATTGGTAGTTTATTTCAGATGCATTAAGATTAAAGATAAAAACACAGAATGCCGAGTTCCCCTCGTATCTGAATACTAATAAATACCCAACCCGTATAGAGTAATGCTCAAGAAATCCTTGCCATCCATCTTCAAACCAAAATTTATTATCAGCTTTCCTCAAACCCACACGCCAAACATGGCCATCAGGAACAGTAAGGGTTGCAACTGCTGAAAGCTCATCCCTGATCATCCTGACAAAAGTTTCTGGGATTCTCTGCAAAAATATTGAGCAGGGAAGGGGTCATGCAAATGAATGATAATATAGAAACTTAACTCCATTCCAACAAATAGGACATATCTGACAAGATGACTGCAGTGGTATGACCATTCAACAAATTAAATCAAAGGGAAATGTTTCCTTAATGAAAAGGGAAGGTATTAGGACACTTGAATTATGATTAAAGAAACAAAGGAATTCTATAAAGTGGTTGTAGCCAACGAAAAATATTTTCCATAAGCACAGAAAAATTGCATAAGATGATGAAACACGGGCCATCTAAAACCAGACCCTTCTTTAGATGAAATCAACTTTCATCGTGACAAATGAAAGGAAAAAAAAAAAAAAAAATAAGAAAGAGAGAGAGAGAGAGAGAGAGACCAAGCCAAAAAGAAAACCAGGCAAAAACCAATCATAGCAAAGCTGCATTATAAGAAACAACCAATCACGAAGCAGTAAGCTACATGAAGTTCAGCAAGAATAACAAAAGCTAACACGATGTACAGCAAGAATAACAATACAACAGAAGGAATATAATGTTTGTTTGCTTTTGTCAATATCCAACTGCTAAACTGAACTAATTCAGCACTAAGAAACAATGGAAAGATATCGAAGCACTTGTTACCAAGGAATTAAGTTGAAACTTTCATGCTGTGAAGAATGAAGATATGTATCATGATCTCCACAAACAGTTGACAAGATATTTCAAGAGAGTATTTGTAAGTGAAAACACAATGATATCTCACAGCTTAGAATGAACAATAATCATTGTACTTCGAAGGTTCTTCTCAGAGAACCATGTATTTCAATTGAAAATCTCAAAAAGATGAAATGAATCAGTGAAAGAGGAATCGAACTCTTTTGTTTTCATGATTATCGTATATGATATAACTATATTGTGTACATCAAATTAGAACAAACCTAAAAATGCTATCCCTAAAAGCTGAGAAGCGAGAACTTGAAGGGCAGGGATCTAAATTGAGAATATTCAATTTTATTACCAAGTGATTTCCAGCTCACGGAAACATAACATGCCTAATCATGCAACTAAGAAGGAAACCCTTTTGAAAGCATAACCAATGCATCCCCTTAGATTACTGAAATTAACACAAAAATCATCTCCAGACCAGGAGATAACTTCTTCTATTTCATGTTTATCCACTAACAAAAAGATACTTTAGAAACATGATTAACAGGCTTAAATAGTAAAAGCTTTCAGCTCCAAATTCAATAACAATAGTCGTATATCTCTGTAGCAGACTGATAGACAAGGAAATGAAAATTTTGGAGTCTGACCTAGTACGACTAAACAACTTCTTCGATTGATCAAAACTAATAAACAGAGAAGTAAGTAAATCATCAAGAAAATCGAGTATATCCCGATAACTTTTTCCTTCTTCCCTGATTAAACAAAACATAGAACTCAGGGTTTTAGCTATAATCCATCAGAAAATTCGTTGTTAGAGCAGAAGAACTCAGCAGGAGATACAGAAGGAGCAATAGTAGATGAACTATAAAAGAAAGAGAAAAAAGAAACGAAGTTGAGGCTGATTTTTCTCGGTAAACAAGCAAAGGAAGCAAAACCCAGAAAAAAATCAAACAGAAAAAGGATCAAGATGGTACCAATTTCCTAGCTTGGATAGTTGAGGAGAGAACAAGCTTGTGAAAATGAGGGCGCGGCATTTTCCTTTTGAAACCGCCCGTTCGGAAAGCTGAAAAATCAGTCATTCAGCATAACGATTCAAAAACCCCTCTTCTGTTTTTTGATTTTTTTTTTTTCTGTTCGAAATCCAAAAACAATCAGCCGACCGTCGCCGGATTTCTCTCCCTCAATCTCCGCCGTATGAGGCTCTGTTGTATGAGCTTTCAGATCTACTTGCCCTTCTAACACTGATTCTTCTTCTTGCAGTCAAATTCCGTTTCTTCAAATTAATAATTAAAACTAAAAACAAAAGCGAAAAAAAAAAAAAAAATTAAAAGGGAAAAGGGAAAAGAAAACTCAACTTGACCTAAAAGTTGAACCAGCCGATGGAAGGGGCTGGCCCATGGTGACTCATCGCAACTCGTCTCGATTTGACTCAGATTTTTAAATCAGTTTCAACTCGAACGAGTCCACTCAGTCATAATTTTTTATTAACTATTCTTGGAAACATTCCAAAATTTGCTCCAACTCTTGTAAGAGTTAGTATCTTTCCTGTCGTAGCCCTAAATTTTAATTCTTATTTTAAATTAAATTATAGGTTAATTACAAAATTAGTCCCTAATAAAACATTGAGATTTGTATCTTATTGGTTTCTATAACTTATAAAATTATAAATATAATTTTTGAGCTTCAAAATTTTTTAAATAAATTTGTTTAAGGTCCCATAAAATACATAATACATAATTAAAGTTTCTAGCCTAATCTAAATTTAGAGACCCATTTGTTAAGGTGTTTTTTTAAATAAAAAAAATTATAATTATTTGTTAAGGTGTCTTGTTTCTTATTTCTTGGATTTTTTTTTTTTTTTGTAATAAGGAAAAACAAAACTGAATTTTATAAGTTTATTTTGTTTCTTGTTTTTTGTTTTATATTAAAAAAGGACACAAATATGTTTGTCTCTTATTTCTTGTTCTCTAATATTTAAAATGTATGTCTCCAAAAAAAATTTAAAATGTAAATATTTTACCAATAAATAAATGTTGAAACGTTTTATGTAATTTATTTTAGAAGTAATAAAAAAATGATAATTTAATACTTTTATAGAGTGTTGGGAAAAAAATGAAAATGGAAACAAGAAATCAGACACTTGATTTTGTACAACTCCATTTGAGAAGGTTTTCTTTTTTTAGTTTTCTGTTTCCAATTTTTTTAAAGTTGAAATAGGAATATATTTGATAACCAATTCAATTCTTTTTTTCTTCTTTCTTGGGAAAAAAAATAGAAACCAAAAAGTGTTTGATAGTCATTTATTGTTTTGTGCTAATTTACCTACAAAGTTATATACAAGGTTCGAAATATTGATGTCGATGAAAATATAAAGGTCTCGATTTTATGGAAATATCGATATCCATAGAAATTTTAAAAAAAAATAATGAAAATTGTTATAATTGATTAATGAAATTTTGATTGTGGCTTAACTAGACTATAACTGACCATTTTTAATCACAATTTCAATAAAGTAAGACAATATTTAGATGTCTATTGTAAATGTTTGTGTAAATGTTGATGCGAGAGCTAAAATTTAAAAAAGAAATGGAAAAATAATTACGAAATAATAAAAAGTTTAGGAATAGTTTGAAGTAAAATGATGTGAAAATTATGAAAGTTTTGGATTGTAAAAGAAAAAACTCACATCAATTCAATTTTAAGGTGAAATGATGTGAAATTTTAATGAAAAAAGTTTGATTATATGTTATTTTGTGTGATTTTTTCAAATTCAATTTCTTTATAAATAAAAGTTTTGGGTTGAAAATAAAGCTGAAAATTAGAAAAAAAAATAGCACATAAAAAAGGTTTAATCATTTGTTGGCATGTGAAACTGTAGAATTGTGCATAATAAGGATCATAAAATTGAAAATTTTGAACCAAGCAAACATAGTTATTTAAGGGCTTGTTTGGATTGACTTGAGAAATAAGTGTTTTTCAAAAAAACTCTTTTTTATTTAATTTTTTTTATAAAAAAAATGAAAATAAACTTCAAAAGCTATTCTGGGTGGTTGCTAAACACTTCAATTTTTTCTAAAATGATTTATTTTTTAATTAAACACTTGAAAATGTATTCCAAACACATCCTAAAAAAAATTGAATTTTTCTCGAAATTTTCTTAAAAATCTCAAAATTTCATCGAAATGGAGGAATCAAAATATTTCCAAAATTTCATTGAAATTGGGGGGAAAATAAAATTTCCCCCGATTGAGATTTCGATAAAAAATTTCCACCATGGTTATGTATATCTGTTTTTTTATAAAGAAATATATATGTTTAAAAAAATAACAAAAATGGTTTTTTTTGTTGTATTTACTGATATGTTCTCATCATACTACGAGCTCTCAAAGCAATTCCTATAAATGATCACATCTACATGAAATCTCACAAATCCTCATTCACCTCAATCTCCACCATCAATCCCTTTCCTTCTTCGATTCTCCACTCTTATTTCTCTAGCACGAGCACCACCACCTCAGTAATATGCATTGTTGTCGTTGCCGCCATGGCCCAAACCCAATTTATAAGAAACTGTTTTTATGCAGTTTCTTATTTTTTTTAGTCAATATTTGAAGACATTTCTTAAAATTTATAAATAAGAAACGAGATTGTTTATCGAACATGTATGTTTATGAAAAAATAAAATAAAATAAGAAACGAAAATGTTATTAAATAGGACTATATTTTTCACAACCACATAATGCTAAAATTCTTTTTAAAAAATGAGAAATAAGAAACATGATTGATTACCAAACACTTTTGTTTCTAAAAATTGAAGACAAGAATTGAACGTTATTAAAATGCGTTAGATATTTCTTTGTAATAATTCGGTATTTATTTTTTTGTTTTGTTTTTGTAGTGTGAATTTTATAGATTTTGTATTGATTTTGCAACTTGATCTCTAACTTTGTATATGTCGTTTCAAATATTGTTTAGTTAATTCCAAAAAGGAAAATATACAGTTTACTTTAGTCAAATGAATAAATATACGCATAAACTTTTTCTCGAAAGATTTTATTGAAAATTATAATAATGATTAAATTGAATTTAAGCCACGTTTACTCAATAAAAACATATTAAATCTATAATAATATAAAAGTATGTCTTATTCGATTATCTTTAGTGTTGTTTACTTATGTACTACATCCGTAATAACACATGAGGCCCACTTCAAAATTTATAATAAAAAAATACAAGCTGAGCGGAGGATGCTCAGTCCAATTGCGTTTGAAAATTACGGTGTATCACTCCATTATCGTTACTGTTATTGTTACTATTCCAAAGAAAAATTTATGAATGTTGACACATTTACTATTATCGTTACTATTTGACCCTTAGAGGTAAAGATAATGGTAATGGTAACAATAAATGTCACAAAATTCATAATTCTAAGTAAACGCAATCCAAAACAATTCAATTACATTTGCGATTTAAGCTCATTACAATTGATCCAGAATTCTATTACGATTACACCAATTTTCATTACGATTCGGTAAACATGGCCTTATATGCAACTTCAAAAGTTGGAAAAGTATTGCAAAACTATCCAAAGTTTTTTTTTTTTTTTTTTTTTTTTTTTTTTTTTTTTTAAATTGAGAGATAGTCGGTAATGTAATTTTTTTATGGAGAAACTCATAGCCTTATACTGATCATTCTAAAGGCCTATCTAAATTGCATATATTATTGTTTTATGGGTATTGATATTAAATATTTGAGATTTAAATGTTTGAGATATTTAATATATGTGTTTGGATATGCAAGATAACTAATGTCTGAAAATTAAATATATGTGTTTGATTTACCAATTTTTTATATAAAAACCAAAATTAAATAATTATTTAATTAAATGTAAGAGAACTAATCAATTCCATTCAAAATTAATTAAACTTACACAATTAAATGTAAGACAATATTTAATATTCTAATTAAAATATATATAAATTAATTAGAATATTATCAATGATAAAAACTTATGTTAAATAGTTAAAGATGGTTTATTAGTTTAAATATATTAAGTCTAAATAATATATTTATATTTTAAAATTAATTAAAATTAATAGTAATGATTAATTGATATTAATTTATTAATTAATTAGACTATATTTTTACTATTCATCTTCCGATATAAAAATTCCACATGTATGGAAGATATTAGAAAATTCATGCCAAATAGGATTTAAAGTTCTCTAAATAATGATATCTTAGTTTATAAAAAGTAAAATCTTGTTAAACAAACAAAGATATTAAATGTCTAAAATCTCGTGACAAAACCCATGAAACAAATGGGCCCTAATATCTTTGAATTGCGAATCCATTTCTAGATTTTCTACGATCTCTCATTCTCGATCAACTTCTGCTCTAAGTTCTGTTGACCTTGCTAGTGGATGATCTCTTCCTCCTCTAACTCCTTCAGGGTGAATGGTTGATGCCACTGTTATTGATGGTGATGTAAGTTTGTGTCTGTATTATTTGTCTGATTTTAATGATTCTATCATGATGGCTATGGAAACACAAATTCTCGGCGGGAATAAATTGAACTTGTCAAATGAAGCAATTGATCTCCATGTACATCTCTAAAACTCCTTCTTTTCGGACAGAAACAGATTCCATTATTATTTGAAATCAATTAACAGAAAAAGGTAAATATATTAATGGGGTTCAACATATTATTCATTCTAGTGTTAGACATATTTTTAAATAAATATGTATAATATGTGGGCTATGTACGTGGATTATTATTTTATTACATTGGGTTATTTTATTAGATTGAGCCTTATTATGTGATCTAATTAATTAAGGCCCTACGAATCCTAATTGAGTATGGACTTAATGGGTAGAAGCATATTCCTAGATTGATTAGGGTTTAATGGGAACCTAATTGAATTAGTATATAAAGAGACCTTAGGGCTATGGCCCCTAACACACCAAAACAACAAGCACTCAGTCTTTCTTGAATCTCATCTAGAGAGATCCCACTAAGGCATTCAGAGTTTTGGTTGATGAAGAACAATAGTCTATCATCATCATAAAGTTATCTTCAATCTCTCAATAGAATCCGGTATGCTATTTATTCTTGACAATTTGGCATGAATGATCCTAATTATGCTAACATCCAGCATCCAGCCCTCCATGATTTGATGCATCGTGGTTCAATCTATGGCTTCTTCTATGTTAGTCACGGTTGTAACCCAACTACTCATGAGTTAGGCTTCTATTCTTGTAGATATCGATTCTTAGCAATTTGGCTTGGAAATTATCTACCATTATTGTCATTCTCTCATGTCTAATTTTTATGGTCATCAACTTTATTTGTTCATCTATTTTTGTTATTTGTTTAATAAAAAAGAAAGAAAGAAGTAAAGAAATGATTTCAATATTGATTTTTAATTTTATATTTATCTCAATGTAATTCAGCTCGCACCAGAATGAAGATGCAATTTTAGATAGGATTTTATGTCCAACCTTAATAGTTAATAATTGGAATTATTCTAATTTGGACATTTTCTAATATCATCCTTTTTTTTTTTTTAGAATTTAAATTTATGAACCATTTCAAAAGCATTTTTTACTTTTTACTTTATGGAAAATAAAATCGTTAATATAACAATTAAATCCATATATTAATTTTTTATTTTAATATTGTAGTGTGTATATATTTCAAATTAAGACTTTTAACATCATCAATCGATTATCCATCATAAATTAAGCTCATATTGGTAAATAGAAGACTAAGATCTTCAACTTACCATCTAATATAGCAATTTTAAGGGAAAAAAAATATATGTTTTTGGTCCTAAAATTTAAGTTTAATTTACATTAGATCTATATTTCAAAATGTTATAATTTTACTATTGAATTTTAAGTTTAATTTTTATTTGGTTCCTATTTTTCATAATGGTTTTGACTTTAGTTTTCATTTCGTTTTAAGTCTTAGTATCTTACACTTTTACCCTAAAGTTTTTACTAATGCGCATTTTAGTCTTTGCCGTTAAATTTTAATTAATAAATTAAAAAAATTATGGTGTTTGATTTTTTTATTTTAATTGCAATGGAAAATTAGTGAATGTTAATTTAATTGAGAAAATTATTTTAAATGTCAAAATGCTGAAAATGTTTACAAATATAGCAAAATTTCATATACTACTATCTATGTCTATCTAGAGCCTATCATAATACAGATAGTAGTCTATCACAGTCTATCGTAGATAGACTGTGAAATTTTGTTATATTTGTAAATATCTTGGTTCATTTTCTTATATTTAAAAACAACTCATTTAATTATTGTTATTATATTTATTTTAAATTAATTAATAGACATTAACACCAAAGACAAAAGAATGAGCATTTAGTAGAAAATCAAGGTTAAAATATAAATTTTGACACACTAGGATCAAATTGAAACAAAATTCAAAATTCAAAGATAAAATGTAACATTTTAAAACTTATTAACCAAATAAAAATTAAATTCAAAGTTCACGAGTAAACGTGTAACATTTTAAAACCTAAAAACTAATGGAAACTAGACCCAAAACTTAAGGATTAAAAAAATAATTTTTCCTAATTTAAATAAATATTTCACATTTGAATACAAAAAATAAAATTCAAACTTCAACCTCTTTGACTAATGAAATACACTGAAATTGTCGGTTAAATACACTCAGATTCAGATTCATACAAACAAACTGCAAGAGAAAATTGGAGCTCCTACAAATCACTAGTAAATAGACAAATTTTGTTCAAATTGTTACCAAATTTGATACATGTGTTCAAAATCATATCAATTAAATATGTTGATGGTTGTTTAAAGGGGTTTTGAAGCCTATGTAGAAATCCACACGTCTCAAAAAGTGAAGTCAAGCCTTTGAATTTTGGGTTGACCAGTTGAGCTCGAAAAATTTCACCCCAAAAGAAATGATCGAGCCAAACTCATTATTGGCACTCTGTAACTTCGAAAACCACAACAACTCTAACCTTGCCAATATTGCAAATATCTTAAGCGAGATAATGGACCTTATAAATAGTCTCACACTCAAATTTTCAAAAGGTAAGCAATTCTCTCTATGCTTAGCTGAGCTAAATACTCCTTGTACTAACTTAGGTATTAGAGTGTACTTAGCTTGGTACTACATCAGTGCGAGTACTCTTACAATTCAGCTCCATCTCCTACGACATGTTTAGACTAGAGGAGAGGGCTGAAGGAACGAGGAGGGCCTAGGATGTGATACCTGTTAGGAATAACTTTAGGCTTTTGGCCCATAGCAAAAGAAAAATAAGGTTTTAACAGTTTTGTTACTGCTTATTTAAATTAATTCCAAAAATTAATTAGTGGAAAAATTAATTCTAAAACAGTTTTTATTTAATTCTTCAATTATTTTTTTCTTAAAAGTGTTCTTAGTTTTGGCAAAAAGATATAGAATATTTGTCTTTCTTCCTCATCGGTTTTTTCTCTCTAGATCTACTATTTTCTAAGCATTTTTCTATCGATTTCAATCCGTTCTCCAACGAGTGTAAGACAAAAATTGGGAGTTGTGTTAACTTTGAAGAGAAACCAGTTTTAGCGATTTAGCACCGAGGTCACCCCGATCTTACTTTCAAGGCAGTGGGTTCATCTACGGCACAACGATCGTCATTTGGTACTTACAATACCTATGCCAACAAAATGTACAACAAAAATATAAAAAACAATCTATAATATTCATATGTATACATTAAAAAGAAATGAATACACATGAAAATTTAATTTTGCAAAAAGGAAAAAAAAAAGAAAAAGAAAAAGAAATAACGAGTCAACTCGGTTGGGAGGGCAAAGGCTGGTTTTGGAAGTGTAAAGCAACGAGTGAGTCAAAGAGCGAGCGAACCTACCAAAGCGCTATGGGGTAGATGCTTTGAGTGGCTTTATTCTCTTTCCTTTGCCTAACTGTATTATTAAAGGGAAAAAAAATACAATAAAAATAATTATTATATTTGTCTTGAAACGTGTCGCATTAGGGAAGGGTAGATGAATGGGTGGGCCCGTCCCTCTCTATTATCAATCCAATGGGCCATGTCTTCCGCAAACCCAAAGCCACTATTGACCAAACGAAGAGAAAAAAACAAATATATTATTTTTTTAATTAATAATAATATCATTCATTAAATTTTTTTAAAAAAAATTAGTGAAATGGCGCGGGGTCGGAAATGCACACTTATCTTTTTCTTTAAAAACAAATTTAAATAAGGGGTCAAATGAATTTTTATCCCAATTTTAAACTTAATTAGAAGGTGTTAGCAATTTTAATCATTTGATTAGTTTTAGTTAAAAATAACTAAAGAATCTTGTAAGATGTAAATTGATAAGGAAGAAAAACAACACAAGAGGTTTTTTCTTTTCATTCAAATTTGTGGAGTTTGAAAAAATTATTCAATAATTAATGTTGATGCCAAAATTCGAAGAGGGAAAATGTACTTAACTTTTATGTGACACCAACAGTGAATTTATTTGAAGGAGAGAAGAATGTGACCTACACACTGATGCATGCTTGCCACACATACTCTGATGCTTAAGTTAGAAAGTGAAAACATGTGAAAGCTAGGGAGTTTGAGAATAAAATTCAAGTTATCTCATATGAAATTATAATTATGTATTTATAGAAGTGATTGACCTAGGTTGTTCTAATAGGATTTTAGAGTCGGTTCAGCATAATCATACAACTTACTAGGTCGAAGGGCATGATTTGTCGCGTTTGGCTAGGGTTAACCTTGGTTTTTGCCAAGGGTGAGGTCGAGCATGCATCTTCCCCTAAGCCCATTTTGGACCTAAGGTGATGCTTTGGGTCGAGGCATGTGTGGGACATGCTCCATTAGCTATTTTACTAGGTTTGGTCTTGGCAGAGCACATTCATTTGTCCTTTAAATTGAACTAACCCTCTCTTAGGTCCAGGATGTCATCTTTGATCCAAATCTTGTTATTTTCTCGATCATGTTGCTTCTATTCTTATTTTATGTCGTTGATACCTTTTGGTCCAAAATCACCCATAATAGTTAATATGTACATCGATCAACCTTAAATTTATGCAAAACTTGATTTTATTGAATTTTTGAGTTTTTGTAGCTTTTTGTATTTTTTTTTTTTTTTTTTTTTGTGTGTGGTTAAAATTAGGGGATGAATTGGTAAATTTCAAAGAAAAGGTGAAGAAATGTCATATTTATCTAACTTTAGGGTTTTATTCGATGAAATTAAAAATATAGGGGTAAAAAGTAAAAACTAATTTTTTTTTCTCTTTAAATAATTAGTTCTTTAATTAATAATTTAACAAGAATGGTTTAAATCTTGTTTTGTTCTTTAGTACCTTTAGCATGTTAATTTACATATTTGGATTCACACTATTAATTAATTAAAGAAATTAACTAAAAGATATATATTTTGAAATTTGAGGGATTAAGATGGAAAAAACCTAAAATTTTATGGACTAAAAAAAATACTCGAAAGTTCGATGTTCAAAATGAAATAAATTTAACATTTTGAAAAGTAAATAGATATTAGAAAGTTTATAAAATAAACTGTGCTATTTTGAGAAGTTGAGGGACCAAGATGAAATTTAAAATAGGAAAAAAAATATTTATATCTGTAATCTATATTTATACACTATATTAAGAAAGACTAAGATGAGAGAATTTTTAACTTTCTTCTTTGCTCTTCAGTTTTTCAATAATGGTCATTTTTTCTTCACGTCCTTCCACAGCCTTGTACGTACCATTCATTCCTTTTCTTTTTCTTGTTTTTTTTTTCATTTAACTTTACATCCCTTTTGGCATTAGATTCTTAACAAATCTTATTTTGTCTGGTACCTTTCATTTTCTTTTTCCATTTAATTTTACATTCTTCTTTTGCCATTAGATCTTTCAACAATCCTATTATGTCTTCACATACTTTGTTTTTTTTTCCTATTTTTAATTTTTATTAATAAAGAATTAATAAATTGAAATTTATAACCATTTATAGACATCTTTTAACAAATACAGAATTCCTTACCATAATAATTACACATTTCTCTTTCTTGCACCTTTTCACATAATAAATATGTATATTTCGTTTTTTTCTCCTAAACTTCATTTTATTAAAAAGCTCAAAGTCTTTCATATAAAAATTAAAAGTCTTGTTCTTCGTAAGAGAATTTAAAATTTTATTTTGCTGAATAAAAAGATATGACTAGATTTTATAAACATGCAAAACAAGGCATGCCTATATTTTGATAACCTATTTGAATAAGTATGCAAATATAACTCGAAAAAAATATTTTTTTCAAGTTTTTTTTCAAAATTAGAGGTTAGTATATATCATTAATTTATTTTCAAATACAACAATAACAACTTTAATTATGTTAGATTTTATAGATTTAAAAAAATTTCAATCAAATCAAGATGATGTATCTAATCAATTCCTTTTTGTTTTGCTTTATTTTTCTTTTTAAATTTTAAGAAGATATGATTATTTACTAATTATTTATTTGAAAACACATATAAATATAATTATAAAAAAACACTATTTAGAGTTTTTCTTTAAAAAAAAAAATCGTAGATAAGTTATTTGATAATATTTTATGAATAATTAATTTGTTTCAACACAAACAAGATTATACATATAAATATTTTTTTTATTTTAAAAAGAAATAATTGTTTACAGGTAACTTATTTAAAAACACATTTAAATTTAATTTAACAAATCCTTCTAATATATATTTATATTATTTTAAAATTATTTTTTGCTATTTTTTTTTGCTCCTTTCATTTGAATTCAAAGTTTATGGTTAATATTTAAAAACAAAATTCATTAAAGTAAATTTTAAAAAAATTTAATATTACTCTTTATTTCACATTATAACTTTTTTATTTTAAAAAATCAAAACCAAAAAATAATAGCGGTCAGATCTATAAAATTCCACATGTTTGAAAAGATACCACATGGTTCCATATTGAAAAAAATAAGTGTACATCGTTATTAAAGTTATTGATAATTTATTTCTACTCAAGACTATTTAAAATTATAAATGAAAATATCTTATTCATTTTATCTCTTTAACTATTTTTAAACTTCATGCCTAAGAGTTATAGAAATTAGATTCCATCAACCTTTTATATTTTACTTTTCAAACATTTTTAATCGTATACAACACATTTCATATTTATTATAAATTAACTAAATAAAATATACATATAGTTTTAGTCATCATCTTTTTCTTCACTTTTAATTTTCATATTAGATATATTTACTATTTAAATTTAATAAAAAAAAGTATATTTATTTAAAAATTTATGTTCTAATGATTTTAAACACGTGCGTCACACGTGTCCTCTGACTGGTATATATATTAAAAAGGTACAATATTTGAAAAACAATTTTGGATGATGTTGACATTATTGTCCCTCTTCTCATAAGCTAGAGGTTTGAACATAAGGTCAAACTTATGACACGATATTTGCAAATGAGTTGTCATGAGTATTTGAATGGATCAATATCTTAAAGGCATCAATAAAAAAGACAAACTTATAGGCCAATTCTCTATGAGCGTGCCCAAACAAATAATGAAGTCTCATGATAATCCAGAGCTGGCTCGAAGTGATATATGCCTAAAGCATCAATAGAGCTTGATATTACTCGATTAACACAGAACTTGTCAAAGGGAAGCCTACTAAGTCTTATAATTATTGTTTGATTGAGTTTGGTAAGCAATTGACTGACTTGATAGAGTTCGTTAAGCATGGTTCAATAGGTCATGTAATCACTTGTTCCCTACAATAGAGAGTTTTAAGTCAATTGTGAACCCAATAATAAATGGTTCAAATTGCTCCTAGTAAAGTTCAAACATTTGAGGTATAAGTGTGATTGATGTGTGACTGAGAACCAAGATGTTGAAATAAAGAGATGCAATATTGAGTTAGAAGATTTGGGCCAAGTGTAAAAGACAAGATTGAGCCAGTAGAGCGAAGTTTAGTTCATAGTGTGCATGTAGTTAAACTTTGGTTGAAGATAAAAGAATCTTGCCTAAGGTCCAACAAAGTCACAAATATTCGAGAACTCAAAATATTGAGATTAGGGTTTTTCTTAAGGCGGACCGTGATTAGGTTAAGATTATGGTGCCACACAGTTGATATATGACATGACACGATGCACGTTGTATCATTATTTTTATAATTTTTATTTTTAGATTAAATAAGTTTATCATTTTTGTTGGATATCATTTTTGTTGACACAATGACGCAATTGACGAAATTAATATATCCAATGATAAACTTATTTTGTTGTTTATAATTAGTACATTAAAATAAGTTACATATAAAAACAATGATAAAAACCACCCACCTACCTCTTTCTTCTGAATTTTTTCCCCTTCCAACTTCTCTTCAATTCTCACATTTTTCTTCGCAACAAAGTTTTTTTTTTCTTTTATGCTCAAATTTTTAATTTGTCACGCTCCTAGAGCTTGTAATCAGGTGGTCCATCAGTTGGCCACATATGCTTTTAATATTTCAGTGTGTTGTCGTTGGATTGATTCTCTTCCCCGTTGACTTTCGGTCTTTGTTGGAAAGGAGATGGCGGCTTCTGGATCTTTAGTACCGTATTAATCATTATCTTATTTTTCCTCAAAAAAAATGTTTTCTCTTTTATTGTTTTGCTCCCACAATCCTACTTTTGTTTCTCCATTCTCTTTTTTCTCCGACAGCAACTTTTAACATTACTTTTTTTTCCTCATTAAGGTTATGTTTTTAGCCATTCATTTTGAGTTAAGTTTTATACTAATAGATACAAAACCTCTAGCGAATTGAAATTAAAAATTCCTTTTGCATGTGAATTCCTAATTCTCAAACATTAAAACTCCTAAAATCAATTTGATTTTGACCCTAAAAGGTTGAGTTTAGACATGTATTGCCTTAAGCTCAAAACTCTTGAGATAAAAAAAAAAACAAGTTCTTTTGCCTAAGATTTGAAGACTCTACAAAATAAGATGAACAATTCTACTTGAATATTCTTAGAATGCAACTCAACACGATTAATTTGCAAAAATTTGAGAAGCTCTCTGATATTGAACTTGAAAGAAAATTAAAAGCTCAAATGCTAAGACTTAATTATTGTGAGCTCTCAAAACAACTTAAAGACAAAATTTTAGATAGTCTCCCAATGAAACCCTAATGTCACATCATTACTCGTATCAAAATGATAAAACTATTCCTACTTTATATGTCATAAAAAGGATTAAAAATTGAAAAAAAAAACTAAAATTACATCAAAACTATAAAACAAAATATAAATAATAATTTGATGCTCTATATGGTTGATATATTTTTTTTATTAGTACTAATAATGTTTTTGTGATTTTGACAATGAGAAGAATGTATAAAAAAGAAGTTGGAAACTAATATTAGCAAATAAATTTTGAGTATACAAACACAAGGTATGCAAAACTTGATGGTTCAATTCCCCTGCAATCGTTGAACTAAAAAAATTTGTAAGTTGTAATTTAATTTTCAAAACTCAACATGAATTTTGAAAACATTAAAAAAAAAAACAAACATTGTTAAAAAATAGATCAACAAAAAGAAAACTTATAAATAGAACTTGAAAATAGTATTTATATAAAAAAAGAACAAAACCTAATCAACTTTTCTTTTTAGTTTTATATTTTTAAAAATAAAAAAATGAAAGAAATTATTTACACAAAATAAAAAAATTTTAGATAGTTGTGATAGACGCTATAACAAGTCTATCAGGGTCTATTAGTGATAGAAATGAGATGTTGATAGAAGTTTATCAGTAGTTTTTTTTTTTTTTTTTTTTTTTTGCTATTTCTATAAATAGTTTGACATTTTTTCTATCGTCCTTTTAAAAACTACTTCTACCTTAAAAAAAAAAAAAATGAGTAGCGTTTTTTTTCCTAAGAAAATTCACATCTTAAAAAAAGGTGAGAAACTTACCAAAAACTTGTAAAAACAAAACAAAATATAAAATATTTAACAAACAAAACTTACGATTAATTTTAGAATTTTAAAATTGGGATGGCAACGTGGTTTAAATAATTTGAACTATTTCTTGAGATCCAACTGGACCGCCGATATAACCGTTTCCCGCGTTCACGAAGAGCCTCTTCTTCTTCTCTCTTTCTCTACAATTCTTCTTCCCTTTTTCTTGTTCAAATGATTTCTCGAACAACAAGAAAAATCTGCAATACAATCTCACAATTGTATTGCCATCTTCTTCTCCAAATCCTTCAGGTACCTAATTAACCTAATTTCCTTTTCAATTTCCCCTTCCCTTCACATTCCTAGGGTTTTCCGTCCTCTGATTTTGCAGAAAAATCTCTATTGATTCTCAGGTTTTGATGCCTGAAGAGGTTAATCGAAGCTAGAATGCGCTCGATCAGGATGGTGATTGTGGCTTTGATTGTGACGCTGCTGCTGCTTTTGATTGCGGAAGCCATCGATACGAACGATATTTACAGTCCTTGTTTGGATTCGAAGATTCAGAGATCAGATGGATTTACTTTTGGTGTAGCGTTTTCTTCCAAGGAATCGTTCTTTCAGGATCAGATTCAATTTTCTCCTTGTGATAGTCGTCTTGCTTTGGCTTTCAAAAATGCTCAACTCGTTGTTTTTAGGCCTAAGGTTGATCAGCTCTCTTTACTCACCATTAATAGCTCCACCTTCAATCCGGTATGTTTCTCATTCATCTTTTCATAATCTTCATCTCATATTATTTCTCATCCATCTGATTTCGTTTTTCTTCCCCTGTTTTTGCCAAGAACATCCCAAACGAGAAAAAAAAAAAAAAAGAAAAAAAAAGAAAAAGAAAAATAGGTCTCTTGTTTCAATTTCAAACGGAAATTTAATATCCTTATTTGTTCATTTTTTAAAATCGAAAATATTATCTAGAAACTTTAAAATTCCTCTAACATGCAAGTGTGATTTTTATAGGTGAACTATTTTTATATAGTCTAATTAATTAATAAATTAATATAATTAAATAAAATAATAGAAAATTAATAAACAAAAAAAATATCAAACTATTTACAAATATAGAAAAATTTTATTGTCTATTAGTGATAGACCATAATAGAATTATATCGCGGTCTATCGTTGATAGATAGTAAAATTTTCTATATTTGTAAATAGTTTGACTCATTTTTCTATACGTGAAAACAACCTAAAATAATTTTAATGTTTAATATAAAATAATTTCGCCAAGAACATCCCAAGGAGGAAAAAAAACAATTATTCAATAGGGATTTTGGATCTAATTTATAATAGTCCCTAAATTCCAAAATGTTAGCACATTAGTTTTTAAATTTTAATTTTGATTTCAATTTAGTTCATAGGTTTCAAAATGTTACAATTTTACCCTTAAAATTTGAGTTTTGTTTTAATTTGGTCCTTAAGTTTTAAGATTTTTACATTTTAACCTCAAATTTTCACTAAACACTAATGCCTTAAATTTTAAATCCACCTTAAAGTGAATATTTCATGAAAAATCGAAATTAAAATGGTAAGTCTTGAAATCTAAGGACTAAATTCAAATAAAATTCAAATCTTAATGATAAAATTGTAACATTTTGAAACCTAAAGATTAAATTGAAGCCAAAGTTAAACTTAACTAAATGTGTAACATTTTGAAATTTAGATAGAAAATAAAAACTAGACCTAAAATTTAAATTTAGAGGAAAAAAAAAGTATTTAAAAATATTATAGATATGACTATTATTTTTTCTCTCTATACGTTTTTAGTTCAAATATGGGTGGAGAGAAGATTTAGCTTCCACTTTAACATCTTCAAAAATAAAATATATATTAAAAAAATCGAATTAAAGGTTACTTATAGTTATAAACTTATATAAAGGTTGTAGACTGCTTCTTTCCATATCCGATAATATAAAAGACTCTTTTCAAATATAGAAAAATGAGTCAAACTATTTATAAATGTAGAAAAA
This sequence comes from Lagenaria siceraria, assembly GCA_002890555.2. NCBI lineage: Eukaryota > Viridiplantae > Streptophyta > Magnoliopsida > Cucurbitales > Cucurbitaceae > Lagenaria > Lagenaria siceraria. The sequence goes on along the minus strand of CM016491.1, from coordinate 4,890,832 downwards.
TTTATAGTCTATCTGTGATAGAATGCGATAGAATTTTATCGGTCAAGCGATAAAATTCATTTGCTTGAGTGATAGAAAGCGATAGAATTCTATCGCAGCCTATCACTGATAGACAGTGAAATTTTTCTATATTTGTAAATAGTTTGATATTTTTTCTGTTTGTGGTAATTTTCCTAATAAAAATAAGCGCAAGTATCAATTCTACTTAAATTTTTTTGATGTTATATCAATTAAAATTTTAAGCTAATAATTATATCAATTTAAACATTGAACTTTTGTAAGTATATCAATTTACACTATCCTCCATATTTCATTCGACCAATATTATGTGAAACTTATAATTTAAGTCAATTAAACTCTTAAATTTTCTTAAGTCAACCAATTTAAATCATTCATTAAAATTGCCTTCGAAAAGTATCAAGACTTCCTCAAATGTTGATTTTACAAAATAGACTATTAGGATAAATGCATAGAGGTGATTCTCAAATGAAATTCTGGTTAAGAGTTTAGTTTAGAGTTTAAAATGATACAACTCCTACTATTTAAGAGTATATATTAAACGATTAAGTGGATGATTTTTCTAGGTACTTATAATTAATGGGCTAAAACCCTTACAATTATCTATCACCCCTTAATGCAGTGCACCAATAAACCAATAAGTCAATCCAATGATAAATAGAATGGATGACAACTCATTCAACTAGAGTTCTACCAATTAGAAACAAGATTCCAACCAATACTAATTAACTTGCTATAAAATGTTACCTTATCAAATATGTCTAGTTAGCAGTTGGAAGCATTTGTAAATCTAGCACAAATTAGGGAAAAATTTCCCCAAATCGTACAACTTTAGACAATTTTTTTTTCTTTTCATTGGTCAAACCGTGGGTGGGTCACTAACTTTTTGAATGTTGAAATAATGAATAATGGAAGTTTTTGGTAGATGATTTTACTATATGAGGTTATATGATTTTTAGGAAGCAAGATTAGGGAATCAAATTCCAAATTTAAATTAATTATTTATATTTTTTTCAAAACAAAAATGCCTACATTTAATTATTAGATTATGAATATTAATTTTCCCCCAAATATTGGTTTGCAGGCTATGAATGGTGGGTATATGGTAGCATTTGCTGGGCAGAAGTATGCGGCAAGATCTCTCCCAGTAATGGTTACTGATAATTCTCATACCATAACTAGTTTCACTTTGGTAAGTCCATAAAGTATATGCAAAGTAAAGGAAAAGGAAAGGAAAGATCAAGATTGTAATAATAATAATAATAATAACAAAAGTGTTGCTTGTTCCAGGTTTTGGAATTTCAAAAGGGCACTCTTCAAAACCTGTTCTGGAAGAAATTTGGTTGTGATAAATGCAGTGGGGATTTTTCAGTTTGCCTGGATAACCAAGACTGTGCAATTCAAAACTCCAAATGTAAGTACAATGGTGGTTCTGTTGACTGTAATTTAGGCATACAACTTGCATTTTCAGGGACAGATAAGAACCTGGAAGTCCTCAACTCATGGTATGAAGTCGACAATCTCAGGCGTTTTTCCCTCTACAAACTTTTCTCTGATGTTCGTGATACCATCACCAATCCATTCGGGTAAAAATCTTTTACGTCTTCAGCTCTGTAGGCAAGGAACTAATATTCTTCATATCATAGTTCAGAGCTATGATCTGCACATGTCAAGATGGCTTATTTATAGGAAAGATTATAGTTTCATCATTGGTCCAATCATTTTGTAAGATATTGTACAATCTTGAAGATTCAACACACACATATATACATAATGCAGCATAATTATCATAGATGGTAAAGTTTCTACACAAAAGAAGCAGATCTGAAGGGATATTTTTTTTCCCTTTTCTATTTAGTTATCTCACAAAATTACATGATCTTGATCATAGAGTGAATTTTCATCAAGATCATGTCCTAATAGAGATTCAGATCCACAGGGATGTCAATAAAAAAACAAGTTAGAATCTAACTTAGCCCAATCATTCTTCGCCCCTCTTCCATGCCATTCTTGTAAAGATGCTGACTGTCTGAAAACTGAGCTTATTCCATTATACCTTTGATGTCGAGGCTATTGACATCATCATGCTCCTGTCGTTCGTTCTCCAATCCTGTGTTTGCTGAAGCTTGTGAACTATCTACAGCACCTAAATGTTCTGAAGTTGAGCCTTTCTGGTTCGTCTGATCGCAGCGGGTTTGAATGAGATAATGTGCCACAGACTTGAAACCCAAATTGTGGGCCTAAAGAAAAGAATAAAAGAAAGAATTTAGCTTCTCTTTGACAGCAAGTCGGTACTTAATAAGTTATAGATATGATTCCAGAAGACGAAATAAAGCACTATACATAAACTTAGGGCCTGTTTGGACTATGATTTGCTCACTTGCAAGTACTTTAAGTGTGGTTAAGTACTTAAAAAGTCATTTCAAACCGGCCATTAATCTACAATCCTAGAATTTGACTATTCTCTGCCACGCTGTGTTTATACAAGGAAAAATGAAGTTATATAAACATTTCCTTACAAAAGCTTACATCATTTCTGAATCAAGAGACATGCTGGAATCTAGAAGGGGAAGCATTTGTATATACATGTAAATGCATAGAACCTAACCTTTCTATATATAGCACCAGTCGGCATCCATCCTTTCGATTGTCGACACAAACTGCAGTTGCAAATACCTCGACATACTGGGCAGATCCAATTGGGATTCAAATTCACTTCCATCACATTCTCTCCATATCTAAATGAAGTAGAAGTTGCATACAGTTAACTGTTCATATAAATTACAGAAAAGTGCAAGAAATCCAATGCATATTCTCAATAAAACCAATTGAATACAAGGGGAAATATAATATGATCGCAGCGTATACGTCTATATCAGGCAGAAGTTTCAAATGGGCATGCATCCAATCCAATCCAAGATCTTACACAAACAATAACAGGAATGATCGATCTGTTCCTATACTAATCAGAATAACAGATTTCCTTTAATTTAAGAAAATATCAAAATCATCAGGAAAAGAGATTGAAAATTTTATAGTCCTCTAAAGATCAGCAGATTATATCGATTTACCGTGTGTACAAGCAATCTCCACAAAATTGCCCCTGGCCTAATTTACACTTGCTGCAATGTGTATGGTGACCAAGAGTCTTCTGCCTGCCAATCATGAGATAGATCATTTCAACAGATAATTGTCAACGACACTGATTGAAAACCAGAAGAATATAGTAAAGACTATGATATATTAGGAAACATAAGAGACAGAAGAGGACAAGCAAGTCTTTACATTGTACCTATGGACATTTTTTATCTATGCCGTTCCCTAATACTATGTTTGATCTTCTTGCTACATTATTGGAGGGTCATTCTTTTGGTGATACTAAGAAGACGATTTGGTTGGCACTATTGCGTGCTTTCTTTTGGATCTTATGGGGCACCTTTTTTGTGACTTTATTTCCACTTTTGACCGATTTTTGGATTCATTCTATTTACTGCTTTTTCATTGTGCAAAATTAAGCACCATTTTGACCATTATAGTTATCTTTCTTAGTTACTTATTTGCAATTTATTTTGTAATCACCTATATGTGTTCTGGGGTTCTCTCCTAATTTCATTTATCAAGGAAATGTTTCTTTATTTAAAAGAAAAAAACAGCTCTAAGCAAATGGGGTATAAGACTCCAGTCAGAGAGATGGGAATCAGAGGTTCTTAATCACAGTTTGCCTAAATAACACTTCCAATATTGGGGGTCAAATAAGAATAACTTGAGAGATTTAAGCTACATGGAAATCAATATCCACAAATAAGCACTCTTCAGATAGTTCGACAGAATGAGAAAATATGATTCACCCCAAAGCCCTCTATTAGATAGGAGGTCATACTTACTTTCTAGTTTGATTTATTTTTAGTAGACAAGAAAATATTAGAAGGATTCACTTATTTATGAATAAAATATAAATCCATCAATACAAACAAACCACAATGAAAAGTATGAGGATAAGAGCTCGAGCTTCTATTAGTGTTGATGGGTCAAAAACTGACTAGGAAAAATAAAAAAGGCTGAAACTAGATAATTTCATGTTTCTCTATGGGTTTCAATTTCAAAGATCTTTTATAATTATTCTATAGGCACTATTTTGTATAGCTGAAGTCTCTTTCTCTAGTTGGGTTGCCTTTTGACATGGTTTTTTTGAATGTCCTTGTATTCTTTCATGTTTTCTTTCTCAACAAAAGTTATAAAATTAAAATATATATCCAGTAATTGAAACATTGCATACTCATGTTTTAAAAAGCCTTCATGGGTGCACGCCTAGGCTCAAGGCACAGGTCTGGCGCCTCGCCTTGAAAAGGGGAGGCCACAAAATAAGGCGTGTGCGTTTTGTGAAGCCCCGAGACTCAAAGCCCTGGGTCTTGGGGCATTTTCATTATTTTTTAAAAATAGTAATAATTAGGGGGTTTTCCTTCTTTATTAACAAAAAAAATCAAATGTACTAACTCTAAATGTAAAATTTATTGTGTTTAGTGGTCTCTTTCTTCATATTTCCACTTCAACTATGCTTTCTTTTCTTGATGTAATACTTTCATAAATAGTGCACCTCACAAAAAAAAAAAAAAAAAAAACGGACACTTTTTTTTACGTCTTGCGCTTAAGTCCTAAAAGACTATTGCGCTTTATTGTACCTTGGGCTTTAAAAAACACTGTGCATACTTAGGATTCGAATGACCATTGTCTATGAGACAATATACTTTAAGAAACAAAAGGAAATTAAAAACCAGTATTACCTGCATTGATGACACGACTCTCCATTGACGGGATCATACACACGCTTCCCATCTTCACCATATCCATCCACACCAAGAATCCAATTTGATTCACAATCTCCCAACAGCTTGGCATCTTCTTCTGTGTAAATTTCTGGTTGTGAGCCTTCTTTTATGCGAATCTCATTACTTTTAGAATTTGCCTTCTTAGTTTTAGGACCGATCTCTGCATAACTAACTGGAGTCAATATCTTCAACCTGGACATCATAAGCGATATCAATCCCACAACTACCACTAACTTGCCTCTCGGCCAAATGTTAAAATTTATTGCCAATCATATTCTTTTTTCTCAAGAGAAAATCTTTAATAGTCTTAACAATTAGAGACTAAGTTAATATCTTGATGTCTATGTTTTGTTACTTGTTCTATTTTGCTCCCTATGCTTTGCAAAAGAAAATTAGAGTAATCATTAAAGAACCTCGAAATCTTGTGATCTTGTTCAGACATATCAAGAAAGGTTCATTTTCTGTAACATAAGTCTAAACGAGTTAAGAACTAAGTCAATTCAGCAATTCAGCAATTCAGCAATTCAGCAATTCAGCAAACGTATGGCAAGATTAAGAGGGTGCTCAAGGCAAGGAGTAAAGTGGTGAAGTCGAAGCCCAATGTAACGAGCTAATAAGGCATTAAATTGATATTTTTTAGTAATGGGTTCCACAAACTCCTCAGGCCAAACACCCTCTAAGCAGATGGATGAGGCTAAACTAATGTAATATATATGAAATACTTTAACAGAGATTACATTCATTGTCTCACTCACTAAACGCAGAAAACATCAAAACAACAAAACTTTCAAAACATTCCAAACTCTTTCACTACCATTTTTCCCCCACAAACAAACAGAGAATATGAACAAATGGGGGAAAGAAGAAACAATACCTCGAAGAGCGCCTCTGGGGTTCGTCGGCAGGGGATCCGTTGGGCGGTTCCTTCTGAGAACAATTTTTGGGAAATCGTTTTGGAGCGACGGTGGACTTAAGCTTGAGAGAAAGCTCGATAATGCCAAGTTTCTGCATCCTCTCCTGATTTTCCCTAACCCTTTGATCCCTAAGCTGCTCGTAACCTGGAGCAGGAAGCTCAGCAACGGTTCCATTTTCGACGACGGCGCCTCCTCCTCGGCATCTCTTTCTCCGAGAAACCATTGCCGCTCCGTCGCCCACTGCAGATTGCACTTGGGAGTTGGGATGGGAGTGTCGCGCTGGAAAATCGGGAAGTGCTTTTTTTCTTAAAAATATGGCGATCGGAACGTCGTTGGAGTGGCGCGAAAGGGGAAGTGCTTTTTCCTTAAGAAATGGGCGCGAAGTCTTTTTTATTTTATTTTTTGAGGCCGCAAAGTTATTATTAGGATTAATTAATTAATTAAGTTGCATTTCACTCATAGAATTGGGTTGAATAGGGTTTGATTAGGTTGAATTAGTAATAATTGTTTGTGTTGTAATAATTATTTGTATTTGAGTTGTAGAGTTGAACTATTGGTTACTAGTGCGACTTTTCGTAACTTAAAAAGTATGCATTTTTATTAGTTTTTTTTAAACTTCTTGTTCCACCATTCAATTACATACATATTTTTCAAAACTTTTAATACTCATTTGAGATGTGAACTCTATAAATAAAAATAAATATTACAATTTTCTACATGTAACTATTCAACTTGATGTAGCCTTACAACATACTTTAACGATCGTGGAACATATGAGTTGAACACATACAAAAAAATATGGTTGTCATCAGTAGTCTATTTACATGTTCACAAAAAAAGATATATAAACATGGCCAACAATAAGGCAATTTCATGCATGCAAATAAAATATTATTCGCTAAGATAGTCAAGCTAGTCAGTCCTACCAAATAGACACAAATAATACCTCTTCCTAGACTGTGGTGTGACTGTTTAAGAAGCAATTGGTCTTCTAGATGTCTGTGACAAGTAGGTCTATAAGGATGACCCGATCATCCTCAGACAAACCCTCAATGTCAAATTACTAAAAAAATATGACTATTAAACACGATAAACTAATAATTTCAATTTTGTATTTAAAAATACTTTTGCCACTTTTTTGTTTTTGTTTTTTCATTCTAATATGTGATTGGTTGAGTTGGTCAAATTAACTTCAAGGACCATTTAGAACCATTTTCAAAACCTAAGGGATTAAAGTGCATCTTTTGAAACTTCATGAACCAAATAAACACCAACTTCAAATCTCAGAGATCAAAAGTGTATTTTGTCCTATTTTCTTCTATGTCCGGAAGATTCCTTGAAGGCGACATCATATATTTTGTGTGGGGTTGCATTTTTTTTAGGGTTACCGATTTTGGATGTATACGGCTTGTGTGATACATCGTTATAAGTTGCGAAGAAAAGGTTTTTGAATGTATTGGTATAATTTTGTGTGAACCTCATTGTCTGAGGTTGTTGTCGATTATCATCTAAACTAGGCTAGTGTGTTCATGTGTTGTTTCTCATTGTCAGTGAAAAAGTTTTTCATATGCTTAGGAGAGTCTAAGTACTATTGTATTTATAGAATTTCATACTTAAGGAGAGTCAATAAGTTTGTTTGAGGTATTTGTCAAACAAGACTTAGAAAGATCATTACAACAGTCGAGAGGGATGGTCAAGTTTAGGAAGAGCCAAAGTTAAACATTAAGGAATAGGTCTTTGTTAATGTTTAACTATTTATTAGTGAAGTTTCTTTTTACTAAGCATATTACCTTTAGTGTAGGTGATTGCACCGAACTAAATTATCAATTTATATATCTCTATCTCTAATTATGTTTTAATATATATTTATGTTATTTATTTTGTTACAATATTGCATAATCTGTTTTTCAAAAATCACAACTTTCTTTCGCACCAGTCCAACAAAATCATCTCACCCATCTCTTTAAATGGATTTTTTTTCCCAAAAAAAAAGGGAAAATGATAAATGAAAATTATTTTCTCTCGAGATATTTCGTAGGGACGAAAAATCTTCCAACTTTCCAAATGGGAGAATGTGGCGGGGCCGACAAGCATATACATCATCTTATATACGTGGTTTAAAATGTGGTTTTCACGAAGATATAAAGTCTTAATTTTACAAAAAAAAATTCAATAAAATCGATTTTAGTAGATATTTTTAAATTATTTTATAATTTTTAAATAAGTTAATATATTTATTATTTATATTATATTTACATTAGTGACATTTTTTTTTTTTTTGTATGTTTCATGAAATTTTTAACGTTACAATGGAAATATTGATTCATCCCTTAAGATAATGTCAAACCCATTGAAACGTATAAATATCGACGAAAATTTAATACTAGGCTAATATTTATGCACAACTAGAACTAAAGATAAACGGAAAAAAAGTGGTCAAGAAAAATCATCGGGTAAATTAATTTTTTTTTAAATATCACTTCGATCCATAAATTTTGAGTCTAATTTCATTTGGTTCCTATTTTCAAAATGTTATATAGGAACTACTTGGACACCAACTCGAAGTTAGTGGAATAGGCTATTATAGTCCACTCCATGTGTGGACTCTAAATATAATAGCGGTGCTTACAATTAGAAATATTTAAATAATCAACATACTTCATCAACGATATTTTATAAATAACCTATATTTATGACAACTTTAAATATTTAATTGTTCTAAATATATTAAAATAAAATTTGTATATATTTAAAATAACGTTGTATATGTTTAAAATAAACTTGATCTATATAAGAAAAACGTAATGAAAAATGCAATCTATCGAATTGAAGATTCTAAATTTTAAATCAAAATTCAGACTCTGTAGAAAGAAAAATTTGTGAGACAAATTAGGGAGAAAATAAATTATCCTAAATTGAATGGAAATGGAAATTTTGAAAAAGACTCTTTAAGGTGCACGAATCCCATAGCTTCTGTTTTATGTCTGTGCTTTTCAATTTTTTTTAATAAAAAGACGAGAAATTAATGGAAGTATTATCAACTTTAGGTTTAATCATTATGTAATATTCTAACGTATTAGATTATTAATGAAAAAAAATAGATTGAAGTTAGGACTCTTTTTAAATATAGAAAAATGAGTTAAGCTATTTACAAATACAGAAAAATTTAACAGTCTATCACTAATAGATCGCGATAGAATTCTATCGCTTTCTATCACTCCGGCGATAGAGTTTATTTGGTTGAGCGATAGAAAGCGATAGAATTCTATCGCGGTCTATCACGAATAGATAGTGAAATTTTTCTATTTTTATAAATAGTTTAATATTTTTTCTGTTTATAGTAATTTTTTTTAAAATTTTATTCTTGTAATTTGACATATTTATTAGTAGAAAGTCCGTCTTTACAATTATTTATAACTTAACTGCGGTAATACTATTTAAATTTTTTTTACTTTTTACCATATTTACTATTTTTTTTTTTTTTATCTATCTTCTCACTCTCTATCAACATATTTACTATTTTCAAATACAAATAGTATATATCTCATAGTGCTACGCCGGCTTTTCCGTTATCGTATACCATGTCCGCAGCAGATTTAGGCCCACCGCTTTTTTATCCAAAAAGCAAAAAGTCCAACAAACCCTTCCAATCCTGTCCACGTCACGCCAATCCAACGCTCAAAAACACATCATCAGAACTATCTGACGTCACGACCCTTCAGATATTTTTTTAATTATAAAAATCCAATAATTTAATAAATAAATAAATAAACAAATCCCATCCTTATCCAGTTTTTGTTCTCAGCAGCTTCTTCCTCAACAATTGCTCTCAATTTTGTACACCAAAGTTCCGATTTCCGTTTGAATTTAACGATGGAATCCTCCCTTCTCCCTTCCGTTTCATCTCCCTTACTTCTTCATCGCCGGATCGGATCCTCTTCCTCTCCGAGATTCTCTTCTACCGTTCTTGTTCGTTGTTCTTCCAAAAGCCATGCTTATATCCCGAAGCTCGAGCCATTTAGTCGCACGAAGCTCGATCGCGCCATCAAAGAACCGCCTCTGATTGAGAAATCCGAGAACGAGCTTGCAGGTTTGCCTATTATAATTTCTTCAGATGAAGTTTTTTTGTGTTGTGTTTATTCTGATCCTTCGCGATTCGTTTTAGATTATTGCTCAACGTTGGAAGGAGACGATTCTTATAGCTGTTGGAAAGCGTATTTCGAACTGAAAGATCTGGAAGTGAGTTTTAATTAATTTTACTTCGAGTTTTTCCGTTCTTTCACATTCGATTTCATTTCCCCCCTAAATCCGACCTAATTTTAATTGAGATCGAGAGAAAACAGATGAGATTCAATTGATTATGTGTGTGTGTGTTTTGAAATCAGAAAGAATCACCAAAACAAGAAGTGGAGAAACTGATTCTTCAAGCAGGAGGCGTGAAATCGCTGATCGGATGCGTACATGGGATCACGGCCATACAGCAGAGGAAGGGAAAGGAAAAGGAGGCGAGGAAGGGATTGAAGGAGGTGGAAGGAAGAGGGAAGGATTGTCCAATACCAGATGGATTGCCGAAATCTGCAGAAGAAATAGAAGAAGAAGAGGAAGGGAGAATGCCAGATTCGCCATTTACGAGATTGCTGAGAAGCAAGGGTACATTCCCTGCTTGGTATTCCCCTGCACCCGATCATGAAACAGATTGAAACTGAAAATTTCTTGGTTTTAGGGTTTTTTTTAGCAGATTGAATAGCGAAGTTGATTGATGAATGGCTGTGTAAATATTTGTTATATAAAGTTAGTGATTAGGGGATAGCCTTTTGTGTATATGTATTTTGATGTGTGTTTTGGTATTATTATATATTATTAAATCGCATATTGACCCAAAAGCTTGAGGTGATAGATGTACAAAGATTTAATATTATATTATTTGAAGAAACAACTGGTGCAGTGGTTTGAACCGAAGACATCTTGAACAAAAATCTACATAGAAATCTTACATAAGAATGAGATTAAAGGAATATTTATCCATGTTAGCTTCTAACTTCGAGGTTAATAATATAAATGTGATTAAATCAATATAAATTACAAATTTGGTTATTATGATTTGTAGAAAATTTTATTAGATAATATGGAATATCATCTCTAAATTAATTGGAAATAAGAAGAATAATTAATCTATCTTATTAAGAATGAGCGTTTTTTATTTTTGTGGGATCTTCAATATACCCCTCAAGATGATGTCTCTTTTGAGTTCACCATTCTTGATCGGATCACAATTTCTTTCTATTGGACCAAATACACATTTGAGCTTTATGGGCTCTAATACCATATTAAATAATATGGTAATTGTTATGAGTAGCAATTTTAGGGATAATAATAAGTGTATAGTAAAATTTATAAAAAATTGCAAATATAGCAATTGATAGACTTTGTTATATTTGTAATTTTTAAAAAATGTTATTCTATATGTTAATATTTTGAATCTGATTGTTATATTTGCAACCGATTGCTATATTTGTAACTGTCTCTAAATAATATGAGGTTCTATCTCAAAATCAATTGATAATGAGGGGAGTAGTCTACCTATTTTATCAAATTATATAGACTATTTACGAGATCTTATCAAACAATAAGAATAAAATTCGACAAACAATAAGAATAAAATTCTTTCTTCTAAAATTACTAAATTTGCAATTTAACTTATAAGTTCTATGTTAAATTTGGTCGGGAGTTTGTGTTTTCAGATTAAGCTATAAGACAATCTAGATTCTCGTTGTGATTTTTTTTATTCAAAAAGTGCAGAATAATAATTATGCATTTATACCTTATTGATTTGGATTTAAAATGTTAAAATATAATATTATATTTTAGAAAAATAAAAAAAAAAGGTTAATACATATAGTTTTTTAAGTTAAAAATTTAATTAATTTTTTGTTAAATTAAAATATGCTTATATTATATTTAAAAAATAGTTGTATAATTTTTTCAACATAAATTAATCATTAATGGTTTATATTCAATATTAATAGGTAATTACGCTTTCGATTTTGCTTTTAAATCTAATTTATGAAAAGTACTTTTACCGTTTATTGGACACAAATTTAAAAATTCATAGATTAATTATATATATATATATATATATATAAAAGCACTTATTAAATAACAATGATATGGTTTTCAAAGTTTAAATTATAGATTTTATTGGAAAACATTTCCAAGAGTTAAAAGACCAAATTGTAGATTTAACACATTTTTCAGTGGTATATATTACTGAAGGTTAATTATACATAATTAATAAGTTTTAAAATCTGATGGTAAAAATAAAACTTTTTTTAAACATTATCTAACAAAATACATTAAAGTGTTATAGTATATGCTGAATCTCTTTTTCTTTTCAGACTACAAGTAATCTAGTTGAAGACAAGAGATTATAATGTCAATCTAAGCAGAGTTTAACCAATTAATGCATATTTTAGGCCAAAACATAAGAGGTTCACGTTCAATTAAAACAATTAGGATTTGGAAAAATTTTAATTAAGAAAAAAATTAAATTTCAAAATTAATTAAAATTAAGCTCAACCAAGGCAAAAACAAATAAATAGAGAAGTAAGTCTAACAATATCTATAAAGAAAGCAAACAATTAAGTTCATGAAATACACGACTGTGAACCATATAACTATAAAATATGAAAATTATATTGCATGATATAGAATTGTATCGTTCGATCGGGGATCGTATAGTGCAATTGCGAGCACACTAAGATTGTATTTTGGTAATGTCTCTGTTTTTAGTTAAATGACCATTTATTTTTATACAGATTTTCGTGTTTTTTTTTTCAATCATATTTATAAATCGAACAACATTTTAAATCATAGTCACTTATAATGCTTCCAGAAGCCAACATGATCCAAGTTCAAAGTTTAATAGATCATAATTATAGGTGTGTTTGGACTAACTTTTCAAGTGTTTAATTTTGAAAACTAAGAAAAGTAGTTTTAAAAAACTTATTTTCGTTTTTGAAATTTAGCTAAGAATTCGATCATTTTATAAAAAAGATACAAATTATTGTAAGAAATTGAGAGAACATATGCTTAATTTTCAAAAGTTAAAAGTAAAAAACTAAATGGTTACCAAACGAGGCTTAAATTTTTTGGGGAGGAGTTGAATTAAAAAAGAGAAAACTAGAGAAAGACATAGGTAGAGTTCAAAATTGGGATAAGTTTGGGCATTAGGTGTAAATTAAAAGTTTAAAGGTGGAGAAAATTTGAACTATCTCCAATAGTATGAAACTTGAAATTTTAAAGTGGATCTAACACATTATATAAAAGTCAAGCACGATGTTATAACATGATAATTGATAAACAAAATAATTAAAATATAAAAAAAAATAACAGCAAAGATAGACACAGAGATTAGTAACCCAGTTCGGTGCAATCTCACCCACTCTGAAGGGCTGTATGAACGGTGGAAAGAAATTTCACTATATAAAGAATTAAACGATTACAAGAAAATACTTATTTGATAGACTCCCTTTTTTATGACTCATAGCCTACTTTTCAATTTTAACTTAGGCTCTACCTAAGTTTGAGCTCCCATCACTTTCACAATAAAAGTTTCTCCAAAGTTTTGTATGAGATCCTCTCAAAGCAATATACTTAGGCTCCTCCTAAGTGTGAGCTCCTTTCACCTTCACGAGTAAGCTTCTCCCAAACTTAGTGCGTGATCTCCTCAATACAGCGTACTTAGGCTCCCCCTAAGTATGAGTTTTCCTCACCTTCACTCAAGATAATTTACAATACTCATAAGTAAATAGTTTTGTTTAAACGACTAAAGGCAACACCCTCAACTGCAAGGAACAAAAAAAACTACAAATAGTGCATACAAGTATTTTTCTTGAACAATATTTAAAATCCTCGACACATAATCTTTTCACAATCGAAGGGGCTAACCCTAAAAAATAAACAAGACTATAATATTTATGTCTTAGCCTTGAAAATATCTTGAAGGAAGGAGAAAATATTCTCTGCAATAATAGGAAAGTAGACAACCAAAACTACACTACACTCTCACAGATAAGGAAAAAATCTCCAGACGAAATTTGCATGACACAGAACATGTTACTTGACAAAATATAAGTCATGTTGCTCAAGTTTAGTTTGCAATAAAATCAACTGATCATATTACAATAACAAAATTGTCAACCACATTTGTAACACTCGAGTTTAAGAAAGGTGTATAAATGAACTGATATTACATTCGAATGAGAGAGATCCTGAGGAAATGAAGGTATGGTTAATAAAAGCTTTAAAAGAATTGAAAGTTACTATTTATATCACCTTTCTTTTTTGTGGCTTAATTATAGAAATTCTAAAGTTAACCATACTTAGCTTGGAGTAATTCTATATTGGATGATAACACTTAAATCAATTGGGTACGACAGTCCAACTTGAATAAGTGCTATTATCTTTCTCGTAGTCCATTGGTATGCCACCCTATTTAAATCTTTCAATTTATTTCAAATCCGTCAATCATGTTTCATTTTATTTAGTTCAACAAATTGCAGGAGTGAATATCTTATCCCTAACCTATCCGCCAACCAAATTTGTGTATAATATGTGCACCTAATTAATTCCAACTACAAGAAAAAAGGTACTATTAAATTTCATATGCAATAAATATCAAAAACATTATAATACACTTTCTACAAGAAGTCAATGGAGATTTTCATAGATAGAAAAAATGTCAAACTATTTATAGAAAATAGCAAAAAAATATTGATAGACATTGATAGACTTTTATTAGCATTTATCAGTGATAGACTTCTATAATTTCTATCACTGATAGAGCCTGATAGACTTCTATCAGCGTATATCACAACTATCTAAAAATTTTGCTATTTTGTGTAAATAGTTTCCCTTATTTTTCTATTTTTAAAAGTTTCCCAAAAGTCAATACATTTATATCCCAAGAAGAGTCAACACGTTTACTTGTTCATTGAACTAACTACTTTATTCGTTCATGTCCACATCTCTCCATTCTTTGATGATCTATGATTCATGTGTTGGACCGGTATGGCAACCCTAGAGGGGGTGAATAGGGTTTCTTTAAGATAATGAAATTTTTTTTCTAATGTGGGCCCAATTAAGCAAGTCAATAAGTTTTTTGCTAATAGGTAATTTAAACAATAATTTCATGCAAATAAATTCAACCCAAAGTAATCAAGAAATTAAAAGTAACACTTTATAACATCCTATTTAATTTCAACAAGAAGATTGGAATATGATATGGAATTTTAAGAACTACCAATCCCAATAAATAATTATGAGCAATTGATTTCAAGAATTAAAAAGTGCAATTAATTTCATGCAATGAAATATAATAACAAAAATTAATTGCAAAAATAAATAGGAGAGGGATAGAGAAAATAACACCGAAAATTTATAGTGGTTCGGCACAACCGGCCTACATCCACTTCCCAAGCTCCTCTTGGGTATGTCACTACGAACTTGACTCTTTCCATGGTTTAGAGTCGAACCGTTACAACGTTCTTTTCCGGGCGCAAGAACAAACCCGATCCTTTCCACGGTTGAGGATCAAATCGTTACAATAACTCTTTTTCCGAGATCAAGAGTAACCCTTACAAAAGTTTAAAAATGAAGAACAAAATGAGGAAAACTCTCTCAAAGAGTAGATTTACAAATTTGTAGCACTCAACAAATCAATCCTCACAATACAATAAATCTCTCTCAATAATTAGATGAAAAGAAGAAAATTGAAGCTTGGAGAGAGAGCAACAATAGAAGCTTAATGAATTATGGAGGATTGTAAAATAATAAAAGTTGTTATTGAAATTTGGAGAAGATGAAGTGTTTAAAAAGAGACAAAAGTTGTTGGAAACCACATTAAATTTGGACCATTAGATGTTGGTAAAAGAAAATTGAATGGTTGAGATTTAAACTCAACTAGCCGTTAGACACACACATAAAATAATATTAAATTCATTTTCTTTTAAAGACAACTAACCGTTAGACACAAACATATATAATAATATTAAATTCATTTTCTTTTTAAAATCATTCATTTTAAAACCAACAAAAACTCAAAAGCCTACCATGTGTCACTCCTTCATTTCTCCAAGTGGCACCTTTCAATTGGTCCACTTTGATGAAAAAAATATGCCACATCATCAACTCGGGATTTTTCTGTTAAGCTTGTTTCGGCTATATCTTCTTCGATTGAACTCCGATTTGAGTGATTCAAATTGCGTTGGAACCGTTGTTCCAAGCTCTACACAATGGATACTTCAAAACACTCAAATTGTTAATAAATAAAAACAGATTTGTTATCATCAAAACATTAATTAATTAATTAATTAAAATTAATTAATTTAAGATTAAGGGCCAAAAAGCCAACATCATCTACCATCTACTCTATTAATGATTAATTCTATTTGACCAAACTCTATATTTCCATTCATAATTCAAAACTAAATTTAAAAAAAGTACTCATATCCTTTCAGATTGCAATATTATCCTCGACCTTTCTTCAGTGTTTTAAAACTGTTTAAAAGTTCTTTAATATTTGGGACAAAAGTTGGAACTTGGGTAATATAACCGTCCTAAATTTTGTTATAAGTTACTACTTTAAGTTTTTAAATTCCAATTTTTGTCCAAAATTTAAATGGTTTTTTTTTGTTGTTATTGTAGTTTTCATTATTTAGGAAAGGTGAAAGATAATCAGTTAAAATATCATTTTGGTCCCTAGACTTTGAAGTTTGTTCAAATTTAATCTCTATACTTTCAACTGTCCAATTTTAGTTTCTATACTTTCAATAAATCTTAAATTTAGTTCTTAAAACTAGTTTGTTGTTGAAGAAGAATATGTGTGTTTGGTTATTGAATTTTGAAAATGTACCTTTGTAGTCCTTGAGTTTTTAAAAATATATTTAAAAGTTCTTCGAAGTAATTTCTTTCATTATTTTAAATAATTATATGATATCTAAAGTTAGAAAAATATTTTTAGAAAATAATTTTTGAGAGGAGAGATATTTTTTAAAAATAATTTTTCTAATTTAAAATATCATATAATTATTTGAAATAATAATAATAAATTATTCGAGAGATTTTTTAAAAACTCAAACACTTAAAAGGTATATTTTAAAAATTTAGGAACCAAATGCATCTATTTTTAAAAATTTGGAGACTAAAAAGGTACCATTTGAAAAAAGAAGGACCAATTACACCAATTCTTCAAAACTAAGGACTACAAAATGTAATTTTTTTAATTTTTTATAATTGCATTTTTAACTATAAATTTTGGAAGCATACTCATATTTTATATTTTATTGCATAAAAATTAATAATTATTATTGAACCAATTTCAATAAAAATTAATTTTAATAGACTAAGGTTTACTGAATATACGAGGACTAAAATTGACGAACTGGACTAACATAATATTTTAAGCATAATATTATAACTTTGTTGAAGGATTTATGTCAATGTCCAAATCAAATTTCATGATCAAGTGCCCAAATTTGATTTTTTTTTCAAAAAAAAAGAAAAGAAAAAGAAGTACCCAAAATTTGAATAAAACCCCAATACTTATCCCGCCGGATAGAGTAAAATAATTTCAAAACCCCCAAAATAAAATTAAAAAAATGAATTATTTGAATCTACTCCTCTTCTTCATCTTCCTTTCTTCTACACTAACCAAAACGCGATCAGATCCGCCGTCTGTCCGCGGTGGCGACGGCGGTGATGGCAAGCACTTCGTTCTAGTTCACGGAGCCTGCCTTGGCGCCTGGTCCTGGTACAAGCTATCCACGCTGCTCCGATCGGCCGGGCACCGCGTGACGGCGCTGGACATGGCGGGGGCCGGAATAGATCCGAGGGAGGCGGAGAGTCTGAAATCGTTTAGCGAATACGTTCAACCGTTGACGAATTTTATGGCGGAGCTGGCGGCGGAGGAGAAGGTGATTCTGGTAGGGCACAGCCAAGGCGGGCTCTGCATCTCGAAGGCGATGGAGGGGTTTCCGGATAAAATATCTGTGGCTGTTTTTGTCGCCGCCGCCATGCCTGGCCCATCCCTAAACGCTTCCTTTCTACTTGGACAGGTATTAATATTATAAAGTTTATCTCGTATTTTTTTTTTAAGTTGATTTTGATCCATATATTTCTTTTAAAATCTTCATTTTAGTTTCTACTTTTAGAATATTTATTTTAATTTTCGTACTTTAAATTTTAAAAAATTATTATAAATAAAAAAAGTCTCAAACTATTTATAAATACAATTTTTTTTATTTATAAGTAATAAAAGTCTATCACAGTATACTGTTGATATAGACAGTGATATTTGTAGATAATTTAATTCATTTTTTTATATTTAAAAACAACCAAATTTATTTTGGTCTCTGAAGTTTAGAAAAGTGATCATTTGATCCTTTAAAAATGAAGTAAAAATGAAAATGAAGGTACTAAAATGGTTACTTTTTGGGAGTACAAGGACCAAAATGAACATTGCAAAATATAGATACCATAATGAACCAAAATTAGAAGTATAGGGATCAAAATGAATATTTTAGAATTATAAAGACAAAAATAAACTAAAATCAAAAGTATAAGGACCAAAATAGTTAAAACCATATTATTATTATGCTTAAACTATAGCAAATATTTTCTCAATATCTCTGGCTCGAATTATAAAAATATTTTGAAATTTTAACATCCATAATTTTCAACTTATTATTGAAATTGACTTTGGTGTTTTGCATTTTAATTTGAAAATTAATTTGTATAAAGCCCCTCTTTTTAATGCAACAAATATGAGTATGGATATTTAAACTTCCACCTCAAAAAATATATATACCTAAGCTACGGTAGTTGACTTAGCTCATGTGGACAGATATTTTTAATCTATGTAGTATATTGTGTGTGTATATACATATTAATGAAAAATTTTCATTTAAACTTTGTCGTTAACATGTATAGTCAGTTAAGAGGTAAGCTACGGTAGTTGACTTAGCTCATGTGGACAGATATTTTTAATCTATGTAGTATATTGTGTGTGTATATACATATTAATGAAAAATTTTCATTTAAACTTTGTCGTTAACATGTATAGTCAGTTAAGAGGTTTTAATACGTTGGTTTAGATACTACCTTGGTTCCTGTACTTTTAGCTTTGGTTCATTTTGGTTCTTGTACTTTTAAGATGTTCATTTTGGTTTTTAAACTTTCAACTTTGGCTCATTTTAATCCTTCAACTTTCAAAAAGTTACCATATTAATACTTTAAAAATGAAGTAAAAATAGAAATGGAGAGACCAAAATAATCACTTTTTGAAAGTACAAGGACCAAAATAAATATTATGAAAATATAGGGACTAAAATGAACCAAAGTTAAAAGTATAGAGACTAAAATGAACATTTTGAAAATATAAAGATCAAAATGAACTAAAACCAAAAGTATAAGAACCAAAGTAGTACACTCACGTCTTCATTGACGTTGTTTTTTTAATCGAAAATACGAAAACTAACTATCGAAATTTAAGTCTCTCTAGACACCTACTTTGTAAATTGGTTCATGCTGGTTTATCAAAACTTTTTAACACATTAGACGAAAAATTGAAACCATTTGTAACATCTCCAAGTAATTTTTTTAAAATAAAAAATATTAAGAAAAATTATTATAAATAGAAAAAAATATCAAATTATTTACAAATATAGAAAAAAAATTCACTGATATAAACGGTGATGAACCGTAAATTTTTTCATACTTATAAATAATTTGACTCATTTTTTTATATTTGAAAACAACTCAAATATTAATGTAATTTTGTATGATCCTTATTTGTTTGTATTGGCAGTTTCGCAAGAGGATAGATTTTGGGCCAGACAGCCGTTATACATTTGGTAATGGGCCCAAAAGCCCTCCAACAACTTTGACATTTGGCCCATTGTTCTCGGCCTCAAAACTATTCAACAAGAGCCCCAAAGAGGTAAATCAATTGACTTATATTCAAAATTTCAAACAGCAATTTCTCATATCTATTTTTATAGAGTTTATAACTATATGCTCAAATCATTTACATAAAATTTCACAAACTTAAATAGTTGTTAAAATTAACCAACTATTAATTACGAGACGTTCTAACAAGTTTCAACTCGTTACAACTCTAAATTTATATATAATAAAATATCTTAATATATCTAATTCAATATGACATATTTACTTAGTTAAATTTATGATTCGAAAAGGTTAGTATGTTCTACGATAAGTTTAGATTTAATGTTATTATAATTCATGGGCTTAGCAAAATTTGTCGTCTATTGTCAATTCGAACATATCTTAATTATAGCATATGCTACTATATATATCCTAAAAGTCAACATCGGTCTTCCAACCTCACAACAAATAAATCCAACATAATTTTTTATTGTATCGAATCTAATACATGAGCTAAATACAACTAGATTCGTTCATGTTCCATTTGAGTATTTTGTTATTCACTTTCTACCAATTGTTTAAAAAACCAAACTATGTTTTGAAAAAAAAAAAAAAGAGAGTAATTTTTGTTTTTAAAATTTGATTAAGAACTAAAGTGTTTCTTTAAGAAAGCTAAAAACCATGATAAGAAAATAGAGAGAATAAATAAAGTTAAAAAACAGAAAATTAAAAATAAAGGTCTCATTATTATTAAAAAAAAAAAAGGAATGAATGTCTCGTTTGGTAACCATTTCATTTTTTGTTTTTGAAAATTAAACCTATAGACATCGCTTCCATCATAAGTTTATATGTTTTGTTGTCTAAATTTTATAATGGTTTTCAACAACTAAAAACTAAAACTGAAATGGTTACTCAACAAGTCAAAACCATTTGAATATAAACATTTAGTTAAAATACTATTTTGGTTCCTATACTTAGAAGTTTGTTTAATTTTAGTACATCTACTTTCAAGAAATCTTAAATTTAGTACCTCAAAGTTTTTTTTCCACTTGAAATTAATTCAATAATAAAAATAATTTTCATGCAAGAAAATATAATATATGAATATGTTTCCAAAATTAAGAGTAAAAATACTATTAGATAACAATAAACTCAATAAACTAATCGTTGAGATAAAATATAAGATCTATTGAAAATACGAAGATAGACCAAAATGATATTTTAACGTAAAGAAGTTTTGACTTTTGGTACAAAGGAGTTGACATTGGGGACGACATTGATGAGAGCAACCCATTTGTTCGAGGGACAACAATGGAACAAGGATCTTGTTTTGACGAAGGAAAGGTACGGCGCCGTCAAACGAGTTTTTGTTGTTTCGGATAAGGATAAGGTTATCCAAAAGAGCTTCCAAAAATGGTTGATTCAAAGAAATCCACCAACGGCTGTTGTGGAAGTTAGAGGATCTGATCATATGGTGATGATGTCTAAGCCGTTGGATCTCTTCAACAAACTTTCCCATATTGCTCATCAATATTCTTAATTAGTCTATTGTTTTTATGTCTAATATTGTCACTTCTAAACTTCACTCAATTTTAATATTGTTTCTAATTACTAATGTATTATACACTCTCTTTACGTATTTTCTGGAGTTGTACGGAGTCTATGTAATTGTAAAGTTTTGAGAGTCGTGAACTCTTGAGTTGTGACTAAAGAGTTAATAAGACTAAAATCAATGTATTTTAGTCGTGAGACCCACAAGTTTATTGGGCCAAACAAGGAGTGGAGTTCATAACTCCACTTTCTAAACTCCTTGGCTTAAATTCTCGATAATCAAATTGAGTAAGTATGACAAAAGGTGCAAAAAAATAAATAGTTTAGCCCCATTTATCAATCGTTTTGATTTTTTGTTTTTGGTTTGTGAAAATAAATTTTATAAATACTACTTCTACCAATAAGTTTTTTTTTTATTACTTTTTCTTAATGTTTTTGAAAATCAAGTCAAATTTTGAAAACTAAAAAAAATATAATCTTTTATTTTTTAGATTTTTACTAAGAATTTGATGGTTTCTTTAAAAAATGAGAAAACAAATATAAATTTTAGAATCAGAAATCTAAAAGAAATTTGTTATCAAACAGGATCTTAAAGAAGTTTTCGTAAATGACATAGTAGGAGGTTATGTAGTTTTGTTAGAGATGCGTAATGAATTTCAAAAACGGGTTGAAAGTGCATTTTCAATAAATAAACTAATCATATATATATATATATATATATATATATATATTTTGTTTCTTGCTTTTTGTTTTTTATTTTTGAGGAAAAAGAAATATTTTTATATGATATTGTTGCGAGAAGAAGCTAGAGAACATCGATATTTGCAGCTTAGTTTTTTTATTATTATTTTTAAATTCAATAATGTAACTGAGAGATCAAATCATCAACCTCTAAAAATCGATGCCAACTAATTCATGCACACCCTCTACTTTCTATCTTCAATCCAAAACTTCTCAACAAATAACTCAAATGCCTCCCTTTTAATATCACATTACACACACGATAATAGTTATATCTCTACATGCTACACTATTGTTCAATGCCCCACTCTTTACATGGAAATGGTCGAACTATCTTTTGAATGAGGATTAAGTATAAAAATAGAGTGATTTTGTTATATTTGTAACTAATCGGCCTGATTTTGCCATTGGTTACAATTGCCCTTTTTTTAAAATTGGTTTTCAAATGAACTTTGAAATTATTATTATTATTATTATTATTTTATCTGGCTTAGTTTGGAAATGTGTTTTTAGAAACGGTGAAAAACTTACCAACAAATGATGAAGAAACATACCTCAATAGAAAAAAATAGTTATCTAACATCATCTTCGTTTTTTGTTTTGAAAATTGTACTTTGTTTTATGACTTTTTTTTTGTCATGGCCTTCATCTTTGTTGAAACATTTTAAAATCAAATTACAAATGAAAACAAATTTATAAAACCATTTTTCCTGATTTTTCTATGTGCTCGGGTTTTGAAAAGTATTTGCACAAAGTAGATAACAAAAATAAAGAAACTTATACATGGGAGTAGTGTTTCTTAACTTAATTTTCTAACACCAAAAACAAAAAAGTTTCCATTTGATGGTCATTTTATTTTAAAAAATAAAATTTATAAATACTACTCCTACTTATGATGTAGTTTTTCTTTTTCTACTACTTTTCTTTATTGTATTCTTAGTGTCTATTTATTATTTCATTTACCTTTGTAAATGTATGTTGATTATTCAATAAAATACACAAAACAACATGGTATCAGATTCACTTATTCATATTATGAAATCCTTTTCCGCTCAAACCCACTACAAAAGGATCCCTCCTTCTGCCCTAGATTCACTCAGATTCTTCGTGCGCCCAAATTCGTTCGTCTGTCTGCCCTGTCTTTTCTTTGCGCATCAGTTTATGGGTTTTGCACATCTATCCGATCTAGATTTATTTCACGTCGGTCCATTCAGTCCAAATGTAGTTTGGTCACTTGCTTTGGTCCATTTAGTTTGGTTCGATTCAGTATAGTGAAATTAGTTTTCTTTAGTGGTTCAGTTCACCGACTTTGGTTCAATTGCTTTTATTCCATGGAAAAAGATCATATCTTTTGCTCTTTATGGTACAAATGATGATAAAAAAAATTTAATCGGTCACAACCTGTTATTTGCCTCTGTCACTGACTCTGCTATTTGTCATGACACATTTGTCTTGATCTTTCGAGGTCTCTATTTTGTTTTCAGATATGCATTCAGATCTGCATTCGTGGGTCTCTGTTCCATTTTCATATCGACCATTCGTGGGTGGATATCTTTCTATGTAGGTCTCTATTTCCATCAAAAGTTCTTCGTGGGTTTCTGTTTTCAACTTAGATCTGCGTGATTTGATTAAGAAGTTTTCTTCAGTTTCCGTCATCTGTCACCTTGAATTTCACTCAGTCGCTTCACAAACTCAAGTTGGTCGTTACTCTACCACCTTGAGTTTGAGGGAGGGTGTTAACGTAAATTATGGTTTATGTTTTTGAGTCCTTATTTTCCTAATTAGTATTTTTCTTTCCTATACTTTTCCCTTTTCTACTATTTTTCTTTCTTGTATTCTTAGTGTCTATTTATTATTCCATTCACCTTTATAAAAGTATGTCAAAGGACGAAAGAGGATAGTCAAAATGACATCGTTTCCATTAATCTATTTTTTTCAATTAAATTCAAATCGTGTGGACACCGTTTCATTAAAACAAAATCACGTACATAAAACAAAACGTTGACGGGCAAAAATTGTCAATCATAAAGACTTAGTTGGCACATTTTGCCTATGAACATATAGATGTCTTTGGTGATAGATTTTGTATGTCGGAAGTATTTTAGTTAATGGCCATTGACGGTCAACTAAGTGAAAGCTCGAAGTTTAACAAAAACAGACGAAAATTTACGGAATTGGCGTTAACAAAAATATTAAAGTTGGCAGTTTAACGCATCAACTTAAATATAAACATTTGTTGAAGTTTTATAACTATCAATATATGTATTTTTTTAATTGACTAGATTATAAAAAATGCTCTTGAATTTTATACTTTGTGTAAAAAATGCCCTTAAACTTTAAAAAAGGAATTCCTTTACCATTAGTTTTAGATGGTAACCGTTAGTGTTTTGTTTAAAAAATATCTTTAAACTTTCAAAAGTTTAAAAAGTACCCTTAAATTTAAAGAGAAGTTCCAAAATATCCTTATGTTGATATATGAACAAAAAACGTTAATACTTTGTTGCAAAAATATGTCTAAACTTTCAAAAGTTACATTGGTACTCTTATCTTAAAAAAAAAAAGAAAAAAAAAAAGCTAAAATTGTTCTTACCATTTATCTACACCCCATCACCTCCCTCTTCTATTTACTCTCTCTTTCCTACTTCAATCTAGACCTAACACTTCTATATTTTCTCTATTTTTTCTCCTCTCTCACTCTGCTTCTTGTTAACTATTTGACCGTTGTTTATCTCATATAAAAAAATTTGCCACTCAGTTAAGATATTAGTGTAAACCAAAGAGAGAATTTTATTAACTAATGAAAGTTGTTGAACATGAGAGAGAGATTCTCTATTTATAGAGAATGAAAGGTAAGAAAGAATTCTAAAAGGAAACTAAAATATAAAATAAGAAATTAAAAAGGGAAGTTTTTACAATAGAAAGAATGTCAAACTATTTACAGAAAATAACAAAAAAAAAAATAAACACTGATAGACATTGATAGACTTCTATCAGCATCTATTACTTATAGACTTCTATCATTTCTATCACTGATATAGATTCTGATAGACTTTTATTAGCGTCTATCACAACTATCTAAAAATTTTGCTATTTTGTGTAAATAGTTTCGCTTATTTTTTTATTTTTAAAAACTCTCCAATTAAAAAGGAATTAATCAAGAATTAACCAAGATTAATTCGAATTTACCTACTTATTCTATCCCTCCCAAAAAAACTCGTACTCGAGTTTTAAAACGAAAATGAAGTAAAAAATTAAAAAAAGCAAGCCATTCGAATTGAAAAATCTCTAGACATCAAACACTAATAAAACCAAATTTTATGAGTCATGCCAATATATCAAATATTTGGCTCTTGAAAGGAAAAATTGTTTCCATCAATGCTCACATCAATGCAGCAAGAACTACAAGTTGTTCAAAAAAATCCATTGCCAGTGAAACATAAGCTTAGTCCTTAGAAAATGAAGAAAATCACACTTTGCAAGTTTGAAGAAAAGCCAATTGATGAGTTGGACTGCAGACTTCATTAAAAGGAAATGGGCTCCAAATTGGAATCGAGTCTAGGGTTGTTTTAGGTTCAAAATGTATGGGTAATGATTCTAATTGGGAACCCAATTTTTTTTTATTCGAAACATATCATCTCCCATGTTGCTTTGTGGTCGACATCAATTAGGTTTTCGAACTTTTTGTTGGATTGGTATGACAACCGTAGAGGGAGAGGGTGAATAGAATTTATTCAAACTAATTAAATTTTTACGAATGTGGACCCAATTAAACAAATCAATAAACTTTTTGCTAATTTAAACAATAATTTCAGACAACTAAGTTCATTTATTATATTGATAATATAATATATATATATATATTAACAGTTTATAACACTCTATTAATTTTAAATAATAAAATATAATAAGAAATTAATTGCAAAATTAAATAGGAGAGATAGAGAAATTGACACTGGAAATCTTACAGTGATTTGGCACAATCGACATATATCTACTTCTCAAGCTCCTCTTGGGTATGCTACTACGAACTTAACTCTTTCCACGACTTAGAGTCGAACTACTATAACGTTCTTTTTTCGAGCGCATGAACAAACTCAATCCTTTCCATAGTTGAAAATCAAACTGTTACAATACTCTTGTTATGGGTTCAAGAGTAACCTTTTACAATAGGTTTGGAAATATGAAAAAACACACTTAAAACTCTCTCAATAGAGTGGATTTACAAGTTGTAGCACTAAAAAAAAAATCAATCCTCACAATACGTAGATCTCTCTTAGAAATAAGATGAAAACAAAAAAAATTGAGAGCTTTGAGATAATAACATAATGGAAGCTTTGTGTTTTTGGGGAGGATTAAAAATTATAAAAAATGTTGTAGAACTTTGGAGACTTAGCCCAATTGTTCGGGTAGTAAGTATCATCAACCCAAATAACCCTTATTAAAAAATGATCCCAACCTAAACCAACCATAAAAATATTTGGGTCGGGTTGGGTCGGGTTACTCGGATAATTTATTTAAAATTTTGTTCTAAAAATAACTAAAATGTTAATATATAAAAAATTTATTTAATTTTTTTCATATATTGAATTAAGATTAACAACTCAATTTCAATTTATATTATGAAATTTTTCTTTCAAAAGTGCTAAAAAATTATTTTTAAGAGTTATGGGAGAATAAATTATCCAAAAAATTCATACTTTCCAAAGTGCTAAAAAATTAAAATAGATATATGTACATATAATTGTATCATAATTCATACTTTTAAAATTAATAATAAATACAAGTTGATTCGGGTTAGTTTAGTTTATTTTAGGTGAACTCATGAATCAACTCAACCATCAAATTTTCATATATTTAATCCAACCCAACACAAATAAGTTGGTAATCAAGCCAACTTGAATTGGGTTGATTGAATTTTTTGGACAATCAAATTTTTTGGAAACCCCCTAAACAAAATTCCAAAAATTATGTATGTGAGAAAAATTCGCATTTAATTCACCACTGAGTGAGTTAAATGAATACCGCACTCAATATTACCACAAGATAGATAATAGGGAGACTTTTGAGTTTTTATTTATACTAGAAGTTGTCAATGGTAAATCATTTCTATACAAAACTCAAAAGTAAATTATCAAAAAAAAAAAAAAAAAAAAAAAAAAAAAAAAAAAAAAAAATACTCCAAAGCATCAATCTACCAGCACCAGAAAATTTCTAGTATACTACTAGTTACTACTTCTAATCATAATTTAACGTATCATCAAATGATGTATTAACTTATCATTATTTTATTTTGTTAATAAATAAAGTATGAAAAATTTAGTATTAGAAATTTACCCAAGACATTGTGGTAAAAAAAACATGAGGTTTTTTACATAGCAGCAATCAACCAAAGAGATAATGGACATTAATTATATCCCTCCAAACACCACCAATATTATCTCCCCCTTCAAAATTGCTCTTTCTCAAAAGACAAAATCAAATATCAAAGAGAACCAATAGAGAAAGAATGAGAGACTAATAATGGTGTACACAAAAGAGAGGGAGAAAAAAAATTCAATCAAACTTGCATTGAAAAAAAAAAAAAAAAAAAAAAAAAAAAAAACCTACACCTACTTCTAGGACAAGAATAAACAGATAATAATTGAGAAAATTTATATAGAAAATCGAAAAATCTAGTTTGTGAAAATTCGTTATAATTATATAAAATTCTCTCTATTTCTAATTACAAGTACACTTTATCAAAACTTTAGTACTATTTACACAAATTTTTAATTTTTAAACTCGAGATTACAAAAAATGTACACTCTAAACTTAAAATGAAGTTATAGACTCTTTTTTTTTATAGAACTTAAAATTCATCACTTTTTTTTTTTTTTTTTTTAACATTTTTAATATAGGATTGTGTTCTCTCTTCTAATATTTGGCCAAAAATCCTACCATGTATAACTAGTTGAAAATCTAATAATTGTTTACTAAATAATAATATTTTGAACACAGGTTTGAAATATAGTTTCCAAATATTCTCTAATACACATTAGCCCTTCTCCTCAAACCCGAAGAGAGAAGCAAAGCGATTGCTTCTAATATCTTTCTTTCTTTTTTTGTTTGGGAGATTGGAATATAATTAGGATTAATGAGAATCAGAGAAGTATTGAAATGTGTGAGGTATCGACGGCGGAACGAAAATGAGATCGTGAAACGTGAAAACGGTGAAAAATAGGATTTGGTTAAAAACGGTCTAAACGGAATGTGTTTAATATTACAAATCGGGTCCAAAACGCTCAATCCGAACCTGAGTTTTTGATTACATTACAACCTAAAATTCATCCCATTACGGACTCTGAAACAACTCCTTAACTAGTAACTATAACTCAACTGATTAAAACATTTTATTCTAAATCGAAAGGTTAAATTGGAATCCCCTCCACATACTTGTTGTACTTCAAGTAATAAATTATTATTATAAAATACAATATATATATATTTTTTAATTTGTCCCAAGGAGAGAGAGGACTCAGAAGAAATTAGAAAAAAACATAAATACATACCATATACAGAACATAACAAAATTAAGAGATCAAAACATGAACGCATACAAATCCAAGAACTATGAAAAAAAAAAGTTTATCAATCTAAATAAGAAAGAAAAGAGAAAAAAAAATTACCTAATAAAATAGGGAAAAACTAGAGGAACTAGCGTTGGATCTGAAAAAAGCTGCCCTGGATGAGAAGAGAAAGAAATGGGAGACATCGACATGAAAAGTGAATCAACAGAGCTCGCAATCAGTATTATAAGCTTCATTGCCATTTTCAACAACTTCAAACACATTCCCACCTTCTGAACCATCATCTTCCTCCTCCTAGTTCAATAACCTTGTCTCTCTCTATATATAAAAAATTATATTACATAGTATTCATTTTTTAAATTCAGGACAATGACATGGGCCATTTCCCTTATCCAAATGAAAGGGGTGTGAGATTTCAAAATTATTATTATTATTATTTTGAAGAAGAAGAGATTTCAAATTATAAACAAGAAAGAAAAAAAGAGATTTTTTCTCTAGGATTGTTTTCAAATTTAGCAAAATGAGCTAACTTATTTATAAATATAACAAAATGTCACTGTCTATCAGTGATAGACAGTGATAGATACTGATAGACATCACTGACAGTGATAGACATTGACATTTTGTATATTTGTAAATATTTTTAATAGTTTTGCCATTTAAAATAATTACCCATTTCTCTCAAATTAAGTTTAAAATTATATTTGAGTTTGAACTTTCAAGTTTGTTCAAATATAGCAAAATGAACTAACTTATTTACAATATAACAAAATATCACTGTTTATCAGTGATAAACATCTATCAGTGTCTATCATTAACACGAATAAATGTCTATTCTTCTATCAGTGTCTATCACTATTTATCAGTGATAGACATTGACATTTTGTTATATTTGAAAATATTTTCAATAGTTTTTCCATTTAAAATAATTACCCATTTTTCTAAAATTAAGTTTAAAATTCTATTTGAGTTTGAACTTTTAAGTTTGTTCTATTTTTGTCTATAAAATTTCAAAAGGTTCATTTTAGTCTTTAAACTTTTAAAATGTTCATTTTAGTTCCTGAATTTTTAACGTGGATTTCATTTTAATTTGGCTTCCAAAATTTTAATATGTATATTTCATAATCCAAACTTTAAAAGAAAATAACTATTTTGATTTTTTTTTTAATTTAAGGGCTAAAATAGATATTTTGAAAGTTGATGAATGAAAATAGAACAATTTTAAAAGTTTTAAAGACTAAAACAAGCATTTAGACCGTAAAACTATATTTCCACCAATTCAAAAAATGGTTAAATGGCAAAATTTGATTATTATAGTTTAGAAAAAGTTAGAATTTAGTCATTGTTATTTATAATTAGAATTTAGTCTCTATGATTTGATAAAACTCTCGTAAATAATCCCTATAACAAATAATATTTATGAGGATTTTATCCAAGTCATAAGAACTATTTATGAGGTTTAGTTAAATCATAAACACTAAATTCTAACTTTCTTCAAACCATAGATACCAAAATTTATGATTTAATCAAAAAATTTATTACTTAAAATACCATATTCTGGTCTATGTATTTATAAAGTTGTTCAATTTTAGTCAATATATATTTTCAAATGTTCAATTTGAGTTCATGTATTTTCAATAAATCTTACATTTAGTTCTCGATCAAAAGTTAATTTTTATTGAAATTGATTACATAATAATACTAATTTTCATGAAAAAAAAATGTATATAAATTAGTAGTAGTGACTAATTTTAAGATTTATTGAAAAGACAAAAATTAAAATTCAAGAAGACATTTATTCAAGTGGGTCCATCTTCAATAAGACATATTTATTATTGTTCCTATGGGCTTTAAATACAATGTTGTATCTTGTGTTGATGTCTCAACCACCAAGACTGAAGAAAGTCCAAATTTTTTTGGTCACTTATTGAAGATTTCTTTATTTTATTTTTATTTTTCTCCCTTCAATTATTTCTGGATTTGTTTGATTAGCTTAATGTGATTATGTTTCAGGTTTTGTATTTTTTTTTAATGGGAATTTGGAGTATATGTAGCTAAATTCTAAGACAATATTAACCATTCAAATATAGTATGATTGAGAGTTTAAATCATTCAAATCTATTTTTTCTATTTTTTAAAATTAAATCTCTTAAATTTTTCATAGGTTTTTTTTAATGATAAACTGATCATTCAAATATAATATGATTGAAAGTTTAAATCATTCAAAACTATTTTTACATTTTTTGAAATGAACTTAAAAAATTTCTTGTAAGTTTTGAATAATAGGAGAGTTAGTTTGTTTGATCATAGGAGTTCATATACAAGGTATTTGTTTGCAAATTCTTACTTTCCATACCTTATTTTTATTTTTATTTTGTTGTTTGAAGTTTTCTTGAGTTCGAAAAGAACCAATTTTAAAAGAAATTATATAGATATCTTCATTCTTTTTCATATAAATACTCTCATTTTTGTCTTAATTTTTCAATTCTTAGCTTACACCAATTTTCTCAACAACCAAAATAAAAGCCAAAATTTTAAGTTAAAACATAAAATCTCACAAAATTCCAAAATAAAAATCTCCTCTTAAAACATACCAAAACGATAAATAATCAAATAAAAAAAATATAGTTAGCTATTAACACACTTAACTACTAACGTACAATTTTGTTAAAACATTTACCTTATTTGAAGTGTGAAGTTTTATTCATTTATTTATTTTAGATAAATAAATGTCAAATAGTTAACAAAAGGGAGTAGGAGGAGATATTGAAGAAGGGAGGAGAGAAAAAAGATGGAAAATAGAGAAGTAAGACAGAATTAACGGTTTATGTTCATATATCACTAATGGTATTTTTTTAGAACCTTTTTTTTTTGAAAGTTTAAGGTTATTTTTGAAGATTTTGAAAGTTTAGAGGTATTTTTGACACAAAACACTAACAGTTTTTATCCAAAACTTACGATAAATGGTATTTTTAAAACTTTTGAAAGTTTAAAAATATTTTTTATACAAAGTATAAAGTTTAGAGGTATTTTGTATGAGCTCCTCCATTTAAGTGGACGGCGAACAATGGGAAGATGGAAGGGAGAAAGAAGATGAAGAGAAAGAACTTCTAGGAGAAAAGAAAAAATATATATTAAACATATATATTTTTTATTTTAATAATTAAAAAAGTGAAGAAAGTATTTTTATTAACAAAAAAAATAGGTGCCCATCATATTTCCATTATGTCGAGTTTGAATTGTCAAGGACTTAAATGTAATTTGATCTAAACTTTTTTTTTTTAAGTGCCATTGAGAAAATTTGAATATTTGATCATTAGGAAAAAAAAAAGAAATACCTTTTGATAACAATTTTATTTTTTATTTTTAGTTTTTGAAAATTAAGCTTATAAACACTACTTCCATTCATAAGTTTTAATATTTTGTTATTTACTTTCTACTAATATTTTTAAAAATTAAGATATATTTTAAAAACTAAAGAAAAATAGTTTTAAAAAATCCCGTTTTCTTTTCATAATTTAAATTAAAATTCAAATGTTTCTTAAACAAAATGTAAATAACCATAATTAGAACATTGGAATGGAACAAACATAAATTTTAAATATAGAAAAAGAAAAAACAAAATCATTACCAAAAGAGGACTTATTGTTTTCTTTTTTTGAAATTTATGTTGGCTTCCTCACTCTTTCTTTAGTATATAGTTGTCACATTTCTTAAATAAATATTTGAATATTTAGTCAAATTACAAAAATAAAATTAAGTTTTTTGGAATTTTTTTAAAACAATATAGGCACTGTTTGATAATAATTTAATTTTAAGTTTTGGATTTTAAAAAATTATACTTGTTTTCTCATAATTCTTTAATATCATGGTTTTCATTTTTCCTAAGTAAACAATTGAATATTCTTAATTAAATTCTAAAAAAAATAATTTTAAACACTACTTTTTTTTAGTTCTCAAAACTTGACTTATAGAATTTGAAAATGTTTTTAAAATATAGACAACATAACAAAGAAATCAATAAGTGAAAATAGTATTTGTAGGCTTAATTTTCAAAAATCAAATGGTTATTAAACGAGATCGTAGTCTCTTAAAAAACTCATTTTTATTTTTGAAATTCAACTAAGAACTCCCTTGTTTCTTTAACAAAGATGAAAATAATTGTAAGAAAATGATGAGAAATCAAATACATTTTTAAAAAATAAACAATAAAAAGTGAAATACTTTTTAACCTCTCCACTCCTAATCGAAGTATACTTTTAATAATTCAAAATCAATTTTGATGATATAAAAATTGCATTTAAAATGTATGATTTGAATTGATTTTAAACATATAAAAAATAATTATAACAATTTTAAAATCACTTTCAAATATGCACGTAATACCAAATAAATTTAAGGTTTAATTTTTATGGAGGAAGTACAATAAGATTTCTCTGCCAAAAGAGGAAAGTAATTGAGAAAAAAGACAACATATGAGCTCTAGAACAATATTAATTACAGAATATATCTCTTTTGCTTTCAAATTAATGGATGCTTTTAATATCTAACCTAACCTAACCTAACGAATTTCTTTTTTTTTTTTTTTTTTTTTTTTTTTTTTAGTAGCTTTTGTTGGTTGTTGTTCTTAAGACCTAAGATAGGGAATGCAATATTAACAATAAACGACAAATAAATCGAGTGGACAGTTGGATTTTGTATGGTATATTGGTTACGAATTTAATATTTGAAAATTACATTTTGTAGTAGGTATGAATTTTGTACTCGAAAAAAAAGTATGAATTTAAATAATTTTTATTTGTTTTGAAACTTTTTTTTTGAGTGTAATCTAGATTGCATTCATCTCTTGTGTAGCCCAAATAACAATCATTCAAAGTGTGTCACGTGGTAATTTAAAACAAATTAAAATTTTTAATTTTATTTTTACTATGTAAAAAAAGAGCATGTAATTAAGTCGAGTCTAGGTTGTATCTAATCATTTTCTTATTTTTGTTTTTTTACCATGGTAAAAGTGAGAGATTGTATAACAAACTTTAGATGGTATAATTTATGTCTACTGTGTTTGAGCTACACTTGGATTGTAATTTAAATAGTTTTTTTTAAGATTTTTTAATTTTTTTTTTTTACTATTTATGTCCTACACTTTAGGAGGGTATAAAAAATCAAACCAACCCAAACCAATCTATTAGTTTGGTTTGGTTTTTTAGTATAAAGTTGGATATATTGGTTTTTATTTGAAGAAAACTAAAAAGTATTGGTTCGGATTGGATTTTGATTGGAAAAACCAATCAAAACCGAACCAAATCGAGGGTATGTATATTCTTAAAAATAAACACTAACAATATTAGGTATCAATTATTATAGAGTGTCTATGATATTTATTTATAAAGTAGCAAGAAAAAAATAAAAATGTCCAATTTCAATGTATAAAAAAAATGGAACCAATTTTAATTTAAAATTTGTAAAAATGATCAATTCAAAACAAAATTGAAAATAAAAATTAAATTTTGGAAGAGAAAAAAAAAGGTCAAAATCAAAAACCAAACCGACAACAAACTAAACTAAAAAAAATCAATTAATTAGTTTTGTTCTTTATTGAACATCGGTTTTGATCTATTCTTTATAAAATCAATCCCTAACAACACCCCATATTGAAATTGAAATGGTTGATTATTTAAGCTTTGTAATTGTAATAAATTTGTTGAAAGGTTTACTATAACCGATGATGCACAAGTTTTTTTTTCTATGTATATTTTATCTTTTGAATGATTTTATCTGAATAATATTGTTATCTATTAAATAAGGAACTATTTGGTATGATATTTTAATTATTTAAAAGTACATTTTATATACTTAAAAAGTATTTCAAACTCTTAAAAAAGTCATTAGGCACACGCTCCAAAACAAATCAATACAACAAAATGCGTAATCATTAAGCTGCACCTAATCATGTGCTTCCCATTTCTTATATAGTAAAAGTAAAATAATAATAATAATTTTTTAAAAAAACTTTTGACACATGACCTATTTTGAATGAGTGCTATCTGGAATATACAAGAGATGAGTACAACCTAGACTGCACCAAATGTTTTCAAACAAAATAAAAGGATGTTAAAATAAAAGAAACAAAAAAAGAGAATCATGCGAATGAAAACAAATAATTACGTTTGAAAATAAGAACTCAAAAATAAAAAAGAAAAAAAAAAAAACAATCCATAGTAAAGAATAAGAGAAAAGAAGTTGGAGTTGGGAAAAGACAGAAAAATATCAACACATGGAACATTTTTTTTTTTTTTTTTTTTTTTTTAAGTTCAACAATCATGCTTGTAACTTCTTAGTCAATAATTTATATTTTAGACCTAATTATGCGCACACATGAAAATATAATTATTTGCTTTCCACCTCAAACCAATATAAAGTAAAGTCATTGTCTCAACAAAATAT
The DNA here is from genome assembly GCA_002890555.2 of Lagenaria siceraria. Taxonomy (NCBI): domain Eukaryota; kingdom Viridiplantae; phylum Streptophyta; class Magnoliopsida; order Cucurbitales; family Cucurbitaceae; genus Lagenaria; species Lagenaria siceraria. The sequence continues at coordinate 4,855,828 of CM016491.1, read as the reverse complement.
GTTATGAAGACATTCAATTATTTAGGTAAATTATAAATCAACTTCTATTTGGCCTTTAAATTCTAAAAAATTCTTTAAATTTTTAATTTTGTATCTAATAGACTCGTAAATTTTCAATTTTGTATATAATAAAGTCTTTGACTTATTCAACATTGTTTTTAAATTTGTATAGATTCACTAGACATAAAATTAAAAGTGTAGGAGTTCTATTATAATAGACATAAAATTCAATTTGATGTCTAATAAATCAATTGACTTATAAATATTTTGAATATATAAAAAATTATTAGACACAAAATTATATTGAAAGTTTATAGACGTATTATACACAAAATTGAAAGTTTAAAGACTTATTAGATAATTTCAAGAGTTTAAGAACCAAATAGACAAAATCTTAAAAGTTTAAGGAGTAAACTTGTAATTTACCATATTATTCGTTTAACAGCCTAAAGTTTGAACTTTCATAGGTTCTATCAAAAATCTCTCTCCTCTCTTTAAAAAGAGATCATATATTGATAGTTCTTTGTTTCTTTTTATTCACCTAACTTTTTAGTTGAGAAAATATTAGGAAAAAATACATTTTTGGTTCTTAAATGTTGGGTCTAGTTTTTATTTGATTCCTAAGTTTCAAAATGCTACCGCCTTAAATTTTGAGTTTGATTTCAATTTAGTTTCAAAATGTTATAATTTTACATTTGAAATTTGAGTTTCTGTTTTAATTTGGTCCCTAGGTTTCAAAATTTACATTTTTAACCTCGATTTTTCACTAATATTCACTTTTCGTCTTTAGTGCTTTTGTCTATTAATTAATTTAAAAGAATTAATAGAATTATAATTAATTAAGCTAATTTTCATTCCTATCAAAATTAAATTAAAAATTTCTTCACTTCAGAATTATTTTAAATTAATCAATAAACATTAACATCAATGACTAGAAGTGAGTATTTAATAAAAAATCGAGGTTAAAAGAGTAAATCTTGAAACCTAAAAACCAAGTTGAAATAAAACTCAAATCTCAAGAGTAAAATTGTAAAATTCTGAAATTTAGAACTAAATTGAAACCAAACTCAGAATTTAAAACCTAGAGACCAGATAAAACATAGAACCAAAACTTAAGGACCAAAAACATTATTTATCACGTAGATATTTTTCTTGTTGTATAGGCAAATTCCTTCTATCATAATCTAGATTTTTCATATACACATATAGTAGTTCAATATAGCAATCAAACCATAAATTAAATGGGGTTCAAATTTTTGAGGTTGGAAGCAAGATAGGTACTCAAATGCATATTGGAAGGTGGAGCATTGACAAATTAAATTTATGAGATATTGGGTCCACCTCAACATTGTCTAAACCAAAGATTTAGAAGAGACAAAAAGTAAGTTTCATTGAATTTGCTTGTGATGATAAGATTTTTTCCCCAATTGTTTTCATTTTTTGTTTATTGATTATAGCATGTTTTGTTTGATAAAATACAACTTTGGTCCATGTAATTTACATATTATCATCCTATATTTTTAAATGTCTAGATTTAATTTAGGTACTTTTAATAAAATCTCAAAAGTAGTCTTTGTTCACACAGTAAGAAAACGAAAATTCTATGACACTTAAAAATTGCTACAACTATCACCTTTTGTAACATTTTTTTCAGTTGTTGAATCGATCATCAAAGTAAGAGTCGTTGTTGTAAGAACTTGTTTGAAGCTATCATCTCTGTAAAGTTGTCGTTGTTGTTCGTGCATCTAAAGAAGAAGGGAAAGGGAGAGAATACGAATTCTTGTTCATGCTGGAGAGAAGACGAATGATATTGAAGATGATGGCATTTCGTGAGAGAGAAGATTGAAACAATGAAAATAAATTTCTCGAACACGTTTTTAGGGTTTTGGATTATTTTATTATAAAATAAAAACTTTTTGCCTTTTATTTTAAAAGAAAATATTAATTAATTATATTTAATAACGGTTTATAATAGTCATAGATTGGTGACATTGAAAAGCTGTCATAAATTTTTAAAAAGATTGAAAAAATCTCCATTTTTTCTTGCAAAAATGATCATGTCAATTTCTATGACAATTTTTGCTCTTTCCTCCCTCAATTTAATTAAGCCGATGTGTCATGAAAACTCAATTTTGTTGTAGTAATTGTTAGTTTTAGAAATTGAAAAATGAAGGGGATGAATGAGATTAAAAGGGTATTAAAAGAAAGAAAGGAAAAAAAAAAAGGAAAAATGAGAGTGGGAGGACAAAAATTAAGATGATGGATAAAAAGGAAATGAAAGAAGGGTTGATGAGATGAGGTGGAAGTGAATAGTTTTCATTGATGAACTAACAATAAATAATTTTTTTTGAACTTTTTTTTTCTAAAAAAAAGTTAAAGGAGTGTTTGTTTCAAAGGTAGAGATTAGATAAGTTAGGAATCCTAAGCCCAACCTTTGTTTGGGGTAAGCATCTAAAAAGCTTACATCTTTTTCGTTGAATGGTAAACACTATTCAAACTTAAGGGTTACTTTTTTTTTTTCTTCCTTCTAATTTAATTTAAGAAGTTCGTCGCTAACTTTCGAACACCACCTCTGGTGACTGTCGTCGGCCAATTCTAGCTGCTACCTTCGACAATTGTCGTTGGCCAACTCCGGTTGCCACCTTCGGCAACCGTCAGCGAACTTCTTGCTACCAAATCCATCGGCCAACCTTTAACTGCTACCTCCGCCGACTGGCCACCACCGACCAACCTTGAAAAACATTAATAAAAACATTCTGAGTATATAATAAACTAAACAAACTTTTATATAAAAACACTTTTAAGAAAGAGTTGTCAAACACATGTGTGTTTTTATTTTAAGGAGTTTTTATCAAAAGTGTTTAAACAAAAATGAATTTTTGAAAAACATTTTTTTTTCTAAGTCATTCAAAACAAGTCATTAGGCTACAATTGTATAGCTAGATATATTTATTTAGGCTATATGTATAGAAAATCCTAGTTTAATTTAATAATATTTTCATTTTTTAAACGTAAAGTTTAAAATGTTGAAAACAACTTAGGGGCCAAATAAAAATTAAAACTCAAAATTTATGGTTTTTTATTCCTCAAATGTAATTTGATTAAAAAAACTATAGTTTTTCAATAATTGAATTTAATATTAAAATACTAGGTTATTTTAATTTTAAGTTAGCGTATAATGAGCGTATTATGGGAAAAAATCGATCCTTTTCAAATTAGTTAAAGTGACAAAAGTTTATGGAATTTTATTTCAAAACCTAGTAAAATTAAAATATCAAATTATTAAAACAATAAATTAAATAAAATTATAATTTTAGTCAAAATCTCTATTTCAAAAAATTTTAAAAAATGTTATTCTAAATTTTTTAGTTGATTTTAAACATAACTATATTAAAATAATTAAGACGACAAATTTAAACTAATATAAAAATCTAACCACTAATTAAATACAAGAAAATATTTAACAAACTTAAGATTTATAAATCTACACTTCATTCTGAGACTTTCTAAGCTTGCACTCCAAACACAAGTTTCTTAAATCTAGACTTCAAAAATTTGGACTCCAAACATAATTTAAAACCAAGGCTACCTAAAAGAGGATTCAATAAGAATTAACCATCTAAATGAGATTCACAGTGAAAAACTATCTAATTGAGAATTTTTCTTAAAATATCATTTCATTGAATTTTCTAAAGAAAATTAAATGGAAAATAATTTCCCGTAGGAAACTCGACTCCTACAATACTCGAAATACATTTCACCAACATATTTACAACATGTGGCGTCGAAAATTTTGAAACCATGGAAACAAATTTGAAAGATTGGCAAAGTATAAGGATCGAATTGAAAATTTTGAAACTACAAGCATTTGCAATTTAACCACTATTTTTCAATATTTGAATTCCATTGGGCTTGAACATGGGCCTGCATGAGTGACCTACAATACTATAACTACAAGACACATGTAGACATATAGCCGTTGAAAATTTCAAATTCCTTATCGCAGTTATAAGCTCATAATTTCCTTTAGACCAAAAAGCCCTTCCTAAATTTTTTTCGTTTTTTTTTTCCTTTTCAAATACAAAAAAAAGCCCTTCCTGAATTCAAATCCCAAAACCGCGGTCCATTTTTCAAAATCATTGATGGAATCTCAGCCGTCCATCACAAAAGTCCTTCGCTAACACCACTTTTTAGAGCTCAGTTCAAACTTCAAACTGTCAGCCACAGGACAACTTCCCAAATTTGCTCATGGAGAAGAAGAGAAATTTTCCAGATTTTTACTCACGGATTTGGAAATCACTCTCTTCCATCTAAGATCCACTTGCCTTTTCCTTCAGTTTCTTCATTTTTGCCCAAGATTCTGCTGGAAAAGCTTTGTGAATCCAGCTGAAAGCAATTTCAGGAGCTCGAATAGTCCCTTATTTGTTCTTCATTTCTTCCTTCAGGTGAATTATTGCTGTCATTCACTCACTTTCTTTTAGTTTCTTTGTTAACTTTTGTTGATTTATAGCTGGTTTTTCTTTTCAGAATGCTTAGGGACTTCAAATTTTTGCGCCGGAGTTCTGGTAAGAACGAGGAGCTCGAAAATGTACCGGTGAATCCTAGGGATTCATCGATTAATCGAATTGGATTGGACATATCGCGGCCTCCGTTGAATACAATTCAAGAGCCGATTCGAAATTCGGAACCAGAACAGGAAGCTGGTTTAAAGAGTAGAGTTGAAAGGACTCCCGTTAAGGCGAAGGGAAAGGGCTCGGATATTGCATTGCCGCTTCGGACGCCGGACAAGCATGGAGGAGCTGGGTTTTCGTCGAGGAAGCGATTTGGTTGGGCTCAGAAAAGCGAATCTGGTTCTCTTCCTGACGAGGAGAAGGCTGATTCGGTTGCTTGTTCAGTACAACAGAGCCGCGGCGGAGGAGGAGGATGTGGAAATGGGGGATTTTCTAACGTTACAACCCCTAGGACTACGAGGACGGCGGGAAGAGCAACCTCGAGTTATTCCGAAAGCAATTCTACGCAAAGCACTCCGACTAAAAGTGTTTCCAAGCCTCCGTATTCAGTTTGTCGCAGCAAAACTGATCGAATCAATAATTTTTCTGCAATGTATAAAGGGATTCCAGCTAACCCAGTACCACCTTCGGTTGTTAACACGGTCGAAGTCCCTCACTTCGATCTCAAAGAAGACCCTTCATTTTGGATGGAACACAATGTACAGGTAATTGCATCTTTATTCTTACTGATGGGGTTCTGTAACTCTCCATTGTGCGCATAATGGAATTTTAAACTAATCTAGAGTTTCTCTGATAATGCTTGATCAATATTCTTTATGAATTTGTTGTTGCATTTAGCTATTGGAGTAACTTATGGTGTTAAATTCTTATAGGTTCTTATACGTGTTCGTCCTTTAAATAACATGGAGAGAAGTAATCATGGTTACAATAGATGCTTAAAACAGGAAAGTGCTCAGTCCATCACTTGGATTGGCCAACCAGAAACAAAATTTACATTTGATCATGTAGCATGTGAAACAGTTGATCAGGTTTGGCTGGAGAAAGAACTCCTGAGTGTTCACCTTTCCCCTTTTTGTAATTAAGTTCTCATCATCCTTGTCCTTTGTTAATGACCATATCTCTCCTTGCAGGAAATGTTGTTCAGGATGGCTGGTCTGCCAATGGTTGAGAACTGCTTGTCTGGCTATAATAGTTGTATGTTTGCCTACGGTCAGGTAAAGTTTCTTCACTAATTTCCTAACAATGCGGAGGCATTTCATTTCTTTTTGTATCTTGCTGATTTACTGATTACAGCAATCTGCCAAATTTGAATTGCACCCTCTTTGTAGTCTATTATTATATGAATGTTAATAAGCATGTATTGCCTAATTTGTTCACAACAGATAATGATTACTCTTGTCTGTGTTTATTGATATAGGACATTGTTATTATCAACCTGTCCTTCAGCAGGATTACACCAAGTTCTTATCTTTTTCAGTAAAGAAACATTTATATTAATTGGCAACGAAGTTCATGCTTTAAATTTTGAGAACACTCATAATTATGTTATTCATCTGCATATGAAGAAGCAACCAATATCTTGATCTTAGCAAGAAATTTTATTTTGTCGTTATTTATTTTATTGAGTTTTGAGTTTTTTATTATGCAGACTGGAAGTGGAAAAACGCACACTATGCTTGGTGAGATTGATGATCTTGAAGTCAAGCCAAGTCCACATCGTGGAATCACGCCACGTATATTTGAGTTCTTATTTGCAAGGATCCATGCTGTAATAGTCACATTTGTTCAATCTCCTTCTAATATACTGTGGTTTTAAAGTTCATTTCTGACAGAATCTAATTCATTTTTCAGGAGGAAGAAATTCGACGCGATGAGAAACTGAAGTACAATTGCAAGTGCTCTTTCTTAGAGATTTATAACGAACAAATTACAGATCTTCTTGATCCCTCATCCACGAATCTACTTGTAGGATTGATTAATGCAATACTTTATTATATGTCATTGTCAATTGGTAAATAGTTTTCGATCACTCTTCTAAATATTTTGATTTCTCTCAGCTGCGGGAAGATGTTAAGAAGGGTGTTTATGTAGAAAATCTGTCTGAATTTGAAGTTCAGACTGTTAGTGATATTCTCAGGCTTCTGACTCAGGTTACTGTGTAACTTTGGCTGTTTCTTGCTTTTAATTCAGATGAACATATTTGTTTGTTGATCAAATCATTGTTTGATGTCTTTAGGGTTCTTCAAATAGGAAAGTTGCAGCCACAAATATGAATAGGGAAAGCAGTCGATCACATAGTGTATTTACATGTGTGATTGAAAGCAAGTGGGAAAAGGAGTCCTCAACTAACCTACGCTTTTCTCGACTGAATCTTGTTGACCTTGCTGGTTCAGAAAGGTAAGGAATCAACCAAATTTTTGTTAGAGCTTCAGGCCACGGCATGTGCACAAATTCTTCCCTTTTTGGTTGCTTCTATTCTTATTTCATCCTGTATTCTGTTTAACAGGCAGAAAACTTCTGGAGCAGAGGGTGAGCGTTTAAGGGAAGCTGCTAATATTAACAAATCATTGTCTACACTAGGGTACTGATCGGCGCCCTTACCTTAATTCCCCTTCATCCATCTTATATTGGTTTTGCTTGTGTTTTCACCTTTTTATTGAATGGTGATTATAATTTCAGTCATGTTATAATGGTTTTGCTGGATGTGGCACGTGGGAAGCCAAGACACATTCCTTACAGAGATTCAAAGCTAACCTTTCTTCTTCAGGTTGATAATGGTTCTATTTTAAATCCACTCTGCCTTTTCTGCTGTTGATGCTGTTTTTGACATATCCAAAAAATAATAATAATAAATGCAGGACTCGCTTGGTGGAAACTCAAAAACAATGATCATTGCAAATGTTAGCCCTTCTATTTGGTTAGTTAATGAATCTCTATACTGGATTTAGTCAATACTAGTCAAATCAAAATTTTGTTCAGAATACTTTTTGTAGCCCCTTATGTTTTTAGAATGTTGGTTCTTTTTTTCATCAACTATTTCTTTAAGTTGTCCTACTTTTCACATCTGTTCTCAGGTTCTGGTTCATGGAGTTTTTTCTTGTACTTTTCTGTGATGATGCCTCCTGTTCACATACGAAATTTATTTATAATATGATTTTCTTGTTCAGTTGTGCAGCTGAAACACTAAATACTCTTAAATTTGCCCAGCGGGCAAAACTTATCCAAAACAATGTGAGTTACCCTTACTTAGGAACCAATAATTTGTTGATGAGGTCCTCCTAATTCTTATGATCAATTTATTGTTCATTACGAGACATATAGGCAGTGGTCAATGAAGATTCAACAGGGGATGTCATTGCACTCCAACGCCAGATACAACTTCTTAAGGTAGGGTGGTATGACATGCATACATATAATTGATTTAAATTCATCAAACCAAATTACGCTTAATAATTCGTTTATGTGTAACAGGAGGAGCTTGCATACCTGAAACGGCAGAATGTTTCCAGGTCTCTGTCATTTGATTCCTTTGTCAAAGATACACCGATGGAAATTGAAGATGACGATGCAGAAAATATATGTGATATGGACATTTCACAAGAGGATGATTCCTTTAAATCCCAATCGAAAGAAGTGAGAATGTCAACGAAACAGGTATACTTTGCTGCATTAATTTGTAATAATTGATCAATTGTATATATTTTGGTACTAATTCTGTTGAAATCAGTAATATTTTATCTTCATATTCCCCGTTGACGTTGCATAGTCTTTTAGAATTCTTCCAGTGTACACTTGCTTGCTTTCAACTTCTTTTCTTTCTCCTGAGACTTGTATTGCTTTTTAAGCTTTCTGTAGTGGAATGTTATGACAATTTATTTTATTGGTTTGTTTTAATAATCTTCGGAAATGGCATGGAAATAAAACACAGTTGAAATCTTTGGAGATAGTACTTGCTGGTGCCTTGAGGAGGGAAAAAATGGCAGAAGCTTCCATCAAGCAACTTGAAGCTGAAATTGAACAGCTGAACCGTTTGGTATCTCTCTTCTTTTTATTCCTTATTCTGGAATTCATTTTATTTAGGAAATAATTCATCTTCTAAACTTCTTCTCAGGTTCGCCAAAGAGAAGAGGATACAAGGTGTACCAAAATGATGCTCAAATTTCGAGAAGACAAAATTCAGAGAATGGAGTCACTTCTTGGTGGTTCGATTCCGGCAGAAACTTATCTTCTTGAAGAGAATAGAGGTCTATCTGAGGAAATTCAGTTACTTCGAGCCAAAATAGATAGAAATCCTGAAGTTACACGCTTTGCCTTAGAGAACATTAGGCTTTTGGATCAGCTTAGAAGGTAATATTTATCTTCTGTTTCTCTTCTGTTTCTTTTCCTTTTTCTGTTTTTGAAGACTTAAATCTTAATCTTCAATAGATTTCAAGAATTCTATGAAGAGGGGGAGAGAGAAGTACTCATGGATGAAGTATCCAAATCACGCGATCAGGTTCTTATAAAAGTTGAAATTGTGCACATATTACTTTCTTGTTGAAGTTATTTTGATTTTCTTTTGAAAAGCCTATAACAATTTTCTAATAATAATGATAATAAACAGCTGCTTCAATTTCTCCCTGGGAATTCAGAACAGCAAGATGAATCAAAACCTACCATGCAACCTCAGGTCAGTATTTCTGTACTGGAAAAAACTTTTCCTTCAAGAAGGAAAATAGGAGTAGAAGTATTCTTCCTAGATCTTTCATCATTTTTGCATATCTTTCTCTTTGAGAGGACTACCTTATGTCGAATGCTTGCTAATATTTATTATAAGCTTCATATGCGTTTTCCCTGTCGATCTGCCAAAACAAGATATAAACGATCTCCAGATGAAAGGAAGTTGCTTAGAGCTGTTTGGGTGTATGTTTTTAAACTTTTTGGAAAGATAGCACTTTTTGTTTGTTTACGTTTATTCCTTCTCCATATAAAACATTTAAACTATGTTGTACATATAAAAGACTAAACATTTAGACTATGTTGTACATATAAAAGACTAATGATTATTAATTATATATGAACACAAAATATAAATGCAAGGTACTATCTTCATTTTATGTTATCTTTCCTAAAAAATGTTTCTGAAATTATCCCTCAAAAACATGAAAAAGAAACATTTTTTAAAAAACAGAAAATAGTTTTTATACACGAACACTCTTATAGGTTCTCCACTTCTTTGAATCCATGTTTTCTTCATTTTCTTGGTATGTACTGAATATGAGACTAAATTTTGGCTGTTACAGTTGAAGAAAGCACTTGATGAACTAGAGGAAACCAAGTGCAGTCTAGAATCTTGCCTAAAGGAAAATAAAAAACTTAGCTGGTGAGTACATTTCCTATTTCTGCCTAAGGTTTATTTCGCTAGGCTTTTATATGGGCTAACTCAAATATAACATAATACGGTTGCATATTGGAAAAATAGCAATCCTAGAAAGTGATTGAAGTTGTGGAAAAAAAATATAACAGTAATAATCTATTATGCAAATCAATGATTGCTTTTGAAAATGAATTTGACTATTTGTTAGGTTCCTCTTCACCTGCACACAGAAAACCCAACAAAAACACAAATATTTTGAGAAATCTCAGGGCAAACCAACCTTGTTCTTAACTTCTTATATATTTACTTCACGGAAATCAAGCTAGAGTTCAACGATTACACCATGAAAAAAGAACAACAACAATGTAAAATAGAAGAGTAGAACCAGCAATCTCAGCACATTCAAGAGAGCTGGGAAATAATCTCCAAGAAAGCCTATACTCTCACCAAATTCTCCACAACCTGCCAAACTCCGAAAACCCTTCCTTAAACCTCTCTCAGCAATGGTCCCCACAAACCAGAACGAACCTCACGTCCCACTAGCTACTTTGCCCCCTTGGAATTTCCACTCTTACCCGTTCTCTCATATGTGTAGACAACCGGGGGCCTTGCAATATTATTATTAAGTCGATTAGTAATTAAGATAAATGATGGCAAAAGATACTAACCTATGTCAATTAATAGTTAGAGTTACCATAATAATTCCAATTAATATTTAAGTCAGTTATCATTATTAGATCAACTAATATAGTTATTAGTTAAAAATTTATTGATTACTATTATCAAGGGAATATGTAGTTAATATATGTAAATATATCTTGAAAAAACCTTATTAGCAATTGCTTCTATAAATTGGATATTATAAAAATTGTCTTAATCTTGAAAAATGAGACTTTTTTAGTATGTTATTGATCTGAGAATTAACTTGTTCATTCTATGCAGGGAGGTAGACCAACTGCAATCAATGCTGAAAAATTTAAAATCTGAACAGCATCAAGATCATAGTATCTTTACCATTGAGGTATTTCGTTCTAAAGTAAATTTCTATAAGCTTGAATCCTTACTACAAAGATGAGAACAAACCTAATAGAATCTCAGAAAATTTTTTGTGCACCTGATTGTTGAATACACTGGAATATTACTGTCCTACAAAGGTCCAAAGCATTTGTAATTATGACCTTTTCCATTTGAACTTCCAGGGATCATTTAAAACTGATTTTGGAGATTTGGTGCCAAAGGCAATCCATCAGAAGCTGAGAGAGGGGAATGACGACTCCTCGCTGGAGAAACATGATGAAGAAATTCTGAACTTGCGGATGGAATTGGATGTACTTAAAATCATTCTCAATGAAGGAATGCTGTCTCACAGAGAAGTTGATGAAAAAGTCATATGCTTGAACAATGATCTTCAGCATGCAGCAAAAGATCTTCTGCAAATGAATGAACGGTGTGAAGCTGTAGGCAGAGAATTAGAAGAAGCAAAATCCATTATCGAAGCTCTTGAATCCCAGCAAATTCTCTCAATCAATGAGATCGAGGAACTGAGGAATAACAACTGTCAAAATTCGCAACTTTTGAGTGAACAGGAACATGAAATCATGTGTTTGAAAAAGTGCCTTGCTCTAAAGGAGATGCATGATAATTCACCTGAATCACCACCTCAAGACCATTCCAGATTTGACGAATCTCGACTGCGTACAAGACTGAACAAGATGCAAGTTTCTCTTGAAAAGGCCAAGAGACTGAATGCTTTGTGCCAAAGGGATCGTGAATGTCAAGCTTCAAATGATAAAGAAATTGATGAAGTTCGCAGGCAAGCTGAAGCTGAAACTGCTGAGGTGATTGTCTGTATGCAGGAAGAGCTAGCTATACTTCAGCAACAAGTCCAAGAAAGTCATTTGAAAGAAATAGAGATGAAAAAGGATGTAAACTCCTTGGAATCTGAATTGAAGCATCTGCAGGATGAAGTCCAGCTTATGACTGAAAATAATGAAAGTTTAAGTGAAATACTTGAGAAAAAGGACCAGGAACTAACAACATTGACTGAAGAATGGGAACTGCTGACCTGTGAGATGGAAGAAATTCTTGATGATGGATATGTAGCACTCATGGATGCCTCGAATCACCTTGACAACATATCTTCTTCCTTTCCAGAGAAAAGGATTTGGATTTCTGAACAAGTGAGTAGAATGATAAGAATCTTATCTGAGAAGGACTTGTTAATTGAAGAACTCAGAAGGTGTTTGGAGGATGCAAACAATAAACGTATCGACATGGAAAGCATGCTTAAATCTCTCAGAGGAGCGGCATTAGCTATCACAGAAGCTCATCAGCTGGAGTGCAAGGAAAAAGATGAGGAGATCCTTCATTTGACATCCCAGATTAAAGAAAAGGCTACAAGTATTGCAGAAATGGAAGACACCATCAAATTGGCAGAAGAGCGTGTTAGAAAAACATCAGTTTGTGCTACAGTTGCTTTTGTTCTTGTTAATAGATTATCAGAGTTGAACCATTCTCATTCTGATGCCTCGAAAGATAAGGATATCCAGTTCAAAGAATTAGTAGAATCAAACTTGATGAAAGATGCCCATGTTGAGCACCAAGCTACTTTGATCAAAGCAGCAGAGGAACAGATAGTGCATCTAAGGAAGCAACTAGAAGAATCAAGGGGGACTTGTGCTACACTGGGAAAGCAACTTACCGAGGAACAAGAATATCATCATTCCATGCAAGTAAAGCTTGATGAGTTTGAGAATGATAAAATTTTGACAATTGAGAAGCTAGCTGAGCTAAAAACTGGTGTTTCTACTCTAAGGTCATGCATGAGCTCAAATATGGGAGAGCAGCATATCAATAATGAGGAACAGGAATCAAAGGATGTACCTTCATCTTTGGGTGAGAGGGAAGAACGATGGGTAAGCTAAAATTTTGCTTTCTGATTGACAAGATAGATCTTGAGGTTAGTTGCATGCATTTATGATTTTTAACTATGACTGAAGGTTGCCTTCCTGATTTCCAAATATGAAATATGTTGCAGACAGGTGCAAACACACATCAAGAGAACAATGTAAACCAGGATGAAGACCAAAGAGCTGAAATATTTGATTGTTCTCCTAAAATTGGAAAAGATGTACCTGGCTATCCGCGTAATGAGAAAAACTTAGAGTCTCAAACCTTCAATAGTAATTCTGGAAGAGATATTACCATCACACTTCTAAAGAAAGAAATAGAGTCTGCACTAAAAAGCTTGGGAGTGGTACAAGCTCAGATGGTCAAGCTTCAAAATGAGAAGAAAGAGATGTTGATCAACGAAAAACAGAGTCAGCAGAACTTACAGTGTTTAGTGAATCAAGTACTTTTGCTGCAAGATACTATTGAAAAGTTTGAAAAGCAATCTGAAAATGTGATGGAATCTTTCACTCACAGGCTAAAAGCATTTGAACAGAATGTGCTTGAAGCTGGTTCTCATTGGTGCCAAACAAAAGAGGTTTACAAAAAATATATTAACTATTTTTTTTTACATGTCTTAACTATATTTCTTAATTCTTTTTTTAAATCCTTATTCCCAATGTTTATTTAAAATTTTTACCTATTTAGATTCAAGTAGCTGTTTCATCAATCTAATTTTAATATGTTCACAACCTGCAGCTTCTTTCATATTAAAGATTTTCTCTTTTCCTTACTCTTTACCTATATAAAATAATGATGCCATTTTTTCCGACTAGAATATCACATGGATATGGATTCAATGTTGTCACTACATTTTGGTAGTCTGATGTTAACCGAAGACGTGTAGTATATCATTATCTCAAATTAGGTCAATAATTTGTAGATATTTTAGCAGCTAGTTACCATCGTTCTCTGAGCTATCATTTCATGTCTTACAGTTACTTGAACTAGAAGTTGGGGAAGCAAAAGTACTTGCAGTCCACAAGACTGCAGAGGCATCTTGCATTCTGGCTAAATTTGAAGCAGCCCAAGAGACCATACAAGAAGCAGATATTATGATTAATGAACTCATGATAGCAAATGAGACATTGAAGCTTGAAATAGAAAGGCTAAGGGAAAAGGAAATGTTGCAGATCACCGAGCAGGAACTATTGAGGAAAGAGGTTAAAAGCTTGCAATACAGTAATACTTTAGCATGTCAGCAATTCCAAACTCTAGAGGAACGCCTATGCTCAAATTCAATGGAAATAGAGGCTTCCATTGTGGAACTAGAGGAAATCATTGCAGAAGTCCAGACTACTCTCAATAGCAGTTTCATGTCATTGGCATCCGAGATCCAATCAATGAAGTCTTTACAACTGGACTCAACCAAGTTTGTCCGCTCATGTTTTGAGAATGTATGGTCTGAGATAATTGTGAAGGATTGTGCTATATCAGTGCTGCACCTCTGTCATATGGGGATCCTATTGGAAACTGTGATGGGGCTAAATGCTGAGAATGGTTTGCTTCAGCATGGGCTGTGTGAATCAGATGCTGCAGTAGCTGGTTTAAGGGAGCAAAACCTCAAGTCGAAAAGAGAGCTTGATATGTGTAAAATTCTGAAAGGAAAATTGCTATCTGACCTCAAGAACGGTTTTCATCGCATCCAAAAGAAAGAGGAGGAAGCAGGAGAAATGAGTTCAAAGCTAAATGCATTTGAGAAAAAAATATCGGACCTACAAATACAAGAAGAACAAATGTTACAAAGGTCAAATTACATGGGACACCAACTTGTTGTTTTGATGAAGGAGTTGGATGACAGTAATAAAAATTTGATTTCATCACTACTGGATCAAGAGCAATTGCTGAAGGAAAGGGAAAATTACCTCGAGTTCCAAACTGATTTTTTTGTGACAAGTTTGGTCTTGAGAGATTTAGAGTCATGTATTTTAGATGCAGAAATAGAAGAGTTTACTCTCCAGAAGTCTATTGCTGATAGAGAGCATATAAATTGCCTAGAATTTTTGGAGATTTTGAAGGAAAGGGCAATCATTTCCAAGGTTGATGAAGACTTGAGAGAACAACTCTTACTAGACAAGGAAGTTGAGGTTGTAATTCTACATAAGGAAGTTCAAGAAGCACAAGTGGAGCAGAAAAATTTATTGTCAAAACTGAATGAAAGCAATATGAGAGTGAGGAAGATGGATGAAATAAACAAAACTCTTGAACGAGATATTCAGCTGCTAAAAGAAGCCAGTGGTTCAAATGATGTATTGAAAGATGAACTGGATGAAGTTAGGGGGAAATGTCAAGCACTTGAAGCTGAATGTGATAGATTACTGAAGGATTCGCAAACGAAAGACAAGTTATTGGAAGATTCTTCCAATCATATACATGCCACTGATCAGAAAAATCAGAATTTAAATACTGATATTGAAATGAAAAATATTGAATTGCTGGAGCTACAATATTTACAGCTTATACTTGAAGAGATATTGTGCTCAAGAAGGCAAGATTTTGAAATCTGTGTTAACCATATAACTACACTAAATGAGGAGAATGTTTCTTTCAGAAACAAACTTCAATATTATGAGGAAAATATGAATGCAGTTCTCAGGAATATGAGTACGAACATTGCAAAATCTGTTGATTCAATGGGCATGTTAGATGTTGACTGTACCAGAGTAGTTGACGGGTTGAATGCTGGTTTTCCAGTCTTGGACAAGATATATCATGAGATGCTGGAAAATGTTGGAAAGATGTCTTCTTTTCTGGAAGAGTTTGAATACCTGGAGTTGAGTGCCAAGGAAGTGAAATTGGAGAATGTGACTCTTCAAACTGAGTTAATAAGGAAGGATGAAGTTCTTGCCGGACTTCTTTTCGATCTTAGGTTGCTGCAGGAATCTGCTTCTAAAAATAAGGACGAAAAAGATGAACTAGATAAGACGGTAGCTTCAATGGAAGCTTTAGATAATGAGCTTGCAGAAAAGTCAGCCGAACTTGATAAGGCCATTGCTCATGCTCATAGACTAGAAGCTCAGTTGCAGGATAAAATGGACATAATTTATGATCTGGAGCTCAATTTATCAAAAGAAAGTGATTCTAAAAAGTTAATTTTCAGTGAAAAGTTGGAGCTCAAAACACAAATTGAAAATGTTCTAATAGGAAAATGTTCAATTGAGGAGGAGTTGTCAGAAAAGAGGAAGTTAGCTGTAGACTTGGAAATGGAACTGTTAGAAGTGGGCAATCAACTCAGCCAAATGAATGACTTGATTGAATATTTGAAGAGCAATTTGAATGAACTGACTAGTGAAAGGGATCAGCTACAAACGGAGGTGTATAGTGTGAAAAAAAAGCTAGGAACCTTAGAAGCACTAGCTGAAGAAAATGAGGCAAATCTGATGGAAGCTCAACAGGTATGTTCTAGAAATAAGCCAATTAATGGATATGTAAGCGTGTGGATTTCCTTTATTGATACTTTTATCCTAATATAGTTATGAATGCCAATTTCAGATAGCTGAATCACAAAAGATATATGCTAAAGAGAAGGAGGCAGAAGTGCAACTCTTGGAGAGGTCTGTGGAAGAGCTAGAGTGTACCATAAATGTATTGGAAAATAAGGTGAAGAGAAAAGTGATTACATTACTTGAAATTTCTTTTTGACAGTATTCTGTCATTCAACTAAATATACTGATGTCTGATCCCCTTTTTAGGTTGACATTGTAAAGGAAGATGCTGAACAGCAAAGGTTACAACGAGAAGAGCTCGAATTAGAACTTCATGCTGTGAAGAACCAAATGCATAATTTTAAAAATGCTGATGCTGACTTGAAAAGGTATATATCTCAACTCACTTGTTCCACTTGTTCCATTTTCTACAATGGTTTGAACATGTTCTGTAACTAATAATGACATTAATATTTTTTCCTCGTTGTACCTGTAGATATGTAAGTGAAATAGAGAAAAACCTTGCAGAAGCGTGTAAACATGTACAAATTCTTGAAGGAGATGTAAACGAAAAAATTGCTGAGGTCAGTTTATTGTTTCATCCTCGTTATATACAAAAACTATGTTTTCGCACTATAGTATTAAATTATAACTGAATTCTTTTCATAAGACTTTGAGCCAAAATGGCTTTAATCTGGAGTAATTGTTTTAACAGATTGCTCAACTCAAAGCCCATATCTCTGAGCTGAACTTGCATGCAGAAGCACAGGCTAATGAGTATAAGCAAAAGGTAGCCGACTTTAAGTTTCATTCTTTGTTAAATAGTTAATGCTTTGCCTCTAACTTCACAAATCACAAATCTCTGTAATAGTTCAAATCCTTGGAAGCGATGGCTGAACAAGTCAGACCTGAAGGGCATTCCACATATGTCACTAATTCTTCTTCAAACAAGACAGAAAAGTATGCAACAAGGCCACGTGGAACTGGTTCACCTTTTAAATGCATTGGATTGGGCTTGGCACAACAAATGAAATCTGAGAAGAATGAAGATCTCTCTGCTGCAAGGAATCGCATTGAGGAGCTCGAATCTTTGGCAGCTAGCAGACAAAAAGAGGTGTTGTGCACATAACCCTGTTTGGAAGTTCATATATCTATAAGTATTACTTAACGAGTATCAGTTAACTTTTCCAAATTATTGATATTTTGGGTGTTCATACAGGTATTTGCATTGAATGCAAGACTAGCTGCTGCTGAGAGTATGACACATGATGTCATCCGAGACTTGCTAGGTGTCAAGCTTGATATGACCACTTGCATGGTATTTTATGCAACCTTCTTTGTTATTTATAGTCTTTTGCCATGTTCATTTATCTGATGGGGCGTCCAAGCAACATTTGAAGTTATCACCTTACTGTTTCTTGTTAATGGAATTTCAGCATTACAGTCTGCTTTAGAAAGTTTTCTTACAATTTGCTGTTTAATATTACTAGTCACTGTTGGATGATAATCATCAGATGCAGAAGGCATCAGAGAGTGCCCAATTCAACATTGTTGAGTCCCAGGAAAAGGTAATCTTAGTTTTTACAATGTTGATGAAAACTTAGTTGAAAATTGGAGTTTGTTTGTAATCTTGGATATCTTTCAGGAGAAGGTAGTAAAACTGAAGAAACAGCTCTGTGAGTTTGTTGAGGAGCGTCGTGGGTAAGCTTCTATTAGTGTCAAGTATTTTCAATTTTCAAACTTGTTTGACTATTTCTATCATATCTAAGTTTCTGCCTTTTCAGATGGTTGGAGGAGATTGATAGAAAGCAAGCTGAAATGCTGGCCTTACAAATTGCTTTGGAAAAACTTCGCCACAAAGATCAGTTACTCAAGACCGAAAATGAAATGTTAAAGGTTTGGATGCTGAAATTGTTTTTTTCATTTTCCTTTTCAAACATTCTTATTATTTCATTTTGTCTTACTTGGCTAGTGGGGTATGTTTCATTTCCATGATTTTATCTTGATTTGCCTTTGTGTTTCTGCATAGTCGGAGAATTTCAATGACAAGCAGAAAGTATTGGAGCTTGAAGGAGAACTTAAGAAATTGTCTGGTCAACAAAATATCCAGCAGCGTATTCACCACCATGCCAAAATCAAAGTGAGAATTACGATAATGTCATTCATATTACTTAGATCCCAGTGGTTTCTGCCCATTCCCTCCCAAGTATTTGTAAACCTGATGCAAGTAATCTTTTCCTCACTTTTCTTCGTCCTTTTATATACAACAGGAAGAAAATAACATGCTCAGAGCACAGAATGGAGACCTAAGTGCTAAGCTGCATCGAACTGAGATTCTTCTTTCTCGTGTAAAGGAAGAGCTGGCTTATTTTCGCACCTCCATTGGGAAGACTCCAGAAATTGATTTCGATGAGGAGCAACGACTAAACATCAAGTTGAAGGTTAGTACTCTGCAAATGAAACATGATGCCTTGAAAAAGTGTATCTTCTCATTGTCTAAAAACAATCTATTATAGGAAACTGAGGAAGAGAAGGTCCAACTAGCTCGGAAGCTGTTGAATTTGTGCACCAGTGTTTTAAAGGTAAGTTTATAACCTAACGAAATGGAAGAAACTGAAAGTAGAAAAGGTATTCTCCTTCACAACTCTGAATTTACTTTGTAATTTAAACCTTCGTCTTTGAACTTGCAGGCAGCTGGAGTAACAAAACCTACAACTGAGATATGCCCTTCTGTGGCTGAGGAGGCACTAGATCAACTAATGATTAGAATTTCTTCAGTAGAAAGAGAGCTGCAGGATTTCAAATTCAAGGTATATATAATTTATAGATTCAATTATACAAGTCAAGTCTCCGTAGTTTGAGGTTTTTGTCTATTTTATCTCTGAAATTTTAAAAGTGTACAATAGGTTCCTAAACAAGCTAAATCAATGCCTTTGAATGTTTAGAAAAAAAAAATTGAAAGTTCAAGTATATGAAAGTTTAGAGATCAAATAGACACAAACTTAAAAGTTCGGGAACTAAATTTGAAATTTAACCTAATTTATATTATACTTTCTGAATTGTTTTGTTGGTAAACTTCATGATTATTCTCATGAAGTTGTTGAGAAGAGATTGAAACTCAGAAGCCTTTTGTTTTGTGTGATGTACAGAACAAAATTGCCAATGAAAGGATTAGATTATCCGAACTCATACCGCAACCTTCACCAAAAAGTTCAAAGACTGAAGATAATTGTAAATCTCCTCTAAGGCTGCTTCAAACATCATATTTTTCTGCTTTAGATCGATGAGGCCACAAACCCAAGAGTTTTTTGAGGTGATTTTTCTTTTTTTCAATTCAATTTATTTCTTTCTTTCCCAGGAAATTGTAATTAGCCTTTTCCCGGCATCCATAGGTATTGGTTGAGCTGTCTATATCACTTGTTGACAGTGTAAATATTACTGTTAATTATGTGATTAAATAGTTGAGATTATCTAAATTTTCCCCTCGTTTTCTTCTTGCCACTGTTAAGTCAAATTTGTATCAATTCCTTGATCTTATTAAATACCTAAATAACTTAGGTTTTAGAGTCAATCTCATAATTGAGACTGTTATTGTAGATTGATTGGCTAATTTCATATAGGCAAAATGTTTTGCAACTTGGTTTGTTAAATGTCAAATATTTTGTCTGTGCCATGTAGAATATGTCTGGAGATATTTTCCTTATTTGTTAAAGTGTGTGGTGCACTGTCGTAGAAGTTGCTTTTCTTGTTTGATTGCATAAAAGTTTATTTTTATTCTTGAAGATCTTCTCAAGGTTGCATCGTATATAAAACATGAGTTCGTCTATGTTAGAGTTAGCCCCTTTGAATAAGATTGTGGTGTTATGTTTTATTGAATTCATTCATGTCAAGTTTCATCATGTATTGTTAGTAAACTTTGTGAACCTCGCTATTGAGGCTATTGTCGATAGTTATTTAGACTAGGTTGAAGTATGTTCATCAATTGTCGATCACTGTGAGTGAAAAAAATGTATATTGAGATATACTTAGGGAGAGCATAAATTTGATTGTATTGAAGGGATCTCATACTTAGCTTAGGAGCAGTTATTTTACAATGGTGAGGGGAGCTATGCTTAGAGGGAGACTAAGTAAGGCTGTGTTTGGGATCGATTGTGGATAAATTTGTTAGAATCACTTTTTTAATCACACATTCATTCTCAATGTTTTTAAAGTCTATTCACTACTAGCTTTTAAAATTAGGATGTTTTCATTCTATTGCTGATAGATAGTAAAAAAATTTTATACTTGTAAATAGTTTGATATTTTTTTTCTGTTTATAATAATTTCCCTTTAAAATTAGATTAGTGTAGAATTAATCGTACTTTACAAATTTTCAATTTTATTTTTTATAAATTAAAATTGATTTTGTTTATTTAATATATTACTCACAAAATCAATTGGAAAATTCTTAAAAATAGAAAAATAAGGGAAACTATTTACACAAAATAGCAAAATTTTAAGATAGTCTATCAGTGATATAACAACAATTTAGCATTATAACCTACTTTTTTATGTTTAATGTTGAAATTTACCAAATACTAATTTACTTTATTCAAGAACAAAATTTTCTAGAAGTGTAGTTGTCAGCAATTATTTTTAAAACTAATGCAACTCCAAACTAAGCCTAAATCTATTTAAGGGGATCTTAAACAAAGCTTAGGAGAAGCATATTTGTGGAAATGAACGGATCTCAAACTTAGGGGGAACCTTAGTTGAATCTAAAGAGTGGGTTGCACGTGAGTTACTGTAGAGAGAGTCTAATATATAAGTAGTTCATAGGCTTAATTTTAAAAAACTATAAACAAAAAACTAAATGGTTATCAAACGGGACCTAAATATTCTTAATTTCTAATTATGTTTTTTTTTCTCCATATTTTGTAGCTATTTTCAACTAGGTTTTGTTTGCGGTATATATATAGGTCATTGTAATATCATTTTCTTCCTTTCTTTCTCAAATCTCAACTCTCGTCTAAATCTCTCTCCCTCTATCTTCTTTCTCTAAATCTGTTCTCTATATTTCATTTCCATCAACAACAACATTACCTTCGTTATATTTTGCCTCTGACAATGGCGATAACAACAACAACGAGCATAATTGTTTCTTATTCTTCTGACAATGCGCGATAGCCAGTGACAACAAACGAGTTTTTTCAAACACCAAACAAATCAAGTGCAAAGGTAAGAACAAGAAAATGACGAGAAGATGAACAAAAAAAAATATATGAAAAAGGTTTGGTAACACAGCTAAAAGTGAAAAGGCTTTGTTTTGATAAAACTGGTCAAATTCCATTTTTTCTAAAAAAATTTAGATCATTCATACAATAAATCCCATTATTTTTATGCTTTAACATTCACTCACTCAACACTCACCTCCAACCTATATGTAAATATGCTCACATTATAAACACATTAACACACATACCCAACATCATATGTATTATCAATTTGTCAAAAACAATTGATCAGAAAATAAATTGTTAAAAACAAAATGATTAATTCTACTTTTGAGTTCTACTTTTGGCCCTTTACTTTTCACTCTCCTTTATCTTCTGTCCATTATTTGTCCTAGCTGTTTCAATATCCATTTTTATATCTAATTTTTTTCAATCACTTTTAGCACAACTCTAAACTCTTAAAAGTTATTGAAATTTAATCATATTTTGTACTACATGATTTTCGTTGTGCATATAATTTGCAATAGAATGTTGCAAACATGGACTAAAATAATCACTTTCGATCAAAACACACCATTTAAAAGTAACGGTCCTGAAATGATCAAAAATTGAAAAATGTATTGAACAAAATGAACATTTTGTATAGATACCAAAATAGTATTAAACCCTTTTTTAAAAATAAAAAAAAAATTGAAAGAAAATGTTGGAGTTTTAATAACCAAATTAATATTTTAAAAGTTTAAAATAAAAATAGAATAAACTGAAAAGTTTATGGGAAATTTTTAAAGATAGAAAAATAAGTGAAACTATTTACACAAAATAACAAAATTTTTAGATAGTTGTGATAAACGTTGATAGAAATTTATCAAGGTTTATCAATGATAAAAATGATAAAAGTCTATCATTAGTAAATGTTGATAGAAGTCTATCAATATCTATCAATATTTTTTTTGCTATTTTCGATAAATAGTTTGACATTTTTCCTATATGGAAAAATTTCTCAAAAGTTTATAGACCAAATAGAAAATAGAAAAGGTATAAAAATCATATTTATGGTAAGTTAAATGCAAATTTCATTAAAATTTTATGACAATTTACAATTAATGTATTATAAAATTGCCAAAGTGAGTTTTGCTCACCGGTAATTGATATAGCCTTCCTTTCTAGAGTTTGGAGGTTCGATCCCCTATCTCCGAGTTGTTGTACTTAAAAAGAAAATAAATGTACTTGTAAAATTTGGGTACTAAATTTTGAAACAAAATTTCTCCCAAAATAAAATCATAGATCTGCCACAGGTAGAAACAGAATAATATATAGCTCAGCCTTCTTTATCTAAAGGTGAGCATATCAACAAAAGAAGTGCTGCCTAATTTTAGAAGAGAACATTACAGGCATTCTTGAACAAATGCCATAACTTGGTGAATCAACATTCACCAAAACTTATTCCTCATCATCTGAGAACTCTTATGAAACAATTGTAGGTTGGAGTTTCCACTATTGTAGCATCTTCATCTTCATCTTCATCTTCATTTCATGTAACCTACATAACAGATAGTGAAATATAATTAACCGACCACCGAACGGACCAAGGTTTGTAAGTATTTGAGGACCCAAAAAACCCAAAATGATGAAGATGGGGAAAGAATCCTTGGGCCTGATTACTATGATAAGAAGAGAGAAAAAAATGTAGAGTTGGTTAAGGAAGGTTTTGACTTGGACTCACAAGTTCTTTTCAAGCCATTAACAGGAACAAGGGTGTTAAGGAAACAGGGGCTGGTAAAGGAGCCCTGTAGTTTCATGGAATCCCATCATCAAATTGAGATTCTGTAGAGCTTGACCTGAAGCCCCCTTCACAAGATTATCAATCTGCTCATCAAATCATCAAGATCGTTATTAGGTACTGTACGGATAGGGAAATGCTAGTTTTAATGTTGATGTATGAATTCAATCAACTTACAACAGAAACAATGATTGCTCTTCCTTGAATTCGGTCGGGAAAGACGTTGATGTGGCAATAATTAGACCCTCGGACATTATGAGTACGAGGGACGACTCCTTTCTCCAACACGCGTACAAATTCTTCTTCCTACAGGGAATGAAAAAAAGTATCAAACAGTTATATAGTTGATTGCATTATAGGTAACGCTGACTCTGAATCTGTGAATAAAGAATAGTTATATATACCTTATAGGAGACTTTTAAGTGTTGGTGCAAATCCTCAGTAGTCGTCCCTGGAGCCATTTCAACATATATAGTTGATTGCATACCTCGAATCTAACATGGTAATAAGAATATATCCGTTAAACTATCGTATATAAAAAACGATCCTAAGACAAAACTTATTAGCACATCAAAGTGTGTTACCATTGGCATTAGGTGTGGCGTAAAACTGACGGTTACTTCTGACTTTGCGGCTTCCGACAGTCCCTGCTCAATTTCAGGAACTGAAAAGTAACAAAAAATCAAGATCATTGCATCGTACAATTGACTGAAAAATACCCCAATCATGAGATTCCTAGAACGAAACTCCTGTAAAAGGTCCAAGGAACAAAGAAGATAGGAAAGCAAAACCACCATGTCACAAGATCAAAATATCAACTATTGTACTGCCACCAGACAAGATCAAAACGACCATCTCTTTTATGAACAACGTAAGCTATAAACTTGTCTTGTACTGCCAATAGACACTCGTGCTGAGGTGAAGTCCAACGGAAAGAAAATAAGCTATCAGTTCTAAGTTTACACATAGCATATATAGACTTCAGAGTAGTGATTATTCTCTCCAGATGTTCTCCACTGTATTCAGTTGATAAACAGGGTAGTTTAAACAATGCTGAGATGGAAGTATAACAAAATCAACAACTTGCAGCACGAGTAATTCAATCAGAAATCAGCCCCTAGCATCTTAGTCGATATTTAGCCATCCAAGAAAGTGACATTCTAGAACTCACACATATTATTCACTACATGTCAGAGTAGAATGCAAAGAAATTGGAAAACGCTTCATATGACCAAGTACGTCAACTTACCATGACGATGGCGGGTAATTCCATAAGAATAAATGCCTTCAGCTATTTCGGTGTATAAATTTGCCTCTTTGGCACCACGTCCTATGGAATAAACCAAGTTCATAAAGCAACAGTACAAGATAATCAAGAGTTTATGTCAAATTTTGCAGAAAGTGTAAACTGGGAATAGATCCTGACCAGCTCCACTAACGCCAGACTTGGAATCAATAATGATGCCCCCAAGTTGAATTAGATTAGCCTGGAGGAAAATATTTGTGAGATGATTAGTGGCTAGCAACTATAATTTATTCGGATGGTTATCTCTTTTGCCAACAGATTTGGAAAATATCACCAAAATGATCTTTTTATGTAGAAGAGACAGAGGAAGCTTAATACTACAGAAGTGCCCCTAATAAATTACTTTTTACCCAAATCCTATGCATCGTTTTGATATTCCAATATATTTTTAATACTTCAGCCATGTACAATTTAAATATGCAGAAAGATACAGGCAATAAAATCATATAGCATCATTAGCTATTGCTGATGAAGTGATAATTTGGACACCATTCCTCTCACCTAGCAAAATGAACTCTTTGACTCCCTTCCCCATCTTACAACAATCATTTTATTATAATTAATGGTAGAGATCAACTTTTTCATTCTCATGGGATCTTGATTCCTAGTAGCTGTTTTCCAGAATTGTGCACCAAATTCAGAACTAAAACCATGGTTCCCTGTGCCTTGTTTCAAGTTCCAAGCTATGTTTTCAATTTCAATGAATTAGTTATTCACATGTAAGATTTTGTAATACATCAAAATATGATAAAAAGATAAAATAGAATACTAAAGAGATAAGTTTCGATTTTCTTTTACTACAAAGAAGCATCAAGTAAATCTTTTATTCCTGTACTTGGGATTATACAAACATAGGAATATATATATATATAAAGAGTATCAGCTCAGCATCCATCGACATTATCATGTACTGATGAAATCTTCTAGGGATAGATAAAAACCTTTATTAGTGGTACAAGAGGAAGTTGAATAGATGTTGGATAACAACCAGGATTGGCTACAAGACGAGCACCCTTGACTTTATCTCTCAAAATTTCTGTCAAACCATACACAGCTTCTTTCTGAAAACAATATAACATATTTTAACATTAACGAATTCAGAAAAGATATATATTAAAAAAAGTTAGAAAAAAGTTCTCAAAATGCAAGGTTCAGCATGCAAAAGAGAGAGCTAGTAGCGGTTAGATAAGATAAGATTAACAAAAAGAATTCAGTAGTATCTTGCCACCCAACTGTGCGTTTAGCTCACTCTTTTGCATATTATCACATGAAAGAAAATTTAGGCTTATAGTGAGCAAACATTTTATATGGTGTAGTAGTTTTGCATGCTTTTCTTCTGCATCACTTATAAAGGACTATTTAAACCGTTTTTCCCTTTTCTCCCATTAGACTTGATGTCCTACAAGGGAAACTTGCAGTTCTCCTTCCTTTAATGTATATAAGCCAAAGAAGTTTTTCCTAGTTCGAATAAATTAATCACACCTGCAAATCCACTGCTCTATGTGCCTGGCCATACCACTCCTCGTATTCGAGTGGATCTTGCAACCGGAAGTCCTGGAGAATCATCAAGTACAAATTGTACAATTCATGAGAACAATTCATCATTTCAGCCTCAGAATATAAGAGCTCCAAGTTGTTAAAATACAATAAAATACACTTGCTTGCACACATAAAATAAGAAGTTAAAACATTAAACATACAGCTGAAAGGTCCACAATCTTTAAGTCCTTGGGAAGGGCTTTAATAACTTCCTGGAGACAGAAAAATACAAACTAATGAGACTTAAAAGGAGAAATGCGAACGTAATATTTGTGATACTTAGGGGTATCTCATGAGTAACTGATCGATGAACTGCAATTCGATGCTGACCTGCGTTGTTCCATGTGGCAAACAGCAAAATATGGCATCCACCTCTGAAAAATCCGCATCTTTGATGGCTACCAAATCTGGAAGATCCTATAAACAGCAAGGAGTACAGCCAACATAACTCCATGGTAACTACTAATACCATACCTTAAGAAGGTCCATATCCAGTAACTTACTCCAAGAAAACAACAAAACTGACTATGACCGACATTAATAGAATCGCATTATTAAGAGAGCCATACTTGTGTGAATAGATGAGGAAATACTGATGAAAACGGTTGACCAGCTTTCCTATCAGCAGTCATGAGAGTAATGCCAAAGTGTGGATGATTTGCTAGAAGCCTAACAATCTGCAAGGAAGAAACATAAGAGATCATTCCTTAGGTGGAAAAAAAGTACAGGAAATAATTAGCAAATTTCCTCTTTTGATGTCACATCATTCCAAAATCCCTGCTTTGGCCATGACACAGCTAAGCACATTTCTTCCAAAAGTGAATACATAAGTTGCAGGTTAGAGAAAGCTACCTCCGAACCAGTGTAACCACTAGCTCCAAGAACACCAATGCGAACTTCCGGCTGTGGCTTTTGAGCTTTAGTGCTCACTGAACATTTAACAAACACCTTCCCTTCATTTCGCTTTTTAACCTTCAAAATCTTTGATTCATCCTGCAAAAACAAACAAAGTTACAGAAAGGAAAGGAACAGAGGAAAGCCTCTTCCAGCTCAAAATATTTGAATTTTTAAACAGTTTCACTTGCTACCATGAAAATGAAAACCCATTTGAAAGCAGTACACAAAAATGAAAGAACTAAAAAGGGACTCTCTCAATTCCTTTGATACTTGAAAATCGTTTACAACTTAGTAAAATATCCAAAATTTTCTGGGTAATCAAACAAAATGCATAAGGAATCCAAACCTTGAGTAAACAGGAAACAGAACTGAAGGTTGAAGACGTCATCTTCTACCCCCTGCAAATTTTGAAAAAGAGTGTCAGGTTTTAAAAGATCACTGAAGATACCCATTTGAATATTATTGAGACAATGAGCACTTAAACCTTTGACGATTAGCGCTGCTGAAGAACTTTCCGCCGTTCTTCCAAACGAATGAGTTGCAAATATGCTCTCTGTTCGATCATCCAGTGTTCTGGTCTTTTTTCTTTTTTGATACACACGATGACGCGAATTTTTCTTTTCTTTTTCTTTTTCTTTATTTAATTTTATCATTTTTTTTTTAAAAAAATAAAGTTTTATTAGACCGAAAACTTTTAAAATTGACACAAGCTATTTACAAATATAAACTCCCAGTTTAACAATGCAGTTATTTACAAATATAAACTCTCAGTTTAACAATGCAATTTTTTTTATATTTATAAATATTTTGATATATTTTCTATTTATAATAATTTTTCTATATTTTAATTCTCAAACTTTCAAAAATTTTATTTTAATTCTCGAACTTTTGAAAAATGCATTAGTTTTCAATTTCTATCACAATTAATCTCTCAATGAGTTAGTAGACAATTCCTTATTTACTCCACCTCTCCATCTCCTTAAATTTTTAGCACAAACACTAAGTTTCTTCTCTAGAACAGCCAGATTACTGTCGTTATCCATCCAATTACCAGATTCATGAATAACTTTTCCACACTCTTTATGGAGAGTCCATTGTTCATTAAATTTGAATGGTGTACATTTTCGCTTTGCTAATTGCTGACAAGTGGACATTGATAGGATTAATAATGTTGTGTCTTCAAGGTCAAATAAGCTAATTAAATTTGGGTTTAAGTATTATTTGAGTTAGGGTGAAAAATGAATAAGGTCATGGTCCATTTTAAGTACTTAAAAATACTTTCTGTTTCACCTGGCCTTTCAAAATGTCATTCTAAAGCAATTTTTATATCTCTTAGTCAATTTCTCTTAGGTGAAAGGAAGTTAAGTTGACAAGATAAATAACAAATTTTAACCTTTTATTTGAAAAAATAGTAAAAACATTTCAATTGTATAAATAGAAAACCGAATTAAGAAAACATTAATTACTAATTTACAAATGTCATAAATACTCTCAATAACAACGAATTACAAATTATTGAATGATCCTTTAAGTACACTTTAATTAAATAAAATAAAATAATTAAACATATCTTCAATGAATTGCGACACATGACAAAATGCATTTAAAATTAAAGAAAAATCAACATACACCCATTGCAGCCGATTGTACTTCTCCATTCCAAAGCTTCTATTCTTCGAAAACTTCCATTCTCCAGCTACCCACTGAAGGTGTATGAGTGTAAAGGATAAAGAGAGGTTGAGAGGAGAAGGATGAAGGAGATGAGACTACTCAGTGTTCATCATCAACTCAACTTTGTGTGCAATTCTTGGGCCCACATTGTAGGTGATAAGATATAAAATTGATGTTTTTAGTAGTAGAACCTACCAAATCTTTAGGCCAAACAGACTCAAATAGAACCACGAGATTTAAAATCGATTACACTCACATCTAAATTCAAAGTCATTTAACCTTTACTAAAACACTTTCTTGGATGAATTGGGTAGGGACAAGGTATAGTAAAAGAAAAGAGAAATAAAAAAACGAAAACCGATGAACAAAGAATCTCTCATATTACACTGTATTTATTGAATCCTTGACTTGGATATAAATCATCACACATAAAAGAATGGATTGTAATACAAATACATTTTATCCCTAGTTAGTTGGGATTAAATTGTAACAATGGAATATATTGTTACAATGTATTCTGGTTTTATTTTTTTAAAAAAATTGTAACAATGGAATATGTAAACGTGAAGTGAAGAATAAATACGATGATAACTAAAAGAAATAAACACAATTGATTCAAAAAAGTCTATCTAAATTACAACAAAAATAATAAATATCGGATAGTTCGAGGGTAAAAGTAACTCATTATTGATTCAAAAACGTAAAAGAAAAAATCAAAACTTTAAAATAACAAGATAAAAACCCAAATAAAAAATAGAAAAAGTAAGATAAAACCATATTTGAAACAAAGAGGTTGGAAGATAAAATGAGATTTGAAAATCATACTCAAATTTTAAGATTAAAAAAATTGGACACCGTAATTTGGACCGAAGATCGGACCGACAAAATCCAAAATTATGACTTAAAAGCTTTAATTACAATGAAATTAAGGATCAAATGGTAGCATCGAAGCCATAGATGTAATTAGCTTCAAATTTTTAACCTGACCAATTTTGTTGATTTGCCCAATAGTTTTTTTTACCTTTAAACCAACCCTTTTATTTGAATAAATTATTCACAATGTGACTTGTTAATAATTATTAAACGTGATTTTTTTTTTATAAGCATTTGATTTGAGGCATTTCTCATTATATTAATCGTGGTACTCTTACTAAATACTTTACCCTTTATTTTACCTCAAATACTTTGCACATATTCTATTTAGATGCCACATCATTGCAAATAGTAAACGATTAACGGTTTGTTAAAAAGGCCAAAATTGATAACTTTTGAAAGTTTTAAGTACAAACATTTTCAAAGTTTGAAAGCTAAAATAGAACTGAAGCAAAGTTTTGAGACCAAAACAAAATTTAAACTTGGTAACTAAACGTTTAGAATAGTGCCTAACAAGTTTTTAAATATTAAAAAATGTTTATTAACAGATAGAACTTTCAAATTTTGCCTTACATAAACTAAAGTGTTTGATGGTCCACAAACCAAAGTTTTATTAAATACAAAATTCGATTTTATGTTTAACAAATTTATTATTAATTTTGAAAATATTGAATATACAAATGATTTAGACATAAAATTATAACTTCTGTAAAGGAAAAAAAAGAAAAGCACAAAATTAAAAGTTAGTTCAAAACTTATCAACATTTTAGAATTTAAGAATTTCTTAGTACAAAATTAAAAATTTATTGACTTATTTTTTTTAAGTTAAATGTCTTAAACTTAAAGAGTTGTGTTTATTTGGTCTTTTAACTTTCAAAATTACAAATTTAGTCTCTAAATATTCAAAAAATTTAAATTCACAAATTTATTAAACACTAAAATTTTAAGATTCTATTATACATAAATTCAATTTTATATTTAACAAAGCAAATAACTTTTTTAAAATTTCAAAATTATCAAGAAATTATTAGAAAGCAAATTAAAAGTTCAAGACACAAACTTTAAAATTCGAAAACTAAATTTATAATTTAATTTATTTTGTTAAAAAATTCAATAGTTTTAATGTTTTTTTCATTTTTTTTTTCTTTCCATTTATTAGTGGTCAATTGGGGGTTCCAATGGTTTCTAAGTGGGAAGAAAAAAGCTTATGAAAGTGGACAACAACATATTCAAGTTGGATTAAATGTATTGTACAATTTGGATTAAATGTTTGAAGTGTCTCAAATTTCTTTGGTTGAAGTTGGACATATCATACATATTGTCGTATGGGGTCAAATTTTACAACCAACTTGTATTGTCTATTTTGTTTTTGTTTTGTTTTTCTTGTTTTGAGATTGGGAAGAATCTAAGTTGTTGTTTCTTGTTTCATAGTTTTTTTTTTTTATTTGTTGTTTCTTATTTTAAATATTTTATATATATATATATATATATAAAAGAAAGCATAGTAATTATTTTAAATCACAAAATTGATAGAAATATTTATAAATATAGCAAAATGTTACTGTCTATCAGTAGTAGATAGTGATAGACAGTGATAGATGTTAGTAGTCTATCAGTATCCATTAGTGATAAATAGTAACATTTTGTTATATTTGTAAATATTTTGGTTCATTTTACTATATTTAAAAATAGTCCCATAAAAGTATCATTTTATTGTTTTTATTTATAAAATGTATAATTTATCTTTAAATTAAATATAACATAATAGTTAATATTTATTTAAAAAATGGGAAATGTTTTAAAATAGAAAAATAATGAAAACTATTTACATAAAATAATTTTTTTTTTAGATAGTTGTGATAGTGATAAAAATGACAGAAGTCTATTAGATGTTGTGATAGTGATAAAAAATAACAGAAGTTTATTAGATGTTGATAGAAATCTATCAATGTCTATTAGTATTTTTTTTGTTTGCTATTTTCTATAAATAGTTTAACATTTTTTCTATCTGTGAAATTTTTCCTTTAAAAAAACTAATTTTCAAATAAGAACTTTAATCGTTAACTTTAAGTTTGAGATAACAAGAACCACAACAATTTTCAAACAAATTTATATTTTCTTAGAAATAATAATGACCTTTTGTTTTAATTCTTGAAAATAAAAAATAAAATACAATGAAAATGTCATTAAATAAATCAGTTCGAACACAATTCAATAGATAAAATACTAATTATCATTTTAAAAATCAATAATTTAACCATTATACAATTGTTAGAAATAAATTTTCTTTTATTAAATAGGCTCTTAATAAAAAATAAAAAAAATTCATTCTCAAGTAATTGTTAATTGATATAAAGGCCCGTCCTTTGATTGTATTGAGAGGTCATTCACTTTTCATTTTCCGTATTTTCATTTTTTATTTTATAAAAAATTGTCGCTTTTCAATGGATTAAAATGAATTTAATCATTTATGCAGAAAAAAGACATAGTAGGGTTTTTATTTATTTATTGTTAAGTACCATGGTAGGGGCAGATTGGGAAAATAATTTGTAAATAATATGAGGCCCCATCTAATTTTTGTTCAAAAAGATATATATAAAAATTCTGAGTGTTGAGATTAAGAACTTACTGTATTTACAAATTCGTCTGACACAAAATGATTAATTTTTTTTATATTATATGCCAATTATTATAATAACTTTGCACTAGTGTACTCTTTATTATTTAAAAAAAAAACTATAAATACTGATAAAGAAAAAAAAATCCCATAAATTAATTTCTCTGTGTATTCAAAAAAAAAAAAAAAAGACTTCTATATATCGAAATTTAAAAAAAAATGAAAAAAAATGTTATGTATGAATTGATGATTTAAAAATAAAATCTGAAAAGAATAATTAATGTGAAAAAACAAATAAATAAGAAAAAAATATTTATGATGAACTCTATTGAAAAATGAAAAAGGAAAAGAAAATTAATGTATGAGGAAAATTTATTTTATTGTTTTTATTTATTTTAAAAAACAAAATATTTATTTAAAAAATTGATAAATTTAATACTTGTTCTACCAAAAAAAAAAATCAAAAGGAAATAATGTGTTTGAAAATTTTTAATATTTTTCTTTCTTAAAAAAAACAATCTTTGTATACTGCTTCCCAAATTTGCAAAATTCAAATATATTACATAATAAAAACATTCCAAACTTCTAAATTAATTATAAAAAAATAATAATAACTAATGGGTAAGATAACAATAGAAAAAAATGGTGAAATCTCATAAATAAATAAAAAATTATATGAGACATTTAAAATAGAAAAATTACTGTAAACGGAAAAAATATCAAACTATTTATAGATATAGAAAATTTTTACTATATATCAGTGACAGACTGCGATAGAATTATATCGCTCAAACAAATAATTCTATTAGGAATTTTTTTATTTTTGTAAATAGTTTGACTCATTTTTCTATATTCGAAAAGAACGCTTTAAAATATATACACATAATTTCACTTTTTTTTCTATTCTTTTTGAAAATTGATGCATGTAAAGTTTAGCAATTACTTTGAGTTGGTATGGGCCCGTATGCACCCGTAGCTGGGCCAATAGGGCTCAACTAATTGGGCCGAAAAAAGGGGTAGTGGGATTCAAAAGAACATCAAATCCCTATTAAAAGCCCAAAATATTTTGGGTAAGGGTTCAAGAATGAAATGTTAGCAAGTCAACCCCATCAGTAGACTACTTTCAACCAAATCAATAACCAAGAACCACATCACCCCTCTTCACGAAAAAGAAAAGCACATAATTAGAAAAGAGATCTTTTCAAACCTCAGAAAGACATCTTTTCAAACCTCAGAAATCTTCGAAGAGGATGCCAAAGATGTAAGATTGTGCACAATTTTGTTCTCTCTTTAGGGACTTTACAAAAGTGACAAATATTTACATTGTTCGTAAGGGAAAGGGTCTCATTAACAAAAAGTCGAACCTTAAAAAGGTTAGAATTCAAAAGTTTTAAAAATCTAAAAACCTCTAAAGAATCAGTCTCAACAACCATTTGAGAATTCTGGCCAGACCACAAACAATCGATCTCTTTCAAACCTTAAACTACCGCTTTAGCTTCCAAAACTTTCACCCCCAATTATGATGAATATGCTTGTAATCTCCCACAATTGGATGTTCAAAACTGTTTCTCAAAATCCAGCCCAAACCTCATGATGATGGGAGTCAGACCAGGCAACATCCACATTGAGCTTCCACGGACCCTCCGCATGAGCTTGCCAACCACGAACCACGTACTAAAGCACCTGAGAGGAGGATGGAGGAGGAGAATGAAAGGATTGAATCCTCCAACGAACGTATTATTGCTTTTGTTTTTGAATTGGAAAATTAAATTTTACAGAATTAACATTAAAGAACATCAACATGTTGTAATTCAACTAGGTTAAATATACAATAAAGGTTTAAGAAAAATTTACCTTTGAAGACCGTCTTCAAGTTCTTCTCCAAGTCTTCACAATGAACAATGATGAACTGTAACTTGGAGATCTCTTTCAAATCTTCCCTGTTATTCTCTGTGGAAACTTTCTTTAAAAATAGGGAAGTGATTTAGCAGAGAACTTCTTCTCTATGACTTTAGAGAGAATTGATAACTTGAGAGAGAGTAAAAGATTTCTTTTTTTTTTTTCCACGTATTTTTTCACTACCACTCATATGCAGTCCTTCTGCAATTAAGGTAAGTGAGGGAGAGGGGAGTTGTAACTCCCCTCACTAACTCCCCGCCTCCCTGCAATTGCAGGAGAGTTAATTATCTTTTTAATTAAATTAAATTAATTAATTAATTAATAAAAAATTTTTTATTTATTTAATTAAATATCTTATATTTAACTAAACATATAATTGAATCATATTCAAAATATACTTCTCTCATAACCTATAGTTTTAATATGAATCAAATTCATATTAACTTTTAACCTATAATTTTATGATTCTAATTCATATTAATTTTAACCTATAGTTTAATATGAATCTCATTCATAATAATTATCTTTTGGATCTTATTCAAACATATTTATACTCTCATATTATATAGTTTAAGTTTAAATCTCATTCAAAATAAACTTTATATTATAATGTATCTAAATACAATATATTAATTGTACCATATACAATTAACATTAATTTCCTTAGTCAATTTAAACATTTCAAATTCTTTCAAAACTTTTGATCCTTGTTATACTCGTTGTGAGCTAGCGAGGAACATAATGAACCTAAATTATAAGCTCCAATAATTCAAGATTAATTAATTAAACTCTTTAATTAAATTAAGCAACATTCATTAACTATGATACACTCCACTAAAGACCCATAATTGCACTCTTATGCACTATAGAACATGTTGTGTCCATTGATATAACTATTACAAGTAAATCGACCCTCACCCATACAAAACAAAGGACTTGCCCTCATAGGCAAGAGTTCATAACTCACTCAAGATTGAGATCGAGTTACATATGGTAATCATGTGAAATATTAATCTCTTTAGTTAACAGTGTTGCAAAGAGAGATTAGTTATTTCGCAGTCCAATATTATATAAATTCTTTGTCTCGATACCCTAGAATACAAATTCTAATAAGAAAGACCTCTCAACACAAGCCTCAAAAAGAATTCTATCGCAAGAAGAATGACATCCATGATATTGAAAATTGGTCAGAAATAACTCAAATGCTAAAATCTCAAGAGTGGAAATGATTTCACTCTTAGATGCATTCAAGACAGTTAAGGATGACGTAGCCGGGTCGCAGGAGACGTTTTTACTATTTCATTATTTGTTGATGATTTTTATTATCCTATAATAGCAAATCTATAACTATACTATATTAAAAAAAAAAAAAAAAAAAGTTAATGGGAGAAGAATTTTTATCTTCCCAACTTTGAAGCAAATGATTACTATACAAAACACCATTTTCATGATTGTTATGATGACTTTTACAGCAAAACACCTATTCTAAAGGATTCAACCTATTTGTGACTTCTTCAAGCTTAACTCGACCTTTTCCTTCTCACTCACAAAGAATTAAGAACAATTTTTAGGAGCAACGGAAGCTCCATAATGTAAAAAATGCTTACGATACAAATTTTTGCCATCTAATCAATAATTCTATGTAATTGATTATTAAATTCATAAATTTGAGACGATCAAATTTCACCATGTCCATAAATTCTCTTCATAATTAACTCTTTATTTAAACTTACCAAATTTCAATTTCTAAAACAATTATGCTACTATTTATTTTTTTAATTTTTTTTTTTAAAGCAATGCTTGGTAAGTTTTTGTTAGGAATGACTTTGGGCCTTTGGCCCATAGCAAAAAGGAAAAAGACATTTTTTTTTTTTTTAATGAGAAAAGAGGTGGAAGTTATCCCACGTTGGAAGATTGAGGAGTGGCAAGTGGTATATATACAAGTGCTTGCAAGGGAGCTTCCAAAATGTGGTAGTGGTGGAAGTATAACCCTTCACCATACTTCCACCACACGTGCGCTACCGCTGTCCAGTTTCTGAGCTACTGTTTTTTCTTGCTTCCAATCCGTTCTCCGGCGAGTACCGAAGTCTGTTACAGTTTTATTATTTTTCTTTTTTATTCAACAATTTTTACTACTTTTCATATATATATATATATATATATATATATATATAGGAAAAAAAAACATTCTAAATTCAAGATCTTTGAGTTTTTTTTTTCATGTGAATGTCTACGAAAAAGCATGCTCACGAAGAAAGGTCGGTTTTTATTGAAAAAAAAATTCTAAATGTAAGATCGTTGGAATCTACATAGTGGAAAATTTCGATTAAAATCTCGAAACTTCGAGATTTCAATAGGTTGAAAATTTTGGTAGAGGGGGATTTCAATTTTCCCCCAACTTCTCGAAAGATCTTGATAGGCTCAAAATCTCATATCATTTTAGCTTATAATATGTAGATCTATTATGTTACCTTGCTAACTCACAACGGATCAATAAGACCAAAGTTTTTGAAAGAATAATTTTAAATGTTCAAATTAATTTAGGAAACATATATTTAAATCTAATATAATTAATATAAAATATAATGTATATAAATACATTATTATATAATTAATTATGAATATGATTGAAAATTAAACTATATATAAAATATGGGAGTGATAAATTAATATGAATGAGATTCATATTAAAACTATAGGTTAAAGAGTTAATATGAATGAGATTCATATCGAAACTAGTTAGAAGAAAAATGTATATTTAAATATAATTGGAATATTTATTTAATTAAATATAAGATATTTAATTAAATTAATTAATTGATTTATTATTATTTAATTATTAATTATATTAATTAATTAAATCACTCCCCTTAATGAAGGGGAGTGGGAGAGTGGGTGGTTTTCCTCTTTCTCTTTAAATACAGAGAGTTTGTATTAATATAGGGTGATTTTGAAGAATTCCAAAGTTTTTTAGTTTTCACTCTCTCCCACTTTTCTTTCAAAATTTTTACAGAAGAAAAAGTTCTCTCTAAAATTGTCTCTCCCTCTCAATTCTCTATATTTCAAAGGAGACTTCCACTAGTTGATGCTTCGCCATAGTCATAGCAAAGAAGTTTTTTTTGAAGGCGCTTTTACAGAAGAGTTTGATTCACCAGAGAAGAAGAATTGATGTGGAAAAGCAGTTTCCACAAAGGTAAGATTCTTCTTTCCCTTAATTATATGCTTAACCTTGTAAATTACAACATGCCTTTTGTTATATTTTTCCATCTAATTAAAATCAAAGCAAAGGCGATCAAACACTTCCGTTGGGGATTCGATTCCTTCAAACCATATATTGTTAGAAATTACGTATAATAACTTTCAATTTTCACTATAATGGATAGTTTAATATTGCATTAAAATAATTAAATTAAAGGGGAGTTTTTAAAAATAAAAAATAAGGGAAACTATTTACATAAAATAACAAAATTTTTAGATAGTTGTGATGGACCCTGATAGAAGTCTATCAGGGTCTATCGGTAATAGAAATTATAGAAGTCTATCACTGATAGATGCTGATAGAGGTCTATTAATGTCTATCAGTGTTTTTTTTTTTGCTACTTTATGTAAATAGTTTGACATTTTTTCTATCTGTGAAAATTTTCCTAAATTAAATAATTATTAAATAACAAAATAATTTCGAGGCTTTAGGGTACAAATCCCAAATAATCTCCCACTTGCATTAAAGCCTGTGAGACATGTACCCTAGGACATACTCTATACCCAACATGTTCTCCCACTTACCGTAGCAAAGAAGAAACATATCTCGTAATCCTAGATATTCTAGGTAATCCTCAGACACACTAGCCTAGAAAGTCTTTTTATATATAAATCAAAACATCTGTCATTAAAAGTCAAGTTGGTTACTACCATGATGCTTTCTCTTAATGTCGTCTTTCACTAGAAATTAGTTTTTGCACCACCATTATCCAATAAAGTGTGATGGACTAATTCACATATGAAACAACTTTCAAATCTTTAAAGATATTTTTGGGGCATTTTTTGGTTGATCTGCTAATTACTTTTTGAAAAAGCGATAAGCTACCTCACCACTCAAACCACATATGTTAAACGACAAGCATTAACATATACTTTGATTAACAACTAGAAAAATAACAAGTAAAAGAGTAATTGCACACATAAGTTGGTTATCCAGTTTGGCGATAAACCACCTACGTCTGGAGGGCAGTGGACCTAGAAAGATAATCCACTAATATTGAATGAGTTAAGTGTTTACAACAAAGTACTTCTGTAAAGTAACCACTTATATAGTGACTTTTGCAGAGCTTAACTTGCAATGCACCTAGGCTCCCTCTAGATGTGAGACTCCCTCTAACTTGATTATATTCCTCGTGACTAAGTGAACTCCCTTCACGTGAGAACTTAGGTTCCCCTAAGTTTTGAGAACTTCCTTCTTAATTTGCAACATCTTAAGCTCCCCCTAAGGCTTGAGAAATCCTTTCTCAATGAGTGATGTCTTAGGCCCCTAAGACAGTGAATATCTTCAAAGTTTTGAGAAGTTCAATCGGAAGAACTTGCACAACGGATTACAATGAGCAAAACTCGAAATACAATAAAGCACAACTTCGGCCACCAACAATCAAAACTCTCTTCAAGAAAATAAACTGATGCAACAACCCCAACAGACGATATGACTTCTCCTTTTAACAAACGAATTCAAATAAGAAAAGAGATTCCATACAAAATATTTCCTTTACTACAAAATGCGCTTCTCCATAAAAGGAAAATATCTATCAATAAGTTTATGCCGAAATTTTCCAGTTTAGGAAATACAAATATTCCCTTTAAAAATTCAGATTAGGAAAATCTAATATTCTTCCAGAAATATGACATGTCAAAACCAGATGTTAAGACATTCCTTGTGACAATCGAGAAAATCGCAAAATACAACCTTATAAAAATATAAAGCCAACCACCGAATCTCCAACACTCTTTTTTCCTAATTATAATTCATTTGTTTTTAAAACTTCTAGGTCTCGTTTGGTAACCATTTGGTGTTTAGTTTCTACTTTCTAAAAATTAAGACTATAAATACTCATTTCATCTCTAAGTTTTTTGTTTTGTTATCTACTATCTGCCCATGTTTTTAAAAAACAAGCCAAAATTTGTAGTATTATTCTTGACGTTTCATAAAAGTTTCAATCTTTTTCTTTGGTGGAAAAATTTCTATTAAAATTTTGGATGGAAAGTGAAAATTGGAACAAGTGCAATGGTGACTTAGAAATTAAAATGATGTGACGATGTGTTCAGGTCCCACATTTTGTTTAATTAGGTCACTGTTACACCATTTTAAATTCTAATTTTTTGTCTAACATTCAAAAGATTTATATTTTAAGGATAGTTTTGAACAATTTATTAAAAGTATAGATGTCTACTTTTTGCATGAGAATGGGGCCTGCAGGGACCTGCCCCTAATGGGGTGGGGATTCCCGATTTATTCGGGAAATGAGGGAAGGAGTGGGGAAAATTTTTTCCGAAAGCTAAATGGGGACGGGAACGAGAAATGCATTCCTCATCCTTGCCACGTTCTCTGTCCCCTACCCATTAGGCTTTTTCTTATATTCATTATAATAATTTAATATTATGTTAATTATTTTTATTATATAAGTATTATATTTAATTTTCAAGATTTATTGTCTAATGGTCAAAATAATGAATATATTTGAATTAGTGTAAAAAAAGATATGTTTGAATTCTAATAAATTTAGATTATATATATGAACAATTTGATAGATAATTATTTCTTTCAACTTGAAAATTTTGAATAATTCTTTTTAAATTATAATTATCCATGTAAAACTAATCATATAAAAGTTAATCATTTAATTAAAAAATATTCATAATAGTAATTTATGTTAATTGATTTTTTTTTTTAAAAAATCAAACGGAGAAAAATTTTCCACGAAAATATCCAGTTCCCGCAAATGTCCGCAGAGAATCTCCACCCCGATTTCCGTGGGAAATTTGGCAGGGATGGGGTAGTTAAAAGCCATCCTCCATCCTATTCTACCTCATTATGGACATCTCTAGTTAAAAGTCAAGATTTAATATTGCAAATTTAGAAAGAAATTAAGTATTTTTTTAAACGGTATTTATTGATATTTGGCCGACGAATGAAAAGACATTTTGACGTAAAAGACGTTGACTTGAGTCAAA
Source organism: Lagenaria siceraria (assembly GCA_002890555.2). Taxonomy (NCBI): domain Eukaryota; kingdom Viridiplantae; phylum Streptophyta; class Magnoliopsida; order Cucurbitales; family Cucurbitaceae; genus Lagenaria; species Lagenaria siceraria. Next base: position 4,815,576 of record CM016491.1, on the reverse strand, counting down.
GTGTGAATGGGTGGGTCAACCTTAGGGGCATTATTGATATTATACATACAACCCTAAACACCAATAACTCACATCTTATCCTTCTTAATGTTGACAAGTCAACCCAATAACCATTGACTCAAGTCAACCTCTTTTACATTCGATTCTCTCACAATGTCTTCCACTTGCCGGCCAGCAATAATCTCTTCTTACCATTAGACACAACACATGTTTTCCTCACCATTTTATCAAACTTGGATTCTTAAAACTTAGAAGGGAGAGAGTTTGAATTTGTATAGTTTATGTGTTTGTTGAATCTTAGAACATATAAAATATCAAACGATAGACTTACTTTGATAATCATTTAATCATGATGTGTCTCTACTTTTTGTTTGGAGTGTTGTTGAAATTCAAATCATGTTTTAGAAATTAAAAAGAGAAAAATAGTTTTTAAAACTTGATTTTGTTTTTGAATTTTGGCTTAAAATTAAAACGTATTTTAAAGGAATATGAAAAGTCAACTAAAAAATTATGAAGCATCCATCATAATTTTTAAAAACTAGAAAACTTAAAACAAAATGATTATCAAATGGTATCTTAATTAATATTTTTTTTAAAAAAAAAAAATTCATTGAATTTTTCTTAACAAAATAAACGGGGAGTAATTTCCTGTGGTTCTTTATGGGGAATTCTATACTTTGATCTCTAGAAAACTAAATGAAAAATTTCGCAGGAAGGGGAGTGAAATGGTGGATGAAGAAACCATCCCCCTCCTCGACTTGTGAACATCTCTATCGTAAATGTGCGTTTACCAATTTTGATTAACGTGTACACTTGTTTCTTGTTGAAAATGAAATTGACGTGCTTAATGAAAATGAGTATGCTAGCGTGATAAACAACCTGCAATATGTAACTGATTGTATTAGACCTGATATTGCATATGTTGTAGAAGTTCTTACCAGATTTACAAGTAAGCAAAGTAAGAAACGTCGATTGATGTGTCATAGATCGTGTTGTGAAATATTTATTGGGAATAAAAGACACTAGTTTACTTTAAAAATAATATCCTGCTGCTATTAAATGATCTTCTCATACTGATTGAAACACATTGTCAAATAATTCTTTATCTTCTATAAGGTGTATGTATATATGTATGTTGTTGGGATGTACGCCTTAAAGCCCTAATCGTACATATGGAGACATGTGAGTCATTAAAATTTTAGTGAATATAGAGAGTTCGCAGAAATTTCATTTTATTGGACCGAATACTCGTTTGGGCTTTATGGGCTATGATACCATATTAAATAGTATGGGACTCCGTCTCAAAACCAATTGGCAATGAGAGAAGTAACTCATCTATCTTACTAAGAGTGTGAGGTCTCTTAATTTTTCCAATGTGGGATCCTCAATATGCCCCCTCAAGATGGTACCTCTTTTGGGTTCACTATTCTTGATCGAATCCCAATTTCATTTTATTGGACCGAATACCCATTTGGGATTTATGGGCTCTGATACCATATCAAATAGTATGAGGTTCCATCTCAAAATCAATTGGATTCTCAACATGTTTATCCTGGTTTAGTTGTGTTTTTTTCTCTGTTATGAGGTTTCCAAAACGAATTTCATTGGCACGTGCTTTCACGCACTTTCGCTACGGAATTCAATTCCTTCAGTTGGTATCAGAGTAAAGTTGTGTCTTTGTTTTTCCTTTTGGAAACAATAATTAAAGAAAAGGTGGGTGAATTCTACATATTGTATATGGGGATTGCGAAATAGATGTTTCGGGTTTGGCACTATTAGATTATTTTTTTTACTTGAATCGTTCTTGTAAGGGTCCGTTGTTTTTGGACATTTAATTCAGCAATCGAGTTTGTAAGTTTGTGTCGATCGAGGAGCAAGAGTTGTTGAGGAGGAAGATCGGATTTGGATGGGAAACAAAGTAAGAACACAAAGAATGAAGCCGCACAGCGGCGGCGGGTGCATAGTACCACAGCGCAGCACCAGGGTTGCTACACTGCGTCAGTTACCTAGTCGTGCACGCATCTTCATCCGTTCGTGGGTTGGCAGCAGTTTTGTTATTCCGTTTTTATTTAATTTGTAATTTAATTTAATTAAATTAATTAAATTAATATAATTTATTATATTAATTTAATTAATTTTTAGGGGTGCCAAGTTTGGTCTATTTTTGCTATTTAATTTACTTTTGCATGTGATGTATGATTAAATCAAAGTATGTAGCATATTGTATGCCATATAATAAATTAAAATTCCACCTTAGGATAAGCATGCATATTCATGCATTATATTTAATATAAATGTTATATTATATGATTGCATGATATCATAAGCATGCACATGCATCTTATTTAATATAAATGTTATATTATATAGTTGCATGTATCAATTAGCATGTCCATGCATCATACTTTAATATAAATATTATATTGTATGATAGGATATGCATATTTTATTATTATTATTTTTTTTTAAAGTAATTTCTTTTTAAATTATAATTATTTATATGAAATTAATCATATAAAATTTAATCATTTAAATAAAAAAATTTCATAATAGTGATTTATGTTAATTCATTTTTTTAAAATAATCAGACGGAGAAAAATTTCTCACGGGAAAACCCAGTCCTGCAAATGTTCTATGGGGAATCCTTGCCCCGATCCCATGAAAAATTTAGCAGGAACGGAGAGTTAGAAGCCATCTTCAACCCTATCCTACCTCGCTAAACATCTCTAAGTAGAAATCAAAGATTTAATATTGCAACTTTGGAAAGAAATTAAGTATTTTTTAAACATACCTTTTTTGAAAGAAATGTATTTCGTCCCATTGTAGGGAGGGATTGTTTGGCCGACAAATGAAAGACATTTTGACGTAAAAGACGTTGACTTGACTCAAAGTGTGAATGGATTGGTCAACCTTAGGGGTCCTCTAGTTTGACATTTTGTTACAGAAAGTTGGTAAATAGAAACAAAGAATTTGATGTTTATTTTTCTTTAAAATTAAAATTTCTCTATAAAATCTTTTGAGTATGAAAGATTAAGAGTTTAATTACCTGGCCTCCATAGAAAGTGGTCATCCAATGAGTTCTTGGTATGACACCATATAAAGTCTTGCAATGGTTTTTGAAGTCGTTTAAATTGAATGGTGAAGTTGGAAACATCGAGTCTTTGTCCTTCCCACTAATGCCAATCGTCATTACTATCTCCGTACACTTCTAAACTTCATAAAAAAATTATTTAATGTGATTGTCATAACGTACCTTGAAGTAAGTACAACACGTACATTATAAAATATTTAAAACATATAAATTCATAATTACAAAATAGCAAAATTTCTAGATAGTTATGATAGACGCTGATAGAAGTCTATCAGAGTCTATTACTGATAGAAATGATAGAAGTCTATCCCTGATAGATGCTGATATAAGTCTATCAATGTCTATTAGTGTGTTTTTTGCTATTTTCTGTAAATAGTTTAACATTTTTTCTATCTGTGAAAATTTTTCAATAATTTAATTAGAACTGAATCATTAAAATTGCGACAAAGTAGCCCACCACTTTTTAAGATGGTAATTATTAGTAAGATAAAAGATTAACAGAGAAAAGAAATATAATTTTCAAGTCAACAAGAGCATATAGCTTAACTGTGAAATCTATATGTATTGGAGACCAAGATACGTTAGTGGTTCGAATCTCCACCCCAATTCGTATTTAAAAAAAAAAAAAAGAGTGTAATTTTAAAAAATAGTAAATTAAAAAGGAAGACATACCTGCCAAGCATATTGATGATGAATGGGATCATCAGGATGGCCAAATTTATAGACATTATAACAAGAACTCTTCCCCAAATAAGCAATAACCCCAGCAATCACTTGCTGAATTACATCACTTTTTTTCTTTGCTTCTTTATCAATGGCTGTACATATGGCTCTCACTGGATTCTCATATGGATTGTTGTATTGAGCTGCCGATGCAAACATATAGTACAAAAGATTTGTGATTTCCAAACTCGTGTTCAATTTCCCACAAGTTTTGAATCGTTTGCTCAAAATCGAAAGCCCTCCCGGAGTTTTCTCCGCAATTCGGTCGATTTCGCTCCACGATCTACGTATTGTGTCATGGCATGTTTTGCTTGTTTCCTAATTTCATGATCAATGGAAATGTAATCGAGTTTTCTTGAAAGAATGTAATTTATTTTTGAGTTTATCATGGTTTTTAAATCAATTGATAAGACGTACTTTGAAAGATTTGGAGACGATGGAGTAATATCCGTCTTGAGGTGTAATGTTGTCAAAATAAAGGATTGGAGCTGAAGAAGCGAGGGCTCCAAGAGCGATGTGAGGATACTTTAGCCTGAACCATGAAGCTAGCACTGTCCATCCATATGATAGATTAGAACAAAATGTTTAAAAGTGTAAAATTAAATTGAGTGAACGTGTTTCAAAGTGATTTTAACAATTTTAATATCTATAATTTAATTATGGAAAAAGTTATTTAGTTTAATGGAAATTGATGTTAAGAGAATTATTAAGAGTGACTTACTTCCACCATAGGAGGCTCCAATAACTATAATTGGTGAAGTCTCAAATGCAAACCTTTTCTTAATGTACAAAAGCACTTCAGCATAATCTGCTAGGGCTTGGGCTGAATTTAAATACCCTCGAATGCTTTCATTTTTCATAGCCTTTTCTATCGAACCAAATGGTATTGAGTTCCCATAAAATCGATGCTGTTAATAACACATCACATATGTCAAAAAGAAAAAAAAGTTATACATATTTGAGAATTCGATAGACAAAATGAGTATAACTCAACTGACATAAAGACTAAAATCAGACACATTTGAAAGTACAGAGACCAAAATAAAATGAAATCTAAAGTATGATATATATGTATGTGATGTCAAAGCGAGCATAGTTTAACTGACACATAGTATATATGTATTTACGATAAAAGACTTGTGCATGGCTTGAATTTCCCGCTGCTATCTAATAATAATAATAATAATTAATATGTCAATCTATTTGATATATTATTTAGCATGTATACCTCTAAATACACCGACATAGCCTTGTATTGAGAAGCGAAACGGAGGAGAAAGCCAATGGACAGTATGTCGTTGTCTAGACTACTTTCGGCACCAAGATAGGCAAAGATGGGAGTTTTGGAATTGTCACCTTTCCAGTACTTAAAATCAATTACATACCTTTGATGAAAGGTAACATAACTTTGAAGTTGATAATTAAAGTGATCGAGTGGTTGTTTGTAATAGAAAGTTGTTAATCCATCGAGTGTCTCAACTACTTGTTGGGGGTTTCTTTGGAATGCCCTTCTTTGCAGTCCAAGGCGTGGGATATGGCCAGAAACAAAAGAAGAAACGAAAAGAAGAAGAAATAGTAGTGGAAGAAATATGGATTGACTCACAATATAGTCCATGTTATTCTTTCCCACATTTATCAACTTCAGTTGGGGATGTGTATTTATAGCTTCACAAAAGCTATGAGGTACAAAAATATCTTATCTTTTTTATTGGAGACAACGTATTTTCATCTATGGCAGTGTAATAATGTCCACTTTAAACATAAATTTGATAATTATTTGGACATGTTTGATAACCAATTCGTTATTTATTTTTGCTGTTAGGAAACAAGTTTATTTGGTAACCAATTTACTATTTTTTACTTTTAAAAATTGAAAAACGTTTTCTGAGTTTAGTAAGAAAAATTAAAAACAGAAAAAAAAAAAAAGTTAAAAATCGATTTTGTTAAAGCCAGCTGGACCACTGGAATTGAAAATAGGGCTGGTGGGGGAGGGGGAGTGAACTTTTAATTCACGTTTTTTTTTTTTTTTTTTTTGTTCAGTGTTTTTAACAAATAATGGCTTTCAATATTTCAATATTTCAATATGTTATTTTAATTTTTAAAATATAATGTTATTTTGAGTTTATTATTTTAATATTTTTTTTTTTTTACTAAAAATCAATAATTTTTATTTTTTTCAATAAACTATATGTAATTTAATATTTGTTAAAATATCATTTTAGTTACTATACTTTTGAATTTGTTCAATTTTAGTTTCTGTACTTTTAAATGTTAAATTTTAGTTCCTCTACTTACGATAATTCATAAATTTATTCTCTACTCTTAGTTTCTTATAGATGTTTTTTTTTAAAAAAAAATATTTATTAACATTTTTTACTCTACATTTTAGAAATATATTCACATATAATATTTTATGCCATACTATAAATATAAGTAGTTAAAATATACATTTTAAAAATCAATTTATTTTTTAAAAATTAGAGTTGAGGGCCAACATGAGCATAACTCGATTGTCAAAAAACTTTTATATTGCCTTTGAGATCAGAGGTTCAATTCCACACCCCACATATAGTAAAAAAACACCCCACATATAGTCTAAATCTAGAATTTGAGGACTAAATCTTTAATTTCAATATATCTCTTTTAGTCGATGGAGTTGATGGAGCAGTTGCATTATGACGTTTAGGACAACTTGAGTGGGTTTTGACTCGTACACATATTAGATGAAATAATATGGTAAAAATAGTTAACTAAAAATTATGTTATTCTTTTTTTTTTGTTAAAAAGAAATCTGAAAACAAAAGTAAGTTACCAAACTTATTTTTCAAAAATAGAAAACCAAAAATAAAAAATTAAAATGATTACCAAATAAGCCCCTTAACGGTTGGTTTTTATTTTTGATTTTTTTTTTCAAATTTTAATAAACAAAAACTATACACATTTAGTAACTTTTTTTAGTTTTCTCTTTTTAAAAAACTAAAAACGTGATAAATCAAAATAAGTTTGGATGACTTTTTTTAGTTTTATTTTTTTTTTATAAAAAAAAGTTACAATATTTTTTTTCATTTAGTATACATATTTATAAATCATACATTTATTTTTTACTTTATTAAGAATTTCATATCGATATAACAAATCAAATGAAAAAAAATAACAAAAATAAATATATTGACAAAAATACAAGCAAATAGATTATTATTATTATTATTTATTATTATTTTTTTTTTTTTGTAAAAACCAATTACAATAGAATAAGAGAACAATGACAAAAATTAATGGTTTTTAAATGTAGTTAATGTTTTCATTAATAAAAATTATTTTGAATTTCATCTGGGTTAAGTATTTTAGATTAAGTAGGATTAGATGGAATTGTTGAAAAAAATTAATAATTAAACTCATTTGGGTTGATTCTCTTAATTTTGGAATTTATTGATGGACTGACAAGAGAAATAACAAATTTAAAAGTTTCATTCCAAAGAAATAGCAAAAGCGTTTCAAAATGGTAAAAATAGCAAAAAAAAAAAAAAAAAAAAAAAAAAAAAAAAAAAAAAAAAAAAAAAAAAAATTAAAAATAGAAAAATACTTAATACATGTTGAATATTGGAGAGAAAAAGTTTTATTTATTAAACTCAGTCCATTCAACTTAGCCAAGGGTATTCGAAACTTTTTGGACTTCCATGATATTTTAAAATTTTCTATAAAAAAAAAAAAAAAAAAAAAAAAAAAAAAAGTGCACTATAGTGGGACTTTGTAAATATTGACTTAATTTTGCATAGTAAAGGAGATATTAGAAAAGGCTTTTGGAATGCTCTCATAAATTGATTATGTTCCTATTGTTTTCTCTCCTGCATATGTAATTCTTTGACAATATTGAATTCAAGTCATATCTCCAGCAACTTAATCAATATTTCTTTTAATTGTATTTTTATCGTGTGCTCATGGTTGATCAAAAATCAAGTTGGAGATAGAAAGTAGATTCTTACTTGACTTAATTCAATCTCATTCCAATTATTTACATGTTTAATTAATGATTTTATAGCTACCAAGCAATTTGGAGGTAGTTCGGGCTCTTCAGTTGAAAAATGAGCTAAAACGAAGGCATCAAAACTCTTAACAACAAATCGGGTCAAAAAGAGGTGCAAATGACCATGGTTGCCCCCAGCACCGTAAGGCAGACACAACAATTTGGAGTAGTGTTACCGCACCGTCGAGACGTAGGAACAAACGCGTGCACGACCTTTACCGCAGTATTGTTAGTCGCATCATGGCACCATCGACGACTTATAAAATGAATATTTCCTTGTTTTAGGGTTTATCTGATACATCATCAACCATCCTCTCTTGGATTCCCTCACTATTTTCTCTGTAAAATCACCCTTCCAGCCACCTTTACTTGTATTAAAGCTTATAGACATTGATTTCTTGTTGCAACGACTATGGTCAGCTAAGGTAAGCATTCAATTTCGGGATAGGAAGTTAGGTTGCCCTTTTTTTAATTTTTTTTCTTGAGGATTTGATCAAAATTGTGGGTCTTTACCACTGCAAATATTTTGAATCTTTGTTTAATTCAGTTAGTATTCATGGTTGAGCTGACCCCTCGGATTGAATGCATGTTGTATGCTATGTTTTCCTTTATCATATGTTAATGTCGCATTGAAAACACCTAGTAGTGTGATTAGAGCCTTGTATGTTGAATTGGCAGGCTATCCACTCAATTGGTATGCATGCACTAATTAGGATTATAGATTAAATCGGATGTTTGATTTAGGCTATCCAAGTCTCTCACATATCTTGGCAAATTACCTTCGTTCTTAATGCAAACTTAGAGAATCTTTATGGATGCTATCGAACCTAATTGATTTGAATTATTTAGTTTATTTAAGAGTAATCTTGATTAATGAGTTGGAGACGCACTTATTTGATTTATCTAACAACATGGTCTTAAGACTTCGTTTAAAGAATTATTTGATTCCCAATGGAGATGGAGATGGTTCAATCCTATTGGCATTACAAGCTTATAAGGGCTCAAAAAATATATTTAAATTGGATATTGACAAGCTCAATTCAAATAAGTCTCGTAAATGAAACTTATCAGCGGACTATCAGACTACTATGATTAGAGTAGCATCGCACACAACCGACGATGCCAAAACACTCTAACTTATCAAGTCCAATACACTAAAGTCTACCATAAATAAGTCATACATAATCTCCAAAATTAACTTTAAAATAAAATCCAAAAATACACATGGTCTTCCAATGTATGTACAAAAATGAGGCAAACAAATTCAACTTAATTAGAATTATCAAAGATAAGAATGTATTTTCCTTTCATTTTTATCAAATGGTATATTTCTTTTTCAATATCATATCAAATGGTATATCTAATCAAAGTTTAAGATGTCGATATCGATGGAAATATCGAAGTCCTAATTTTATAAAAATTTCAATGAAAATATAGATAAAATGTCAATTTCAATAGATATTTCTGAAAAATTATAAAAACAAAATATTAAAAAAATAAATTTAAATTAGTAAATAAACATTTTATGATTTTTAAATAAGTCAACATATCTATTATTTATATTATATTTGTATTAGTGACATTTTTATGTTTATTTTGTGTTTTGTAGATTTTTTTATGATATAATGGAAATATTGATTCACTGTTCATGTCGATATGAACCTATGAAAATATGAAAATATCGACATGTCGATGAAAATTTAATACTATGTATGTAATTATATGTGTCTTTTCATTACCGAACCTATGCACCAAACACAAGGTGTTTGTGTCAACGAACCTCATAACCCAAAGCTTTGATTTTCAAGAGCCCTCTTTTTGTTTCGATTTAGAAAAAGAAAACTCGTCCCTAAATCTTAAATTTTATATTAAATTTAAATTAATATGTTCTTTAGTTTAGATTTTATATCCCTTGAAATTGAGTTACATTTTTATTAGGATTGTTTTTAAATATAGAAAAAATGAGGCAAACTATTTACAAATATAGAAAAAATTTAATATCTATCATGCAATATAATTTTGTCTATCATGCAATAGAATTCTATCACGCAATAAGTTTAAAATCTGTCATAGACATTGAAATTTTTCTATATTTGTAAATAGTTTGATATTTTTTTCTTTCTTTTCATCATCACTGTGTTGTTTTGTTCGTTTTTAGTTGATTATTTTTATTCTCCAAATCATAGAATTGTATTAAATTTAAATTAACAAGTTTCATTACCTCATCTTTTAGTTTTTTAATTTTGTTCTCCCAATCTTAATTTAGTTTTTTTTTCTTTTTAGGCAAAAAAATCTTAATTCTTTGTCGAGTCTAAGTTAATTTTGTATTCCCGTACAATACAAATAGTGATGGTGAAAAATGGATAAATGAACTAATGTTTCATATATAGACAAACGCACTGCAAAAGATTGTTTTAAGTAGTTCAATGTCTCCACGTAACATATTTGGAAAAAAAAAACGGTGTTATTTTGATTTGATAAAAATAAATGAACAAATTACCTCATATAGTCCTAAGTTTGTAAAAAAATGTGCAATTAATCCCTAATATATTAATTTGGCCATTTTGATTGAAGTTTATTCTAATATAATAAGTTTTAAAACTATTAATCAAATAAAATTAAATCGATAAAAACAAGTCAAAAATTATTTAAACTTTAGAGACTAAATAGACAACAATCTCAAACATCAAAAACCAAAAGTGTACTTTACCAAAATATATATATATATATATATATATATATATATATATATATATATTTCAGTAACATATTGTAATTCCCTTGTGGAGCATGCTAGACATTATTGCACATTTCATAAATTTTTTCAATAAGAGGTATTTGTAGCTACGTAATCCAAATTCCCTAATTGCAACCTGCCTGTTTATTCTGATACACGAATATCTTAACACCCAAAACAAAAACAATCAAAACCGACAAAATATCGATATTGTCGAAGACATTATTAAAAAAATGACTTTTGACCTAAATGACATTACCGTTATATTGTGGATATTTCGATCCATATCTTATTCAATCCTAATAAATTATGTCATCGTCACTTAAACTAAGCTACATATTCCGAGCACGAAGACTTTTATCTTTTGAGTTAATGCAAAGTAAAAGATTTAAACCTCTGATCTTCCAATCTAAAGTACATCATTTTTATCATTTAAACTATGACCATGATGAACAAGACAGCTGAACTATGATCATGTTGACAACAATGACCGCTTCAATCTTAAGAAGTGAAAATACAACTCCAATAAGATCACAAGAGGTTCACTTGGAAATCCAAGGTAACAACACCTGGAACAACATTCTAGATAATCAAGGATTTTAACCTTCCTCATGTTAACTTAGGCTATTTGGCATAGATGTAACTATGTGCTTCCCAAAATACGAAAGCACCAAAGTTTTCTGCACATGGACCCAACCCAACTTGCATGAAAAAAAAAAGATTAAAAACTTATTTAGGGTGAAAGTGCAATGAGGGACTTCATCTATAAGCAACCTACATTTTTTGCATCGTAATTAAAGTCTAGGGCTCAAAGTGAAGGCAGTATGACCAATCCATTGTAAATGCGATCTGGTTACCATAGGATCATAAAGTAGGGTTTAACATCTTTATATAAGATAAGGAAACAACGTTGCTACAAGCACCAATCATTGGCTGTGTGGATGGTTAGGCTTAGTTTGAGAGCTAGGCCTAGAGGAACCTCCCTTTTCGGGACTGTGAGAAAACATGCTAAAGGATAAGGGCTATCTCAAGACCATTTTCTTCATGTTTTCATGTAATAAATGACGCAAAATAGCATAAACGGGAATGATAAGCTGAATATTCTAGCAGAAGAAACTTCAAACTAATGCAAATGAAATAAAACAAAGCTAATTCCAAAATCATTTAAATTAACAAAGTCATTGATCCAAGTCAAAATTTTCACTCAGCATATATAAACTGGAAAAGAGTTGATGCTTTCAAACCAGCCATTCTAGCTCTTGGCAGCTAGTTTTTCCTTTGCCTTCTGGATCTTCAAAACCTTCTTCACAATCTTTTGCTCTTCAACCAAAAAAGCTCTTATAATCCTACAACATTAAGAGAAGTTCTTTAGAAATAATCAAGCAACCGTCTATACTGGGATGACAATGCAATGCAGTGGTGAACATCAAAGAAACACACCTCTCTCTAACAGCCCCTCCAGACAATACACCACCATAGGGGCGGTTTACAGTCCTGCGGTTCCTGGCCAACCTAGACCTCTTGTATTCAGCAGGCCTCAAGTGAGGAATCTGTTAAAACAAAACCCACATGACACCAAATATCAACAATCAATCAGATGGAAATATTGTGAGAACCAGTTCTAAAATTCAACATAATTTGATAAAAAATGAAAAATAAAACAAGAACACCGGCTCCCCGTAAGCCAACATTTGGCTACTAGTTACATACGAAGAAATCAGGAAGAAGATACGCAAAATCAAGTTTAACTACGATGTACAGAAAATCCCACGTCTCTATATACTTAAATTACTCCATAAAATACCCAATACTCGAAAACGAAACCAAAAAGAAATTAAAATTAAAATCTACAGCTTCGAAGCTAACTTATTTAATGATAAGAAAAGGCAAAACAAAAAATATGTGTATACGCACCCCTTGAATCCTCTTTCCAGTAACAGGGCATTTAGGACCACTGGCCCTCTTCTTCGTGGTCTGGTACACAAGCTTTCCACCTAAGAATCAAATCACAAACAACCGATTAAGCAGCAGAGACCAGATCTTGCAAATAAATGCAGAAGCATACGAGAAATTCAACAAAACAACGAATGATAAGAGATGTAATTTAGAAAATGCTTCTAAAACATGGTAGAAGAACAATGTCAATTTACCGGGGGTTTTGACGACGCGGTGCTGGTTGGACTTGGTGGCATAGCTGTGCCGCTTACGGTAAGTGAGCCGCTGGACCATCTTCTACGCTCGTCGGAACCCTCTGAAGCTGTTGCTGAAGAATTGTAAGAGTGGAACAAAAGAACCAACTAGTGGCTGAAGAATATCGCTATATTAGGGTTTTTCAGTCTTCGTTGCCCTAGATCTGACGGCTAATATACGTTTAAACCAACGCTTGCGATCGCAAGTTCTTGGCAGGAAAATTTATTTTAAAATTACCTTAAATTACAAATTTCGTCCCCCAACTTTTGATAAATGCCAATATGTACTAAAAGCGTGAATTTTGAAAGATAAGTATGTTTGGTTCCTCATTTTCTAAAACATATCTTTTTAGTCTTTGAATTTTTTATAATATTTACATTTGGTTCTTAAGTCTCTAGGTTTTAAGAATATGTTTAAAAAGTCCTTAAATTTTTCATTTTATATAACTATATGAAATTTTGAATTACAAAAAAAAAATATGTTTAAAAAATAATTTTAGAAGGAAGAGGTAATTTTTAAAATTTTAATCTTCTAATTTAAAATAATAATAATAATTACCGAAGGGACCTTTTTAACATATTTTAAAAAACATAGGGACTAAAAAGGTATATTTTAAAAACTTAGGAACCAAAATGACCTATTTTGTAAAACTCGGGGATTAAAAATGTATGTTTTAAAAACTTATGGACCAAATGTACATATCCTCCAAAATTCGGGACTAAAAATGTAATTTTTTCTAAAGAAAATGGCCCAGAAATAACCATAAAAAATTTTAGGGAAAACTACCCTTTCGATCTCTGAATTTCAAGAATGTGTCTCTTTGATCTCTAATATTTTAAATTGGTCATTTTAGTTTCTATGTTTTCAAGAATAAGTTTAATAGGTCCTTTTACTGACAAACTCATTAAATTTAAATAAAAAAAATTAACTATATAACCGATGTAACAAGATGATTTGAAAGAAAAAAAATTGTATTTTTCATATTTTTCTCCTCTTTAATGGAAATTGTTATTTCTAACCTAAAAGGTTTTAGTGCCAAGAAATTTTACATTTTTCTACCATTACAATTTTCAAAAAAATAATCCTTACTAAAGAACTTCTTGGTACTTTTCGTAAGAATTTTTACGAAAAGTACTAAAAAATTTTATGATAAGGATTTTTAAAAGAAAATTAAAAAAAATCTCGTTAAAATCAGGAAATCTTATTTGAATTAATTTAAGTCTTTTACCTTTAATTAGAATTATAATTGATTAAGAAAATTAAACTAAAAACTTATTGAAATTAATATTGGTTTGAGTTTAAAAAATTAAGTTTAAGTTTAAAAAATTTAGAATTAATTTAAGTTTTAAAAAAAAATTGGAATGGACAAAAAAAACAATTAAACTAAAAAAACTTAGATTTCAAATTAGATTTAGATAAAAAAAAATTAAACTAACTCAAGTTGTAATTTAAAAGTAAAACACACAAGCATATTTATTTCTTCCTAATTTTTAAATTTGCTTTCTTTAAATCCATTTGATAACAATTTCGTTTTTAGTTTTTGATTTTTGAAAATTAAGCCTGTTTCTTTTTATTTTCTTATCATGGTTGATATCAATCTTAAGCAGAAGAGTTGCATTCTTAACCAAATTCAAAAAAAAAAAAAAAAAAATCAAAATATGACTTGATTTTTAAAAACATGGATAAAAAGTAGATATCAAAGCAAGAGATTTATAAGTAAAAGAAGTATTTAAAGACTTAATTTTCAAAAACTAAAAACAAAAAACGAAATGGTTACAAAATAGAACCTTAATGTATATCACACACTTAAAAATTGATACAACTTCCCAATATTGTTTGAGGGTTTTATTTTTAATATAATGTTTAAAAAGTTTCAATTTTATCCCTTGCATTTTAAGATTTTTTTCAATTATACCCTCATCGCATAACATGATACAAATTAAATTGGTAAAGTTCCAAAAAGAAATTTGGCCATCTAAGGAGAAAAAATCCCATTACTCTAAGCTTTAAAAATTTAGCAAAAGTTTCAATTTTGATTCATATAGGAAACATAATTTGTCCAACTAAACTCAAGTTGGCAGCTTTTAATAAGCCTACCATCTTAATTAATCATCACCTTTCTTCAAAAACTATTCCTAAGTCCTCAAGCTTTTTTTTCTTCTTTTTTGGTTTAGTACAAGAATTGTGGGAATTGTGGAGATGGGAAATCGAACCCCCCACCTCTAAAATAGAAGGTCATGTCAATTACCGTTAAACTAAGTTCACTTTAACAGTCACTCAAGAGCTTGAATCCTTTGCCTTTCCACCATATTTAACTGAAAAGTTATGCATGGCAAAATCATATATAAATCCACAGCTCTGTACAATTACATGCTGTGCAATTGTTTTGAAAGAGCAGAAATATTGCAAATAAACCACATAGAGAACAAGAACATCAAGAAAAGGCACTATAAAATAGCCTATTGGCAGTCATCCAAAGTTAACTGTGGTATGGAAATTATATTAATGTATGTACAATTGGAGAATTGAATAAGCAAAGTGATTGAAACATGGTTCCGAAGTATCAACCATTCAACTAACAATGTTTATTCCTCAGTCATCTATCTTGAAAAATCTTTGCATCAGATTGTAGTAGTTAATAATCTATGAGCTTCATCTGCAGAATACACACTTAGTAAATCTTTGGTAAGTCCTCATTTGCTTATATCTCACCTTTTCTTTACAATGGTTTTCATATTAGTGAACGAAACATTTGGATACTTAACCTAATTTCAAAAACAGAAATTAAAAAAAAAAAAACAACTTTCAAAATTCCTTTTTCTAAATTACAAAAACTTGTTCTTTTGTTTTTGAAATTTGACAAGATTTAAAACTTTTCATCAATCTTTCTTCAAGAAAAGTGAAAAACTATCCCATCCAAACAGTGAGCAAACATGCATAAATTTCAAAACAGAAAACTAAAAACAAAATCATACCCAGATTCAAATAGTGCCTTCAAGTAGACATTGAGGCAGGCAATCTTTCTAGAAAGAGAATAGATATCAAGTACATGTGATGTTCATTCTTCATACAATTCTACTAGGTTTCAATGTGAGGGTAGACACATTTACAGTACAGGAACTACTGAGTTTAGAATCTAGCAGTCAACAAAAAGACAATATTTCTCCAGACAAATTTGGTTCCGGATTGAACCTCAAATTCCTATTTTCTAGGAAGTATAGAAATTGAACCATATACTCAAATACAAATTTCTCAACAAACTGTAGTAGAAACATGATTGAATACATTACAGAGAAAGTGAAGGAGATTAAAAACCGATAGAAAAATAAAATGAAGGTACAATTATAAGGAAACAATTGCAAATTGGAGAGATGTAAATAAAGTGAATTACCTTAATTCAGTCAGCCATGTAGATTATCGGAAACTATTGGAGATTTCAGATGTAGGTCGGAAAAAAAAAATAAGGGCGGGCAGAAATCTCAAACCTCATTTGTAGATGTGAATCCCACGTTCTTCACTTTTAAGATCTAAAATCTGAAAATTTTGAAAGTCTGACATGTCTGAAAATGGGCCTTTTTGAGTTAGAACATCTGAATTTGCTTTCCAAACATGAGCCACCAAAAATGTACTCAACGAATCCATTATATCCAATATATTTAAGAACACAAAGATGAATCTAAAGAACATAACATACAGGCCCTTTTATCCCTGCTTCCTATAGGGATATCAAGTAATCTAAAGCTACTCTTGACAAATTGTTATAAGAAAAGGCTAACAATTTGTATGTACACCAATGACTAACATTTTTCCTTTATAATCCAGTGCATACGATTTAAAATTACCAGGCACATTGGGCAACTCCATCGTACCAAGAGTATTGGGCGCAGTTGCCAGTTTCTGCAGCAAAGCCCAAAACCTTCCTTTTGAAGTACACAAGCAAGAACGTGAGGGGCGGGGAGTGAAAGAAAGGCCAAATTAATTATCATCAACTTTCTGCTTCTTCCAACGGTATGCAGCTTCAAGGATCTTGAGATTTGTAGTTTGTGTTTCTTCAGGGAACAAGTAATCTATGTATTCCTCGAACCTGCCAAAGAAAATTTTAACATGAGCAAACAAAATATCTCAAAAGGAATTTAACAAAAAGCCATCTTAAATGGATAGTTAATTTGCTACAATAATGCTTCCGTGTAATACATGTGCAACAAATGCTTTTTGGTGGACGAATGGAAAATGATTGAGATATAGAGATGTTAATACATGTGCAACAACGGCTCAGTGCATTGCAGGAGGAGATAACAGAAATGGAAAAACAGTTCTAGACTGCAACATTTTATACCCCCAAATTTAAACAGTATAAAGAATCTAATTGGACAACTCGTCAACTAGATAACAATTGACCCATGGCATAAACATAAAGTTGGTCACATACCCAGCCGGACCGTCCTCACTAACAATTTGACGCCTCTTCTTCAGCTTCTTTGGAAGCTTAGACTGCACTAAGCTAACATCACCAAGCTCACCAAAACTCGTCTCCATATTCAACCATTCCTCAAGGAGCATAGCTCTCTCCTCTTTCAACTCTGGTGCTGAATTTCTGTAGTAAGTAATAGCTTTTTCGAAGACCCCTGAAGCATGAAACTATGTCAGACTACTATTCTACTTGAGGAATGACATACCAATACTAAAGATCCTGAGAAAATATGATAATGTACGGATAATGTAGAGCTTCCTTACTTCTAGCCTGTTGAATACATTGTTGCTTCCGTGCATGAAGATATTCCTGCATGTTGTCTTCTGGTAATTCCGTAAGCTGGCTGTCATCCTCCATTGCTGATGCCTCAAATTTGGCATAACTGATCCACACTTTCAAGTGTTTTGTTCTGTCTAGAAGTCTCTCGTACAGCTCTCTCGTTCTTTCAAATTCATGTTCTGATATCTCAAAATCAATATAGGCCTACATCAAACAATAAAAATAAGAATAATACTCATTTCAACCTGTAACATTCACATCATTGAACAAATTTTTTGTTGGAAAACATGCGGACAAGACCAATATGACGTCCACATTCATAGAAGTCTAGGACATCAGCTTACAACTTTTTAGGTAAACTCAAAGTTTCAAACCCAAAAGTATACACCAGATTCTTAAAGTTTATCGTGACAAAAGCCTCTAGGGTAAGAAATAAAGTGACATCATATCATTGTAACATTTTTAATCTAACTAAACAACTCTTCACACATCAGGACACTGTTTCGCAGTCGTATACTCATACATTTTTTGTAATTATAATTTTTAATATACATTTTTTGTAATTATAATTTTTAATATCTTCAAATCCAAATACCATGAGGTAATTCATGCGCCCATCCATCCTGAAAGTTTAATTGGTTATAATCCTTTTAAGTCTAGTTGGCAGTAGTAGCATGTGTAAAGTAAAGTAGGGTCCTTTGAAATGCAAACAGAAAAGAATTGCAAATTTTCAATTGCCCCAAGTTATCACATGACCAATCTGAACAAATTGATTCGATTTACACAGAACCTACATGAATAGAGAAGTATTAATAGCTTCAACAAAACTGAGCTAAATGAACTATGCAAGAAAGGAAAGGAGTTAAACTATGAAGCACAGATACTTCATGTGAGGCAAAGAATCCATATCAGATATCGATACTCCCAAATACGTATCTGACGCACGATTTGGCGTATCTGTTTTTACGCCGACCTCTTTAAAAAAAGAGAAAAAAAAAAAAAAGATATGCAACTCATCTAATCTTTCCCAACCAAAAACTAAGCCACCTGTTTAAAAAGCTCACTGCCCCAGTCCAAAACTAAAAGAAAAAATAATAATAATAAAAGACCAAACCCCAGAATCATCTAATCTTCATCTTCACATTTGAGTCCCCACAAAGTCACACAAAATATAACCCACTTGAATATCTTCAACAATTCAATGAAGAAGTTCTTCATTTATCTTCATACTTCTCCCTCTAATCTTCTTCTTCTTCTTCTCTAATCAATGTGAGTCCCTTTTCTATTGCATTCTATTGACTATTGTACTTCAATATCTTTGATGTTGCTTTTTGTATTGTATTTTGTGCTATTGTCATTAACTTGACATTTTATGATTTTTCGTGGATTTAGTGGATTACATTTGGTATTTTAATGTTAAATTTACCTATATCCTAGATTTTTTTAAAGAAAAAAGAAATGCATCTTCAGTGTATCAGTATACTAGTTTTTTAGAAATTGACATATTGTTGTCGTATTCGTATCCGTGCTTGTGCTTTATAGAGTCAAAACTGCTGAATAAAGGGGCAAAATAGATACAAGAAGTCTGATAATTTAGATGAGTGAAAGAACTTGACACATATTTATATGATTGGTCAAAAAAGCTATCAAAGTTGACATTTCAGAAGAAATAGTGAATATACACTAAATGAAACATTCATCTAAAATTACTGAAGTACCTTCCATAATAACTCTGGCATATCCAGTGCAGGCTGTGCAATTGCAAGCTCAAATATAGACCTGGCTCGATCAGTTTCACATAGAGATCTCTCCAACTCTGCATATTTGCTCCAAGCATAACAATTTTCAGGTGACCACACCAAATACTTCTCATAAAGTTTACGGCATCGATCTATATTTCCCAGCTGCAGCTCTATCTCTATATACTTCTTGAATATCTGTTATTAAATAAAGCAATAAAATGAACTCTCCAACAAATGAGATGAAATTTCAGAAAAAGAAGAGAGGAGAAAAATCTACACATTACCTTATCTTTAGGAGCTCTCCCAATGGCATTGCCTAGTATTTGTCGGGCACCTTTGAGGTTCAACTGTCGTATTTCGAATTGTGCAGCTAATAGCCATATCTTTGCAAATGAAAACTTCGCATGAGGAATCAAATTTAGGCACTCCCTGCCAAAATTAATATTGAATGAAAAAAAAACTTTTTCTGTATATTTATAATATGTATTAATGATTATCAAGACAGCTATCTACTGTTTGCTAAATGATTATATTGCACAATGAACTTTTTGTAGAGCAACACAAAGTATGTTTAAATGCTTAAAACATCATAATGATTAACATCGCGCAAGTGAGATATTACTGGGCATGTGACATACAATTAAGCAAGAGCAAAGAAACAGGTTCCCAGAGAGACGATAATATAAAAGGAAAACATAACTTGCCCTTCCCCAAACATTAACCAAACAGCACAGAATGAACTAGGGAAGATCAAACTTTCTTGACAAAAAATTATATGATGCAGCACATCTTCTAGGACAGAAAAAGGAAACTTTTATCATTTTAAAAATTGCCACCTTGATATAAGTCATCAAGCAGTACCGTAAACATGAACTAACTGCTGTTACAAGCAAAAGAAAAATAAAAGAGATACTAAATTAACATTCAATATGCAGATATTACTTGTCATGGACATTAAAAAACAAATGGAATCATACAGGCTTAGATGAAATGAAATATAAAATCAGTTACAAGTTATAGCAGTTTATTACTATCAAAAAGTTATAGCAATTATTAAAGTTTCAGATATCCCATGGTACCAGAAAAACAATTACAGATATTAACATCATCTTATAGAATTTTTTTTTCCTTTGTTCACAATGAGTGTTCCTCTACATTTGAAAAAAAACATCATCTTAAAATTGCATAAACTGACACCAAAAAACAAAATCAGCATACCTATACACATCACGAGTGCGCTCAGCATCAGCAGCATCCAATTCTTCATATAGTGCATAATTGATCCTAAATTGGATAGAAACAAACAATTAGCAAAATTTTGCATTTTCAAAACCAAATTAGAGGAGATAAATAGAGGATGCCTTTCTTGATGTACTTACCACAAATAAATATAACGCTGCCAGTACCGTTTCTCTTCAGCTGGAGGAACATTGGCTATTGCTCTTTCATACACTTCCCTAATCCTCCCCTTGTTCCCTGCAGTCTCCTCCAATCGAATATAATCAAACCAAGAATCATAATTTAGGGGATTCTTCCTCACTTCCTCTTCATACTGAAACCTTCTCTTCCCCACTATAGCATCTTCTATTCCTTCCTTATCCCCGTATTGCTTCTCAAATGCCACAAACTTCCTGTAGATATCCTCAGCTCTACCTTTGGGAATATGATCTAGGGCAAACTTATATATACACCTTGCCCGTTCTGTTTCCTTGCACCTCTCCTCAAATTCAGCAAAAGCAACAAACAGTTGCTCTGCCTCTTCATCATCAGCTAACTTCTCAACGGCTCTCTCATAAACATTTCTTGCTCTTGCAATTTCCCCATTTTTCATCTCAAATTTGGCAAAACGTATCCATGCTCCAACCTTGGGGTGACACTGAACGAAGCGCTCAAATATGCCTCGGGCACGTTCAACCTCATTGTATCTTAACTCAAACTTGATGTAAGAAAGCCAACCTTGCTGGTCCGGCATCCAGCCCATCCATCTCTCAAAAATCTGCCTTGCACCAGCAACATTTCCCAACATTTCTTCCATATGGATATACTTATACCATAGTTGGTCCACTCTAGGCAAGAGGGTAACTGCCCGATCCCACACATTCCTTGCATGGTTGATGAACTTATTCTTCATCTCCACCTCTGCATACTTCAGCCAAAGGGTATGGTTTCGGTAATCGACCTCAAGGGCACGCTCCCAAACAGAACGAGCCCGATTGAAGTCCTTTTGAGACTCTTCCCATTGAGCATACTTGATCCACACACTCACGTTCCACCTGACACGGCGTATAAGGTCTTCAAATTCCTTCCGCTTGCGTAGGCGATAATCAGCAAGTTCAGTCGGATCTGTAATTTTTTGTTTGGGCGGTCTAATTTCCGCCTCCTGTCGTTCTCGAGCCTCACGAAGGATCTGCTCAGCAGTTATCTGAATTGGAGCCGGAGTCTTGTTCTTCACCCTAGTGGGTCGCGGCAACTTCACCTCTGCATCCTTTCGAGTGAGGTAGCCTAGGGTTGGATCCGCATCTTTGGATGAAGACATTGTTTCAGTGTAGTTGAGGTTTACTTCAATAAAGGTACTTTCTCCTTCAGAGGAGGTGCCTACTTACCACAGAAATTGTTCTCTATAAAAAGAAGAAGAGAAGCTATAGCAACTGCCAACAGAATAGTGGATAATCTAAATTTCAAATACAAAGTGAAAATAAATAAACAGAATCCAAAGACTCGTGGCTTGGTTATTCACGCCGAACAATGGTGGGTGAGTGTAGAACCTTTCGAAATTGGGAAAAGGGATGCTTCCAGCATTTACAGATCGTTGCTTATTCACCGCCGGTTGCTGCCGTTGTGGGTGTGCTGTCGTGGCTATCGAGGTTCGTGGGTTGGTCAGGCTGTCGACGGGGGATGGCCGGAGCGGGTGCAAACCAAAACCACGGAATAAGAAGAAGAGGTCTGAGGAGGGGGCGGCCAGCTG
The DNA here is from genome assembly GCA_002890555.2 of Lagenaria siceraria. NCBI lineage: Eukaryota > Viridiplantae > Streptophyta > Magnoliopsida > Cucurbitales > Cucurbitaceae > Lagenaria > Lagenaria siceraria. The sequence continues at coordinate 4,793,354 of CM016491.1, read as the reverse complement.
TGAGTTGTGATATCGTCAAGGGAGAGGGAAAGAGAGAGAAGAGAAGGGAGGGAGGCTAGGGCTTTGTTTTTTTTTTTTTTTTTTGTGAAAACAAAAACCCAAATTAAAAAGGAAAAAAATAATATTTTTTTTTAGACTTCTTCCATTCCGTAATTGTTTCCTCTTTTCAAAAACTAAATTCCCCCCTCCCAAAAAATGCAAAAGATTTGAGAATATTTCAAAAACATAGAATTAAAGATTTCAAACTAAAAATCTCTTTTCGAAGAAATTTAACAAAATTAATATAAATACTTCTTTTAATAAATAAATAATAATCTATTAAAATATTTACTTAATTTGTTTTTACAATAAAAAATTATTAAATGAATGTCATTACTTATTTATATAAATTATTAATTAATTAGTTAATAATATCTTAAATATATTTAATTAGTAAATTATGATTATTTAAATTTAGTTAGTACAAAAATGCATTTTTCAATACTAATAATTGATTACTTATTGTCTATTTATAATCAAAAGATTATTTATTGAGATTGATCCTTCATGATAAATATATGACCATTATTGATTGTTTTATAATTGGTTAATTATTTATTGTGATTAATTTTATTACTTCATTCATTATTAACATACATATTTTTTAAAAAAAAATATTAATATTCTTTATTACCATATCATTTTTTTTTTATCTCATTTTTTTCACTTTTATATATAATATACTGTTTATTAAAATATATTTTTTTTATTATTTAATTAAAATTAAAATTAGTAAGGTTGAACTTAATTAATTAAAAATGATTAAGTATTAAATTATAATTCATATGGCACTCAGTAAATATATTAATTGGTTAATTTTAATGATAAATTACTCAATTTTCAAATATTTATAATTAAAATTATTATTGATTCTTAATTAATTCAATCTCATTAATATATTGAATGATATTTATTGTTTAATTCATAAATCTATTAAATTTATATAAAATTGTCATACTTTATTTCATCAATTAGATACAAACATAATTTTTGTTTATAAAATGTTGATAGCATTCTCATGCACAACCAAACACAGTTATATTTGATTTCGAGACATGACATCTTTTATTCTCGGACATCTATAAAACTTTAAACCAAACGGTCTAATTCTAATTTTCCCAAATTAGAATTGATAGGTAAGGAATCCTATTAATTTAAAATTAATGAACATAGAACAATTTAAAGACATAATTTATACCAAATCATATAACGCATGGCGATACAAATAAAACATTTGGATATGGAAAAAAAAAAAACACGGCGGCGCGATATCACCAACGATGCTGGTTAAAAAAAATAGAGAACGTTGCTACTTGCTAGTGGGTTTAGGCTAGGCGTCATTGCTTGCTCGTGGTCGTTGCAGGTGAACTTGCCACTGCTCGTGTGTAACCTAAACCGCGTTGCCATGCCTTGGTTGCATAACAGAACACGTGCACCTAAGGATGGGTCAAGTCGTAGAAAATTAATGTGTTTAAATATGTTATTTTGTAGACATCGAGCAATTTAGAGGTAGAATCGAGCGTTAGGGAGAAAATGAAGCAAAAACATATCAGTTTGGAGTCTTAATGAAGCATATAGGTAAAAAAGACGTGAAAAAGATCAAAATGCCCCTAAAGGGTGATGTTGGGGCACTCCACGGTGTCATCACGGCATTGAAAAGGAAAATAGGAATTTGGAAATGGCGTTGTCGCGCGGTATAAAATCTGCAGCTCGGTTTTTAGGTCATATCTTTTGATCTGGGTAGCCGTTTTGGGCGTATGACCACTCGTTTTCTACGTTTTTTCATGCTCTATCCATTTACAACATTCGATTTTAGAGTTCTTTCCATCTTATTTCTGTAATCAAGTCAAATGATGTCAAAAATGTCTATTATGGGCTAAGGTAATCGTTTTTATCTTGGGTTTTTTATGATTTCCCCTTATTTCATGTATTTGTGAGATTTTAAACTGAGTTTTATATTGTATTGTGGGTTTTAATTCATTTTTAATCAAATTTAGATCATATTGTCATACGCTTGGTGATGTATGATTAATGCTTTGAGTTAATTTATGCATAGTGACACTTGTTGTATGTTAATTCGTAAGAAGCAATAAGTTAGGTTGGCTTGCAAATCGATTTAGGTTAGTATTGATCCAACCAACTTAGAATTGAACTAACGAATATTTAATAATGGCTTTTACTGTTGAATATTCTGCCTAACGTTTCCTAGACCTTAATGCGATTAGACTAAATCGAATTTACTTGTGTTCATCTTATTTGAATTGTCTGATTAGTTGGTTAGGACAATTTAATTGGCTTTTCCAATTAAGTTGGTTTTGATTCTCCAATTGATTTGGTTAGGTTAAAGCTCGTTTAATTTCAGTCATGAGAAATTTATGAACAAATACTTGAATAGGGAATTTCGTTTGACCCAAGCTAGATCTTTTTTATATTGAATTTTAATCATTTAATTGTCTACTTTTATTTTTATGCAACTTAATTTATTTGCAAACAAAACAACTTCAACCCCCCTCCCCCCGGCTATATCGGACTGCGAACTATTTAATTGAGAAAATTTGTGTGCTTCCTGTGTTCAACCCGGTTTTGCCACTAAGACTAGTGTTGTAGTGGTGGATACGGTATACTTATTTGGTCCAAAATTGGGCGACGAATTTCGCCTGACCAAATTGGTTGAGCCCTAGTAGTGAAGTATAGAGGACATATTTGTCTAAGTATTGTATGCATCAGTATTGGAAAGTGTAATGTTCTCCGTGATCTATACCAGAAGACATTGCACATGTTGTGGAAGTAGTTGATCGGTATATGGTGAATCTTGATCGAGAGTATTGGAATGTTGTTAAAAGGATCATTAGACACACTAAAGGGTTCATTGATGTTGCATTGTGATATAAAGGATTTCACCTTTTTTTTTTTTAAATAATGTAGGAAAATTTAAAATCAAATTTGTTACTATTGAAAATTTTGATTAACACATAGCTTTAATGGTATAGTACATAAAAAAAATTAACAAAAAAAAATCAGGATACCAACTTTAGAACTCTAGGTTAAACAACTTTGCACTGCCAACACAGACTTTATCCATGCTAACAACTTTGCACCCAAATACTGATTATTTAACTCTACACGATAATTAACTCTCGAGACTTAATAACTCAACTTAGTTCCCCTAAACATTCCTATAAATGATGAAAGATACACCAAACCCAATCTCCGAAAATTCCAAAACATCTAACATTATATCATTCATTTATAATTCAAAATAATAAAATGAATTTTTGCAATAAATAAGTATTTGAAATAATTAATAAAAATGTTATAAATGTAGGCTTGAAATGTTGCAATATAGTATTAAGAATTATTGCAAAACATCTTTTAAAAATATTGCAATTGCTAGCAACAATTTTGATATTGTTGCAATATATAGCTTTCAATCTTTGTTATAAACTATTGAAAAATGTTGTTACAAATTGAAATAGATGTTGTTTTAAACAAAAAAAAAATGTTGTTATAGATTTGGATATTGGAGCAGTTTGCATATTTGATGCCAGCGTTTTGAAAAACCGCTACAATAGATCTCTCAACACTACCTCTACAAGTGGTTACAAGACCTTTGCTATAGATGTTTGGAACGGTTCTTAACCGTTGCAATAGGTCAAAAAACCGCTACTACAGACCCATTTCCCTATAGTGATCATACCACATCTATAGCCAAAAATTAGATAATCCACACAAAAGAATTTCAATGAGAGAAAAAAATCTCACCCGCAAAACCCCATAAAATTACATGCGTTCATATCAAAACAAAGTCCATAAAAAAATTAAAAACACAACAAATACAAAAACGTTGGAACTAAAGCTATATGCTCTTTTTATAATACTTAAAGCTCATTACTTCCTTCAATCTTTTCGATATTCGACAATTATACTTCTAATATTTTATTAAATATTATGACAAAAAGAGAGTTGAATAATACAAACACACAATCATACTTCACCATTACAATTCAACATAAAAATTAAAAAAAAAACGACATCAAATATAGGAAAACTCGAAAGTATAGTTAACAATTCCCAATGCTCATTATAAAAACAGAGCTTTTACATTATTGCATAAACAATCTCACCGCTGCTTTCCAAGTCCAGTTCAGCGTCCGTCTCCAAATCCTCCTCCATGTCCTCTTCGATGTCCAAACAACCTGTCAAATATTGTCCGTTAGGACTCTGAGCTCCGGCCTCCACCACCGCCGCTTCCTCGATGATCTGCATGATCTCTTCAATGCTTTGCGGCGGCTGATCGATCGCCTCCTCAGCCACCAAATTTTGGCTGCTTGTATTGATCATCTGATCTTCTGCCAGTTCACTTGGCAAGTTCTTTGAGAACCATTCATGGTTTCTGATCTCCGGTATTGATATTCTCTGCGGTGGAGGAATTAATTAACAACCAACTATCTAATCTTTTGTCCTAACTCGATCCAATCTAACTCAAATATATTTTTTTAATAAAATAAATAGAGTAGACAAGGTTTAAAATATCCATGTCTATAGAAATATCAACGTCTTAATTTTATCGAAATTTCGATAGAAATATAGAAAAATATCGATTTCGATTGATATTTCTAAAAAAGTTATAAAAACAAAAAATTCAAAAATTAAATTTAAGTTAATAAATAAATATTTTATTATTTTTAAATAAGTAAACAAGTCTATTATTTATATTATATTTATATTTGTGCCACTTTGATACTTATTTTTCGTATTTCGTGGATTTTTATACGATATAATGGAAATATCAATTCACCCTCATATTAATATCGACTCATGGAAACATGCAAATATCGACGGAAATTTCGACATATCGATGGCAATTTAATACTATGGGAGTAGGGGACTCCAAACCTTACTACGAATATTAATATTATTAATATTCCTACGTGTATATGTGTTGGCGAGAGGAGAATGAGAAAAACAAAAAAATATGAGAGATTTTGAGCTCCAAGAGTTTACAATACTCGTGTTTGAGGTAAGGAGTGGAATAGTGAAGAGTAAGGAGTTATGAAGTCTAGGAAATTGTAAACTTCTAACCGCACAGTTGTAAGCAGTTGATAAGATATAAAATTGATTTTTTTTAGTAGTGGGACCTACCAACTCCTTAAGTGAAACGAGGAGTGGAGTTCACAACTTCCTACTTTTCCACTCATATTTTCAAAATCTTTGGATCAAACACACCCTTAAACAGGTAGTATATGACCAATAACTATTTGCTTAGTTATGCTTATTCAATTGGCTAATTGAATATTATTATGTACAAGTTAGAGAAAAAGATTTATATCATTTTATCTATAAAAATTAAAGTTGTAGGGTGGAAAAGGAAGCTCGTGAAAGCTTAATACATTGTTGGTTTTTTTTTTCTTACAAATATTGTACTAAACAAAATCATTCAACCATTTTTAAATATTTTTATTCCTCAATTATTTCTAATAGTTAAGTTAAAATGAGTATTGGTCAAATCATCCTAGGTTGGCCTAATGTAGTGGGAACATAAAAAAGAAAAAAAAATCAAACGGCTAAGGAGTAATAGATTCAGTTCCTAGTGGCCACCTATCTAGGATTTAATATTTTACGAGTTTTCTTGACACCCAAATGTTGTGGGGTCAGATGAGTTGTCCTATGAAATTAGTCGAGGTGCATATAAATTGATCCAGACACTCACGGATATTAAAAAAAGAAAAAAAAAAAACTCATCATAACTATAGACTATAGTAAATTAACATGTAATTCAAGTACAAAATGTATAAACAATCTAATATGTTAAAAGTTAATGTCTCATTTGATAAGCATTTGATTTTTAAAAATTAAGTTTAGAAATATTATTTTTCAAAGCTTTTTTTCTCCGTCATCCTTTGTACCTAATATTTTTAAAATTCAAGCTAATTTTTTTAAAATTTAAAAAATTATTTTTACAATCTTAGAATTTGTCTAAGAATTTAAAATTCACTAATGTTTCCTTAAACAGTTAAAACCCATTTTTATGGAAATTAGGATGGAAAAACACAATTTTCAAAAACAGAAAACTAAAGCAAACAAAACCTAAGAAACTAACCTTGGTAGGATCGGCAACAAAAATTCTAGACATGAGATGGCAACAATCAGGAGATATATGAACATAGTCTGGAATGGAGTATTGAACATTCAAAATTCTCTGCAATAATAACCAAATAATTCACATCCAATAAGAATTAAATTAATTAAACGAGATCTTATATTATTTTTATTCTCATATAAAATTAAATTATCACACGATATAGAACCTGAATTGTTTTACGAAAGTTTTTAAGATCTTCAAGATCTTCAAAAGGATATGCTCCAACCAACATTACATACAACGTTACCCCACAAGACCATACATCTGCAATCTGCACCTCAACAACGTTATATTAATTGTATATATCACAACCTATTTGGTCACGAAATCACTGAGTTTTATTGATCCTATTTGATAATCATTTAATTTAGACCTCATTTGATAATTACTGTGTCTTTTATTTTTGAAAAAAAGTTTATAAACATTACTTTTTATATATATATATATATATATATATATATAGTTGACTAAGAATTTAAATGTATTTATTAACAAATGTATGAAAATTAGAAAGAAATAAAGCATATATGTCAAAAACAAAATTGAGTTTATAAACATTACTTTTATCTTCTTTATTGTGTTATGATCTACATTTTAGATATATTTTCAAAATTCAAACAAAGTTTCAAAAACTTTACAAATAAGGAAAAATGGAAAAAAAAAAAAATCTTTTTGGACATAAGGTTTGAGTCTAGTTTCCATATGGACCTTAGGTTTCAAAATGTTATACTTTAATTTAGTTCTTAAGTTTTGAGTTTGATTTCAATTTAGTCCAAGACTTAAAAATGTTACAATTTCATCATTGAGATTTGAATTTTGTTTCAATTTGGTCCCTAGGTTTCAAATTTTCACTTTTAACCTCGATTTTATTTCAATTTAGTCTTTGACATTAATGTCTATTAATTAATTTAAAATAATTATGAAGTGAAAACTTAAGGTTAAATTCTAATATTGATTAAAAATAATTAAACATAATTAATCATAATTATTTTAATTATTTTAAATTAACTAATAGATATTTGGAAAATTTTTAAAAATAGAAAAATAAGGGAAACTACTTACACAAAATAGCAAAATTTTTAGATAGTTGTGATAGACGCTGATAGAAATCTATCAGGGTCTATCACTGATAGAAATGATAAAAGTCTATCACTGATAGACGCTGATAGAAATTTATCAATGTCTATCAATATTTTTTTTCTATTTTTTGTTAATAGTTTGACATTTTTTTTTATCTGTGAAAATTTTCCTAGATATTAACAGTAAAAACTGAAAGTAAGTATGTAGTGAAAAATCGAGGTTAAAAGTGTAAATCTTGAAATTAATCTAAGGATTAAATTGAAATAAAAAAAATATTTTGAAATCTAGAGACCAAATATAAACTACACTCAAAATTTAGGGCCAAACAAATATTTTTTTTAAAAAAAATAGTTTTTAAAATTTTATTTACTTTTAGAATTTGGCTATCAATTCAAATGATTTTTTTTAAAATAGTGAAAAACTAGCACATTTTTTCAAAATTAAAAATAAAAAGCGAAACAAAAATTAAAAATAAAAATCAAATAGTTGTGGTTTACCTTTCCGTCGTATTCTTTCTTTAATAAGACTTCAGGAGCTATGTAAGCTGGCGTTCCCACCGTTGATTTTGGTTGAGAATGCAACACTGAGGACTTGTGAAAAAGAATAACATAATGGAGCTTATAAGAATTAAAACGCAAAAGAAATACTTTATAATAAGAGCATGAACAAATTTTATTTTTGTTAGCTTGTTAAAAAAATCATTGAAATGTATAAAAATAACATATACATTAAAAAATACACTATTAGTTCTTACCTTTCAAAATTAATGTGTCACTTTGTCTGTTCCAAATCTTAAATTTTAGAAATCAACATGATTTCGTGTTTGTATTGCTCTGTGTTTATATACCTTAAAAGTTTTTTAGCGCAACATTTGACAGGATAGAAGACCAAATCTTTCATCCTAGAAAAGATAAGAGTGTACGAGTGTACATGGGTCCTAAAATTCAAGTTGGGTTGAGTTGAGTTGTTGGATTATAATTTCTTTTCCTTATTAATTTAAGATATACTTAAATTTATCTACAATACATGTTTAATAACTAAAATCTCATAAAACTCAAATGTTAAATAACAAAAATTTAAGGTTGGGTTGGATCAACTTGATTTTTTTTATTCAACCCGAGACCCAAGTTAACCCGACAAAAATAGAAAAAATTTAACACAACCCAACCCAAAAATAAAACTAAGTCAACCCAATCATTATAGTTTGGGTTGTTCAGGTTGTCGGGTCATTTGAACACCTCTATGCATATCTATGTTTTATCTATTAAACTAATGCTTGAATTGAAAAGAGTAACGATAAGGAAGCTGCATGGATGGAGAAATTGTTTGGTCTCAATGTACCTAATAATTTGAATGTCGGATGTATGAGAGAGAAACTATAATAGCACTTAGGAGTATTAATAAAAATTCGATGACCCAAAAAATTCTATCAACCTAATCTAATCTATAAGGTTTGAGTTGGATTGGGTTCAAATAAATGAAAAATGTATGAGTTGGAATGGTTCATAGGTATACAAATTTTAATAAATGACTTGATTAATCCACCCCAACCCAACTCGAAATGTTCCATAGTTAGGTTGAGTTGGGTTCATTATCTAATAAGATTTATTTGGATGGAAGATACTTACAATCCGCACAATTTGATTCAGGTAAATTTTAATAAGAGTTTGTATTTAGTAACTATTGAAAGACATGCAAATTTCCAAATCTACCTCCTATCGTCGTAATAGTGACGACATCATTGAATAGTTTCGATGTGAGTACCTTAGAATAACCGAAGTCGCATATCTTTAGACGTGGGGCAGGACTTCCATCCAACAGTGTGTTTTCCAACTTCAAATCTCGATGGCAAACTTCCTTAATTTACATATATACACAGAAAAATCCCAAAAAAAGAGAAAAGAAAAAAGAAAAAAAAACCAATTCAATTCAATTTAGCTTTAAAGGAAATGAGAAGCTTTGCATTTGCTAAATTGATATCATAAGAAAACTGACCATTGCATGGCAGTAGCTTACTCCCGATATCAGCTGTTGGAAGAAGAATCGTGCCTTGCAACAAAATTTAAGGTGATATAAGATTACCCTAAATTTAATCTTATACCAATAATATTGTCGGTAAGGAAATGACATTATAGAGTTTCAACTATGCAGCTTTTGATAGCATATTAAAATACTATCTAACCCGTAAATTGTAATATTATATCTTTAAAGTTTATTGAAAAAATAAAAAGAATATTATTCAAACGACAAGATAAAATGAAGAGAGTTAGGAAACCTCATCTTCACTGAAGCGGCCAGCATTACATATCCGTTCGAACAACTCTCCACCGGAGGCATATTCCATCACAATGGCTAGATGGGTTGGTGTTAGAACAATCTAAAGATTCATTTATGGTAAAAACACAGTTAGTAAATATAAATTATTCGAGGAGACCACTCCAATATATAGATATGATACTCTCTCATTAAAATACTATTTTTTTTAAATGATTAATAAGAGGGTTTTATTTTGATGAATATATGGTAATCAATTAAAAGCTAGTGTACCTCTTTAAACTTGACAATGTTGGGGTGCTTCAAAGACCTGTGGTTTATTATTTCCCTCTGAACGTTTTCATCTATCTGTTCAATCCATTATAAATATTAAAATCATTTTGAGAGAAATAAAGTTCATAGTTTCTCTTTCAAAAAAACAAAAATAGAAATTTTGAATTTGCTCATCAAAGATAATTCTTTATTGTACTTTAGGAAATAATTTTATTATTATTAGGAAGAAAAATTCAAACTTATAACTTATCAATCTAAAACATATGCCTAAATCAATGACTTTATACTTTCAGTTTGACAATATTATACCTTGTCACCTCTCTCAATGTACTTAACAGCAACGAGCTCATCAGTGTGTTTGTCTCTCATCAGCCTAGCCACTCCAAAATTTCCAGAGCCGATTTCTCGAACCAGTTCGTACCTGTCACTCGCATGCATGATCGGTATGTCCATGACTCCAACAATTGTCGTCACCGTCACCGTTGTCGCCCTATTTCTTGAGACGCCCTCTAAATCAAAAGACTCAAGAGGGCCTCCCCTATGTATATTGCCTAGCTCTCCATTGTTGTGTTTATTTTGTTAGCAAAAGAAGGCAAAATAATGAGTGATGATGGGCAAAATGAAGAAGAGATTATTGAATAAGAAAGCAGGTGGTGGGAAGATATAGAAGAGGACATGCACCCCGTGAAAGCTTCACCAATAAAAACTTATACCTAACTTAATAAACTTACCCTTTTTTTCTCTCCTTTGCTCTTCACAACTTCCATAGCCTTTTCTTTTCCTTTATTATCTCTCACAATTAGCCTTTTCTTTTCCTTTATTATCTCTCACAATTATTTGGGGATGCATCCACCTGTCGGACAAGATATATTCATTTTAGATACTAAAAGAATCCAACCATCCACCTTTAAAATGATAATTATTATAGTGTCTTATTTCTACTATGTTATGCTCATATTGACAATCATATTTAATGAATGTGATAATGTGTACTATTAAATCACCACCGAAAAAGAGTAGGAAAAATATCAATTTATACCAAAGTTTAAAAATATCAATTTATACCGTCAAACTTTGGGAGTTGTATCAATTAAAACATTTAATTAATAATCGTATTAATTTACACTTTTTTTTAGATTTTGTTGGAAAAATATCGTGTTAGTTTTGTAATTGTTTCAATTAAACTTCTTAATTGTCATAAGTGAATCGATTTATACTATATTTATTAAGATTACCTTTAAAAAACGTCAATGCGCGCAATAATTATTCTTACATGTGTGTAGGCTTTTTTAAATGTTGATTGCCAAATAAAATAGGTAATTGTAATTAGTGTGTAGACTATTTTCAATGATATTCCTAATTAATCAAGAGCTGAAATTGATTTTCTTATAAAAGTTGATGGGTTTAATTAATAAAATTGTAAGTCTCACATGATATTTATTTAAGCGAAAGATATAATGAAGGGTATAAATTGATACAATTATGAAAGTTTAGAGTTTAAATTGATACAATTATTAACTCATCGTCTTAAATTGATACTACTCCTAAAGTTTAGGTGTATGAATTTTAATATTTTTCCAAGGGTTTTCTACATTAATAGCCTAATTAAATAGGCTCAATTACAAGAATGACCTAAATCCATCATTTTTTTTAATATAACTTAATGTGCTGGGATATTACATAAAAATCAGGCATGAAAGTCTATTACACCCCTACATAATTCAGACAATTTTTTTATAAAAAAAAAAACCATGTGTCTTGTGGTTTATTTTCGATCAGAATTTTTCATAACTTGTGTAGGTTTTGAAAAGAATACAGTTCTAAAAAAAACATGTGCTTAAGGAGGTTTTTCCCAAAATATTATTTTTTTTCAAAACCTAAACAAGTAATGAAAATTTCTCAAAAAATTTCAAAATTGTTCTACTCATAAACGAAAACAATAATTGAAGGAGTAAACAAGATATATTTGATATATACATAACAATATATTCGACATATATTTGATTTTTCTATAAATAAATTAGGGTATAATTGATAAATGCATGAACAAGACAATTTATACAATATATCATCTCATATACTAAATAATATATGCGTTGTGTATTTACATTTTTCAGTATATTTGTTAACAATAATAATAAAAAAAAAACTATGGTATATGTACAATGTAAATTTACATTTTTAGCATATTTCTGGTATATCTGAGTTTGAAAAGATATGGGAAATGGGAACACCACGATTAGTGAATCACCATTTGAAATGGGAAGAAAAAAATGGATGACCAAAATGTGAAAATGAAATGACAATGGAAATGTGAAGAACGAAAAAGATGATGTTCTTGTAATTTGTTTGGGTTTTGTTTAAAATTGGAGAAAAATATGGAAAAGGATAAAAATAGCAAAAATTGGTGGATTTGATTTTTAAATTAATGTTGGCAATTGTAAATGAATTGGATTAAATGGGTTGAGAAGTGACCAACGAAAATCCTATGAATAAATATTAATTAAAATAGAATAATAATTATAATGAAGGAAATCATTAAATGTTTAATATTGAATTAATTTAGGATAGATAAATAGTTATAGGGTTAATTTGGTCCAAAAAAAAAAACCTCAAATGTTTTAGACATTTATGAAATAATGTTCAGGGTTTAAATCTTTCTTTTCAAAAAAAAAAAATAGGGACGGTTGCTCATCTTCAAAATATTAGCATATATAACAACATTTTAAAAATTGCAAATATAACAAAGTCAAATGTTTTAGACTTCTATCGCTGATAAACTTTTATGATCTAGATGATCTATCAAAGAGTCTATCAACGATAAAAATCTAATCACGGATAGACTTTGCTATATTTACAAATTTTTAAAAATATTATTATACAGTTGGTTATCATTACTAAAATTGCTACTCACTACCCTTACCTAAAAAAATTATACCTAATAAGCTTCAAATGGATTATAGATTAGGACTTTTGGGCTTAGCCCAATGATTGGTCTGTGAACTATGGGCCTTATAATGATAGACTTCAAAGAGTGACGGGTTGGGTTGGGTTGCTCTTTTAAACTGAACCAATATTGACTTTTTACTTTTATCTCCTTTTAGTTTATCGAATCTCTAATTTTGATGATACATATTTTATGTCAATCGAATTATGTTTATATTAGCTTAGATTGAGTTTCTACGAACTCGTAGCCTTTGTTTGTAATAGGCTTCACAATATACAGAATGTAAAAAAAAAAAAAAAAAAAAAAAAACTTCAACAATCTTAAGATTTAAATTCTATTTAGTTTTTTAAAATCTAAATTTTCTTTCATTTTAGACTTGATAGTTTAAAAATATATGTTCTAGTCTCTAATCTTAAAAATAAAAATAAAAATAAAACTTATAACCTTTTATTTAATGGAAAAACTCTCCAACGATACTTTTGGAACAAATTTCAAAGTCTAAATGATAAGAGAAAAAAAAAATCTCAAAATTGAAAAGCGAATACTCGATACTTACCTCAAAGTTTATGAGTATTTAGTTTAAAAGCAATACTTAAATGCATCTCAAGATTTACATTTATCTTTGTCCATCTCACTTTCATCACTTACACGCAAAATGAATTAAAATATTTTTAAATAGATGTAAGAAAAATTTGTCACATGACAAATTATGAGTAAGATAAGGAAAACTACTATAAATAGAAAAAATATCAAAATATTTACAAATATAGAAAAAATTCACTATCTATCGACGATAGAAGTTTATTGTGGTCTATCACTGATAGACAATGAAATTTTTCTGTATTTATAAATAGTTTGACTCATTTTTCTATATTTGAAAGTAACTCATTAGATAACTTGTTGAGACATAAAAAATAAGTGTAGCCTAAGATCTATTTAAATGTCTCATGAATTTTTTTTTTTTTTTTTTTGTTAATCCTATTTTAATTTACACCATATACCTATTGTAAAGTGACAATGAAATAACAAAAAGAAAATTATTATTTCAGAAGTTATAAACTAAAATAAAATGGCTATTTTTCAATTTTCGATTAAAACTAGAAGATTTTATGTGCATTGTATTATTTTTTAACTAATTATTTCAAAGGTCATGGACTTAAGATGAACACACTAAAAAACTACTATGAATAAACGTAATATAAATATTTTAGATAATCGAGATTCAATAGACACTGAAAATTCCACATAAAAAATATGGCATATTCTTTAAGTTTGAGCACCAAAATAATTTTAATATAAAATTTAAACTAAATTAGAAAAATATACTTAAATTGTTTCATTTATTTTTGTTAGGAATGACTAACAAAAAAAGGAAAGAAAATAAAAAAAACCATTTGAAATTAATTCAATATTTAATTATTTATTTTAATTAATTATAAAACCGTTTTAAAATTAATTTCAAATGATTTTTCTTTTGTTTTAAAAACATTTCTTATTCAGAAGTACTCTCAATTTTGAAAGAGATGGAGAAGTTTATTTTCTTAATCTTGATTCTTCACTGACTTATGAGTATTTTTTTCATCGATTTCATTCTGTTCTCTGACGAGTGCGCATTAGCGATCGGGAGTTGTATTAACCTTGAGGAGCAACCGACTTTAGCGATTCAACATCAAGGTCGCGCCGATTTTGTTTTTAAGGCAGTGAATTTTTCACGGCACAACAACAATTGACATTTGATTCCTACAATTTTTAAAATATATTTGTTTTTTGGAAGTTGTATCTACTCTTGATTTTTTTATAAATGTTTCAAGTAGAATTTTGGATGAAAATTGGAATCCAAAATAGGTATAGTAGTGATCGACTTACAACAATATAGAAGTATTTGAATTTAATTTTCATCCAACATTTTAACAAATTTTTAGTTTAAAAATATTTAAGATTAATCAAGCATAATATTGAAACTTTTGAAAAAATCAAGTATATTAGGACTAAATTTTTAGTATAGAAAATAAGAGAGAATAAAAAAGAAAAAATAAAGAGAAATAAATAATTTGAGAAAATGAATTAAGAAAAAGGAATAATTAATGACGAGGGGAGGAGAAGTGGGACAATAAATTGGAATCCAACACCGCTAAAAAGCTTCTTTATTTGGGAAATTGCTATTTTTAACATAAAAAACTTTTCACCTTTAAAAAATAACCTCATTTTTAAAATCTACTTTTTCTAACCTCTTCACAGTCAAATCATACTTTTAAGTGGAGGGCCCCACAGTGTGAATATACTAATATGCCCTCCACTTCAATAAATTCTCATCAATGCCATTGAACTTACTTTGACCTAACTTACCTACCTAACTGAACCCATCAGATATATATAACTGAAGTTAAAAACTCAAACTTCACTTTTACAACTTGTTTTCATTGAAAAGGAAGGGTCCCAACGTCTGAGAGTAAAAATCCATGTCGTCCCAACTTCATTGGAGAGAATTCTCTTAAGGGTCCCAGGTTCAATGGAAAAGATTTTCTTTCCTAAAACAATTAGGTATTTACAGCTTGTTTGTTTTTACTTTTGTGTTTGTCATTATGCAAAGGAATAAGAAATGTCCCTTTTCTTCAGAAAGTTTGTAAATATCCAAAATCCTTAATTCGATGTAAAACTTTTACCAAAAAATTCTTAAATACTCCATTTTTAGATTTGTAAAACATATGTGAGATGACTAGGAAAAAAGTTAGGAGAAAAAAAATTAGCAATATGCATTCTGTGACTTTTCTCGTAAAGTTATGTAGTTGTCTCGTAAAGTTAGTATTTGTCTCGTAAAGTTAGTAGTGTGTTTCGTAAAGTTGGTAGTGTGTCTCGTAAAGTTAGTAGTGTGTCTTGTGAAGTTGGTAGTGTGTCTCGTAAAGTTAGTAGTGTGTCTCGTAAAGTTAGTAGTGTATCTCGTAAAGTCTGGTCAGTTAGAACTATGTCTCGTAAAGTGAGGGTTGTCTCGTAAAGTTAGAACTATGTTTTGTAGAGTGAGGTTTGTCTCGTAAAGTTATGTCTCGCGAAGTTAGGGTTGTCTCGTAAAGTTATGTCTCGTAAAGTTAGATTGTCTCGTAAAGTCAGGTCTCATAACATTACGGGAAGTTTGACAGTACCAACATTGTATCCCGTATCGTTGGCCAAGTTGACTATCTCGTAAGTTGACCTGGCCAACATTACGGGATACAAGACAATTATTTTATTTTATTTTATTTTTTTAATTTTCTTTTTTACTATACTTGGCCATTCACTTGAATTATTTTTAGTCAATTGAATTATTCTTATTCTTAGATTAATCGTATAATAATAGTTAACCAATTGAACTATATTTAGGTTGGCATTTTTCCTATTTATTTGAAGAATGCCTCGTGTGTTTGTATGCTATGGTGGCTTTTGGAACAATGATGAAAGAGACTACGTAGGCGGTAATCTAGGGGGCCTGGATGTAAGAAGTGACATACGTTTTGATGACTTCTTGTTAGAATTGTACAAGCTAAGTGGGATTAACCCAACACAATACGATCTCCTTCTCCGATGTTTATATAATTTTAGGTCAAAGGTTTCCACTTATTTGATACAGGGTGATCAAGAACTTAGCTTCTTCTTATCTGGGGATGATGCATGTAGGCCCCCTATATATGTATCAACAACACCCAAACCCACGTACGACAACACTGACATGAAAAACGCCAGTTGCTCATACCAACCCAGTTTTCCATATAATTGTGCCCAGGATTATCCACCATCTCCACCTCCTTATTACCCCGAACAACCTTCTTTCGAACAGACTTACCCATCAGATTATGTTCCATTTTTTACTCCCTTGACCAATAATGTGGCCCCATACAACCTTTCTGATGATAGTTTCTTTGTTTATCCATTCAATGACTTAAATGTTTCAAACTCGTCAACGTTTGGGGTGGAGAAAAATGTAGGTGAAGAGGAAAATGTAGGGTTTGGTGGGGGATTTTGGCATAATGACGGAGAAGAGGAGAACGTGGCTGCGGATGAAAACAACGACGAAGATGCTTCAGATTATGAATGAGAATTACCAGAGGAATTGACAGATGAGTCCATTGAGGAGGATGACACAGAGGATGTGGAAGAAGGTGATTTTGATGAGGGTCATGTTCATACTATTGATCATGACATTGGAAGGGTTGATGTAGGGCCGTGAAACTCGATTGATGATATGCCAATGATTGTGTCAGGTCAGATGTTTGGGAACGATGACCTTAATATCGAGCTAGGCCAGATATACACTTCAAAGGAAGATCTTGCATTTGCATTATCACTGTTTTCCATACGCAGAAATTTTGAGCATCGGGTGGATAAATCAACCAAGTTCTTATTGACAGTGAAGTGCAAGCACGATTCTTGTCGTTAGAGGATTCGGGCTCGGAAGCTTAAGGATTCGACCTTCTTTAAAATATCAAGGTATGAAAATGTCCATACATGTTCCCAGCAACTAATGGACCATGACCACCGGCAGGCTAGAAGCAAAGTTGTGGGTCATCTAATTAAGTCAAAGTTCACGAATGTTAGTAGAACATACAGGCCAAAAGACATCATGCAAGATATGCGAGAAGATTTTGGTGTTAGTATTAGTTACGGAAAGGCTTGGCGGTCCAGAGAAGAGGCGTTAATTCTGGTCAGAGGTAGGGCTGAGGACTCATTCGGTCATTTACATGCATATGGGGAGGCACTGAAGATTATGAATCCTGGGACAGTTTATGAATTGAAGCTTGATGACAACAAGTACTTCAAGTACGTCTTCATGGCTCTAGGATCTTCAATTCGGGGATTTCTGAATTACATTCTTCGTGTGTTAGTTGTTGATGGGACACATTTGCGAGGTAAGTTCAAGGGTATAATGTTGAGTGGAAATTCGATTGACGGCAACAGACAAATATATCCAACTGCCTTTGCGATTGTGGATAATGAAACAGAAGATGCGTGGACTTGGTTCTTTGAGCGGGTTAAACAATCAATCGGGACTATAACAGAACTTGTCATCGTATCAGATCGTAAAGCAAGTATCGGTAAGGCAATTCGTAAGGTATTTCCTTCTGCATTCCATTGTTATTGCATTCACCATATAAGTCTAAACCTGGTGAAACACTTCAAGAAACAAGCCGCCCTCCCTGAGTTTTTTCTAGCCGCAAAGGCATCTCGTGAGACAACATTCCGACACCACTGGGCCAAACTAGCCCCATTCCGAGGAGTCGCTCAATACTTAGAGGAGGTTGGCTTTGAAAAATGGGCCAGAGCATTTCAGTGTGGTCGGCGGTTCGATCAAATGACCTCCAATGCGACAGAGAGTTTGAATTTTGTTCTAAAGGATGCAAGAACCCTACCGATTACAAAATTCCTTGATCACATAAGGGATTTGTTGCAAGATTGGTTTCATCGGAGACGAACTTATGCATCTAGCCGACAAACTGCACTTTCAGATTATGCAGAGGCGATCATCACGGCTGCCGAGGTTAAATCTAGACGACATTTTGTGAAGCCTATCGATGTACACAAATTTGAGGTCAGTGATAACCACCTTGGTGGAATCGTGGATTTGAATGGGCGTACATGCACTTGCAAGGATTTTGATTATTACGAGATTCCTTGCTCCCATGCGATTGCAGCATGTCGGTATCGAAATATTGACCCATACACCCTTTGCTCTAACGCATATAGTATTCAGGCATTGTATGGATCGTATGCAGAACCCATTTTTCCAGTTGGACCAATGTCGGAATGGCGACGTGCGAAAGGATATGAAGATATTGAAATATTGCCCCCAATTCGTGTCCCACAGGTAGGGCGTCGACAAGAGGTTAGAATCCCGTCTTTAGGAGAGGTCGTTCAGGTCCATACGTGTACCAGGTGTGGCATGCGTGGTCACAATCGCACGACTTGTCGACAACCGTTGACGACATCGGACCGAAACTCATAGTATTTTGTGACTGGTAATTGTCGATATAAGCTGTATCTGGCTACTGCACCTGGTTCATCCCGACCAATGACCAGTAAGCGCCCTCTTCAGACTACTGAGTGTCTTGTTGAAGATCAAACTACTCCAATCGTAGTTGCAGAATACCTCCCAATCGTCGACTATTCCGAGGAGGGTGAAGTCAAAAATCTGCTTCTTCTCCCTCCCCATCATCACCAACTCGATGAAGTATGCGAGGGCTACCTTAACTGCATCCTCGTCGGACCTAAACTCTAATGATAGAAATTGGGCCTCAGCTTCGGTTTGCTTCAGTCTAGGTGAGTTGTTGAAGTACAGTGTTTAAGCCTACTAGGGTTGGTAGGAGTACGAATGGTCCTAGTTCGTACCCTAAACCTAGTGATCAGGTCAAACTCCTCCTTACCGAAAGAAACTACCCTCCCAAACAGCCTAAAACTAATTTGGTCCGACCTATCGTCCACAACCTCCCTCAGAAGAAGGTGGTGAATCAGTTGACCATTCAGTGACAGGTTGCTATCTAGGATGGGGCCAAAAATGGTTTGTCTAAACATGTCTAACTGGACCCTACTTAACTTCCTTAATATAACGGCACGGGTCTTAGCTAGATGGCTACAGGACGTTAGCTGTGCATTGAAGTAGTCTTCCGGTGCAAGTCTTGGCTCCATAATAAGTACCTATGCATGCCAAAGTACAATCAACATCCAATATTAAAAAGACAAAGACATTACAATTTCTAAGAAGTGTGAAATTAAGAATCTGCAAAATTTTCCGTAAAGTTTGTGTGTCTCGTAAAGTCACAAACTTTACGGGACAAAAGACAGTAAGCGAACTTCCTAATTCTTTGAGTTTAATGTGTCTGTCATTTGTCTCATAAAGTTAATGTGTCTCGTAAAGTCTACAAACTTTACGAGACACCCAAATTTTACGAGACGAATGACAGACACATTAAACTCAAAAAAGTAACTGGAAGTTCGCTTACTGTCTTCTTTCCCGTAAAGTTTGTGACTTTACGAGACACACACAACTTTACGAGAAGACTGCTAAACTTTACGGGAAGACTACTAAACTTTACGGGACGACTGTAAACTTTACGGGAAGACTCTAAACTTTACGAGAAGACTACTAAACTTTACGAGATTCTTCAACTTTACGAGAAATTGAACATTACGAGACCCATTAACTTTACGAGACATTTTAGACATGCTTTCCATGGAACTCGAGCTCAGATGAATGTGAAACCCCTTTTCCCGTTTTTTTAAACACATTTTTTCAGTTTATTTTACAAATACAAGACTAAATTGAGTTATTCGTTACATCCATACCAGAAATCACACAGAACCCACCCCCAAGCATGCCAAATTGGAATATAACAGTCAAATTGAAGGTACTTGTGTACCTTGGTGAAAACGGAAATGATTTAGGGGAGATCAAAAGAAGATTCAGTCCAGTTTGTGCGATTCTTGGGGAGAACTTAACGGGAAGGATTTTTTGATAGAGATAAAGAATGTCCTAACTTACCAAGAAGACTGTTTTAGGGGGATATGCAAAAGCCCTAAGCTTAACGGGAAGGTGATAAGATTTCGGGAAGGGGAAAGGCTAAGGGATTTTACTTCTCGGTAAGTTGCGTGACATTAATGAGAATTTATTGAGATGGAGGGCAAAATGGTATATTCACGTTGTGGGGCCCTCCAATTAAAGTGTTATTTGATTGAAAAGAGGTTAGAAAAAGTAGATTTAAAAAATGAGGTTATTTTTTAAAGGTGAAAATTTTTTTAGGTTAAAAGTAGCAATTCTCCTCTTTATTTTTATTTTTATTTTTATTTTTTCAGTTTTCTAAGACATAGAATCTTTTCTATTTAGAAATCTCATCCTAACTGGGTCCCACTCCCCCTTTAAGATTCCTTCTCTCTAAAGTCTAAACCTACTAACATTCATCTTACCTACGCGCCATTCCATCCCCCGTGTATCTCACGCTCCCCAATCGCATCTCTACGTTCCTAGAGTAAAAAAAAACTTAGATACACTTTTGTATTTATCTTTGTAGAACTCACCTAGGTATTTTCACTTAAATTGTTTTTTCTTTCTTTAAAAAATATTTTTTTTCCTTATGTTAACATAATGCATGGAGATAGGTGTAATTTGGGTTATACTCGAGTATACTCTTTCATTTTTTTTTTAAAAAGGTTATATTACGGATGAAAAAAAATCAATTTATATCCCTAAATTATTTATAGTTTAAGTTTGTTAGGATTAAATGCAGACTGTTGTTGAATTGTAGAAGATCGCTACCTTGAAAGCTAATACGGTGTGTCCTCCGCGCTAAATCACTTATGTCGGTTGTCTTAGGTGTGCAATTGTTGGAGAAAATGATGGAGTCGATGGAAACTTTTCTTAGAACGGTGGTAAGAAGAAGAATATTAAAAAGCTCGAAATTAATCTGTCTCAGATCTGAAAAACTCTCTGTATATGAAGAAGAAGAAGAAGAAGAACGGGAAGACTAAACAAATAGAAACGACTTGGTTAAAATTTAATTAGATTAAAAAATTATGGATATGAATTTAATAAAAAAAAACATTTTAATAAAATGGTAAATTTTTAAATGGAAATGTAGTAAAAAAATTAGTTCTTTTTTCGCATGGTTACCCGAACTTGCTCGATCGAACGAACGACAGTGGTGCATGCATGTGGGGTAAGTCTCTATTTCTATCACATCCACAATTTGAAAGCTCCCGTGCATGCATTTATATTTATACCCCTTTGGCAATGCTAAATCTTTCAACGTGGGACAACGCCTTTCTCGTTAGTTGTTGATTTTTGCTATGAACCTTGACCCAAAGTCATTCCCAACAATCACCCACGAATGATTTGTATAACAAACAAAATAAAAATAATAATTTTAAAAAATGTTTCTAAGCAAAAATAAGATAACAAACTTAAGCATTAATATCTTATGATTTAAATTGATGCATAAGTAGGGCAACAATAACAAGAACTTTCTTACGGTTTTGTAGTTTTTTTTATGGAAAAAAATGAATAATTTAAAAAAAAAGAAAAAAAGAAAAAAGGAGAGAAAAACTCCTACACCTTACGGTCGGTCGGTCGGGGGTGTCAGTTTTTGGTTGAAAACCGACCACTGATCGAACATGACACATCCCCGACCGATCATGGTTGATTCAGTAGGTTTCAGCTGGTCGGATCAATTTTTCGGTGTGAGTAAGACAATAAATATGTTGTGATATCATTTACTGTCTTACTCACATGCTTCCTAAGAAAATTTTTAGAAGGTCACTCAACGTAAGATTGCTCTAAGCCAAGTAATTGCTATGATTGAGTCACCGAAAAAGAGGGTACAATTTGTTGAATAGGTAGTAACTATCAATTTTTTAAGTCTTTTTTAACCATACTTTTATATCCTCGTGTAATCTCTCTCGTTTAGATGTGATCTCAATCATAAATATATGTATTATATAAGATATAACGTTTTAGTTTTATATTTATAATAAATCTATCCGATCAAGTTAGTAAACAACTTTTTTTACCAACTGAAATAATTTAAATATTTATATAAAATTTTAGAATAACATAAAATAGCAACCTATTTTGAACCATGTTTATTAGTCTCCAGAAATTTTTCCTTTGCAACATGTACATAATTTTTAATTTTAGTGAAAATTGTATAATTTTAACTTTTCATTTTGGCTTTATCTTCTTTTATCATTGCCATTATATATATATATATATATATATATATATATATATATATATATATATAGACACACACATGCGCTCACACTATCGTATTATAATAGAAATATGTAACTGTGTGATGAAAAAACTACATAAATTGTTAAAGTGAGCTTAGCTCAACAAAAATTAGCATGATCTTCCTCTTTAGAGGTGGAAGGTTCGATCCTCTATCTTACCATTGTTGTACTAAAAACTATATCAGTTTAATATTTTTAATAATCAAAATATTAAGGTCCTATTTGATAACTATTTAAACTCTGTATGGTAATCATTTGATTTTTAGTTTTTGACTTTTGAAAATTGAGCCTATAAACATCACTACTGTCTATTCGTTTGTATGCTTTGTAGTCTAGATTTTAAAAATGTTCTCAAAATCAAAACCTCATTTTAAAAACTAAAAAAAATAGTTTTAAAAAAAAACTTGTTTTTGTTGTTTAAAATTGGCTAAGAATTCAAAATTGAAACATTTGTCAAATTTAACTCAATTGAGTTTTTACTTGACCAAAATCAAACATAACTCATTCAAATCGAAGAAACTACAAATTTAATTTTTATTTATGTTAAATTTGTACATTAAATATCATCTAATTTGAAGTTTCAATCCAATTTGAAACTTTCTAACCATGAATTTAATCTACATAATTAAATTCATTTCTTTATGTGTCATTAATATTCAAATATTTCATTTTCTTTTACTATAAATATTAAATACTCGCCACCGTAGTTGATGGTGGTGGTAATTGCATGGAATGATTGCCGCTAGAGTTGGTAATAGTGATGGTCGCTGAAGTTTGTCATCCGTAGTGGTCACCGATGAATTAAAAGAACACATATTTTAGGTAAATATAAAAGCACACTAAATATAAAATTAATCAAAGTTGAATGTTGAATTTAGACTTGGCAAACAACACATATGATCAATTATATTGAAATGTGTTGGGTCAAATCACTTAAGTAGACTTCAATTGATATATTTTTGACCTTTTAAGATACAATGAAAATGAAAGTTTTGTTTCCATACAAATTTAAAAAACCAAAAAAAAAAAAAAAAAAAATCAAATCCACCAATGAAATGAAGCTCATGATGCCTCATGGTGGGAGAATTATTTGGAAAGTTAAGGGGAAAAAAATGGAAGGGGACACATGAAATGATTTTTTTTTATTTAGTCAAATCAAAATTAAATTAATTTAATTAAAGATTTGATGATGAAGAACATAGTAAGCTAAGTTGTTAGAATCTAAATCAACACATAGACTATCATCTACAAAAATATTCCACTTTGGTGGCCCATTTCTTTTCCCATAAAGCCAAAATGATTTTATACCTATGCCATAAAGTGTTCTCCAATATAATTAGAGTTTTTAAAAGGATAATGTATAATTTTTTCATTTAATTTGACCAATTAGATTCCCTCAATTTAAGTGGTACTTTCGTCCATTTTATCTTATCTACTTTTTAGTGTAATACAATAACGTGGATAATTGAACCTCCGACCTCTAGGAACCAAACATATGCTAATATTACTGAGTCAAACTTATTTTGACTTATCTTATCTGTTTAATGGCTATGGTTTTAAACCTATAAATTGTGTTTTTTTAAACCTGAATTACTTGTTTGATAATAATTTTAATTTTTTATTATTCTATTTTTTAAAAATAAAAAATTATAACCAAATTTATTTGATAATTATTTTTTATTTTTAAGTTTTAAAAAATTAATTGAATAATGAGATATTTTAGAGAGAAAATGTGAAAATATAGAAAGATTTAAAGAGACGTGAAAGAAATAAATTTGATGAAATAAAATAAAAGAATGACATGTTAGAGAAACAATGTAGATTAAAGTTCATAGAAATATGTTTGTTATCGTAAAAAGAACAAAAGTTAGAAGAAAATTGAAATTCTAGAAACAAAAAAGTTGAACAAATATATAATTTTTACACTTGTTACTTTTTTTTAGAACGATTTTTTTAGAGTGAAAAAGAAAATAGAGAATATTACAACATATAATTTTACTATAACTCTACCAATTACTCAATAATAAAAAATAAATAAAAAATCAATTAATCAAGACATATACTCTCCATTACAAGGTTTTTTATGAATTTTATGTATTGTTGAATTAAAAAAGAAAGTTATATGCATCTAAAAAATCTAATTATTTATTTATTTATTTTAAATTTCAAAAGCTTTATGACTTACAAATCTCTTTTATATCCTTGTAAAATTCCTATAAATAATATTAGAACCAGAATTTCTTAAAGGATTACATATTGGGGTAGTGACAGAGAAGTGTTGCAATTTCTAGATATATATAATTTTGTTGACGTGTTACAACCTCTAAATGTAGAATTTTTTAGATTCAACTCATTATGCTTCACATCTCGAGATTGTTCGAATGTTCATCTTGTAGCAAAGTTTTTAAATTTTTTAATATTTTATGGATTTGTCTACACAAGGCTGTTAAATGAGTGAAGAGTGACATTCTCTATTTATAAAGTTTTGGCCTAATATGAACTGGGACTAAACTAGTTAACTTTGTAAATTATAGTTAACTTTGTAAATTATAGCACTACACAATTGGGCTAGACTGACCCACATCCCAAGTGACAGTATTTGATTTACTAATTTTAATTTAATTTGAAGATATAGGTAATTTGTTCCAAATTTATTAATATATATTTGATTATTAATTTTAAATATGTCAATTTTTTATTGAGCGAAATTTATCGTTAAACAAAGACGTCTATTTGTGGAGAGATTGATGATGTGGTATGAAGTAGATAAATGAGTTTGAATAAAAGTTAAATGAATAGATAACTATTGAAAAGAAGAGTATGAAAAGAATAAAACTTAATTGAATGAATACAAAAAAAAAATGCTTTGATTGTATCAGATACTCGTATTTTGTAGTTAAAACTATAGATACTCGTATTTTGTAGTTAAAACTATTTTTGCTTTATCATAAAAACTATTTACAAGTGTATTTAAGTTTTTTTTTTTGTAAGTAAAAAATTCAACTTTTAACTTTGAAGTAGATAACACAAATTTTATGATAGTTGATCTTTCATTTTGGCCTAAATACAAGTTATTTTTATTAATTTATAATTATTTATAGTATAAAATATTATTTTGTTATTAGAACCGTTTTGGAATTGATATAAAGAGCATATTACATACTAATTAAATTATATATATATATATATATATATAATAAAAAGATAGTAATATAAGGTAACATTTTTCTCTAAAATAGTAAATAAATAGTTTTTTTAACAAAAAAAAATACATTAAATTAGTTTCAAAACAAAGTAAAAATTAGGATAAATTAACAATAAAATTAAGGGAAGTTTTTAAAATAAAAAACTAAGAAAAACTATTTACATAAAATAACAAAATTTTGAGATAGTTGTGATAGACGTTATAGAAGTTTATCAAGGTCCTCAGTGATAAAAATAATGGAAGAATAAAACATGGCAAAAGTAAATGCAACCCTAGCAAAAATAAGAATAAAATGAAATGTTATTTTAATTAATTAAAAAATAAGAAAGAAATAATTTTGACTTAAATACACATCTCAATTTAGAAAGCAGTGACTATTACTTACTATTTTAAACAAAATTATGAAAAAAAAATCAGGTCTAGCCGACATCCTCTTAAGAATCAATCAAATATATTTTCACTTACTCCTATTCTTCATTCTTTTTTCTCAATTATAATTTAATTTTATGAAAATATTAAGTTAGAAATCATAATTCTTTGTGAAATTATTGACACCATATGAATCTAAACACCCAAAGTTTTTTTTTTTTTATTGTCTATAGTTATTTCTCACTTCTCAATCATAGGTTATGTTATTTTGTTCTCCATTATTATTACTAAATATCTAATTTCATTATTTTAGTCTCTACATTAAAAAAATTATTTTGATTTTCACCTTTATTTTATAATTAAATTAAACAATTAATATGTTTATTAAAAATTCAGAAATAATATAAACATTAACAAAAGTTTAAATATAAAACTAAAATAATGAAGAAAAAAATCAATAACAAATTTTTAAATAAAAAAAATATTTGAAAAAAAATTATAAAAATGAAATAGAATTTAGAAAAGAGAGAAAATTATATGTGAGTTAAAAAGGAGCGAGTTCACTGAGTGAGCTCAAAGAAAAGAAAATATGCGACGACGCGAAAGTGACTTTTATAACCTTGTTAAAACTCGGCGATGTTTTCTCTTCCATTCGCACCCTTCGATCAGAATCTCCGCATATTACACCATTTTTTCTTCTTTCTCTTCCCCTTTTATCTTTCCTTCACGGTATATATACGTAACACCACCAACATCTTCATATATATATATATACATATAATATACATATATATACATATATTTATATGTTACACCCACCCTCATCACTGTTTTTTTCTTAATTTTCTTCTATTTTTCCTCAACTTTTGATCCAAAAATCTAAACGAAGATCTGGGTTCTCTTCAGAAGGCGAAGATCAATAATGGGTTCGCTTCCTTCTGAGCTCAGTTTGGATTTTAGACCCACTTTTGTGCCTAAAACGATAACCGATTTCTTCAAAGAGGTTTCGATGATCGGAAATGTGTCTGAAAGGGTCTCGAAGCTTAACGATTTCATCAAAAGTTTGGAGGATGAAATGAGGAAGATCGATGCCTTCAAACGGGAGCTTCCTCTCTGTATGATTCTCTTGAAAGATGGTGAGTTCTTCTTTTGAAATTGTAGGGTTCGATTCAATATGAGATATGATTTCTGAAAGGTGGGAGGAAGAAAGGGGTAAATTACCTAACCACTGAGATTTGGAATTTGGGGAATCTTTTTGAAGATCATTTTGAAATTCAAATGTTTCAATGGATTTTTGGCCCCCAATTTGCACTTATGGTTGTTGATGTTTTGTGTTTTCAGCCATTTTAGCTGTGAAGGAGGAGTCAATGCAATGTGCAGTTCCTAAAACCCAACCGGTTTTGGAAGAGTTCATACCTCTGAAGAAAGAACACGATGATGAAGAAGAAGATGATTTCAAGAAAGGAAAAGACTATAGGGATCAGAAGAATTGGATGAGCTCTGTTCAGCTTTGGAACTCTGATACTGATTACAGCTACGATCGGAGACGAGATTCCAAATTCGAAACTAAGGTATAAGAATTTCTCCAAAGAATAACAACTGTGGAATTTTGTTCTTTTGTTCTGTTTGATAATCAGGTTGGAATTTGCTTTTTTTCCCTTTTTTTTTGGTTGGTCACAGAGAAACGAGAAAGGAGGCCCTGTAGTGACACAGGTTTCATTGCAATCTTGTAGAAATAAGAATGGGGAGAGGATCCATATGCCATTTAAGCCATCTTATCCCATGTTTCCTTCAGCCATGGCTGTGAGGAAGGAGGATAAGGAGGAATTTCCTATTCATGGGCTTTCTCTTTGCACTCCAGGAATAAAAAATCCAATAGAGGAATCAGCTTCTACTGGTTCGAGATCGAGTGGGACTAGAGCTGTTTCGTCTTCCACTTTAACTGCTTCGGTGAATTTACGAACCGGAATGCAGCAGCAGAAACAGCAGTGCTCTCGCAAGCAGAGGAGATGCTGGTCGAAGGAGTTGCATCGCCGTTTCGTTAGCGCCTTACAGCAACTTGGGGGCTCACAGGGTAAGAAATGAAGTTCATGTTAAATCTAGATCACAACAAATCTGTTAACTTTCTTGGGTTTGAGTCCAATAAGTTAAGTAATCTTCAGCATCACATTTCAGGTTGTTCTTCACAAATTATAGCAAATTAGGTTGGGTTCTCTTGTTTAGATTT
Organism: Lagenaria siceraria; assembly: GCA_002890555.2. Taxonomy (NCBI): domain Eukaryota; kingdom Viridiplantae; phylum Streptophyta; class Magnoliopsida; order Cucurbitales; family Cucurbitaceae; genus Lagenaria; species Lagenaria siceraria. Next base: position 4,765,048 of record CM016491.1, on the reverse strand, counting down.
AATTGTATGAAGATGACATTCCTCATGTCTATATGATTGTTGGCTTGAGTATCATATAAAACTATACTTTAATCACTATAGTCAAGCAAAATACTACTCTATGTGATACCAAGAACTATGTTGTGGATTGTTGAAATCAATTTTCTGACTGAAAGTGATGGAAGTTATCGGTTTTCTGATTTGAATCTTTTGGTATCTTTTCCAGTGGCCACACCGAAGCAGATTAGAGAACTTATGCAAGTAGATGGCCTCACGAACGACGAAGTAAAGAGCCATCTGCAGGCAAGCTCCAAAGCTCACTTTTAATGTCTTTTTTAAGTATGGTACTTTAAAGAAATGGCTGAAAAGTTAAAGCAAAGTAGGGAATGGAGGGGGGCGTGAAATGCTTTTCACAGCATTCAAGAGTTTCTGCCTGCCTCTTTTTCCATTCTGTGATGAACTGTTTACCATTTTGTTTTCATAATCTTTCGTATTTAATATTGTTTTTTGCTCAATCCAGAAATTCCGACTCCACGCAAGAAGACTTCCAGCATCTACGGTCGCCCCAGCAAACCAATCGGTAGTCGTTCTTGGGGGATTATTGGTGCCTCAAGATCCGTACGCCGATTCATCAAAGGCTTGTAGTTCTCAATCTGGCTCACCACAAGGTCCCCTTCAGTTAGCAGGGACAGGAGGCGACAGCATGGAGGACGACGACGACGTAAAATCGGAGAGCTATTGCTGGAAAAGCAGAATTCAAAAACCAGGAAATGAAGTTGCATAAGATGTTTTTCCCACCATGAATTTTGAAAATAAGAAGATATACATGGAGGTAGAGAAATGAGGATAAAAGTAAAAAAATATATATATAAAGTACATAAAATAAAAAAAAAAAAAAAAAGGTGAAGGATCTTGAGAAATAGCAAGAGGGTCTGAAATTTTGCAGGATTAGTGTCCCTTCCCCTTTTGAGTTAGAGTGCTACTGTTTATCACTGTTAAAATGGAACCAAATGTTTGTAGAAAAGCCATGTTTATGTGAAGAAACAAATTTTATAAAAAAAAAAAAAAAAAAAAAAAAAAAAAAAACTGATGATTATAAATATACCATCAATTACTTTCTAGAGGCTGATAAATTTTAATTCAGGTCTTGGATTTGAGTTCAAAGTTATGTGAATGTTAATGCAGTGGTTTCAGCTTAATTGGTTTTATAAAGATAAACAATCCACTAATATAAAAAACTGAGCCAAATTATTTACAAATATAGAAAAATTGCACTATCTATGAACGATATACGATATACCGCGATAGACTATACTGCTGATAGACAGTGAAATTTTTCTATATTTGTAAATAAATGATATTTTTTTTATTTATAGTAATTTCTCTGAAAAAAATATACCATATTTAGACCATTGGTTTGAAACTAGCTTTTTGGCTGTCTTTATTTTAAAAATAATTGTGATGAAATGAAATGATTTGTAAAAGATAATGCTTTTTGTGGGTTGAAGACTTGAAGTTACTATTCATAAGTTTGTGATTGTATAAGCAAGAATGTTTTTTAATTTTTATTTTAAAAATTAATTAATTGTAAGAACTAAGAACACCATAAAAGCAAAATTTTAGTGGATGATTCAAATACCTTTTTTAAAAATTTTTGTTTAAAAATTCTTTTGCTACTTGATAAGTTTTCTAGTATTATTCTATAAATTAATGGTTTAATCTCTCCCCTACGAATTTATTGAAAAAAAACTATTTTTTGAGAGTTTTTTTTTAAGATTCGTTTTTCGCTTTGGATCGTTTATTGTTTATTCATTTAAGATAGATGATTAGAAGTGTTTGGTAATAAAATCTTGAGAAATTTTTAAAAATAGAAAAATAAGAGAAACTATTTACACAAAATAGCAAAATTTTTAGATAGTTATGATAGATATTGATAGAAGTCTATTAGGGTCTATTAGTGATAGAAATGATAGAAGTCTATTAATGATAGATGTTGATAGAAGTCTATCAATGTCTATCCGTGTTTTTTTTTTTTTGTTATTTTCAGTAAATAGTTTGATATTTTTTCTATTTGTGAAAATTCCTATAAAATCTTATTCTTATTTGCTTTTTTATTGTAAAAATTTGTAATAACCCTTTTTTATATTCCGTTCTCTAAAATTTCTTTTGACAAACTAAAAGTGATTTAAAAAATCCAACATTAATAGCAAAAATGTTAAATATAAATGTGAAAATGTTACTAAAACACACTATACTTTAGAAATAAAAGAATGCTATACAAACAATCTCGACCATTTTTCAAAAACTAGAAATGAGAATAATACTAAAATTGGATATTGTTACCAAAATTTCACATTGGATTCTCTAAAGATCAAAGCATAAACCCTTTGATTTTTTTTTTTTTTTATATATAAAAAACTCTACTTTTTGTAGTCTTCCCCTTGAATAGAATGTAATAAACTCACAAGCATTGATACCATTCAAATTAAGCACAACCAATGAGAAAAAAAAATACCAAAAAATAAAATAAAAAAATTGAAAAGATGAGTTGTTATGAATATTAGAAGATGCTGAATTTGTTTGAATTATTTGGCAATTTGTCTTGTAATTAGTTGTCAGATTCTATGCATTTGCAAATGGGTGGATGAAAATTGTTTGTTGTGCAAGATGACAAAAAGAAAGATCCTCACTTATCTTAGTGAAGAATATTTATTAATTTTTTTTTATTTTACCAAAAAAAAAATTATTATAATAGTCATTATTAATATTCTTCAACTCTTAACTTTTGTTTTGCTTTTGTGTTATATTTGTGATTATCTTTGAATTTATTATGGGGTGGGGTTTTTAAGTTTTTTAAAATGATAAAATTGACGTGTGAGGTGTTGAAGCAACAAGCATCACTCTAAGGAAAAAAAAAAAAATTAAATTCTATCTCATAGATTTTCCATAATCTAAGGGTTAGTTTTAATCCAAGTTTAAAATATCGATGTCGATAGAAATATCGAAGTCTTAATTTTACAGAAATTTCGATGTAAATATCGTTAAAATATCGATATCGATGAGTATTTATGGAAAAATTATAAAAACATAAAATTTTAAAAATTAAATTAAATTAAATTAGTAAATAAATAATTTATTATTCTCAAATATATAAATATGTCTATTATTTATATTATATTTATATTAGTGGCAATTTTATGCTTATTTTTTGTGTTTCGTGGATTTTTCTACGATATAATGGGAATATTGATTCACCCCATATCGATATCGAACCTATGGAAACATGGAAATATCGATGGAAATATCGGCATATCGACGGAAATTTAATACTATGGTTTTAAGTGATTGAATCTCACCCCTAATTGCCTTTTGAAAAAAAATAACATAAAAGGGGAATTTTTAAAAATAGAAAAATAAGGAAAACTATTTATATAAAATAGCAAAATTTTTAGGTAGTTGTGATAAAAGCTGATAGAAGTTATCGGGGTCTATCAGTGATAAAAATGATAGAAGTCTATCGTTGATAGATGCTGATAGAAGTCTATCAATGTCTATTAGTATATTTTTTACTATTTTTTTTTGTAAATAGTTTGACATTTTTTCTATTTGTGAAAATTTTCCTAACATAAATGCAAAATTAATAATTAAAAAAACCTTGATTATTAAGTGATAGGGAAGTTGTCGATTTTGGATATAAACATACATTGAGTTTACTTTTCGTTTTATTTTGCGCATATTCATAAAGATCAAACAATTTAATCAAAATTAACAAAATTTAACCTTCATAATTAAAATTAAATGGAACATAAACTATCAATATTTCAAACCAAACCCATCAACTATTTTTTGTTTTATTTTTGATCTACAAAGGTTTTTCAAATTGAGTTAATAAAAAAAGTTCAATTGAATTTATCGTTTAATTTATTTTTATTTTCAATTTTGACTTATAACTTTATTACATTTGCAAATTACATCTTTATAGTATGTGAAATATGCAAATTATGACTCTATGTTGTAAAAACAACTTTAAATATTCCTATGGTTTTCAAAATGGGCTAAGTTAAGCCATTGTGCCCAATTGTACTTTCTATTTTAAACAATTACTTTTACAAACCAATTAACCATATAAATATATATTTACAAACTTTAAGAATGATTATGATGCTTAAAGCCACCTATAAAAAACCTAGGGTAGGAATATAAAATGAAAAGTTTATCAATCAATTTTAGCGATAATAATAAAGTGTATAGCAACATTTTAAAAAAATTGCAAATATAGCAAAGTCTATCAATGATAAGACTTTTATAGTCTAGGTGGCCTATCACTGATAGACTCTGCTATATTTGTAATTTTTTAAAAATGTTGCTATATATACTAATACTTTGAATTTAATTGCTATATTTGTAACAGTCCCTTATTATAATTTACTATTAGTTCACATAAATAGTATCTAACAAGGTAAGTTAATGTTAAATATTAATTAATTTTAAAATAGTAAAATTTATTTGCAATATCTTATAGTCCCTACCATATAATTTAGGCTAACTTAAGCCTAACCTAGCTCTACAAATGAGTAATCCTTGGTATAAGTTGAAAGGTTTGAGTATTTACTCTTAATTTATATATAAAAAAAATGTCATTTAGATAAGAATGGAATTATTATGTATATTAATGGGTGATTTATAAAAAGAATTACCCACCCAAAAGGTAAAAGATGAACAAATTGGTTCCAACCCACTAATGGATGAATCAAGTCATAAAAAAGAAAGATCTTTTTAACCCCCACAAAAAAGAGAAAGAAAAGAACAATGAATTATAATGGAATTTTGGGTGAATGACAAAAAAGTCCTTCTCACAAGCAAAATAATAGAGAGAATCTTATAGACAAAGATATAATGAGAAAGGGCCCATATTGGACAACTTTTTTTTTTTTTTTTTTTCCCTTCTTTTTGAGTTAAAAGAAGTGAAAATGATGGAACATTATTGATATGAAATCCGTGGCAATTGGAATTAAAAATCTTTTTTTCGGATGAAAACCTCTAATTCTCAATTACTAAAACCTCCAAATTAACTCGATTTCAACCCTAAAGTTTGGGTTAGACACGGATTGCCTTAAAATCAATATCTTGAAACAAGACCGGATTCCTAGTCCCAAGATTCGAACACTTCACAAATAAGATGATCAATTCCACTTGAATGTTCTTGGCATGCAACTCAACTCATGAATCGCAAAATTCAAGAGCGCTCTCTAGCTAAACTTGAAAGAAGCACAAAAACCTAATTTTATTCATTGTAAAACTTAACTCCCTCAAACAACCTAAAAACAAGGCTTAAATAGCCTCTCCATAAAAATCCTAATGCATCATAGTAAAAAGACAAAATTACCCCTACTTAAATGTCATAAAAAATGACAAAATTGAAAAATACTAAAAATTACATCAAAATTATTAAATAAAATTTAATTAATATTTTGATACCAGGACGATTCATATCAGTTATATTATTTTGTTTTTTTAATAGAGAATATTTATTTATTATTTAATATTTAATTGGTCCAAATCAAATTCTTCACTAGATTAGATTTTTCAAATCTAAAAAAAAAAATTTTAAAAAAATTTATGGTTGTCTTGTGAAATTTGAGAAGAACTTTGGGTTTGTAGAGATGTCACATGGAAATGAGGCAAAGTTTAAAAGCATTTTGGTGATCACATGGAGAACAAATTCCCACTTGAGATTCCTATGTAGACTTGGTCTAACATAATTATCCTCTTTCATTGGTTTGGTATTATTTGGATGCATATTATAATGGAATATTCCTTACCTAACCCCATGTTTTTTTTTTTTTTTTTCATATTTTGTAACTATTTTTTATTTCTTGTTTTTTTTAATAGTATATCAAAGTAATAAAATAAAATAAAATGTGTTTCATAGGTGCCTTTTTTATTAAAAGTAGATGTGTTTTTACTTTTTTTTTCCCTTTACTTTTCTTATTTCATAAACTTTTAAATAAAAATTAATATTTTATTTGAACCTTATTTTTTATATATAGAAATAAGATATTAAAAAAATTAGAACAGTTTTCAAATGTAGAAAAATGAGTCATACTATTTATAAATATAAATTTTTTTTACTATATTTATAAAAAGTTTGATATTTTTCCCGTTTATAGTAATTTTTCAATAAATTATGTTATTTTCAATACCGAATAAATTATACTTTTCAGTCTCCAAAGTTGAAGTTGATTTTTTTCTTTTGATTATTATTTTTAAAATTCAATTTCTAGTTGCAACATGAGCATAACTCAACAAGTAAGGTAAATTTATTCTTCTTAAAAATCGTAAGTTTGAATCCTCACTCCACGTAACTATTTTATTTTTTGCTTTTGGGTTTTCAATTTTTTTTGTTTTTGTAATTTATTTACCCTAATTTTTTATATTATTTTTTAGTTTTGAAAACTTGACATGATTTCAAAATTATTCTTAAAAAGTATATAAATAAAAAAAGAGACTAAATTATAGAAAATATCCCTAACTTTTGTATTTTGTTTCAAATATCCCTGAATCTTCAAAAGTTTTATTAATATCATTAAACTTTTATAAAAAAAAATATGTTAAAGAATACCCTTTATGGTTAGTTTTTGGATAGAAATAATTATTACTTTATGTTTCAAAAATACCATTAAACTTGTCAATATTTTATTAATTTTTCAATCCAAAACAGGTTAACAAAAATACCCTTACTATTAGGATATGAACAGAAACCATCAATATCTTATTTACAAATTATTCATGAACTTTTAAAAGTTGCATTTAAAAAAAATAAAAAAATATATTTACCAATAGTATATGGGAAAAAAATCGTTTGTCTATATCTTATCAGCTCCCTCTATTCCTATCGCTCATCTACTTCAACCATAGCTTTTAGAAAGGTTTAGTGTGCGTTTATGGTTAATTTTGGGAGAGCTAAAAGTGATTTTAAAAGATTCTTAGTCGTTTTTTTGTGTTTGATATAACATATTGTTATTAAATATATTAAAATCACTTTTAAACACACATGTTCATTTCACACAAATTTGAAATAAGTTTCTACTAGCTTTTAGATTCTAGTAGAATAAGACGTGATTTTTTAATAAATTTTAAATTTTATCATTCAAAATTAACATTTATTATATATATATATATATATATATATATATATTTCTTACCTAATATGAATCCATCTCATAATTTTTAATAAGTTAAATACAACCATTTTCTTTTAAATTATACCATATTGATTTTCTAAAAAAAAATTTAAAATTATTTTTCTTAATACTTAACAATTAATTTAGGGCAAGAAAAGTATAATATTTTAAATCGTTATGTAAAAAATTATAGATTATAAAAATGCAAATTCTAATAGTATGTTGATTTTAGTTATTATATCTATTATCAAACAATAATTTAAAGTAGTTTAATTAGGAAAATACACTCTTCTTCTTTTAGTGCAGGGACAAAGAAATTTGAACCACATACCACTTAATTGCTAACATACATTATATGCTAGTTGAGCTATACTCACTTTAGCGAAAAAAAATATGCCCTTAGTTAAATTTAATACACTACAAAAGGATATATTTCAACTAAAAAGTTTAATTGTTTATTTAGTAAATCCGACTATTTAAAATTCTACTAACAAAAACATGTTGATTTTATGATAAAGTTCTTTTAAACTTTTTTCCTTACCATGATTTTCACATTTTCTAATAAATATTTGAATTCTTCGCCAAATTCTAAAAATAAAATAAATTTATTTAAAAACTAACTTTTAGTTTTAAGACTTAGCTTGAATTTTAAAAGTATTCCTAAAAAGTAGATAATAAAAATAAAATAATTCTAAATGATAGAAAATGGCCATCAAAGTTTGTACTTGTTGAATGAGAAATTTTGGATTAATCACAAATTATCACATCATTTACCAAATCAATGACGAAATTACAAATCATCAACTTTGTGACCAATTAAAAGTTGATCACATGTATCCCAAGTTGAAACGGAAGACATGAATTGACAAATCTGCATGATGTCACGTATTTTCATTATGATCATTGGATTGTATCAAATTAATTTGGTCTCATTTGATATTATTATTTGGGCTAAAGTCCAATTAAGCCAAAAAAATAAGCTTAATTTAGTTCAAATGCCAAATAAGGCATAAATCCAATTAATTGGGCAAAATGGCAGGTCTATAGACCAACCAAGCCCAAGTACACAAAGTCCATGAGAGCTGAGTTTTATCAAAAAATTTACACTCAGAAATCGTAGAGAGAATTCTCCATTCAATTAGAAGACTCCCTAACTCTTAAGGTTGAATGATACTATCATATTCCTTCCAACCACATTCGCATCAAATATACATAAACACAAAGTTCACATCAAATCTACATAAACACAAGTTCACATCAAATCTACATAAACACAAGTTCGCTTCTTCGGAAACCTCGTACGAATAGTACTTTATTTCAAAAATACCATTGAACATTATTTTTTTTTAATTAATACTCTTAAAACTTTAACAAAATTAAAAATACCATTATTGTTAGTTTTTGTACAAAAACTATTGGTATTTTGTTTCAAAAGTATCCCATAATTTTCAAAAAGGTTTACCTAATACCCTTAAACTATCAATAAAAGTAAAAAAAAAAAAAAACTCTTACGGTAAGTAAATGGACGAAAACGATTAGTATCTTGTTTCGAAAATATAACTCTAAACTTTCAAAAGTTGCATTAACCCTTAAGGTTTCTTTTTTCTTTTTCTTTTTTTTTTTTTTAAACAAAACCCTTGCTTCTTTAAAAAAAAATTAAGAAATGTCATTATCATTAATATATGGGTAGAAATTGTTTATATACACCATGTCATCTCTCTTCTATTTTCTCTCTATCATCTGCTTCAATCGATTGTTTAACACTTTCCTACTTTCCCTTTATTCCCCACTCTTCTTCAATACTCTCTTGCTCCCCTTCTTGCATTCAACAATCTCTAAAACTACTTCCTTCAATCAAATGTATATAGGCTATAGCAAGAAGAAAAGAAGAATAATAGACGAACCACCAAGGGACCTTAGGACTTATAATTTAATGCGGGTTGTACATTAGTAGTTGAGTGTGAGTTAATACATTTAAGTTCAACATATAAAAGAGAGACACATTGAGAATTTGAGTCATGTTTTTGTGCACAACAAGTGGGGGAAAAGAGAAAGAAAATATGTGCATTACTAAATTTGTAGTGATGAAGATTTTGCTGATCCTTTTTGCAATTCAAATTAATCTATTCAATGTGGTAAGTTAAGGTTCCTCACGATCGAAGATGATATTTCTTTGTCGTTGCTGAGAAAATCGATATAAGATATGGACAAAGTGAGAACAATGAGATTACCCATATGAAAAAAAATGAGAGTATTGTTATGAGTTGTTTTCAAGTTGGTCCATTTCCAACTCAAAATAGCTTTATCATACTCACCCTTAGTGACTATAGTTTAAAAGTGTATCTATATTTTAGCTATATATGTGACAAAACTAAAAGAAATAGGCCCAAATAACCCAACTGACTTCAGTGTAATTGGGCCTAATGATTTGATTGGACTTTTGGGGGCTATGTTCATTCCAACTGCAATATTCTAACATTTAACAATTACGGCATCAATGACCAAATCTAAATATTCGTTTTGAAATATGGTCAACTGATTTTTTTTTATTTTTTTTTTATTATTTTTTTTTTTTATATCAAACGATATATTTGAATATTAATTAAAATTTATCAAATGAGTAAAAATCCTCTGACAAAACAACTAACTGAAGCCCCATTTACGCACCCGTAGTGAAAATCTAGTCCAATTATAATGAAAATTTATTCTAATTCAATTGATTGTAAAGAGAATGAAATTCTTGTGATGATGTTTACTATATACAAAAGTGCAATCTTAATAAAAAATTTGTTGATGATATTTACTTCCATATAAAAATATAATAAAATATAGAATTATGTCATAATGCTAAATAATTTTATAAGAATTGAAATAATCCTTTATCGTTTATATTACTTATTGAAATTTTATATTTAAAAAAAAAATCATTAACTTAATTAAAATTAAAATTTTTATCATTTGAAAAAAAAAATCACCCTTCTAATTCACATTTAAAATTTGAAAATACACATAATCTTGATATTAAAAATAACAATTTTCAAACAAGATCTACAATAATTTGATTTATTCCAATAATATTATTTAATTTATTTTAAAATTATATTTTATAACGTACTAATCCAAAAATCACATATAGGATAAAAATATTCTTCATGCAGATGTGTCTAAAAATGACAAAAATCATGCATAAAAACAAAAACCGCAACTCGATTATTGTTCTTATAATTATGACCTAGCAAAAATAATGAATAAATAAAAAATGTTAACTATTTAGTTATGGACATTGATATCCATATAGATATAGATTATTGACATATGTGTGGGCATAAATCTAGACGGAAATGAGGGATAAAATAAAAAGAATACTAACTTTTTAATTATGGATATCGATATAGATATAAATACATATTATTGATATGAATATGTATATGGATTATCTATAGCAAAAATGAGGGATAAAAAGAAAAAAAATGTTATTAATACTGATTTATGGATCTAGAGAGAAATGGTAAATGATGCAAAGTTAGTAAAAAAGATGATGTGAGTCTCACATAATAATAAACGAGAATGAAATTGATGACATTTTTTGATGTAATAGGATTATATTAAATGATTACTTTCTTAGGGTGGGATCCATGTTGATTTCCGTTAGAAGTGTAGTAAACACAATGAATAGTAATGGAATGAGTCTTACATTTTTTTTTATTTCAATTGATTGATTATGTTTGTTGGTACAGAAACGTGGCCTAAAATCCAAATTTTGAAGGTAATTAAAACAAAATTTAAGTATAAGTTTATGTTATCAATCTCGAAATTTTAAATTTCATCCTCCAACATACATTGAAAAAAAAAAAAAAATTCAAATCAATCTAATTGAATGACAGGTTGAATGAAAATTACAACAATTTTCATAGTTTTGGAAAGCATGAGTTTTTTTAAAAGAAAAATAAGCTTTCCAACTCAAACAACACGTTGTGAACTAACTAATCTTTCTAGTTTGGGTTATTTTAATTTTAATCTCTCCTACTTTCAATAAATTTTAATTTAATCTCTCAAAATTAATTTTTACAAAATTGAGTTAAATAATAATAATAATAATTTTCATGTAAAAAAATACAATAAGTAAATATCTTTTAAAAATTTATAATAAAAGTGAATAATAATAATTTTCCTGCAAAAAAAATACAATTTTTTTTTTTTTTAAAAACCAACAATAAATTAGTAGTGAGGACTAAATTTAAGATTTATTAAGAGTACATAACCAAAATTAAACAATTGAAAATACATAGACTAAAATTGAACAAACTTCAAAGTATAGGAACTAAAATTTATATTTCAAATTTATGAAAAAGTTTATATTTTTCTCTTTGAAAAAGAAAATGAAGATGGTGATATATTTTTCGAATTGTTTTTAAATATAGAAAAATGAGTCAAAATATTTATAAATATAGAAATAGGATACTTGCAAAAAGTTCAAACAATGTTATAACTTTAGGCAAGAAAATACAAAAAGTTTTTCGGGTTGTTTTCATACAAATTGATTTCTAATTTATACAATAAATAGGGACACTTCCAAAAAGTTGGGAAATTGCTATTTTTAACATAAAATATTTTTCACCTCTCAAAACTAACCTCTTTTTTTAAAACTACTTTTTCTAACCTCTTTTTTACTTTTTGAGATTTTAAGTGGAAGGTCCCACAGGGTGAAAAATACCATTTTGTCCCCCAAGTGTCTACAATTTTAACTTTTTCTAATACAACTTTTCAAACCCAATTTCAATTTTCAACATTAAATTTCATTTTTTCATTTTGTTGTTATCATGTTTTTGGTAAGTTTCAATCAATATTTGTGGTAGATTTGTTGTTATTTAAAAAAAAAAATTGAAAACAAAATTTCATTGGCATTACTTGTAAGGATTGAAAATTTTCTAAAAAAAAGTCTTACGTTTAATTTTCTTTAAAATTGAAAATGGGAAAAAATTCAATAAATTTCAACTATTACAAGAAATTAAACTAACTTAAACATACAGTAAAAAAGTTGGAATTGGTTTAAAAAATAAATTAACCTAAGTTAAAGAATAAAACACTACGAATTGATAAAAAAAAAAAAGAAAAAAAAACTACTGAAAAATTTCTAAACTAATATCTTGGTAAGAAGCTTATTATAAAATATCAAGTAAACTTACCAAGGAAATTTTTTGTTAACTAGAGTTTAAGTTAAAGAAATAGGATTTTTGAAACTTTCTTAAAAAAAAAAACCAACTTTACGATAAAAGTCAACCTTATGGGATGGTCGACTTTCTAGTAAAGTTAGCTTATAAAAGGTTGACTTTACGAGAAAGTCAACTTTACGAGAAGGTTGACTTTCTCGTAAAGTTGACTTCTTGTAAAATTAACCTTTTGAGAAGCCAACCTAAACTCAACCTTCTCGTAAAGTTGACTTTGACTTTGACTTTACGAGAAGTCAAATTTTTTTTTTTAATAAAAGTTTTAAAAAATCTTAGTTGCCAACCCAATTTTTTAAACTTAAACTCAAGTTAATCGGAATTTCTCTAGTAAGTTTACTGGATATTTTTTAGTAAGCTTCTTACCAATATATTAGTTTACTGTAAACTTTTTAGTTAGTTAGTTTAATTTCTTGTAAGAATTGAAATTTACTAAATTTTCTCTAATTTTCAATTTTAAGGAAAATTAAACGTAAGAGTATTTCTTTTGGAAAAAAAAATTTAATCCTAACCAAAAATGCCAACAAAATTTTATTTTCCAATTTTTTCTTTTAAAAAGAACAACAAATAGAAGTTTAATGTTGAAAATTGAATTTGGTTTGAAAAGTGTAGAAAAAGTTAAAATTGGACAAAATAGTATTTTCACCATGTGGGACCCTCAACTTAAAATCTCAAAAATAAAAAACGAGATTAGAAAAAGTAGTTTTTAAAAAAGAGGTTAATTTTGAAAGGTGAAAACTTGTTTGGGTTAAAAATAGCAATTTTCTCAAAAAGTTCAAAACAAAGTACATTAATTAAGCTCATAGCCCATATGTTTGTTGTTTGCAAAATAGTAAAAACGGAGTCCAACTCACATATAAAAAAGCAAATACTCTCACTATTGATACATATAAAAAAGCAAATATTCTCACTATTGATATACCACCTGATACACTACTTATATACACTTGATGATACTGAAAATGATGTACTTAACTGATGATAAATTTGTTAATTTGGCTAATAAACTTGATACACGTGATTGATATACTTGATATGATACACTTAAACTTGATAATGATGCACTCATTTATATTGATCGATACATTATTGATAAACTTGATAGCGATGCATTTGTTTATATTGATGAAACACTTAACTAATATACTGTTGATATACTTGATAATGATATGGTGATTTAAGTTTTTTTTTTAGAAAACCCATAACTTCTTCTTCTTCACATGCAAGAGACATCATGCTTATCTTCGTTGACCATCGTTTTCTCTCTCCATATTTCTCTCTCTTTATCTTTCTTATCTCTCTTTGCCGTCCACACCATCTATTGCCGACTCTCTCCTCCGTGCCTTGCCGCACGTCTAGTTATCAGTCGTCGACCTCTGCCGCTTCTCTCGATGTTTTCATTGTCTCCCGGACAAATTATGAGATAAAAAACAATTAAACATCTAGATTTGAAATTTTTGTCATATTCGCAAAATATCAAACATGGGTGCCACACCTACAAAATATCAAAGTCAAATTGCCAATTTTCCATACACATAACCATCTACAATTTCTATATCTTACTTAAAGGTTATTTTCCAAAAGCTTTAACATCTACTTTCCATGACTCGTGGGATTGCAACTGAAGATCGTTTGTAACAAACTTTTCCTAAACATGCTGAATTCAAATTTACTTCTACAATCTTCCCACCTTATAACGTTAGTTTTCCTTCAAAAAAAAAAAAAAAAAAAAATCACATACAAATGAAATCTTAAGATAAAAATAAAAAATAAAAACGGTTTAGATACAGAATTTTAAATAAAAAAATTAAATATTAATAAAAATAAGGCACATAGAAACAAAAGATCTGATTGTGAGAGTAAAATATATATTTTTTTAAAAAAATTTAAAAGTAAAATGAGAACGTAAATATTCAAAGATTTTTTTTTTAAAAAAACAGAGATCATAACAAAAAAGGACTAGTTTTGTACAATGATTTTGCCACCACAAATATGATCATTGAAATATTCTTAATCCAATAAAACACCGATTGGTTTTGAATATAGATTTTGCATTAAAAATGGTTTTTTTTTTTTTTTTTTTTTTTTTGGTAAAGAAATTGTAAGCCACATTTTTCTGAGGAAGAAGAAGGCATAAGAAAGCAAGAATAAAATTCCCCACCTGGAAATCGCTAGTCAAACTCGAAACCAACGGCCCTTTGTCACAAAATCCTAGCGTCCTTTCAATGGAGCCGCAGATGCATATATTTGGGCGCGAAATGTGGCTTCATTTTCAGAGTTCAGTTACTAAACTTCAGGCCAAATCATACACACACAGAGAGAGAAAGAAAAAATTAAAAAAAAAAAAAAAGAAAAAAAAGAGTGAGATTTCAATAACCCACTTGGGTTTCAAAACCTACTTCCATTAATCGCAGGAGAAAAAAGGGATTAAAGAATGGCGCAACCAAATTCTGAAGAGAAAGTGAGTGAAAGCCCTGAAATGGAAGTCAACAAAGAAGCTATCAATGGCGATGGCGATGATGGAAGTAGTAACAGTAGCATTGCTAATTTGGCCTTCAGATTCAATGCTCAAGCGCCTGAGTTTTTCCCTAGATCGCAAACCCAGATGCCTGTTACTGGTTATTTTCATCCTTATTTCCATTTTCTTGGTGGGGGTCCTGCTACTTCAGATTGGTTCTTTATTGGGGATCAAGAACCAGCCTATTTGATCCCTAATCCCACCATTCCGCTCCCTAATTTCTCTAAGAGTGCCCGTTCTGAGGAAATTCAGCAAAAAATCATCAAACAGGTACCCTCTTTTTCATTCCTTTTCATTACATTTTTCCTTCATTGCCTTCTGAAAGTTCATTCTGTGCTGTGTTCTTGAGGGATCTTGAATTGTCTAAGACATTTGTTTCCTTTTATATCCATGCTTCTTGCTGTTTGGTAAATAATAGAATATGTCATTTTATATACTTTGTGTTAGATGATATAATATCAATGACGTGTTTGGATTGACTTTCTAAGTGTTTAAAGAAGTGTTTCTAATCACTTAAAAAGTCAATCCAAACGGGTCCTAAATTTGTCTCACCATCAGCTTAAACTTGGGTCGATCAGTGATATCAGAGCATAGGGTGAGGAGAAGTGTTAGATGATATAATATTAAATTTATCTTCACCCATCCACTTAAGATTTTGGGTCAATTTCGAAGACTTTGAAAATGTGAACAATACCATGATGTCCATAATTTTCTCCTTGGATTCCCTCTTAATGTGTTTGATATCTCTTTCTTAATGCTTCGAACTCGGTTTGTTACTCAAGAGTTTGCGAATTTGATGTGCATGAGTTCTATGTGACTATAATCCCATTTATGTTGTTCAAAGTTGTCTAAGATATTTGATTTCTTTTATATCAATTTTTCTTGCTGTTTGGTAAATAATAGAAAATGTCATTTTAGATACTTTGAACATGTGAACAGTACCATAATGTCCATTAGTTTTCTCCTTGGATTCCTCCTTCTTAATGTGTTTGATATCTCTTTCTTTATGCTTTGAACTCGGTCTGTTACTCGAGAGTTAGCGAATTTGATGTGCATAAGTTCTATGTGAGTATAATCCTATTTATGTTGTTCAAAGTTGTAATCTAACCAAGACATTCATCTCAAGCCTACCAAACTTTGAACTCCATAGCTTTTTCAAGATTAATCAGGTTTAAGGTGTAGTGAGAAAATGTTGCTTTTTCAATGAGAACTTTCAACATCTTATGGATGGTTTCAATTTTTATAGGTAGAATATCAGCTCAGTGACATGAGTCTTCTTGCAAATGAGACTCTTGCAAAACACATTGGTAAAGATCCTGATGGTTATGGTATGGCCTTTGGAACACTATTTATTATATGGATGCTTTAGTTCAAGTTTTTGATATGATTTAAACTGAAATTCCTTTCTTTAATCATTTTTTTCATTCCGTTTATGAAGTTCCGATTTCTATTCTTTCGTCGACCAAAAAAGTGAAGTCCCTCTCAACCAACAACAATTTTATAGTTCAAGCACTCCGATCCTCTTCCAGGCTTGTAAGTTCCTAAGTAGAGCATTTGATTTTCTACACTTAGTGGAAAAGAGCAGAATAATGATTCGATTTTGTTTATTGATCGATCGTAACTTATATCCGGTCTTACGAAGGTTGTCAGTGCTGATGGGAAGAAAGTTAGGCGTAAGATTCCATTCACAGAGAAGGACAGGGATGAATTGCTGGTAAGATCAGCCATTGTAAGAATGATGCAGAACATTTCTCTTTAGTTGAATAGGTAGTAATATTTTGTTCTTCGATTTGCAGGCCCGCTCAGTTGTTGTTGAGAATTTGCCCGAAAATCACTCACATCACAACCTGGAGAAAATATTTGGTGTCATCGGAAGGTAGTTTCGTTGACATTATCGCTCTATCATATTGTATTGATTTAGATGTTAAACTGTCTTCACTGAGCATTGTTCATTGGTGATATCTGACCAGTGTTAAGACTATCCGAATCTGTCATCCCCCGGAATCGAATCCCTGCTGCTCTAAAGGTGAATTGTTTGTCAGTAACAAGGTATTGTGAATCATGCTTTACTATAATGTATAACCAGGACACTTATCCTCAAAATCTTTTTCTCATTGTTTCTTCATTTGTTTGAAGCTTCATGCACTCGTGGAGTTTGAGACAGGAGAGTTGGCTGAAAGAGCGGTATGCATATATTGTAAAGCTATAACGGATTGAGTTGCTTGTAATTCAATCCTTTTAACGTCTTTTCCACTTCTAGGTCGAGCAGTTAAACGATGAGAGAAACTGGAGGAAAGGACTCCGAGTAAGGTCACTGGTGAGACGTTCGGTAAGTGTAATAAGATGATGCGAAGGGTAGAGTACTCTTTCTTGTTTACTATTGCCTGCATTTACATTATTTCCATGCTCCTTACAAGTACTGCTCTAATTATTACTTCTATCTGAATGCAAAAAATGGATAGCCGAAGTCTGTTCTGAAGACTCGAAAATCAGAATTTGATAGCATTTTGGATGATGATGATTCACCATCTCCTGTATCCGTTGAAGACTCGTCTCTGCCGAATATCAATGACCTGATTGTCGATTGCAATGTACGTATATTTGCTGAAAGCTCTGTTGTTCTTGTATGGTGTGTTTAGCAATTGATCAATGGCTGATGAAATATCTGTCTTATACTATAGTCTGAAGAGAACTCTACATCATCTAAGAAGAGCTGGGGTCGAGGACGTGGGAAGGGGCGTGGACGACTTCATAACCATCTCGATCGTAGCTATAGCTTGCCAGTTACGTCATCGCTGCAGACGAGTGGGCAGGTTTTGTGTGAAGCATCTTCTAAACTCACTTCAAAGAGTCCAAGAATGCCTGATGGGACTAAAGGTTTCACCATGGGAAGAGGCAAGCCATTAAGTTCTAAACCATTATTCAATAGGCTTGTTGACTGATAGATATGTAGGGAAATTTCTGTTTGATTGTTAAGTAGAGTGGATGGAACTATGACATTTTTTTCATGAGACTATCACAATTTTGCTGCTACTTTTTAAAATTTTTTTTTTTTTTGGTAATAATGGAGATGTTTGATAGGGTTTTGGTTACTGTATAATGTGGCAAGCCATCATTCATTTTGAGGATCTTCAATTGTTTTTCTAGCTTATATCTTTCAAAGCATCTTGCACTCATCAATATGTATTATGATAACATTAAGATGTAGAATTTTGCAAGACTTGAGCTAAGCATTAGGAAAATTACTGGTCATATAAAACCTGGAGTTTATTTGAAACACCGATCGACGATTGTATATTGGCCATGATATTCTCCAGTGAGCCAATAAAATTGTATATTGGCCATGATATTCTCCAGTGAGCCAATAAAAGTATGTTTCTGTCGTGAATGTGACCAAAGTTTGTAATGCGAAGAAAATTGTGAGTTGAAAAGACAATGTCTATTGATTTAATGATAGAGTTAAAAAATAAACTCATGCTAGCTTGAGTTCAAATGGACAACCGTTTTTATTAAGAACAACAATATGGAGATGATAGGGAATATTTTTTAGAGAGATTTTTTTGGAGTTTCTTATTCGTTTGTAAAACTTATACGAAGTATATATGCTAGAGAAAGATAGGGCATGTTTGGATTGCTTACGAAAAAATATTTTTTCATTTTAAATACATTTTGTAAAATTTGTTTATGTTTGGTTATATTTTTTTAGAAGTGTTTTCATATACAAGTTTGTTTAGTTTATTATGTACTCAGTGTGTTTTTATTAACATCAAATTACTATAAATGACGACTATTAAACATTATGAACTAATCATTTCAAACTTGTATAAATACTTTTGGCCTTTTTTTTTTTTTTTTTTTTTTTTTAATTTTTTGTTTGTTGTGATTAAATTGGTCATTAGAATTAGCCGTTAGAGTTAGTCGTTGGAGATGATCAATGCAGTTGGTTGACCAAGTTGGTCAATGGACTTGGTTATTGGAGGTGATTGTTAGCTGAGGGCAAGTGAGGTAGAGGATTAGTTAGTGTGTTTCGATAATTTTATATATTATAGATATTAGATAGTGATTAATCATTAAACACTAAAAATCTTTTTTCTAAAAGTTGATTTCAAGTCTATCTCTCAAAACCAACTTATTTCATAAAGCCTTGGCCAAATCCTTTCCATTATGAAGGGATGCTTTTCATTCTCTCGTTTGATGGTGGCTCAACCCTCATACCAAGCAAGCTAGCTGATAGGCTTGTAGTATGCATCTTTTAAGTGCAAGTATACATTGTCGTCAAGTAATATAAAATGAAGTATTTCGAGTATCAAACTCAAGAAAATAGTTCACAAAATTTTTCAAATCGGTTTAAATGCAAAGCCAACTCCGATTAATTCCAGTAATAAATGAGCAATCAAATCAGATATAGAAATTAAACTCTGACAAACCTCGTGATTTCAACAATTTGTCGACAAAAACCAGTTGCTAGCTCAATTGGGGCACAATCTTAAATATGTTGTTGGTGCAATTGTAGGTGTATTTTAGCTATCTCTGAGCCCTCTTCTTTTGTTCTTGACTCAGCTTCTAGGTTATTTTGTGGTTGCATCTTTGGCTTAATTTAATCTAAAATATATGAATTATAAAATAACCTCAAATCACATCAGAACTACAAAAAATGACTCAATTATCGACAAATCATGTATATTTCACAAAATGCATTTTTTTCCTTCCCCTTAATTTGTCAGCATTTCCTTTCATAACAAGCACATTTGAGCCTCTGGTGTGGTTTTACCTTTTCTCATATGCTTTAATTTACTTGTAAAAATAGGGCATTTTCTCCCAATATGTGTTGATTGCTTACACATCTTTTTTAGGGCCTAGTTTTTTTTTTTTTTTTTTTTTTTTTTTTTTTTTTTTTTTTTTTTTTTTTTTTTTTTTTTTTTTTAATGCACTTACCCCTATTATATGGTATAAAGTGACCTAGATTAATTTAAATAGGATCTCTATATTGTCATGAATCTTATCAAAACTTCTCCTATACCTTATTTGTTGGTTTGATCTCCATTTCCCAAGTTACACAAAGCTTAGACTTTATGAAGAAACCTACCTCCTTTAATGATAGTTCAAATAAACCTACGTGTCTACTTTCTTGTATTGACTAAACTTAGACTTCTCTAACTCCAAACTTCTCTCGACTTTAAAGGTTATAGATTCAATTTTCTTTTAAAATCACGAGTCAAACATCCCCATACTAGGAGTAACAGAAAGAAAGATCGAATACCCTGTTGGCTTTTTGACCCTTAATCTCAAATTAATTAATTTTAATTAATGATTTAATTAATGTTTTGATGATAACAAACCTGATTTTGTTTACTAATAATTTTATTATTTTGAATAGCCCACAGCGTAGAGCTCGAAACAACGATTCTGATGCCTCTTGAATCACCAAAATCGGAGTTCAAACGAAGAAGTTATCGTCGAAATAAAGTTAACGAAAAAATACAGAGGTGGTGATGTGGCCAAAATTAATCATCAAATTAGATTAATTAAGGAGTGTCACTTGGAGCCATAGAGGAAGTGACACAAGGGATAATTGGTGGATTTTAATAAAACTAAAAGATATTGATTTTGAAAATAATAAAAAAAATGATTTAAAAAAGAAATGAATTTAATATTATATATATGTATGTGTCTAACGGCTAGTTGTTTTTAAAGTAAATGAATTTAATATTATATATGTTTGTGTCTAACGGCTAGTTGATTTTAAAATTAAAAAGAAAATTACTTTTTTACTTTTAATCTCAACCACTCAATTTGCTTTTTACACAATCCAATGGATCAAAATCAAATTCAATTTTTAGCTCACTTTCCTCTCTTTTTAAACTTCATCTGCCCAAAATTGTTTTAATTTTTTTACACTTTTCAATTCTCAAAATTAGTAAAAAGGCCACCATTGTTGCTCTCTCTCCAAGCTTCCAATTTTTGTTCTTTTCATCTTATTCTTGAGAGAATTTTCTATTGTATTGTGAGAATCAAAGTGTGTGAGCTCAAATTTGTATACCCACTCTTTTAGAGAGTTTTATTGAGTGATTTAAAGTTTTCAACAACATTGTAATGGTTTGATCCTAACCCGTGGAAAGGATCGGGTTTGCTCTTGAACCCGAAAAAGGAGCAAGGTAACGGTTCGGCTCTGATCCGTGGAAAGAGTCAAAAGGAGATTTTTAATCGAAATCCCAAGAGGCGCTTGGGAAAGTGGATGTAGGTCGAGTTTGACCGAACCACTATAAAAATTACGGTGTCTTCTTCTCTAACTCTTTCCTAATTATTTTTGCATTTAATTTTAATTGCATGTTTTTGTTGGTTGATATTGATTGAATTTATTGTTACATACTTTTTATCAATCTTGTTATTTGGCATCATTTAGGGTTTTTATTAATTTATTTTAAAAAGTATTTAATTAGTTTAAATTGAGCATATTTCTTAAAAAGTTTAATTAAACCCTATTCACCCCCCTCTAGGGTTGCCATACCGGTCCAACAATTGGTATCAGAGCAAGGGTGCTCATCTTGAAATTTAATTTTCTTGACAAACTTTATTGTTAGAGCATTATGGCAAACCTAGTTGCAAATGGAATTGTTGAAGGCCAATCTACTTCTAGACCTCCTTTCTTTGATGGTTCAAATTATGCATATTGGAAAACTAGAATGACAATTTATTTTCAATCTATTGACTATAATTTGTGGTTAATTGTTGCTAAAGGTCCATATGTTCCTATGAAAAAGGTTGATAATGTTGATAAGCCTAAGTTAGAAGAAGAGTATGATGAAAATGAAATGAAAAAGTGTTCTTTCAATGCTAAGGCTATAAATTGTTTGTATTGTGCTTTGAGCAAAGATGAATTTAATAGAATATCTATGTGTTCTTCCGCTCAAGAAATTTGGAATACTCTTGAAATTACTCATGAAGGAACAAATCAAGTTAAAGAGTCCAAAATTAGCATGCTTGTTCATAATTATGAATTGTTTAAGATGGATGCTAATGAGTCTATAACCGATATGTTTACTAGATTTACTAACATTATAAATGCTTTGAAGGGACTTGGTAAAGTCTATACAACATCCGAAAATGTTAGGAAAATTCTTAGGTCTCTACCTAAGACTTGGGAAGCAAAGGTAACGGCAATCCAAGAAGCAAAGGATCTCACCAAACTTCCATTGGAGGAACTCATTGGTTCACTCATGACCCATGAGATCACTATGAAGGAGCACTTGGAGGATGAGTCCAAAAAGAAGAAGAGCATTGCATTAAAGACCATCTCCTTGGAAGTTGACTCCGAAGATGAGGATGCCCTTGATGAAGATGACATTGCATATTTTCACGTAAGTACAAAAATTTTATTAAGAGAAAGAAGCAATTCAAGAAACACCTATCAACCCAAAGAGAGACAAAAGGTGAGAAGAGTAAAAAAGATGAGGTGATTTGTTATGAATGCAAAAAGCCGGGTCATATAAGAACGGATTGTCCTCTCCTCAAATCTTCTAAGAAATCCAAGAAGAAGGCAATGAAGGCTACTTGGGATGATAGTAGTGAAAGTGAAAGTGGAAGTGATGTTGAAGAAGTGGCACGCATTTGTCTCATGGCTCATAGTGACAAGGATGATGAACTTGATGATGAGGTAACTCTAGAACCCCTTCTTATGATGAATTGTTTGAAGCTTTTGAAAGTATGCAAAATGACTTAGAAAAACTTAGTTCAAAATATATTGTGCTTAAGAAGAAAAACAATGTCTTGACTAGTGAAAATAAGTCTTTACTTGATGAAATTGCTTGCTTTAAAGAGAATGAGCATGTTGTAGAAATTGATGGAATGAATGTCTCTTGTGATAAGCATGTTGGTGTTTGTGATGAGAAAAATGCATTACTTGATAAAGTTAGATTTCTTGAGCATGATAGTTGTGAAAAGGATAATTTGATTAAATTTCTTAAGGAAAAAGAATTAAATGCTTTACAAGAACTTGATAAAGCTAAAGAGTCCATTAAAAAGTTGACAATAGGTGCTCAAAGGTTGGACAAAATAATTGAAGTAGGCAAGCCTTATGGTGATAAAAGAGGTTTAGGATATATTGATGAATTCTCTACTCCAAGTTCTAAAACTATATTTGTTAAAGCATCTTCTATTGTGCCTAATATGCCTAATGTTGTGTCTAATAATGCTAAATCTAGTTTTGTGCCTATATGTCATAATTGTGGTGTTGAAGGTCATATTAGACCCAAGTGCTTTAAGTTGAAGTATGCTCACAGTACTTATTCAAGAAGAAATTTTTCTCAAAGAGCAAAGTTTTACAATGCTCCAAGAAAGAATTTTTCAAGAAAAGTAAAGGGCATAAATTTGTTGTGAAAGATAGATCATTGAATGATATTGTTTGTTTTTCTTGTGGCAAGTATGGACATAAAGCTTACTCTTGTTACTTGTCTAGATCCAATGCTTTTAATGCTAATGCAAAAATGAAATGGATCCCTAAGTTTGTAAATGCTAACACTCTAGGACCCAAACAAGTATGGGTACCAAAGAATCAAACTTGAAATTTTGTTTGTAGGTTTGTTTGAAAGCCTCCAAGAAAAATAGATGGTATTTGGATAGTGGTTGCTCAAGGCATATGACCGGAGACCGATCAAAATTCATTTCTTTCTCTAAAAAGGATGGAGGCATGGTAACCTTCGGTGACAACAAGAAAGGTAAAATAATTGGTAAGGGTAATATAGGTAATGAGTCTTCTATTTTGATTGAAAATGTGCTTTTAGTTGATGGTTTAAAGCATGATTTACTTAGTATTAGTCAATTGTGTGATAAAGGATTTAGAATAGTTTTTGATAAAAAGAATTGCATCATTGAAAATGTTAGTGATAGAAAAGTCGTGTTTGTTGGAAATAGAGATGAAAATGTTTACACTATTGATTTGAATGATTGCCCTATTAGTGATAAATGTCTTTCGGCTTTGCATGATGATTCTTGGTTATGGCATAGAAGACTAGGACATGCTAGCATGCACTTAATTTCAAATATTTCCAAGAATTCTTTAGTTAGAGGTCTTCCCAAATTTAAATTTGAAAAAGATAAAGTTTGTGATGCTTGTCAAATGGGTAAGCAAACTAAGTCCTCTTTCAAATCTAAAAATGTGATCTCTACTACTAGACCCCTACAACTATTACACATGGACTTATTTGGCCCTTCTAGAATTGCTAGCTTTGGAGGGAACTATTATGCATTTGTGATAGTTGATGATTTTTCAAGATTTACTTGGGTTTTGATGATAAAACATAAGGATGAAGCCTTGAAAAGTTTTATTAGTTTTGCAAAAAGAGTTCAAAATGAAAAAGGATTTTTTATTTCTAAAATTAGGAGTGATCATGGAGGAGAATTTGATAATGATGCTTTTAAAGATTTTTGTGAAGAAAATGGTTTTTCTCATAATTTTTCCTCTCCAAGAACTCCTCAACAAAATGGTGTAGTTGAAAGAAAAAATCGTACTTTGCAAGAATTTGCTAGGTCAATGTTGCATGAGTATGGTTTACCTAAATATTTTTGGGCGGAAGCCGTTAACACCACATGCTATGTCTTAAATAGAGTTTTAATTAGACCATCTTTAGATAAAACCCCTTATGAGCTTTGGCATGGAAAAATTTCAAACATTGGGTATTTCAAAGTTTTTGGTTGCAAATGTTTTATTTTGAACAACAAAGAAAAACTTGGAAAATTTGACTCTAAGACGGATGTTGGGATTTTTCTTGGATATTCCTCTTCTAGTAAAGCTTATAGAGTTTTCAATAAGAAAACTTTAGTTATTGAGGAATCTATGCATGTTGTGTTTGATGAATCTTGTAATATTGTTTCTAATGAATCTATTTGTAGTGATGATTTAGAAAAAGATTTTGGAGATTTACTTCTTAGTGACAAAGGTAAAGAAATTGTCTCAAGTATGCAAGAAGTGAGCATCAATGAAAAGAAGGAAGATGATTCTTCATCCATGCCTAAAGAGTGGAGATATGCTCCATCCCATCCCAAGGATTTGATTCTTGGTGATCCCGAACAAGGTGTGAAAACTCGTTCTTCTCTTAATTTATTTAGTAATCTTGCATTTGTTTCTCAAGTTGAACCTAAAAGTTTTAAAGATGCCGAATGTGATGAGTTTTGGATTTTAGCTATGCAAGAAGAATTAAATCAATTTGAAAGGAACAAAGTTTGGGAATTAGTCCTTAGGCCTTCTAATGTTTCTATAATTGGAACTAAATGGGTATTTAGAAATAAGATGGATGAACATGAAAATATCATTAGAAATAAAGCTAGACTTGTAGCTCAAGGTTATTGTCAAGAAGAAGGTATAGATTATGAAGAAACTTTTGCACCGGTTGCTAGATTAGAAGCTATTAGAATGTTGCTTGCTTTTGCCTCTTATAAGAATTTCATTTTGTATCAAATGGATGTGAAAAGTGCATTTTTGAATGGTTATATTATGGAGGAAGTTTATGTAGAACAACCTCCAGGCTTTGAAAATTTTGATTTGCCTAATCATGTCTATAAGTTGAAAAAGGCTCTTTATGGTTTAAAACAAGCTCCAAGAGCTTGGTATGATAGACTTAGTAATTTTCTACATGAGAATGGCTTTAAAATGGAAAAATTGATACTACTCTCTTTATTAAGGTGAAAGAAAATGATATGCTTATAGTGCAAATATATGTGGATGATATTATTTTTGGTTCTACTAATCCATCCTTGTGTGAAGAATTTTCTAAGTGTATGCATAATGCATTTGAGATGAGTATGATGGGAGAACTTAGTTTCTTCCTTGGACTCCAAATCAAACAACTCAAGGATGGCATCTTCATAAGTCAAGAAAAATACACAAGGGATTTACTCAAGAGGTTCAAATTCAATGAAGGTAAAATTACAAAAACTCCTATGAGTACTACCACTAAGCTTGACAAAGATGAAAAAGGTAAATGTGTGGACATAAAGACTTATCGAGGTATGATCGGATCTCTACTTTATTTGACCGCTAGTAGACCCGATATCATGTTTAGTGTATGTCTTTGTGCTAGATTTCAATCTTGTCCTAAGGAATCACATTTGCATGCCGTTAAAAGAATATTTAAATATTTGCTTGGAACTATTGATCTAGGTTTGTGGTATCCTAAAAATGTTGAATTTAATTTGGTAGGATATTCCGATGCGGATTTTGCCGGTAGTTTACTTGACCGTAAGAGTACTAGCGGGACTTGCCAATTTCTTGGTAGTTCCTTAGTATCTTGGTTTAGTAAAAAGCAAAATTCGGTTGCCTTATCCACTACCGAAGCGGAATATATTGCGGTTGCTAGTTGTTGTGCACAAATTCTTTGGATGAAACAAACTCTTTGTGATTTTGGATTAAAATTTGATAATGTGCCCATATTTTGTGATAACACTAGTGCTATTAATTTGACTAAAAATCCTATACATCATTCTAGGACTAAGCATATTGATATTAGGCATCATTTTATTAGAGAGCATGTGCAAAATGGTCATATTATTCTTGAATTTGTGAGCTCTAATAATCAATTAGCGGATATTTTTACCAAGCCTTTGAATGAAGAAAGTTTTTGCAAAAATAGGCTTGAGCTTAGTATTATTCGTTGTGATGCATCTTGATTCTCTATCTTACTTGATATTGTTAGGGAATGCATATTGATAGGGGGAGAATTGGAATCTTTGTATGTGTTCATGTTTTTAGGGGGAGCACTCATATTTTTTTTCTTAATTGCTCTTTTTGATGATTCCAAAGGGGGAGAAGTATAAGAAAAATGTGTGTTACTGATTATTTTGCATGATTTTGTCTTTTGAATTAATTTTAGAGGGAGATTTAATTAAGGGGGAGAAGTTAATTCGTTTGAATGAATTTCAAGCATGAACTTTGTAGTGATTTATGTTCTTGATATTGGAATTATATCTTAATCATCATGTGTTGCTATGGTTATGTGCATTTCATGCTATTTTTCTTCAATGGTTTGTCATCATAAAAAATGGGGAGATTGTTGGCTTTTTGGCCCTTAATCTCAAATTAATTAATTTTAATTAATGATTTAATTAATGTTTTGATGATAACAAACCTGATTTTGTTTACTAACAATTTTATTATTTTGAATAGCCCATAGCGTAGAGCTCGAAACAACGATTCTGATGCCTCTTGAATCACCAAAATCGGAGTTAAACGAAGAAGTTATCGTCGAAATAAAGTTAACGAAAAAATACAGAGGTGGTGATGTGGCCAAAATTAATCATCAAATTAGATTAATTAAGGAGTGTCACTTGGAGGCATAGAGGAAGTGACACAAGGGATAATTGGTGGATTTTAATAAAACTAAAAGATATTGATTTTGAAAATAATAAAAAAAATGATTTAAAAAAGAAATGAATTTAATATTATATATATGTATGTGTCTAACGGCTAGTTGTTTTTAAAGTAAATGAATTTAATATTATATATGTTTGTGTCTAACGGCTAGTTGATTTTAAAATTAAAAAGAAAATTACTTTTTTACTTTTAATCTCAACCACTCAATTTGCTTTTTACACAATCCAATGGATCAAAATCAAATTCAATTTTTAGCTCACTTTCCTCTCTTTTTAAACTTCATCTGCCCAAAATTGTTTTAATTTTTTTTACACTTTTCAATTCTCAAAATTAGTAAAAAGGCCACCATTGTTGCTCTCTCTCCAAGCTTCCAATTTTTGTTCTTTTCATCTTATTCTTGAGAGAATTTTCTATTGTATTGTGAGAATCAAAGTGTGTGAGCTCAAATTTGTATACCCACTCTTTTAGAGAGTTTTATTGAGTGATTTAAAGTTTTCAACAACATTGTAATGGTTTGATCCTAACCCGTGGAAAGGATCGGGTTTGCTCTTGAACCCGAAAAAGGAGCAAGGTAACGGTTCGGCTCTGATCCGTGGAAAGAGTCAAAAGGAGATTTTTAATCGAAATCCCAAGAGGCGCTTGGGAAAGTGGATGTAGGTCGAGTTTGACCGAACCACTATAAAAATTACGGTGTCTTCTTCTCTAACTCTTTCCTAATTATTTTTGCATTTAATTTTAATTGCATGTTTTTGTTGGTTGATATTGATTGAATTTATTGTTACATACTTTTTATCAATCTTGTTATTTGGCATCATTTAGGGTTTTTATTAATTTATTTTAAAAAGTATTTAATTAGTTTAAATTGAGCATATTTCTTAAAAAGTTTAATTAAACCCTATTCACCCCCCTCTAGGGTTGCCATACCGGTCCAACATACCTACTGGGCCACTAATCTAGTGCAAATATGTTACATTAAAATTGAAATAGGTACAAAATTCATATCTACATGAGGGTGTAGAACAATTGGAAGGCTTCCAAACCATAGTCAATGAGTGATAAGATGATGAATGTGAGAATAAGAGTATGTGGACAATTACTTTCCAATTTTGATCGAAGAACTTTAAATTTTTTTTTATTAAACTTGAGTTTTACTTCCAATAGAGCAAAATATACATATATATATATCCAATAAAACCTAGAAGAGTCATCCATATCAAAGTTTAATTTATATAAAGGTCACTAGACTAAATATATACAACATTTCCAATTGTCTAATAAATTCTTCAATATTTCATGAAAATATATAGCTTTTTGAAGACCTTTGCATTTGAATGATATCATCCTCAATTGAAAAAAAAAAAAAAAAAAACCTATGACATAAATTGAAATTGGTTCATTATAAAAGTGAATCCATAAGCCTAAGATCATAGAAAATATGAAAAGATTTGGTAACAATTCAATTTTAAAAGAGGTCTGACCCACTTTTTTTTTCTTTGTTCTCAAAATCATCTGAATGACTACTATCACAAAAATTTATTAAGCGAGGCTATTACAATTTACATACTATAGTAATTAGTTATTGGTTATACATTCGAGATGCTTTTATCGTTTTTTTTTCTTGTATATATTTAACGATGAAGAACGTTGTGGTGACTTGATGTTCGAATAATTTCTCCATTAGCGTAAGTCAATATTAATATAACATTTTCAATACTCACTTTAATATCTCACAAATATGGATGTTAAGTAGTTGAAGCACTAACAGTGGTATTAATTTCTTTATAAAAAGTAGAGGGAAGAATTTGGTGTCCACTGAAATATTATCACATAGTGGTTTGCTTTGGATGCTTGGAGTGTGATTGTGTGTGATGGAATACCACCGCCGTCTATGTTTGACAATAAAGAAATTAAATATTTTTGCAAAAATACTTTAAAATTCATTATCTATTATCTTTAAACAAAATAAATAAACCAAAGGAAAAACTATATATTTCAAAATATTATTTTAAATTTCAACTTTTAGTTTCCATTTAGTGTATAAGTTTTAAAATGTTACAATTTTACCATTAAGATCTGAGTTTGGTTTCAATTTAGTCCCTCGATTTCAAGATTTACACTTACCTTTGATTTTTCAATAAATACTCACTTTTTGTTATTAGTGTTAATGTCTATTAATTAATTTAAAAAGAATTAAAAGGATTATAATTAATTAAGTTTCACTATTATTCATCGATCTTAAAATTAAAATTAAAAGTTTATTTTATATTGTAATTGTTTTAAATGGAAAAATTGATAAAAATATTTTCAAATGTAGTAAAATGTCATTGTATGTTAGTGATAGACACTGATAGACTACTATCATCTATCACTGTCTGTTAGTAATAGACATCAATAGACAGTGACATTTTGCTTTATTTGAAAAGAACCCTTTCTTAGGATAATTGTTTTAAATTAATTTATTGATGTTAACGTCAAAAACTGAAAGTGAGTATTTAGTGAAAAAAAATAAAAGTTAAAAGTGCAAGGGTGTGTTTGGAATACATTTTCAAGTGCTTAATTTAAAAAATAAGTCATTTTGGAAAAAAAATTAGAGTGTTTCGTAACCACTCAAAATAGCTTTTAGAGTGTATTTTAAACAATTTTTTTTTTTATCAAAAGAGTTTAAATAAAAATGAATTTTTTGAAAAACACTTTTTTCTCAAGTCAATTCAAACAAGCCATAAATCTTTAAATTTAGGGACTAAATTGAAACAAAATACAATTCTTTCAAGGATAAAATGGTAACATTTTAAAATTTAGAGACTAAATTTAAGTTAAACTTACAAAATTTAAGGATTAAAAGTATAAAAACATGGGATCAAATAAATACTATATTAAGTAAATTTCAACAGGGAAAAAGAACCATTTTACATCTTTAGCTAGAATTTTATATGAAAAATTACATGATTAAGAATATTCATGTTGTTAAATTAAAGAAGCATGAATTCTTAAAACAAAAAAATAAATGGAAAGAGGTTATATGAAATATGATTTTATTTTTATTTTTATTTTTGTTTTTTTTTAACTTCTAAAGGTAATACCTATCTTGACTAGTTGATCTATTTTTTGAAATCCTCACATTTAAGGATAAACGTAATGCCTGATTAGTTGATTTTTTTTTTTAAAAAAAACTAGAAACAACGGATATTAAGGGTTTTTAAAACTAGAATTAATTAGAGAAAAAAAAGTATTTTTTACAAAAGTCATTTTTATTAATTTTTTTTATAATAATTGTTTAAAATAAAATTTAAAAGTTTTTTCAAAAGTTATGTTGCGTGATTGCGAAACACTTCAATTTTTTTTTTTTTTTGAAATGACTTATTTGCAAAATTAAATACTGGCCGAGATATGAAGCCAAACACACCTATTAAACTCATTTAAACGTTTTAACAGGTAGTCAATCTTCAAGCTACTTTCTAATGACACAATTTCATAAATAAATCTTTAGTCAATATTTAACCATCTATCTTGAGTTTAACAACATCTGGGGAAGACATCAAATTTAAATGGAATTTCTAACCTTCTTAATTGAAGATATATGTTTTAAGTTTTTAACTTTTAATAATTAGTTTTTTTCTTAATTTTTTTAATAATTAATTGACTCATGTTTAAATTAAAATATATTATTTATTGATAATATATTTTTATATTTATATATATATATATATATATATATATATATATATATGAGTTGTTTCTAAAAATAGAAAAATGAGCAAAACTATTTACAAATATAGAAAATTTTTATTATCTATCAGCATACACAGCGATAAAAGTCTATCGCTCAAGCGATAACATTTTATCTTGGTCTATATTGATAGACAATGAAATTTTTTCTATATTTGTAAATAGTTTGATTTTTTTTATAGTAATTTTCTATATATATATATATATTTCGAACGAATTAGTCACAAGATATTTTGGAAAAAAAAAATAGATATCACTTTGTCAGATCATATCCAATCTTTCATTTATAAAAAGAAATATCGATTGACATCTCTGTTGCTGGCTAAAATAATAGTAGGAAGATATTAGTTTTGTTGAAGTGGAAGTTATCTTGTGGAAATTAATGTAATTAATAATGTAATATTAAGTGGATGACACATACACAAAATCAAAAAGTGGAGACTTGAGAGTTTTGTTTTCTATAACTTCCACTCTCAATTTGGTTGTTTTTTGCTTAATAAACTTAATTTTTATTATCAATGGTAATCTTCAATTTTAAAACACCTAACTTGGAATGAGTTTGATGTGATTTTTTTAAAAGTATTTTTAACTCATTCAAAGTACTTTCTGAATTATATATTAATTATAATATATTTGGTCACACTATATAAAAAAAAAAGATTTTAAAAAATATTCTCAAAATAAAGTTGAGGTAGAACTTTTAGAATAATTGTTTAATATATTACCTAATTGAGTCGTGATGTATTAAGTCAAGGGTATAACTTTAAGTCACTATCTTAGTGCCTGTTTTGTTAAAATCACTTTTGTCACACTCAAAATTACTCTAAAACATTCTTTTAATTATTTAAAATTAATTTAATATTTATGTAATGTTCATTTCATCAAAATTGGTTTTGAATCATTAAAAATATACTTCTTAGTGATTTTTTAAAATGATAAAGTGATTTTTAACTATGTTTCATAATGATTATTTAATTTTTTTTTTAAGATATAAGAGTGGGAGAGATTCAAACATATGTTCTTGTTGTAAATGATATATGTCTTGACTAGTTGAGTTATAATTAGGATAAGAAGTCATATCTTAAACTCATTATTAATATTTAAGAATGTTTATTATATAGAAGGAAACTTTTAAATATTTAACCTTTAATAAAGATGAATAATACTTTAACTATTGAGCTATTTGTCACATGTTGGCTATTACTAGTGTTTTTAATTAAGACTAAAAAAAATTAAATTAAATGTTACATCACACTTTCTTGTGAAAAAAGTTGTATATATTTTCCTATTATGATAATGTTTCACCCATTTTGATGTTATTTATTTATTTTTACATTTTTTATCCATAAAAATTATTCATTATAAAATTTGTCTCTTTGTTCTTCTTGTTCTTGATAAGAATTAGGTCTTTATTTTTCTTAGAAATGTTATGATTATATATGTTCCCAAGTTTCCATTAGTGCACTAATTTTAATTTCAAGTCTATCAAGTTGAGCACAACCAAGTTATCTTGTATAAGAATCTCAAATTTGGGCACTTCTTCTTGAAGTGAGATTATTGGTTGTACTCCAATCTAATGGAAAAATGACACCGTTATAAATATTTTGAACTTCTATATGAATCCGTTTAGATTGACTTTTTAAGTGTTTATAAACATTTTTCTTCACTTATAAATACTTATTTAAACACTTAGAAAGTCAATCGAAACAAACCCTATATTTTTTCAAATTAATTTTAATAGCTCTCTAAAGAGATATTTTTAATAATATTTAATAAATTTGGTTAGTTGAGTTTTGTAATGACCAATAACTCCTTTGTCTTTCGGCAAATCTAAACTCTCAAGACCAAAAGTTATTGCATCAATCAACCATTATGGGTTGACCTAGTGGTAGTGGGAAACGGGTAAATTGACATCCCGCCGGTTGTAGGGTCAGATTTCAATTTTTAAAACCCAAGATATTATTATCTAGGTAACTTTAGAACCAACCTCACATGAGTTTTCTAATACTCTCTATACATGTGAAATTTTTATACCTACATGAAGATGAATAGTAAAAATCTAGCCCGATTAATTAATAAATTAATATTAGTTTATTATTATTATTATTATTATTATTAACTTTAATTAATTATTAATATAATGATTACATAATTAAATAATATATTATATATTAAATAATTCTAAATTTAATTTATGACTATATTAATTATTTTGTTACATTTAATTAAGTAGTTTTTTAATTTTGTTTTCAATATACAAAATTAGTAAATCAAACCCATATATTTAACTTTTGAAGATTTATTATATATTCTATCTATTCAAATACATACATTAATTATTTCAAATAATTAATATTCATGTCCATAAAACAATATTTATGATCCAAACAGGCCTAAGAGATTATTCTGATCTTAAACGGTTGTTTTACAGCTCATGTCTCGAGCATATATAACTTCTTTTGCCATTATACACACGTTGTTTTTAGCAATTTGTGGCAGCCAGTGAGTCACAATGTAAGGAGATCAGTACTGGCACCACTGAACGAAGGTAAAATAATTTATTTTATTCTTTAGTGTAGGATATGATCATAGTGTGTCTAGAGAAAAGTTAACTAAAAGCACTATATTTATTTAAAAAAAAAAAACTTAAATGAATTATTAATCTGACATTTGTTATAAACTATATTTTAATGTTGCAAGTACCATTGTCGTTACCTCTGATAATGTCTCATACTTTCATACGTCATATCTAATATTTTTTTACTTTTATTTAGTTTTGATTAAATTATTACTAAATTCAAGTTTTTTTTTATCGTATTTATTTAGTTCAACAATTTGTGGAGCGGTAGATAATACATATGTTTCTAATTTTGAGGGATGGTTTTTTTTTTTTTTTTGAAAATATAGATAACTAAAATCTTAGAGGTCTGAAATTATAAATGTCTGTCATCTTGAGATTATTATGTTTATTATGTAAGAATATTTTTACAGATATCTAGGAATATTTTGATGACTGTGTTTGTTTCGTAGGATTTCTACTCTGGAATGTCTTAAATTAACATAAAGTTCTAAGACTGCCTTTATGACTATTTATTAATTTATAATTAATTTGATATAATTTGAACTTATATAACATATTTGTTTTTATCAATTTAAATTTCTTTTTAAATTAATACAATTTATATTATTTTCATATGTTATTTTTCTCAACAAAATAATATATCATAATTTAAAATTTTTTATAAAATAAATATTAATTTAAATTTAAAATTGAATATCTTGCTAAAAATAATAAAAATTACGACATAACAAAATAAATGATATATATAGTTGACAGTATTTATTTTAATTACATAATACAAATGCAAATGAAGATTAATATATATATATATATATATATATATAATAAAATAAAAGGAAGAACAAAAATGTAAAATGGGGATGCCCACAACTCGAGAATTTGAAAAATCTATGTTTCAGGAGCGCATCCAAAACTCTCCAGATGCCCTTCGTCCGAGCATCGCCTAGGATGTCCAGGAATCTCTCGATGTCAGAGCATCTTACAATACTGCAAAACAGACACGATAATCCAGATGCACACTCTATGGAAATCTAGAATACCCGCGAAACAAATGGCCCCTGAGAATAATGTTTGAGTTGACAATTAATTTTTTAAAACCATTTTCAAAACTTCTCCATCAATTGAAAACATTTGAAGGTACTTTGGCGACATTTTTTTAGCACAATTGGGAGTAGGAGATTCGAATCACAAACCTCGTAATCATTAGCATATTCATATGTTAATTGAGTTATGTTCGCTTTGGCTTGGTCACATTTACTTTCCCGTAAGAAGAATGGGAATAAAAACATTGTATGACCCACCTCATTGCAATTGAAGGTGTTTAACTACATATGCGAAGAGAATGAAAGTGGTTTCCACAAGATTTGATTACAACCAATCTCGTAATGAGATTACATCCCTGATTATCGTTATTTGATTATGTAGGCGCACGCCATATTAACAACAATAACCCTTTCTCTCTCACCAAAAGTCATCTTACCACGTCAACATTTAGTCAATTTTATGATTAAGTTTAATGGTTTTATTAGTAGAGAGACTTTTTGAACTTATTCTTGAAAACTCGGGACTAAAATGACCAATTTAAAATATAATGGACCAAATGCATCTATTCTTAAAAAATGAAGGACCAAAAATGTATGTTTCCTTGTTATTATAATGATTATATATCTTAATTTTTCATAATAACCAGCATGATTATATGTCAAGGTATATGTTATAACTCCTCTTCTCTTTTGATTCTATTTTTTTTTTACTACACGCATTTTATGTTTTATTTTATATATATATATATATATATTTTTTATATGTAGCTAAAGAAAAACCATGGAAAGATGAAAGAGATCCGTAGGAAAAAGAAAAGATGAAAAAATGAATTTAAAGAAAGAAAAAACAAATTAATGAGTAAGAATCTACGATCTAGAGTAAATGCATGTAAATTAAATAAATAAATAAATAAATAAAAACAACTCACATCATAATAGAAAAAAAAAATGTAACAAAGACAAAGTGTTATAAATATTTAAATTAGATATAGATATATATATAGATTATATATCCTCAAATATTATTTCTAAATATCTTTCCAATTATCTTCTTTATATATTTACGTTTTCCATATCTTGTAAACTCTATAAATAGTGGTCACAACCTTTGAGATATACAATTAAATAAAGAATACATTCATTCTCTACTTTCTCTTCTCCCTACTTTGTTCTTTATCCTCTTGTTTCACAACACATTATCAATATCACATTATCAATATGAATCTCTACCCTTTGGAGATTTGAGTCGATTAATTGGAACACCATGAATGCTAAAGGTATTTAAAACTAAAGTTTAAAGAAGGTGAGTACTCTATTTTAATATCATATATAAGTGTGTGTGATTTATGTATTTGCAAATTCATTGTTATGGTATATTTAGCATTGGTTATAGATTTGATTTGATTAAATTGTATTGAGTTTGCGATTTGATTAACACATGAAAATCATTGAATTGCAAATTTGCAATCAAATTTAGTTTGAAGTTAATGAAAAAGCAATCTTTTGATGTCAAATTGTGTCATTATGAACGACATTCATTGTTAAAATTTTGGGTGCATGCATATCAACCTAACATATTTATGTTAGATAGGTATATATGGTCAACTTGGATTTTATTTGAAGTATATGCATATATTGGTGTTTGAGTAGCTAAAAGAGTTTTTGCCGGCCAACTTTTCAAAGCAATTGGTAAAATCTAGGGTTTTAGAAACCTGATTTTTGGAATGTCATAAATGGATAAATATATAATATCTTGAATTTAAACTATTGTAATTCAAATTGTCTTCAATTTCTTAAAAGCTACCAAATATGTTTAGTCAATTTTGCTATTTCATTTTATTTATGCATTTGATATATGTTTTAAATTATTTATACTTATATGTTTTAAATTGTTTTCATTATAACTCTTATATTTGAAAGATTTGATTGAGATATTTTCTTAATTAGTTTATATTTTCTATATCGTTGCATATAGTTGTTATATGTGGAAAATTAAATTAGAATATTTGTTTCCGGATTGCATAATTGTTGATAAGATTTGAATTTCTTTTAAATAAAGATAAGATTCTCTCCTATTAATATTATCTTTTATTTGTTAAGATTGTCTTCTGATAAGAGAATAAATATCCAAGATTATCTTTAATTTTATTTTGAAAGATTTAAAATATTAAAGATTATTTCTTAAAGTGGATTTGTTTTAATAATATAAATAATTCACTTAGATTCATTAATCTATTAATTAACTTTTAATTAAAAGATTAATGAATTAGAAATAAAAATGGACTATAAGGGAACTCTGTCCAAGTATTGTTCTGTCTAGGCTAAGGTATTTAAGTTCACCGAAATAAACACCTCTACATGGTAACTAACCTGGGAGTTGAATTAGTTAATTTTTGTTTTGATTTTTTTTAAAATTTTTGTAATCAATTGCTTAGATAAATAACATATTGTATATATATTTCTTTAGAAAAATTAATTTTTTTTTGTGATAGTTTTACCATGACAAACCTTACAAAATTAGAATTTGTAGCTCTTGATATCAATGAGCACAATTATCTGTCGTGGGTACTTGATCCTGAAATTGATTTGGATTCTATGAATCTTGGGGAGACAATTAAAGAGAAAAATACAACTTCTAATCAAGAAAAAGCAAAAGCTAGGATCTTTCTTCACCATCATCTTCATGAGGGATTAAAGATTAAATACCTTACGGTAAAAGATCCATATGTTCTATGGCAAAGTTTGAAAGAACGATACGATCATTAAAAAACAGTAATTCTTCCTAAATTTCGTTATGATTGGATGCACCTAAGGCTGCAAGATTTTAAATGAGTGAGTGATTACAATTTCGCACTATTTAAAATTAGTTCAAAATTTTCGTTATGCGGAGAAAAAATTGTTGATGAAGACATGTTAGAGAAGACATTTTCCACATTTCATGCCTCGAATATGCTCCTGCAGCAATATCGAGAAAGAGGTTTTAAAAAGTATTATGAACTTATATCATGTCTTATCGTGGCTAAACAAAATAATGGGCTGTTAATGAAAAACCATGAATCTCGACCAACTGGAGCAACATCATTCTTCCTCTACCACGGTCACGACTTTGACCTTGACCATCACTATTTGTGGTTTTCTTGAAATTTGAATGATTATTACCATAAAAATAATAATTATTTCTTTTTCTACCACGATCACGACCTTGACCATGATTATTAGAAATTACAGCATTCGCTTCAGAGAATGGTGTTGCTCCAATTGGTCGAGATTCATGGATTTTCATTAACAGCTCATTATTTTGTTCAGCTATGAGAAGACATGATATAAGTTCAGAATACTTTTTAAAACCTCTTTCTCGATATTGCTGCTGCAGGAGCAAATTCGAGGCATAAAAGGTAGAAAATGTCTTCTCTAACATGTCTTCATCAATAATTTTTTCTACACATAATGACAATTTTGAACTAATTTTAAATAGTGCGAAATTATAGTCACTCACTAATTTAAAATCTTGCAGCCTTAGGTGCATCTAATCATAACGAGCTTTAGGAAGAATTACTGTTTTTTTATGATCGTATCGTTCTTTCAAACTTTTCCATAGAACATATAGATCTTTTACCGTAAGGTATTCAATCTTTAATCCCTCATGAAGATGATGGGAAGAAAGATCATAGCCTTTTCTTTTTCTTAATTAGAAACTGTATTTCCCTATTTAATTGTCTCCCTAAGATTTATAGCATCTAAATGAATTTCAGCATCAAGTATTCATGACAAATAATTGTGCCCATTGATATCAAGAGCTACGAATTCTAATTTTGTAAGGTTTGTCATGGTAAAACTATCACAAAAATAATAATCAATTCTTAGAAAAATTAACCGATCATGCATTATAAAACAAAGTGAAGCATGCATATTACTTGCAATGAAATATATATACAATATGCTATTTATATAAGCAGTTGGTTACAAAAATTAAAAAAAAAATAAAAATAAAAATTAACTAATTCAACTCCCAAGTTAGTTACCAGGTAGAGGTGTTCCTTCGGTCAACTTAAATACCTCGGCCTAGACAAAACAATCCTTAGATAGAGTTCCCTCCCAAGTTGATAACATTTTTGCATACAATGTTGCTTACAATATTATTATATACTCAGATATATTGGAAAAATGTCGCGACATAGAAAGAATTGACTTATGTGGAAAGAAACAATCTAATAGAAATAAACTTATTTTTCAAATCGTGATAACTAGTAGTCCAAATATTAGAGAATGTCAAACATGTGGGATACAATTGAATATTTGTAAGAAAAATAAATAGAATGAGGTCACATTATATAACGCAAGACAAGTTTCACAATAATTCTCGCAAAGAAATGATACTGATTATAATGAGACATATTCTACTATAGTGGATACAATACCACGAGATATCTAATTTATCTAGTTGTGTATGAAAAACTTAACATACATTTTATGGATGTAGTCATATGAATCTCTTAAAAATTATATCCTTGAAGGGTTAAAGGTATCAAATTCATATAATTCAAATATTAAAGAATTATATGTATATCATAGAGATTCTTATAAAACATTTCTAAAGAAGGTAATATAATCATTTTATTTGTTGATACGAGGGTATAAAAATAACCTCTATTTGTCCATATGCTTTTATAAAGAAATCACAACATGAGATTTACTATATATTATTTATATATATGTTGATAATTTGAGCATAAACTCTTGAATAGATTTCAAAGGCAAATAAAGTTTCTTAAGAAATAAATTGAGACGATAAGTTTTGCCTTAGCTTGCAAATAAAACATAAAACAGATGGAATTGCATCAATTTATACATATAAGATCTTATATGGACTAGTTTCACCATTGAAACATTCCTATGATGATTCATTTACTTAGTGTAAAAAATTTATATCATAGAAAGATAATGAAGAACTTTAGGTCCCGAAGAACCATAATTTTGAGAAATAAGTGCACTTATATCTTTACTAGTTTATACGTTACCTGTCGTAGCATAATTATAATATTCCTCCAAAGAAAGATATTAGAGTAGAGTTATACGTATGTTATGTTTTTATTTGAGAATTAATTTACATGGATTTATTTTATTCTCATAAATCTAATTGTGATCTATTTGATCGTGAAGATGCAGGTTACTTATCCAACCCATAAGAACTAGATCTTAAACAGGTTACTTAGTATAGAGAGAAGAATTCTTATATTATGACAGCTTATGAAGCAGATCATAACAACTACTTTAAATCATGTTATAATCTTGATGATGTACAAGGGTAGCCAATAGTGTCCTTACATGAAGATGATAAAGCATAAAGTACTAACATCACTATTCAACGAATTTCTTCAAAAGACGACTTGGGAGTTAATTAAGTGATGTTTGTATGTGACAACCAAGAGTATTA
Organism: Lagenaria siceraria; assembly: GCA_002890555.2. Taxonomy (NCBI): domain Eukaryota; kingdom Viridiplantae; phylum Streptophyta; class Magnoliopsida; order Cucurbitales; family Cucurbitaceae; genus Lagenaria; species Lagenaria siceraria. The sequence goes on along the minus strand of CM016491.1, from coordinate 4,724,994 downwards.
AGTGATGTTTTAATGAGGGGAAGTAAATGTGTTGCACTCTTTTTTCCTTGACTATGGTTGTTCTACTGGGTTTTCCTAACCAGATTTTCAATGAGGCAATTACTAAAGTATATGAATAATGTACTATTTTTCCTTTTTTATCCCATTAGATTTTTCCTAGTAAAGTTTTAATAAGACAAAGAAATAGTACGTGTATATCTCTAATACATCTTTCTTTTTTTCTTTTTAATTTTTAGCCTATTGGCCTAATTCACGGCTAATATTTTTCATAAATGTCCTCAGACTTATAAAATTTTCATATCTAGATTTAAACTTTACTTTTTACATTTTTAACCTTTTGATCTCTTCTCTCTTCTCAATCAGAAATTCAAATCCAATATGATAAGATTCCTTGAATTTAAGAAGCTGATTATTTGCAGTTACGAAATGTTATTATTAGCTCAAATTATTTGTATTTATGGATTTTCTTTATTAAACTTAATGGTTTCCACATCTTCATTTATTCAATATTTCTTAATATATATTTTATTAAATGAAAAAAGAAAAAAAAACACATTCCATTAATTTTATGTAAATTGGGCTATCAGATTCTCTTATAAGATGGGATAATTCAAATATACTATTGTAATACTAATATATATATGCAAGATCCTGCATTTGATCATATTATAGCATTAGTCAAGTATACAATGTTTTATTTTATATTTAATATAAAATATATTCATGTACGTATGTTGCTTATTTGTTAATTATTATATACCATTATATATGTACCAATGGAAGCTATATATGGTTTCTCTCCGTAATAAAGGTAGGGCGGTTGGTACTGATGGCGAGAAGGAAAATCTCGCACAGTTTGAGAGGACAAATTTCTTTTTCTAATATAATTTCGTATATGCACCATTAAAGAAAGTAAATAATGCATTATTTGTGACTCTTAAATTATTTTATTTTATTATTATAATGATTGAGTGAGAACATGGACTTCTTATAATTAGACTCTTACTTTTGTGAAAATACATGAGACCCATTAAGTTATTCAAGTAGAATATAACTTTAAACCATTATGAAAAATGGACTAGTTTAGGTTATTTGTGTAGAAACTCCACTTTTTTAAGAGTTGTTGAGAAAGAAAAAGAGATAGTTATAAATATAGCAATTAGATTCAAAGTATTAGCATATATAGCAACATTTTAAAAAAAATTGCAAATATAGCAAAGTCTATCAGTGATAGACTTCTATCGCTGATAGACTTTTATGGTTTAGGTGGTTTATCACCGATAGACCATAAGAGTCTATTAACGATAAAAGTCTATCACTGGTAGACTTTGTTATATCTGTAATTTTTTTTCAAATTGTTGCTATATACTTAATTATTATCCTTAAAATTGCTACTCATTACAATTATCCAAAGGAAAAGAGAGCTAATAGGTCGAAATCCAGAACACGAAAATCACTCATTGATTGAGGTCTGGATCTTTGGACTAAAGTCCTACCAATATGCAACCTCCAACTAAGTAATTTGAGAATTTTTTTCTTTCTAGGTTTGGTGTGTTTCACTCTAGGAGAGGACATCAAACCCAAAACATTTATCCCTTTAAACCATTTGTTTTCAAACCAAGCTATCTAGTTGCTCTAAATAAACTAGACATAAAAAAAAAGTTAATTAACTAAACGAACAAATGACTACAATGGTAATAAATGTCCTTATCCACTATACGACATTCGAACTTAATTTGATCATACCTTCATACTACTACAAAAACTGTATTACTTGACACTTGTTAGTTTTAAATACTTACGTTTTTTTATAAAAAAAAAAAAAAAGTCAAATAATAACATTTTTAAGGAAAAACGTCAAGAATGTGTTAAAAAGTGGAGATTTTGTGGAAATTTTTGAACTTTTTTACGCTAATTTGACGTTTTATAAATGAAGTTTAATAAACTTTTAGGATTTAAAATACATTATATTATATAAACATGCAAGTCTTTTCTAAATCAAAATGGGCAGCGCATTTCCTCAAAAATCAAGAAATAAAATAATTAAAAAGTGAAAGAATATGCTAATTATATGTGGATAAAATATTAATTAGTGGGAAGGCCAAAAGGCCACTATGCATCCTCACCCAACAAAACTAGGTTTTAAATCTAACTTTCATTGCCTATAAAACCAATAAACCATGAAAAGCTGCATATTTATGAACTGAATTAAACAACTTCCAACTTAGAGAGAACCACCAAAAAATGCCTCCCAACACTCCCATTATCCTCTCTTTTCTCTTCCTAATTCTTCCCTTTTTCTTCCTTTCATCTTTTTCTGATCCTAATTATAATTATGACAATCAAAAGAATGTTTATGCTGAGCTTAGACCCGACTTTTACGACGAGTCGTGTCCCCGTTTGCCAATGATAATTCGGTATCATGTTTGGGCTGCTGTCCAAAATGACTCTAGAATTGCTGCATCGTTGTTGCGGTTGAATTTCCACGACTGCATTGTAGACGTATGTAAAGTGCATTATTTGCATGTTGTTATTATTATTACAATTATTTATTAGTGGGTCCAGACATTTACGGATATCAAACAAAAAAGTTTATTGATTTTTATGTCGTGTGTGTTTTAGGGATGTGATGCATCGGTGCTGCTTGACGATACGAAAGATATGAAAGGTGAGAAAAAAGCTCCGGGCAATGTGAATTCGCTTCGAGGATTTGAAGTGATTGATGGTATAAAAGCAGATGTAGAAACATATTGCCCACAGACAGTTTCTTGTGCTGATATTGTGAATCTTGCAGCTAGAGAAGCTGTGTATCTGGTACCTTTATATTTTGGGCTTTTTTTTTTCTTTTCTTTTCTTCTCTTTTCTTTTCTTTTACAAAATTTTCATTTTTTTATTTTCGTGCATAGAGTGAATTTCAAATGATCATTTAGAATATTACTTCTAAGTGAAGTGTTTATAAGGAAATGCTTCTTAAATTTATTGGAATTAATTATGATATCAAAGTTGAATAATGCTTTTCGTTCCTAAACTTTTATGGAACTAACAGTTTAGTTCATGAAATATAGTTGATAATGATTTAATTTCTATACTTTCAAATTTGTAAAAGTTTAGTCTCTAAACTTTAATAAGTAACAATTTAGTCTATATATACTTTGAAATTTATAATAATTTAGTCTCTACCATGAAAAAAACTCATTAAAAGTGTCAATTTTTATTATGTAATAACTTATTATTTATAATTGACTAAATTATAGAAAATATCCTTCAACTTTATATTTTGTGTCAAATACCCCTGAACTTTCAAGAGTTTCAAAAATACCTTTAAACTTTAAAAAAAAGTTAAAAAATATCATTACCGTTAGTTTTGAATGGAAACCATTTGTGTTTTGTTTCAAAAATACTCATTATTGTTAGTATATGAACAGAAATCGTTAATAGCTTGTTGCAAAATTAACTCTAAAATTTCAAAAAAAAAAAAAAAGTTTGAAAATGCTCATATTAGTAATCAATTTTTTTTTTTTTTGAAGTTTTATTGGGTTTTAAAATAACCCATTTTAAAAAAAAATTATGTAGATACCCTCTCATTTTTCTTTTCTTATAGATACTCTCTTTTTTTTTTTTCTTTCAATTCTTACACAAATTTTCTCAACAACCAAAATCAAAACCAAAACTTTAAGTTAAAACATAAAATCCCACAAAATCTCACGCAATTCTAAAATCAACATCTTCCCTTAAAACTTACCAACACAATAAATAGCCAAATAAAAAAAAAAATTGCATTTGGTTATTAACATGTACTTAACTACTAATCTACAACCTTGTTAAAATATTTAAGTCCTATTTGTTGCTTTCATTATTCTCTTTCTTCTTGTTATAATCTATATCCCTTAAGTGATCAGTTTTATTTATTTTAGATAAACAAATGTCAGACAGTTAACAAAAATAGGAGTAAGAGAGTAATAGGGAAAATATTGAGAAGTAAAAAGGTATTAAAAGTGTTTGTTCCTATATTAATTGTAAGCGCAAGTTTAAGGTTATTTTTTAAACTTTTAAAAGTTGAGAGATATTTTTTACACAAAGTAGTAATGATTTTTATCCAAAAATACCAGTAAGAATATTTTTTAAAACTCATTTTGGAAGATTAAGGGCATTTTTTAACCTTTTGAAAGTTCAAAGGTATTTTTGACACAAAACACTAACGGTTTTCATCCAAAACTAACAGTAAGGGTATTTTTTAACTCATTTTTTAAAGTTTTAGGGTATTTTGAAACTTTTAAAAGTCCAAGAATATTTTTGATAAAATAATACAAAGTATAGAGGTATTTTGTATAATTTATAAAAAAATTGATCTTGGATCAGCTTATTGATCTACATGTATAAATTCTTTTTATTAAATTCTACAAAAAAAAAAGAAATTTACACGATAGAGACTAAATCATTACAAATGATAAAGTACATGAACTAAATTGTTATTAACTAAAGTAAAGGCTAAGTTGTTATAAATTTGAAAATATAGAGACAAAATCGTTATCAACTAAAGCTCAGTAACTAAATTATTACTTGTATAAAAATTAGACTAAAAATATTTTAACCTAACATCATCAACTCGAGCATAGCTCCACATAATTAAGTCATCGAAGAAAATCATAATCTTTAAATCCAACTAAAACAAACTTTCAACCTAATTACATTCCATTTTGAATGTATTTGGATTGATTTTCTAAGTGAAAAGTGTTTTTGGCTCAGGTTGGAGGACCATTTTGGCACCTTCCGCTAGGACGTAAGGATGGGTTAACTGCAAGCACAAAATCAGTTCTGGCACAGCTCCCATCTCCCAAAGCCTCTCTAGAGAACAACACCGCCAAGTTCATCTCAAAAGGCCTCGACTTAAAGGATCTCGTCGTACTTTCAGGTCAGTAGCACACACAATAACAAACAAACAAACAAAATCTCTCTGTTTTTATTTTTCTTCTCTTGGGCATTTCATCGAAAACCTTCCGTGCGCCCCAAAACAGGAGCCCACACCATCGGTTTTGCCCGCTGCGTCACATTCAAAGGCCGTCTCTTCAACTACAAAGGCTCCGGTAACCCAGATCCTGACATTAACTCCGCAATGCTCTCCGATCTGCGGTCCATGTGCCCCAACAGGAACGACGGCACCAACGCCAATTTGGCGCCGCTGGATGTGGCCAGTTACGACAGATTCGACAACGAGTACTATACGAATTTGATTAGCAATGTTGGGCTTTTGGAGTCCGATCAGGGTCTGATGGCAGACCCCCAGACGGCGCGGATGGTCAGAGATTACAGTTTTGATCCGAATTTGTTCTTTGATGACTTTGCGGAGTCGATGTTTAGGATGAGCTTGGTTGGGGTTATGACCGGTCACGAAGGGCAGATTCGAAAGGAGTGTGGAGCTGTTAATAATGATGATGGCTACTGAAAGTTGGAGAGAAGGAGGAAGCAGGGGATAAGGAAGATTGCTTGTTGTAAAATGTCTGTCATGTAAAAGGTAAATTAAAAAAAAGGGGGTTAAGATTATGATTTAGTGTCTTCTTTTATGATTTGTCTATGTTATAAGATAATATATACATAAAAAGTTAGAAAAAGGTGAAATTTTGCTCTAAAAATTTCTAAATTTGCCACTCTTTTGTGAGTTGAAGTTTTATGGAATTGGAATTTTTAATTTGGGAATATCTAGTTTCATATTTGTTGTGGAAAAACTGAATACAGAAATTGAAAGTTATATAATTTTGCACAAAAGTTATGAAGTTATAAATTTAAATTAGATTGAATTTTAAGATTGGTAGGTAGACTTTCAACTTTATCTTTATATGAACTTTAAACAAAAAGGGTTTATCAAGTCTTTTAACTCTCATTATTAAAAATCTTTATCAATTAGTTTTGAGATGAAACTTCATGTTTATCTAATAAATGTTAAATTAAAACTTTAGAATATCTATTAAAAAATTTTAAGAGCTTAGTGAGCTAACTTTGATGTTGTTTAGAATGCATTGAAGACAAATTGAGGGAAAATAATATAACATTTGTAATTTTGTAAGGAATGCTTTGGTATATGAACATTACTTCATTGTTTGCGAAAAAGAAAAAAAAAATCTCTCTTTGTTATAAATATTTTAACTATATATATATATAGATATTTACATATTCCTAAAGATTTTTTCCATTATCTTCTCTGTGTATTTTTAATATTTTATAAACTCTATAAATAATGGTCATTGAAACTTTGAGATATACAATTAAATATATAATACATTCAATCTCACTTTCTTTTCTTTTTGTTTTTTTTTTCCTTATTCTCTTGTTTTACAACCGTTATTAGTACAACTTTCTACCATTTTGTAGTTTTTTTTTGTAGATATTGAATATTTTATTCATTAAAATACCAAGAAGGTTAAATATCCGCTAGAAATTCTCCATATTCTTCGAGGTATTTAGAATTTAATTCAAATATGATGGACATTTTGGTTATGGTAATTTGGCCTAATTGCATGCAATCGAGAAAACAAAATTATACATACTACATATGCGTTTAATGTATTTAATTATCATTACTTTTCTCTGCACCATCTTTCATATTTATTATATTATATATATGCATATGTGTTCTCATTAAATCAATGGTAATCTGAAAAGTGGACTTCATTTGATTACATTTGTTGTTGGGATTATTGTTTACCCATGTTTTGTAATCATAATCAAATGTGGGGCCCATCCAAGTCTGTAATTAAAGAATGTAATCGAATTGAGGAGTGGAGGGTAATCAATCCAGCCGATACTGTTACCATTACAAATAGAAAAATTTTCATGGATAAAAAAAATGTCAAACTATTTACAGAAAATAGCAACAAAAAAACATCGATAGACTTCTATCAGCATCTATCACAACTATCTAAAAATTTTGTTATTTTGTGTAAATAATTTCTCTTATTTTTCTATTTTTAAAAATTCTCCTTACAAATATTGTTAATATTATATTTTGAGTAATATGCTGAAAATGTTTTCTTGCGGTGTGATTTTAAGTCTGTGTAAGTCCTTTTTTTCTTTCTTTCTTTTTTTTTTTTGTTTTAAAGTCCAAATTATACTTTTTTTTCAAGTGAAATTTTCACAAATAGAAAAAATGTCAAACTATTTACAGAAAATAGCAAAAAAAACACTGATAGACATTGATAGACTTCTATCAGCATCTATCAGATCAGTGATAGACTTCTATCATTTCTATTACTGATAGATCCTGATAGACTTCTATCAGGGTCTATTACAACTATTTAAAAATTTTGCTATTTTGTGTAAATAGTTTTCTTTATTTTTTTTTTATTTTTAAAACTTCCCCTTTTTGCAACAGTAGCTAAATTAAGGAAATCAAAACTTAGGGCTTTTTTCCTTCAAATTCTAAAATTCAAAGGTCCAAAGAGGAAAATAAATTTGAAACTAAAATATGTCTTGAATTTGAATTTTATGGATATGCCAAATATGCCTAATTGAAAAGGTATATGCAAACTGTCATTGTTTTGGTTTAAAGGCCAAAATGACATCATTTCGGGTGCCTATATGGACAAGTATAACCTGTCAACATATATAGTTTTCTTGACGGGCATTAATCGAATACTTAGAAATCTACCCAAAACAACGTTGGTTTACGACATCTTTCTTATTCAGTTTTCCCTTTCGCATCTTCTTGCTCAACCGTACCCCAGCATATTCTTCACTAATCTCTCCAACCTCTTCGCCGTGAATCAAACGTGGGGTGTTGTAGCCTGTTGCCGTGAATCGTTTCGTTGCCATCGAAACCCCTGCTGCTCTAGACCATAATCGTTTTGTTGTCGTCATTGTGAATCGTGCTATCGTAAAGTTTTATCACCATTGCTGTGAACCTCTGCCAGTATTGAATATTGAGTATTGAGTTTTATGCTAAAAAGTATATTGAATTAGAAGTTTTGATTTTTGTGAATCTATGAGTATATTAAAAAGTTTATTGAATATTGGGTATTGTGAATCTGTGAATATTGAGTATTGAATATGCTTGGTTCCTACTCCCATCTTGAATTTTATGTTAAAAAGTATATTGAATTAGAAGTTATATATCACTATACACCTATTGATGCATGGAGTTTGATTAATGATAATAAATCCATAAATCCTCGGAGAAGAAAACAATTCCATACACATGAGAATCCTATGGATGGACTAAATGTGTAACATTTTGAAATTTAGAGACCAAAAATAAAAACTAGACTCAAAACCTAGGGACCAAAAGTGTATTTACCCTAAAATTTTAATTATTGCAATCACAAAATCTAAAGCAATTTCTAAAAACGAAGTATGTGAAAATGAACATCCATCGAATTCAAAAAAAGACTGAAAAACAAAATATATCGAACATGCCCTTTATATTTTCAATGTTTTCTCTATTTAAATTCAAGATCTTATATATTAGACGCAAAATTAAACATTGAATGACATATTAGATATGTTTAAGATTTAAAAAAGTTCTATTGATGAATGGTAAAATAAACATAATTCTAAAATTCAATGTTCAAACCTATAATTTAGCATAAAATATATACCCCAATCATCCATCATTTTTGGCCAATTTTTTTTTTTTTTGGAGAGAACCAGAACGGAAGGAATGTAAATAACAAACAGAAAACAAAATGATGTTGCTCGCTCAAATTGATTCAATATACCTTTGATGCTCCCATACTTTGAATTATAAAGATAGAAGATCTACGATTGATGAGGCACAAGATCTCTCCATTTTCATAGCGTTTGATGAATTTAAAGTTCTTCCGAGGTGCCACCACCCAATCTTTTAGTAAATCCTTAATAACAAATTCCCTTGTCCATTAATCTTCCCTTCCATAATTCTGCACATCCTCCAAACTTCAACCTTATAACATGGGTGCATGAAAAGAAAAGTTGCATAAACACTACCATCAAATGCCTCAAAGGTCACCTCTCTACATGGGTCAATTTCTAGAAGAGAAATTGTTGATTTAATCTTCTTGTTTTCAAGATCCAAACATCATATGCCATACTCTTATCCAAAAATGTGTTTATTTATAGCTCTCTAATAAATTTTAAACTTTCAATTCTTGTCTAATAAATTTAATTTTTTTTTTGGCTAATATAATGTATTTTTTAAAAATTCAATTATCTATTAAATACAATTTTAAAAATTTAGAAGTCGTTTGTTTAGTGGGAATCCAACCCTAGAGTGAACATCTAAATTACCATGTTTGTTTTGTGGTGGGTAAGATTTCCAGCATCTCGAGAGTTTTAGATGACCCCTTGAAACATAGATTTTTTGGATTTCCGTGTTGAGGGCATCCCTTTTTACTTTTTAACTCTTCGGTTTTTTCATATATATATATAAACATTGCTCTTCTTTGGTTACATTGTACTCGTTTTTATTTTTTTTAGAAAGATTTTTAAATTTAAATTCAAATTAATATTTATTTCATAAAAAGTCTTAAATTAATATAGATTATATTGTTGAGAAAAATGACCGTATGTAAATTTAAGATATTATCAATTAATATTTATTTTCTCGACAAAAATAACATTATGTACATTTATAAAAAAAATCTTAAATTAATATATATTAATAAAAAAAGCTATATCTTATATAAGTTCAGATTATATTAAATTAATTATAAATTAATGAATGATCATAAGGGCATTCTTGGAACATTATGTAAATTTAAGACATTAATGAGTAGAAATCTTACGAAATAAACACAACTATTCAAGTATGTTCTCAGTTATCTTAAAAAATATTCTTACAAAATACATGTGGTTATCTAAGGATGACGAACATCTATCATTTCAGGCATTTAAAGATTTCGGTTATCTACCTTTCGAAAAAAGGTATCTTAAATGTCATTATGCCTAATAGAGTTGTTAATAAAAAGCCATAGGTTTCTTAAATATTGCTACTTTGAGGATCTTATGGTTGCCAAGTTGGACAATAACCTTTTTTATACTTGGAGAAGCCTCTTTAAGATCTTAGAAACAAAAGATTAGCCTACTTGATTTTTAACCATGATGGGGAGTTGAGCATTTAATTAATTAGTGTTTATCCTTCCTCATGATGCTTATCACATTCTTAATGTTTTAATTTTAACCTATTATACAATATGCATGATTTAGTTTTCTTCTTATTCTTTTCTTTTTAATGAAAATAAAAATTATTATATGAAGAAAATTATTATAAATAAAAAAAATATCATACTATTTACAAATATAGAAAATTTTCACTATCTATCAACAATAGATTGCAAAAGCGATAGAAGTCTATGCGGTCTATCCTTCAGATGATAAAAGCTATCGCAGTCTATCGCTAATAGATAGTGAAATTTTTCTATATTTGTAAATAGTTTGACTCATTTTTATATATTTGAAAACAACCATTTATATAACTTAGAATGATATATTTATCAAAGTTTATTGTCAGTTCAAAATTTTAATTATTGCAATCACAAAATCTATAACAATTTCTAAAAACAAATTTATGAAATGAACATATACGATTGGAAATGACTAACATAACAAAAGAAAAGATAACGGAAAAACCATTTGAAATTAATTCAACAATTAATTGTTTGTCTCAATTAATTCTAAAACCATTTTAAAATTAATTTCAAAATTAATTTTAAAATGGTGTTCTTTTTATTTTAAAAGCGGTTCTTATTTTTCCTTAAAAATATAACTCTCATTTTGAGAAAAAAATGATATAGAATTTTATTTTGGTTCTTCACTAGTTTCTGAACAATTTTCATTGATTTCAACCTTTTCTCCGACGAGTGCACGTCAGCGATCAAGAGTTGTGTTAACTCTGAGGAGCAACCGATTTTAGCGATTTAGCACCAAAGTCGCGCCGATTTTGCTTTCAAAACAGTAGATTTATCTACGGCACAACAATTGATATTTAGTTCTTATATCAAACTCAATTCAAAAGAAGACCGAGAAACAAAAAGTGAAAGTCTTCCTAGCCTTAATTTTCTAGTTGGATTGTGGAAGAAAACATAATTATATCCTAAGAAAACCAATGAAACAAGAGAATAAAAAGTTTTGGATATGCTATACTCAGTGGGATATGAATAATTTTATGCCAATGGTTCATAATTTAAGTGGCAATAATGTCATTAGGAAACATAAATCATCCCTTCTCCAGTCATAGCCATTATATGTTGCTTTGGATGATCCAATCAAAATGCAATTTTAATTTTGCTCTTATTTCTACATATATTTGAGTTAGTGGGTCTATCTAAAATTCATATCTAACTTCATATTATATATTTGATATAGTGTCTCCTAAAATAAATAAAAGATTGTTTAATAATCAATTAAAGTCAGATATTACTTTAATTTGCTCAGTATTTATATCCTTGATTAAAGTAATCAGGACATGTTATTGAATTTAAAAGTTGAAAAAATATCTATTTCAAAAAAAAAAATTGAAAAAATATCCATTTATATTCTTTTAAGGGAAATTTTCAAAAAAACAAAAAAATAAGGAAAACATTTTATGCAAAATAACAGAATTTTTAGATAGTTGTGATTGACGTTAATAGAAGTCTATTAGGGTCTATCCATGATAGAAATGATAGAAGTCTGTCACTGATGAATGCTAATAGAAGTCTATCTATATATATATATATATTACTATTTTCTGTAAATAGTTTGACATTTTCTATCTGTGAAATTTTCCTTCTTTTAATTTAGATTTGTATCCATTTCAACCATAAACTAATAAGTGTATGAATTTAAATTCTAAACTTTTATAAGTGTATCAATTTAAACCTTCTATTACATTTTGTATGGATAAACATCGTGTGAGACTTATAATTTTATCAATTAAACTTTTAAACTTTCATAAATGAATCAATTTAAACTCTCAATTAAAATTTATTTTAAAAATTTTTCATGTATCAATTTTAATCATCTATTCTGTTAATCTGACATTAAAAAAAATTGAATTCATTAACGATTTTGTAAATATAATTCTAGTAAAGCTAAGATTCTAAATTGACTCATTTGTAACAATTTAAAAGTTTAATTGAAAAAAATTAAATGTCTCGCACTATATTTTTTAAACAAATAAAAAGAAAGGTGTAAATTTTTATAAAAATTTAAGATTTAAATCAATACCATTTTTATTACAGAGATTTAAAGAATGGTGTAAGTTGAAATTTTTACTTAAAGTAATAATAATAAATAACTAAAGTTAGATGTAACCTTAGGTAAATTTTTTCTTCCTTTCACAACTATATAAATTTAGTAGAAGGTTTCATTTGCCTGAAGATACGCAAGAGCTTTAAGTATTACAGTTTTCATATTTATGTTTTTTTTTTTTTTTTGGTCTTTATGCTCTACTCACATTATGGGTGTTAGCATGACCACACTCAAAAGAAACCTCTAATTAGGTCTCGTTTGAAATTGCATTTGCAGGAGTAAAAAGTGATTGTGGGAGAAATGTACGGGACAAAGATCTTTCAAATATCTCTACAATGCTATAATATTTGTCCACTTTAGGCATAAACTCTCGTAACTTTACTTTTGATTTCACCCTAAAAGGTCTCAAACCAATGGAAATAGTTGTCCTTACTTATATACCCATGATTATCCCTTCTTTAGCCAATGTGAGACTTTGATCGCATTCTCAATAATTCTTCCCTCGAAAAAAAGACCATCGAGTCTCCCTTCGCAAATAGTCATCTGACTCTTATCTAGGTTAACTCCTCTTCACCGGAGCACAAGACCTAGAGAAATTAAAAGAAAGCAATAATAAAACTGGAAATACAAAAAGTGACGTGGACAAACTTCAAACTAGAGCAAAAACCACAAACTAAAAAATTTCACTATGTGAAAAATGATTACAATCACACCGAATAATTCTCCCCAACCCTAATTACAAGAGAACTCTCTCAAAGCATTATACGACTTATACAAGCCATTATATCAAGCTTAAAATGCTTCCAATTGGGATGATTATAAACCTAAGACATAGGCTACTTTTATAGTGCTTGGAGGTAATTTCTTCCTTGTACTTTTTAGATGTGGGATAATTGCACTTCTAATATTTTGCCAAAACTCAAGAAATTTTACCTTGGCAAGATATTTGAAGAATCTACAACTCTTGTTACATCCATTGTCTTCATCAACAATCATAATTTTCAACTCAGAGAATTATAACTCACTCCACCATAAAAAGTAGATCACTTGGAATATCACCTTCCAAGATTTTTTTTTCATCACATGCCGATAAAACCTTGCTAAGATTTATGGTGCGACTTCCACTTACTTGGCTCATCTAGAAGTTCTTCAGTCATCGACACAACTTCCACTACACACCTTGCATAATTGCCAAGTCAATGTTTGTATACAAACATATGGAACCATTGAAAGGCACTTGAAAAATAATTTATTTGCTTTTCATTTAGGGATGTTTTTATTAGATTTGATGTTGTTTGCTAGTGGTTTTAAGGTAATAATGAAGGAAATAAGCTTTAGAGGCCAAAAGAACCAAATCGACCCAAAATCAGATGAAAAAAATGAAGAAAAAGGAGAAATATGAAAAACAGTGTAGCACTACGGCGTTGCCTCATCGTGAAAACCCGAGAACAAGGATTTTAGGACAAGTTGAAAGCCCCACAACGCTAGGCAAGGAGTGCACAAGCGCTTGCGCGACGCTCTGATACGGAGCTAGGGGTAGTTTTCTATGATGGTCAGCACCGTAGCTCTATCCCAGAGCGTCCCGGCGACAGCTTTCCTAAAATAAAAATTCTTGCATTTTTGGTAAGTTCTTGGTTTGCAAGTTTCAAAATTCTATAAATTGGGAGGCTGATCAGCAGTCTAAACACGAAATCTTAGAAGAAAATAGAGTGAGTTTACTACCTAGAAAATAGTTCGAGAGTGTTTTGGAGGTTGTTCGAGTTCTTGAGGTGCCGATCAAAGGAGTCTTGCCTGTTTCTACACAACAAAGAGCTCTTCTACAGTAGAGTTTTCTTTAATCTTTCTTTCTTTTACTCTTCTTACATGAGGAATTTTTATGCCAATATATTTTTTCTAGAACTATGAGAGACTAAACTCTTTAGTTTTAGGGTATTGATGAATTATTTATGAAGTTTGCTAATGTTGTAGACTTTTCAAGGATTGTTATAAATGATATGCTTTTCATTGTTATTGTGCTTAATTCTTGTTGATTAGTCGTTAATGCATGTTAGGTTAGATATTCAATTTCATGGATTGCATGTTTAACCAGACTTATAATAATGAATCGTTGTTAATCTCTCATGGAAATAGTTAGGTTAATAATGAAAGTTGTTAAAGATTAAACCTAATGCCATGTGATTTAATTTGGTTTCAAGAAGTTAGTAACCAATTAAGTTGCATGAGAAAAGATTCTTTTCGATAGAAAATAATCCGGGCTTAAGTTTCTAGACTTATGCATATGATTTGCAATTAATTCCATGAAACTCTACAATATTGCATGATGGAGTAAATAATGAAGCAACATCCGATTCTAGAACACTCTTTGACTCTTGATTTTTCCAACTTTGCTTTGATTTCTTTCTTGCTTTCAAAATTTACATCATAAAAACTCGATTTTGATCCCTCAAATAAAATTGATTCGATTCTAGAATAGTTCGGTACCTAAACCTAAATTGGATCCTCAATGGAACGATACTCAATCTTGACCGTTTCATATATTATTACTTGACGCGTGCACTTGCGGTTTACATCAAGTTTTTTGCTAATATTGACGTCCTTTATCATGGTAGAGCAGACATACCATAAAGATGAATTTGGTCTTTCTTCAGAGGAAGTCATCGTCCTCCCTAACGAGAAAGACAACGTTAACATTTGATCTAGAGCCATTTGACGAACTTTTTCATATACCCAGACTATTTGCATTTCCTACAACATATCTTCTGCTCAAAGACTCTCTTCTTTGAACTTTTACTTAAATGACTCTAGGACTACATTAGACCGCCACGACCACTTAACAACTCTTTGGGAAAATTATTGCTCAGTCTTCCCTTCAAGCCCTTGTGTAATCCAAATTATAACAGCATATCTTAGACTTGCACTTCTACAAGCCGAAGTTGATCATTCCATCAAATTTTCCCACATCAAATATTACTAGACTCATAAAACTTGACACATTTGCTTTGCTCCTAACAAATCAGCAAATAGTGATCAATTCACACTATTCACAATACCATAGTATTTTCAAGAATTATTTCTTCATATGAATAACAGTGCTGCAACCACAGAGCATACTCAGAAATCAAAGAAACTACGAATCTAAAGCTATGATACTATTTGTTGAGGACAACGACCCTCCAAATATCTCCACAATAATATGATATTGTCCACTTTGGACATGAACCCTCATGACTTTGGTTTTGGTTGCACCCTAAAAGACCTTAGACCAATGGAAGATAGTTGTTCTCACTTATATACCCATGATCATTCTCTTTATCTAGTCCCGTGGGACTTTGATCACATTTTTAACAAGAATCTTACCCATTTAGGCCATTTGGTCAATTTGATTATTTATTAATTTATCTGAAATCACTTCTCAAATTGCTCATATGAATTCAGCTTCTCTAAAAATGTGTATCTTCTATAACTAACTTTTCAAAACTTACAAATATATTCTTCCTTCCATGTCTATTCACTTTTCAATTTTTAGTGATAATTTTTTTGTTTAACTTTTACCAAATAATATAGATGAAAATAAAGTTTATTTTTAGTTTAAAGCATATAAATTTTAAAATAAGTATCTTACAATAAGTTTGATATAAAATATCAATATATAATTGAAATAATATGTCTATTTTAGTCATTATAGCTAAATCATAACAATTTCGTATTAATTTTATCAAGCACTTTAGTATGCTTTTTCGAGTCTAAAATTAAAATTTATCAAACACTCTTTTTACTTCATGTCACAACAGATTCTTCTCAAAACACTATTGCCAGCAGGTTCTTCTCGAATCGAATTGTTTCTAACCGGTCCACATCGATTTTTACTACTAAACAAAACAAAATCAAATCAATTGGTCGTTTCTCTTTTTACCTGAACTAAAGAAGACAATTTGATTATTTAAAAAAAAGGCGACAATTCTTTTTCTTTCTTCTTCTTTTTTTAGGAAAAAAGAAGACAAATTGATGTAGGGCATATTTCTATGTTCATATTGGTAAAGGAGTAATTAATTAAGTCGTTAAACTACATAATTTTTTTTAGTTTTATTTTGTCCAATTAATTGAATAATTCTACATTTATTTTAATTAGAATTGTTTATTAAATATTTGAAACGAATAGAATAATCAATCATCTATTTAAATTTTAGAGTGTTTGGCCCTTATAAATCAACTCCACCAAATTCAATAATATTTACTATTGGAGTTTGCGCATTTATCTAAAAATTTCCTCTTCTTTCTCTCTTTTTCACATTTATCGAAGAACTCCTATCTTCACTACTCTGACTTCAAACATAGATTTCTTAACTCTAACATATTAACTCCAGGCTACATAACTCAATTCAGCGCTCCAAACGCACTCTTTAAAATTTATTTAATTTGATAACTTAACTTAATAGTTATAGGTAAACATATTCTTAATTAAGAAAATTTATCAAATTCGAGTACAACAGATTTATTATCCCAAATATTTAAATCATAGACGATATTAAATATCCATATCCATATCCATATCCATAAAAAATATTAGCGATCAAGTCGTCAGTGGTTCAGTTATTTTCCTTTCCTCTTGCATTATAGCCTATATAATTCATTCACGAAGGTAGTTTTAGACATTGGAGAAGGGAGAAAAGAGAGTAAGTAAGTATTGAAGACGAGAGTAAAAATAGAGTAATGTTAAATCAAAGATTAAAACAGTTTGGAATATTATCGTAACTCGCTTTTAGAATAACTAGTAAGCAAACTAGTGCAATGCATGCAAAATCTTGTAGTTTTAATTTAACATAAAAATAAGGAAAATTTTTAAAGATAGAAGAAATATCAAACTATTTACAGAAAATTAAAAAAAAAAAATACTGATAGATATTGATAGGCTTCTATCAACATCTATCAGTGATAAGCTTCTATTATTTCCATCACTGATGAACATCATTTCTATCACAGATAGCGCTGATAGATCTATCAGCGTCTGTCATAACTATCTAAAAAATTTACGTAAATAATTTTTCTTATTTTTCTATTTTTAAAAATTTTCTTAAAAATAACTATTTTATGCAAAATAAATAAATAAACACATCGTATTAAATAATTAAGACGAATTAATTTGACTCTAATTTGTTGTGGACATAAGATTAACAAATGTGTAGGTTTAATGGATTGAAAGAGTTTTATTTTGTTTATTACAAACTTTATTCAAATATTGTTTAATCCAAAAAATAACTAAAGCACAAACAAATATATATAATAATAATTAAAAATTGACAAAAGAAACTAATATATTTTTATTAAAATGTATATTTATGAAACTACTTTTGTTCATTAAAAAGTTTACTTCCAAACTAAACTATTCAAATTTTCTTTTATACTTGTGATAATTTATCTCAATAAAATAGAAAACACAAAATCTCGATTTGTAAAAGAATTTTTTTACTTAAATGAAAAATAAATATGAAGAAGATCTATTTTCATCGATACTCCTTCTCCCTTCACCTAGTTGATAGCTATAATTATTTCAAGGTTTAAATTCTATTTTGACTCCTGAATTTTGAATCTTGTTCTATTTTGGTCCCTAAACTTTAAAAATACATCTATTTAGTCCCTAAACATTAAAAAAATATTTATTTTAGTCCTTGCTGTTACGATTATGTTAACTTTTTAATCGAAATATGAGGTGACATATATTTTTATGTAACTAGGCTTTAGATGAGTTGACTTGGATACTAAATAAGTTGATCAACTTTAAGCTAAAAATAATCGGGTCAACTTGATATTACGGATATCTGGAATGCGGTCCAATGTGAGGTGGGGCTTTTTTTTTTTTTTTTTTTCTTTTCAAATTGAAATCTCCAAGCAAATCAAAAGAAAATAGAGTAGAATAAAAAGAAAATAGAATTGGCATATTGGTGTAGGAGACATTTAGTAGAGATCTACCTATTTTTCACGCATTCATAAGAAAAGGAGGAAGAGAAAAAAAAACGTATCTCGATGAATCACAAAAATTTCCTAGAAACAAAGCACTAAAAAATTGTATATGGATAAAATTGCATTTGAAATCTTAAACGCAAAATGATTTTTGACTTCTCTTATAGAAAATTGACTTACTCTCTCATTCAAAATTGAAACTCTAGATCTTTTAGGGCATATTTGGAAGTGATAGTTAAAATCACTAAAAAAAAACCCTCTAATCACTCAAAATTAATTTCCAAACATCAAAATTAGTTTTGAAGGATTAAAAATATATTTTAGGATGATTTTGAAAATCACAAAAGTGATTTTAATCGT
The DNA here is from genome assembly GCA_002890555.2 of Lagenaria siceraria. NCBI lineage: Eukaryota > Viridiplantae > Streptophyta > Magnoliopsida > Cucurbitales > Cucurbitaceae > Lagenaria > Lagenaria siceraria. The sequence continues at coordinate 4,706,478 of CM016491.1, read as the reverse complement.
TTTAAAATTACTCCCAAATATGCTCTTAGAGTGACTAACTTATTTGACAGTCTCATCATAAAAAAGAATGCAAGCAACCTACCTTACCATTAAAAGAGTTAGCATAATCTTAACAATAAGTACCAAAGTAAGTATTTTTTAAAAGTTTAGGGACTAAAATAGATATTTTTAAAAGTTTCGGGACCAATATAGAACAAGATTGAAAGTGTAGGGACCAAAAGAGTATTTAAACCTTATTTCAATTTTGATTGTAATTAGTTAAAAAAAATTAGAAAGAAGTTTGGCAAACAACAAATAAAAGTAGCTTATTGGTATGTAAAATTAAGGAAAAAGGGGAGAAAAACAAACAAATATAAGGGACTAGTGCAAGTACCTCAAATAAAAGAAAAATTAGAGGAGAAGCCTTTCTATGGAGCTAAAAAAATAGGCGAATTGTGTTTAAAAAAAAAAAAAAAAAAGGAAAAAAAAAAACGTTAAACAAGATGAGAATTTGGAAGTATAATTTTTAGTGAGAGAATCTAGATTCAAATTTTAACTTGATTTAATCCTTAAATAGATAAAAAAAAAAAAAGAAAAGTTTTAAAAATAGAAAAATAAGAAAAACTATTAATACAAAATAGCAAATTTTTTACATAGTTGCGATAAACACTAATAGAAGTCTATCAGGGTCGATCAGTAATAGAAATAATATAAGTCTATCACTAATAGATGCTTATAGAGTCTATCAATGTCTATGAGTAATTTTTTTTTTTGCTATTTTATGTAAATAGTTTGATATTTTTTTTATCGATTAAAATTTCTCTAAAAAAATTAGAGAGTGTAATTTAACCAATTTACAAAAATAAGTTAGATTCAAATCTTAATTTGATTTGATTTTAAATTAAAATTTGACAAAAATATTGAAAACGAAACCAAAATCTTTTGTTAGCGTAATGATGAATCTAGTTATTTCGAAAGTGTAGAATTATTTAATTTTCATATCTTAAATGGCCTAATATAACCCTCAAATAAAATAGACAAAAAAGCAAAATAAAAAAGTTTTTGCTTTTAAGTCTATTTTAGATAAATAATATAAATTGTTGATAAGATACTTTTAGAAAAAATGAACTGTAAAATGAAATTAATTTTAAATTAGGAAAAAGTAGTTACAAAATTTTGTAAATTATTAATAATTATTTCAATTATCATATAATAATTATTTCAATTATCATCTCAATTACTATTGAACTAAATTGATTTGACAAGATATTTTCATACTAATAAATAAGTAATTAGTAATATTAACAACTTAAAACCGTTCGCCACATTACTTTCGGAATAATCTCCCACGAACTTGTCATGTCTCCAAATTCCATATAAAGGATTAAATTCCGCCATAAATTTACAAAGTTGTGGCGAGTGGGTTACTATATATATATTTTATTTTTTATTTTTATTTTTGCCTTCTCACGACATTAAAAAATATATATCTATATTATTGCATTTAAAATTGGAAAGAGGGTTGTTACAATTTGGAAATAAATAGCGGGAGAGAGAAACCATTTGAAGCTGAGAGAAACCAAGAAGAAAAAAAAGGGGAAAACAAAAGAAAAAGAAAGAGAGCCTCCTCTTTCATCTTCTCCGAGAGGAAGCAAACAACACTCTACAATCTGAACCAGAGCCACCGCCATGGCCATGCCAAGGTGTTTCTTAGACATCACCATAGGCGGAGAGCTTGAAGGAAGAATCGTTATCGAGCTCTACAACGACGTCGTTCCTAAAACCGCCGAGAATTTCAGGGCGCTTTGCACCGGTGAGAAAGGCATTGCTCCTAACACCGGCGTTCCTCTCCATTTCAAGGTACTTACACATGTCTTTTTTTTCATTTTTATTTATTATTTTGGAAGTTGAACCGTATTTGTTTCTGAGATATGAAGCAAGGAGTTGTAGTTCTGATGATTTTGTTTCTTTGTGTTGCTTGATCAAAGTGTTTGTTTCCGCGACTTGAGGTGACTTTTGCTTTTCTCTTTAGTAGATAGTGATATCCTCGGTAAATGTTGGATGATTATTGCTTTTTTTCTGCTTTTGAGACTTTTCCGTTGTAGTGCGTTCCTAAACTGCGTTTTTCTGTTTACTCTCTTATAGGCTAAGGACTGAACCTTTTTTACTTTATGTTGTTTTATGGATTTGGATGTGGATTCCGTCGAACAATAAGTAAGTGGATAAAGAAAGGATAATTACGAAGTCGTATGGCATTAACTTTTTTCTGGCCTTCGGTTTTTAAATTTGTTTTGAGACTAATTTAGATACTATCTTTATCTCTGAGCTTGAAAGAAAGACATACTGTCTTTTCTGGCTGGGATGATGCTTTGCTTTCTTCTAGTTGTGAATTGATAGGAGATGAACATTTTCTTTTCTCTGTATTTCGTTCGTTTATACAGTGGAGAATGTATATAGAGAATGGAAACTGAAAGTGGCTGCTGTGGAACTTTGACATTACTATGGAGTGATTTGATATTTTCTGGGAAAATTTTGATTGCTAATGATATCTCCACACCTAGATGAGTTAAACTACCTTAAAGTTTCTTTGGAGTTATAGAGTATCTTCGTTCGATTTGGTTTCTATTGGTGAAAAGCACCCTCTACTTAACATTTCTAGTGACCTGCCAAGATGCAACTGTCTGAGAAAAGCCTTTCTCATCTCACTTGGCCAGTGTTTTAAAAGCATGATGTACACTAAATCATAATAGTCATGTGAGGCTTAAGCACAAGACTTAAAAAAAAGCAACGGAAAGCAATGGAAAAAAAAGTGCAAACATCATGTTAATGAGTGAATAATTCTTTTTAATGGGCTTTATTAAGGGTGCCTTGCTTGTTTGAAGTGATGCTCCTAGTGTGGGCTCGCCTAGGTGCGCTTCTCAAAACAGTTTGTAAGGCTAAGGACCAATCTAGTCATAGCATCACTTCAGGTGCAAGGTTAACTAACTAGGGCTTTTGTGGTTAGGTGTTTCTCATTCACGTGCACTTTATACTTCCTTGATTCTTTTGGTTGGTTGATAGAGTTGACCATGCTACCTTTTCCCAATCTCATAGAGATGTTTCTCCTTCTTTCTGTCTTTATACTTCTTAATATTTTTTCCATCATCACATCAAACTAGTTGCAACGACTCTCATTTTTTACCTACCTATTTTTTTTTTTTTTTTTGAATTGTTAAGTAAGTCTCAATTTCATGCAATTTTGGGTGTGTTTCCTAAAATCTATGTTTTTAATAATCTTTTAAAAACGTTGTTCTACTGTTATTGTTCTTGAATATAATGAAAAGCTTTTCTTTTTGGTTATTTGTCTTCATTCTTTTGGTTACTTGTCTTCAATAAGGATTTAAGTTCATAAAAACTGAAGAGAAAAGTAGTAAACATCACTTTCTATTTTCCAAAAAGGTGGTACCAAAGAAATAAGTTTTGTATTGAAAAATTTTCCAGTTCTTTTTTGTCCAATTATTGCTTCCAAATACTTTTTTCTTTGTTTTGGCAGATAATTCACCTCTTAATTATCTGTTTTATGAACATCAAACAAATATTATAGCGTGTGTATGCAACATTGACATGCATTGTGAATCATGATAACATGAATTTGATACCTTCATTTCGATGGTACCTACATTAGGCCCCTGCAATTCTTCCACAAATTTTATTAATTTCTGAATTATGGTTCGTCTCAAAAGGTTTGGGTTGATATTCAAGTCTTATGCCTGTCTGTTACTATTTGATAAATATGTTTATGTGTTATCTATTCTCTTTTTGAATGCCTATGGTAGACAATTTGATTTCTTCTATTTATTTATACTTGGAAGAAGGTTTCTATGTTTCAAGAGATTATTGGAGATTCTCTTGTTGACACTTTCGTTGACTCTCTTGTTGATACTGTTACCATGGAAACTATATGAATGAAAATATATTTTCGTAAATATTATTGCGGTTTGCTAATGAGCTTGGCACATAGGTTTGTTACATATTCTAGAATGCACAACTTCATTTTCCTTCAATCATGATCATGTAGAGTTCTTTATCCAGTATTTGAAGTCACAATTGTTTAAACTTTTAGGGTGTCTGCTTTCATCGTGTAATCAAAGGATTTATGATTCAAGGTGGGGATATTTCTGCTGGCGATGGTACTGGGGGAGAATCTATTTATGGTTTGAAGTTTGAAGATGAAAATTTTGAACTGAAACATGAAAGGAAAGGAATGTTGTCTATGGCTAACTCTGGTCCTAACACAAATGGGTCTCAGTTTTTCATAACAACAACTCGTACACCTCATTTGGATGGAAATCATGTGGTCTTTGGGAAGGTGGTGAAAGGAATGGGAGTAGTTCGTTCAATTGAACATGTTATAACTGGTGAGAATTATTATCCAACTCTTGATGTTGTAATTGCGGACTGTGGAGAAATCCCTGAAGGGTCGGATGATGGAGTATCAAATTTGTTCAAAGATGGTGACACCTATCCGGATTGGCCAGCTGATCTTGACCTGAGTCCGTTTGAACTTTCTTGGTGGATGAGCGCTGTGGATTCTATTAAGGCTTTTGGTAATGTACATTTTAAGGTAAAATCATTTTATAAAGGTTCTATAAGGACTTATTATGTCATTCTGGCACCTAGTGTCTTCTTTCCTCCTCCAAACACGAGAGAAATAATTTTTTATACTTTTTCGGTTATTGTCATCAATTTTTCACTTTTTTGTTGTTGTCTTGAAAATTCAACTTTATTTTTACTTCCATTTTTAATCATAAAATATTGAATAAAATTCATAGAAGCAAGATTACAAGATGGCTCTCAGAAAGTATAGGAAGGCTTTGCGATATCTTGACATTTGCTGGGAGAGAGAAGGGATTGATGAAGGTAAACTCTTAATTTACCTGCATTACTTGCATTTTCTTCAAAAATGAAAACTGCATCACTCGCATTTATGCGAACCGTATATTGGTTAGACATTGCTCAGATCTTTGATTTTTTATGTTCTTAACAGAGCAGAGTACATGTCTGAGGAAGACCAAATCACAGATATTCACAAACAGCTCTGTAAGATTTCATTAAGTACTTAGTGACGAATTTTATTTTGTATACAAATAAATGTTCCCTTATACAAAGACGATGCCATTTTTTAAGATCTCAAGGACGAAGGTTGGATATAAGCATACCATTTCTTATGGAAAGGATTATTCGAATTAATTATTTGTTAGACGCATTTCGTGCTGAGGAAATGATTTTCATTGTTATTAGTTCTAGTGAAGCAGCATGTTTAATAAAAAGAATATATTATATTGGAAGTTGAAGACAAAATAGAATATAACAGGGCATGAAATGTATCAATGGGGATAAAATTTCATTTAGTGAGAAGTAGATATTATACACTTAGATTATTATTTTTATATTCAACAATTATACAGGGTTGGGAGATTGAATCATCGACCTTTAGGATGATAATTGATATGATACTTTATTTAATAAACTATGTTTGAATTGACAATAGGTTTTTTATTTAGTATGTTTCATCGATAATCTTTTTTCTTTTTAAGAGTTAATGAGAGAAGAACCTTAATTATACATATGCACGTGAAAGAAAAGTAAAATTTGTTTAATTCACTAAGGTGCAAGAGGTGTAACAAAAAGGTGACCAAAGATTGCCTTGGGTGCTCATCGTGGCCGTGTGTTTAGTGCAACTGGCATGTTTCAAATGCTCCATTTTTTAGTGTAGTCATGTTATCCTTTCATCTATTGTAGGCTTGTAAACTGAAGTTAGGGGATCTAAAGGGAGCATTGTTGGACACTGAATTTGCAATTCGTGAAGGGGATAACAATGTAAAAGCCATGTTCCGCCAAGGCCAGGTTGGTATCTTCCATTGATGAATCATTGAATATCTAAATGTTTTTCCTTGCAACGATTATTGCTTCTTGGATGAAATGTCTCTACTGGTGATATATATTTTTAATTATCTCTTCGTTCTTTACAATTTAATGGCATAGTTTTACAACCTATAGAACCGATCTAGTTTAAGAAAGGTCATAATTACTTCTACGTTTGCGTTTGTTTGACTAAACCTGTCACCTATCAGGCACACATGGCTCTTAATGACATTGACTCTGCAGTTGAAAGCTTTAAAAAGGCATTGGATTTGGAGCCAAATGATGGTGAGTTATGATTTTACTTCAGTTGGCTCATTTGGTTGCCTGAGTCTCAACATTATTTTCCACACCATAGACTACCGATTTATATATAAGTATTTATGAATATTATAATATGGACATGAACATGCACCACAGCACCAGATTCTGTTTATGAATGTATGAGAATTTGATTTCTTTTTTATTTTTTCGAAATTTTATCAGCTGGAATCAAGAAAGAGCTGGCTGCTGCTAAGAAAAAGGTTAGTTGACAGTGATCTTCTATATTATGATTGCAAGAATAAAATGATCATGTAATTAAGGACTAATTTTTTAAACAGTTTGCTGATAGACGTGATCTAGAGAGGAAAGCATATGGCACGATGTTCCTATAGGACTTTGCTCTCCAATGGTAGAGTTGCAACTCTTTTATAATCTTGTTGAACAAAAAAAAAATAAAAAGGAATTTTTAAAAATAGAAAAATAAGGAAAACTATTTACACAAAAAATAGCAAAAGTTTTAGATATTTGTGATAGACGTTGATAGAATTCTATCAGTAGATACTGATAGAAGTCTATCAATGTCTATCAGTGTTTTTTTTGCTATTTTCTGTAAATAGTTTAACATTTTTTCAATCTGTCTTTTTGAAATCTGTTTTGCAGTTTTTGCTATTTCTCCGTTTATGTTATCATGATATGATACTTCAAATTTTAGGTTTTGTTTTGGAGCCAGATGTGAAGAGAAATAGATATCCAGTTTCTAATGGCTAGTTCAATTATCCAAAACTGCAATTGGAGGGTGAGGATCGAACCATCAATTTTTGAGATGGTAATTGATATCTTATCTATTGAGCTATGTTTGGATTAGCTACAAAATTGCAGTTTGTATGGTTGTCTGTTCAATGAAAATATATAGACAAACAAGTAGCTTTTGTGATTTTGATATGGTCACTATTTAATTTTTGTTTAAACGGTTGTAATGTTTTGTTGGTGTAATCTTGAACTTAGGATTTGAATTAAATGGCAGGTTAAACTACAAGTTTAGATGTTTGTGTTGGATAAGTACTTAGAACTTTTAAATTCTTTTTAAAATTTCTTCTAACTTTTAATTTTGTGAATTTTTAAAAATATCGAAGAGTTAAATGATCTATTAGACATGAAATTCAAAGTTTTAGAATTAATTATTTATAGAATTGAAAGTTTAGAAACTTATTGATACTGAGTAAATATTTTTTGAAGTTTAGGAATTTATTTAACACAAACTTGAAAGTTTAAGGACTAGATTTGCAATATAATTTAAACTAAATGATCTTTTATATACAATACATATGTTGATATCGAAATTTGGTATTAGCCGGGAATTTGTAATCTTTGGGAGGAATCGAACGAACACCCTAGAGGAGAATTTCACGTCGGTGTGGTGTTTGGCCACCAACACTTTGATGATAAAGTCTCTATTTGTTTAGAGAGTATAAAGTTTGGGATGTATTTCAATGTACCTCAAATGTCACAAGCCCTCTCTCGATTATTTAAAAATAGGTTTCGTAACAGTCATTCGCTCATTAAACTTATCTGGTTATTAATTGAACAGTTGCCATTCGTTATGAATTGTTGGATTTATTTCACTAGTGACTCAAGCATATGCAAAAGTAAAATATTTAGGCATATCTTCACCTTTACAGGGTCGACCTCCTCAAGCTCTATGGTTGTCCCTATGGGGCAATCTCCATGATCTGGTATTATTTTCCTCTCATGGTCGACCCTATGAGTCGGCCTTTATGAAGTCTTCGACCTTCTAGCCATATTTTTATACATAACACTTTATATACTTACCATCTTTTATGGTCTCTAGGTTTTGAGTCTAGTTTTGATTTAGTTATGAAGTTTCAATATTAACTTTATTATTGAGTCTTGAATTTAGTCTTTTTTCGACATTGGATTTCATTGTTTTATACTTTACACCCGAGTTTTGACTAATACTCACTTTTAGTTTTTGGGTTAACATTTAGTTCATTAATTTAAAATAGTTATGATGTTATTTGTTTAATTAATTTTACTTATTATGGAAAATTAGTCAAAGCTAATTTGATCATTGTTTGATGATAAACATCTATATTGTATGGGAGACTAAATTGAAATTTTAAATTAACTTAGTTTAAATTGACAAAAAAAAAAAAAACTAAAGCAATAGAGACTAAAACATATATTTAGCAGTTAAAATTAGTAATTCTTTTTTCTTAAACTGCCTGGGTTCAATTTACAATTTATACTCAACTTTGTCATAGTTGAAAACATGCCATCATCATCTTGATCAGTGCAGAAAAAAAAAAAAAAACATTTCATAATATATGAAAATTTTTAAAAATAGAAAAATAAGGGAAACTATTTACACAAAATAGCAAAATTTTTAGATAGTTGTGATAGACGCGGATAGAAGTCTATCAGTAATAGAAATGATAAAAATTTATTACTGATAGAAGTTTATTAATGTCTATAAATATTTTTTTTTTTTTGCTATTTTCTATAAATAATTTAACATTTTTCTATCTGTAAAATTTTTTTATAATATAAAATTTTCAAAATGGTAAATTAACCAACACATACAATTGGAAAATAATAATAATAATAATAAGTATACGGATTAACTCATCATTCAAACTTTTGACGAACAAAAATGAAAAGGAAAAAAATGACACAAAAAATATGTTAAAGAGGTAAGGAAATGGGTTGGTGGTTGGTGAGCCAAAGAAAGAGGTGAGTCATAAATGGAAAAAGCAAAGAAAAAGGGATGGAAGGGTTGAAAAAAACAAGTCAATGCCATTCCATTTAGATGTTAGTTAAAGCTCAAGCTTAAAAGATTCTGAGACTTTAACAGAAATAATAGGTTCACATATGGGGAATAATCTAGGGTGTAATGTAACATTAGGTTTCAAAAGTAGCAAAATTTGGAAGCCCATCTACCTAGATTTGATATACCATTGATATATTTGATTATGTACTGTTGGATATAAATACGATATACAATAAGTATATTTTTCCTTGCTCCTTCCCCAATTTCCTGCCTAAATAGGAAAAAATATATATCTCTAATTGATATGAATGATGATATGTCAATGATATACCTGCTGTTTTACTTCTTTTTAATGTGTTCAATTTCTCTTTTTAAGTAGCTTGTGTTGTATTTAGGGTAATTGCAATGTGTAGCACTTTTTAGAGATAATAATTAAGTGTGTAACATTTTTTTAAAATTGCAAATATAGCATTGATGGACTTTACTGCTGATAGACTTCTATTAGTGATAGACTTCTACCAGTGATATGGTCTATCAATTATAGAGTCATAGAGTTGGATTTAAATTTTGCTATATCTGCAAATTCTTTTGTAATGTGCTATATTCACTAATACTTTGGGTCTAATTGCTATTTTTGAAATTCGCCTTTATATTTACATTTTATATTTTTATGAAATGCCTGTTTTTTATACGCATTGAATGTTGAAATACCAAATTTGTTGTGTTACTAAAGGAATCAAATAAACATTGATATACCAACAACAATATACCTAATATACTCAATATGAATAATGAAATATCCGATGATACATCTGGTTTGATATGTTTTATTAATGTATATGAAATTTTGAGAAGATAAAATCCGAAAAAGGAGAAAAAAGTTAGGATTTTTTATTAAGAAAAAAAAAATGTTAAAATATCCTTTCAATCCCTATACTCTGAAATTTGTTCAATTTTTGTCCCTCTATTTTTAAATGTTTAACTTTAGTTTCTATATTTTCAATAAATCTTAAATATATTCCCTTAAGTTTTTTTTATCCAAATTAGTTAAATCGTAATAGTAATTTTAATGTAGGAATGTACGATATGTAAATATATTTTTAAAATTATTGAAAATGCTAATGTATAATAAAAAGTTTTCGAATAATCAACAATAAACTAGTTATATAGACTAAATTTAAAATTTATTGAAAGTACATATACTAAAATTAGACATTTAAAAGTACATGCACTAAAATTGAACCTACTCCGAAATACGAAACCATATAAGTATTTTAAGTAAATGAAGAAGTGAGATTCGAAGAAGAAGAATAGTTAGGATTTTTTAAGAATTTAAAAGGGATACATTTTTTTAAGATATTATATAAAATGGGAGATCCACCCTCTAACTTCGAGGATGATAATACATACTTGATGCAAGTTTAAAAGAATACTTTAGGTTAATTTATTTAATAAAAGAAGAATAGTTAGGATTTAATATTTTTTTCAAGTAAATAAAAGTTATAGAATCAACTTATGAATGTCACATAAGCGTCAATATTTATTACAAAACCTATAGAAGAACATTGTCTGGTCAACCTTCGATTACGGTATTACTTTAATAGTTTTTTAATTTTTTTATTTTTTTTGCAAAATTTAAGAAGTTAAAGGGCTTGTTTGGTATGGAAATCTAAAAAAAAAAATTTGAAAACAAATGATTCAATAAAAACAAAATTGTATTTTACTATTTGATAGATTATGAAATTGGATTCTAAGTTAAATAATTGGTTTAAATGTGATACTATAATTATAATTATAAGGGATAAAACTAAATGTAACTACCTACTAAATATTATTGACTATAAATTACCATTAATTAATTTATGAACATGTTTTATAATAAAAAAATTTGTATAATCATGATTTTGTATTATTATATAATCTATAATATATTACATAATACATATTTCTAAGTTTTTAAAAATGAATTTGGTTAATAACATGATAAGATATATTGTATTTCTAAACATATTCATCTTTATTTAATATAATTCTACATTTAAAAATTTAAATTTCAAGATGTAGATACAATGAAATCATGAAAATATTGTTTTCAAAATTTGCACGGTTTGAATTTGAAAACAATTTTTAGAAACAAAATTCAAATGATCTGACATATTAGTAGTTGAATACAGTGAATCTGAAAACATGAGACAAAATTCGAATTACCAACCAAACAATAAGCCTTAAATAGTTTTGGATTTTCATTTTTAAGTTCAATGACGCATGAGGGGGCGTGAAGATTAAAATTTCTAACTTGTAAGTCAAGAATATACGTCTTAACTAGTTCATCTATACTAAAATTGATAAATATTTTTTAAAATTAAGGAATCAAATTGAAACATAAATGAAATTTTAAAAAAAAAAAAAACCTTTGAATAAATAAATGTATTTCTTTTTAAAAGGTATTGAATTGTAAAAAAGAGTAGGAACCTCGCAATCTAAGGTCAAGACACAACCACAAATGTTATAAGACAAGATAAAGAAAACAACTAGACTCACCCAAAAAGACTCCATAAAATACATCACAAGGAAACAAATCCCAAAGAGAAGAATCGACATGATTCTCCTCACTAAAAGCCTCAAGCCACTTAGAATAATAAAGAAACACATCAAACCCAATGACTAGACAAATCATAGAGTGTACAAGATAGCACTAGACATGAAGTTACACCCGTTCCAAAGAATATGATAGGATAACAACACACTAGACTATTCTCTAAACTTTTAACAGACGATTGTCTAAATTAAAATGACAATAATCTAATCAACCTTTGTGTCTAGTGATAACATGTTTTTAATTAATAATATGAAAATTGTATTTAAATGTGTAAAATTAAATATTAAATTAATTTTGTGTGATTAAAGGTATGTTCAGGTAATTTTAAATTCAGTTCTAAACATGCATTTTTTTGGATACTATTAGGAATAGAGAGATCCGAACTACAGACGTCATAGTTACTAACATTCATATGTCAATTGCGCTATGCTCGATTTCGATTTCAAACATTGCACTTATATTAGGCATGGGACACACTTTTATTGTTGCATAGAACACCGTCATATTGGCATCATTAAATGTCATCAAATAAATGGATATGTTTCAAAGGTGTATATTATGGTAAAATCACACATTTTTATATGCTTCTAATTCTTTTTCTATTATTTTTCTCATATATAGCTATTATAATTGAATGCGTAGGCAATTTCTTAATAATAATGTGTTAGTGGCATTTTCTTTGGTAGAAATATTGACATCTTTCTTATTTTGATTGACTCTTTTTGTTTTTGGTGGACAACAACTTTATTTTATTACCAACCCATTTCACCTCCAATTTTTTGTTCTCTTAATTTTCAGTTATATGTTTCAAAATAATCCTTTGAATAAAATAGGTTACACTTTCTTCTTTCATAGAAATATTAAATGAGATTGCCAAATATTTCTAATCAGTAAGTAAATATTAAAAATATTATGTATATGTTAATTTAAGACATTTAATGTTTAGTAGCAATCTAACATTAGGGCAAAACCAAAAGCTCTAAGCTCAAATTTTTATTAATTTTCAAATTCAACGAATGAGTGTGTGTTAAGAATATATTTAAAAGATTTAGATGTACTCAAATTTATTGTTAAATCCTATTTGATATTTATTTTATTATTTATTAAATTTTAAATTGTGTTTGTTTTCTCGTAGTTATTGTTTTACTAAAAGTTTTCATCTTTTCTAAAAAAATGTATTTAACTTCTTTGTTAAATTCTAAAAATAATAACAAGTTTCAATTTTTGTTTTAATTTTCAATATTTGGCTTGAATTTTGAAAATACTTGTAAAAAAGATAGATAAAAAAACAAAGAAATTCATAGATGCGAAGTAGTAGTTATATTCTTAATTTTTTAAAATAAAAATTAAAAAAATTAATGGTTATAAACAGGATGTAACTTTTTAAGTTTAGTGATGATTTAAGTTTTTTATATTAGAAGAATATATATAACCAATATTGTTTGTACTCATTTTGTGACCTTTGTGTTGCCGGTAATTAAAGTATATAGTTATATGGAGTTGGTTTCAATTATATTCACAAACTATAAAAAAATGTATCATGTTAACTTTTGAAGAGTGATTTTTTTTTTCTTTCAAAACCTTCTTAAAAATTGTTGCTGCTAAATTCATGGACCAAAAAGTTTATGCTTGTGTGTTGATTAAGTGAATAAATCTAAACACATACGATAAAAAATCAGGGGTTAGAGTTAACAAAAATATATAATGAAAAACAGAACATTAGAGACAGGAAGATGACAACATGTATATTATTCACAAACGTCCATGTGTATATTTTATTTATATGTAGGTTTCTAGATTTGTTCACATAAGCATATACAGATTTTTGTGTTTGTGAATTTAACGGAAAAAAAACCTACAAGGGTTTGTTTTGAAATAGAATTCATACTTCAAGGGTTAAGATGAAACCTTTTAAAAGTTCTAGGTGACAATTGAAACCAACTCTATAGTTTAGGATTATTTTTTATAATTCAACTTTTTAAGAAAAAAAAAAACTTCATTTGAAACCCCTATAATTTTGATTATTTAATTACATATAACTTAAACTTTTAAGGTCAATAAATTTGATTATTAAGTTTATGGTCTAATTAATTTTTTATACAAAGAATCCAATTAAAAGTTTAAATTAAAATTGATCCAATATAAGGTGAATATTAAAATATTTCTAAACATTTTTAAAAATAAAAATAAAATAGGGCACAAAGAAAGTGAACAAAATTCCCAAGTTTTTAAATGAATAGATTTGGATTGGTTCAATTCAATTTAACTTTAGTTAAGGCAACTTGAACATAACTCAACTACTTAAGATATTCGATTAAGAAATTAGAGGTTTCAATCCCAATTCCTTAATGACGTTATCTCTTTGTATGCTAGCTGGTGCACCAAATTTTATATCTTCAATGGTTACAACACAACCTCTGTCGGCCTCAACTGGAAGTTTTTCATTTTATTTATGTTGCGCTACTGATCAATTCGTTTTGCGTATCATCTTTTGGACGGTTGTATTGTATCTATGTCCTGTTATAGAGCTTCTCTCTAGCTCCCTTGACCGTTTTGTTCTTCGTTCCTTTACTTGTAATGCATTTGATTTTGGGCTATGGGGTATGATGAGAGTGTTAAAAATGTGTAAATCTAGTTAAAATATTCTGGTGCACTTACTAATTCTTCTTTTGTCCAATATTGCTTTAAAAAATATCTCAAACCCTTCATAGAATATAGATAGCTCAACCGTTTAAGACATTCGACTAAAAAATTAGAGGTTTAAATCCCGAACCCATCCTAAGAATAAAAAAAAGGGTTTAACCCAAGTTAATATAATAGTATAAAAACTAAAACAATTACAACTCAACCCAAGTAATTTCATCCATTTAGTTGGACTTAACCCAACCTAGAAACATATTAAAATACTCAAGTTGGATGAGTTGAACACATAATTAGGCCTAGTAAATTATTATAGCCTATTTTCAAAGCAAGTTCTAACATTTCACACTTATCATATTTTATTAGAAAACCCCAATTAACATTTTACATAATATTAAAAAAAAAAAAAAAAGTGCACAAACCCATTCAATTTTTCCTTGATGTTATTGATTGTTTGGACAAGCATTAGTGATTACAAATCTAATATGCATTATATATCATTAGTATGAAAACTTTAAAAATTTAAAAGAAGTTAGGTGGAAAAATCCTAGAGCTCACAAGTGGGAAGACCCAACTTGGGAAAGGAAAAATATTTCAACTCTTTCATTTGAATTTTTGCTCATTGCTCATAATATAAAAACCCCATCAACTCAAACATTTCCAACATCAAAAATTTACTCTTACAAAACTTTGATAAGGTTTGTGTTTCTTTATCAATTGAAAAGCTTCATAATATCCAACCATGGCTTTCATATGTTCAAAAGTGTTCATTCTCTTTATTTGGGCATGCATCTCAACTCTTAGCTCTGCCAATGAAGGTTGGTTTTGGGGCCATAATTGCACTCTGCCTTTCATTTCTAGACACAATCGGCCTCCACCACCACCATTACGACGTCCTCGAACCCCGCCATCACATCGGTTTCCACCTGCACCATCACGACATCCTCGAACACCACCATCGCCCCGTTTTCCACCACCGTCAAGACATCCTCGAACGCCACCATCACCTCGGTTGTCACCACCACCACCATCACGACGTCCTCGAACGCCACCACCACAATGGATACCATCGCCACCACCACCATCACCAGTGCTGTCATCGCCTCCACCACCATCACGAAGGCCTCGAACACCACCACCGTCACAACCCGAGACACCGCCGCCATCACCGATGGTGTCACCACCACCACCACGATCACGACGGCCACGAACACCACCACCATCCCAACAAATACCACTACCACCGTCATCGCCATCGTTGCCGCCACCGCCATCGTCATCGCCACCATCACCACTACCGAGCCCACAAAGTCCAAGAAAGATCATAGTGGGTGGTTCTAAGCAATGGCAACTTGGCTTCGATTATAATGATTGGGCACTAAAAAATGGTCCCTTTTATGTAAACGATATTCTAGGTAAGCCTTTTTAAGCTCATTTCCATGGTTAATATGAGAAGAAATTCATTCCCAAACTTATTGGAAGTTTTTGTTTTTTGCAGTGTTCAAATACGATCCTCCAAACACTTCAACTCCTCCTCATGGTGTTTATCAGCTACCAAACATGAGAAGCTTTGCTAATTGTGATTTGGGAAAGGCCAAAATGGTAGCAAATTTAACACAAGGAAGTGGAGATGGGTTTGAGTTTGTGCTCAAAGACCAAAATCCTTACTACTTTGCTTGTGGAGAAGGCAATGGCTTCCATTGCAAACTTGGATCCATGAAGTTCACCCTCACACCAATAGTTCAGACTTGATGATTTTACGAGTTTTCTTGAAAGAACAATACTTAAGTACATCTCAAGATACATCTATTTGTGTGCATTTAAAAAATATTTTTAAAAAATGAAGTAAGAAGAGTTTTTCACGTGACAAACTATATGATTGGACAATGGAGTGAAATGTACAGAGATGAGTGTAGCTTGGGATGCACCTAAATATTTTTTTTTTCTTGAAATGCACTTTTCTTAGAATATATTTCTTTTCAAACCTTCACAAGAATATAGTTTTTATGAGCTATAATCAGTTAACATGGTTAAATAAGATATCTCAACGGGAGAAGATGATGATCGAGCTAGTTATACTTTTGTTTTATGTGATTCAGTTTTTTTGTTCAACTTTTTGAAGTAGGATAAACAAACATCTATCCTTTTTAGTCGAGAGTATATGTTTTAACCATTGAAGCAATGGTCAGATAGACCGCTCTGGTTACTTTTAATAAATTAATTTTGTGTTTTTCAATATTTATCTGTTTTTAAGTACATACACTATTTAGCTATATATCTTCATAAATATCAAAATGAATAACCGTGTCATACCTGAAAACAAAGAGGAAAGAAGCTATATATTATATGTATGAAGAAAAAGTAAATCACATGTTAATTAGTGAGAACTTTAATCCAATTATATTAAATAATCTAAATCAATAATCGATGATATGATTGAATCAATATAAACTAACCAAAAACTCATTATTGTTACTAATGACATCCTATTGTTTAATGAACTTTCAGACTTTATTATTTTTATTTTATTTTTATTGTCTTTTATAGATTCTTTAAAATATATATATATATATATATACTTTTAGTCCATAAAATTTGGATTAAATTACATTTGGATTCTTGAGTTTTCAAACTCAATAATTTTACCCCTAATTTTGCTTTTGGCGTAAATTCTTGGTCCTTCTATTAGTTTTTCTTTTCTCAAACAAGCAATACTAAGATGCACCCATCTGTATTCATCTCATTTCTCATAACACAAGAAAAATCTAAAAATAATTTAAATATGAAATAAGAAGGGTTTGCCACGTAAGTATGATTAGATAATTAGATAGAATACATATAGATAGAGATAACCTGAGGACACCTAAATATTTTTCTTCCTATTGCGATCTTCCTCAACATTTTCTCAAATTTAACTTCTAGTGTCATAGTGTGTCGTTTTTTAAAAGAAAAAAATTATTTAAGAGAATAAAAATAGCGCAACAAACAAATAAGAGTCATTCGTACAAATTTTTCTTAATATATTGACAATAAACAAATATATGAGATACATAGGAGGCCATCATATTGGCATCATTAAGATGTCATCACATAAGTGGAGTGGATATATTTCAAAAGTGCTTGGTGGTAAAACAACACCTTTAATTAATGCTCCCAATTCCCTACTAGTTATATATATATTGCTATACACTTGAAAAGCCTAACAATGACAATTTTCTTATGAATTTCATAGTGCCTTTGACCTAATTATGCTTTTTCATAATAGAAAGAAAATATATTGAAATTTTTCATTTTATGACTTGTATTTGAGTAGAGGGGGAAATTTATTACCTACTCATTTTTGCTTCACATTTATCATTTTAGTCCATGATTAGAGTAATTTATAGCGGAGAATATCTTTACAAGATTATCTATGTCTTTGATATATGCATCAATTTTAATTTTTAAGTTTAGAAAGACGTTCGGTATTAAAACTGGTTAGGGTTACGTTTGTAGAGTTCAAAACAAGTTGTCATAGCTTTTGAAGATGCACAAAAATAAATAATGTTGAGACATCGATTGTGGAAACGAGTTAGGTTAAAACTGGTTAGGGTTACGTTTGTAGAGTTCAAAACAAGTTGTCATAGCTTTTGAAGATGCACAAAAATAAATAATGTTGAGACATCGATTGTGGTGTTCTTTCAATAAAAAAGAAGAAACACTCAAGCATTGTCCTTAAAGCTATATATGCTTATTGTTGTGATATTCTCTCACATATTTCGTTATTTTTCAATGGTTTTATTATCGTAGCTTTAGAATTTTGTGTGACTAATTCTTCTTTGAGCTCATTTTTAGTGTGTGGTTATGCCTTTCGAGATTAATATGAGAATATTTTGTTTGTAGTCTTTTACTCTTTTTTATTGTGGTATCCTAAGCTATTGGGTCATGGTACTCGGAAGTCAAGTAGCTTTTGTTGGGCTTCTTGAAAGGTGATTTGTACCGCAAATGTGAGGCCGTTTTAATCTCAATTATCCTAAGCTATTCGTCCATATAAATATTTGGACTAGTTCAATCGAAGTCAAACCCAATTTTATACTTACAAAAATTACAAGCACATTTTTTTAAGGCTAAACAGCCCCAACAAAATAGTTGCATTGTTTTAGTTTGTTTGGACTTGAGCCAACTAACATAGCTAGAATTAGAAACAATTATTAGAAAAATTCAAATGAGTTGTACAAATTTTAAAATAGTTTATAAAAATAGCATGTAATAAACCTAGTACACTATCGAAGCTAGCCTATCTTCAAAAATAATAATAACAATAATAATAATTAAAAAAAAAATCATACTTATCATTTCTTAAAAAGAAAAGAGCAAACATCCACTATGTTATTCTTATAAAAATAAGGTTAAATTACGAATTTAGTCCCTACTGTTTGGAAAAAAAATTAAAATTTGGTCTATATAGTTTGGACAAAATTATAATTTAGTCCTAATGATTTAAAAAAAGTTAGAACTTAATTCCTACTTAAAAGACTATTTATATAGGTGTTATCAAGCTATAGAGACTAAATTTTAATT
The DNA here is from genome assembly GCA_002890555.2 of Lagenaria siceraria. Classification (NCBI taxonomy): domain Eukaryota; kingdom Viridiplantae; phylum Streptophyta; class Magnoliopsida; order Cucurbitales; family Cucurbitaceae; genus Lagenaria; species Lagenaria siceraria. The sequence goes on along the minus strand of CM016491.1, from coordinate 4,687,747 downwards.
TTAAACTATAATAACTAAACTCTAAGTTTTTCTTAAGTATAGGGACTAAATTTATAATTTAATCTAAAAATTAAGTAAATAAATAAAAGTTTAAAGACTACTTTAGTCCTGTACTTTTGATTTTGGTTCAATTTGGTCATTATACTTTCAAAATGTTATCTCTATACTTTCAACTTTGATTCATTTTAGTCCTTATATTTTCAAAAAGTTACCATTTTGGTCCTTTTATTTTTATTTTTACTTTAAAATATTAAAATGGTCATTCTTTTAAAATGAAAGGTCCAAAATAAATCAGAGTTGAGAGTAGAAAATTAAAATCAAACCATTTAAAAGTAGAAACACAGTATATAACCAAAATAGTATTTATAAATAAAAGACTGGCGTAGCCGGTAGCCGAAGGTGATGGTTTACGACGCCCGTCTGGTTTGGAGAGGTTGAAGAAGCAAAGCAGATCGCAACCAGACCGATCTGGTTTTTCAGAAATCCGCCATTGTAACCGACCAACCTCTACTTCCGACAACCAAACCCTTTCCCCTTTCTCCTAAATCAAGCTCCATCTCCGGCCACCATGGATCAATCCTTCTTACTCATGCTCTCAACTCTCCTCCATCTCCACAATTACCTCGATCCCACCATTTCCCTCCTCCCCTCCACTCCTTCCTCCGCCTCCTCCCCTTCCTCCGCCTCCCTCAACTCTCCCAACTCCCTTCTCTCCTCCTCCTCCGCCGCCCCTCTCCTTTTCTTCACCATCGCCTCCGTCCTCTCCTTCATCGCCTCCTCTCGCCCCAACCCCTCCTCCTCCACTTCCCCCACCTCCACCACCGCCGCCACTCCCCCTCCTCCTTCCTCCTCCTCCGACTACTCCGTTTCCGCCTTCCGCGCCTTCTCCACCGACCACATTTGGTCCCTCGAAGCCCCTCTTCGCGACGCCCAATGGCGCTCCCTCTACGGCCTCTCTCACCCTGTCTTCACCACCATCGTCGACAAGCTCAAACCCCATATTGCCCTCTCCAATCTCTCTCTTCCTTCCGATTACGCCGTCCACTCAGGCTTTTGAGGAGTTGACTTCTCTCCCCAATATGTGTGGCGCCATTGATGGCAGTCCGATCAAGCTTCGTCGACTACCTTCTGATCAGAATTTCTCTACTAATTACAATTGTCGATTTGGGTATCCTTCCGTTCTGCTTCAGGTTGTTGCTGACAACAAGAAGATTTTCTGGGATGTTTGTGTTAAAGCTCCTGGTGGTAGTGATGATGCCAGCCATTTTAGGGATAGTCTTATGTACCATAGGCTTACTTCTGGGGATGTTGTTTGGGATAATGTTATTAATGTCAGAGGTCACCATGTTCGACCTTACATTGTTGGTGACTGGGGTTATCCTCTGTTGTCTTTCCTGCTCACTCCCTTTTCGCCCAACGGCATCGGCACGCCTGCACAGAACCTGTTTAATGGAATGCTGATGAAGGGTCGGTCTGTTGTGGTTGATGCAATTGGCTTGCTTAAGGCTAGGGGGAAGATTCTTCAGGATTTGAATGTGGGTTTAAGTCATGCGCCACAGACCATTGTTGCTTGTTGTGTGTTGCATAATTTATGTCAAATTGCTAAGGAGCCAGAGCCTGAACCATTGAAGGACCCAGATGAGACTGGCCCTGCTCCTAACATTCTTGATAGTGAAAAGTCTCTGTGTTATTATGGTGAAAGTGTGAGGCAGGCGTTGGCTGATGATTTGCATCATAGGCTTCCATCAAGATAGCAATTTTTTTGGAAGGGAAGATGAGTTTCCAGCCTCTTTTACTCATATGTAAGAATGTAGTCCTTTCTTGTAGCTCTTTCTTTGTTGCCATGCTTGGTGGTTTTGTTTCTGTTTTGTTGACTCTTTAAGTCTAACCACTGTAGTCATTGCTTACATTAGAAAGAGTAATGATGCATACCCACAAGCTGGCTGATGAGTATATCAACTGATTGAATTGCTTACTTTGAAAATATTTTCTAGGAGATCCAAATGTTGATTATGTCGTTTCTGAGAAAGCCATTATGATCTGAACTCAACATTGAGATGAAATTCATAGCTTGAACTACTAGTGTAGATTATCCATATTGATCTGAGAAGAAATCTGGTTGTCTGAGAAGATGTAGATTATCTAGTTAGGAACACAGGGATACCTTTTTCAGTAATGCTGTTGGCTTGTATGATCTCCTTAACGTGCTATGGCGGCATCGATCCGAGTTCAATGATGGTTATATGAACTGTAGATTATGGCTGAATGTTTGTAGAAACTTGAGAGTTCAAAATGTACTCACAAATTCTAATTGAAACATTTGAGGAAGGTTGATCAATTAGAATTGTCATGTTAGTTTTTGAATGATATATTTTGGCTACCTTGCATCTTTCATTCCTTGAAACATTTGGATTTGGTGTTTCCTTTTAATTACTAAACTGAATGCTTATAAAGGAACAGATAAAGGTGAACAAAATGGGTTACAGGGCTTTTTCGCTATCTTGAATTTTTTTTTTTTTTTTTTTTTTTTGTGTTAAACAAGTCTTCCAGATGAAGTTTTGAAACTGATCGAAAGTAATGGAAAGTAAAAATTGGAATAATAAATGTGAGGTTTTATTAATAGGAAGAGAATTTGATAGTTCATTCCCTTTGCCATCATCTTTCCGTACAACCTTAATTTATTGATTTATAGTGTAAACACGGAGAGTTTAATACGAGAGTACTAGAAATTTTCTCTTCCTTCTTCGAGCTTGTCCTAATCTGGCACTAATGCTTGGATCATACTGATTTTTTCTTTCTTACAATGTACACAAGTAGTGAAATGAAAGTAGAATCAAAGAAAAGTTAATACATTATTAGTTATTATTAGGTTAAAATATTATTTTGGTCCTGGTTCTTTGAGGTTTGTTCAATTTTAGTCAACGCATCTTCAATAAATCTTAAATTTAGTCCTTCAAAGTTTTTTTTTTTTTTTTTCGAAAATGGTTGAATGATAATAATAATTTTCATGCAAGGAAGTATAATATGTGAAATATGTTTTCAAAGTTGATGGTGAGAATACTAATACATAATTATGAGTTTTTTTTTTAAAAAAAAGTAAACAATAAACTAAAAGTAGAGACTAGATTTAAAATTTATTATAATTATATGGACTAAAATTAGACATCTAAACAGTATTGAGACTAAAATTGAACAACTTGTAAAGTACATGAATCAAAATAATATTTTAACCTCATTATTCTTATTTTTTAAATTACGTATAATTAAATTGATTAGAAAAAAGCTTATTACCGTTTCAAATCGATTTTTCCTCTATAATACACAAACTTCATGTTTTCTCTTTTATATTTTTTTTACTAATGCATATTTAGTAAGTAAGTAAGTAAGTAAGTAAGTAAGTAAATAAATAAATAAATAAATAAATAAATAAATAAATAATATAATATAATATAATATAATTGTATTGAAACATTCGTTGTAGTTTAGTTGATTTTGATACTCGGCTTTCACCTGAGAGACCGGGGTTCAAGCTCCGGCAACGGAAAGCAATTTTTAAAAGAAAAACATTTTTTTATTTATAATTATAATTATTATATATATCTTTTAAAATAAGTCATTTTGAAATGAATTCAGTCAAAATTTTGGCAAAATATATGTCGTGCATATGCCTTATTCTCTCTGTATTTCTAATTTATATACAGTGTAACATTGATGTGAAAGTATGAGATTTAACTAATTTATATTTAAACGTACAGTGTAATTGTAATTTGAAGTGATGAGGTTTTAACCATCATTTTTCGTGATTCATGATTATAAAATAATATTTATTTTCTTGTTGTTTCTTCTAAAATCTATTTGAATTTATCTTTTGTTATCAGTTTCGAATTGTTTCAATTTGATTTGATAATTTTTCAATTTTTTATTTTTTTATTTTTTTTTTTTTTTTGTAGATTTGTATTCTTATCATGTTTATTAAATTTTCTTTTTTTATTTCATACATTTTTTCATTTATATTATTACTATGTATATAGTTTATACTTTTCAAAATGTAATTTAATAATATAACAATATATCAATAGTATATAAAATATAACATCCCGTGTTCTAGATGAATTAAAACTAAATATCTCAAATTATTAAGTTTTCTTTTCCTTTAATTTTGTATTTTGGAGACAGAAATTTTAATTGAGAAAATAATTAATTTAAATTTATTTGATAAGAGATTTGAAATTTTTGGATTTAAGTTAATAAAAGATTTAGAATTTGTAAATTTTGGATTTAAGAGGAAAATTGATAAGTGTCAACCCTATTTAGAATTAAATAAAAGAATTAAAAAAACAATCAGATTTCTTTTTTTTTTTTTTTTAATACAAATCTAAGGTTTAATTACAAATTGTCAATCCAATAACAACTCAATAGATAAGGCACACAATTATCATCCAAAGGTTGATGATTTGATCTACTATACTTATAATTGTTGAACTAAAAAAATAAGTAACAGTAAATTTTAAATTTAGACCCTGATATTTTAGTTTTATGCCTATTTAAAATGTAACTAATAAGTTCTTAAATTTTCAATGTGTTTAATAAGGTTCTACCATATTTAACGTAGATCTATTAAACAGAATTGAACATCTAAGTTTCAATTAGACATAAAATTCTATTTTATATCTAATAGAACATTAATTTTTTAAATTTTCAAATATGTTAGCTTGGTTCGATAACTATTTGATTTTGAATTTTTGAAAATTAGATGTGAGAGTGAAATGGTTCGATAAATATTTAATTGTCCCTTCATCAGTGTATGATTATAATGTGATAATTCTTACATTTTTAATCATCTTAGATTATTATTTATTATGGTAACAAATTATTTCCCTTTTTTCTCCTTTGATAACCATTAGAATTTTTTAAAAAAGAAATTAGGAGTATTTACATCTTTTTGTGAATCTTTTCTTTTTGTTAATTACTCCTCTTGACACTATTTCTAATATTTAAGTCAAGTATGAAAACTAAATAAAAATGTTTTTTTTTATATAATTTAGTTAGAAATTTAAATATTTTTTTTTAAAAAAAAATAAGAAAATCATATGAAAAAAAAAATGTTAGAAAACCAACCTAATTTTCAAAAACTAAGAATAAAAACAAAACTTTTATCAAACGGGTTATAATGATATTTAGTTTTTTTTTTTAATGTAGTCAAACCTAGCTTAGCTCAATTGACATACCAAGTGTCTTAGTAAACACAAGATTTGTGGTTTGAATCTTCATACTGTAATAATAAGCAAGTGTATTAACTCAATTGACACATAAACGTGGTAGTAATTACAAAATTTGTATTACTTATATTAGGGAAAATATCAAATTTTATTTTAAACTTGTCAATGTGTATTAGTTTTTATCTAAAACATTTCAATTCAGCAACACAAGATTTGTGGTTTGAATCTTCATACTGTAATAATAAGCAAGTGTATTAACTCAATTGACACATAAACGTGTTAGTAATTACAAAATTTGTATTACTTATATTAGGGAAAATATCAAATTTTATTTTAAACTTGTCAATGTGTATTAGTTTTTATCTAAAACATTTCAATTTCAGCACATTTTATGAGTTTTACTATTTTTACTTTTAAACTTAAAATCATCTTTGAAATTACTGAGTTTTAACATATTTATATAGAAAAATTTTCACGGATAGAAAAAATGTCAAACTATTTACAGAAAATAGCAAGAAAAATACTTATAAACATTGATAAACTTCTATCAGCATCTATTAGTGATAGACTTCTTTCATTTCTATTAGTAATGTATTCAGCAAAAGTAAGAATTAAATACAATAATTAGGAAAAGGCTAATCTATTATTTAAAAGAATTAATTGATTTTTAATAACAAGGTCCGTTGTAGTCTAGTTGGTTAGGATACTCGGTTCTCACCCGAGAGACCCGGGTTCAAGTCCCGGCAACGGAAACCCTTTCTTTTTTTATTTTTTATTTTTTAATCATTATTACTTTTTAAATTTATAATCATTCAATATTAACCCATTTTAATACGCCACATTTCATTTTTACCCTTGATTTTCATTCATAAACTCTCCTATCAATTATTGTGCAACTCAAATAGAGACGAAAGTGAGTATGACTCAATTAACATCTGAGTGTACTAGTAATCATAAGATTTGTAATTTGAATCTCCCTACTCTTAATTGTTATATTATTGACTTTGGTTCATTTTGGTCCCTATACTTTTAAAATGTTTATTCTAGTCCCTATACTTTCATCTTTAGTTCATTTTGGTCCTTGAATTTTCAACTTTTGTTCGTTTTGGTCCTTAAATTTTCAAAAAGTAACAATTTTCATACCTTAAAAATGAAGTACAAATGAAAATGAAGGGACCAAAATGGTCATTTTTTTAGAGTACAAGGACCAAAATAAACATTATAAAAGTACAAGGACCAAAATGAACCAAAGTTGAAAGTATAAGAACCAAAATGAACATTTTGAAAGTATAGGTCCACTTATATATTGTTTTTCATTAAATATGTATTCACTTTTAAATATATACAGTCCGTTCTTATTATTTTTCTCATGTATCTAGATGAATAATTTTATAAAGGTTTATAATAATTTTGTATTCAATATTATTTAATATAGATATCATAAATCAATTTATTTAATTTTTAACATATTCAAATATGTAAGAGACGTAAAACTCCCAAGTCTTAATAATAAAAATTTTAAAGTTAAGTGTGTTTGATTCATAGCAATACTATGTTGGACAATCCTTTTTAGTTTTTAAAGGTCTTTGAGAAAAGATGCGAGTAAAGACAAACTATATTGAAAAGGTCAATATCAACGTGTGGGGATATTCTTCGCCTTCTCAAGCAATTCAAGACAAGTAGATGACATATTTTTGATGGCAAGAGATGCAAAGAAATATCTAAGCCTTTAAATGTGGAATGCTAGTTCAAATCTTATGATGCTACACATTATTTTATTGCGTTTTCAATTTAATCTTTTTTTCTACAATAATGTATTTTTGAAGCCTAGTAAGCAATAAGAATATGTTGAATATAATCCTTGGACTTAGGCTTCTTTTTTATTTAATTTTTTTGGTTAAACTACACATTGTCAATTCGATTATAAGTTAGTGAATAAGGTACAAAATTAGCATTCCAAAGGTTGATGGTTCGAATTTCTATCCTTATAATTATTGAATTCAAAATATAATTATAAATTTAGTCCATCAACTTTTGAATTTGTATCTATTTAAAACGATACTAATAGATTCTTAAATTTTCAATTTCGTGTTTAACAAGTTCTTAACATATTTAACACGTACTTATTAAAAAAAATTTAAAATTTAGAGTCTAATTCTACATGAAATTCTATTTTATATCTAACAGATCAGTTAATTTTAAAATTTTCAACTACGTTAAAAGTTTATTTGAAATAAAATTGAAACTTGATTTATTAGATATTATTTTAAAGTTGTATATCTAACAGATCAATTAATTTTAAAATTTTCAACTATGTTAAGAGCTTATTTGAAATAAAATTGAAACTTCACTAATTTATTAGATATTATTTTAAAGTTGTAGATCAAATGGTTACAAACTTACCTTATATATATTAGAAGAAAGACCAAATTTCATTTTGAATTGGGCAATGTGTATTAATTTGTCTTAAACTTCCCAATTTTATCACATTATATGTTAAATTTTGATGAGTGTTGCAAATTTACTTAAATCAAGTTTAATTTTAAAATTTTATTATTTTATCTTTTCTTAAAATGAGCTGTGTCTTTTTTTTTTTTAACAATGTTAAGAATTAAATTTATTAATTAGGAAACGAATAAAAAGTAGTAAATTTATAAAAATAATCGAAGTATTTAAACAAAATCCGTTGTAGTCTAGTTGGTTAGGATACTCGGCTCTCACCCGAGAGACCCGGGTTCAAATCCCTGCAACGGAATTGTTTATTATTATTATTATTATTTTTTTTAATGAATATTGGGTTCTTTTAATTTCTTAGACCCTTTTTTGGGCCTTGTTTGTGGCCTGCATAAATCCCATAAAATCCTCATCGATAATGAGAAATGAAGCACAAGTATATTCATATTATCCATATTGTTTAGTACAACAAATATTAGAATATGTGGATTTGAACTTTCGATCTCAAATAAATTGATACACAATACATTGTATTTATGTTTTACCCCATTTAATAACCACATTTCACCTTTTATTCTTGATTATCATGCATACCCTCTCGTATAAATTACGTTACTCATGGATAGAGGAGTACACCAATGAACTAAGACTACATACAAGTGTGAAAGATCTTTGCATCAAAGTCATGTTTACTAATTCGTAATCAAAATTAGTGTAATTGAAATGAGATTTCAATCGTAATTGGATTGCTTTTCATCACGTTTACTTAGGTATTTTGCAAACGTAATCTGATTACGATTGAAGTTGTTTACTTTGCATTGTTTTCTTATTGTTACCTTTACCTTTATCGTTTAGGGTCAATTGGTAAAGGTAAAGGTAACAGTAATAGTAACAGTAACAAATTTATAATTCACTTAATGTAAGTCTGTAACATCGATAGTATCTGTCATGGAAACGGTAACGGTAACAGTAACAGTAAAGTTAGTAGGTCCCACATAATTTTCAAACACAATCAGATTAAACATCTCCTGCTTGTCAAGCAATTTGCATTTTTTATTACAGATTTGGTAGTAGCCCTACATTTCAGTACGAGTACAAAACACAAGTAAACAAAACAAAATATAAAATGGAGTCTATTTTTTTAAATTACCATTGATGTATTACGTTTCGACTGGGATAGATGCGGCCAAAATCATAAAAAGCATCGGGAATATTCATTAACAAAACACTGTCGGGAGGTTGGCAAAAGCACCCTTTGCATGTGCCAGCATATAAGAAATGACAAATTATTATGGTGTTTTATTTAGAAAAAGAAACATGGAAAAAAAAAAGTCCAATTTCTATTTTAAAAAAATAATTAAAAAAAAAAAAAGGAAGGAAGAAGAAGAGAGGCCCAATTCAAAATAAAAATGGGAAATAAGAATGAAAATTGGAAGAAGAAAAAATGCCAAAAACCTAGAATGAAACCGATAAAATAACTAAATCGAATAAAAAAATAATTCATTGATTTTGTTTTTTTATTGGACATCGACTAATTTAAAAAAAAAAAAAAAAAAACTAGCTGTAAGTATCAAACAAACCCCTTTTAGGACAAATATCAATTTATATTCCTGAACTTTGGGGATTACATCAATTTAAGCCCCAAAATAATAATTATATCAATTAAAATTCTGAACTTTTATAAGTGTACCCAAATAAATATAATGAAAGGTTTAAATTGATACAATTGTTAATTTAGGGTTTAAATTGATACAATTACTAGTTTGGGGTTTAAATTGATACAACCACCAAAATTCATTGATTAAATTGATACAATTATTAGTTTAGGGTTTAAATTGATACAACCCTCAAAGTTCAAAGGTATGAATTGATATGTCTTAAATTCTATAGACTATTTTCTTAAGATAGTACAAACTATACCTTCCAATGAAACAATTTCACTATAACTAATCTATTCAATTCGTAAGAAGAAGCGAGAGGTAGAATGTATGAAGATTAAAAATGTAGGTCAAATTATATATTTATTCTCTAAATTTAATTTTAGTTTGTATAAAAAAAATGTCTCTAATATTTTAAAAGTATTTAATAGATTTTTTAACTTTCAATTTTGTGTTCAAAAGATAAATAAAGTTTGAGAATATTTAACATGTCTATAATCTTTTGGTTTTCCATCTAATTAGATCCACGACATATTCAAAGTTCTTAAAATTAGAAAAAAAATAGAAAAAAAATATGCTTTTGGTAAGTCGAGTTTGACATTTTAATAAAAAAAATTAATAGAAATTGGCATGTACTTTTTTTTCTTTGATACTTTATCATTGTTGTAAATATAAATATAAATATAAATATATATATATATATATATATATATATATATATAAATAAATAATAAGTATATATATTATTTTGGGATAATTATTTTAAATGTTAAAAATATTTTTAAATATAATAATACTGTCTATCAGTGTTATCAAAGATATTTCTATAGAACTTATTATGCATTTAATTTCATTTGTAAGCATGCTTACAACTTCCGTTGTAGTCTAGTTGGTCAGGATACTCGGCTCTCACCCGAGAGACCCGGGTTCAAATCCCGGCAACGGAAACTTTTTCTTCAATTTTTTTTTTCCTCAGTATTAGGCTCTGTTTGCAATAATTTTAATGGTTTAAATATTACCATATTCATTTACTATAATGTCAATTGTTGGATCAATTTCATCCAGTTATATTGAATATATTAAACTAATATAATATTATTTTAGTGGTTTAAATACTACTTTAGTCTTAGTATTTTTAATTTTTGTTTATTTAGTCATTGTATATTCAATATGTTCATTTTGGTCTTTTTACTTTTAAAACGTGATCATTTTAGTCCTTTCATTTTTATTTTTATTTCATTTTCAAGGGATCAAAATTGTCACTTTTAGAAAGTTCAATAACGAAAATGAATCAAAGTTAAACGTATAATAACCAAAATAAACATTTTGAAAGTACGTGGACCAAAATGATTATGAGTTTAAATTTTAAATTAATAGATTATTGTCCATTCAATCTCTAAACTTTAAATAGATATGTGGCTATTTGATTTCTACACTTTAAAAAGTATGTAGTAATAGGTCTTTAAACCTATCAATTTTGTTACTAATGGGTCCTTGAATTTTTAATGTTTTGTCTGACGTGTCGTTGACCTATTTTACATATTTTTAAAAAATGTTGTGGAACTACTTAGATACAACATTGAAAGTTATTTAAGATTTTATCACACATTAAATTCAATCTTAGGTTTTATAGTATTTTGATCTCTCAGCTTTCGACTCAATGTTCTGACCTTTGAAACTTAGGAAAAAGGATTATTTGGTCCATACTATACATTTTTCCATAATTAGCTAATGAAAAGTTGAAGTGACTTTTTTTTTTTAATATTAAAAGATATTTTTAAAATAAAAAAATCTTTTAATAATTTCTTTTAATGTCTACTCTTCTTTTTTCCTCTTCTCTTTCCTTCCTCCATTTGTCGTCGCTCGTTGTCGCCTACTGCTGTTCATTCCTCCATCTGTGAAAGCCATTCGTTACAAATTTGAAATTAAAGAAAACAAAAGAATCTCCCTTCGTTTTAGATTTAAAATGAAGGATTCCTTCATTTCTAGATACTAATAAGGAATATGTGTTACGCACGTAAAATGTTAAAGTTTTAATTTAAAGTTTAAAAATAGAATTTTATATATGCATTAAATAAATTATTTTTAAACTTAGATTTTATGATCATAAACCTTTAATGGTAGTAGGAAAAAAAAATAGTTTTAACTATATAGAAGATAGATACAAACATATTTTGTTATAAAAAATAAGTTTAAAATGAAAATTGATTCTATATATCTATATCTACTTTTCGTCTATCACTCATGTCTATAACTTTCATCTATAAAATTTGCTCATAAATCTTTTCATTATTTCAAATTCTTTATGTTACTCTCCTAACATTTTTTCTTTAATTTTTTTTTTTATCATTCTAACCTTATTTTCTCTCTAATATCATAAAATACGATTTATTTACTACATTCTAACAAATCTTCTAATTCAATATTAGTCTCATGATATACTTAAGAAGACCAAAGTGAGATTCAATAAATAGGAACAACACATAGTAAATAAAATTTTGCCACGGGTTATATAACCATATTAAGTTAAAAAAAAATTGATGAAGAACATAGAATTTTAGAGAGCAGTTAAAGAACGTACTTGTGAAGAACTTTTTGAATTTTTTTGCATTCCAGTGAACTTCAAAAGAACCTAAAAATCATTTGAATGAATGTAACAATAATGAGTCATACTATATAATACCATTACAAAACTTTAATACTCCATGCAAAGCACATGTGTTATAATTTTTAAATTACAAACAATTATGTAAAAATGAAGTCAAACATCAAAAGGGAAAGAGTTTCATGAAAGCAATATGCGAAAATGCATCAATGTATCTAAGTGATTTAATTTGTATTTTTTTATATGATAAAACTTTTACAAGTTTATACATGGATCGTACTCATACACGAATGGACGCATCAATTCGATGTGTAACCACCTCCACCCGAACAAGCACGTCCCATCAACATCAATTGCACCTATTTTGAACTTAAAATGACACTTGCATTCGAATAATTGCATCCTATCAACGAAGTGTAAAATAGTTTAAAAAATACGTACATTCAAATAGTCGCATCCCATCAACAAAGGATAAAATAGATATTTACTAATATTTTAGGGGCAAAAAAGGAAAGGAAAGATTCTCTTCTTATAGCTCCTTTTATATATAGTATAGATTTGTTCATTTCAAATTGAGGGAGAAAGAGGAGCTAAATGCTATGGTAAGCAGGCGGTGGCAACATATGGTAAATGGGAGGAAGGAGGGGAATTTCGTACCGTTGGTCCATTTGTAAGTGCCCAAATGAAAAAATACCCACTTTTTAAAGATTTAAGATTTTGGCCTTGTGCTTGCATAATCTCATGGTGAAATTACTGAAACAATCCTTTGAACCAAGTGTGGTGACCCTCGACGCTCGATTCTTGCGACTCACTCTTGCTCATCTCGATATTCACTCCCTCTATCACTTTCAATGACTTGACACTTTGCTCTCAGTCTCACTCTCGTTACTCGCTGTCGATTTTCGCTCCATTACAAAGAGAGTTAAATATGAGAAAACAAGAAAGAAAAATGAAATGTTATATGCTTGTTCAAATTTAAAATATACAGAGAGAGAATCGAGAATGTGTAACAAGAGTGAGAGTGAAAGAAAGTGCAAGTGTCGAGTTAGCAAGTATCAAGAAGAGCAAGAGTGAATTGCGAGAAGTGAGCATCGAGGGCCACCACACGTTCTTCACAAGATTTCTACGGTAATTTCACAATGTGATGGCACAAGCAAAATGTTAAAAAAACTTGTTTTCTGGACATTTTTTCATTTTGCCCATTTTCTGTACAAAATCCTGGGAAGGAGGAAGAAAAGGGTAAAAAGAATAGAGAGTGAAAAATATTTTTTATTTTGAAAAGTTAACAAATAAAAAAATGTCATGCTCAGCTTCTATGAGCCACAATAGTGAAAACCTAACAATAGGTGACAAATAAACATTTTTTTCCAAAAGCGTATATATTTTCTAATTCTTTTTAAAAAAAAAAACTCTAGATATGTCATAAACCTATTAGATGCAAAATTAAAAGTCTATGGACTTATTAAATATTTTCAAACTGTAGTTATCTTTTAAATACAAAATTAAATGTTTAAGAATCTATTAAATGCTTTTAAAAAGTTATTAGAGACCTGTTTTACTTAAACTTAAAAGTCTCGGACTATGTAATTTAACTTAAACTTTTGATCACCTTACACTCTCTACTTCTAGCTCATTCTTCAAAAACTGAATAAGTTAATTATGGTGAATAGTGATATTGTTTCATTGGAAGATATAATGCCTACTATCTTAAGAAAATAATCAATAATAAAATTTGGTCAAAGTGATCTTACTCAATAAAACTTGATAATGCAGGTAGGTTGGATATTCGATCTTCATCCTTATCATTATTTTACTAAAAAAATCATAATAAATAATCGGTAATTAAATTTAAAGAAGCTAAAGGAATAATTATTTTAGTCAATTCTACAATGCATTATTTAATTGAAAACACTTGTAGCCATAATTTCAACTTCCGTTGTAGTCTAGTTGGTTAGGATACTCGGCTCTCACCCGAGAGACCCGGGTTCAAATCCCGGCAACGGAATTTTTTTCTTCTGTTTTTTCTTCTGTTTTTTTTTTTTTTTTTTTTTTGGGCGTTGTATTTATTTATTTATTTTTCTTTCTATAATGTAATTTTATTTGCTATAATGTAATAGTTTTATTTTAATAATCTAACACATACCATTGTCATGTTGCAATTATGTGGACTTTTGTGTAACTATCTATTGCTTTATCACTACAAATGGATGTAATTTTCTTTTTAAAGAAATTGAAATATGTAAACTTTTGTATAATTTGGATAAAATATTATTTCATAAATTTATTTTTAAAATTACTTATAAATTTCACAAAAGAAACAATACATAATTCGTGTAATAAACTTGAATTTGTATTGATTTGTATGTGGTGTAGTACTCGTATAATCTATAATATTTATTCTCTAATTCTTTTTCTTTTAAAGTTAATTTGTCTGGAGGGTTCGACACTTGTTCTTGATGTTGATTTGTCTTGCGAACTTTACCGCTTGTTTTCGAAGTTAGATTTCTTGAATTTATAAGGTCTCATTTTTTAAGTACTTTTGGACTTTAAATAGTGTTTGATCCTCAAAAGTTTGAAGAGTCTTTTGATTGGTTGGTTTTGTGATTTCTCTATCTAAATTTTGCCTATTAGAGTTTCAACTTTGGAGTCCCAAAATAAAGGGCTTAGTCTATTTATAGATCTCCATGGATAATGTGGGCTTGGTTTGGTTGGCTATGGGCCAGACCAATTGGATTTGTGTTAGTAATGACTTAAGATTTTAGCACATTCGAAAAATGTTTTTAGAAAAGTGTTTTGTTCCACATGATTTGGATGAACGGTATAAATATTAAAACTTCCTACTGAGCTTCTAAATATTGCTGTAGGGGTAGTATAATCTTTTCCCACATGACAGGGCATTGTTGCCATCCCGTTGGACAAGCGGATTCGGATACTCACACCTATGTGTAAAAAGAACTAAATTTTAGCTACCTTACTACTTTTTTTTTTTTTTTTCTAACATTTCAGAATATTATTGTTTTAAAAATGTTTTCATATCTTTAATTTTGGATTTGCATTAATTTTCTTTTCCAGATTTGAATGTTTTTACATATATTGGATGACTTTTTAAATATAGTTCATCTTCTTCATCTCCTTTTGTTGGATTTTACTTTCAAGACAGTGGTTCGTCCACAACACACACAACAATCTACATTTAGTTTTACAGACGTTTGATCTTTTATTGGTTTAATTTTGTGGATTCACTCATTTGAATATGGGCTTCAGGCCAACTTGTCATTAGAAGAACTTTCTTTTAAGCTTATTTAAATTTGGGCCAAAATTTCATATAACCCAATTTAGCCAAGTCGAGCTCAAACGACTCTGATGAAGAAACGTGATACCATCGGAGCCTATAGTCTTCAATTTCAACTAGGGACCCGTGTCAACTTGCAACTAGTCCCAAATTCAATGATAAGTGATCAAGTGGGAGAGTACTAAGTTGTAAGGTGTTTAGACAAAACATTATTTGGAAAAATTGAAACATACCATGAGTTTGACTTGGATAGTCAACTCGTGTCATTTCCAGTCAAAGGTTTCGGCTGTGGGAAAAAATAAAGAACCGTACATTCATACATACATCGAGTGTTCGATGACACAGCTTGACACTGACATCTTATTTTGACTACATCATTTGCTTTCTAGTAAGCTTTGCCTTTGACTCAACATTTCAAAGGTCCATGTCAATGACTTTAAAATTAAAAAAATCAAACACGACCCAACCATTAAAATATCAATGTCGACATCGTTATCGCTGATAAAATATTGATATCGGATAGACACCCTTTAGTTGTGTTGATCTTTTGATTGTGTCTTGATCTCAGGCCGTCAGGTTCGCTTCATTTTATTACAATTATTGAATTGTAAAGACACACACAACAACTCAAGAGTAGAACAAAGCAAACAAGCCAAATATATAGAAAAGACACACAACAATTCAAGAAAAAAGTCTCAAAGAGTAGAACTTGTTTGATTTTCCCTCAATAGAAGCCTCAAGCTACTAAGAACAACAAAGAAAAACCTCATACCACACTACTAATTAACTATTTGGAGAGGACGCAAGTATTTATATTTATATTAGTGACTAATTGATTATATTTTTTCTTATATTCTATAGGTATATATATATAAGATATCCATTAAACTCTGATATTGATGTCAACTTCTCTCATTTACAGATATATGGACCCGAAATTTCATTTTCAGTCACTACGGTCCATTATTTTGGTTGGACGGAAATTAAAAATACACCATTACTAGATAACTACTTATTTGTAAAATATCAGTCTCAATCATATCTATTTATCTAGCTTGTATCATTAGATTTGAGTTGTGGTAAGATTTTGAAGAGGATGAATTGAATAGGGACCCTTTTAATATAATTTTGTTCTCAAATATATTATATTTCATGATTTTTTTCTAGTACAATAATAATGGGGTGAGGGATCAAACTTCCGACATCTAGAGAAAAAGACCATGTCAATTACCGTTGAACTAAGCTAACTTTGGATCAAAATTTTAAAAAAATAACAACAAACGGTATTTGTTATAGTAGTATTGCATAAGACAAAAATTAAAAAGTTCGGAGTTCGGACCTCAATCTTTTAGAGAAGTAAGTAACAATATGTATTTATCACTCGAGTTATGCTCATATTGACATATGCAAAGGTGAAAGAAGAGTAGCTTAATGGATGACTATTTGATGGGAGACTTAGTGGTACTTTGTTTGAAGGGAATGTTGTAGCGAACACAACCAAATTCCCACATTGGCTAAATAAGAGAAAGATCATGGGTACATAAGTAATGACAATTATCTTCAATGGGTATGAGATTGAGTCTAAGTTTATATATAACTTGTAAAAGATGACACGTCGACTTTATATATCCAAAAAAATTCTTCTTCAACATAGTATATCTAATGGTTAGAAATTGGAGAATTTTTAAAAAATAGAACAATAAGGGAAACTATTTACACAAAATAGCAAAATTTTTAGATACTTGTGATAGATACGTTAAAAGTCAATCAATGTCTATTTATTTATTTATTTATTTTTTTTTCTATTTTCTATAGTTAGGATATTTTAAAATAATAATTCAAATAATTTATAGTGATTTTGATGTGAATCATGTGATGTGTTTTATATTGCCTTCCACTTCAAGCACCACTTTTCCCATTTTAATATTCTCTTTGAAATAAATAGTTCATGCTTCTTAATAACTAACATTTTAAATGAAAATTTCAGTCAAAATTCTTCATGTGTATAAAAAGCTTTATCGATAAAAAAATAATAATAATAAATAAATAGACGTAAATTAGAGTTCAAGATTGGCCACTTGTAATTAAAGTAAATATAAATGCTTAGTTTTCTTCATAATATCTTATAATCAAATCCTTTTTGTTGACACATTCCAACACCTAACTCTACCTTTAATTTATTACTATTTGGTTAAATCTCATTTTGATACTATACTTTAAAATTTATTTAAGTTTAGTTCCTACATTTTCAAGTGTCTAATTTTAGTCTATATACTTTTAATAAATCTTAAAATTAATCTCTTGAAGTTATTTTTTTTTATCGAAATTGATTAAGTAATCATAATAATTTTCATGAAAAGAAACACAATAAATGAATATGTTTTTAAAAATTATATTGAAAATGTTAATAAAAATAAAAAGTAATGAGAAAATCCATAATAAGCTAGTAGCAGAGGCTATATTTAAAATTTATTAAAAGTGTAAGTACTAAAATTGAACGTTTGAAAACAAAGGGACTAAAATTGAACAAACTCTAAAGTATATAGACTAAAATGATATATATTTCATACAAGGGGAAGAGTGAAAAATCAATAGTAATTAGTACATTTTTACCAACAAATAAATTATTTAGAAATAATTAGTTGTCCTTTTTATTTTTATTTTTCATTTTCCATTACTATCTTTCTAAATATATAGTGTGTATGTGTTTTTTCTCTCTCATTTGCAATTTTTATAAAACTTTTTTAACTTTGTATATAATCAACAAGTTTTTAATAAAATAACTCTCGAATCGATAATGTCGTGATTTTATGACTTTGAAAAATGGTTATAAATACATTTTTTTGACACCTTTTTTAGTTTTTGAATCACCCATTTCAAAAATAAAAACAAAAACTTTTCGATGATGTTACCAAAAAGTTGTTATTAATTTTAATTTTGTATGTGAAAGCATAATTTAGTCGACATAAATTTTTCTGAAATTTTAAAATTCTAATTCACTATAGTTTTCATATCAGTGAGTTTCACGTGCAAAAATCATTTGGACTGAGTTAGTTTAATATATCCATGCAGTTCACATGTCTGTATGTGGTGTGTAGAGTTGAGTTACTAAATCACATAATATTTGATACAGTTTTTTTAACCTAAAGAATAAGTCTTCTTTTTTGCTATCATATTTTTTGTTTGCTTAACTATTTTTTTTTAAATTTAATTGCATACATATTTTTGTCAATTTTCAACCCTTAATTAAGATGTGAACTAAACAACTTCAAATATATCTTACAATTTTATGCATATAACCATTGTCTTTGAGGTAGATAAAATTCTACTTTTTGTCATAAGATCAACAAACTCACAACAATACTTTCACGATTGTAGAATGTATGAGCGGAACATACACTTAAAATTAAGTAGGTCATCAACGAGAGGGACGTAGAAATGTGTGGACGTGAGGCGAGGTGGAGAATATAGTAGAATTAAAAAAAATCAAATTAATATAAATAAGTCGTGGAACCTATCGTAGAGTTTAAGAACTCCCCGAGCCAAACAAGAGCACACTCCCCTCCACTAATCAACTCCTCCCCCAATCACCATCTTACTCATTGGTGATATGTCATATGTCATTCCCAAAACTCTTAAATCAACGCTTAATATATAGTCAACACCACCAGTCCAAAAATAAATTTAGAATGGGACTTTAATTATTCAGTTAATTAACCATCATTGTACTGAATTTAAAACCAACAGTCTTTTCTTTCTTTAAAAAAACAAAAGCAATTATCTTTTCATAGTTTATATTTTAGTTATTTTTTTTTCCAAATTTTATTTTCTTGAAATCAATAAGTTTATGAAGATACTCACATATATAATATTAAAATTGATGGTACAATTTTACTCAAATTGATGGTACAAATAACAATTTTTATAATAATTGATGGATAATTTTTTTTTTTAGTCAAAGAATGGAGTCCATGGCAAATAGCAATCTCCTCAAGAAAAAGGCATTTCATTCTTTCAAAAGAAGCCACGAAGATGCCAATAAAGAGAAAAAGAAAAAGAGAGAAACCCTCCCACATAATGATACTTCAAGGTGGACCTCTTTCTCATTCATATAATTATAAATAAAAATAAAAATAAAAAAACATTACTTTTAATATATATATATATATATATATATATATATATATATATATTCTATGCCATCCTCACTCTTATTCTTCTTCACCTTTTAATTTTAATGTGATAAGATGGGTTTGTTTTATTTTTGAGAAATTCAAATTTAAAATATAAAAATACAAAAAGTAATCCATAAATAGATGACAATATAGATTTTTATTTTTCCTTCTTGCTGATTTTTTATTTCAAAACCGAGGGAGGATATAAGAATATATTGAAAAAACGTGTGGGGTTTAAAGACTTTAAATTTTAGGACAGTTGCAAATATAGCAATCAGATTCAAAGTAGTTTCTATCGCTGATTGACTTTTATGGTCTAGATAGTGTACTATACTACTTATAGACCATAAGAGTCTATCAACGATAGAAATCTATCACTGATCGACTTTGCTATATTTGCAATTTTTTAAAAATGTTGCTATACATTTGGTTATTATCCCTAATTACTACTTATTATAATTACCCTAAATTTTATCGATGTTATAATATTTTTCGTTTATGGTTCTTCCTTTTCTTTAAGCTCTCGGTTTATCAATTTGTGGGTAGCTCACTAATTAAGACATGTACTTTAGATTAAGAAGTCTGAATCGTTTGACGGTTGAAATCAGAATTTAAAAATAGATAAAATGCTCTTTAAGAATTTTTTCTTTTAGCATAATAAATATGAAGTATGAGGATATTTGAACTTCCAACTTCAAAAAAAGAGTATAAACGAATTACCGTTGAGCTAAACCGATATTGAATTTAAATCAAAGACGATGCTCTTTTCCCCATTTGCCCCTTTTTCCTTTGGCTTTAATTGGTAGCTTCGTTTTTCCTTTTTGATGGAGCTCGTGCAAAAAATTGATGCAATAACTTTTGGTCTTGGGAGTTTAGATTTGCCGAAAGGCAAAGGAGTTATTGGTCATTACAAAACTCAACTAACCAACTTTTTTTCTTTTACTTTTTAGAGATTATATGCTAATATGATTGCATGGATCTATTTTCTCCATCATGATAATAGCATCTAATGAACTCTTTTTTTTAGAAAAATAGTATGTTCTAAACTGTAGATTTATTTGAATTGAGTTATTAAATTTTCACATCATTTCATCACATTAAACTTCTTCAAATGATGATGTATTAGTCATTATTATTATAAAACTTTAACATGGACATGTCTTTTTATTCATTTATATGATGAACAAATATTTACGTTGATGATGTTTGGAATTACATCTAGTAGAATAAATGTTAAATTTTAAAACTCATTTGGATTTCTTCAAAATTAATAAATGGAAAATCAACGATAATCAATAAGCTAGTTTTCAATGCTAAAGTAGAACTTTTGATTGCTAAGGAACTAAAATAGAATATATATATGAAAGTTTATAGACTAAAAATACGTTGAATATAAAAGTTAGACTTAAAATAGTAGGACTTTAACTTAAAAGACATCTGCTTATGCGGTCTATTTTCATCGTTATACTTTCAACTTAAAAGAAAACTATGGTTTATCAGAAGAAAAAAAAATACTATGTGAAAAATTATTATAGTCACAAAATTCTCCTCGATCCCAATTACAAGATCAGTACTCTCTGAAAGCTTTTGTATCGCTAATATATATCATGAAATGCATGTTTTAGAACTATATTTTGATACTTTTTCTTGATGAAAACGGTTTTTTTTATGTTAAGTGTCCCAAATTGCAGTCTTAACAGATAACATAGTCAAGCATAGGTCATTTGGATGCTTAAAGTATATTTTTAACCGTTCGGACAAGTTTTATTAGTTTTTTTATGTAGGTTTTTGGTTGTTTTGCAGAATTTGCTAGTGATGCGCCCACATTACCAAAATCTAATGCGGCTGCATCAAAACCGTAATTTCTAGAAGTCGTGTCCAGTCATTTGCAATTAAAAAATACTTAGTCTTCAACCGTTCTTTAGTGTCGAAAGTGATTGTGGAGCTTTGGGAATGTGGAAGCCGATCATTCCTAATTCACTTGAAGTCTATAAAAGGGAGGGAAGCCTTCTCTCTAAGGATCATCATTGAAATTTAGACCTTCCAAGGAGAATTTTCACCCAAATATCCAAAAACGCTTCAAGAACGAAGTTCCTCTGAAAAACTTAGAGCTAGGACCTCTCTACCCCGTGAGAATGAATGTAGAGAGAAAGGATTAGTTCATCCTTGACAAAGGAGAATCCGAACTAAGGAGCTTGAGAGAGTGATAAGTTTGTCCAAGGAGCGTGTTTTCTATATTTCCATCATTTCCATTCTTTCTTCTTCTAGTTAGTTTCTATTCTTTGAACATCTTCATTGTAGTTATACTTATGAAAATAATGAAATCAATTCATTCATTCTTAATCATAAGCTAAATTCTCTAAAGAGTCTAGCTATATGGATACCCTTGAGTCTTATGGCTTGAGCAAATGTCAAAGTGTCATACCTCTTTTAACATTTCTTTTATTTATTGTATGGATAAATATTGTTAAGTTAAACTTGGCCACTTAATTTAGCAATCCAGTGGAGTTCTATTGCTGAGAAGGTTAGGGTATAAACTGATTTAGCAAGGGAATATGGGGCTAAAAGCCTAGAAATAGGATTGTCATGTATCCTTACAAATAAGGTGTGCCATTGGATGAAGAATTTGCACTAAACCTATCTAAGATTCAACTAACCATAGAAATATAGATTTAGCTACTCAGGCTCCTAAAGGAACTTGACACAAGACCAAATAGGAGAAGATTCTGTCCTTGATCGTAAGTAAATGTCTAGGTACGATGCGGTCACATAGCTCAAGACATAGTGCCTCTTTGGTTGAAACATAGTTGTATCCTTGTTTTTATCATTGCGTGCCTTTTACTTTTAGCAACATTCAACTCAACATCATTTGTTCTATGTTGGTTAATTTTGGTCATGTTGCTTTCATTGTTTCAAAAGATTCAAATTTACGAACTAGTCTCATGGGATTCGACTTTTAGAATACTCCAAGATCTATTACTTCATCGATAGTGTATGCTTGCACTTAGACTACTATTATCTTCATTATTACCCCACATACACATTGGGTCGATCAACCACTCACGCTCTTTTTTCCACTCTTAACAAGAATATAAATATAAAATTTAACTAAAGTTAGCACACCCTATGTTAAAGTATTTCTAACTAGAAAAACTTGAAAAAATATAATCATAAGCTCATTTTATAGTACTTAGTACCCATTACTTTCTTATTCCTTTAAGAAGTAGGAACTCATTCATGTTCCTTTTAAAAATAGGAACACATGAATTTTCTATCCTTTCAGATGTGGAACTTCTCTCGTCAAATATTTGGCCCAAAAAAACCAAACAAATTTCATATTATTAAGATATTTGAAGAATCTACAGCTTCTGCGTTACATGCATGGTCTTTATCGACAATCACAGTTCTCAACTCAGAGAACTATAATTTACTCCACCATAAAAGTAGATTATTTGGAATTCCCCCTTTCAAAAAAAAAAAAAAATTATGTCACATGTCGATAAATATTACTAAAATCTATGGTGCAACGTCTTCCACTTACTTGGCTCACTCAGAAGTTCATTAACCATTAATATAATTTCCACCACACACACCTTGCATAACTGCCAAGTGAAAATTTGTGGAACCACTAACATAACATCCTTTATCATGGTAAATCAAACATACTATAAGGATGAATTATGTCTGTCTTGAGAAGAATAATTTTTCATCTTCTCTATCGAGAGAGATGACGTTAGCATTTGATCCCGAACACCCTGACAAACTTTTTTTTTTTGTTAGAACAATTCTTTTTCATGTGTCCAACCTATATGCATTCTAAACAACATTTTGGACTTCACTGGACAACCACTACCACTTAACTATTTAAGAGCACTGTTGCTCAGCGCTTTTGACATTGCACTTGCCAAAAGCTAAAGTTAATCGTTAGTTCAAATTTCTCCACATCAAATTAATAAACTTTAATGAACTCATAAAGTCTGACAAATTAAATGTGTTTCATTCCTTACAAATCTATAGATAGTGAACAATTCACAATTTTCACAATATCGTAGCATATTTTAAGAATTTTTTTTTTGATATGGAAGTTTAGACAATGTTGCAACCACAGAGCGAGATAAAAAAAAAGTTCAAAAAACTTCGACCTTAAAGCTCTGATATTACTTGTTGAGAAAAATCTCTCACTTCTACTGTAGAAATTAACAAAAAAAAAAATAATTGAGAAATTAAAATAAACAACAAAACTTAAGAATTTTCATGGAAAACTTCAAAATTAAAGAAAAACCACAATCCACCATAATAAAAAAAACATTATATAATAATTTTTACAATCCCATAAAATTTCTTAGTCAGATCTCAAATAGATGCATACTTTTTCAAAACTTTTATACTATTCATATCATTTTATATTCCATAGTTTCTTTTATATTCCTCCCACTAGTAGCATCATAGTCAAAAATTATCAAACTGACAACAATATATTATATTTTTACTACCAACTAAATTTTAATATAAAAACTATTCATGGAAGCTTCCTATGCATTTGAGAATAGTCCTTAAATTACATCCCTCATATGCATTTCATGAATTTCATTTCAATTTCATCCCACCATTAGCAGCATAATCAAATTGTATGAATTTGACAGCAATATTGTCTTACACCTTCTAATTCAATTTTAAAATTAAAAAATTAAAAAAAAAATATTAAAAAAAAAAAAAAAACCTACTCAAAGGAAGTTTCCATGCATTGGAGAAATGCTAAAAAAAATTTACAAAATAATGACTTGAAGAGAGAGAAATTAAGAGAAGAACGCCCAAAAAGAAGAGTTTGGTATATCGAATAATAAATTCAAATTCACTTTTTTAAATAATATCTTTTCCAAAAAAAAAATACTAATTAAATAATTTCCCAAAAATACTTTAAATTACTTTAATGCATATCTTCTAGCGAAATTTTTAAAAATAGAAAAATAAGAGAAAATATTTATAAAAAAAAATAGTAAATTTTTTAAATAGTTGTAATAGACGCTGATAGAAGTCTATCAGAGATAAAAATTATAGAAGTCTAGCTGATATATGTTAATAGAAGTTTATCAATGTCTATCAGTGTTTTTTTTTTTTTTTTTTGCTATTTTCTGTAAATAATTTGACATTTTTTCTATCTGTGAAAATTTTTTATATCCAAAACCATTAATTTGGTTTTTTAATTATACAACCAAATATCTACTTTTCCTCTATAAATCATGCCCAAAAACCTTTTTTTCTTGTTTTTGAAAACAACAAACTCTTTATTATTATTCTTTTTATTATTATTATTACAACTTCAAGTCTTCAACTAATTTCTTTATAATCATGATTTATTTATGTGTCAAACACCGACAAAACGTCACTCCTTAGTCCTTACATTGATCAATCCGAACAAAAAAAAATCAAACAAAAAATTTTGCCGGTTCATCCACGTGTCAACGACCCAATTCCTCTAGAAATCTCCTGCATACCGGACCGGTTAAACCGCAAGCAACGGCCCAAAAAGCCCGGTTTGTTAGGCAAAAAACTCTTCTTCTTCATCAACTCCTCAGAAACCGCCCGGTTCGCCGCCGTGAAATGCATTCTCGGACCGCCACCGTCGGCTGACCGGAAACTTGAAATCTTCATGTCGTCATCCAATTTTTCCGACATTACAACGTACGTAGACCTCAGCTTATCGGCTTTCTCCGTCGCACGGCCTTCTGACGCACTACGAAACAACAAGTCTCTGAGCCTCCATTTTCTGTTAGTCTTTGAAAATGAAATCGCCGACAAAAAAGACGACGACTTTGATTTTTTTGTGCCGACGCCGGCGAGGGAGTTGTCGTCATCTCCATGGAGTGCAATTTCAGAGGAGATTCTGAAAGGGGAAAGAGATCGAGTTTGTTTGCGAGCAAAATCAGAGGAAATGTATGAAATTTTATCGGTTCTTCCTCTGTTTTTATCGTTATTTGAATCAAGGAGCTCGTAATTGCTTCTATGGCTAAGAGTCTCTTTCATTAGCGCTGCTTCAAATGGGTCGTTGTTGATGTTCATGTCGATATTGCTTTTGGTTTTTCGAGGAGACAGCCTCGGATTGTGCGGCGATCTCGGCGACGACATGTTTGACTGTTAAGAAAATGAAAATTAGCCCAAAAAAATCGAAGAGAAACTACCTGCCGTGTTTTATAATCATTTAATTTTTAGTTTTTTTATTTTTTTTTTATATTGATTTGAATCTTTCTTAAATACAACTGTTAGAATCTTAGCTAAATTTTAAAAACAAAAACTAATTTTTAAGGGTTTACTCGATAATTATTTCGTTTTTTGTTTTAAATTTTTGAAAATTAAAGCCTATTTTCTCACATTTGCTTACAATAATTTGCATCTTTATTAAATACAAGAGTTGAATTATTAGATTTTAAAAACAAAAATAAATTTTTAAAAACTACTTTTTTTCAGTTTTCAAATTTTGACTTGCTTATGAGAACATGGATAAAAAATAGATAAAAAAAAATAATACATTTAAGAGTGAGATTGATATTTGTAGGCTTAATTTTTAAAAACTAAAAATAAAAACTAAATGGTTACCAAATGGAGCTTAAAATTTACTTTAATTCTAAGAAATTTAGAAAAAAAAATTAAAATTGAGTGTTTATATGCTTAATTTTTAAAACTAAAAATTAAAAATCAAATGATTATCAAATCAAATTTTAGTAATTATAACAATTCATCATCTGAAAAAGTATATAATAAATTTTAATTTTATGTCGGATAGATCAGCATTAGAAAAAAAAAATGACCTGGAATCCCGGCGGCGGTTTGAGCGGCTTGATCTTGCCGGCGTGGAAGAGCTCATCTGCGGAGAGGGGAGCTTTAGTGAAAAACGACTGGCGACTACAATGAAATTCAAAATCATGATCGGCAGAGCAATTGGGAGATTTGGGGATGCCGGGCTTCTCCTCCCAGCGGAAGGGGACGGCAGAGGGAGAGCCGATGGGAACGTCGACGTCGTCGAGGCGGAAGAAGTTGAAGGCGTGAGAGGAGGGGCTGGTCGGAGCACTGAGGGAGGAGAAGGGAGTAGAAGGAGCAGACAAATAGTGGGAGGAGCAAGGGCTGCCGAAGTTGAACATGTCGGCGCCGGTGGGAGGGACTCTAACAACAACTTCCATCTCCATTTGAAACCGGGCGAGGTGGCGGCCGATCGGAAGCTCGGAAGATTAAAGGTTGTTGATGGAGGAGGAGGAGAAGAAGGGGATTATTAGGTGGAGGAGGTAAGGGAAGGGAAGAAGATAGGAAGAAGGGGGAAAGTTGAGAGAAATTGACTTAAAGGAGAAACCTCCTAAATTATGAACAACAAGTGGAGCCATCTTGGTGGATATATAAATTTAGTATTCTATTTTTCCAATATGAACACATTCACCACATTCATATTTATTTATTATGCTTTACATAAACAAATCTTTTCTACTAAAAAATTTTGCTACACTCAACCTCATGACTATCTTTTTGCAATTCACTTATAATTTATCACGTGATAAACTCTTCTTTCTCAAGGTTGACAATAGAAATAGCAAATTTTAACTTTTCATTCAGACAAATAGTAAAAAGATTTTTATTGTGTAAAAATGACAAAACGAAATAAAAAATAAATGATTGTAAATTTATAAGAGTCCAAATTATCCCTATTATGCAAATAAGATGTTACTGCCTTATTAAGAAAGATACTTAGATACACCGTAATAAAACAACCTAACATTGTTGACATACCTTTAATGAGTTGGAGCATGTGTCAATAAATTTTTAAATTTAGAACCCCAACAATCGGTTCATCTTCTACAAAAGCAAAGTCATTTTTGCATAAATTACTTCCAACCTTGAAGGAATAATTGAATGCTCTCTACCACCCCACGATAATCCCAAAATAGAACCAACCACTATCCCCACGATAATCACAAAACAGATTCAAAAGCTCCCCATCTTTTGATTATCAAGCTCTACTCCATTGATATTTAGAAACTTCAAAAGAAAAATTCACAATCCGAGAATGAGATCATCGATTAATGGTGATCCGATCGTTCTTTTGAAGAAAAGCTCCAAACACCAAAACGCATGCATTAGGGATTCGAAGATAAATCAAAGTTCCTAAAATCGTTCTTTTGAGGCTAATTTCGTTGATTGAATTATGAATTCGACCATGTATTTTATGTTTAAAACAGAATTAAAATAAAGATAATGATAATTCTAAATTAAAAATAAGAAGAATTGGTAAAAAAAAAACGTGATCTATCCGTCTATTTCATCTTTAAAACGAGATTTAATAAAGATAATGATAAATAAAGATAATGATTAAAAAAATAATTTAAAAATCGTATGATTTAGTTAGGATTAAAAATATATATATAAATATAAAATGTCAGATTTAGGAAAAGAAATATTATATGAGATTTGAAAATTCAAATCAATAAATTGTAGATAAAAGATTCTTTAGATACAAAATTTGGAGAATTTTCAAATTAAGAAATGAAATTTATATCAAAAATCTGCATAGAAAGAGGAACTTAATTTGCTCGGAAGATCTAAAAGGAAATAGATAAAGCCCAAACTATAAATTATAGTTTAATATAATTAATGAAGCTATTGGATTAATTACAGTGCAATTAAAGAAATTGTTAAGGGAACTTTAGGATTAACAGAAAATGAATTCACATATTTTGCTATAATTTTGATAGAGCTTTGAATTATGAATTTGATAAACTAAATACAATATAATTAATGAAGTTGTTGGATTAATTACATCACATTTAAAGAAGTTGTTAAGGCCATTTTAGAATTGACAAAAAAAAATTAATTCACATGTGTCCTATGCGTTTTGCTATAATTTTGAAAAGTTTAGTGTTTTGCTTTCTTTCCAAATGAAGGTGTAATTTGTGGTACAGGGACCCGATTTTCCTTTTTTTATTATATTTAAATTTTTTCTATTGTGTAGTTGGAGTGGGCTACAAAAAGATGGGCACACCCAATCTCATAGGTTTGTGGATTAAAATAATCTTAGTCCCTAGATATAATTTCATCCAATAGACTACTATACTTTATAAGTTGGGTTAATTAAGGATCCGTTTGGATTGACTTTCTAAGTGTATATAAACACTTTTTTAAACACTTTTTTTTATACTTATAAACACTTATTTACTTTTTATAAACACTTAGAAAGTCAATCCAAACGAGTCTTGAAACTAGGTTAAAAAACACTTTTGATTCCTAAACTTTTATAGATGTAACAATTTAGTCCCTGAATTATATTTGACAAAATTTAGTCTATGAACTTTCAAATTTCTAGCAATTTAGTCTCTAAACTTTAATAGGTGACGCTTTAATTCTCAATAATTTGAAATTTTAACAATTTAGTGCCCATTAAAAAAAATCTCATCAAAATTAAGTGTCAATTTTTATTAAATAATGACTTAGTCCTTGTAATTTTTTTGAAAAAAATGATTACCGATCAATTAATTAATCTACATGTGTAAGAAATTTCATTAAATCTTAATAATATTTTCCCAATAGGGACTAAATCGTTACGAGTTGTAAAGTACATGGATTAAATTGTTACTAGTTAGTAAAATTTAAGGACTAAATTGTTACAAAATGTAAAAGTACACGGATTAAATTGTTTCCAACTAAAGTTCAGAGACTAAATTGTTACTTTCATGAAAGTTTAGGGACCAAAAGTGTTTTTTAACCTAATTAATTAGGGTTGTTTTCAAATATAAGAAAATGAATTAAAATATTTACAAAAATAAGCACAAAAACAAAAACTGTCTATTTACAAATATAGGACACAGATAGTAATCTATCGCAATGTATCATAGATAAGACAGTGAAATTTTGCTATATTTGTAAATATTTTTAACAGTTTTGTCATTTAAAATAATTTTTCAATTAATTATAATAATAAACAAAATTGTGTTAATAATAATAATTAGAGTTTGATCATAATTTAGTAGATAAAGATACCAATTACAATCTCGAAAGTTGGAGGTTAGATCCTCCTCATCCCGAAATTATTGAACTTAAAAAAAAGTATAATAATATGCTACATTTAGCTGGTCCAAGAATAGATGATAATTAAGCATATGGTTGTGGTTTGCACATGGTGAATTTAAGTAGAGTTGTAAATGCTTTTGATCAAATGAATTGGAATTAGGTTGCCTCCTACACTTCTACTAGCTTTTCAATTATTTATGATGAACACACTTAATTGAGTTGTGGATCCATCCACAAGCTATAAATCTCTTCACTTCATTTTGGTTTTTTTTATCTCATTACATTTTAACTTTTGTACCACTACTGAATTATTCTTCTAAATACTAATAACTTTTTAACTTGTGTGATATGAAGTTTAATTAAGAGATTTAAATTTGTATTCTTTATTGGAATTTGTGAATTTGCGTAGAGAAATAAATGGAGATTTCTTTTTTTAAGTATAATAATTGAAGTGAAAGATTTGATTCTTGATCTGGAGTGAATGTCGTGTATCAATTTAGTTATACTCATGTTGACAAAAATAAATGGAGATTTGATTTTGTAGAGTAGTTGGTTTAGTTTATGAATTGTAAAAAATGATGGGTTTGCTTTTAAATATATCAAAATAAACCAAAATATTTACAAATATAACAAAATGTCATTGTTTATCAGTGATAGACACTGATAGACTACTATCATCTATCATTAATAGACACTAATAGACATAGATAAATGTCTATCAATATTATATTTGTAAATATTTTCAGCTATTTAAAAAAAATTCCAAAGAAAATGCCACAAGCGAGTTTTCTTTAAACTGATATAATTTTGGGAAAATTACTTTTTTAGTCCTCAAGTTTTGAACAATATGTGCGTTTGGTCCTTGAGTTTTAAAAATGTACCTTTTTAGTCCCTGAGTTTATAAAAATAGGTCCATTTTGTCCCTGAATTTTTAAAATATATTTGAGTTTTTAAAAATAGGTCTAAAAGGTCCTCAAGTATTTTTCTTCTTTGATTTTTTTAAAAATAATTATATGATATTTGAAATTAGAAAAAATTATTTTAGAGACGAAATGGTTTTTAAAAATTATTCTTCTAATTTAAAATGTCATATAATTATTTAAATTAATAATAAAAAATTATTTGAGGGATCTCTTAAACCTATTTTTAAAAATTCAGTGACTAAGAAAGTATATTTTAAAAACATGGGGACCAAATGGACTTATTCTTATAAATTCAGGGACTAAAAATGTACATTTTTAAAACTTATGGACCAAATGCACATATTATTCAAAACTTGGAAACTAAAAAGATAATTTTTTCTATAATTTTACTATTCTAATTTTAAAGAAATAAATAAACTTGTAGACTTGTAGTTTGAAAATAAATAAACTTATTGACCAAACATAGACCTAGTACAACAACTTGAGTTTTCCCTTCTTTGTTTAATTATAGCTTCATTTTGAAAAGTGGATTCAGAATGTAAAGACCTAGGAGGAAATTTTTCATAAACTATTTCATGTCTCTCAAACTATGCAACTCAAATCTAAATACCTAATTACTCACCGAAATGAACATATTTTAGTAGTAATTGATATATATTATACCTTGAAATATGCTTTTAATGGGTTGATTGATTGGGAATCACCCTCACCCCACAAAATTTACCTCACTTTTTTTTAATTACATTTGCCTCACTTATTTTAAAAGTGATTTTAAAAAATGCATTTAGGAAAATAAAAATAGAACCTTTTTAGTAACTTGATAATTTTAAAATAGTTTAATAATTTGAATTCACTTTTAAAATATATGAAAATCACTTTTAAAAATTTGGAACCAAATATTAAATAGGAAATTTTTCACAGATAAAAAAAAATGTCAAACTATTTACAAAAAATAGAAAAAAGAAAAAACACGAATAGACATTGATAGACTTCTATCAGTGATAGACTTCTATCATTTCTATCACTGATAGACCTTGATAGACTTCTATCAACGTCTATCACAACTATCTAAAAATTTTGCTATTTTGTTTTGTGTAAATGGTTTTCCTTATTTTTCTATTTTTAAAATTTCCTCATATTAATATCGTGGTATGAAAATCAATTTTACACAATCAATTGTACGAAATATCAATCATTTTTCAATAGACGTGCCAAAAAATTTTTGAATGAAACAACTTTTAACTAAAAGTGATTTCAAATATAAAATAGTGATTTTAATTAATTATTTCAAAATCACTTTTAATGATTCTCACCTACAAAATCAATTCGTTCACTCAAAACCCTTATTTCCAACGCACTACAACTTATTGAAACCTAAATCTACTTTCTATCACCATTATAATTAGACAGCAAGCATTTGCCTATGGGTCTAGAGCTCATGAAGAAGAGTCGGGCAAGCCATATCCAACTATCCATGCAAGAGATGGATCACATGGAACCATTAATTTTTCCAAGAAAAAAAAAATATATTTAAAAACTTAATTTAATGCATTTAACATTTACAATTATCATAACCTTCTTTTGAAAAAGAAAAATGTATGAAACATTACGAAATTTTTAGTTAACTATAATTTCATAACTTTTTCTTTTGCTTTTGTATCTCATTAATTCCCATTTGCTTTATCGTTTCATTATTAATAAACTGCTCGGCACAGCACATTAACACATGTTATTTTATAAAATTCAAGGTAATTACAATGGATAACATACTAATAATTCATTGTATAACAATATTTTTAAAAAATAGCAAATATAGCAAAATCTATCTGTAATAGACTCCATCGTTGATGAACTCCTATCCATTATAGACTCTATCGTTAATAGACTCCTATTAACAATCCAAATTTTGCTATATCTACTAATACTTTTGGCCTAATTGATATATTTGCAATTCCCGATAAATTTTACTATATAAGAACACAATAATGAACAAATTGATTAGTTTTTAAAACATTAGAACTAAAATGAACACCTAAAAGAAGTTTATAAACCAAAATATGATGATATAAAAAAAATTAATAAATTTGAGATTTAAAATCCAATGTGGCCACCATAGAATTTTAATCCAAAATGAATTCAATTTTTTTTAGGTGGAAAAAAAGAGTAGAAACCCAATAATTCTAAAACCTCATTTATTTAAGAAAGCATCCAATGCTGAGCCGGCATGATCTGCTGGAGATTCAACACCTCAGTCATTGAAATCCTGAAGAAAGGATGGGATTTCATTTGAAATCAAAAGTAACTACATCAAAGATAATAATTCTGTAGAGACCTAATAATCTATCCTTTTCAAAATCTAAATAATCGAACAACACTATAGTTCTAAGGATTCCATCTCATTAGGATATATTCTTAGGATTATGGTTCAATAAAAACATCTACACTATATATGAAAAAATAATAATAATAAAATTATAATCTGTAAATTTAAACTTTAAAAAGAAAAAGAAAAAATACCCCCTCAGCCAAGAAAAATCCACCCACATACCCCAAAATTGTTCAGATGAGCTAGCTACAAGCAGTCTAAAAGACTCCAGCAAGGCAGTAATAATGTTATCAAGCCATATGATTCAGCAAATAAAGATTCAGCTAACCACAACTTAAATAAGTTCTCTCTATTACGAAGTTCATATATATTTAAAGCTAAGAGATTTGTGTATTGAAGGCTCAGATTTCAGTTCGATGGTGGCAATGGCCATAACCTTCTTTTCTCAAGATGAGCCATTAACTGCAGCAGTTGTGGCATGCATGTTTGCGTCCTGATGCTGTGGTACAGAGTAGTAGCCACCACCATAGCCTTGCCCACCATAACGTCCCCCATTCCATTGGTTGTTAGAATCACCTCTCCACTGCCAACATTAAATCAAGTATTTGGAACAGGATAAAAGAGGATTTTCTTTTTGTTGTTTTCCCCAACAGGAAAGGAGAAAAAAGAACCAAGTTTCCGTTCATCTTCGAAGGCTTTTGAAGGTAAAATACCCTCAAAAAACGTTTTCATAGTAGCTAAGAGGAGCTAAGGATTATTGATGCTAAGAGAGGTCAAAGAAAAGGATGCCAGACTGATAATGGTGCACAGTGTGAAACAGGTTATGTAATGTGCGCAATTAAATCAAAAGGTTGAAGAAACTGATTATAAACAGTATGACGCAGTGCCTCATGACGGTCAAAACATTTGGAAAGAAAGGAAAAAAAAAACTAGATAAACATATCTCTAGATGATTCAACATCAAGTAGACTGTTCTAAAAAAATCAAAATTAATTTTCATAATTTCATGATGTTTATTAGCTTAAGAAACAAGTTCAATATTTTTTACTCTCTAAATTTATAAATTTCCCTGTATTTCTTTTTTATCTCCACTATTCCTTTTATTCAATATAAGCTTGACACATATTCAAAGTTGGTCTACAAGTTCATCAGATATTTGAGTATCAACAATTGCACAATAAATGTCATTTTTTATAGGAAACAGAAAACATTATTAACAGATAAAAGTAAAGAGGAAAGGTCAGATATCCCCACACCACATAAGTGTCATAGTTGATAGTTCTATATGCATAGTGTCATCAAATCCCATTTCCACTCTTGTTTTCTATAGGTCCTAGGTTGTATATTAACAACTAATAATCCAAAAGTATTCAAAAAACAAGTAAAAGGCATATGATCAAACCTGCTTGTTCCCTGTACTTCGGCCCCAAGAAAGACGAACAGTTTGCTTCCCTATAACTGTTCCATTCAGTCCCTGTATTGCATCCTCAGCATTCTTTCTACAAAAAAGGAAAAAAAATGTATGAAGATAGGTCATGCGCTGTCCACTAGTACGCACATTACTGTTCTCGGAAAAACTTAATTTCAATGCATGTAATTGGACGAGAGAACTGAATGTAATAGCCTAAGCTAAATATTTGTTTAAACACTTGTCAAATATATCTTTCTTATTTATATATGTGAGTGTCCAAGCCAACTTGCGCACACCTCGACTAATCTCACAGGACAACCCACTTAACCCTACAACATTCGGTTACCAAAGAAACTCTTAGAATATTAAATCCTAGGTAGGTAGCCACCATGGACTGAACTCATTCCCTCTTAATCCTTTATTAAATCTATGACCCTTATTGACCACTAAGTCAATGCATGATGTTAACACCTGTCAATCACTATGAATCTAGCCCATACAAAGCTTCGAATCCAATCACATAAATCATCTAAATCCAACCACTAAAACAGCTTACTTAACCACAAAAGTAATCGGAAAAAAAATGTCCAACTCAATGCTGAAATGCTGAATCCCAGCTAAAACAGATACCCAACACCATTCCAAGAACTTTTATTTCAAAATGTTCCTTTGTCAACCACAGATGTCCTTCCAGCCACATAGCCACGTCTTTTAAAATATAATAATTAATTAGTTTTATTTTCCCTTGAAAAGATTGTAGGAATAAGTAATCATATAATTCTTCCATGACATTCATTTAAAATTCTAATAATTTTTCTAATAAATTAAATGACCACAATGATTGCTGAGAGTTGGTTTATAGGAGTCATGGAAGTAATGTGGAAATTCATGTTTGCAGGAAACTGCCAAACCACAGATTTTTGTGAAGAACACAGGAACAGAACAAAAATACTGGCAATGCTAACAATCACAGGAGTAACTTTGGCATATGTCATCTTAGTAGACCTTAAATTAAACACCACACACACCCATAATTTCACCTTAAAAGAACGAATTGTTTCCAGGTAAACTTAATAAACTGGAAGCATAATGTGAAGTTGCCAATGCAAAATCCTATATTTCTCATGTTTTTCAGCTTTAAAATTGTTGATTAATATCGGTAGCCTAGTTGGAATGAGAACCTGAAAAAGGGATGAGCGGTGGCTACATGTCTAAGGTTAGATAATGTTCTTTCTGGTTTCAATTGCTGCGGCTCTAGCCACTAAACTGGGTCTAAAGGAGGCTGGCATTTATGCAATTCGTGTCGGATTGGACTCCTGTACTGTGGTGAAGCTTTTCAAGGAGAAGAGGTAACAATTCTAATGTCATCCATGATTAGTGACATTTGTGACTTGAGTATTTCCGTGAGGGTTTTAGAATTTTCTTTTGTTCCTTCATACAGAATATAAGCAGAGCTCAGAGCGTGACCCGTTTAGCTATTGAAAAGGATTATCATGAGGGTTGTTGAATCTGCGTTATTTATCCCCAATAGTTCTCATTTTCCATGGTCTTAAGCTCTAAAGCTTCCAATATTGAAGAGGGTTTTTCAATTGAAAAACCAAACTTCATAAAGAAAAATGAAATAAAATAATACTAAAGGGCCTATAAATTCCAAACCTTGATGGATAGGGGAGACCTCCCCAAATGAAATTTCATAGCAAGACCGGAGGGGGAGCTTTCAGAGAGGAGTATACTAAAGCAATCTACCATAACGATGAAGAGGAATGGAGAAGGAATAGAGGAAGAGGGTCTCCTTTTCTAAGATCTCTAGAAGCTAAGATTTTATTTCTTGGCTTGCGATTAGTGATGTTAGAGAAGTTGGCACCAGAGACATTTGCTTAGAAAAGGGCACAATCTTCAGTATGAAGCACTTGATCCAAAATGTTCCAATCAAATTTGTCAAAAGCTTTTGATATTCTTAAAAATGTATAAAGAAATAAGTTCAGCTTATGAGCAATCAATGTATAATTGCAAACTTAAATCATTAAAAGCATTCCAAAAAAAAAAAAAAAAGAATTATCAACTTCATCGGACAAATGAAATTCTAGGAGGGAGGAGGAAATGAAAGAACACATCCGTTCCTTTAGAAAGAATCTCTTTGATAAATTATTAGCTAAGAAGCACGGATATAGACACGAGACATGAATACAACACATCATTTTTAAAAAATCTAGGACATGACACGACAAGGACATGTTTATTAAATACATATATATTTAAAAATATATCTCATTTTTATACTAGAAGAAAATCAAAGTAAATGGGTTGATGCAATTATATGCTTAAAAAATTAGTTTGATGTATTTCACACGCAAAATTTAATATTATTGTCATATATGTGTCTTTTTAGTCTACACAACAAGTGTTCTATGCATATCTAACACATTTGTTGCACTAACAAGTATCTGATACGTGTCCAACAAGTGGAGGAGTGTCCAGGTGTCCGACACAGGTCAAACACGAATATGCTAGCCAAACTAAAGTGTTTGTGCTTCTTAGATTATTAGAGAATAAGCTTGGCTTAGTTCTCTCACAAGTTGGAGCGTCTGTTTTTTTAAATAAGAAACAATTTTTATTGAGAATAAAATGAAAGAATATATGGGCTCAAAAAACTAGCCCAAAAAAAGCACCTCAACAGAATGGGCATTATTTTTTTTGTAAAAGAAACAATTCATTGATATGAAAAAGGGGCTTTAATAGAAATCACCAATTACTGACTAAAAAGAATAAACTGAAATGAGTGAAAGGGTTCTTTGTTTTACACCAAGAAAAAGCAGTAGACAAGACAAGCTCCAAAAAGCAAGTATAAGAAGAAAAACTATCATTAAGGAGTCTTCTGTTCCTTTCATCCCATAAGTACCAAGACATACGAATAAAGGCCAACCAAATTGTCTTCTTGGTACCACCAAAAGGATGACCCACCAACAATGAATCCAAAACATCAAAGATGTTATTAGGACAAGTAAAAGACCAACCAATCCTATAAAATGACACTAGCGAATAATTACGAAAAATTTTATAACCGAAGCCCAGAGAGAAATATGAAAACTAGTGAGTGCAAGCTGACAGCTTTATCACTTTTTTTTAAAAAACCAGAATGATGTACAGTTACAAACAAGTTGGACCAGGCCATTCATTAAGAACTGCACAGCTTGGTTCTGGCCTACGCCTCCTAGTAGGTTTGAGCCTATCCTCTAACAAAAGGTCAAGTATAACTTCTCGTGGTTGGCCTTGTACACTCCCTGTTTCTTTTTTCTTTGTTCTTTTTTTTTCTATGGACATTTTTTATTCAATAAATTTAATATGGCTTGAAATTTTCTGAAGAGTTTTTGACTGATAATTCTACTTTGACTGTCCATGCTTGCAGGAATCTTTGTTACTGTTAAGGAAGGGTTTCTTGAAAATATTAACATAATGAATATCAAATATTGCAAAAATAATGAATATGGAATATTGCAAAAAGTAAATCAATAAAAATTATAATAACAAATAGGGTAAAGAATAAACCCCATGTCAATGAGTGATTACCATGATTATTACAATTAATATCAAGGGTAGACATTAATTATCAATTAAGTAAATCAGTGCTTACAAAAAAAAAGTTTCTTTTTAATATATATATATATATATATATATATAATTAAAAGTGAGAGAGGGAGAGAGAAGAAGAAGAAGTGACTAGTATTAAGTCTATTTGGTTTTTTAGAAATGTTCCACTTGCCATTACTTTCTAAAAACATATAGCTAAAATTATTATAATAAAATAACTAAATAAGTACATGTCTACAAATATTCTAGAAAAGCAGGCTACCTAATCAAAATATCCTAAAATACACAGGCAAGTAGGTCATAAATCTTAGACCCAATATGGCCTAAAACTACGGCAAGCCAAAACTGACTGCCATTTCATGGGTCAATCCAACTTGTGCCTGAGCTGAGTGGCCTTCCCATTTTGTAACTTCTAACTACTTTTAAGATATCAAGATTAGCATGGCAGCTGCATGATTAACGACAGAAAGCTCGACAGAAGAAGAAGAATACCTGTTAGCAAATTGCACAAATCCACATCCTTTTCCAATAGGGATTTTCACAGAGACAACATCACCAAATTTAGAGAAAGGTTGCTTGAGATCTTCATCACTAACATCAGAATCAAGGCCGCCAACAAATATCTGAGGTACCACAAGTTTGTTAGGTATGTATTGGAAGAAAGAAAATTAATATGAGACAGGGAGGGATAAACTAACAGTCGTGTTGTTTGACTCGCCATCTGATTGTGAACCCTGAACAGCCATGCCATTTGCATGTCCACCACCACCAGCCAGTACCAAAGCTATTAAAAGAGAGAGAGAGAGAGAGAGAGAGAGAGAGAGAGAGTGAGAAATTGGCATCAGAATCAACATCTCATCTCATATACAAATTGAAAACACAAAAACTACATTTTAGTAACATTTACACCTTATAGCACAATAAATTAGCAATTAGAACATCGTCTCCACAAGAAGTAGAATCCCAATCCATGTTCATTATGCTAATGTCTAAGACCCATTCGTGAAAAAGAAAATATTACTGGGACAGATGCCTAAAGAACCATGCACGTGTCATATAAAAATATCAAACCTTTTTTCAGATAAGAAACCAAGCTTTCATGGAGAGACATGAAACAACTAAGAAGTGCATACAAAAAATCAAGGCAGCAAAAGAAGTCCTTAACAACTACAAAAACGGACTACAATTCAAAAAATAACACCATGCTGAAAACTACAGAAAGACTAATTTACAAACACCCATAAAAGATGCATTAATAAACCTCACAACCTTCCGCACCTTCTCTAAAGACCTTCTCAAGTCACACTCCCCACAAAATAGCAAAAGAGCAAGCCTGCCACAAGACTCTTCCTTTATCACGAAAGGAAGAGTTCATCAGTATCTCTTCCAACATAGAGGCTAGAGCGGCAATTCCTATTACCCACCACAACAACCCCAAAACCCTAAAAAACTGACTCCACAAGAAATAAGCAAACTGGCAACCCACAAAAGATGGTCAAGATCCTCCTCCTGCTGATGGAAAACATCAATCACTTCTAGTATTGTTCTCCTAGTTGACATGCAGCCAACAACATTAATACTGGCCAGTAGACTGGTTCACTAAACTTATTGAAAAATGATGCTTCACTTATCATTGCAGCAGGAGGGGAAAGATAAAAGGAAAAAGAAATTCCCCATCCAAGAAAAACCCGTACCAAAAAGTTACAATACGATCCAACATGGATGTCCAGTAATAAAGAATAATGTGGCAAAAAGCATGACCAACAGAATAATAAATTCATCAATAGCCTCGAAAGTCAATAACGTTGGTTCAGTATTTAGAGGGGGTAAGATTTAGTGGGGAAAATTTAGTGGGGAAAAAAAGCACTGGATTGAGAATGAAAAATCTTGAAAAATGTTAC
Source organism: Lagenaria siceraria (assembly GCA_002890555.2). Classification (NCBI taxonomy): domain Eukaryota; kingdom Viridiplantae; phylum Streptophyta; class Magnoliopsida; order Cucurbitales; family Cucurbitaceae; genus Lagenaria; species Lagenaria siceraria. Next base: position 4,648,148 of record CM016491.1, on the reverse strand, counting down.
CATAATAGATTTCATATTCTAAAAGTGTTCAACTTGTATTGCAAAGATATATCCATTGCTAAAGATATATCAATGGAATGCAGAATTCCAGAAAATAAATAAATAAGACCAGACTCTAGCCTTGGTGCCATCATCCCTTTTGTGGCTGAAGTAATTCCATAAAACTAGAAGAATGAAATAAGAAACTGCCAAAAGAACCATTGCAAACAATTCTACTGCTGTACATGACAGACTTCTTTAATAAGCATCATCTTTTTATTAATTAATCTTGTTGCTTGAAAGCAGGACAACTTTGAATGGTAATTTTTGTATACCTTTTCAGGTTCTGTATTTTTATTCTCCTTTTTTTAGGTGTGTGTGCTAGGGATAGGGATACATTAGCTCAGTCATTCATGAAGTCTGTAAGATAGTTAATGATGATTTCTAGATTTTCAATCTCTTAGAAACAACATCCTGCAGTGGTGCCAGAAGAACCAAGGCTAACCTTGTGAAGAATAACCTTGTTGATATCCAGATGCTTTCTTTGGTGTTGCAACACCAATGCGCATGGGTCTACTTGAACAATATATCCCATTCATTTCAGTCATAGCCCTTGTCCTTTCATTTTCATCACCAAACCTAACAAAGCCATAACCTTTTGAACGACCTGAATTTGAATCAATAACCACCTTTGCTCCTTTAACAGATGTGTATCTACTAGAAAAGGTTTCTTGCAGCATAGCATCAGTCACATCGGCAGCCAAATCACCAACAAATATCGATAGGTCAGAACCAGTGTCCGGTCGCCTATCATTTGCACTAAAGGTTGCCCAATTGAGACGGAAAGGTAGCTCTGTATTAGGCATTATAGCACCATTATAATTCTGCAATACTTTATCAGCTGTTGCATGCGAATAGAACTCAACAAATCCGTAGCCCTCAGATTGACCAGTTTGCTTATTGCATATAACCTTAACAGAGAAAACCTGCGTGGTTATAAAGCAAAAGAGAAACAATTCAGTCAACTGATGATCAAAAAAGATGTTCTTGATGGAGATTGATTTAGACAAGGGGAAATATAAAAAGTCTGCAGGCATCCATATAAACATTGACCAATATTAACCAGAATCAGAAGCAAGCAATATGTCACTCAAAAATGCTGCACGGATGAATTAAGGATAATGGTAATTATACTTATACATTACTATACACCAATTCCTTCAAAAAAGTATTTGATGACACTGAAGACCAATCACAAATTGTTTGAAGAAATTCAGACATGAGTTATTTTAAGACAAGAAACTCAGAAAATAACACTTGTTATTTCAATTTAAACTAGAAAATACACGTTTTAATTTAAAACAATATGCATTTCATGAATCATGAGGAAGGAAACATAAATTTCAATAGCATTGTAAAGGGTATGATGAAGTGGGAGATAGCTATATCTATAGCAGCTAAAAATCAAAGTTATAATCCCAATTATTCCATCTCATTGCATATGACCAGATCATGACTATAGTAGTGTTAAACATCCTCAGTTCTGACAATCTAAACTACTTGTGTATGAAAATAGCAATTACTTAGTTGTGGACCAAAATGTCACCCATTGCACTTAATTTACTTGTGATCTAATTGCCCATCATTAAGATTTCAAGGATAACTGAAGTGTCAAAACAAGGACAGAGGTATAGTTAAGCACATTCTAGAATTAAAATTACCAGTCCTAGTCCCTTTTGAGTTAATGGAAGGGAAAAGAGATGTTCATACAATAACAAATCAATCTAAGATTTGTCCCCTCTTTAGTTACAATTCTTCTCACATTGGCTAGACCCGTTTTGGACCACCAATCCAACAATATAAGATGCAGCAATACTAATGTCAACAACCACAGATTCACAGACTTCAAATCAATTCTAGAACGTGTAAGCGCGAAAAAAGATAAAGAAATCTGATCGATCTCATTACAGAAAGTCTCAAAACGATCTACAGAAACTCAAAGAGAAATTAGAGGTAGAGAGACGTTAAAAATAAAAGTTCGATACGATAAGTAAGTTTAGACCTCGCCGGTGTGAGCGAAACAATTATTGAGGTAGGTCTCGTCCATCCAGGGCTGAAGGTCACCAATCCAAAGCGTCTTAACCTCGTCCGTTGACCCCTGTCTGCGAGGTCGTTGCGACTGAGCTTGCTGCTGCTGCTGCTGCTGCGACGGTTGCTGCTGTTGCTGTTGTTGCTGTTGATAAGGATGGTGAGAATACGTCATATAATGCTGAGGAGGGTACATCATCATCTGCTGTTGATGCATCATGGCCATGGCGGCGGCAGGGTACTGCATCGCCATCCATTGCTGCTGATACTGTTGTTGTTGTTGAAACCATTGGTGGTGAGGGTGAGGGGCCTGGGGATTGAGATCAGCACCGTTGGAAGGTTGGGCCATGATCTTCAAAGTCTCTCTGTCTCCGTCTCCGTCTCCACCCCCTTCGTTTTTCTCTCTCTCTCCGGCGAGATATGCGAGAGACGACGGCCCTGGTTTGGTGTGAAGGAGTAAGACCAGGTTGGAGAGAGAGAGAGAGAGAGGCTGCTGAATGAAGACTAGAGAGAGAGAGAGAGAGAAAGAGGAGGAGATGGGGAATGAGAAAGAGGTTTTATTGTGAATGTAGGTTCCAATAAAATAATATTATGAGAGAGAGAGGAGGCGGCGGCGGCGGCGATGACGGTGGTGGATCTCGGTGGGTGGAGAAAGAAACAAAAACAATATGGCCGGAAAATTTACACCGTTAAGTATTCAAAAGCAGAAATTATAAAAACGTATTTCAAAAAAACTGAGTGTAAGGGAAAGAAGAAGGAAGAGTTTTTTGCCCTAAAAATGGTCTCAAATGCAAACATTATAAAATTAAAAAATATATATATTTTAAACCCTTTTATCTAATTTATCATGGAAGTATTTAATGACGATTAATTAGTATATTGTACATATTTAAATTATTATTAAAAATAAATACATTACAGTTCGTTCATTTAATATCTTTTGAATTTTGAATGTAACTTTTCTTATTAATTATTGTAGAGTCTAACGTGGTTATTCCTAATAACCATTTAATACATGCTTGAAATAAAGTTTTAATTTTTTTTAATTAAAAAATCATATTAAATCATTGCTTTAGCCCCCATCAAATAATTAGTCAAGAGAAAAATTAGGGTAATGATGAAAGCTTAGTAAGTTAATTTTTTTTTTGTTGAGAAATTTTGGGTATAATTTCTATTCAGTCCATATATTTTAAAATGTTACACTTTTAACCTTAAATTTTAAGTTCGGTTTTACTTTGATTCATAGGTGTCAAAATATCATAATTTTACTCTTGAAATTTTGAGTTTTGCTTTAATTCAATTCTTTGGTTTGAAGACTTATCGTTTTAGTCTGAATATCTATGAATTAATTTCAAATAGTTATAAAGAAAAAATTTTAAATTAATTTTAATAGTGATGAAAAAAATAAGAAAACATAATTAATTATATTGTTTTCATTTTTTTAAATTAACTAAAATACATTAACACAAATGCTGAAAAATGAGTATTTAGTTAAAAAAAAAATTAAGATTTCTAAGTATACTAGATTCAATATCTAGAAACTAATAAGATATTTTTTCTTTTTTATTAATATTAATTTTTTATTACATTTTTTCTTATAATATGTAGAGTCGAGAGATCGAACCTTTGATCTCGAAATCGATAATACATTATTAAAGTCGATTGAGCTTTGTATATATTATATTAATTAAATGAAAATAACAATTGCAAATTATGGAGATATAGAAATGTTTGAGAAGTAGATGGAAATTCAATATACTTAGACGGAGTGTCCGTTCCGTGGAAGCGACGTCCGTAGTAACGCGTTGATGCCGTCGTCCCGTGTTAAATGTGGGACCCATTACTCGTGTAGGGTCCACATTAAGGTTTGGTTTTTTTTTTTTTAATTTTTTTTTTTAATCACGGTGTTTTTTCGTCTCTTCTAATCATTGTCTTTAACTCTAATTTATACCAAATGGGTTAATTATTTCTTTTTACAATATATAAGTTATGTGTGTGGAAAATGAAAATAGATATTTCTGCTTTGGATAAAGTTATATTGAATTTGACTAATTAACCATTATTCTTCAAATGGATAATTATTGGACAAATTTATTAGTCTAAATTTGATAGTGATGGTTTTGTCATGCGCTCTATCTCTAGAGATCACAAGTTCAAACCCCCACCTCACAATTATTATACTTAAATAGGAGAAAATCAATCGTAATGAGATTTCTTCGATGGTGTTTATCACAAATTAAATGTAATCGTAATAAAAAAAATACATTTATGTTGTTTACTAACGTAATGAAATATTGAATTATCAAAATACTTTTTTATATTTCTCATTAATTAAAATGTGGTAACTACATGAATAAAATCCCTAGTGTAGTGAAAACGTATCAGGACCTTAGTTTCGAAATTAATTTTGGATTTTGGAAATAACAGTATAGTGGCAAAAATTATAGAGATTTCATAAATTATTGTAAAATAAAACATAAGTTAAGCATGCTTTTCTCTAAGATTTAAAAGAAAAAACTCTCTAAGATTTAGAAGAAAAAAAAAAGTTACTTTAAAATTGAAGAATGCTTATGTAAAGTGAATATCACCACCAAGGTTTCCTTCCTGTCCTGAGAAAGTTGAAGTTATTGGTCTATGAGAACCATCACACTAGAAAGAACATTTCACGGAAAACCACGATCTAATAAATTCTCTCATGGTAAGTTATTTCTTTTATTTCATTTAACAATTAAATGAAATTAAAAAAATTATTTAATTAATTAAAATAACAATTAATTAAATAATTCATTCATTTAAATAATATTTAAATGAATTTAAATCACATAACCAAGAGTTTTAAGTTAATTAATTTAATTTATTCAAAATAAACTAAATTTAATTAATTAATTAATTAATTCTCAAATCAATTGATCATTAAATTAAATATCACATGTTTAATTTTAACTTATATTTGAATCATATTTAAATATAATACTCTCGTACAAGTTTATATTATAAAGTATAAATTTTATATTATAATGTATTGATACATTATATTATTTCCCTAATTGAATTTGAACATTTCAAACTCAATTCTCTTTACGAGCTAGGAAGGGGACCTAATGGACTTACAGATCAGAAGCTCCAATGATATTAGATTAATTGATTAAACTCATTAACCACATTAATTCAATGTTCGTTAACTGTGAGTACACTCCATTATATACCCACAGTCGCACTCTTCTCGCTACAAATATATTTATGTGTCCACAGATATAAATCAATAACAGCAAATTACCATTTTACCCCTAGGTTACTTATAAATCTTTAAGTATCAGTGCTCCTATAATGAACAACCTGTTTATGTCCAACTATTAAATAGAAACCCCTCTCAAGCTAGTGAGAGGGTAGGGCTCTTTGTTTAAGTCCCGGAGATACCACTTAAGGGAACACTCATCTACTTACCCTAAAGTCGAGAATGAATAAAATCTATCTTATATAATTATGTTCTCAGCTCCCACTTGGTCTTGTCCCCAAAATGGTAGGCATATTTAGTAGGCAAATTGGTCACTCTCACCCACACAGATCAAATGACAATCTCTCGTAAATAAGAGTTCATAAAATACTCAAGATTAAGACTAAGTTATGCCTAGGTCATTCTATCGAAATAGAAACCTGACTAGTCAACGAAGTTACATCTAATGGTTACTATCTCGTGATCTGGTCTTATGCAAACTCATTGCATAGGATACTCTCGCTCACGTGTCTCCTACGTGAACGCCACATTGAATCATTGTGTTTGTATCAAATACAAAATAGGTCGTATCCATAGTGTCATCAGGATAAGGTACCCAACCTTATCCCTGTATTATAGACCCTTCAGGTTGCATCTTGATCATTGATTATCTATATCTCTACATGTTGTTCATCATAAGACAACTTAAGATGTTAGTTTATTGGATTTTAGGGTTATTACGACAAAACAAACAATCAATAACTTTTATTGAAATAATATCAACAACTCTTTATTAATGATGTTTAAATAATTACAATTACTATCTACAAGTTTTAGGGCATAAAATCCAACCGTAACTAAATAATATGTTATAAGAATTGAAATATCATTTATCATATCTATTTACTTATTCAAATTTTTATATTTTAAAAGGTTAACATTTAAATTAAAATTAAAAAATGTATAGTTTTAAAATATAAAAAAAGTAATTCAAATTTTAATTTAGAAAAATTCATAATATTTTTCTGAAGGATGAAAAACACATCATCTTCATATAATTACATTTAAAAAATAACAATTTTCAAACAAAATCTATAGTTATTTGATTTGATAAGATGATATAATATTTCATTACTAATGTAATGAAATAAAGATTATTACCAAAATGTTGTTTTATATTTTTAATTAATTAAAAATTGATAACTAAATAATATGTTTTAAGAACCGAAACATCATTTATCATATTTATTTAGTTTAAATTTACTTATTTAAACTTTTATATTTGAAAAGGTTAACACTTAAATTAAAATTAAAAAATCTATAGTTTTAGAAAATAAAAAAGTAACTTAAATTTTAGTTTACAAAAATACTTAAATCTTTTTGTAAAGAAAGAGAAACACATCATCTTCATATAAATACATTTAAAAAAATAATAATTTTCAAACAAAATCTATAATGATTTGATTTAATAAGATATAATATTTAATTTATTTTTAAATTACATTTTGTATCAAATTAATCCTAAAATCACAGTAAGAGAAAAAAGATTATTCACGCAAATGTGTCAACAAAATTACAAAAAACACACAAAAACAAAACGCTAACTTGATTATCATTCTCGTAAACATGAGCCTAACACAAACAACGAATAAAAGCAAAAAAATGTTAAAATTTTTAATTATAGACATTGATGCCAACATGATGCAACTCTTCAAAATAAGCATGATTCTTTGAATGTATGCATCTGTTGGGTCCAATAGATACAATTGATAACAATGGATTGCGATTATTCAAGTGGTGGTGGTTTTATATCGAACAAGTGTATTTTTTCACTTATGGGTGAGATGCATATATAATTTGTTTTTTTAAGCATTTTTTAACAATCTTAAAAGATGATTTCATACCATCGAAGTTTTTAGAACTAGAACATTTAATAGAACAAATAAGAATCGATTTTTCCAACTCTTTTCTAAAATTGTAACTAAATTTATAAAATAGAGTTAGGAAACGTTTAATAGAAAGGAATTGGAGAAACGGGGTCGTTTTAAAAAAAAAATTAGGTAAATATGATTCTTTTCTTATCTTTATTGGGGTGCATCTGTTCAACAGATGCATTTTTTTTAATAGATGCATCTGTCCAATAAAGATAAGAAAAAAAAATTCTATTTACCTAATTTTTTCAAAGAAGGACTCGTTTTTCTTTTTCTTTTTTTTTTTTTTCAAAAGTACCATTTTCATCCTATTAACTAGATGAATCATAGTTATTTTTAGATGTAATATTCAATTTTTCTTATAAAATCAAAATTTAATTTATATTTCCCATTGATTCTGGGTAAATTTGAAAATTAGGATGTTTATAGTTATAGGATAAATAATTTAATTTATGATTTTTTTTCTTTTTACATTGTAGTTTTAGAAAATAAAATATTTGTATATGTAATATCATATATTTGTATTAAAAAAATTTCTTTCAACAATTGAATACGTGTTAATTACTAGTGGTAATAAAAGAATGAAAAAAAATGTCATATTATACTAATACCCTATGTTTTTGGTTTGTTTCAATTATGCTCTCATACTTTAACGGGTTTCATTTTTATTCTTTTACTTTGAAATTTGTTTGAACATTCTCCTTGAATTTTGAAATTGTTCCATATAATATCTTTTTCATTAAAATAAATAATAAAAATTGAAGTCAGGCGTGATATTATATATAACTATATAGAAAATTAAAATCTTGATAATCATATATTTCATCTAAAATATAAATATATGTATGGTTAAAATCATTTACATAATCAAATCTTACCCTAACACCTATCACCTATGACTTTCAACAAATACATTAGCCATCACTTCAATTTCCATCTTATTTTAACAGAAAAGAACTTTTCAAGGATATGTTTGGAACAAATTTCTAAATTTAAAGATAAAAATGAAAATTTTCAAAGCTTGGAGAATTGAATGCAATCTTAAAGTTTAGGGGTATTTTGCATAATTTAACCTAAAAATATCTATATCTGTATCTATATCTATACTATATTAAAAGGGGCTAAGATGGAAGAATTTTTAACTTTCTTCTTTGCCCCTAACTTTTTCAATAAAGACCATTTTGCTCTCGCACTCACACCCTTTCATGGTTTGTACCATACCATTCATCTCTTTCCTTTTCCTTTTCTTTTTTTTTTTTAAATTTTATATTTTCCACATAATAAATAGATATGTTTCGTTTTTTTCTCCCAAAATTTATTTTAACAGAGAGCTCAAAGTCTTCTAAATAAAAATTAAAGTCTATGTTCCCGGTAGGAAAACTTAGGAATTTATTTTACTGATAAAAAGATACGATTAGATTTTATGAACGCACAATTCTTTTCCAATAGACACAAGATATAACTATTTATTGATAACATATTTGAAGAATCATGTAAACACAACTCAATTTTCTTCTAAAATTAGAGGTTAGTAGACAATTTATTATTAATTTATTTTCTCATATAACAATAATATGGATGTTTAAGAAAAATTCAAACGAATCAACATTCAACATTGCTAATAGAGACATGATTACAAATATAAATAATTATATTTTTTTAAGTTTTTTATTTTAAAAATAAATTATAGTTTACTAATTTCTTATTTAAAAACACAGGTAAATATAATTTAACAATTCCTTCTAATGTATATTTATATTATTTAAAAAAAATTTCACGTTTTACTCCATTCATTTGAATTCAATGTTTATGGTTAATATTTTGAAAAAGTAAAAAGAATGCTAGTAAAGTAAATTTTAAAAGAATTGAATATTAGTCTCTTTGTTCCAAATTGTTACTTTTTTTATTAAAAAAAATCAAAACCAAAAAATAATATCTGTCAGATCTATAAAATTTCTCAATATTTTAGTATACATGGCATGGTTTCATATTAAAAAGAATTTTAAGTTTCATATTAAAAAGAATTTTAAGTGTATATCGTTATTAAAATTATTGATAATTTATTTTTACTCAATACCATTTAAAATTATAAATAAAAATATTTTGTTTCAATTTATCTCTTTAATTATTTTTAAATTTTATGTCTAATATTTACAAAAAAAAAATTATATTTGTTCAATCTTTTATATTTTACACTATAAAATTATGCTTCAAACATTTTTAACTGCATTCAACACATTTCATATTAATTATAAATTAACTAAATAATATATATATATATATATATATATATAGTTTTAATCATCATCTCTTTCAACACTTTTAAATTTCAGATTAGACATTTACTATTTAAGTTTAACAAAAAAGTATACTTATTTAAAAATTTATGTTCTAGAAATTTATCTCTTTCAACAATTTTAAATTCATCATCCCTATCGCGCGTGTCTTATGACTAGTAAGTTAAAATATCGTTTTAGCTGGGTACATTGATATTTGTTCAATTTTATTCTCTGTCATTCAAATATCCAAATTTAATTCTTATATTTTCAATAAATCTTAAATTAGTTCTGTATGGTTAGTTTATTGTTAATTTTAATTTCAAAAAGTAAAAGTCTCTATTAGCCTTCCCACTATAATTTTTTTAAAAGTATTCACATGGTATCTTTTCTAAAATAAAAATTATTATGACTAGACTTATCAGTTTGATTATTAGAAAAAACTTTAAACTAACAATAGAAACTAATAATAAGATTTTATTCAAAATAGATGGACTAAATTTAGACACTTAAAAATGTATGAACTAAATCGACCTAAATACAAATACCAAAATAATATTTTGATATATATATATATATATATATATATATATATATATATATATATATATATATATTTTGATTAAAAAACCACTTTTTAAAGCACACGAATCCAAAATTTGACCTTTTAAAAAATATGAGAACCGAATGAATCTGAAAGTAAATAGGTAAAATTAATAAAATACAAAAATAAAAAAGAAACAAACTATTTTTTTATACAAAGAAAAACCTAAAAAGAAAACAATTAGTAGTGAATCAACATATCAAAAAGGGATATGAATACACTCTTATTTGATAAACGACTTGTGATCATCCAAGTTAGAAACATTGATATGCATTGAAAAGACACCCTAGAGAAACTCTGACAAACTAAAATATTAGCTGTTTTGTTTTACTGTCGAGGGGTAAAACGGTAGTGAACTGAAGATGCAGCAGAAACGATGTCCCAAATGTCCACCAGGATATCCATGATCTCAATCAAATAATGATCCACCTTATTACGCATGGCCACTAAAGATGATGAATTTGACAATATCATGGAAGATGAGAAACCCAAATTAGAAGCCAACTTTAGCCCTTCCAATACTGACATAGCCTTATCTCCTATCGGAGGCAGATTCTGGTAATGAAACTCGTAGGAAGTTGCCTTGATCGTCTTATTCTCATCAAGAATCACTATCCCGAACCCAACTCTGTCTCCTTCCTTTCTACATGAAGCGGCAAGATATACGATAAATGAGTCATTTAATCCAAACGGTGAGTCCCCACCAGGATAAGATTGAGTAGTTGGCCCTAATAAAACCAACTCGGAATATTGATTAACATAGTAAAAAATCCATTCACACTGAAGAGAGACAGGGGCCATCGATTGATTGTGGGTAACTCTATTCCAATCTGACTAAATTGTCCAAGCCCCAACACAAGCCAAACCAAATTTATCCAACGACAAGACTACAAATTGATCCACCCAACACTTTCTATCAAATAAACTAAAATCAAAAGGAAACCAATTAGGAATGATCACAAACCAAATCCTTCGGGCCCTCTGGCACTCAAATAGTACATGCTCGGTTGTTTAATTAGCATTCCTATAAATAAGACATAGTACCTCACAATCCATATGATAACGCCCATAAGAAAATAAAGGTGGAATGCTCGCTACATAAAATGCTTACTTTTTTAGGGATCGAAGCCTTCCAACTCCATTTCCACCATCGACCACCCTCAACCTAATTTGACGAAGACATTGTGACTTTCATAGAGATAGCCAGCTTGTATCCATTCTTGACCGAATAAACACCTATATGTCAAAATGCTATATCCAGGAGTCAACTCCATTGACTCAAGGGAATATTTAGGATAATATCACTATAAACGGTAAACAAAATTAAAATTGCAGTGAAAATAAATGTAAAGTAAATTAAATTATTATAATTTAACGAAGGTTTTGGAGAATTAACCATAATGTTGCCTTAAAGCTCTCATAAAATTGATAGAGAGAAGTAGGACAGAGCTGCGCAGCCCAGATTGGAAAGTTTGACCACTTTGTTACTCTGACTATAGTCAAAGTTCAACCCTCCTAACGACCTTGTCGGCAAGTAATGGTCAACATTACAATCCTCCTTTTTCTTTCTTCTTTCTTTTTCCTTAAAGAAATGAAGAATCGTCTACAAGATAAGATTTAATCTTTACAAATAATATAATATTTGATGTGATTTCAACTAATAAAATTTGATACATGAACTTAATTTTTTTTAATTTTTGTGTGAGTATGATATAATCTATAATATTTATCCTTTAATTCTCTTGACTTGAAGATTAGGGCGCTTGTTTTTTAGAAAGCTTAGTTTGTTAATATGGTATATTGGATCAACTTTTGACTTGTTGATAATTTAATGAGTAGAAAATAGAAACACAGAAATTAATTTTTAAAAATAAAAAATAAAAAATCTAATTTGAAGCAAATAAAAATACATACTCTAATTTGAAGAAATGAAAAATACATAATCAATTTAAAGCTAAAGCTAAATTAAAGTAGGAGTGCAACAAAATACTGAAAAGCCAAAAATCCAAACTAATCCAAACCGATCCAATGGTTTAGTTTAGTTTTTTAGTATAAAATTGGACATATTGGTTTGTATGTGGTATGGTTCGAATCGATTTTTAATTAGAAAAACCAATTAAAACCAAATCGAACCAGTGATATATATATCCTTGAAAATAAGCTCTTCATTAGGTAATTATTAGTATTTTAATTATTATGATGCAGGTAAATTTGATGTTATGGAGCGTGTATGTTTTTTTATTTAGAAAAGTGACAAGAAAAAAAAAACAAAAATGTCAAATTTCAATTTATAAAAAAAATAGACCCAATTTTAATTTAAAATTAGCAAAAATGGCATATTCAAAATCGAGTAGAAATAGAAAAAAATAAAAATAGAAGAAAAGGAGAAGATGTCAAAAACCGAGAACCAAACAGATAAAAAACCAATCCACATAAGATCAATCCATTGGTTTGGATCCCTTCGTTGCAAAACCGATTAGTTTGATTTGGTTCTTGATTGACCCTAAAACTAACAAAACCGAACAGACTACCACCCTTAAATTAAAATATGACATCTAACTTATATCAGTTAATCTTGGTTTATGGTTTTACACAATGCCTTGCCTACTTTTTTTTCAAATCAAATTCTTCATCTACTTCTTCGTAACGATTCTTTGGGTGTTTTTTGTTGGGCTTAATTTCAAATAACCCAAACTCCCAGGCCCAATAAAATGAAAGGAAATAAAGCAGCCATGTTGGTAGTTTAAAATAACACATGTTTCACTTTCAATTTTGTTGACCTGAGATTAATCACTTCTTTCTCTCTCAGGACTTCACAAGCAAAGGCACACCAAAGATGAAAGTCTACGAAAATTTCTCTCAAGCTCTTGATTCACAAATATGGAAATTTACTCAGATCAATTAGTTTTAGATGAAAAGGAAAATGGAAGAAAAAAAAAAGAAGACGAAGATAAGAACACTAAAGATTTAAGTGGTTCGACGAGGAGCCTACATGCACGGTGTAAAAGGGATAGTTTCTCTTTAATACTTTTCTTATTTTGTAAAAATTATAATAATACTTTTACCTTCACTCTGTAAGATCCACTTTTACGTCTTTTTGAGAAATTTGAAGATTATTGGAAAATAAAGGTTGAATTGAATTAGTGCAGGAGGGAAAAAAAAAGGAGAAATTACACAAATTCAAAGGTAAGATTGTAATTTCATTTATTCATTATAGCATTTGGTAAAAATATATATTTAAAAGAATATAAAAGTAACAAAACAAAAAGAAAAAAAAACAACCATATAATTTAAGAAAAGTAAATAAATAAAAAGAAGAAACTATGGTGGAAATTTGGAGAGAAAAGGGGTTCCAAGTATATGACATGTGGCATGAGTCGGCCTCATCAACGGGTCCGAAACTCAAAGACCGAGTCAAGCTCAGCTCAGGCTCGACCAAGCTCGATCCAAAGTTAACGTCGGGCAAGCTTAGCTTAGTCCAGCTCATTTATTCATTAGATTGGATATGGAACACTATTTTTATGGGTCATCCGTTTAGGCGATATTTGGATTGACTTGTCGCCCAATGAGCTTATCATTGGACCAACTCAAATATATATGCATATGTCCTAGTTTTCATATATTATATTTTATATATTAAAAAACTATTTTTAAAAATTTTTTAAAAATATATTTAGATTTATTGTAGCTTTTCGTTAACATAATTTTTTTTAAAATGTTAAAAATTAATAAATTTTTTTAAGACAATTAAACACTAAATACAACTTTATAATATCAATAACTTTTTGTAATAAAATATAAATAAATTTAATAAAAATACAATTATAATAAATTATATTAACATTTCATTAAAAAATCTAAAATATACATATATGTATATGTATGTATGTATGTATGTATGTATGTATATAGGTAATAGTCAGTTGGTTGGTCCGAGCCATTATTTTGACTCACCGACCATTGTTGGTTTGATTAGTTGGATTAGTTTTCAGTGTATTTATGTTTACCCCTACTATCAATAACCCACACTTATAACGATATGTGATATACTGCGATAATTAGAGTGTTATTCATCTTGGTAAGAGTGCTACATTTTATTTTAGAACGAAGCATATAGACGTGAGGATCTCTGGATGAGAGATCCAGAGATGCTTTGAATGATGAACTATTTGAGCTAGAGAAGATGCGTACTGATCATAATGGATCCAATATGATGACTAAGAGTCTACCAAGAGAGAAGCTTGAATTTTTTCATTACGCTGCAGAATGACAAGTTCCTCTACAAAGTGAAATTAGGAGAGATTAGATGGATTTATTTCAATTTTTAGTGAAAAGTCCATATTATAAGGCCCAATATTGTGGGCAATTAGGTTTTAAGCTGGCGGTTATTTTGTGATTCATGTAGATCGACGACAAAGAGGAAATTAGAGAGAAAAATATAGAAGAGAATACTTTCGTATAGTGATGATGTAATTTAGCCTTTTGATGATCAATTCGTAGTCCGATCGAGCTGAAATTTTGACAGCGTGTTATCTGACACGAGAGTCTTCAATCTAGACGATGGAGATTTCTTCTGGAGCTACCTATAGTCAGATTACAATGGATAATTAGTTGCTAAATCAAGTGAGACCTTTCTAATTTATTCTTCTTTATTGTTATTGTTTGTTGAAGATTGTTAATTTTGAAATATATTTTGTGTATGCCTCTACTTGTAACTAGGGAGAACTCGTTGTATCTACTATTGATTATATTGGAAATTTTGGCTTCGGTCCATGATTTTTGAAACGTTTGAGGCTCACCTTCTATCATATAGGTTATGAAATCAGGTCCAAAAGAAGTAGCTTTCTTAGCTCTTTTGCTTCTTCTAGGTTCAGACTCAATATTTTGATCGTCATGACCTTTCGAAGAACTAGCCTCATTAATTCTTTTGGCACCAATAATTTTGTGTCTTTCCTCATTTAAAGGAAATATATCCTCAAAGAATTCAGCTTCAATAGATTCCACGATGGTATTGTTATTAACATCAGATACTTTTGATTTAATCACCATGAATCTATAAGTCGCACTATGCATTGCATAGCCTATAAAGACACAATCAATTGTCTTAGGTCCAAGTTTGGTCCTTTTTGGTAAAGGAACTTGTACCTTTGCCAAACACCCCCACACTTTCAGCATTTTATATGAGGGTAGCTTTCCATTCCACACTTCATAAGGTGACTTATTAGTCTTCTTATGTTGAATTCTATTTAGTATAAAATTTGCTGTCAGCAAAGCTTCCCCCCACAAATTATGAGGTAAACCTGAACTATGTAACATGCAATTAACCATGTCCTTTAAAGTTCGGTTCTTTCTTTCAGCTACACCATTTTGTTGTGGTGTATATGGTGCAGTAGTTTGATGGATTATACCATTAACTTCACAGAAATCATAAAGTGATGATGATTCATATTCACCACCTCTATCTGATTTAAGCACCTTAATTTTCTTCTCAAGTTGATTTTCAACTTCTGCCTTATATGTTTTAAAAACATTAAAGGTTTCATCTTTACTATGTAATAAATACACATAGCAATATTTACTACAATCATCAATGAATGTGACAAAATATCTATTACCACCTTTTGTGGGAGTACTTTTCATGTCACATACATCACTGTAGATTAAATCAAGTAACTCATTACTTCTTTCCACAGATGAAAATGACCTTCTAGTAAACTTTGATTCAACACAAACTTCACATTTGTGTCTATTATCAATGTTAAAATTTGGCAATAGTCCTAAACTTACCATTCTATTTAAAGAACGATAATTGACATGCCCCAATCTAGAATGCCACACATCGCACAGCTCAACAATATAAGCAGAAGAGTTAGTATTATTATTATTATTCTTTGGTATTTGTGCCAGTACATTCAATTTGAACATGCCATCATTCAAATAGCCTTTTCCCACATACATACCCCATTTTGTCAGAATAAATTTATCTGACTCAAATACAAGTTTGAACCCATTTTTATTAAGTAGAGTTCCTGACACTAGATTCTTTCGAATCTCTGGCACATGCCACACATCATTGAGGGTAAGTATTTTTCCAGAAGTCCATTTTAGTAGGACCTTCCCTTTACCTTCCAAAGAGGCAGTTGAAGCATTTCCCATGTACAACTTATCACTGCCATCTAGCTTCTCATACGTAACGAACAATGACGTGTCCTTACAAATGTGCCTAGTAGCATCAGTATCAATCCACCAACCTTTGGTGTCTGAAGCCATATCTACGATGTTGGCCTGATTGTTGGAATTTTGTCCCTTCTTGTGTTTGCACATTGCAGCGGTATGACCATTCTTACCACAAATCCAACAATTTCCTCGAATGCACTTGCTAGCATCATTCCTGGACCCATGGTTCACAATTTTCTTCTTGAAATTCTGTTTCTTGGGTTTATGTCTTGAAGCTTCAGCAACATGAGCTTTAGCTTCAACTTCCAGTGGAGTTTTATCTCTCTTTGTGTTATCCTCTTCTATACGGAGTTTCACCGCAAGGTTCTCCATGGATAACTCCTTTCGCTTGTGCTTGAGATAGCATTTGAAGTCCTTCCAGGAAGGAGGCAACTTCTCAATCACTGCAGCAACTTCGAATGGCTCACTGATGTCCAATCCTTCACTTTGCAAATCACTGATAATAATTTGCAGTTCTTCCATTTGATTGACTACCAACTTGGTATCAATCATCTTGTAATCTAAGAATTTTCCTACAAGAAATTTCTTAGTACCAGCATCTTCTAGCTTGTACTTCTTGTCTAATGCCTCCCACAATAATTTTGACGTATTGTAGGCATTGCAATAGACATTATACAAAGTGTCCTCAAGACCACTAAGTATATAATTACGGCACAAGAAGTCCGAATGCATCCATGCTTGCTTTGCGGTTTCCGTTTCGGGAGTTACAACTTCTGGTGAGGTAACTGGGCAGTCTTCCTTCAAAATGTGAGCAAAATTCAGTGTGGTGAGGTAGAAGATCATCTTCTGTTGCCATCTCTTGAAGTTGTCTCCTTTGAACTTCTCCGGTTTTTCAGCATGCGGTTTGACAATGGGCGATCCCATCATAGCAACATTGGTGGAGGAGTTTGCAGCCATCAGTTCAAATATAAATTAATTGTCTTCAGAATGTTGGGGAAAAATGAAATGTATGAACTGAATACACTACCAAACTTATTACAACTCAACTAGAAACAATACACTTAACAAAATAGTGTAACAAGGATAAAGACTTGAAAGAACCTCAAAACCTTTGTAGACTCAAAATGTAGTCGAGGCACGCTTCTGATAAGCGCTGTCCTGAAGACAATTATTCGCTCTGCACCGGATGCAAGCAGACTACAGCGATCGTCTCAGCAGGATACAACGACTCACTCCGGTAGAACTGCAACCTTGAACTACTCGGATCTGACAGAACTCTTGGATACTTGCTCTCAACTTGACACAAGATGAAAAGAAAGAAAGATAGAAAGAAAGGAGAGAATTCTTCAATTTGAAGTGGGATGCAACAAATGAAGAAACAAGTTGCTATTTATAGGCTAGCAACTTAGTAACTTTTCAAAATACAAATTAAAATCAAATAAATACAAAAATTGAAACATTTGACAAATTAATCTTAATTTAGTTGTTACTTTGACAAAAATCACATATAACTCATTCAAATTGAAGAAACTACAAATTTAACTTTCATACATGTTAAATTTGTACATGAAACTTCATCTTAGTTTGATGGTTTCAATCCAATTTGAAGTTTCCAACAATGAATTAAATTTACACAATTAAATCCAATTTTTTTTATGTTTCAAATGTTCATCAAAATCTCATTTTCTTTCACTATAAATATCCAACAACTGACATGTCAAAAATCAATTTTAAATAATTTTTTATTTTTTCCAAATCAACTTTATTTCTTTGTCAAACAATGTCATTTTACAAAATATATATATATATATATATATATATATATATATATATAATAATGGTAAAATTGATTTTAGCCTCACCAAAATCGGTGGCAAACACACCCTAAACACACTTTAGAGTGTTGTTTTCTTTTAAAGGTTTTGGTAGAAAAATCAAATTTTATTTTTCTTTTAAAAAAACATCCAAAGTTATACCAAACACACTATTAATTTATAGTCTTTTTGAGATACTAGTTAAAAGACACGTGCATCACACATGGTTAAATTCTAATATTCATGAATTATAAATTATAAATATATTTTATTTCTTACTACATATTTGGAAAATCTTCGGTCAAATACTTTATAGTTATTTATTTATAGTCAATTTCAAGTGTTGTCCAAAAAAAAGTTTTAAAAGCAATCCAATTTATTTGAACGACAATATATTTATTATAAAAAATTAAATAAAACAACCACTTTTAACTATTTAAAATTACTTGATAACGAATACTATCCTTCATTTAAATCACTTTTTCAGTCTGTTGATTAAAACATGGGGATGTAGCTCAGATGGTAGAGCGCTCGCTTAGCATGCGAGAGGTACGGGGATCGATACCCTGCATCTCCACTTTTTCACCTATTTTTTTGAGGCAATTTAAAATGATAGAAATTAAAAGTTACTTGTGTTTTTGGATTTTTTTTAAAAAAATGTTATTTAAAAAATAGGTGAGTAAATCGTGAACACCATCTACGATTTTGCTACTCTACTTTTGTCAATATTTTCAACTCAACTCTATTTTTGTCACTGTTTATTAAAATAACATTATTTCTAGAAAAAGCCCGTATTTTTGTTCTTACAGATTATTTTATTTTATTTTTCTTCCTTCATTCTTCGATTTTGTTCAGTAGTTTGGCAACACAAATGCAATTTCTATCTAATTTTATGGAATTAAAAAAACTCACCTTGGTATTTAAAAACTATTTTTAAAAGCCAACCATCCATGTATTTTATGAATTTTAATTAGCATATCGGTTCATTTTTTTATTATTATCATCACATATGAGAAGTAGTCATGCCCCTTCTCCAGTTACTGCTACATCTTTAAAAAGAATGTCTAACTGTTCTACATTTTGTAATCTTTTTGTGCGATATTTCGCTGCATCAAGAACGACCTAGCTATAAGACAATAATAGTATTGTCACCAAACTATTCACTGTACCATTATTTAGTTACATTGAAAATTTTAATATTTAGAAAAGTTCAAAGATCACATTTATTTGTTCATCCCACCATTCACTAGTTGCATCAATGGTTTGTCTCAAATGATCCCATCATAATCGTGTTGCAACTCCAACCAATTTATTCCAAATTTGCCAAACTTTCTTTAGTGATGTTCATTTGTTCTTCAACTGTCTGTATCTATAATTTCTTCTAGTCTTTTCATTAAAGTTTTTTTTTATCACATTCATCCATCCAATTTTACTGAAATGACAGTTAGGTCTGTTCCTATTTAAAGTCTTAGCAACACACACTTGTATGAATGTATTAAGAGTGATATCATCCCAAATAACTTCTGTTTGCTTATCTTTTTAATTTCATCAAATAAGAGTTATATCCTTAGACATTCTAAAAGGAAAATGAGAGTATGTTCACAAATGAGAGCAGAAAAGAAAGTACAATAAAAAAATAAAAAAAACAGAATTGAAATACAAACAAAAAATGAAGTGTAGAATTTTTCAACATAAATCTTATTATAATATTGTCCATTAATAGAACGAGAAGAAGTTATCCCTTGTTTGATATTGTTGATTGATTAAGATTTTGGATATTCATCTATAGTTTTTCTGGCGAGTAGTTTGTTCGTAAAGGAAAGAGGTTGGCCCTTCCTACACACATCCCAACTGAGATTTGTTGGCGCCCCCTGATCCATCCTTTTGGAAGTTGAATACTGACGCGACTTGGAACGCTAATACCAATTCTGCTGGGTTGGGTTGGGTGCTTCGTGATCATTTGGGTCGTGTGCGCTTAGCTGGCTTGAAGTTTGTTCGTAGATGCCAGATGGTGAAGGTTCTTGAAGCTATGGCCATTTGCTTTGGGCTTGAGACTCTGTTGTCTATCAGTGTTTCGAATATTTTAGTAAAGTCTGATTGCTTTGGAGGTCATCAATCTGCTGAATGATGTTGCTGTCGACTATTCTGAAGTCTCTTTTTTTTTTTATTAAAGAGGCTTTGGATAGAGGTGGGGACTTGGGAGTTGTCTCCTTTTTCCATGTTCGTCATAGTCAGACTGCGATGACACACTGTCTTACGGAAAAAAACTATGGAGGATTGGGAGGTCTCTATTCTTACCTCACCTTATCTTGAGTGGTTTCCTTTGTTGGTATCTCGTGACATCTTTCTGTAGTTGTTTGTCTTTTGATTTTCTCCTAAAATAAAAAAAAAAATTGTAACCATGGGAGGTAGTCTCTCTGGCACATCAGAATATTTATCAACTTTATATTAATTGGTTTCTCATTGTCTATCCTTACAAAAAAAAAAGGTACAACCACCAAATTTTAACCAAGAGACATGACAAACAGCAACCAGCTGAAGACATTCAAATAAAACAGAATATCAAAATAATGAAAAAGACCCCATCCCCATCACAATACTCAATAGAAAATACCCAAAAACAACATAAGAATTGAAGGGTTGCATTTCAAAATACAGAAAATGCAAAATAACAACTGAACAACTAAATAGAATGAGAGAAATTTTAGAGGTGATTCTCGATCCATCATCATTAGAAAAATTACCAATAAACTGACATGTCAAAAATCAATTTTAAATGATTTTTTATTTTTTCAAAATCAATTTTATTTCTTTGTCAAAAATGATCATTTTACAAAGAAAAAAAAATAATAATAATGGTAAAAGTGATTTTAGCCTCACCAAAATCGGTGGCAAACACACCCTAAACACATTTTGGAGTATTGTTTTCTTTTAAAAATTTTGGTAGAAAAATCAATTTTATTTTTATTTTTAAAAAACATTCAAAATTATACCAAACACACTATTAATTTACAGACTTTTTGAGATACTAGTTAAAAGACACGTGCATCACACATGGTTAAATTTTAATTTTTTATGGTGAAATTTGAATATTCATGAATGAATACATATTTCATTTAGTCGGAATAATAAGTATTTGATATAAATTTAGTTATGAAAAAAAATAGTTGCTAAAAGTATATGTATTTTCTTATAGGGTAATTTATCATGAAAATAAAATCAATTGGGCATGATTGAAAATCTTTGGAATATATATTTTATCATGAAATATGAATGGTAAATGGATATACTTTTCATTACGGTAAAATTATAAATATATTTGACCTTAAATTTTAAAATAATGAAGGAGATAGGAATGAATAATAATAATAATAAAAAGATTGATGAATAAAATTAAAATAGATGTAATTGAAATAAAAGTTATAAACTAAAATTTATAAAAGAGTAACATAATAAAATATTACCCACATGGGTAGATTTTATTTTGTGGTTCCTTTGAATTGATTGATTTTTGGAGAGAAAAAAAATAAAAATGATGAAATGTTGAATTAGAGGAGATGACGAAGATGAAGGATGAACTGATTGATGTCAAGGAAAAATACACGAAGATGGAGGAACAAAATGACAACTTAATTAGTCAACTTTCAAAATGTGAAGATAGATAGTTCGACATTCAAACATTGTTGGCGCGAGGACATGGAGGGGATGGACCTTCAAATACTAAGGTATTTTTTAAAATAAAAGTTAAAAATTTGTTCATGCATGCATGTATATTATGTGTGGCTATCCTGCAGTTATGGTAGCCAATTCATGCATATAATGCCTTTATTACATGCTAAAGTTTTAATATGTTGTAACTATCTTGCAGTTATGGTAGCCAATTCATGTATATAGTGCCTTTTTTTTATAGGTTTTGGGGTGGGTATAGAGTATAGAGGATTTGAAAGTCATGGAATTAGTTCCATCTTAGTTTTTAAAGTACACTTGGGCGCTTTTTAAAGAAATTTTGAAAACTTTTTTGGTGTTGGGGGTGGGTAGAGAGACGAACACGTTTGAACCTTGTTTTTTTTGGAGGGCATGCATTTAATATGCAAGTTTAGGATTTGTTTATAAGTTTTGGGGTGGGTATAGAGTATAGGAGAGTTGAAAGTCATGGAATTAAGTCCATCTTAGTTTTTGAAGTACACTTGGATGCTTTTTAAAGATTTTTCAGAAACTTTATTGGTTTCGGGTGGCGGGTAGTGACTTCCAATTTTTTTTTCTAGTAGAGTGTGGTTCCATATACTTGAGTTTGGTTGTTACATGTTTGTTATGAGTTTACTTTATTAATTTTGATGCATGATACAAAAAAGCAAGATTGTGAGCATGTTGTGCTTATTGAGACTTAATATATCTTTTCAGGTTTTTATATCTTGAAGGTGTGGCACAAACAACACTTTTACCGAGAAGACCAAGCAAAACCTTGTTTTTTTGTGTAATTAATCTTTTTTGTTCATTTTGTGCAGTGAAAACTAGCTTAGGAAACAAACAAATAAGCGCTATGAAATTTTTGTATAGATGATATATTATGGTTAAGGAATTAAGTTTAAATACATTTCATTTTTTGAATTTGTTGTTACAATTTTAAATATATTGTTATAGAAAATTTAAATAGTTTTTTTTCAAAAAAAAAATAAATATATTTTGAAGAATATAAATATAGACAAAAAAAATTATATCTCGACATTTTTTACATTGCTAGA
The DNA here is from genome assembly GCA_002890555.2 of Lagenaria siceraria. Classification (NCBI taxonomy): domain Eukaryota; kingdom Viridiplantae; phylum Streptophyta; class Magnoliopsida; order Cucurbitales; family Cucurbitaceae; genus Lagenaria; species Lagenaria siceraria. The sequence goes on along the minus strand of CM016491.1, from coordinate 4,625,323 downwards.
AATATACGTTAGCAGTTATAAAGTTTTAGCACACTTATGCGTAGACAATAATGACAGTTCTACCCACATTTACCTTTGTGTCGGCAAAAAATAACTCTCTGTCGACGTATAATGCATGGGCAAAAATATCACTTTCAGCCCACGAAGGATATTACGTCGGCAGAATACACTTTCTATCGACTGAATAGTACCTAAAAATGCTTTTATTTTTCTTTTGTTTAGAAGGAATTTCTAGGCCTCTAAAATGCTTTTGGAGTTTTAGAGGTTTAGAAAGCGTGTTTTGAGTGAGTGTGGAGATCTTTGATGTTAGAGTCATTGGACAAATTATTTTATTATTATTTTTTTGAAATAAGAAAATATAAATAAATAAATAAATTCATAAATAATGAATGGAAAAATTTATCCGGCCCAATAATAGGTTTAGGGCTCTTGTATCCAAGTTCACTGCCCGGCCCAGTAATTAGAAAACCAACTTGGGAAAAATTATTTAAAAAATAATAAAAAGAAAAAAAATTCGCCGTTGCCGGGGATCGAACCCGGGTCACCCGCGTGACAGGCGGGAATACTCACCACTATACTACAACGACTTCATGTAATTAAAATTCAAGTTTATGTTTATATTCATCTCACGCATATCGTATTTAAATCTAAATTTCATCCTTATGTGCACATTAAATTTATTCATATTCCTAATTTTCATCTAACTAATTAGATTTATTTTAGATCAAGAGACGAGTTTCAAATTTTTTCAATTCCAAATATTTTTAAACTAAAAAAATATATATATTTTTTTTTACTGTTAGAACATATTTTCTTTATTGGACTTTTGTATGAAAAGAAATGATGTTTCCATATTGATTGCTAAATCTCACACGAATTCACAAATAGATTGATTTTGAGTTAATCTCTCTCTCTGCTTGTGAAATTCAATGGTGATGGAGACAACGCAGATTTGAAGCAAAATTGAAGTAGGAGTGCAACAAAGAATCGAAAAACCAAAAATCCAAACCAATTCAAACCGATCCAATGGTTTGATTTGGTTTTTTAGTATAAAATTGGACATATTAGTTTGTATTTGGAGAAAACCAATAAATATTAGTTCGGATCGATTTTTTATTAGAAAAACCAATCAAAACCGAACCGAACCAATGATATATATACCTTTGAAAACAAGCTCTTCATTAGGTAATTTTTAGTATTTTAATTATTATGGTGCATGTAAATTTAATGTTTAGATAAAAAAAAAAAATTATTATGGAGCGTGTATGTTTTTTTATTTAGAAAAGTGGCAAGAAAAAAATAAAAATGTAAAATTTCAATTTATAAAAAAGGAAATGGACCCAATTTTAATTTAAAATTAGCAAAAATAGCCAATTCAAGAGTAATAGTAAAAATAAAAAATTAGAAGAAAAGAAGAAAATGTCAAAAACTAAAAACCAAACCAATAATAAACTGATCCAAATAAAATCAATCCATCGATGTTGTTCTTTATTAGACATTTGTTTGAATTCCTTAGTTGTAAAACTGATTGGTTTGATTTGGTTCCGAGGCATTTTGACAAAATCAAATCCACTATAATATGACATCTAATTATATCAAATAATCTTGGTTTATGATTTTATACAATGCCATGCCTATTTTTTTCTTTTCTTTTTTTTTTAAAAAAAATAAAATCCTTCATCTACTTCTTCATCCCATGATTCTATTGCCAAAAGGATTAACAATTCTTTGGGTGTTTTTTGTTGGGCTTAATTTCAAATAACCCAAACTCCCAGGCCCAATAAAATGAAAGGAAATAAAGCAGCCATGTTGGTAGTTTAAAATAACACATGTTTCACTTTCAATTTTGTTGACCTGAGATTAATCACTTCTTTCTCTCTCAGGACTTCACAAGCAAAGGCACACCAAAGATGAAAGTCTACGAAAATTTCTCTCAAGCTCTTGATTCACAAATATGGAAATTTACTCAGATCCATTAGAAGCAGAAGAGGATGTTTCATACGAAAAGGAAAAAGGAAAACGAAGATAGAACACTAAGAGTGTGTTTGGCCCAAGGAATTGGTAGGTTCTGCTACTAAAAAACATCAATTTTATATCTTATCAACTCCGGCCCAGAAGTTCACAACTCTTCAGACTTTATAATTTTTACCCTTCGTTATTTCACTCCTTACCCCAAACACTCTCCAAGGAGCTGTTTGAAAGCCTCTAATGAGATGAGTTTCGATTGTAATGTAATCCAAAATCCAGGTTTGAATTGAACATTTTGAGCCTGATTTATAATATTAAACTCATTTAAAAGAGTAGTTTCTCTTTAATACTTTTCTTAATTTGTAGAGATTACAATAATACTCTTACCCTCACTTTATAAGATCCACTTATACGTCTTCTAGAATCATATTGGGTTGTTTATTTTGAAATGTTTTGTTCAAGGACGTTTGAAGATAATTGAGAAATAAAAGTTGAATTGAATTGATGCATATGGGCAAAAAGGAGAAATTCCACCATTTCAAGGGTAAGATTGTAATTTCGCTTATTAATTATAACATTTGGTAAAAATATATATTTAAAAGAATATAAAAGTAAAACAAAAAACAAAAAACAACCCTATATTTCAAGAAAAGTAAAAAAAAAAAAAAAAGAAACTATGGTTGAAATTTGAATAGAAAAAGGGTTGTTGACAGGTGTATGACATGTGGCATGAGTCAGTCTCATCAATGAGTCCAAAGTCCAAAGACCGATCCAAACTCACCCAAAGTTAACGTTTGACCGGCTCAACCTAGTCTAACTCATTTATTCATTGGATTGAATATAGATTACCACTTTTATTGGTCACCCCCTTTGGGCCATATTTGAATCGATCTGTCGGGTCGACCCAATAAACTTATCATTGGACCAACTCAAATATATATGCATATGTATAATTAATTTATATATTAAAAAACTATTTTTTTAAATTATTTTGTAAAATATATTTAGATTTTCGTAGCTTTTAGTTAAGTGTTTAAAACTAATAAATTTTTTTAAAACAATTAAACACTAAATAAAACTTTATAATATCAATAACTTAAGTAGAAAAAGTAATAAAAATATAAACAAATTTAATAAAAATACAATTATAATAAATTTTAATAACATTTCATTAAAAAATCTAATATTTAATGGGCTAATCCGATAGGCCGACCCAAATTTTGATCCAAATAGCCAAGTCCAAGGATTGAGCTATGGGCTTGGCTATTGAAGGTTCGGTCGGCCTAATCCAAACCTAAACAAAATAGGTAATCATTACTTATAAACCATATGTGTAACACACATATTATCAAACTATTTTTTTTAAAGTAGAAATAGTTACCTATAAAATAGGTAATCATTATCTATAAACCATTCTTCAAAATAGCTAATTGGTAGGTGCGTTTACTTAAAGTTTTCAATTTTTTTAAAAGTAACATAGATAATAGTCAATTGGTTGGTCTGAGCCATTATTTTGACTCATCGACCAACATCGATTCGATTAGTCAGATTAATTTTCGGTGTATATATGTTCACCCCTACTCTCAATAACCCACACTTACAACAATATGTGAAATACTGTGATAATTAGAGTCATCTTGGTAAGAATGTCACATCTCATTCTAGAACGAAGCATATAGGCGTGAGGTATCTCTAGATGAGAGATGCTTTGAATTATGAACTGTTTGAGCTAGAGAAGATACATACTGATCATAATGGATCCAATATGATGACTAAGAGCCTACCAAGAGCAAAACTTGAGTTTTTTTTTTTAATTCTGCTACGATATGACAAGTTCCTCCACAAAGTGAAATTAGGGGAGATTGGATGAGTTTATTTCAAAAGCCCATATTAAGGCCCAACATTGTGGGCAATTAGGTTTTAAGTTTAAAACTAAGTCAGTTGGCGGTTATTTTGTGATTCATGTAGATCGAGAGAGGGAGTGACGATAGAGAGGAAATTAGAGAGAAAAATACAGAAAAGAATACTTATGTAATGTATTTTAGTCTTTTGGTGATCGATTTGTAGTCTGATCAAACTAAAATTTGGACTGTTGACACGAGGGTCTTCAATCTGGACAGTGAAGCTTCTTTTGGAGCTACCTATAGCCCGATTATAATGGGTAATTAGTTGCTAAATCAAGTGAGACATTTCTAATTTATTCTTCTTTGTTGTTGCCGTTTGTTTTCAAGATTGTTAATCTTTGAGATATATTTTGTATATGCCTCTAGTTGTAACTAGGGAGAACTTGTTGCACCCATTATGATTATGTTGGAGATTTTGGCTTCAATCCATGGTTTTTTACTCCTCACATTGAGATGAGGTTTTTTCACATTAAAATCACTGGTGTATTTGTTTGATGATTATGATTGATTTCTAGTTAACTAATTTCTTAAGTGTTTATCCCAACAACACTAGTAGTTTGGAAATATATAGCAAGTTCCCGTGGGAACATGGGAATGAGGGAATTGAAAATAATTTATTTGTTATCCAAAATTTGGAAACAATTGTGAAAATAAAGAGAATGTCACTTTATCGTTTTCGAAAATGATCTATTTTGAATATTAGTTTTGAAAACTGTTTTAAAAAACGAGTGTGCAAACGTATTTTATTGTTTCCTTGTATTCGTTTTTTAAAACATAAAAATGAAATAAGAGAATCTATTGTCAACTTTAATTTGAAAATTACGTTGAAGAAATGAAAAAAATAATTAATTAATTATTATTTGGCGTAAACATATTTTTCTTTATTTTTTAATCAAATTAGTATAATATCTAGGGAAGAAACTAATCACTAATAACTATATGTGTTGGGAGTGATCGTGAAATTATTCAAATTACTTTTGTCATGTTCAAAATCATGAGCCTTTAATCACTCAAATATAATTTAACGTTTAATTTTAGACTTTTAAATGCAATTTTCATGTTATCAAAATTAGTTGTAAATGATTAAAAACATGTTTCAGTATGATTTTTAAAATAGAAAAAAATGATTTTAACTATTTCATAATCACTTCCAAACATACACTAAAACTATGTTTGTAATATTTTTTATTTTAAAATGTAATCGTATCTTACATTTTCATTCTAAATGGTAAAGTTTTTACGTTGATTATTGTATTATATATTCAAAAGTGATTCTATTGATTTTAAGTATATTTTATTTCCTACTACATATTTTGAAGATGTTCGATTAAATACTTTATAGTTATTTATTTATAGTCAATTTCAAGTGTTGTCCAAAAAAAGGTTTTAAAATCAATCCAATTTATTTGAACGACAATATATTTATTAAAAAAAATTAAATAAAACAACCACTTTCAACTATCTAAAATCACTTGATAAGGAATAGTATCTTTCATTTAAATAGGTTTTGTCAGTGTCTTGATCTGAATATGGGGATGTAGCTCAGATGGTAGAGCGCTCGCTTAGCATGCGAGAGGTACAGGGATCGATACCCTGCATCTCCACTTGTGTGATATTTTATTAATAGTATTGTCACCAAACTATTCATTAGTTATATTTTTATATTTTAATTTTTAGATGGATTTTAGCCTTTTGGTGATCAATTCATAATAAAATCGAGCTAAAATTTATGGATAATTAGTTGCTAAATCAAGTGAGACTTTTCTAATTTATTCTTCTTTATTGTTGTCATTTGCTGCCAAGATTGTTAATCTTGAGATATATTTTGTGTATGCCTCTACTTGTAACTAAGGAGAACTTATTGCACCCATTATTGATTATATTGGAGATTTTAGCTTCGGTCCATGATTTTTACTCCTCATATTGAGATAGGTTTTTCCATGTTAAAATCGCTTGTGTATTTGTTTGATGATTATTATTGATTTAATTTCTAGTTAACTAATTTCCTATTAGATTCACACGAGAGTGTGGGATAACTGATTTAAAAAATTAATTGTTTATCACAATCTCAAATTTACAGCAAGTTCCCGTCCGAACATGGGAATAAAGGAATTGAAAATAATTTATGTTATCAAATTTTGGAAACAATTTTGAAAATAAAGAGAATGTCACTTTATCATTTTTGAAAATGATCTACTTTGAATATTAGTTTTGAAAACTGTTTTAAAAAACGAGTGCGCGAAACGTATTTTATTGTTTCCTTGTATTCGTTTTTCAAAACATAAAAATGAAATTAGAGAATCTATTGTCAACTTTAATTTGAAAATTATGTTGAAGAAATGAAAAACTAATTCATTAATTATATTTTGGCGTAAACATATTTTTCTTTATTTTTTAATCAAATTAGTATAATATCTAGAGAAGAAACTAATCATGTGTTGGCCGTGATCGTGAAATTATTAAAATAACTTTTTTTATATTCAAAATCATGAACCCTTAATCACTCAAATATAATTTAATGTTTAATTTAAAAAATTTAAATATAATTTTCATGTTATCAAAATTAATTTTAAATGATTAAAAATATGTTTCAATATGATTTTTAATATAGAAAAAAAATGATTTTAACTATTTCATAATTAATCTCAAACATATATTAAGGTTATGTTTGAAATGCTTTTTATTTTAAAATGTAATCATATCTTACATTTTTCATTTTAAATTGTAAAGTTTTTACGTATATTCAAAAGTAATTCTATTAATTATAAATACATTTTATTTCTTACTGCATATTTTGAAGATCTTATTTATTTGAACGGCAATATATTTATTAAAAAAATTAAATAAAAAAACAACCACTTTTATAACTATCTAAAATCACTTGATAAGGAATACTATCCTTCATTTAAATTGATTTTGTTGATCATAACATGGGGATGTAGCTCAGATGGTAGAGCGCTCGCTTATCATGTGAGAGGTACGAGGATCGATACCCTGCATCTCCAATTTTTCAACTCAACTTGGATTATTTTATTTTATTTTATTTTTCTTCCTTCGTTCTTCGATTTTGTTTAGTAGTTTGGCAACACAAATGCAATTTCTGTCTAATTTTATCGAATTAAAAAAGAAACTCACCTTGATATTTAAAACTATTTTTAAAAGTCAACCATCCATGTATTTTCTGAATTTTAATTAGCATATAAGTTCATTTTTTTTTATTATTATCATCACATATGAGATGGGGTCATGCTCCTTCTCCAATTACTGCAACATTTGTAAAAAAAATGTCTAACTGTTCTACATTTTGTAATCCTTTTGTGCGATATTTCGCTACATCAAGAACAACCTAGCTATAAGACAATAATAATATTGTCACCAAACTATTCACTGTACCATTAATTAGTTATATTGCAAATTTTAATTTTTAGAAAAGTTCAAACATTACATTTATTTGTTCATCCCACCATTCACTAGTTGCATCAATGGTTTGTCTCAAATGATCCCATCCTAATCCTGTTGCAACTCCAACCAATTTATTCCAAATTTGCCAATCTTCCTTTAGTGATGTTCATTTGTTCTTCAATTGTCTGTATCTATAATTTCTTCTAGTCTTTTCATTAAAGTTTTTTTTATCACATTCTTCCATTCAATTTTAGGCCTGTTCCCATTTAAAGTCTTAGCAAAACACACTTGTATGAATGTATTAAGAGTGATATCATCTCAAATAGCCTTGGTTTGCTTATCTTTTTAATCACTAAGAGTTATATCCTTAGACATTCTAAAAGAAAAGTGAAAGTATTTTCACAAATTAGAGCAGAAAAGAAAGTACAATAAAAAAAAAAAGAAGAAAAACATAATTCAAACACAAATAAAAAAGGAAAATTTTCACAGATAGAAAATGTTAAACTATTTACCGTAAATAGCAAAAAAAACATTGATAGACATTGATAGACTTCTATCATTTCTATCACCTATAGACCCTGATAGACTTCTATCGTCCCTATCATCGATAGACCCTTATAGACTTCTATCAGCGTCTATCACAACTATCTAAAAGTTTTACTATTTTGTTTAAATAGTTTCTCTAATTTTTCTGTTTTTAAAAATTCTCCAACAAAAAATGAAGTGTACAATTTTTCAGCACAAATCTTATTATAATATTGTCCATTAATAGAAAGGGAAGAAGTTATCCCTTGTTTGATATTGTTGATTGATTTATGATATTCATCTAGGAATACAATAGGAACTTGAGTTTAAAATTGTAACAATGGAGGTAGTCTCTCTGGCATATCATAATACTTATCAGCTTTATATTTATAGGTTTCTCATTGGCTATCCTTAAAAAAAAAAAAAAAAAAGTGCAACCACCAAATCTTAACCAAGAGACATGACAAAAAGCAACCAACTGAAGACATTTAAGTCAACCTGAATGTCAAAATAATGAAAAAGACCCCCTCCCCATCACAATACTCAATAGAAAATACCCAAAAACAGCAAAAGAATTGAAGGGCTACATTTCAAAATACAGAAAATGCAAAATAATGGCTCAATCTAAGATCTCCAATAGCAGGTGGAAGAAAATACTTTAAAATTAATTACATCCTAGAAATTTTCAGGTACAAGAGGCAATGAAATGAGAAAAACAAGAAAACTTCACCATAATACATGTAATAGAAAGCACAAAGTGTTTCAAATGCTACCCATTCCAACAAAATCTTTAAATCGTATAGAATTTTCAGTTCACTCGCCAATCAAACAATCTATCATCATCAAGGCCAAATGCAAGAATGATAACACATTTCGAAAACAGGGCTACAGAATTACGAAAATTAATGAGGCGACATGGAAAAGATGTAAGGTTTTTGGGAGAACCTAGTGACGAATGCAAGGGAGTTGTGTCGTATTGATATGAACCGTCCTAGCATCAAATTATTATTTATGTTTTATTTAATAATCTTGATGTAATTTTAGCATTTTTTATTTTTATCCCTTTTATTGGTATTTTAAGTAGAGTTAATTCTGTCTTTTGTTATGAACTATGATGCATTAGGGTTTCTTTTATTGGGAGACTATTTAAAATTTGACTATTAGGTTGTGAAAAACCGTTTTGATGTTTTTAGAACTTAGGGTTTTCTTGAATGAGAATTCTCTGTAGATGACAGAGTTTCATCACCCGCCACTTTTGCAATTCCTGAATCAGGGTTGCATACTAAGAACATTCAGGTAGGTCTGATCATCTTGCTCGTGGAGTGTTCGAACTTGGAGTAAGGAACTAGTTCTCCTTATCTCTTGGTCTTCGATCAAAAGGCAATCCAATTCTAGTCTTTTCCTTTGAGTGAAAAATGAGCCAGGGCTGAAAATTTCTCCTTAAATAAAGGGTAATTTTGATATTTCCACATCTTAATAGAATGAGAGAAATTGAGGTGATTCTTAGTCCATCACCATTAGAAAAATCACCTGTAAACTAACATGTCAAAAATCAATTTAAAATGATTTTTTATATTTTCAGAATTAATTTTATTTCTTTGACAAACATTATCATTTTACAAAAAAAATGAATTTGACAATGGTAAAAGTGATTTTAGCCCCACCAAAATCAGTAGTAAACTCACCCTAAACACACTTTAGAGTATTGATTTTTTTCAAACGTTTTGGTAGAAAAATCAATTTTATTTTTCTTTAAAAAAACATCCAAAGTTATACCAAACACATTATTAATTTAAAAACTTTTTGAGATACTAGTTAAAAGACACGTGCATCACCCATGGTTAAATTTTGTTAAATTTAAATTTTTATGGTGAAATATTTTGAATATTCATGAATGAATATATATATTTCATTTAGTTTGAATAATAAGTATTTGCCATAAATTTAGTCGTGAAGAAAATAGTTGCTAAAAGTATATGTATTTTCTTAGGTTAATTTATCATGAAAATAAAATCAATTGTGCATGGTTGAAAATCTTTGGAATATATATTCTATGTTGAAATATGAATGGTAAATGAATATACTTTTCATTACGTTAAAATTATAAATATATATGACCTTAAATTTGAAAATAATGAAAAAGATAGGAATGAATAATAATAATAATAAAAAAAAAAAAGATTGATGAATAAAATTAAAATAGATGTAATTGAAATAAAATTATAAACTAAAATTTATAAAACAGTGGCATAATAAAATATTACCCACGTGGGTAAATTTTATTTTGTGGTTCCTTTGAATTGATTGATTTTTAGAGGAAAAAAAATAAAAATGATGGAATGTTGAATTAGAGAAAATGACGAAGATGAAGGATGAACTTATTGATGTCAAGGAAAAATAGGAGGAACAAAATGAGAACTTAATTAGTCAACTTTCAAAATGTGAAGATAGATAGTCCGACGTTCAAACATTGTTGGGGCGAGGACATGGAGGAGTTGGACCTTCAAATACTTAGGTATTTTTTAAAATTAAAGTTAAAAATTTGTTCATGCATGCATTTATGGTATCCAATTCATGCATATAGTACTTTTTTTTTATAGGTTTTGGGGTGGATATAGAGTATAGAGAACTTGAAAGGTCATGAAATGGTTAAGTTTTATATGATTAGTTCTACATGGACAATTAGAATTTAAAGAGAAATGACTCAAAATTTTCAAGTTGAAGGAAATAATTATCTATCAAATTATTCGTATATGTAAATATAAATTTATTAACATTCAAACATATCATTTTTTACACTAATTCAAAGATATTCATTATTTTGACCATTAAACAATAAATCTTAAAAATTAAATATAATATTTATAAAATAAAAATAAATAACATAACATTAAATTACTATAAAAAATATATAAAAAAAAAGCCTAATAGAGCGGGGACGGGGAACGGGGTAGGGCTGGGGCCGGGGCGGGGACGGGGGCAGGGAATGCATTTGTCGTCCCTGTTTAGCTTTCGAAGATTTTTTTCCCCCATTCCCCACATAACACAGGGAATCCTCGCCCCGTTCGGGGCAGGTCCGGAAAAGTGGACATCACTGGGTGGGTATAGAGTATAGAGGACTTGAAAATCATGAAATTAGGTCCATCTTAGTTTTTAAAGTACACTTGGGCGTTTTTTAAAGAATTTTTGGAAACTTTGTTGGTTTTGGGAATGGGTAGAGAGACGAACATGTTTGAACCTTGTTTTGTTTTGGAGGGCATGCACTTAATATGCACATTTAGGTTTTGTTTGTAAGTTTTAGGGTGAGTATAGAGTATAGGAAACTTGAAAGTCCTAGAATTAGGTCTATCTTAGTTTTCAAAGTATACTTTGGTGTTTTTTAAAGAATTTTCAGAAACTTTATTGGTTTTGGGGATGGTAGAGAGACAAACACGTTTGAACCTTGTTTTTTTGGAGGGCATGCACTTAATATGCACGTTTAGGATTTGTTTATAAGTTTTTGGGTGGGTATAGAGTATAGGAGACTTGAAAGTCATGGAATTAGGTCCATCTTAGTTTTTAAAGTACACTTGGACGCTTTTTAAAGAATGTTCGGAAACTTTGTTGGTTTTGGGTGGTGGGTAGTGACTTCCAAATTTCTTTTCTAGTAGAGTGTGGTTCCATATACTTGAGTTTGGTTCTTACATGTTCTTCATGAGTTTGTTTTCTTAATTTTGATGCATGATCATTTCAAAAAAGCAAGATTGCGAGCACTTTGTGCTTATTGGGACTTAATATATTTTTTCAGGTTTTTATATCTTGAAGGTGTGGCACAAACGACACTTTTAGCAAGAAGACGAAGCAAAACCTTATTTTTTTTCTGTGTAATTAATCTTTTTCGTTCATTTTTGTATAGATGATATATTATAGTTAAGGAATTAAGTTTGAATACATTTCATTTTTTGAATTTGTTGTTACAATTTTGAAGATATTGTTATAGAAAATTTAAATAGTTTTTGTCAACAAAATAAATATATTTTGAAGAATATAAATATGGACAAAAAAAATTATATGTCGGCATTTTTTGTATTGCTAGAAATATACGTTGGCAGTTATAAAGCTCTAGCACACTTTGTGCGTGGACAGAAATGACAGTTCACCTATATTTACCTTTATGTTGGCAAAAATAACTATTTGTCGACGTATAATGCATGGGCAAAAATATCACTTTTTACCTATGAAGGATATTGCATCGACAGAATACACTTTCGGCCGAACTTAAAAATGTTTTTATTTTCCTTTTGTTTAGAAGGAATTTCTAGGCCTCTAAAATGCTTTTGGAGTTTTTGGAGGTGTAGAGAACGTGTTTTGAGTAGAGTGTCTAGATCTTTGATGTCAGAGTCAATTGGAGAACATTGGACAAATTATTTTATTATTATTTTTTCGAAATAAGAAAATATAAATAAATAAATAAATTCATAAATAATGAATGGAAAATTTACCCGGCCCAATAATAGGTTTAGGGCTCTTGTATCCAAGTTCACTGCCCGGCCCAGTAATTAGAAAACCAACTTGGGAAAAATTATTTAAAAAATAATAAAAAGAAAAAAATTCGCCGTTGCCGGGGATCGAACCCGGGTCACCCGCGTGACAGGCGGGAATACTCACCACTATACTACAATGACTTCATGTTATCAAAACTTAAATTTAAATCTTAATTTATATTTATCTCAAGAATAATCGTATTTAGATCTAGATTTCATCATGTGCACATTAAATTTATTCGTATTCATAATTTTCATCCAAATAATTAGATTTATTTTAGATCAAGAGACGAGGTTCAAATTTTCCCAATTCCAAATATTTTTAAACTAAAAAAAGATTTTTTTTTTTACTGTTAGAACACATTTTGTCTTTATTGGACTTTCATATGAAAAGAAATGATGCTTCCATATTGATTGCTAAATCTCACACGAATTCACAAACAGATTGAGCTTGTGAAATTCAATGGTGATGTAGACAACGCAGATGAATAAAGTGGAAGAAGAAGACAAAGAACATAAAGGATTTTAAGTGATTTGGGAAGGAGCTTACATCCACCATGCCGATAGGGAGGGGAGGGGAGTATTTCTTTCTTTATTACTTTTCATTACTTGTAGAGATTACAACAACGCTCAACCGATTCTTCACGTTCTTCTCTCTTATATATAGGTTCTTTTTTCCTGAAAAAAACCCAACTAAAGAGAATATTTGTACCTTGTTCGTTGCAACTAAAAATGACATGTATTTTATTGTCATTTTAACAATATTCATTATAAATTAGCCAAATAAAACAAATACAAATATTTTGTGTATGCCTCTACTTGTATCTAGAGAGAACTTGTTGCACCCATTATTGATTATATTGGAGATTTTAGCTTCGATCCATGGTTTTCTCCTCCTCACCTTGAGATGAGGTTTTTCCTCGTTAAAATCGCTTGTGTATTTACTCGATAATTATTATTGATTTCTATTTAACTTATTTCCTATTAGATTCACAAGAGAGTGTAGAATAATTGATTTAAAGAATTAAGTGTTTATCCCAACACCAAATTTACAGCAAGTTCTTGTCCGACCATGGGATTAGGGGAATTGAAAATAATTTATGTTATGAAAATTTTGGAAACAATTTTGAAAGTAAAGAGAATCTCACTTTATCGTTTTCGAAAATGATCTATTTTGAATATTAGTTTTGAAAACTATTTTAAAAACTGAGTGCGGCAAACGTATTTCATTGTTTCCTTATATTCGTTTTTCAAAACATAAAAATGAAATCAGAGAATCTACTGTCAACTTTAATTTAAAAATTATGTTGAAGAAATGAAGAAATGAAAGAATAATTAATTAATTATATTTTGGCGTAAACATATTTTTTTTTCATTTTTTAATCAAAGAAACTAATCACTAATAACAGTCGTAAAATTATTAAAATCACTTTTGTCATGTTCAAAATCATGAGCTTTTAATCACTCAATATAATTTAATGTTTAATTTTAGATTTTAGATTTTTAAATGCAATTTTCATGTTATCAAAATTAGTTTTAAATGATTAAAAACATATTTCAGTATGATTTTTAAAATAGAAAAAAATGATTTTAACTATTTCATAATCACTTTCAAATATACACTAAGATTATGTTTGTAATATTTTTTTTATTTTAAAATGTAATCATATCTTACCTTTTCATTTTAAACGGTAAAGTCTTTACATTGATTATTGCACTGTATATTCAAAAGTGATTCTATTAATTATAAATATATTTTATTTCTTACTACATATTTGGAAAATCTTCGGTCAAATACTTTATAGTTATTTATTTATAGTCAATTTCAAGTGTTGTCCAAAAAATGGTTTTAAAATCAATCCAATTTATTTGAACGACAATATATTTATTATAAAAAAGTAAATCAAACAACCACTTTTAACTATCTAAAATCACTTGATAACGAATACTGTCCTTCATTTAACATGATTTTGTCAGTTTCCTGATAAAAACATGGAGATGTAGCTTTGATGGTAGAGCGCTCGCTTAGCACCCAAGAAGTATGGGGATCGATATCCTGCGTCTTCTTTGTGAACTCCGTCTACGATTTTGCTACTCTACTTTTGTCAATATTTTCAACTCAACTCTATTTTTGTCACTATTTATTAAAATAACATTATTTCAAGAAAAAGTCCGTGTTTTTGTTCTTACATATTATTTTATTTTATTTTTCTTCCTTCCTTCTCCGATTTTGTTTAGTAGTTTTGGCAACACAAATGCAATTTCTATCTAATTTTATGGAATTAAAAAAACTCACCTTGATATTTAAAACTATTTTTAAAAGCCAACCATCCATGTATTTTATGAATTTTAATTAGCATACCGGTTTATTTTTTTTATTATTATCATCATATATGAGAAGTAGAAATGTCCCTTCTCCAGTTACTACTACATCTTTAAAAAGAATGTCTAACTGTTCTACATTTTGTAATCTTTTTGTGCGATATTTCGCTGCATTAAGAACGACCTAGCTATAAGACAATAATAGTATTGTCACCAAACTATTCATTTTACCCTTAATTAGTTATATTGCAAATTTTAATTTTTAGAAAAGTTCAAAGATCACATTTATTTGTTCATCCCACCATTCACTAGTTGCATCAATGATTTGTCTCAAATGATCCCATCATAATCCTGTCGCAACTCCAACCAATTTATTCCAAATTTGCCAGACTTTCTTTAGTGATGTCCATTTGTTCTTCAACCGTCTGTATCTATAATTTCTTCTAGTCTTTTCATTAAAGTTTTTTTTATCACATTCCTCCATCCAATTTTACTGAAATGACAGTTAGGTCTGTTCCTATTTAAAGTCTTAGCAACACACAGTTGTATGAATGTATTAAGAGTGATATCATCCCAAATAACTTCTGTTTGCTTATCTTTTTAATTTCATCAAATAAGAGTTATATCCTTAGACATTCTAAAAGAAAAATGAGAGTATGTTCGCAAATCAGAGCAAAAAAGAAAGTACAATAATAATAAAAAAAAAACAGAATTGAAATACAAACAAAAAATGAAGTATACAATTTTTCAGCATAAATCTTATTATAATATTGTCCATTAATAGAAAGAGAAGAAGTTATCTCTTGTTTGATATTGTTGATTGATTAAGATTTTGGATATTCATCTATAGTTTTCCTGGCGAGTAGTTTGTTCGTAAAGGAAAGAGGTTGGCCCTTCCTACACACATCCCAACTGAGATTGGTTGGCGCCCCCTGATCCATCCTTTTGGAAGTTGAATACTGACGCGACTTGGAACACTAATAC
Source organism: Lagenaria siceraria (assembly GCA_002890555.2). Classification (NCBI taxonomy): domain Eukaryota; kingdom Viridiplantae; phylum Streptophyta; class Magnoliopsida; order Cucurbitales; family Cucurbitaceae; genus Lagenaria; species Lagenaria siceraria. The sequence continues at coordinate 4,609,695 of CM016491.1, read as the reverse complement.
CAATTCTGGAGGGTTGGGTTGGGTGCTTTGTGATCATTTGGGTCGTGTGCGCTTAGCTGGCTTGAAGTTTGTTCATAGATGCCAGATGGTGAAGGTTCTTAAAGCTATGACCATTTGCTTTGGGTTTGAGACTCTGTTGTCTATCAATGTTTCGAATATTTTAGTGAAGTCTGATTGCTTTAGAGGTCATCAATCTGCTGAATGATGTTGCTGTCGACTATTCTAAAGTCCTTTTTTTTTTGTTAAAGAGGCTTTGGATAGAGGTGGGGATTTGGGAGTTGTCACCTTTTCCCATGTTCGTCATAGTCAGACTGTGATGGCGCACTGTCTTGCGGAAAAAAGCTATGGAGGATCGGGAAGTCTCTATTCTTACCTCTCCTTATCTTGAGTGGTTTTCTTTGTTGCTATCTCGTGACATCTTTGTATAGTTGTTTGGCTTTTGATTTTCTCCTAAAATAAAAAAATAAAAAATTGTAACCATGGGAGGCAGTCTCTCTAGCACATGAAAATATTTATCAACTTTATATCTATAGGTTTCTCATTGTCTATCCTTACAAAAAAAAAGGTACAACCACCAAATTTTAACCGAGAGACATGACAAACAACAACCAGCTGAAGACATTCAAATAAAACAGAATATCAAAATAATGAAAGAGACCCCCTCCCCATCACAATACTCAATAGAAAATACCCAAAAACAACAAAAGAATTGAAGTGTTGCATTTCAAAATAGAGAAAATACAAAATAACAGCTGAACAACTAAATAGAATGAGAGAAATTTTAGAGGTGATTCTCGATCCATCACCATTAGAAAAATCACTTGTAAACTCACATGTGAAAAATCAATTTTAAATTATTTTTATTTTTTCAAAATCAATTTTATTTCTTTATCACACATTATCATTTTACAAAAAAAAATAATAATGATAAAAGTGATTTTAGCCTCACCAAAATCGGTGGCAAACACACCCTAAACACACTTTGGAGTATTGTTTTCTTTTAAAAGTTTTGGTAGAAAAATCAATTTTATTTTTATTTTTAAAGAACATTCAAAGTTATACTAAACACATTATTAATTTACATACTTTTTTAGATACTAGTTAAAAGACACGTGCATCATACATGGTTAAATTTTGTTAAATTTTAATTTTTTATGGTGAAATTTGAATATTCATGAATGAATACATATTTCATTTAGTCGGAATAATAAGTATTTGACATAAATTTAGTTATGAAAAAAAATAGTTGCTAAAAGTATATGTATTTTCTTATAGGTTAATTTATCATGAAAATAAAATCAATTGGACATGATTAAAAATCTTTGGAATATATATTTTATGGTGAAATATGAATGGTAAATGGATATACTTTTCATTACGTTAAAATTATAAATATATTTGACCTTAAATTTTAAAATAACGAAGGAGATAGGAATGAATAATAATAATAAAAAAAAGATCGATGAATAAAATTAAAATAGATGTAATTGAAATAAAAATTATAAACTAAAATTTATAAAAGAGTAATTAATCTTTTTCGTTCATTTTGTGTAGTGAAAACTAGCTTAGAAAACAAACAAATAAGCACTACATAAATTTTTGTATAGATGATATATTATGGTTAAGGAATTAAGTTATTTTTTGAATTTGTTATTACAATTTTGAATATATTGTTATAGAAAATTTAAATAGCTTTTGTCAAATATATATATATATAATTTTTTTTGTCCATATTTATATTCTTCAAAATATATATATATATATTTTGAAGAATATAAATATGGACAAAAAAAATTATATGTCGACATTTTTTGCGTTGCTAAAAATATACGTTGGCAGTTATAAAGTTCTAGCACACTTTGTGCGTGGACATAAATGACACATAAATGACACTTCTACCCACACTTACCTTTGTGTCGGTATAAATAATTATCTATCGATGTATAATGCATGAAAAAAGATATCACTTTATGCCCACGAAAGATGTTGCATCGGCAAAATACGCTTTTTGCTAACTGAAAAGCACCTAAAAATGTTTTTATTTTCCTTTTATTTAGAAGGAATTTCTAGACCTCTAAAATGCCCTTGGAGTTTTTGAGGTCTAGAGAGCGTGTTTGAGTAGAGTGTCAAGATCTTTGATGTCAGAGTCAATTGAAGAACGTTGGAAAATTTATTTTATTATTATTTTTTTCGAAATAAAAAATATAAATAAATTCATAAATAATGAATGGAAAATTTACCCGGCCCAATAATAGGTTTAGGGCTCTTGTTCCAAGTTCACTACCCGGCCCAGTAATTAGAAAACCAACTTGGAAAAAATTATTTTAAAAAATAATAAAAAGAAATAAAATTCGCCGTTGCCTGGGATCGAACCCGGGTCACCCGCGTGACAGGCGGGAATACTCACCACTATACTACAACGACTTCATGTTATTAAAATTCAAGTTTTATTTTATATTCATTTCAAACATATTGTATTTAGATCTAGATTTCATCATCATGTGCACATTAAATTTATTCAATTAGGTTTATTTTCGATCAAGAGACGAGGTTCAAATTTTCCCAATTTCAAATATTTTTAAACTAAAAAAAGATTTTTTTACTTTTTTAATGTTAGAACACATTTTGTCTTTATTGGACTTTCATATGAAAATAAATGATGCTTTCATATTGATTGTTTAATCTCACACGAATTCACAAGAATTCACAAACAGATTGATTTTGAGTTAATCTCTCTCTCCTTGTGAAATTTAATAGCGATAGAGACATCTGTCTCTTTACTTGTGAAATTCAATGTTGATGGAGACAATGCAAATGGAGAAAGTGGAAGAAGACAAAAAACATAAAGGATTTTAAGTGGTTCGACAAGGAGCTTACGTCCACCATGCCGATAAGGAGCTTACATAAAGAATATTTGTACCTTGTTCTTTACAATTAAATATGACATATATTTTATTGTCATTTTAACAATATTCATTATAAATTAGTCAAATAAAACAAATACAAATAGTTTTAGTTATTACCTCTTTTATTACTTTTAAATTTTTTAGTTATTACTTCTTTTATTACCTTTAAATTTTATGTCAGAAATTTATTATTTAAATTTAATCAAAAGTATATTCATTTGAAAATTTATGTTAAGATTTTTAGTCACGTACATTGTATCCAACAAACTAGTATACTAAAGTAATAATTATAAAAAACCATCATCTAAATATATGTATAAATGTTTAAATTTTTTCTTAAAAAGAATAAAAAAGTTAAAAAAAAAAAAAATGTAGAGTGGAAAGAGATTCCAATTTAAAAGAGGAAAAAATATTCCTTTTTTTTTTTCCACTTAGAAAATTTTTCTAAGAAGATCTCAAAGAGAATCCCAACTCTCTATTCTTACCTTTTCCCTCTTTTAATTTGGCATTATGTGAAGGTAAGGGTGAGAAAAAGCATGAGAAAATGGTGAAGTTTATTTTTATTTTTTTTATTATTTTTTTTTCAAATTTCCCAAATTTCTCCTGGTTGCTAGGGAGTAAATAAAGGACAAGTATCTTTAATTCCTATTTGGTTTTTAAGTTCCAAATTATTATATTTTTAATCATAAGTTTTGAGTTTAATTTTAATTTAACCACCAGGTTTCGAAATGGTGTAGTTTACCCTTGAAATTTGAGTTTTGTTTGAAATTGGTTATTCGATTTCAAGATTTACACTTTTAATCTTGATGTTTTTACTAAATACTTACTTTAGTTTTTGGCGCTAATGTCTATTAATTAATTTAAGATAATAATGAGGTGAAATTTTAAAATTAATTTTAATAGTGATGAAAAAATAATTAACCTTAATTAATTATAATTCTTTTATTTTTATGAAATTAATTAATAGACATAGAAGGAGTGGCATCGACTATGAATTTTGGCTTCTAACCCTAGTGGGGCGTATGACGATGCTTGGACAACAGTGGAATGGGCAGCATCAAGCTGAATTGCTGCAACCCTGAGATTTGGTTGAATGAGCATGTAAATTTTAGTCGTGTCTTTGCGGTAGGGGAGAGTGTCGTGGCCAACATTTCGTACAACATAGTATATTGGGTCAGGGATAATGAAATGGGCTCAAGGGTATGAAGATAATTGGGTTAGACCTTATACCTCTATATTTCATTATTGACAAGCTTGATGAGTTGATAAAATATATTTTCCAAACTTCGACGAATTTAGAGGATCTAAGATCGAACCCGAAAGCCAACCCCAGACTAAGAAAGTTATCGTGCAAGCACATCCTGATATTTGCTGTGAAAAATGATTCTCTAAAATATGTGGTAGTTGGGGTTCACGCGATCTCCAAGGATATTGGATTTGAAGGGTCAATGGAAATAATGGAGACTGAAGGATATTTAACCATTAGTTTTAATGTCATTTTTCTCTAAAATCTTATCAATTTAAAGTAAGATACATAACTAATTAAATTCGAGGTATAATTTAATGAAATTAAAATTTTAATAAAAATAGTTATAATAATAAGTTGAAGGATTAAATGGATTTTCTTTTTCTTTATACCTACAATTACATAACTACCCCAATTCTCAGGTGTAAATACTACTACTTTTCTAAAATAATATTAACAAAAATATAATATTAATATTTTCGAAACTTCCAAAAGGACTAAAGGGAAGTGGTTGGTGCCAAAATGTGTAGAGTATCCCCGTATTATTGGGTGTGGTTGGTATGACAGGGAGTCGGCTAACTACTCACCCACGACTTAATAATAATTTATTCAAATATATATTTTTAAAAACATTAAAATCTATTTGATATATTTCTAGAAAAAAAAAACTATTTCATTTATGTCTTCTAGAAAGATTCTAATATGTGTCTGTTCGCACGCACGAAGTTTCTGGAGAAACGTATTATTTTGTAGAGTTGAAATTGTGTTTATGTACATTTGATGCGGATGTAGTTCAATCTCTAGTACTTGATCCTTTGATGATGCAAGTGAAGTTAGAGTCTAATCAACTTCAGAAATTAGGGAGTCTTCTGATTGTATGTGAATTTTCATTAAAGTCTGAGTGTAAATTTTATGAGCCTTATAAATAAAAGAACTCCAATATTTATAGAGTTCTCATGTGGGCTTTTGAGGGCTTGGGCTTGACGATCCATGGACCTGGCCTTTGGGCCCAACTAATTGGATTTTGGCCTTTGCAGACATTTGGACGAAATTAAGTCTATTTTTAGACTCAATTGGATTGTAGCCCAAACATTAACAATTAATTGAACTAAAAACAATTATTTTGATCCAACATTGAAAACGAAAACACGTGTCGATTTTCATTTGGGACACATGTCAACTTTTAATTAGTCCCAAATTCAATTGAGTAATTTGACAAATGACGTAGCAATTTGTGATTGGTTAAATATTTCTCATTCAACCGTGTCTAAACTTTTAATTTTGTATTGAGTAAATTTTTAAACTTTAAATTTTATGGTTTATAACAAATTCTAAAATGAGAAATTTTTACAAATATAAAAAATGTCAAACTATTTACAGAAAATAAAAAAAAAATATGATAGACATTGATAGACTTCTATCAGCATTTATCAGTGATAGACTTCTATCAGCGTTTATTACAACTATCTAAAAATTTTACTATTTTGTGTAAATAGTTTTCCTTATTTTTTTTATTTTAAAAAATTCTCCCTTAACATATTAAAAATGAATAATTAAAGATTTAATTAATATGTATATCTAGAATATAATATGGTAACAAAAAATGTTGGGATATAATCATATTTATATAAGTACTCTAACCTTCTTTCATTATCCACTTAATAATTTGTTCCATTCATGCTAACTTCTAAGCTTTACGAACTTTTAAAATCAATTCCATGATTTTTCTTTCTTTCCAACAAAATTTTAGTAGACATTTAAAATAATGGTTTATGAACAAAATAATCTTAGAATGACTTATAAGTACATAAAAACTAAATCTAAAAGATCTCATCTTATTATTTTTTTAAATATTTTATTCTATTAGAAATTATTGATGGCCAATCTATTTCATATTGTTTACCTAAATAACTCAACCAACATAAAAAAAATTCAAATAATTTTTGTGGAAATAAGTTTCCATATGTAATTATAATTGTAATATGATAAATCAATTTTAAAAAATAAAAATGGGATAAAACAAATCTTATGAAGATTGTGCAATTTATTAAACTAAATGAATCTTATTGAATTGAGTTTTTGAATCTAAATATATTGCAATTAAGAAAACAAAATTAGAATAATAAAAGTTGGGTGTAAAACAAACCAAGATTATATGATGGATGAGATTTTGAAGACGTTTTTTCATAAAGTGTCTTCGATCTTGTATTCACAATGCTATTTAAAAAAAAAAAAAAAAAAAAATTAAACATTACTACCAAAATTAAAATGGCAAATATTGCTAAAAATTGATAAAGAAAAATGGAAGTAGTAAACATTGATTCTGAAAAAGAATGGAGTATGTTTTGGAAAAAAAAAAATCGATCTTGATGTAAATGGAATAAGAATTTATATTTGTTCATGAGCATGCTCCTTTTGGAGACGTTTTTTCACATGAAAAACTCGTTAATCTTGTATTCATAACGTTAATTTTGCCAAAAAAAAAAAAAAAAAGAAATCAAGCATGGCTGCCAAAATAAAAATGGCAAATATGACTATCAAAATTGGAAAAAAAAAGAAGATGAAAGTAGTAAACATTACTTCTAAAATTGAAAAATATGGTGCAATTTTACCGTCTTCAATGTATGAGTTTGATAATCACTTGCATGAATGTTGATCATATGGTGAAAGCTTAAACTCGATAAACATTCTTCATATGATGCTTTTGTTATTATTGTGGATGCATTTGATCTTGAAAATTGAATATTTTTCTTGGGATTGAAAAGAGGCGAAGTAGTTAAAAATAAGTTAAAAAATATGTTGAATAGGTGTGTTTTGTTGGTAACCATTAAACCTAAGGAATAGGTTGAAAATTGAATACGTTGAATAGTTACAAATATAATGTATTAGGATATAATAGTCATTTTGTTAAAAATGAGGGACAAAATGGGAAGGTAAAGATTCTCTCCATTTTATCTCTTATATATATATATATATATATATATATATATATATATATATAGGACTAAATCTATAATTTTGAAATTCAAGAGACAAAATAAATATAAATGTCAAAGTTTCATGGACTAAATTTATAATTTAACCAAGAAAAATTATTAAACACATCGAGAAAGATAATGTTAAAAAAAATGAAAACAATTAGATTTTGAACTATATAAATTTATTTTTATTTTCCCCTAAAACTTAGATAAAATATCATAAATTTAAAACTTTTAACTAATAATTGTATTAATTTAAACCTTTAACTTTCATAAGTGTATCAATTTACAATATTTATTACGTTCTGTTTGAATAAACATTGTGTAACACTTATAATTTTATCAAATAAATCGCTACATTTTCATAAGTGAATCAATTTAGACTCTCGATTAAGATTTGTTTTGAAATTGTCCATGCATCAATTTTAATCGTTAATTTTATTAATTCGACATTCAAACAAGTGTATGCAGCTGTAAGAATTGAATGCAATGGATGATTTTCAAATACAATCTTAATAAATGGTCTAAATTGATTCACTAACAATAATTTAGAAGTTTAATTAAAACTATATATTTTCCACCATATTTTTCAAACTAAGTTTGAAGGAAGAAGTTAATTGATACACCAAGGTTTGAAATATTGATATCGATAGAAATATCGACGTCTCAATTTTACGGAAATATCGATGAAAATTTCAGAAATTTTTTATGAAAATTGGTGAAAATGGATGGAAATTGTTATTATTAGTTAATGAAACTATGATTGTAACTGAATTAGACTATAATGGACCATTTTTAATCATTATTTCTATAAAGGAAGACAATATTTAGATGTATATTGTAAAATATTTGTGTAAATGTCAATGCGATAGTAGAAATTTAAAAAAGAAATGGAAAAATAATTACAAATTAAAGAACATGACATATTTACATATAAAATAATTCTAAATTGTTTATTATAAAATGAAATGGATACAAAAATGAAAAATCATAGCATTAAACTAACATAACACAACACAATAAGGATAGAAAAATCATAACATCAAAATAAAAGGGATGTAAAAAGCATAACATTAAACATAATACAACATAATGGAAAAGAAAAAAGAAAAAAAAAAAAAAAAAAAACTCTAGATGTAGATGGAGCTTGAGAGAAAATGAGAGGAATATTAAAAAACTCACATCAATTCAAGTTTAAGGTGAAATGATGTGAAAATTCAATGAAAAAGATTTGAATGAAAATATATTGTTTCTTGATGGTACAAGAGAAAAATATCACATTGAACTAGCATAGTTAATTGTTAAAAAAAAAAACTCGAAATTTAGTGGAAACCTCGAAATTTCAAGAAATTTAGGAAAAATCAAAATTTCTCCCCTACTAAAATTTTGAGGTTATCGAAATCTCGAAATTTTGAAAAAAAATTTCGATAGAAATTTTAAACCATGTGATACACTAATCAAAGTTATACAATTATTAATTAAGATTTTAAATTATTACCACTCACAACCTTTAAGGCGTAAATGGATAAAATTTATTACTTTCAATTTTTAAATCATATTCCAAAATTGAATATAACTTCTCAAATTTTTTTTTATACATTTAAATCATATTCCAAAAATTGAATATAACTTCTCAAATTTTTTTTTATACATTTAAATCATATTCCAAAAATTGAATATAACTTCCACCTTTCATCTTCTCATCTACTTTTGTACTTTTGCTTACACAAGAAAATTTTCAACCACTCATTTCAAAATTTAAACCTTCAATTAAACGTCGTCAATTCAGCATTACTAAAGAATTCTCCTTCTTCTTCCATTGCTCAATCCATTTCTCTCTTTCATCAATGGAAACTGACGCCGCCGCCGGAGATGGGGTCGTTCACGAATTCCCCCCCGCCTTTTGCGTCTTAAAAAGCGGCCGCATCCAGAGGCTCTTCTCCGACGAACGCCTTCCACCGTCCACCGATCCACTAACCGGCGTCCAATCCAAAGACATCCTCATCGATCCACTAACCCAACTTTTCGTCCGAATCTACCTCCCAAATGTTTCAGACTCCACGAAGAAGCTCCCGCTTCTAATTTACATTCACGGCGGCGCTTTCTCCATCGGCTCCGTCACAGCTCCGATGTACCACTACCATCTGATCTCCCTCGCTGCCGAGGCCAACGCCATCGCTCTCTCGGTGGAATACCGTCTGGCGCCGGAGCACCCTCTCCCAGCGGCGTACGAGGACTCGTGGGCGGCGGTGGAATGGGCAGCATCGCATTCCAATCACGACGGCGCGGAGATTTGGCTGAACCAACACGCGGATTTCAACCGCGTATTCTTCGTTGGGGATAGCGCTGGGGGTAATATTTGCTACAATATGGTGGGCCGGGCCAGCGAGAGTGATAATGGGCTGAAGGGAATGAAGATAGTTGGGCTGGGCCTGGTTCATCCGTTTTTCATGATTGACCAGCCCGATAAGTTGATAGAGTATATTTTCCCCACAACAGTGTGTTTGGAGGATCCGAGGCTGAATCCATGGGTCAACCCGAGACTCGGAAAGCTACGATGTGAGCGAGTGTTGATAATGGCGGCAGAACTTGATGACCTAAAGGATAGGGCGCATGGGTTTCACGCAGCCTTAAGGGAGAGTGGGTTTGAAGGGTCGGTAGAGATAGTTGAGACTGAAGGGGAGATACACGTGTTTCATTTGTTTTACCCCGAGAAAGAGAAGGCTGCTGCATTGGTTAAAAAGGTCGCTTCCTTTATCCAATCAGTGTAAACCACGTGGAAACTCTTCTCTTAAACTTCTGGAAAAATGCAAGAATATTAGGTAAGTTTTAATAAAAAGTTAGAGAATAGTAGAAGCTTGTGAGAATTATTAGATATTTCTCATGTTAATGAATGATGAAAGTATTGTGCTACTAAAAGGTTTTATAATGTATTAATGATTTTTAAATTGATTATTAAGCAAAGGTTTAAATATTTATTTATAGAATTTTAAAGTTTAAATTGATACAATAATTAATTTGATACAATTTTAATTGTTATAACCTCAAAGTTTTAAGGCAAAAACTGTATAGGTGACTTATTTTAAAATGTCCAAAATGAAAAATGCACAATTTTTTTAAAAATATTGGTAATGGATCTTATGTTGACTTTATGGATGAGTGAAGTTATAGATTTGTCATTCTAATTTTTTTTTTTCTTCTTCCTCCTCTTCTTCTTCGTGGGTTTGCATAAGGGTTTTTGTTTCTTCTTCCTCTTCTTCTCTGAAGGTTTCTTTTTCTTCTTCTTTTATTTTTCTTCCTCTTCTCTAGCGAGTGACCATATTAGACTTGTACGAGCACTGACTTACACATGCTGGCAGTGAGAGCCCAAACGCGGGAGAGCGAAATTAAGAGAGAAGTACGAGAGAGAGGAGAGCGATTTGTGAGAGAAAAAAAGGGAACGAGAGAAAGAAGGTCGAGAGAGCGAAGAACAAGATTAGTCATTTTGTATGCACACGAGGGTTTCGTTTTGGTAATTTCACCTGGTGTTGACGTCAACAAAGGAAAAAAAGGGAAATTTTTACAAATAGAAAAAATGTCAAACTATTTACAGAAAATAACAAAAAAAAAAAAAATACTGATAGAAATTGATAGATTTTTATCAACATCTATAAGTGATAGATTTCTATCAACATCTATCAGTAATAGACTTCTATCAGCGTCTATCACAACTATCTAAAAATTTTCTATTTTGTGTGAATAGTTTCCCTTATTTTTCTATTTTTAAAAAGTCTCCATAAAAAAACCCTCATTTTCAAAAAGCAGAACAAATCTCATTTTTCCCTTTCAATTTGGGTCATCGGTACAAAACCCCAGCTTTAAAGGTATAACTTGATTTTTTTTCTCAAATTATTAAATCACAAATTTGGCTTCTTATTCACAATATATACTTTCTTTTCATTGTAATTATTTTGAATAATGGTACCTTTGGTTTCATTTTCATGATTTGAGCTTAATTTAAAAAATTGATCCATATGGTTTAAGAAGCTGCAATTCGTGTCACATAGTTAGATTAAACTATATATATATATATATCAAAGAATTGAGTAAAGATTAATTGAGTAAAGATTGTTAGATTAAACTATATATATATTATATATATATATATATATAATATCAAAGAATTGAGTAAAGAGACATAAAAATCAAAATTAAGTCCAAAATAGAAGGCAACAAATTTGTAATTTTACATGGAATATTTTCGTTTGGATCATCATATATAATTAATATGAGGTGGTCATTTTTTTTTCTTCAATTTATGATAAAGTATATTTTAAGTGAAATTAGTTACTATATAATTAGAAGGTCTCTAATTCAAATCTGTATTATTAAAAATAAAAAAACTATCATCAAGTTTGTGATGACATTAAAAATTAAAGTTGTCAATATCATGTCAAAATTGTGAATTGTATATGTGACTTTGTTCATTCACTTTGGATTATATAGATTATTTAAATCAATGTTGCAAAGATTATTTTTTTTTAAATGATATTTCTATCTGATTGGGATAATCAAACTGATTATAATGTCAAGTTAAATGCAGTTCCTTAATTTAGTTTCAAACCATTTTTTAAAATTAAAAATAAAATAAAAATTATGAAAGTTTAGACATAATTTTATCTGCTTAGGAGGTTTTATGTATCCTCAACCAAATAGGGTGGGTTTTTATGTGGTTATGAAATTGTTAAAATATTTTTTTTTCATTTTTAAAATCGCTGCCAAACATCCTTTTAATCATTCAAAACCAATTTTGGATTATGTTTTGCATTTATGAGTGTTAAATTAAGTATTAAATAGTTTTTAAGTCATAGACACGTTTGGGAGTGACTTTGAACTTGAAAAAAAAATGATTTTAACAATTACAAAATCACTTTCAAATATTCCTTAAAATTTTGACATAAAATTTAATTTTTCATTTTTCGAATGACACTTTATAAACTCACGAATTTGAAAAACAGAAATAATAAAACCAGAGAATATAAAAGCTACCAATAATTCATCCTTTAATCTACGTTTTTGTACTAGTAAAGTTATGATATTCTAAGAACAAACTAGCTAGATTCTAAAATAAAATTACCATACAAATACGTTGTAGTAACAAAGTTAAAGATTTTCTAGTAACAATACCTTAGACAAAAAAAAAAAAAAAAAAAAAACTCTATAAAAATAATTATTATAAAATTGTGCCTAAATAACTTGTATTTGAATATGTTTAATAGTGTTCCAACTTTTGGTTTTAGTAGTCTCCTTCCTTATCTTCTCTACAAGTTTAGAATCCATGGAAAATACAAAGGCGAAAATCAAGATCCAAATAACACTACCTTTAACACTATATCATTCTCTTTTAGCTTAAAGTTATAATTTACATCATAAATTTGAGAAGTCACGAAGAGAAAGAAGAAGGGTTGAAGCGAAAACAAGAAGCTTAAAGGTGGCAAAAAGAAACAAAGCATATTACCCATGAAGCAAACCTTCATAAAAGCAATCGAAAAATACTTAGGTGCAACCTAGAGAGCATCGATGTGACATGTGGCAAGTGGCAAACTATTTTTATTTACTTTTAAAAAAATTTTAATTGTTTTTTTGGTGTGAGTGATAGAAGAGGAAGCATAGAGATGAATGCATCCCTATAACTAATAGAATTTGATCCATGCATGCATTTTTTTTTGTCATCTTTTCCATTCTTTGAAGTTGCGGGGAATCCCTAAATTCAAGAAAAATGAACAAAAATTCGGTTTAAACTCTTCTCTCTCTTTTGAATTATATCTATTTTTAAAAAATTCTGATTTTATTTTTTTTTCAAAAAAATGTTATGATATAGAGTTATTTTCAAATATAGAAAAATGAACTAAATTATTTATAAATATAAAAAAATTTTACTGTTTATCGCAAAAAAGTTTCTATATTTAATAAATAGTTTAATATTTTTTCTATTTATAATAATTTTGAAAAGATTTTTTTTAAAAAAAAATCTCCCCACATTGCACCAACACATACAATACAAAGGTTGATAGTTAGTGGTGGAAAATTCATGGCCACTCACCTCTCCATTCTTGAACATATATAGACAAACTCATGTGACCGTGTCCCTCCTATTCTCATACCCACTTCCATTCATAACCCCACATATTTTATACAACATTTCAAACCTTAAATCCCAACAAACCTACAAAACTAATACATAAAAGATGTCATTTAACCCCTAGAAATCCTTAAATAAATACACCAAAAATAGGAAAGAGAGAGTGAGAAAACTTTTTTTCCCATTTACGATTTAGGGCCCGGACGAAACTATAATGTTCGCCCCGCCCCCGCCCAAAAAATCATAAAATGTTTCCTATTCTTATCCAGTACTTAAACCATAATATTTATATTTATCTTAATATATAAAATATAACTTTGGTGTGGTTGGAAAATGGAGGAATTGGAGTAAATGGTAGGATGAACAAAATAAAAAGGAAAAAATTTAGGTACAACAGGACTACACCCATCACCTGTGCAGCTACTACTGCACCTAATTAAAATTGACACGTGTCAATTTAAAATAAAATGATTAAAAAAGTGAATTTATTTTATGTGGCTAGAAGAAGGGGAGCATGTTGCACCTAAATATTGCATGCTCAAGTAAAATCTCGACATCAATATGGATATTTCTTTTTATTAGACAGACGAGTAAAAATTAAGTTCATATCGTTGCTATAAAAAATGGTAGAATTTTTACACTTGGGTGACTGTTATAAAAGAAAAGGATAGATTTATTTTACACTTAATTGCGTGAAGTGAAGTAATATTGCTCATTTTTCAAAATAATAAACATTGGGTCGAGTTCAATTAATTATTCTATTTGCTAGTCTAGCATTACTCTTGGAACTTTGCTCTTATAATTCTTACTAAAAGGTTCAAGGACAAGAGAGTTGTGTTCTCGAAGCAACTTCCACCTAATTAGTTTTTGATCACATTGTGTTGGGGGTTGAGAGGTATTATTATTTGTTAATGGGGATTGAGTTTTCTCTTCTTTACCTTCATTGTGTACTTTGTGTTAGATTTGCTAGGAAGTCTCCTTAATTATGATATATCTTAGCATCTAAATTGCTTGCTTAATTAGGTTTACATATTATCTTAAATGTGTTGCTTACATATTGTTTACCATTAAGAAATAAAAAGTAGGAATTATTGGGTTTTACATTTTGATAGGATTAATAGTTTAGCCTCACAAACCATTGATATTGAAATGTCTTATTTTGTTGCATTTGAGATTATGTGTTGAATTATAATGTAATCGTTACTATTTGACCATTTGTGGACAAAAATGACTTTATCAAATAATAATGAGTTAAAACTGTTGCAAACGTAGTAGACTCTCACAACACAAATCAAGAGATGAGAAAAAGATTGTTCTCTTTCTCATACAATTTAAAAGAAGCAAAGTCTGGAATATTTGGTAAATGGTTTCACTTTACTTTTCTTGCTTTTCTTACATACAAATGCATGAGAAATCTTACACATATTTATACTAGCAGGAAAATACATCAAAAGACATCAATATTAAATACTAATATAGGTGACTCTTCACCGATACATGAACATTCATCAATGTATTTAGTAATTTATGTATTCAACTATTCTTTGAATCCTAACTATTTATATATGTAATTAAATGTAATTCATGTATTTGAATGTGTAGATTAATTTTAACAAGAACAAGGTAGGTCCACATCCTTCTCAAATTGATCATGCTAAATTATTGGAAGCTTTGATTTGTGCTTAAAATTGATTATGGATTGAAGGTATGAGTAAATATTATTATTTAATTTATTTGAAAATTTATCTTATTACTATTTATTAAAATTTTGTTATTTACCCTTGACCAAATTTTATTTGTACTTGTCTTAAATAGATAAAAATATTACCATAGATGTTAAAGTTTTGGAAAATGTTCTCGATGATCAAGATCCAGATGATGTAAGTTTTTTTTTTTTAATATTGATTTATTATACTTTTTCGAATATTTGTTTTTGTAGTATTCATCTCTTGCCAAGCTGGATGAAATACACTAATGACTTGACTATGTTGTTGTTGTAATGTAATGTTCTTTTATTAGAAAATTTTGACTATGTTGTTGTTGTAATGTAATGTTCTTTTATTAGAAAATTTTGTTGTGACTTGTGAATTTGTGATGTAATTGAAGATTTTGTTAGGATAATTATGAATATTTTAATTATTTAAGTTTAGACCTTCTTACTTTAATACCTTGAATGTTGTAATATTTAAGATAGAACAACTATAATGTTGTAATAGTTAAATTTTAATTTTTAGAAATTATGGGGATTTAGCATTTTAATTATATTTTTGCAAATTTCATATAGAATATTATTGCTTTTATTAGGAAAATTAATAATCTTTTATTTTAAATAAAAATTGTATTGAAAATGTTTCTTTTAAAGAATTGTTAAAAAAAAACTGATTGAAATTAAATGAAAAATTGGTTTAAAAAAAGAAAAAGATGGAGAATTTTCCCCGCGGGAAAATTCTCGAGGATGGGGAGTGGAATGGGAGTCGAAAACAGGGATGGGAAAAGCCTCCCGCCGTCTTCACCCTGCCCTGTAGACATCTCTACTCATACAACTAATAGCAGCCTACTGAACTGTATTAAGGATCCTATATTGGAAAAATTAAAGGACTTCACTCTCTTTATAAAATAGATAGGTAACTTTGACTCTCGTTACTAGGTGAAACCCCACATTATCTAATAAATAGCAGCGACAATATATGGTTTTGCTTGAGGCCCGTGATGGTGGGTTGGGGTGGTGCCGAAAGTAGTTTTGAATAACTTTTGAGTCTTTGGCCGATTGTGAAACTAAAGAGCCAAATAGGCGCAACGAGAGCTTATAAGTAAATGACATTTCCCTCTGTGGACCAATGTAGTGTAATTAGAACCAAATTCAACCAAACAAGTGGGATAAATAATAAATAGAAGGATAAAGAAGAACAAAAACACAGAGAGCACCTTCAAATTGTCCAATCATCAGTGGGATAAATAATAAATACAAGGATAAAGAAGAACAAAAACACAGAGAGCACCTCCAAATTGTCCAATCATCTATGTTTGTGATATGAGCAACACTTATGTTTGTGTATCCCACCAAATTATCCAATCATAATTTGTTGACAAACGCACCCATAAATATGGGAGCATCTTGGGATGACTCCAAGGAGATCCTGTGTTCAAGCCCCTACTGGTCGCGAGCGGAATTCGTCGTCTAATTTCGAACCAAATAATTTAAGCATATCCACTAAAATGTAGTAGTAGTAGCACGGATCAAACACAGGGAGCACACAAATTTTCTCAATTAAACGATTTACGGCTTGAGGTAACCGAATGGGGAGTTTGGAATTGATTTGTTGCAATAATAATAATTTGCATAAAATTAAAAGACAAAGAGTAAAGAGTTAAAATTCAATAATAAAATGTCTAGCTTGGGTTGTTACGGAATTCCCCTATTCAAGATATTTGTTCATCGAATTCTCATTACCAAAATTTATTGATTGCTATGTTCGTTGGTTCAATTATAAGTTGATTGGATCAATACTAATCTAAATTGATTCGCAAGTCAATCTAACTTATCACTTCCTACGAATTAATATACAACAAGTGTTATAATTCATAAATTAATTCAAAGTAATAACCATACCTCCACAAGCGTACGATAATATGATCATAATCTCATAAAAAAATAATTGAATCCAATAATACAATATGAAACTCCGTTCGAAAACTCACAAATACATTGAAAAAGGGAAAATATCCTAAAACTCAAGCTAGAAATGATTACCTTAGCCCATAATCGACATTTTCGACATCATTTGACTTGATTACAGAAAAAAGACAGAAAAAAACTATAAAATCTAATGATGTAGATGGATAGAGCTCGAAAAAATGAAGAAAACGAGTGGTCATTGTCCAAAACAACCACCCGGATCCAAAGATATGACCTAAAAATCGAAGAGTAGTTTTTATACTGTGAGACAGCGCCGCGACGCCATTTCAAGATTCTTATTTTCCTTTTCAACGTCGTGAGAGCACCGTGGAGCACCCGGCACCACCCTTTAGGGGCATTTTGGTCTTTTTTACTTCTTTTTGACATATATGCTTTGTTAGGACTCCAAATTGGTTCGTTTCAACTCCAGTTTTTTCCTAACGCTCATTTCTACCTCTAAATTGCTCGATACCTACATAATAACATATTTAGGCTCATTAATTATCATCAACTGGCAAGATTAGAGGCATTATGATATCACATTTTAGGTGTTATCACCTGCATTGTTATTTCTTCCCCAATTAAAATTGACTTCCACTTGTTGGACATTTTTCATATTTTAATTAAGCCCACAAGTGAGGGGGGAGTAGTAGATGATATATAATTAAATTTTCCTTCACTCATTAGCTTAAGCTTTTAGGTCAATCGGCGATAAGAGAAGCTACCTCTATTTTGACATGTCATGGGATAACTTTTTTATTAGTTCCTTGTAAAATTTTTGTAACACGTTGTATTTGTGTTTGTTTTAGAATTCTTGTTTTAAGATGTTGGTATTTTGTGTCGTAGGCCAAATAAACTAAAATTTGTTATCTTGTTTTTATATACAGAGTTGTTTTAAGATTGTGTTTGTTTTTTAAAAATTATTTTGTTAGCTAGATTTTACGAGTTGTTTATATTTGCTTTAATTGTATTTTATTTTATTTAAACTATTGAGGGTATTTTTGTCCATAATCATAGTTATAAAAAACTCTCATTTTTAAGTTTAGCAATTTGTTGAATGAGAAATTTTTGACCAACCACAAATTGTCATGTTATTTCTCAAATTAATGACAAAATTATAAATGATCAAAATTTGGAACTAATTAAAAAGTTGACATATGTCTCAAATTAAAATTGAACACATAAGTTTGACGAATTCTGATGATGTCACGTGTTTTAGTCGTGACCGTTGGATCGAATAAAATAATTTGATTCAATTTAATATTTAATATTTGGACTCAGGTCCAATTGAGCAAAAAAAAAAAAAAAAAAGGTTAATTTGGCCCAAAGTTCAACCAAACAACAAAATCTAATTAGTTAGGCTCAAGGGTCAGCTCTATGGACCAATCAAGCTCAAGATCATAAAGCCTGAGAACTCTATAAATAGAGAAATTCTCATTCATTTGAAATGTTCAAAAGTTTAGAACTTCATAGAACCTATACAAAATTCTCTCGATAATCATAAGACTATATAAGCTTTTGAAGACAAAATCATACTTTAAGACTAAAGTTCTTTCAAGATAAAAACATTCTTCTAACATAATAACCATGCATCCACAAGCGTGCGATAATATGATCATAATCTCATAAAACAAAATTCAATCCAACAATAGAATATGAAACTCAGTTTGAAAACTCACAAATCCATGAAATAAGGGAAAAATCGTAGAAACTCAATTTAGAAATGATTACTTTAACCCATAATCAACATATCTAACATCATTTGACTTGATTACAGAAAGAAGATGGAAATAACTCTAAAATTCAATGTTGTAGATGGATAGAGCACGAAAAACGAAGAAAACGAGTGGTCATTTGCCAAAAACAGCCACTCAGATCAAAAGATATGGCCTAAAAATCAGGCTGCAACTTTTATATCTGGAGACAGTGTCGTGGCGCCGTGGAAAAATGGAGAATGTGAAATTTAGCGCTGTGACAAGGTCCTTTAGGGGTGTTTTAGTCTTCTTGGCTTCCATTTGACCTAATTGCTTTGTTAGGACTCCAAATTGGTCTGTTTTAACTCCGTTTTTTTTTCCTAACGCTCGATTTTACCTTTAAAATTGTTGATACCTACAAAATAACATATTTAAGCACATAAAATATGATCAACGGGTAAGATTAGAGGCATTACGATATCACATTTTAGGTGTTATCATTCCTCCATTTTATCTTAGCTCATTTGATGTGGGTAGGGCAGGTTGTCTCCCCTTGAATTTTGGGATTGCCTGCGATCCATTTGTTCCAGGAACTGGACAGAGCACTAATCATTATATGGAGTCTATGGAATCTTGGAAATAAGATTTGCTTAAGGAAAGGGGGTGTCTGATCTTGTTTCGGGGGTGTCTGATCTTGTTTCGGTCAAGATTAGGATTAACTCTCAATTTATGGTCCTGTTGGAAGGTTTGTGTCTTGCTCCCAAGGCTCTCCTTCTTCGCTAAATCATCCCTCCAGGTGGACTCCCCTAGCTACTAGTAATTGGAAATTGAATGCTCATGTAACTTGGTTGTCAATGAATGGCAGAGGTGGGTTTGGTTGGCTGGTTTGTTATCCATGAGGGTCATGCGATTTTGGGGGATTGCACATTCATGCAAAGGTGTGCTTATGTCAGTTTGCTGGAAGCGGAAGCATTATTGGAGGGTTTATGTGCAATTTGAGCGTGAGTGATCTGGAAATAATCATTCTATTGAAGTAGAATTGGATGCTCTGAAGTTTATAAAGCTTTTGAATAGGGAAGATATTTCTTTTGTTGAGATTGGGGTTTTCATTGAGGATATTCTTTTTGTTGGGAACACTGTTAATACTGTTCATTTTTGTCATAATCTTAAAGGGGAGAACAAATCTGTTCACGACATTGCAGCTTTGATCGCCTCTCAAAGATGCTCTTTGTTCTAGAAAGATGTTTTTCCAGATTGTGTTCTTGCCCTCCTTGTATAGGATTTTTTTGTTGCATTTGATTGTGGTGACTTTGTTGCTTGTGTCTGCCTAAAAAAAATGTAGATTTGGTTGAAAAACTTCTAGTTTTTCTTTTGATATCACTCATTGCATTTTATTTTAGAGGAAAATGACTCAATTTTTAGCCTTCAATTTTAAAATGTCCATAACCTCAATTTAAACAAGTTTGGATAAAATTGTCAATAGCTTAACTAGTTTAGATATATATTATCAACGAGGCAATTAGAAGTTGGAATCTTCCTAGTCCCATATATTTTTTAACTAAAACAATTTTACACAAAAATTTGCAAGACTTAACCATTAGTTCTAATGTCATTTTTCTCTAAAATCTTATATCAATTTCGTATATGGTTAATTAAACGCTTAACAAAAACTACTTTTATTTAATTGCAATCTTATGCGTGAAAATAGAAAAGAAAATTACATTAATTGCAAATGGAAAAAATCTCAACTAATTGATAAAGCTATAATAAATGTGTATTCTCTTTTCAACACACTATTTAATAAATATTTTATCAATTTCTCTCTCCATCATTATGAATGTTTGAAAAATATGATTTTTTTTATAATAAATAGCAATAAATGCACGTCAGCTACTCATGAAAAAAAAGTAGTTTTGTCTTATTTTTTTTTATTAAATTTTTATATTCAAAATATTCAAAACTTTAAACATTTACGAAAATAAATTTATTATAGAGTACAATTATAATTATCCCAAATTGTTATAATGACAAGTTCAAGAATAAAAGTTGATTTATTTTTCTTTATTCTACCACTTAAAACACTACCACAACTCTCTGTTGTAGATATGATTACATCTTAAAAAATATTATTAACAAAAATGTAAATAATAATATATATAATTTTTAATTCCGAAAAGACTACAGGGAGATGGTTGGCTGTGGTTGGTAAGACTGAATGAGTTAGTTAACTACTTTGACCTACCGCTTAATTATAATTAATTTAAATATCTTTCTAAAAACGCATTAAATTTTTTATTTTGTGTCTGGTAAAATTATAATTTTTTTTAAAAAATATCTTTAAGACTTAAATTTATAATTTTAAAATTGGTTAAATTATAAAAAATGCTCTTAAACTATGCAATTTATGTTAAAAATACCCTTGCCATTATTTTTGGATGGAAACCATTAAAATTTTGTTTCAAAAACACTCTTGAACTTTTTAAAAGTTTCAAAAATACCCTTAACTAAAAAAAATTAAAAAATACATTCATGGTAAGTTTATGAACAAAAACCATTAATACCTTGTTGCAAAAATAACTTAAAAAAAAAATGTTAAAAATTGCTTCTAACATTAATATAATGATCAATTTGTTTGAAATTTTCTTAAGTTTGAAAAGAATGAACTTTAAAACAAATTATAAAAATATCATCAATTTTTTCATATAGATACTCTCATTTTTCTATCAATTTTCCAATTATTAGCTTACACCAATTTTCTTACCAACTAAAATTTTAAGTTAAAACATAAAATTTCACAAAATTCTAAAATCAAAATCTCTCGTTAACATACCAAAATGATAAATAGTCAAATAAAAAAATGTAATCGGTTATTAATACACATTCAACTACTAACGTCTTTTTTAATCGTTTTGGTATGTTTAAGGGGAGATTTTGATTTTTGAACTTTTTTTTAGTTAAGGGTATTTTTGAAACAAAACTTTAACGGTTTCCATCCAAAACTAACGGTTTGAACTCTTTTTAAAAAAAGGGTATTTTTTAAACTTTTGAAAGTTCAAAGGTATTTTTGACACAAATTGTATATTTCATGGGCATTTTTTATAAATTAACCTTTAAAATTTGAGAGACTAAATACACACCATAGTAGAGTCTTATGGACTAAATTTATAATTTAACTAAAAGAATTTATTAAACAAATTGAGAAAGATAATGTAAAAAAAAAAAAAAAAGATATATTTTGAGCTATATACATTTATTTTTATTTTTCCTCTAAATTTTAAATAAAATATCAATTTTTACCCATAAACTTTGGGAATTCCATCAATTTAAACTCTGAATTAATAATGATATTAATTAAACCTCTAAACTTTAATAAATTAATCGAGTTAGACTCTCATTTAAGATTTTCTCTAAAAATTGCCTATGCATCAATTCTAATAATCAATTTTATTAATCGTACATTTGAAGAAGTGTATACAAACATGTACGAATTGAATGCATCAAAGAGTTTTCAAATGTAATTTAATAAAAGGTCTAAATTAATTCGTTCATGATAATTTAAAAGTTTAATTGAAACAATTATATGGTTTGCTCGATATTTTTTAAACTAAATCTAAAAGAGGAGGTTAATTGATATGGTAATGAAATAAAAAAAAATTCATGCCCAACTCCCACATTAAAATCCTTTACATTTTCTCATCTACTTTTGTAGTTTTTCTCTTCATTTCTACAACAAAATTTAAACCTTCAACTAAACTTTGCAAATTCAGCATATTCATCAAATGGATTCTGACGCCGCCGGTGGAGATGGGGTCGTCTTCGAATTCCTCCCCGTCTTCCGCGTCTTCAAAAGCGGTCGCGTCCAGAGGCTCTTCCCCTGCGATCGCCTTCCGCCGTCCACCGATCAACTTACTGGCGTCCAATCCAAAGACATCTTCATCGATCCACTAACCCAACTCTCCGTCCGGATCTACCTCCCACATCTTTCACACTCCACCAAGAAGCTCCCACTTCTAATTTACATCCACGGCGGCGCCTTCTCCATCGGCTCCGTCGCGTCGCCGATCTATCACCACCATCTTATCTCCCTCGCCGCCGAGTCCAACGCCGTCGCCCTCTCGGTAGAGTACCGTCTTGCGCCGGAGAATCCTCTCCCAGCGGCGTACGACGACGCATGGGCGGCGGTGGAATGGGCGGCATCGCATTCCAATCGCGACGGAGTGGAGATTTGGCTGAACCAACACGCGGATTTCGACCGCGTATTTGTCGTCGGGGATAGTGCTGGGGCCAACATTGCCTACAATGTGGTGGGCCGGGCTAGTGAGAGTAGTAATGGGCCGAAGGGAATGAAGATAATTGGGTTGGGCCTGGTTCATCCATTTTTCATGATTGACAAGCCCGATAAGTTGATGGAATATATTTTCCCCACGTCAGCGGGTTTGGAGGATCCGAGGCTTAACCCGTGGGCCAACCCGGGACTCGGGAAGCTACGGTGTGAGCGAGTGTTGATAATGGCGGCAGAACTTGATGGCCTAAAGGATAGAGCGCGTGGGTTTCACGCAGCCTTAAGGGAGAGTGGATTTGAAGGGTCTGTGGAGATAGTTGAGACTGAAGGAGAGGACCACGCTTTTCATTTGTTTAACCCCGAGACAGATAAGGCTGTTGCGCTGGTCAAAAAGGTTGCTTCCTTTATCCAATCAAAGTAAGCCACGTGGAAACTTTTCTTTTAAAATTCTACAAAAGAGTAAGAATATTAGGTAACTTTTCCTTAAAAAAATTAGAAGCGTGTGAGAAATATGAAAGTTATGGAGCTGCTTACTAGTCTTATACACGTATAAGAATCATTAATTTTTTAGCAAAAGTTTAATTAATTCATTTATGGAATTTTAGAATTTAATTAAATTGATAAACTAGTTAATTTTTTGTAAGAGTATAAATTAATTTTTTTTGTCTCAAATGGTTAAATCACAAATTTGTCTTCACCACAGTACTTTATTCTTTTCATCATAATTATAACTTTAGTTACATTTTTATGATTTGAGTTTAATTTTAAAAATGGATTCATATATTTAAGAAGTTGCAAATCAGTTCACATGGTTTAATTAAACTTCACAAACTATACAAATCGTCTCTATCATTACTAACCTAACATGTTTTCTATTAATGTGATATTTTTATTAAGTTGATATATATTATAGTCAAAATTAAATTCAAAATGGAACGCAACAAATTTGTAATTTTACATTGTATAATTTTCGTATTTGGTTTATTGCTTGTGTTCTTAATTATAATTCACTCTGTGTAATTTATCATGAAGCTTTTGTTTTATTTATTTATTTTTACTAATTTCTTTTGATTTAAATAGGGATGATGTTGGAATTCGAACCTCCCATCTCTAAGAAGGTTAACTTGATGTCTTAATCCATTGAGCAATGTTCAAATTGGCTTGTTTGATATTATAATGTATAATAAGTATGAGTGGTTATTTTTTATTTTTTCAATTTTATGATAAAGTTAGTCTTAAATGAATTTAGTTATTATTTGATTAAATTAACTAAAAATATAGAATAAAATATCTACTTAGTCTTTAAATTTTTCTATTATTTTTAGTATGTTTCAAAATATTTCCATTTAAATTACTATTGGGATAAAATTAATTCCATAACTTTTGAAGGTTGATATAGCCTTAGTTAAGCATGTAACTTTCTATGTTATTTTTAATTATATTAATCGTGTGATGCAAGTGAAATTTATAGCTTATTTTAGTACGTAGAGAAAGCAATGTATAAAAATATTATAATTAATATATCAAATAGATTATTACATTGTTTTATCTATTGTTTTTTTTACTTGAAAAGAAAAGACAATAAAAATTTATGAAATTTTAAAGGCGAAAAACATGATTGTCCGTTCAAACATATATCAAGCGCAGGATATTAGTGCTTCATATCTATGGTCTAATTCACACCCATACATGAGATATATCATTTCAATCTAAATAGTTGTAATGGTGACAAAAGACGTGATTGTCCGTTCAAACACATCTTCTCCATTAGATTGTTATTTTTTATTTCTTTGGTCTACATCACACCCATTCACGAAAAGATATACTATTTCAACCCGAATAGTTGTAACGGAAAAATGACGTGATTGTTCATTTGAACATGTCTCTACCGTTGATTGTAACATTCATATTCATGATCTAGATCACACATGTACATAAAAAGAATACACTACATTGAATGTAATCACCCCAATTCGAATGGTTGTGATGAAGGACAAAATAGAAATTATGAAAATAAAATGTAAGGTCAAAATGGGGATGAAAAGATTCTCCCCTTATAGTCCATTTTATTCAAGTTTTTATGTTTCAAATATTTATCAACATCTCACTTTTTCTTTCACTATAAATATCCAACAAAAAGTACACCCGCAAAAAGTGGTAAGAGATATTTTGTCACATTCATTGGTGATTGTAGTAATTATTGCTATGTATATTTGTTACATAGTAAAGGATGGAGCTTGATATTTTTAAAACGTACAAGGCATTAGTTGAAAATAACCTTGAGAAGAAAATAAAAGTACTTAGATCAAATAGAGGTGATGAATATGAATCATCAACACTTTATAAATTCTTTAAAGTTAATAATATAATTCATCAAATTACATTGTCTTAATAGATCACAATAAAATGGTGTAGTTGAAAGAAAAAATAGAACTTTAAAGGACATGATTATTTGCATGTAAAATAGTTTAGGTTCAATTACCTCATAATTTGTGGAGAGAAACTTTGCTTACAACAAATTTTATACTCAATAGAATTTCACATAATAAGACTAATAAATCGTCTTATGTTGGGTGGAACAAAAGGTTACCTTCATATAGAATACTACTTAGGTTTGGAGTGTTCGACAAAGATACAAGTTTCCTTAAGGCAATTGATTGTATCCTTATAGGATATGCAATGCATAGCGTTGCTTAGAGATTTATGGTGATTAAATCAGAAATATTTGATATTAATAATAATACTATCATGAAATCTATTGAAGCTAAATTCTTTGATGATATATTTTCTTTAAATTGTTATAAATATTTGTGCTCAAATGGTCAAAATTAATATAATATATATATTTTTTAATTCCAGGTAATTAAAAGTCGTGACACATGGCAGAAAACGACTAGTTTGACCTTTCTACCACTACTTGAAGCCCCAAAAAAAATTAAAAACTTATAAACAAATCCATAAAAATCCTACAACCTCTCGAGAGCTTATTTCAATTTTTTTTGCAATTTTTTTTTTTTTTTTTTTTTTTTTGCAATTTTTTAGCTTTAATTTTGGGAGATTTTTAAAAATAGAAAAACAAAGAAAATTATTTACAAAAAATAGCAAAATTTTTAGATAGTTGTGATAGACGCTAATGGAGGTCTGTCAGTGTCTATCAGTGATAGAAATGATAGAAGTCTATCATTGATAGATTCTAATAGAAGTATATCAATGTCTATCAATATATTTTTTTCTTCTTTTTGCTATTTTCTGTAAATAGTTTTGACATTTATTTTATTTGTAAAAAAATTTCTTTAATTTTTTTTATTTTTTGTAGCCATTAGAGGACGTTTACTTGTAAGAATTATTCTTACAAAGTTTGTGAGCTTAGATTTATGTATGCACTTTTGAAGAGAATATTTTTCATCTTGTTCACTTCATCTCCAAATCATTGTAAAGGTTGCATTGATCCCCACCCCCAAAAAAAAAAAAAAAAAATTGTTATTTTGATTTGATTCTCAATCATGCAAAGGATTGAAGTTGTTCTTGCGCTCGCAAAAAGAATGTTATAGCAGTTCGATTCTGAGTTGTTCTTTAAAATTATTTTAATAAAAGAATTCTAACCATTTATCTTACGCAACCACGAATTAATAAATAATGTTATAAACTCTATTATGGGAACAAGTGAAAAAAAATTGACTCACAGTCTAATTCCTTTCATTAAATTTGAACTCTTTGCCATAAGTCTAACTCTAAATATTTGTATATTCTTATTTATACACATATTTGTAGATCTATTCATTTCCAATGAGTTTGAACTCATTAAAAAGATCTATAAGTTTAAACCGATAGATGAAGTACATAAACTCTATCTCAAGTTTCATGACTTTGACCTATAGACGATACTCATGTTAGCCTGCATTTTTTTTTTTTGCCTGATTGGCACAATTTTCTACTATAATTCCTTCAATTGCTTAGTTTCGTTACAATTATTCGAATTTTAAAAAATAATTAAACAAATGTATGCACAAAAATGTCTGATCAATGATCAAAACTATCAATAAATAAGTTATTGAATTAGGCTCACAAAGACACAAAGTGCACTATCATCGAGACTATCGAAAGATTTGGTTGAAGCTTCTATTTGCATTTGGGAACAATGCGAACAAATGGGTCTCTTTCATAAACTCATCTTGTAATCTTTGAAATGATCAAATCATGTGTTGAAAATGAGATTTGTCTTCGTGATGGATTGCTAACATCTAAACCTACTATATTTATTTTAGGATCGAACTTCCGACGTAAAAAAAAAGTTCATGACAATTACTATTTGAGCTAAATTTACTTTGACTACCACATTTATTTCAATACTTCCAAAAACAACAATAGTTCTTAAAATATTTTAAAAACTACATTTTTTTAAAGTATTATTAAAATATATAATATAGGTATACAAAGTTCATAAAAAAAAACATGTAAAGGTGTTGTTAGTTGGAAAACTAATTTATTCAAGATTGACACGATTTACCTACTATTTAAAAATTGTTGGATGTTGGATTTGAAAATTTATATGTCCATAATAACAAGTTTTGAAATATGGGGTTGCTTGGGCCCCCAACTTCAATAGCTAACTCTATATTTGAGGCTCCAATTATAATAGTTGGTTTTCAGCTATTATAACATACAATTAATTACATTACAATATTACTATTTAGTTCCTACTCATCATGTCTCTCATTTACCGTGTTCATTAATTTCTATCCCAAATTAAAATAGTCTGCACCCAAACATAAACAATAATAAATACTAACTGTAATAAATAGTTCAACGCCCAAAACGCCCCATGAAGTTAAAAAAGAAATTGAGATTACGAATTTATTTGGAGAAATTTTCACAAATAGAAAAAAATGTCAAACTATTTACAGAAAATACAAAAAAAAAACATTAATAGACTTCTATTAGCATCTATTAGTGAAAGACTTTTATTATTTCGATCATTCATAAACTCTGATAGACTTTTATGAGCGTTTATAACAATTATCTACAAATTTTGCTATTTTATGTAAATAGTTTTTTTTTAAAAAAAATTCCCATTTATTTGTCCTTTTTTCCAAAAAAGAAAAAAAAATTACTGACAAGTTTTTAATCCAAAAGTTGAAGATACTTTTTTTCAAAAAATAAAAATAAAAATAAAAACAAATCAAAATCACCGTCGAAGTCGGTGGTAGCCTGGTATAGGTAATAAAAATCATTTCCATTTCCAGTGGATCATCATATCCCATCTCATTCACATTTAATTTTCATATATATTTTCTGTAAAAAGCTTGAATCATTATTATTTGATTTTTTTTTTTTTCTTTTTACGATCTCAAACAACAATGTACAATCCTCATCACGGACTCAACAAATCGAAACGAAGTGAGCAGAGTATTCATCATTTCTCTGTTTCACCAAATGGATTCCCCCGCCGCCGGAGAAGAAGTAGTTTTCCAATTCCAATCAGTCTTCCGCGTCTTCAAAGGCGGCCGCATCGAGAGGCTCATTGCCGCCAACTGCCTTCCGCCATCCACCGTTCCAAGTGGGTCCCAAAATAATATGAGGTATACTTTTCAAAATAAGGACCTAAAATATTTTATAATGGTAGACTGCTTTTTAAGATTGAGTTAACTCTTCTGGTCTCCTTTTTAATTATACGACTCATGATCAAATTCTTAAGAATAAAAAACCAGCAAAATGAATGAAAAACAAATTGATGGAAAATAATTTGAAAACTTCAAGAACCTTAGTCTTAGCCATCCATTTTATCTCCCAATTAAAACGTTAACCTTCAATTAAAAGTATCACACAAACAAAAATATAAGGATATTGATAAATTTCAATACTACAAGTAAGAAGCAAGCCCATAAATCTAGCAACAAATTTTTTTTTTTTTTTAAAAAGGAAAAACATTTACCTTCAAGATCACCAAATTGGAGAAAAAACAATCTTTAGTCCCACAATCTCCAAATTCAATAGACAATAGTAGTGGGTAGGAACCTTCTTTATTGGCTTTAAGATGATTTTATCACAATTCACATCACCAAGAATGATTGAAACTAGAAATAGAATGAATATTTTTGTTGTTTGTTAAGTCTCATAATTTAAGTTTGGGAATTGACAAAAAGAGAATTGGAAGAGTTTTTCTTGGGTGAGGAGGAGAGAGAAATGAAGAAAAGAAAATTAGATGAGAGAGAAATTTTTTGTCTTGTTCTGTGTTCCCTATGTCGCACGCAAACGGCCCCTAAATTGTAAGTTTTTGTTTTTAAAAAAGAAAAGGGCTAGTTGCAGCCATGTTAAAAACATTTGTTAAAATTAGGCCCATAATATATGTTTTATGGTTTTGCAAAAATGTCAAAGTTCATAAGCCCAGCCCAATTTCGTTGATAGAAAAAGTCAAAAATACCCTTACATTTGATTACTATATGATTTCCTGCTGATTTCCATTTGATTTCGGTTGTCTGCTCATTTCCATTTGATTACTATATGATTTCGTGCTGATTTACATTTGATTTTCATATGGGGTTGTCTGCTGATTTCTGGTTGTCTGTTGATTTCTATTTGATTACTATATGATTTTCTGTTGATTTCCATTTGATTTCTATATGGGGGTTGTCTGTTGATTTCTATTTGGTTAGTATATGATTTACTGCTGATTCCCCTTTGATTTCCATATGGGGTTGATTTTAGGTTGTTTGCTGATTTCTATTTGATTACTATATGATTTCCTACTCATTTCCTATTGATAGTTAATAGTTTCTTATAGTCAATTGATTGTCGTGTGATTACTCTATGATTGTCATTTAATTGGCTTCTGATTGCCTTCTTTTCATCTTTTGTCCAATGTTATATAATTGCTTGTTTTTTATTGCAAAAAATAGGAAGAACAACGTAGATGAAAAAAGCAAAAAAAAAAAACTAATGAAATTTAAGAAGGGAGAATCTTCAACAAAAAAAACAAAAGAATAAAGAATAAAGAACAAAGAAAGCAGTAAGTAGCATTTTACCACATTGTTAGATTGCCCTATTGATTCACTCATGTTTACTTCATGTAATTAGTGATTAATGTTTGTTACACTCATTAATTAAAAACTAATATAGTATCGATATACTTTAACAGGACATTCCATCACATGAGTTCAAGGTTCATCTGCATATGATGTATAATATCTTTGGGAGTCGAATGATCATAGTTGTATATTTAAACTCTCAACCACAATGACTAATAAATTCTAAAGATGATTGCTTATGAGAAGCACAAACTATCATAGAACAATTATGATTGCTAACATACTTTCAAATCATCCATAATTCGCTGCTTTTATAACGTGGTGCTCTAACAAACCATTGACAACCATCTTGAGTACATACCAACTCAACAGATTTTGGATTTGATCTCAACGTCCTAAACTCAAAATTATTCTTTACCGCTATAAAATGAAACGAATTCAACGAAATTTTCTTACTAGCAAACAAATCCTTATTCTTCAAAGACAATGTAGAAGACATTTTGTTAATATGAACATCTCTAAAGATTTATATGTCACCTTCAAAATTAGCCTCATATAGAAGAAGAAGCAATGGGACATTTTGTAAATTGATCCTTAACCACAGTAAAAAATCAACATACATCACAAACTACCAAGTATCAAATACTAATAGGATAGCAATGAGATGATAATCAAATGGCAATCACAAACTAAATACTATCAAATAACAAATTAGATAACAAAGCAACCACAAGAAAAACCTAAGCGCAATTGTAAAGACGAACTTCAACAAAAAAAAAATCAAATGGTTGAAAACTTTCGAAATTGGCTTCAAAAAATCTCCGGCTCACGAAATCAAAGCCAGTAAAATTGTGTTTACAATCGTGAATGAGAGAGGTGAGGACGAATTCAAGCAAAAAAAAAAATAAAAAAAATAAACCGTAGCTTCAAGAAGAAATCGTGATTTTAAAGTCGTGGGTTTAGTTAACGAAATCAAAAAAAGATTTGGAAAAAAAATCTGCGCAATCGAATCTTGTACTTCAAATCTTGGAGAATCCAAGAATATTGAAGATTGAAGAATCTTGTTGTTGCATAAGGAGAATGTCGAAGAGACGAAGAAACACACCTGGAAAGAATATCAAATGATAATTTTCTATTTTTGGAGATATAAAGGTAATTTTGGAATATATTTTCACATAAAAATCAAATCAAGCAGGATCTTTTTACCATCTATGTTGTTATCAATATATTTAGACATATTTATAATATTTTTAAAGCTGATGATATAGATGCTAATGTATAATCAAATTTTGATATCCAATGCAATTCCTCAAAAGAAAAATTAATTTGGAACTCAAAATTTTGGAACATGCTAATGGACGACCCTACATCAATCCACTAATCGACGTCCAATCCAAAGACATTCTCATCCAAACTCGCTATCTGTATCTACCTCATGCTAATAGACGATAGAGCCTTCTCTGTCGCCTCTGCCGCGTCTCCAAATTATCACCGCCACTTGGTCTCCTTCGCCGCCGAGGCCAACATTGTCGCTATCTCCGTTGAATACCAACTTGCGCGGGAGAATTCTCTCCCGACGACATACGACGACGCGTGGGCGGTGGTGGAAGGGGCAGCCTCGCACTGCAATCGCGACGACGCTAAGATTTGGCTGAACGAACACACGAACTTTGACCATGTATTCATCGTTCAGGGATAATGTGGGGGCCAACATTTCCTACCATGTGATGGGTCGAGCCTGCGAAAGTGATAATGGGTTGGGCCTGGTGCATCTGTTTTTCATGAGACAAGCCCAATAACTTGATAGAATATATATTTTTTCCACATCAGCGGGTTTGGAGGATCCGAGGACAAACCTGTGGGCTAACCCGAGACTAGGGATGCTACGTTATACCGAGTGCTAATGGTGGCGGCAGAGCGCGATATGTTAAAAGATAGGGCGCGTGGATTTTACGCAGCATTGAGAAAGAGTGGGTGGAAAGGGTTTAGTGGAGATGGTGCAGACTAAAGGAGAAGTCCACTTGTTTAAACCTGAGTGTGAGAAGCCGATTCCATTGGTAAAAAAAGGTGGCATCCTTTATCTAATCAACATAAGCCACATGGAAACTTAGACCGCGTGAAAATGAAAGGTATATTATTTGTTTTCACTGTTTAAAGGTCAGTTAGATGAATATTACGTTGGTCCAGATAGTTGAGTTAATATGTTTGAGTTAGAAAGTTTTTATTTTAAGTGTAAAGTTGTAAGATGAAGTTCTTCAATAAATATATAAACTTCATTAGTGTTTACTATTGAAGTTGAGTTGTTTAACATCAACGTAAGAAGTTAGTGGGCCAAATAGCCCCTTAGTGTTGTTTTCCAATTTGTAAAAGACGGTTGATTTGAAAGTAATTATGAAAGTAGACACTTTTTTTATTTTTATTACGGTGCTCATCTTTTTTCTCTCTCTTTTGCACATTTATCGAGAAATTTCATTTCATAACTCTAGACCCCAATTATTATTATAGTTTTTGAAATGCATATCTACCGATGTTAAATAGACGTGCTCTAATGAGTTGGATAAAAAAATTTTTTTTTTTCCTTTGAGTATAATAGGAGCCTAGGAGAATTCGAAATACAAATTTTGTAGTAGCTAACACATAGAAATGCCGGTTGAGCTATCCTCTCTTTGGAGTCCAATTTTCCTATTTAGTTTCAAACCAAACACTTTTTCACTAAATTTTTTTGAAACATTAGTATTCATCTAATTCATCCCTATTTTAAATGTGTGTTTGGTAGAAATATTAAAATCATATTTAAATTTAAGAATTTAATGAAGGTTGTGTTTTGCTAACGTTGCTAATGTATTCAAAATGTTGAGAATGGAACATGTTACTAAAAGTTTGATTAGAATTCAAAAATTATTAATAACTATATTATCATATTTCAAATTTTATTTAATTATATAGCCAAACTTACCATAAAACTGTCAAAGTAAGCTTAACTTAGTGGTATTAACATGCGTTCCGTCCATAGATTTCGGAGGTTCAATTCCTCACCCCACAGTTGTTATATACTTTAAAAAAAAAAACTTACCATAAAATTAATAAGATATTATTATAAGTTTCCTATCTTTTTCTCTATCACTCTCATAGTTTTTTCTAACTTTCGCTTTCGGTCTCACCTTTTTCTTCCTCGCTCGTGCTTTCTCACTCCTCATTTCCTTCTCATTCTCACATTTCTCTCTCTCTCTTTTTTTTCTCTTTTTTTTTTACGTCCTCCTTTCTCATTCTATTCTCACTCTCACACCTTTTTCTTTTTCTTCATGTCTTAACAATTTTCTCTAGTGTGTTTTTTTTTTCATAAAAGAAGAAGGAAAAAAACTAGCTTTACTTTAATAGTAGTTTGCTCTATAAATAAAATGATATTTTCTATCTGCCTCTTTGAATTGAAAATATTGTTTTACATGTATAAATATTAAATAATTAGAATATTAATAATTAATAATAATTTTTTTATTTTAAGCAGTTAAAATAACATAAAATATTAATGGTAAATATAATTGGAAATTTATCAAGTCTAAATATCATATTTATATTTAATAATTTATTAATCTTAAAAGTTATGATTAAATATCATATTTATATTTAATAATTTATTAAACTTAAAAGTTATGATTGATTGTTATTAATTAATTAGGTTGTATTTTTATTGTTCATCTTCCACGTATAAAAATCTCATCTGTATGGAGGGTATTAGAAAACTTGGATGGATTTTGAAGTTTCGTGGATAATAACATTATAGATTTTTAAAAAGTAAAATTTGAAACAAATAATGATATTAAATGTCTGTTTGAAATTTCATGGCAAAACTTGTGAAACAAACATGTCCTAAAGAAAAGATAAAAGAAATAAATAAATCTGAATGTTAAATAAAATAACATATAGAAATGAATCTAAAAATTAAAAGAAAAATAGTTTATTCAGGGCAAGGTGATAGTTGGTTCTACATTTTCATTTGTAAAGTCAACTAAGAACCAAATCGAACCAATCAATTTTTATCTTTAAAAAAAAAATCAAACCGATATCCAAGAAAGGACAAAACAACTCGATCATTTGGTTTTTCACTCAATTGACTTTTTTCTTTTATTTTCTTTTATTATTGTTTTTCTTGAAGTTTTTTGTGTAGCTTTACTTTTGAATTCTACATTTTTGCTTTTTCCATATTAAAATTACGCCTATTTTTTAAAAGAATTGAAATTGGTTATTTTTCTTTGAAAAATTTTCACAATAGAAAAAATATCAAACTATTTACAGAAAATAACAAAAAAAAAATATATTGATAGCAATTGATAGACTTCTATTAGCATCTATTAGTGATAGACTTCTATCATTTCTATCACTGATAGACCTTGATAAACTTCTATCAGCATTTATTACAACTATTTAGAAATTTTGCTATTTTTTGTAAATAGTTTTCCTTGTTTTTTTATTTTTAAAAATTTTCGTTTTTCTTTTAGATAATAATTCGACATTTATTTAAACAACAAAAGCAAGTTATTGATTTTAGGTCGACAATTTCAATCCACGTTTCAACCCTTTATTAAATCTTGTAATTTTAAAAGTTTTATCAAAGTCTTAAATTTGGTTCTTCAATTTAAGCTTGATTTCATTAAAAAAATCCAATTGAACTTCTATAATTTGAATGTAGTTTGAAGTTTCAATTTGGTTAGTAAAATTTAAATATAGCTTTTAATAACATTATAAATTGTCTAGTGTCATTTCCCATATTGACACTTTTGTTTTTACATGAAAATCAAATATAATTTCTATTAGACTAACTTAGTTGACTATCATTGTCAAAAAAAGAAAAAAAAATCATTTCATTTACTAACGGTTATTTGTCCAATTTTTATAATTAAGAGTTAGAAATGCTAATGCGCCAAATAATGATTCAATAGCACATGCATTACTTATTTATTGGAAAATAATACATATTTGTCCACAGATTTTAAGTCTAATTGTCATTTATTTCATAAGTTTCGAAATGGTACACATTTAATCTTTAAATTTTGAGTTTGATTTTAATTTATTCCATAAATTTCAAAATGTTACAATTTTATCTTCAAGACTTGAGTTCTAATTCAATTTGGTCACAAAGATTCAAAATGTACACTTTTAACTTCGTTTTTTTTTACTAAATACTCACTTTTCGACTTTAGTGTTAATTATTGTTAATTAATTCAAAAGAATTAAAATGATTATAATTAATTAAGTTTCACTATTTAAATTTTAAATTTCACTTCATAATTATTCAAATTAATTAATAGACATTAACACAAAATCCATCCACCGTTAGAAGTGTAAATATTAAAATATAGGGATCAAATTGAAACAAAACTCAAATATCAAAGGTAAAAATTATAATATTTTGAAACCTAGGGATTAAATGTAAACCAATCTCAAAACTTAAAGGATTAAATGTGTAATATTTTGAAATCTAAGGACCATATAAAAATTAAACCCAAAAACCTAAGGATCAAAAAGATATTTTTTCATTATTTATTTTATTATTAATTTTTCGAAATAAGAAAATATAAATAAATAAATAAATTCATAAATAATGAATGGAAAATTTACCCGGCCCAATAATAGGTTTAGGGCTCTTGTATCCAAGTTCACTACCCGGCCCAGTAATTAGAAAACCAACTTGGGAAAAATTATTAAAAAAAAAGAAATTCGCCGTTGCCGGGGATCGAACCCGGGTCACCCGCGTGACAGGCGGGAATACTTACCACTATACTACAACGACTTCATGTTATTCCAATTTTCATTTATCTCAGGAATAATAAATCATGTGCACATTAAATTTCATAATTTTCATTCAACAGATTGAAATTCGAATTTTTCCAACTCCAAATATTGTTAAACTAAAAAAAAAAAGAATTTCTTTACCGTTAAAACACATTTCATCTTTGTTGGGCTTTCGTATGAAAAGAAATGGTGTAATATCTATGTTGATTGCTTAACTCGAATTCACAAGAATTCACAAACAGATTCTATCTCTCTTTTTTCTTTCTTATATAGAGATTACTTTTTTTTAAAAAAAAAAAAAAAAAAAAAAAAAAAAAAAAAAAGAAAAAAACCAATTGAAGAGAAGATTTGTAGCTTGTTGGTTGCAAGTGAATATGACAAGTATTTTATTGTCATTTTAACGATCTCCACATTTAAAAGCAACAAGTTACCCTTCTAATATTCTAAAACTACCAATTTTTAGGTAATTGGAAGCCAATTACATCAAGGCAACGATTGTATTTCTAATTTGACATAAACTTGGTCAACATATAAGCTGCATTGTCATTGGTATACCTTTATAATTTCTATTTTTCCTTTCTCAATTTCTTATTGTATCTTGTATGAAGTGATACTTTATTTTGAAGTAATTTGAAGTTTTAATTATTACAGTAAGAGTATAAATTATTTATTTATTTATTTATTTTTGTCTCAAACGGTTAAATCACAAGTTTGACTTCTCTATGATATTTTATTTTTTTCATCATAATTATTTTGAATAATTATAACTTTAGTTTCATTTTTATGATTTGAGTTTAATTTTAAAAATGGATTCATATATTTAAAAAGTTGCAAATCAGTTCACATGATTTGATTAAACTTCACAAATTATACAAATCGTCTTTATCGTTACTAACCTAACATGTTTTCTATTAATGTGATAATTTTGTTAGAAGAAAATAGTTAAAACTAAATCCAAAATGGAATACAGTAAATTTGTAATTTTCCATTAAATAATTTTCGTATTTAGTTTATTACTTGTGTTTTTAATAATAATTCACTTTGTGTAATTTATCACGAAGCTTTTATATATATATTTTTAATTTCTTTTGATTTTAACTGAAATGATGTTGGAATTCGCACCTCCCATCTTTAAGGAGTTTGGTTTGTTTGATATTATCATATAAAACAAGTATGAGTTGGTTATCTTGTTTTATTTTTTCAATTTTATAATAAACTACGTCTTAAATGAATTTAGTTATTATTTGATTAAATTAACTAAAAATATGGAATAAAATATCTATTTAGTCTTTAAAATTCTTTCAAAATATTGCCATTTAAATTACTATTGGGATAAAATTAATTCCACAATTTTTTAAGGTTGATATAGCCTTAGTTAAGCATGTAACTTAGTGAAATTTATATCTTATTTACGTACGTAGAAAAAAATGTTTAAAAATATTATAATTAATATATCAAATAGTTTATTACATTGTTTTATCTATTATTCTCTACTTGAAAAGAAAAGACAAAAAGAATTTATGAAATTTTAAAGGCAAAAAACGTGATTGTTCGTTCAAACATATATCCGCCGCTGGATATTGGTGATTCATATCTATGGTCTAAATCACACCCATACGTGAGATATATCATTTCAATCTAAATCGTTGTAATGGTAACAAAGGACATGATTGTCCATTTAAACACATCTCCTCTATTAGATCGTTATTGTTTATATCTTTGGTCTACATCGCACCCATACACGAAAAGATATACTATTTCAACCCTAATAGTTGTAACGAGAAAATGATGTGATTGTTTGTTTGAACATGCATGTCTCTACCGTTGATTGTGACATTCATATTCATCATAGTCCACGATTGTTCCCAACAAATTTATTTTTTTTCTTAAAAAAAGAAAGAAAGAAAAGCATTTTTCTTTAAAACCACCTAATTGGAGAAGAAACCATCTTCAAATTCTCACAATCTCCAAATTTAAACTTCAATACAATAAATAGTAGGCAAAAGTAGTGGGTTGGGACCTCATTTGTTGGCTAGCTTTTAGATACTTTTATTTGAGTCTAGTATAAATGAAGAAAGATTGAAACTAGAATGAGAATAAGTAAGTTTTTTTTTTTTTTTATGGCCATTAAACCCATAAATTTGGTGATTTTTTTAAAGGATAATTGATTACAATTGAATTTCTAAGATGATAAATGAGAAAATTAAAAATTTTTTATGTTTAATTTAGCCATGAGAATTAACAAAAACATGGAGAGTTTTTTTGGTCGAAGAGACTAGAGAAATGAAGAGGTGAGAAATTGATGAAGAGAGAAAAGTTTGGTCAACTTCTATTTGTTCTTCAGCAGCATGCGAGCCACTCAAAAGAAGGTTTATTATTATTATTATTATTATTATTATTATTATTTGGTTAAGCAACTTTGTCAATTTGTTTTTATTTTTTAACAAATTTTATGTTGAGAAAAAGTGGAGTGAGATAATAATGCACCAATTTCTTATTCTAAATTTAGTTGGAGTGGAAAAAGGTGGTGTTAGTTGGGGAGGGAAATAATTGTTAAATTTAATGTAATCATTAATTTAGAATGGTTAGTTGGAATGAAAAGGTTTAAATTTAGAATGGTTGGGATTTAATTTTAACAAGGTCGCAATGACCTGCTATTTTTATTTTATTTTCTATTTTTATTTTATTTTCTCTAAAACACAATTTTTTCCTTCGTATGTGTTTTTAAAACTACAATATTTTTATAAATTTCTGAACTTTAAAACTATAATATTTTTATAAATAATTTAGAAAACTATATATTTTTTTGAAGGGACAATTGCAAATATAGCAATCAGATTCAAAGTATTAGCATATATAGTAATATTTTTTTAAAAAAATTACAAATATAGCAAAATCTATTAGTGATTGATTTCTATCGTCGATAGACTTTTATAGTTTAGGTGGTCTATCATTGATAGACCATAAAGAATCTATCATCGATAGAAGTCTATCACTGATAGACTTTAATGTATTTGCAATTTTTTTAAAAAAATATTGTTATATACTTAGTTATTATCCCTAAAATTACTACTTATTAAATTACATTTTTCTAAATAGTTTTAAACACTATAATATTTTTTCAAAAAGTCTCATTTTCTTTTGGTAGCACTTTTAGTATCTCTTTCAGCTTTTTCATTAATTACTAATGGAAATTTAACAAGTCACCTACTTTCTTCTTAATTTCTTGATTATTAAAATTTAAAATTATTTTATCTTTAATATTTCTTCTTTCCTCTCTTTCTCTTCCCTCTTTTTTGGAATATTTTTTCTTTTTATTAATATTACCTTTTTAAAAGTTATTAGAGATATATAGCTGTGTTGATACTTATTATTATAATGTTGTAGTTTTATTCATCCTCATCTTTTGAAGAGACGAGGTGAAACTTTTTACTCATGAAAACGAGGATGATTAAATTTATTTTTAAAAAATAAAACTTAAGTATTTCTCATCACTAACAAGAATACTCTCATTTTATTTTTTATCTAATAAACTACAATATTTTTATAATATGTGAAATGAAAAGTATATCCACAAAAGGTGGTAAGAGATATTTTGCCACATTCATTGGTGATCGTAGTAATTATTGCTATGTATATTTGTTACATATTAAAAATTGAGCTTGATATTTTTAAAACGTCCAAGGCATTAGTTGAAAATAACCTTGAGAAGAAAATAAAAGTGCTTAGATCAAATAAAGGTGATGAATATGAATCATCAAAACTTTATGAATTCTTTAAAGTTAATAATATAATCAATCAAATTATATTGTCTTAATATACAACAATAAAACGGTGTAGCTGAAAGAAAGAATAGAACTTTAAAGGACATGATTATTTGCATGTAAAATAGTTTAGGTTTATCTCATAATTTGTGGAGGGAAACTTTGCTTACAACAAATTTTATACTCAATGGAATTCCACATAATAAGACTAATAAATCGTCTTATGTTGTGTGGAACAAAAGTTTACCTTCATATAAAATTTTGCAAGTTTTGGACAATGTTTGGCAAAGATACAAGTTTTCTTTTATCAAAGAACTAGACTCGAACCTTAAGGCAACTGATTGTGTTCTTATAGGGTATGCAATGCATAGTGCTGCTTAAAGATTTATGGTGATTAAATTAGAAATATTTGATATTAATAATAATACTATCATGAAATTTATTGAAACTAAATTCTTTGAGGATATATTTTCTTTAAATTAATATAAATATTTGTGGTCAAACGGTCAAAATTAATATATTATTATTTTTTTAATTTCAGGCAATTAAAAGCCGACACGTGGTAACCAATGACTAGTTTGGCCTTTCTACCACTACTTGAAGCGCGAAAAAAATTGAAAAAAATTATGGACAAATTCCTAAAAACCATATAACCTATTGAGATCTTATTCCAATTCTTTTTGACAACTTTTTAGCTTTAATTTTTGTATTGTTCGTAGTCATTAGAGGACGTCTACTTGTAAGAATTATTCTTACAAAGTTTGTGAGCTTAGATTTGTGTTTCCTCCTTTGAAGAGAGTATTTTCCATCTTATTCTTTATCTCCAAACCATTATAAATGTTGCTCTTGATTTCTCCTCCCCACCTCCCACAAAAAAAAAAAAAAAAAAAAAAAAAAAATTATAATGGTTTGATCCTCAATCATGCAAAGGATCAAGATTGTTCTTGCGCTCGAAAAAAGAATGTTGTAGCAGTTCAACTCTCAGCCGTTCTTTAAAATTATTTTCATAAAAAGAATTGTAACCATTTATATTACACATCCAATAGGCAACAATGAATTAATAAATAATGATATAGACTCTATTATGGGAACAAGTGAAAAAATTGACTCTCAGTCTAATTTCTTTCATTAGGTTTGAACTTTTGTCATTAGTCTAACTCTAAATATTTGTGTATTCTTATTTATACATATCAAATAGTATTAGGTTCCATCTCAAAACCAATTGACAATGAGAGGAGTAACTCATCTATCGTATTAAGAGTGTGAGGTCCCTTGATTTTTTCAATGTGGGATCCTAAAAAATACACATATTTCATTTGTAGATCCATTCATATCCTATGAGTTTGAACTCATTAAAAAGATCTACAAGTCTAGACCGAGAGATGAATTACATGAACTCTATCTCAAGTTTCATGACTTTGACCTATAGACGAAACTCATGTTTGCCTGCATTTCTTCAAACATTTAGATGTGTTATGCTTTTTTGGTTAAAGTGTTGGTGCGCTCAATGGCAGCGTTTCAACTCTACCCTTACAGTATTGTTGGCTGTTTTCTTCTTCTTTTTCTTTTTTTTTTTTTTTTTGCCTGATTGGCACAATTGTCTACTATAATTCCTTTTATTGCTCAATGTTGTTATAATTATTCAATTACTAACATCTAAACCTACTGTCGCCACGTGCCCGAGACGACGCGGAACGGTTGACGTCCTTAAAAAGGGTTTATGTTAAAAGAAAGTAAAAAAAGGAGCTCTCCACCAATCTTTTTTACGGTGTGATTGGACACCGAAATTAAGTAAACAATTTTTAGTAAAAATCAATAAAAACGGTCTGCAAAAACTAGAGTTGAGTTCGGGAATCATTTGTGTATAGGGAAGGTGTTAGCACCCCACAACACCCGTTAAATAAAACGGTGGTCAATTTCATTTTTTTATCTTGAATTAAAAATATTCTTTAAATAAAATCATTTGGAAAAGTTTTTGTTTTAAAACAAATGTCTTATTTTATCCCCCATTCCTCCAATATTTAAAGTAATGATCCCATAAAATAAGTGAAAAATTTTCCATCAGTTTGACTATATTAAAATTTGAGGAAAAATTCTTCATCTCAAGAATTTGAGAAATTATTTCAATTTCTCAAAATTCGTCATAGGAATAGTCTTTTTAATAAAAATTTTAAAACATTAATTAAATTCATTTTTTTTGGATCAAATCTCGGACTCCCAAATATGTGATCCCTCACGTGAAGAATTCTAGAAAATCGGACTCCCAAATTTCCTAGATTCCTTCTTAGGAATTTTTTTTAAGAAAAATGGTGTCAAGTTCTTAGAAAAACTTATTATGAAAACCTTTTGAAATAATATATTGATTTTTTTAAAAGGTTTAAAAACACAGAAGAGTGTAATTTAAAGAAAATCTATTTAAATATATTTAAAAGAGTTTTGATAATAAAAGATTTAAAAACTTAAAGAAATGTTAGTTAGAAATTTAAATTATTTTAAAAGTAAATATTAAATAAACAAATGTAATTTAAGAAGCATAATATAAAATTAAATAAACATAAAAGGGCATATTGAAAATTTAATAAAAACATATTGGAGATTGACCTCGAACTCTCAAAGAATCGACTCCTCACCTCAAGAATTCTAGAAAATTGGACTCTCAAATTATCTAGATTCCGTCGTCGGATATTTTAAAAAATAAAAGTGAAGATTTGAGGATATAATAATATAAAGCTTGTAATAAACATGAATATACAAAAAATAGAGTATAGTAAAAAGTTTGATAAATAAAATAATTAAATATTATATTTAAAAGAAAATTGTTAAAGAAAAACCAACTTAAATACTAAAAGTTGAAATAAAAAAATCAAAATAAAAACGACGACGACGATAATAATAATAATAATAACAACAACAATAACATCAACAACACAGCAAAAAAAATAAAAAAAGAGTCTGATGGGATTGTGCTCATCCATCTCTTTTTTTTCCTTTTTTCTAATAAAAATAACAATAAACAAATTACTAAAAGATAAAATAATAATAATAAATGTGACTGATGGGCGGCTGACACTGCCACCCATTTCTCTGACGGAACAGAAAAAAAAAAGAAATAAGGATAATTAAAAAAATAATAAAGAAATAAAGAATTAATATAATAATAATATTATGATTAATTTAAAAAATTAACTTTTCACATATATATTTTTAAACTTTTTTTTTTCTTTTAACACTTTCAAACTCCTAATTCTTTTTGGTAAAATTTCTTTTTTTCTCCTATTTTAAACTCTCATTTCTCTTTTTACTTTAACACTTCATTCTTCTCCACCTTCCTCTTCCTTTACTCTCTTTATTTTTCTCTTCATCTGGTTTTCCCTTCTTTTTTTTTTACAAAACATCTCATAAGTTT
This sequence comes from Lagenaria siceraria, assembly GCA_002890555.2. NCBI lineage: Eukaryota > Viridiplantae > Streptophyta > Magnoliopsida > Cucurbitales > Cucurbitaceae > Lagenaria > Lagenaria siceraria. Next base: position 4,566,807 of record CM016491.1, on the reverse strand, counting down.
TCTTTTATTTTGAAAAACAATCTCCCCAACTTCACAATCAAGAAAAAAAAAGAAGAAGAAGGTTACGAACCCTCAAGGCCACCAAGACTCTTTGCCTTAAGGTAAGCTTCCCTTTTTTTTTTTTACTTCCTCTTTTTTTACTTTACTCACTCAAGAACACTAACACGCACATATATGTTTCTTTTATTGCCTCTTTTTTTTTTCTTTGAAAATAATAATAGAGATAATAATAAAGGTAGACAAAAAACTAAATGGAATGAGATAGGAGAAAGAAAAAAACGAAAATAAAATAGAAAGAAAAACAATAAAAGAAAAACATAAATAAATAAAAATTAAAAAAAATAAATAAAAAAGAAACGTAAACAGTAAATAATAAAGGCGTTAGTGTAAGAGGAACGAACATAAGCATAAATAACAAAAGATTAGTGAACAAATGAGAGTAGATAACAGAGCTGGAAATTAAACAAGAACGCGAGTAAGAAAAATAAACGTATTAAAGCAGTAAATAAGGCCTAGAATAAATAAAAAAAAAAAACGACATTAAAGAATAATAAACCACAAACATATTACCTTTGCTAATTCTTTCTCTCTTTTTTTTCACATAAATGAACGAAATAAAAGGTAAAAGAGATTTGTGAGCTGTTCTTAAAGTTGAAGGTTGATTTAACTCCTTCAACTTTAAGAACTTGCTAGAGGAAAAAGAGAAGATCTGAAACTTGTGGCTTAAGGCTTGGATCCTCGGGACTCTTGCCCTACCAAATGCAACCTTCCACTAAGCTTTTGAATCCCACTATTTTTTCTCTGTATTTTCAACTTTCTTTCTCTCTATCTCTTTTTTTTTCTGCAGAGTAAATTTCTTTTCCTTCTTTTCACTGTCCAGAAAAAAGAACCCCATCCTCTCAAATGTATCACTGTTTATAAAGGCAAAAATTTGTCATTTGTGTATATGGATTTTCTTTGCCCTAAAAACAAGAATTTAAAAAGCTTCCTTAAATGTAAATGAGCCCAAAAAGGTGGATAAACACAAAATAAAAAAAAGAAGCAAAATTAATACAAAATTAAACTAATAATTAACTATATTTTAAACAAGGCCGGACAAAAATAGGTGACTACATCTACTACATTTATTTCATTTTTTAGGATAACAATTATAGAGATGAAGGATCGAACTTCCGATGTCAAAAGAAGAAAGACATGACAATTATTGTTGAGCTAAGCTTACTTTGACTACCACATTTATTTCAATACTTTAAAAAACAGCAATAGTTTTTTAAATGTTTTAAAAATAACTTCATTTTTAAAAGTATTACTAACATATACAATATTGGTACACAAAGTTAATAAAAAAAAATGTAAAGGTTTTGTTAGTTGGAAAATTAATTTATTCAGGGTTGCCATGATGTGCCTACTTTTTAAAAAATTGTTGGATGTTGGATTTGAAAATTTACATTTTCATAATAATAAGTTTTGAAATATAGGATTGCTCGGACCTCAACTTCAATAGCCAACTTCATATTTGAGGCTTCAATTATAATGGTTGGTTTTTAGTTATTATAACATAGAATTAATTACAATATTACTATTTCAAATCGCTCTTTATTTGTTTACTAATTCTTACTCATCATGTCTCTCACTGTTTATTAATTTCTACCCTAAATTAAAATAGTCTGTCCTCTAAATAAAAACAATAATAAATACTAACTGTAATAAATAGTTCGACGCCCAAAACGCTCACATAATGTTAGAAAAGAAATTGAGATTATGAATTTATTTGTTTTTTTTAAAAAAAAAATGATTACAGAGAAGTTTTTAATCCAAAAGTTGAATATACATTTTTCAAAAAAAAAAAAAAAAATCAAAATCACCGTTGAAGTTGGTGGTAGCCCGGTGGGTAATAAAAATAATTTCTAGTGGATCATCATATCCCATTTCATTCACATTTAATTTTCATATATATTTTCTGTAAAAAGCTTGAATCATTATTATTTGATTTTTTTTTTTTCTTTTTACGATCTCAAACAACAATGTACAATCCTCATCACGGACTCAACAAATCGAAACGAAGTGAGCAGAGTATTCATCATTTCTCTGTTTCACCAAATGGATTCCCCCGCCGCCGGAGAAGAAGTAGTTTTCCAATTCCAATCAGTCTTCCGCGTCGAGAGGCTCATATTTCCGCCGTCCAGAATCAAAATATTTTATAACAAAAATAAAATTGAAAAATATCAAAATGAAACTTATATTTGAGATTGGGTTCTTTTCTCTCTATATTTTTTTTTTTTTTTTTTTATCCAGAATCATGTTTTCTAATTCCAACCGCCATATCAAATTCTTAAAAAAAAAAAATAAACCAAACAAATGAATGAAAAACAAATTGATAAAAAAGAAAGCCTTAGACCTAGTCATCAGTTTTATCTCCCAATTAAAAAATTAACCTTCAATTAAAAGTCATCACAGAAACAAAAATATGAGAATATTGAGAAATTTTAATAAAAAAATAAGCCCATAAATCTACCAACAAATTTATTTTTTTAAAAAAAGGAAAAACATTTACGTTCAAGATCACGAGAGGAAACAATCTTCAAATTTCCACCATCTCTAAATTCAGTAGACAATAGTAGTGGGTAGGAACCTTTTTTTGTGGTTTTAAGATGATTTTATCACAATTCACATCACCAAGAAAGATTGAAACTAGAAATAGAATGAAGATTTTTTTGTCCATTAAGCCTCATAAATTTAGGTTTGGAAATTGACAAAAAGAGGAATTGGAAGAGTTTTTCTTGAGTGAAGAGGAGAGAGATGAAGAAAAGGGCCCCCAAATTGTAAGTTTTTTTTTTAAAAAATTAATTTGGAGTTCAAAATTTTGGAACCTATGCGGGATCACAACCTACATATGCTAATGGTCGGCCCTGCATCGGCGATCCACTAACTGGCGTCCAATCTAAAGTCATTCTCATCAACCCATTAACCAAAACTCGTTGTCTGTATCTACTTTCCGCAAGTTTCAGACACCAAGAAAAAGCTCCTACTCCGACGCCTTCTTAGTCGGCTCTGTCGCGTCTCCAAATTACCATTGCCACTTGGTCTCCTTTGCCGCCGAGGCCAACGCTATCGCTCTCTCCATCGAATACCACCTTGCGTTGGAGCATCCTCTCCCAACAGCATACGACGACGCGTGGGCGACGGTGGAATTGGAGACATCACATTGCAATCGCAACAACACTAAGATTTGGCCGAACGAACACGTGGATTTCGACCGTTTATTCGTCGTTTAGGGACAACGTGGGAGCCAACATTTCCTACCATGTGATGGGTCGAGCCTGCGAGAGTGATCGATAATGGGCCGAAGGGAATGAGATAATTGGGTTGGGACTGGTGCATCTGTTTTTCATGAGACAAGCCTAGTAAGTTGGTAGAGTATATTTTCCCCATGTCAGCGGATTTGGAGGATTCAAAGATGAACCTGTGGGCTAACCTGAGACTAGGGATGCTACATTATATCGACTGCTAATAGTGGCAATAGAGCGCAAGAAAGATAGGGTGCATGGATTTTACATGGCGTTGGGGAGAGTGGGTGGAAAGGGTTAGTGGAGATGGTGGAGACTAAAGGAGAGGTCCATGCGTTTTACTTGTTTAAACCTTGGTGTGAGAAGGCGATTCCATTAGTAAAAAAGGTGGCATCCTTTATCCAATCAACATAAGCCACGTGGAAACTTAGATCTTGAAAAATAAAGGTATATTATTTGTTGTTACTATTTAAGGGTCAGTTAGATGAATATTACATTTGGTCCACTGAGTGGAGTTAATATGTTTGAGTTAAAAAGTTTTTATTTGAAGTGTAAAGTTGTAAGATAAAGTTCTTCAATAAATATGTAAACTTCATTAGTGTTTACTATTGAAGTTGAGTTGTTTAACATCAACTTAAGAAGTTAGTGGGCCAAATGGCCCCTTAGGATTGTTTTAAAAATTTGTAAAAGAGGGTTGATTTGAAAGTAAAATTATGAAAGTAGACACTTTTTTATTTTTAATTTACCAATTTTGTATGTTGAAATCAAAATTAAATAATTACTTAATTAAATGTTAGAGGAGTATTAATGTAATGATCACTAATTAAATATAATATTATTTAATATATTGTTATATTCATTAGTTACTTAATCACTTAAAATAAAAATAAATAAATACTTTTATAATAAACATTAATTAAACAAGAAAGATCATTAGATAAATATAAAATAATTAGAATATTAATAATTAATAATAATTTTTTATTTTAAGCCGTTAAAATAACATAAAATATTAATTGTAAATGTACTTGTTGAAATTTATCAAGTCTAAATATCATATTTATGTTTAATAATTTATTAAACTTAAAAGTCATGATTAATTGATATTAATTAATTAGGTTGTATTTTTATTGTTCATCTTCCACGTATAAAAATCTCATCTGTATGGAGGGTATTAGAAAACTTGAATGGATTTTGAAGTTTCGTGGATAACAACATTATAGGTTTTTAAAAAGTAAAATTTGAAACAAATAATGATATTAAATGTCTGTTTGAAATTTCATAGCAAAACTTGTGAAACAAACATACCCTAAAGAATAGATAAAAGAAATAAATAAATCTCAATGTTAAATAAAACAACATATAGAAATAAATCTGAAAAAAAAAAGCGAAAGAAAAAGAGTTTGTTCACACAAAGTGATAGTTGGTTCTACTTTTTTAGTTTTGAGGTCAACTAAGAACCAAATCGAACAAATCGATTTTATCTATAAAAAAAAAGAATCAAATTGATATCCAATGAAAGACAAAACAACCCGTCGTTTGGTTTTTTGCTCAATTGACCTTTTTTTTTCTTTCTTTTATTTTCATTTATTATTGTTTTTCTTCAAGTTTTTCATTTTTTTTAGCTTTTGTTTTAAATTCGGTATTTTTGCTTTTTTTTATATATTAAAATTAAGGTTGTTTTCAAATATAGAAAAATGAGTCCAACTATTTATAAATATATAAAAAAATTGCTATCTATCAGCGATAAACCACGATATAATTCTATCGCTTGAGCGATAGACAACAATAGAAATTTATCGTTGATAGACAATAAAAATTTTCTATATTTATAAATAGTTGGATATTTTTTTTTTCTGTTTACAGTAGTTTCCTTAAAATTACACTTATTTCCTTTTATAAATTAAAATTGGCTATTTTTCTTTTAGATAATAATTCGACATTTATTTAAACAATAAAAGCAGGTTATTGATTTTAGGTCGACAATTTCAATCCACGTTTCACCCCTTTATTAAATCTTGTAATTTTAAAAGTTTTAAAGTCTTAAATTTGGTTCTTCAATTTAAGCTTGATTTCAATTTTGTCCGTTAAAAAATTCAATTTAACTTCTATAATTTGAATGTAGTTTGAAGTTTCAATTTCGTTAGTAAAATTTAAATATATTTTTTAATAACATTACAAATTGTCTAGTGTCATTTCCCATATTGACACTTTTTTTTTTTACATGAAAATGAAATATAATTTCTATTTCACTAACTTAATTGACCATCATTGTCAAAAAATTAAAAAAAAAATCATTTCATTTACTAACTGTTATTTGTCCAATTTTTAAAATTAAGAGTTAGAAATGCTGATGCACCAAATACTGATTCAATATCACGTACATTATTTATTTCTTTATTGAAAAAAATATATATGTGTTCCTAGATTTTAAATCTAGTTTTCATTTGTTTCATAAATTTCAAAATATTACATATTTAATCTTTAAATTTTAAATTTAATTTCAATTTATTTTATAAATTTCAAAATGATACAATTTTACCCTTAAAAACTTGAGTTTCGGTTCAATTTAGTCCAAAAGATTCAAAATTTACACTTTTAACTTCAATTTTTTTCACTAAATACTCACTTTTCGTCTTTAATGTTAAATTTTTTTAATTATTTTAAAAAAAATTAAAATTATTATAATTAATTAAGTTTCACTAATTTTCATCACTATTTAAATTCTAAATTTCACTTCATAATTATTTCAAATTAATTAATAGACATTAACACTAATTATTGAAAGTGAATATTTAATGAAAAATTACGGTTAAAAGTGTAAATATTGAAACATAGGAACCAAATTGAAACAAAACTCAAATCTTAAAAGTAAAACTATAATATTTTGAAGCCTAAAGATTAAATTGAAACCAATCTCAAAAGTTGAATGATTAAATGTGTAACATTTTGAAGTCTAAGGACCATATAGAAACTAAACTAAAAACTTTTATTTTTTTTCTTTATATATATTATTATTATTATTTCGAAATAAGAAAATATAAATAAATAAATAAATTCATAAATAATGAATGGAAAATTTACCCGGCCCAGTAATTAGAAAACCAACTTCAGCAAAATAATTATTTATTAAAAAAAAAGAATTTCGCCGTTGCCGGGGATCGAACCCGGGTCACCCGCGTGACAGGCGGGAATACTTACCACTATACTACAACGACTACATGTTATGTAAACTTGAAATTGCGTATTTAATTTATATTGATATCAAGAATAGTGGTATTTAAATCTAGATTTTTCATCATCCTGAGCACATTAAATTTATTCACATTCATAATTTTCATCAAACTAATTAGATTTACTTTCGATCAAGAGAAGAGGTTCAAATTTTCCCAACTCCAAATATTGTTAAACTAAAAAAAAAGATTTTTTTTTACTGTTAGAACACATTTCATCTTTGTTGAGCTTTCGAATGAAAAAAAAATGGTACAATATCCATGTTGATTGCTTAACTCGAATTCACAAGAATTCATGACACAAACAGTCTCTCTCTCATATAGATTTCTTTTTTTAAAATAAATAAATAAATAAATAAAGACCCAATTGAAGAGAAGATTTGAATTTTAACAATCTCCACATTTGAAAGCAACAAGTTACCTCTTTAACCTTATAAAACTAACCATTTTTAGGTAATTGGAAACCAATTACATCGAGGCAATGATTATATTTCTAATTTGACATAAACTTGGTCAACATATAAGTTGCATTATTATTAGTATGTACCTTTATAATTTCTATTTTTCCTTTCTCAATTTCTTATTGTGTCTTGTATGAAGTGATACTTTATATTAATATATTTGGTCATGTCATGAAACTCGATTTTTAAATTGTTATATTGTACACAATAGTAGCTTGTATAATATTAAAATCTTGTAGCAAACCTTTTAACCATAACCATTCCTTCACTATTTCAGCTATTTTAAGTTTTATAGATTATTCATTGCAACTAAATATGATAAGCATTTTAGCTATTACTTCTTTGAATAGCTATTACCTTATCATTTTAGCTATTACTTCTTTTAATTCTTTAAAATTTTATGTCAAAATTTTATTATTTATATTTAATCAAAAAATTTTAACCTATATTAAAAGAGTTCTAAAAGAAAACCATCGTTCAAATATATGTTTAAGTGTTTAAATTTTTTCTTCTTTTAAAATAGTTCAACAACAAGTAAAGTTAAAAGAGATACGAATTCAAAAGTAGAGAGAATATTAAAATTCTTACAAGATCTCAAAGAAAATCTCAACTCTTTCTTCATAATTCTCAAATTTCACAAAATTCTCTCAGTTTGGTAGGTAATAAATAGATCTATAAGCTTTGAATTTAGTTTTTATTTGATTTTTAAATTTCAAATTGTCACATTTTTAGTCCTTTAAATTGAATTTGATTTTAATTTAATTCTTAGATTTCAAAATGTTATAATATTATAATTCAAATTTAAATTTTATTCATTTTAATCTCTAAATTTTAAATTTTATACTTTTTCACCCCAATTTTTTTTACTAAAATACTCTAATCCCAATAATTTAGTCCCTTACCAAACTTTCCAAATTTCATCGAGGCCAAAGCAAAAAGAACATCAATCTTTTGGGCACGATGGTCCCCACGTGTCACAAAGATGATGATGTCCACCAACTTGCACACGTGTCATGTGATCTCAAATCTTCACGAAAGCCTTCAATCATATATTTGGTTGTCTTATTTTTCTGTTCTAAATTTCCTTCTCCTCCGATCCAATTCCCCTTTCAATGGATTCCCAACAAGAAGAAATCATTTTCGAATTCCTCCCGGTTTTCCGCGTCTTCAAAAACGGCCGCGTCGACCGCCTCCTTCTCACCGACCGCGTTCCTCCGTCCACCGATCAACTCACCGGAGTCCAATCCAAAGACTTTCTCATCGATCCACAAACCGGAGTCTCCGTCCGTCTCTACCTCCCCAAACTTTCAGATTCCACCATAAAGCTTCCGCTTCTAATCTACATCCACGGCGGCGCTTTCTCCGTCGGCTCCCCTGCCTCTCCGATGTTCCACAACCATCTGATCTCCCTCACCGCCCAAGCAAACGCCGTCGCTCTCTCCGTCGACTACCGCCTAGCACCAGAGAATAATCTCCCGGCGGCATACGACGACGCTTGGACAGCGGTGGAATGGGCGGCGTCGCACTCGAATCGCAACGGCCCTGAGATTTGGCTGAACGAGCATGCGGATTTGAATCGCGTGTTTGTGGTAGGGGAGAGCGCTGGGGCCAATATTTCGTACAATGTAATGGGCCGGGCCAGCGAAAATGAAAATGGGCTTAATTGAATGAAGATAATTGGGCTGGGGCTTGTGCATCCGTATTTCATGATCGACATGCCCGATAGGTTGATAGAGTATTTTCCCGACGTCGGCGGGTCTGGAGGATCCGAGACTGAACCCGAAATCCAACCCGAAACTAGGAAAGTTCCGGTGCAGCGGCGTCCTTATATGCGCTGCGGAAATTGATCCTTTGAAATATGGGGCGGTTGGTGTTCACGCGGCTTTGAAGGAGAGTGGGTTTAAAGGGTCGGTGGAGATGATGGTGAGCGAGGGAGAGGACCATGGTTTCCATCTCTTTATTCCCAACACTGAGAAGGCTCAAGCATTTGGTTACAAAGCTAGCTTCCTTTATCCAATCAACATTACCATAACTACTGTAGTTTGTTTATTTATTTTTCATACTAAGAAAATTTTCCTAGTCTAAGTTATTCTTCTTAACTTAAGATGGTTTAAAATGTAATATCGACTAAAAGTTGGAGATATCAATTTTAGAAATTATTGTGCATCTATTTTATTGGGCATCCTTGTATGCAGTACAATCGTGGTAGATAAGACTTCTTTTCCATAGTCATTTGCTATTCTAATGTTTGCTATTCTAATTTTTCACAATCGCAGTCAATAAATAACGTTGTTAACAAATATAGTATCAGAAAGACGATGAAAAGTTGTTTTGTATTTTGGGTATCAGGTTAGAGTTTAGGTTCCAAAATAAATATTATTTTAAATTAATTAATAAACATTAACGTCAAAGACAAAAAAAATAAGTAATTAGTAAAAAATCAAGGTTGAAAGTATAAATTTTAGAATTTAAAGACTTAATTGAAATAAAACTCAAATCTCAAAGAAAATATTGTAATATATTCAAATCAAGCACTGATTCCCCTCCATGTCTCTCATTATCGTCATCATCTACCCATTTTGCTTGATCTTGTCTAATTCGCCGCTCCAAAGTTTCACCATAATGGATTCCCAACAAGAAGAAATCATTTTCGAATTCCTCTCGGTCCTATCGACTACGTTCTGCCATCTACAGATCAACTCATCGGAGTCCAATCAAAGGACTTCCTCATCGATCTACAAATTGGAGCCTCCGTTTGGATCTACCTTCCACAACTTTCAAATTCCTCCAAGAAGCTTCCACTTCTAATTTACATCCACGACGACGTCTTTGTTGTTGACTCCCTTGTCTCTCTCCGTTTGCAAGCCCACGTGTCAAGTTGTAGTAAAGTATAAAACAACCTAAGACCGAGTATTGTCCTTAGGAAATCAAATATTTGAATCCTAGCAATTATGAAAGTTTTTCCATCAGTATCCTAGGATCCAAGAGTGATAATTTCGAACTTAAACTAAAACAATAAAAGAAAGTGCAAACAACAACGGAAAAATGCAAGCAAGAAGATATCCTACGATATCGATTTCACTAATGTACAGTTGAATTTCACCTATCAAGTTTTGAATTAATTATTATCAATTACCTATATCTCGAAGTCTTTTATCTAGGCAATCCCTTTCGATGTCTTTTCTCTCGCCTAACTATTCAACTCCTAAAGCAAGACAATAAATCACAACAAACAACCGTGATTAAGTGTTGAAGGCATTAAGAACATGTGATACTAAAAGATAATCAATAATTAATTAGTCAACATAAAAAAATTTAAGGAGATAATCAATAATTAACTAGTCCATAATAAAAAATAGTTAAGTCAACATCAAACCAAAAGCTCAAACGATACCTAGAATTAAAATGTTTAGCTACTCATGATCTCACAATTCATAAAGATCCATAATTCTAAAGATAAGGAAAAATCTAAGAACATTAGCTAGTGATCAATCTTGTCGCTAGAATAGAATCACACTCTATGCTCTCAATCCTGGCACTCAAGCTCTCGATAATCTTCTCAGGATCCCACACCTCAATTTCTCTGGAAATCTAAGTTATCCACTCTCTTAACCTCCAAAAATTCAAGTTGGACGATTCTTTAAAACCCTAAACGAAGTAGGAATTATACAACTGATTTGACACAAACGTTGCGAAGCTAATAAGTAGCGTCGTGACACAGCGGTCTAATTGAACTTCCTAGCACTGCAACGTTAGATTACAACATCATGACGTTGCCTTGTTTATAGCTTTAGGGTTTCCAACGTTATCTAATGTTTCTCCCTTCAAGATTTTTGGTCTCTTTCCACCATTAATTGTAAAAACAACCCTGAGTACTCTTATTAGGCACAAATGGACCATTATTACACCGTTTAGCCTCGGTTCCCACTCTCTTGTTTAGTTCCTAAAAAATCACTAACCAATAACCTCAAATCTAATCATTTTTAGTGAAAATAACTCTAAATTAAAAGCAATTATAGCAGTTTTCAAGTGCATTTCACTACCTAAGCAAACACAGTCGCTCTTTCAGTGGAGTACCATTGGGCACCAAAGAAGAATCTCCTGGCGACATACGACAATGCCAAGACAACTATGAAATGGGCGGCATCATACTTAAATTAGAACGACCCTAAGATTTGGCTGATCGAGCATATGGATTTTAGTCGCATCTTTGTGGTATAGTGCAAATGGCGAGGTATATTGCTTTTAGAGGACACGTCACCGATCATCCTCATAAGCATCTCACATCTTTCATTGAAATATGTAGAACGACACAAATTAATAAAGTATCTAGTGATGCTATAAGATTGAGACCGTTTCCCTTTTCCTTGCAGGATCGAACAAAGGATTGGTTAGAGACTATTCCATCAGTGAGCATAACTAACAACTCGTACGACTGTGAGAAAATGACTTGTGAGTGGTGTAAATAATGACCAAAAGATGATATGTATACACAAGTCAGATCACCTATTGCATTAACTCAAGTGTATATCGATGCAATACCAAATAATACTCGGGGTATTCCAAGGTCGAATTCTCAGGGATACTATGCTTTTATAACTACTGTTATACATTGTTTGTGCAATCCTATTCAATGTTGTGCAAAAGGGGTAACCAATTAAATTTACTGTGATATTGTTTGATGTGAATACAAACTATACTGTAATTGAAAATAAAGAGTAAAATGGTGCAGTGTGTGTAGCATGTGGTTGAGTGAGAATGATGTTGAAACTTCACGGAGACAAGGGTACAGGCTTGACTAATTGACTCTCTCTGCATTCGCAATCCACCGAATTAATCAAAATGCTCTTCAATCATTTTTTTTTCTCTAAGAGAGGAAACCTACTATATCCACCTTTTGATGCGGTATAAAATATCGAATTAGTTAGAGGTTATTTGTGCTAATTTAATGCATTTGCTCCCGTTCTGTTTATAGCTTCTGAGTGATTATATTAGTCCTAATATAATTTAGTGATTTAAACTCGCTCTCATGTACCTTAGTATTTCCACACACTTACTTTGTCCAAAGGTTCATGTGCAGCTATTTAAACTCGATTGACTAGATGGAGATAAATAGTTGTAATAAAATCTCTTAAGGCAAATAGATGCAAACTAAGTTCAAAGAAGACATTTGATTATGATAAATTGTTACAAGGGGATTCAAGTCAAACCTTATGCTAGAAAACTTAGCCTAACATAGACATGACAAAACAAGCTCGAAGATAGATGAATAAAAGAGAAGAAAGATTAGAGAGAACTAATGCTGCGAGATTTTTTTCCTCGAGGTTGTAGCTCCATATCTTTAGGCAGAATTTTTTCTACCTGAGGAATCTCTAATCTTCAATGAAGAAATTTTCTCTCTTACAAATGTTTTCTTTTTAGACTCACCAACCTCTTTCACAGAAATGACCCATCTCTTCTTATAGGCAAATTGAAATATCTTTTTGGATACCACTCATGCGCCTGGAAGACAAACTGTCAAAAAGTTGTGCCAAACAATCAGAGCAAGCAGCACGACCCACTGCCTTTTCAGAGTACGAAGCTTCAGGCATGCGTAGAGCTCTTTCAGGCAGTTCCTACTAAACTGCAAATTTTACATTGTAACCATTAAAAATAACAATCTTCATAGTTTATCAACAAATTAATGTTGCAATGTTAGATTTCATTACTTGTATAGTTCTTACGAGATTTAAATGATTATTTGTCTCAAAGCATGCCATAGGATTTTCAAAGTTGTTGCAACACCACAACACTTATAAAGCGGTGTCGCAATGCCAATGAATAAATTAGAAAGTTTTTCCCTATTTAGTTAGGGTTTTGCAGTCATCCTTCACTCATGTCGAGGTGCAACTTCAAGGCTTGGCTAACTTTCTTCATCGACGGGAATCTCACTTCTATATTAGTTTTTTCCTATTGTTCTTACTTTTTAATCTCTGAATGGTTGTTAAAATGTATGAAAGTATGTCTGTAACAGCGATGAGGGACCAAATTTATTAGTTATATGTTGATGAACTTGTGTATAGATTTGAGTTAATGTTTAGATTTTCTATGGATATTGTGGATTTGATTGTTTTTTCAATGTTATTGTACTACTTCTTTTATATTGATTGATCACCAATGCAAGTTAAATGTTTAATTTGAAAGATCGTATGTTTAATTGGTCCAATAACATTGGATCATTCTTAAGCTATCATGAAAATAGTTAGGGTTGATAATGAAAGTTATTTATGACTTCGCCTAATGTCATGGCTTCTTAATTTGGTTTCAAGAGATTAATAATCACTTAGGATTGCATGAGAAAAGATTATTTTCGAGAGAAATTAATCCGAAATATAGTTTCTAGACTTAAACATATCAATGACACAAGATTCCATAGAACCTTCACATGACTTAAATGAAGCAAACAATGAAATCAGCACCCTTGAACGCCTTTAGCTTTGATATTTGATCTTAGTGTCTTTTTACTCTTTTATTAGTTTGCAATCATCATTTAATCTTGTTTCGAATCCTTAAATAAAGTTGAAACAATTCTAGAATAGCTAAATCAATCTGAGCATTTGATCTCTTAATTAAGGACGATACTCAGTCTCTCAAGGCTGTTTTACTATATTATAACTTGACGCATGCACTTGTGCATATTCAAGTTGAATCCTATTCTCAAACTCTTATCTTTCACAATCTTTCACTTTTTAACTTAAGCATCGAAGTGTGTATTGCATTAGCACATCGGTATGCAGATTTTCTCTTTTGTAGGCCTCGTTCTTCTCCCATTCAAACAAATTTACTATTAGTGTCACGTTAAGGTTAGGTACATTTTCTTTGATACTAATGGTGACAGGTGAGATTTCAATTAATTCTAAGTTAAAAAATACAAAACACATTTGATTTATGGTATAGAAGTAATAATTTAATCTCTAAGTTTTAGTTATATATATATAAAAAAAAAATGTCTCACATGTTGCGAGCATTTTAAATTCTATAATACTCTAGGTATTATTAATAAATAATAATTTAGTTTTTTAATTTAAAAATATGTTTAAAATGATTGAGACTTATGTTCCTAATAATTTTGTCCCTTACCGAACTTTCCAATTCCATTGGGAGGCTAAAACGTTATCATACTACTGCTATTCATCATGGCATGCACGTGACGTCAACTCTTTCCAACTAATTCTTTTCCTTTATGGTTTTACTTTTTTTTTTTTAAACGTGAATTAAACTTCAAAAATTTGATAGTGCAAATTCATGATAATTAAATTATGATGACACATTCAATGATATTATTATTTTGTTTTATAATTTCTTTTTAAAGAATTATTAAGAAATTATGAAGTCCCGAAAGTTGTGAACTCCTAAGTCAAATAGTGCCACCAAATTGTTGGGCCAAACAAGAAGTGGAGACTTCCGAACTCAAAGAGTGGAGTTTCTTCAATGACAAGTAAAGAAGGAAAGTCCTCCATTCAATCCTTGCTATAAACAAAATTTTAAGAATTATGTAAGGGTAATGGATTAAAATTAAGGATAATTATAATGAGTAATAATTTTAGAGATAATCACCAAGTGTATAACAACAATTTTAAAAAATTGTAAATATAGCAAAGTCTGTTATTGATATACTTTGTCATATTTGCAATTTCTTTAAAAAATATTACTATATATTTTAATACTTTGAATCTGATTTTTATATTTATAACTGTCCCTAAAATAAAATATATATCACATTTTCCTTAAAATAATATTTCACGTTTTCCATAAAATAATAATATCACATTTTCTTAAAATAATATCAGATTTTCCGTCCCCTTAAAATGGAAGAATTCCAATACAGTGTTTCTTCATCATCATCATCTACCCATTTCCTCTGTTTCACCAATAATGGATTCCCAACAAGAAGAAATCGTTTTTGAATTTCTACCAGTCTTTCGTGTCTTCAAAACCGGCCGCATTGATAGGCTCATTCTTACCGACCGCGTTCCGCCGTCCACGGATCAACTCACCGGAGTCCAATCCAAAGATTTCCTCATCGATCCACAAACCGGAGTCTCCGTCCGGATCTACCTCCCTCAACTTTCAGATTCCACCAACAAGCTTCCTCTTCTAATTTATATCCATGGCGGTGCCTTTGTCGTCGGCTCCCCTGCCTGTCTCATGTTCCACAACCATCTAATCTCCCTCGCCGCCCAAGCAAACGCCGTCGCGCTCTCCGTCGAATACCGCCTGGCACCGGAGAATAATCTCCCGGCAGCGTACGACGACGCTTGGACGGCGGTGGAATGGGCGGCGTCGCATTCCAATCACAACGGCCCTGAGATTTGGCTGAACGAGCATGCGGATTTTAATCGCGTGTTTGTTGTAGGGGAGAGCGCTGGCGCCAATATTTCGTACAATGTAATGGGCCGGGCCAGCGAAAATGAAAATGGGCTTAATGGAATGAAGGTAATTGGGCTGGGCCTTGTCCATCCGTATTTCATGATCGACAAGCCCGACAAGTTGATAGAGTATGTTTTCCCGACGTCGGCAGGTCTAGAGGATCCGAGAATAAACCCGAAGGCCAACCCGGGACTAGGGAAGTTACGGTGCAACCGCGTCCTGATATTCTCTGCGGAAAATGATTCTCTAAAATATGGAGCGATTGGGGTTCACGCAGCTTTTAAGGAGAGTGGGTTTGAAGGATCGGTAGAAATGGTAGAGACCGAGGGTGAGGGCCATGGTTTCCATCTCTTTAATCCCGACACTGAGAAGGCTCACGAGGTGGTCAAACAGCTGGCTTTCTTTATCCAATCACCATTACCATAACCTACGTTCTAACTTGCTTTTTTTTTTTTAAAAAAAAAAAATTTGAAGTTACAAAACATAAGTGGTTTAAAATATAATATCGATGGAAATGTCGAGACGTCAATTTTAAAAAAAAAAAAAAATTAATTTTTGAAAAGTATTATAAATATAGATTTTCAAAAAGTTATTTAAATTAATAAATAATTATTTTACCTTTTTTAAATGAAGTTAACATATTTATTATTTATATTATATTTAAATTAGTATTTTGCTGCAAATTTTTTATGTTTCATAAACTTTTTTTTTTGTTTATTTTGACTCATGGAAATCTGTATATTGCCGGATTCCTTTATTGTCTACACGATGACAAAATTTATAGTACTGCACTAGTATATGCTCTTTTCATTCACTATTTAACGCGTCACTTAATGATATATTATTTTATTTATAGGTCTAACACTATTGTTAAATGCTTATTTTATGAAAAACAATGAAGAGAGATAGTATAGAAGTTTTTTCATACAATCGTAGTACTAGATATTTTTCCATCCATGATTTGATTATGGACCGTAAAATTGAAATAGATGATATTGAGCACTTTTGGCATCAAACAACGAGGAAACGGTATGTGAGTTTCATGATTTTCCAAGAGAAGCGAAATTAGCACCTTATTCCTTAGCACTTCATGCACGTCTCTTTCTACAAGGTGTTTTTATATACTATTTGTGACAATCAAATAGTTATATCTCTTAGTATGAATCTGTTTCTTTTGAGAAAAGATTTTCATCATCTTTTAGAAAAAAAAAAATACCATCTACGAAAAGTTGTAGTATTCTAAATTTTTTTAAAATAAATTAATTTTATGAATATTTTCCCACAATTTTAATATTTAATTTTGAAATTGTTTTAAAAAATTGAAGTTATTCCTGTATTAATAAAAATTAGAATTGAAGTGAAGATGTTTAATATTTATCCTTCACTTTCATTGAAAAAAATGGAAAATGTTATTAAAGGTGGGGAAAAAATAAATCTGAAAAAGTATTGTTTTCAGTTGAGAATCAAACACAAGCCCCAACTTCTAAATAAGAGGTATTTCAATAACAATACTAACCAATTTTTATATTTAAAATGCACTCGAGTTTTTAAAATGGAAACAGATTTTCGAAAACCATTAAAAAAAAAAAAAGGACAACTATTCTGAAAACGTTTTTAAAATCGAAAAAACAGAAAATTAAGACTCCATTTATTAACCATTTCATTTTTTTGTTTTTTAAAAATTAAGCTTATTTTCTCACATTTTCTTACAGAAGTTTGCATATTGCTTGAGTACTAGAGCTGAATTTTTAGTCAAATTTAAAAAATAAAGCAAGTTTTTAAAAACTACTATTTTTAATTTTCAAATTTTAGCTTAGTTTTTTAAAACATGGGTAAAAATGTAGATTAGAAAGCAAGAGATTTAAAGGTGAGAGAGGTGTTTGTAGGCTTAGTTTTCAAAAACTAAAAACAAAAATCAAATGGTCACCAAACGAGGCCTAAATAGTTAAATCAAACGTATTCCTTTCTACAAAAACGGAAAACTAAAGACCAAAAACAAAACTAATCGGTCATCAAACAATCCCTTAAGAATTCCAACAATCAATCCTATAATTTTTAGGGTTGTTTTCAAATATAGAAAAATGAATCAAACGAATATGAATTGCCCAAGGCATCAAATAATTATTTAATAATTTTGATGTAATTTAATAATTTCCAAATTTATCCTTGTTAATGACTTTTTAAGTAGGGTTATTTTAGACATTTTACTATAAGCCATTAGGGTTTTATTGGGAGGCTATTTAAAGCCTTGCCTTTAGGTTGTTGAGGACAATTTTTGATGTTTTTAGAACTTTAGGATTTTCTTGAATGAGAATTCTCTAGTAGATGACAGAGTTTCATACTGCCACTTTTGCAATTCTTGAATCAGGGTTGCATGCCAAGAACATTTAGGTAAGTCTGATCATCTTGCCTGTGGAGTGTTTGAACTTAGAGTAAGGAACTAGTTCTCCTTATCTCTTGGTGTTCAATCAAAAAGTAATCCAATTCTAGTCTTTTCCTTTGGATTGACATCAATTGATTTGGAGTTTTGGAATTTGTTGTTAGGGGTTCAACAATTGGGTTTCTAATTTTCAAATTGCTAGGATTTTCATATCATTTGGTATCAGAGCCTAGGCTCTAGATTGGGTATATGTTTATTTCAATTCCTTTTTTTTTGTTGAGTCTATTTCTTGATTAGGGCTATTGACTAGGGTTCTTATTGTGTTGTTGTTTTGGAAAAAAAAATTGAAGTTGTGAGGTCTTCGAATTCAAAATTGAAAAAAAAAAGAAAAAAAATTAACCAGGCACGTCAAGCAAGCAGGTTAACTTTTTTTTTTAAAAAAAAAAATCGGCGGCCGAGGGTCCTGTAATTGAAAATTGGAAGAAAAAAATAAGTACGCACCTCAAGCAGGCTCGTCAAACAAGTACGTTACTTTTTTTAAAAAAATTAGAAGTTACCGATAGGTTCTATGATTCGTAATTGAGAAAAAGAAAAAGCAGGTAGGTCAAGCAAGTAGGTCAATTTGTAATTGAGAAAAAGCAGGTAGGTCAAGTAGGCAACTCAATTTCTATGAGTTTAAAGCTGCTCAATTTTATAAGAAAAGTTAGTTGTTTCAAATTAAACTTTGAAATTTCTTTAAATTAAGGTTTTGGGTAAAAGTAGTGTTTCTAATTCTTAATTCTGGTTTCTTTTTTATCATTGATTTGCCTAGTTGTTTGCCATTCTCTTATTCATCTGGCGTAACTCTTTGAATCTTGAATCTTAAATTCTTGATTCTAAATATCTTGTTTTTCTTGATTTTCTTGTCTAGTTTGTTGAATCCTGAATATTAGATTCTTGATTTTTAGTTTTCATTTTGTTTTTGGAATTCTACTAGTTCTTTGCTTGAGTTTGACACTTTACAATCATTCTTGCTTGGTTTAGTTTTGGCTTGCTCTTCTGATCTTAATTTCAGTTTTGGCTCATTGCCCTTTTTAGAGCATTCCTTTTTGTGAGAGAGTGCTACATATTGAGTGTAAACACGAGTGATTATTCATCTTTTGAGTGAAATATGTAAGGGAGTGAATTGTGAGGTCCACTTTTCTTCTATTTGTTTTATTTTGCAGCCATGTTTTATCAAAGAAGAAGGCATGTTGAAATTCGAGATAGGGATGCAAAGCTTAAAGATGCTCTGCGGGAAGATTTAGCAGAACTACGTAGTTCTATAAGAAAATATGTTACAAAAGTCATCCAATTAGAACGGAGTTTGATGTCTCAAGTTTCAAGGGAACGAACATACAAACCAAAATACGAGCAACCACCTAAAGAAGAAGGAGATGCAAATTTTCCAAGAGCACAAGAAGAAGAATTAAATAGAGAGATTTCTGGTGATGAAGAAAGAAGCGTCATTGAGAGTAAAGAGATAGACAATTCTCAATCAACATTAGAGAAAGAGATTGAGGAGGCGGAGACACTATTAGAAGAGAATGTGAAAGAAGAATTCGACAATAATGTGCAAAATAATGAAAATGAAGGAGATATTGAGGGAGTGAGTCCAATTTTGAGAGTACGTGAGGATGAAATTATCTCCTCAAAACTACTCATATTTGAGCCTACACACAATAAAGCTTGTTATCACCTAGGTGGAGTTAATATTAGATTATTATCTAGTACTACTTATTTTGATTTTTGACAGGAGGTTAACGCATTGACTTTGAAACAAAGCTCAAAGTGCTTTTGATTGTCACAAATTGAATGAAGATTGGAAGGACCGATATTCTTTCCAATATAGATGGAATCTAAGACAGTGCCAACCTTTGACATCTCATGACTACAAGGTTGCTTTACAAGGGAGACCGTCCAAGAGAGGTGCTAGGAAATTAACACCATTTTCTTCCCATGACTTCAAAACTGCTTTACAAGACTTTGATTTGGATTCGAGGACGAATCCTTCAAAAGGAGGAGAGGATGATATGAACCGCCCAAGGCATCAAATAATTATTTAATAATTTTGATGTAATTTAATAATTTCCAAATTTATCCTTGTTAATGACTTTTTAAGTAGGGTTATTTTAGACATTTTACTATAAGCCATTAGGGTTTTATTGGGAGGCTATTTAAAGCCTTGCCTTTAGGTTGTTGAGGACAGTTTTTGATGTTTTTAGAACTTTAGGGTTTTCTTGAATGAGAATTCTCTAGTAGATGACAGAGTTTCATCCTGCCACTTTTGCAATTCTTGAATCAAGGTTGCATGCCAAGAACATTTAGGTAAGTCTGATCATCTTGCCTGTGGAGTGTTTGAACTTAAAGTAAGGAACTAGTTCTCCTTATCTCTTCGTGTTCAATCAAAAGGTAATCCAATTCTAGTCTTTTCCTTTGGATTGACATCAATTGATTTGGAGTTTTGGAATTTGTTGTTAGGGGTTCAACAATTGGGTTCCTAATTTTCAAATTGCTAGGATTTTCATATCACAAACTATTTACAAATATAAAAAAGTTTTACAGTCTATCACTGATAGATAGTAAAATTTTTCAATATTTGTTCTGTTTATAATAATTTCTCTAAATTTTATACATGATTTATATGTACCCATTTGGTATAAGTTAGAGGATTTATAATTCCCAAACCTCTAGTTATTGTACTAGGTAAAAATCTTTTGTAAAAGAATTTAATATCGAACATGGTAAAAGTATGATCTATTTTAAATTAAAGTCATAAAAGTTTGTGTGAAAATTAAATTGCACATCATGTCACAATTGTGAATTTTTATTATGGACTTCAGTCAGTCCTTTGCCTCTAAATTATCTTAAATCCAATATTTTTTAATCCTCTTTATCCTAGATTCTTTTTTAAAAAATCCAACCTTTTTAATGGAAGGATTCTTTTTCTATTTTGATAGAGTAATCAAAATACTTCTACAGTATCATGTTAAATCAAAATATAAGATCTACATTCGTTTATGTGATTGAAATTAATTTTAAATTTGGTTCCTATAGTTTAAGGAAGTTTATTTATGTTGATGTTATTAGCATATGAATCTTTCTTCCTTATGATTCATTTGAAGTAAATTTTGATGTGGTTGTCCTTGATCGAGAAGTGGGTCATTGAATCTATTGTTCACAATTCTGATGGCAAAACCATGTTAGATTTGGAGAGTTTTGATTTCTTAGTTGGATCCGTTAGAAGTTGTTGAGGCAATTGCTCTTTATGTGAAAAACATCTCGAAACCTCTTTGAGCTGGTATTTCTCCACTTTGGATTGAAAAAAGATTTTTCTGATCATTTGAAATCTCCTTATTTGGAAAGCTAGATTTAATTTGCTAATGAGATTGAGTATTTTGTTGGTTCAATTCGAGATTACTTGCGTAATAGTGTAGTCAAAGATTTCTTCATAGTCAATTGCCATTGTAGCTCAGTCACTCACAAGTTAGCTTCTCATGTTCGAAGACACAAGAATCTGACGTTTTGGCTTGAAGACCACCCACCATATTTTTTAAGTTTTTCTCTTAATCATTTTCTGTTTTGCAAAAAAAAAAAAAAAATTAGAATTTCATTCTTATGGTTTGATTGAACCTCATAAATAATTCATATGGTTTGGTAAAACCCTCGTATGGATGAGTTCTAACTCTTAAACCATAGTGATTAGATCCTAACTTTTTTTTTTTCAAACCATAGATTTCAAATTTATAATTTCACCATTTTAATTTGGTCTTTAAATTTTAATATTTTTATTTTTTAAATTATACCTACATTATTTAGAACGGTTTTTAAATATAGAAAATGAGTTAAAATATTTATAAATATAGAGAAATTTTATTGTCTATCTGCAATAGACTATCGCTGATATTTTTCTATATTGCGATCTATCGCGGATAGGTAGTGAAATTTTTCTATATTTATAAATATTTTGATATTATTTCTATTTATAATAATTTCTCTATTATTTATTTGTCTATAATTTTTCATTTAAAAAAAATAAAAAATAAAAAAGTTATAGCCGACTAAAAGTTCATAACCCGACCCAATAAGAAAATAACGAGCCAAATTGAACTCAGGTCACTCGCGTGACAGGCGGGAACTTACCACTATACTACAACGACTTGTTAGTTGTTTAACCGTTAATTCTCTATTGATATAATTTAAAAATCCATTAAAAGGAATTAACAACTTTTTTTCCCTTTTAAACTTGAAAAATATGGAGAAGAGAAAGTAGAGACCAAATGTATTCTCTATTCAATTGTATCTATCAAAGGTCCCAATGACCAGCTAAATATAAGGAGAAGATTAAGGGAAAGATATTGGAAATAATATATAAGGATATAAAATCTCTGGACATCTATATCTAATTCAAATATTTATAACACTCCCTTAGATGTCCATAGTGTATAGAATATATGTCTCGTTAAAACCTTACTAGGAAAACCCAATGGGATAAAAACCTAGTGAAGGAAAAAGAGTGCCTCATTAAAAACCTTGCTAGGAAAACCCATAGTCAAGGGAGAAAGAGTGCAACACATTTACTCCCCTCATGAACATCACTTGATACTCTTGGTTGTCACATACAAAAGTTGTGTTAACTCCTGAAATGTTGTTGTAGAAAACACTTTCGTCAATAAGTCTCCTAAGTCATTTTTTGAAGAAATTCGTTGAGTAGTGATGTCGGTACTTTATGCTTTATCATCTTCATATAAGGATACTATTGGCTTGCTTCGTACATCATCAAGGTTATAACATGATTTAAAGTAGTTGTTATGATCTGCTTCATAAGCTGTCATAATATAAAAATTCTTCTCTATGTACTAAGTAACCTGTTTAAGATCTAGTTCTTATGGGTTAGATAAGTAACATGCATATTCACAATCAAATAGATCGCAATTAGATTTATGAGAATAAAATAAATCCATGTAAACTAATTCTCAAATAAAAACATAACATACGTTTAACTCTATTCTAATATATTTATTTGAAGAAATATTATAATTATGCTACGACAGGTAGCGTATAAACTAGTAAAGATATAAATGCACTTATTTATCAAAATTATGGTTCTTCAGGACCTAAAATTTTTCATTATCTTTCTGATATCAGATGTTATTACTTTTTCAGTGAATGAACCCATGGTAGGAATGTTCAATGGTGAAACTAGTTCATATAAGATCTTATATGTATAAATTGATGCAAATCCATCTGATATTTGTAAGCCAAGGCAAAACTTATCATCTCAATTTATTTCTTAAGAAACTCTATATTCCTTTGAAATCTCTTCAAGAGTTCATGCTCAAATAATATATAGTAAATCTCAGATTGTGATTTCTTTAATCCTTCAGGGATATAATTATTAAGAGATTTATATAAATGTATAATGACTACATCCATAAGATGTATGTTAAGTTTTTCATATACAACCAAATAAATTAGATATCTCATGGTATCGTATCTCCCATATAAGATTATGTCTCATTATAATCAATACCATTTCTTTGTGAGAATTATTGTGGAATTTGTCTCGCATTATATAATGTAACCTCATTCTATTTGTTTTTCTTACAAATATTCACTTATATCCCACATGTTTGACATTTTCTAATGTTTGAACTACTAATTCTCACGATTTGAAAAATAAGTTTATTTCTATTGGATTGTTTCTTTCCACATAAGTCAATCATTTTTATGTCACGACGTTTTTCAATATATATCTGAGTATACTCATTTTCATAAATAATATTGTGAGCAACATTGTATGCAAAAATGTTGTCAACTTATTTAAGTATGATTCAATCTTTTTCTTGTCATGACATATTTTATCGAGATCTCTTTGTCATCCTCATTTACTTCAAGATTCTTATGAGTACTCATATTAAGGATTTCTTCTGGAATATCTATATTCATAGCTGAGTCATTTTGATCATTGACTGCTTTGTTTTCGAGGATCTTTATCTTTGGAACTCATGTGTCTATCATGCTTCAGGCGTGTTAAAGACTCATTAGTATATACAACTTGTTGCATTGGGATATTAATTTTAGATGGTGCATTTGCAACCATTACATATAACTTGGTCACCTTCTTGCAACAGTAAATGTTGTTCTATAAATGCATCTAACATTTGATTTGCAATATTTTGCTAATGAGATCCAGTATTTTGTTGGTTCAATTCGAGATTACTTGCATAACAGTGTAATCAAAGATTTCTTCATAGTCAATTGCCATTGTAGCTCAGTCACTCACAAGTTAGCTTTTCATGTTCGAAGACACAAAAATATGACGTTTTGGCTTGAAGACCACCCACCATATTTTTTAAGTTTTTCTCTTAATCATTTTCTGTTTTGCACAAAAAAAAAAAAAAAAAATTAGAATTTCATCCTTATGGTTTGATTGAACCTCATAAATAATTCATATGGTTTGGTAAAACTCTCATATGGATGAATTCTAATTCTTAAACCATAGAGATTAGATTCTAGCTTTTTTTTTTTAAACCATAGATTCCAAATTTGTATTTCACTATTTTAATTTGGTCCCTAAAATTTTAATATTTTTATTTTTTAAATTAGGTTTTTATTGCTAAATCATATATGATAAACTGTTTTTCACTGCTATATTAACATATTTGTTTGGAAATGGGTATAGTTTTTATTTTTTTTAAAAAAAATCACGAACTATTTGGTTTTTAATATATCATGGTTTTATTATGACCTTGAAGAAAATCCATCCTTTACTTGTTGGAAAAATATCTTATACCTACATTATTGAATATCTTATTAACTATTTGATATTATTTCCATTTATAATAATTTATCTATTATTTATTTGTCTTTTCTAATTTTCAGGCTTTATTTTTTGAATTTTCGTAACTTAAAGCTATTTTATTTTTTAGAATATTATTATTATATATATATATATATTTTTGAAAACCATTATTATTATTTTTATAGCCTTTGGGCTAAATGTTCTTAACCCGGCCCAGTAACAAAAAGGAGAAAAAAACGCCGTTGCCGGGGATCGAACCCGGGTCACCCGCGTGACAGGCGGGAATACTTACCACTATACTACAACGACTTGATAATTACGAAATCATACTTGTTCTATTGTATTGAATTCTCAATTGATATAATTTAAAGATCCCTTACGAGGAAATAACGACTTTTTTTTTTTTTCCTTTTAAACTTGAAAAACATGCTAGTAATATATTAACATTTTGTTGCAGACATAACCTTTCAACAATAATTTATAGACACATGTTTAAAGAATATTAATGTTTAGGTTAATAAAATATTTTTGGTCCCTAAACTTTTATGAAATTAACAATTTAGTTTATTATAGTCAAATGGGTAGTATGTTAATCTTTATTCTCAACCTTTTGATCTCGTTTGATAATTAAACATTATTTCTACCGATTTATAAGTTATGTTATGAAAATTAAAAAAGTAAAATCTATTTTTATATAGGAATTCGACTTAAAATTAAAAAAGATTTAGGGTACATTAAAACAAATGAGACCCAAATCTAGAGTTCAAGCACTTAAACAAGTAAGAAAATAGTTTATAAGTAAAATAATTAATTAATTAACACCTTTGTTGGGTTCTTACTCAATGTTGGTTTTGTCATTTGTTTTAGGGTTTTCTACGCATAAGAATTTAATAGTAAGATTAAATTTTATAAAAAAATTTAAACTTCCTATTATTTTCAAGAATGGTGTAGCTGACTTCTTTTTCACACTATTTTTAGGGTCCATTTACTAAGAATTCCCGGCCACACTACTTTCTTCCTCTCTCTCTAAACTTTCCTATCTCTTTTGACAATCCCTCTCTCTCCATTACCCATATTCTCCGATGGATCTAATCGGAGACAACAATAGAATTTGACGATGACGATAAAGGCTCACTGCTAGTAAGCAATTGGAGCATGCATCGACGCTGACTCAAGTGCACAATCACAAGTTGTCTCATGAAAAATACTTGAGATGCATCTCAAACTGCACCCATTTTTGTGCAGCCCACTTAGCTAATTTTATCTATAAGCTCTTATGGCTATTTATTGTTTTACTTATAAGTATTTAGATTATTATTTATTTCTTTAGTCTTTATTCACAATACTCTTGAAACCAATAGGCATTGTACATGTGGACTTTAACCTAGCCATATATATGTAATTTTTAGCCTCAATATTTTGGTTGTGAGCATATTATCTCTCCCAATATATTTGTACGTATCTTATTTCTCTTTACTTTATTACAATATTTATTTTCAAGTCGATGTTAAAAGTGTAAATCTTAAAACAAAACTCAAAATTCAAAGATAAAATTGTAATATTTTGAAAATTATGTACTAAATTGAAATCAAATTCAAAACTTAAATTTTCGAAACTGTAACAATTCGAAAACTAAGATTAAATAGAAACTAGACCTAGAATCTATAGACTAAAAACATATTTTATCAGTATTTTTTAAGTCTTCATCACGTATTACGTGTCCATTTGTGCTACATAGAACAATAATACAACTACTTCCGCATTGAAATCCCAGTCCCTTCTTATATTTATTTATAACTTTACACGAATACTTAACCAACCAAACCACCATTTTTCTTTTTTCTTAATTTTGTCTTTTTCACCTCATCAATGGCTTCTTCACCAAACAAAAATGACGATGTAACCTATGACTTCTTTCCCTTCGTCAGAATCTACAAAGACGGTCGCGGCCAAAGACTCCAAATCACCTCCGACATTGTTTCTGCCAACGCCAATGACCCCAAATCTGCTTTCCGATCAAAAGATGTCATGATCTCGGCGGATCCCTCCGTGTCGGCGTGTATTTTCATCCCCTCTTCCGCTGATCCAAATCAGAAGCTGCCCATCCTCTTGTACATCCACGGCGGAGGGTTCTGCATCGAATCGACTTTCAATTTGCAGTACCACAACTACGTGGGTTCTCTTGCTGTCAAGGCTAACGTCGTCGCTGTTTCCATTGAGTACCGCCTCGCGCCGGAGCATCTATTCCCCGCCTGCTAGGACGACTGTTGGGATGCTTTACGGTGGGTTGCAACACATGTGAACAAGTAATTAATGAGGGATAGGAAAACTGGGAAGATGTCAATTTTTTGTTATTTATTTTGTTTTGACGAATATATCATATAGTTTTCAACAAAATCAAAACCAAGTATTTAGAGAGAAGAAACCTAGCTAGAGATTTAGTTGTGATAGACGACTTCAGTCTATCAGGGTATATTAGTGATAGAAATGATAGAAGTCTATCACTGATAGAAATTAATAGACTCTGATAGAAATGATAAGAGTCTATCACTGATAGACGCTGATAGTAGTCTATTTAATGCATTTTAAATTACCCACTCAACAAGGAAATAAACTACCCATTCAATTGTACTCTTGTCTGCACCTCACCGTCAAATACCTAGGGTTCCAGTCGACTACTACACGTCACAGCATCATCAGTCCTCCTCGCCGTCGCACGTCACCGAAAAATAGATAGCACTCCTCTTTTTGGGGTTCTGGAATCAGGAGATAATGGTTATATGTAAGAGGTAAATTTTATTTGTTCCTTATGTACATTGATACATTAACCAAAAACTGAGAATACAGAAAGTTTAGAACTTTATATATCCATTAAGAAAGCATATTTGCGTCCCACCTCACATGTGTTTATTCAAGAAGCTTATAGAGTGTATATCTGTTTTTTGCAAAACGCTTATAGAGTGTATATGAGTATGATGCAAGAAGCTAGAAGGAATTCTTTCTAGTACGTTGAACTGAAGTTTGAAGTCGAACCTTATGTATTATAATTTTTGAAATAAACAACGATTTATATAAAATGAACAACGCATTAAATTTTTAAATAAACACCTTTGGTGTCCATTGTGCTTGGAATATAAATTGAATTTATTTGATAAACTAATATGAGAAGTATATACTGGCGTTTATATGTATATAAGTACATATTAATTTATTTTGGTTGTTTAAGCACCGGTTTATATACACTAAAGTTTGGTATATATATACATACATTTATATGTAAATAAATATTGCTTTATATATTCAATTTCGAAAGCCTTATCGTGTATAATCATCATAATATTTATATATACGTTGGTAGATATTAAATACTTCCAATACTTTTGTTTACAGTACAAAACAAAAGTTATGTTTAACTAAACATTTAAGGATAGAAGTAAGCGTTTGATATTGAATGAATTTTTTTTATATATTTGCCATATGATGCTTACTAAACTCGATAAGTACCAATTCATTTTTGTTGTTGTTGTGATTATTGAAGTTTGATCTATATATATACTAACAATTATATGTGTATAATCATCAGAATATTTATATATGCGTTGGAAGGTATTATATACTTTGGTTTATAGTACATAATTTGAGTTATATACACAACTTACTGATTTGTTTAGAAAGTTATGTTTAAATTTGTATTATTGAAAAAGTTTGATTTAATCATTTACAATCTTTGTATAGAATCATGGTACATGTCAAACTACCAGTGAAAAGAGAATAGAAAGTAGAAGAGGCGAACGACGATCTGGTGTCTACAAGTGGCCTAATATCCAAGACAAAAAAGTGACAAGAATGATGTCATTAACCTATCTTCTATGCAAGTTTTAATGTAAATTATATGAATTATATTCAAGTGTACATTAATAACAATGAATAAAAGTTACATATACTATTCAATTTCATTGAACAAACCAATATATTATGCTGGCTCACTGTATATATGGGCTATTTGTGTTAATTTACAGTTTGCATTACGTGTAAATTATGAATACAAAATTACGCTCAAATATCTAACATGCTATATATATTGTCGAACATACAGTTTTAATACTAATAATAAACTGTATAAACTTATATACTTTTTTGGCTCACTGTATATGTACACAAAATGTGTTAAAACCCCTTTCTTATTAGGGCTTTCTACATAGCCAAAAATTACACAAATTATGCTAAAAAAATCTAAAGAGGATATATATAGTTGTGATAGACACCGATAAAAGTCAATCAGGGTCTATAAGTGATAGAAATTATAGAAGTCTATCATTGATAGATGTTGATAGAAGTCTATTAATGCCTATCAGTGTTTTTTTTCTATTTTTGTAAATAGTTTGACATTTTTTTTCTATCTGTGAAAATTTCCCTAAAACAAAATGAAGAACTATTAAAGAACAATCACTTTAAACTTCGACCAGGAAAGATAAATAAAAATAAATAAATATAAATAAGCGACTAAAATCAAACTTGAAAAAAGTATACTAAATCAATGAACTAAAAATACTAAAATCAAAGGTGTGTAGGTTGAATGAAATGATGCAGAATCGAAGTTTACAAATTTTTTTACCGTTGCTAGCCGGACGAAGCTTGCAATTCAGACGTTAAAAACTTAAAGTTGGTGAAATGAAAATGCTGTGAAGATTTTGCACGCCGGAATTTTAATAAATTGGCACAAAATTGAAGACAAATCAACTTTACAAATAAGGAAATAAAATCACATTAAAACCATATAAATAGCATTAAATGGTATGACTTTTACCATATTAAATGTAAATTTCGAAAATTAACTAAGGAAACAAAAACAAATCGTTGTTATAAAACAAGAGAATAAAGAACAAAGTAGAGAGAAGAGAAAGTAGAGACTGAATGTATTCTCTATTCAATTGTGTTTCTCAAAGTTCCCAATGACCAGTATTTATAGAGTTTACAAGATATGGAAAAGCTAAATACAAGGAGAAGATAAAGGGAAAGATATTGGAAATGATATCTAAGGATATAAAATCTATGGACATCTATATCTAATTCAAATATTTATAACACTTCCCTTTAGATGTCCATAGTGTATAGAATATATGCCTCATTAAAACCTTACTAGGAAAAACCTAATGGGATAAAAATCTAGTGAAGGAAAAAGAGTACATTATTCGTATACTTTAGTAACTGCCTCATTAAAAACCTTGCTAGGAAAACCAAGTGGGACAAAACCATAGTCAAGGGAAAAAGAGTGCAACACATTTACTCCCCCTAATGAAAACATCACTTGATACTCTTGGTTGTCACATACAGTTGTATGTGTTAACTCCTTAAATGTTGTTGCAGAAAACACATTCATCAATAAGTCTCCCAAGTTGTCTTTTGAATAAATTCGTTGAGTAGTGATGTCGGTACTTTATGCTTTATCATCTTCATATAAAGATTACTATTGGCTTGCTTCATACATCATCAAGATTATAACATGATTTAAAGTAGTTGTTATGATCTGCTTCACAAGTTGTCATAATATAAGAATTCTTCCCTCTGTACTAAGTAACCTGTTTAAGATCTAGTTTTTATGGGTTAGATAAGTAACATGCATCTTCCCAATAAAATAGATCACAATTAGATTTATGAGAATAAAATAAATCCATGTAAACTAATTCTCAAATAAAAACATAATATACATTTAACTCTATTCTAATATATTTCTTTGAAGAAATATTATAATTATGCTACGACAGGTAGCGTATAAACTAGTAAAGATATAAGTGCACTTATTTATCAAAATTATGGTTCTTCGGGACCTAAAGTTCTTCATTATCTTTCTGATATCAGATGTTATAACTTTTTCACACCTGAATGAACCATGGTAGGAATGTTTAATAATGAAACTAGTTCATATAAGATCTTATATGTATAAATTGATGCAATTCTATATGCTATTGCAAGCTAAGACAAAACTTATCATCTCAATTTATTTCTTAAGAAACTCTATTTGCCTTTGAAATCTCTTCAGGAGTTCATGATCAAATAAATAATATATAGTAAATCTCAAGTTGTGATTTCTTTAATCCTTCAGGGATATAATTATTAAGATATTCATATAAATGTATAATGACTACATCCATGAGATGTATGTTAAGTTTTTCATACACAACCAAATAAGTTAGATATCGCATGGTATTGTATCCAACATAGAAGATTATGTCTCATTATAATCAATACCATTTCTTTACGATAATTATTGTGGAACTTGTCTCGCATTATATAATGTGACCACATTCTATTTGTCTTTCTTACAAATATTCACTTGTATCCCACATGTTTGACATTCTCTAATGTTTGAACTACTAGTTCTCACGATTTGAAAAATAAGTTTATTTCTATTAGATTGTTTCTTTCCACATAAGTCAATCCTTTCTATGTCGCGACATTTTTCAATATATATCTGAGTATACTCATTTTCATAAATAATATAGTGAGCAACATTGTATGCAAAAATGATGTCAACTTATTTAAGTATGATTCAATCTTTTTCTTGTCATGACATATTTTATCGAGATCTCTTTGTCATCCTCTTTTACTTCAAGATTCTTATGAGTACTCATATTCAGGATTTCTTCTGGAATATCCATATTCTTAACTGAGTCATTTTGATCATTGACGGCTTTTTTCGAGGATCTTTATCTTTGGAACCCATGTGTCTATCATGCTTCAGGTGTGTTAAAAGACTCATTAGTATTAGTATTGACAACTTGTTGCATTGGGATATTAATTTTAGATGGTGCATTTACAACCATTTCATATAACTTGGTCACTTTCTTGCAACAGTAAATGTTGTTCTATAACTGCATCTAGCATTTGATTTACAATATTTTGCAAATGAATTAGCTTTTGAACTTCTAGTTCAAATTGATCTGTATGATGATCGAAATGAGACAATACTTATACATTTCATTCAATTTATTTTTCCAACTTCTTAATACCTCCCCCTAATGTTGGAAAATTTGTCTCATTAATGACAACTAGTAAATTGTGTAGTAAATATATCACCCATCAGGGGTCCAAAGATTGATGTGAAATCAATTGCAACATAAATTCATAACCTCTTTTGAGGACTCATTTTAATTGATCCATCATCATAATTGTTGTTGTGGAACAATTTAATCATTTACTGCACATTTGCACACATGAAATATATTTGGCTTCTGGCCATTGGTTTAGAGCATACATAACAATGTGATCTCATACAGATTTAGAAGTTTTGCTTTTTGAACATAAGCTACAGGATGTTCAACAATTATCCCAATCAATTATCAAATGTTGGGATGCAAACTCACTAGCATTATCAAAACAAAATGTTTAATTTCAAAATCATGAAATTGTACACTTAATTATTTGAGCAACGGACCTTGCAGATATAAGGTTTTGAAGATAATAAACGACCATCAACTGGATGCGTCAACAAAACCATAAAATATTTAAATGGTTCACTTGAGAGGTTCAGTTTCAATTTTAACTAGTAAGAATTTGATAATTAATCTCTTGAGAACAAAGCCACATATGATAATTTATTAAATGGAAGAATCTTCTAGTTCTTTAGTAGATGTCAATATATATTTTCAATAATTATTTTCACTATTGACCCAAAAGGACTCATCATATCAAATAAAAATATATTTGGATCAATGTACTTCGGGTTCATTGTTGCATATATTTCAATTACACAAATATGTGTAATACAGTTTAGAAGGAAAAGCATACACCTTTTCTATATGCATTTCCTATAGGAGACAATAGATTATCAATTTCTCTAGATGATATTTATTACAATATATACCTTCCAAATTTACTAAACTTCTCTTTGATTTACAAGAGAATGTGGTATATCAATTGTAAATTTTGCTCATCTGAGCAAAATAATATTTTCTTTTCCAAAATATTTAATCAAAACTACAGGACTTAATATATATTATATTTGATTTTTTTTTTTTTTTGCTTCAAGCATTTGAATTTTGGAAAATGTATTGTCTACTTCTAAGTACCATATGCATAGATGTACTATATGAAAAACATAAATATTATTAATTATTCTTTTCTCTTCAGGAGATTCAAAAGAAAACCAAATATCTCATATACAAATAGGTCAAAAATAATAATCATCTCTTCAGGAGATTCTAAAAACTTGTAACATCCAAATATCATCATATTTAGGGGTTAAAATGATAAGTTATGATCTCTTCAGGAGATTCAAATAAATTCTCAAAATTTGCTATATCACACATTGTCTTCCTTTTCATTATTAAGGATTTTAATTTTTCAAAAAAAAAAACTCTTAATGTACGACAGGTACAAGATCATTGTCTCTTTTGCATCACATTTGAAATATGAAATTCTGATATAAATATGTGTGGTTTAATAGAATAATTACTTCTTCCTTTATTAATATTATTCTGACCTCAATTATTAAATATTGCAATATTTACTTCAGGGAATGATATTAAATTATTTGGTCATAGAGCATATGACCAAATGTTTTAACCTCAAAATATATTAGATAAATATTCATCACAATATTTCAAACTTTCTTTTTCAAATTGCTAATGCAAGAGCATAGCATGTTTGATATATGAAAGTAATATATGCTTATTAATTTAAAATAAACAATGAGCACTAATTGATTTATGCAACTTCAGGTGTATTAAATCAAAATTAGGAAGAGTAATTAACTATTATAACTTTCAAACTTTGTCATGAGAGAATTCATTCAAATATATATAATCACTATATATAAAATTTTAAAGTTTACAAAATCCACATGAGAATAATTTTAATATTCAACAATCAAATAAATTTCAATATTAGCATGAAAAATAAAATTTGACTAATTCAACTCCCAGGTTAGTTCCCAGGTAGAGGTGTTCCCTTACGGTCAGAACAATCCTTAGACAGAGTTCCCTTATAATCAATTTTTATGCGAATTATTTATCTTATTAAAACAAATCCACTTTAAGAAATCATCTTTAATATCTTAAATCTTTCAAAATAAATATAATATTTATCAAAAGACAATCTTAACAAATAAAAGGTAATATTAATAGGAGATAATCATATCTTTATTTAAAAGAAATTCAAATCTTAACAACAAATATATAATCCAATTAAGAAAACAAATATCTTAGTTTAATTTTTCACATATATAATAATTATATTTAAAGATATGGAAATATAAACTAATTAGGAAAATATCTTAATCAAATCTTTCAAAGATAAAACTTAAAAATAAGATGCATGATTGCTAACAATTCTAAACATGCATAATATAGTCATAAGAGATTGAGGACAATTTAAATTATCATAATTAGAATTCTAAATCTTCAAATTGACTAAACCTCAAGATTTGATTCAACAAGGTTTAGTGGATCATCACATCTACTAATAGACATCCACATAACTGGGTTACAACAACCACATGAATATCAATACTTAGAATTAGTTGAACAATGTAAAACATATATCAAATACATAAATAAAGTTAAATAGCAAAATTGACTAAACATATTTGTTAGCTTTAAGAAATTGAAGACAATTTGAATTACAACGATTTAAATTCAAGATATTATATCTTTCAATCTATTTTAGACATTCGAAAAAATAGGTTTCTAAAAACCCTAGATAAGTGTTTTGAAAAGTTGGCCAGCCAAAACTCTTTTACTTACTCAACACCAATATACGCATATACTTCAAATAAACTAGTTGACAATATATACTTATAAATATGCATGTTAGGTTGATATGCATGAACCCAAAATTTTAACAATGAATGTCATTTGTAATAACACAATTTGATATCAAAAGATTTTTTCTTAATTAACTTCAAACTAAATTCGGTTGCAAATTTGCAATTCAATGAATTTCATGTGTTAATCAAATCGCAAATCCAATACAATTTAATCAAATATAAAACTAATGTTAAATGTATTACAACAATCAATTTGCAAACACATAAATCACATATATGATATTAAAACAAAATACTCACCTTATTAGTTTTAAATACCTCGATAATATGTAGCCTCTAGCGTTCTTGGTATTCCAATGAATCAAATCCAAAACCAATCTTTAGAGTGGTAGAGTCCAATGAATCAAATCCAAAACCAATCTTTAGAGTGGTAGAGTCTCAATCTTTGAAGTGGTAGAGTCTCCTTAAAGTGGTAGAGTCTCGTGCTGATAACGTGTTATAAAACAAGAGAATAAAGAACAAAGTAGAGAGAAGAGAAAGTAGAGACTGAATGTATTCTCTATTCAATTGTGTTTCTCAAAGTTCCCAATGACCAGTATTTATAGAGTTTACAAGATATGGAAAAGCTAAATACAAGGAGAAGATAAAGGGAAAGATATTGAAAATAATATCTAAGGATATAAAATCTATGAACATCTATATCTAATTCAAATATTTATAACAATCGTAAATATTTAAATATCAATTTGAAAAATTAATTAAGGAAAAAAAATACTATAAGATCATAATGGTCCAAAATCCACATTAATTCCTTCGATGGAATAATTTAAATTAGAAGGTTATTTATAAAATATATAGGTTGAAGTGAATTTTACATGTAAATTTTTCTTCAAAATACATTAACATATTTATTGTTTATATTATATTTAAATTGGTATTGTTGCAAATTTTTTATGTTTCATAAATTTTTTTATGATATAATGAAAATGTCGATTTACTTTTTCTTTTTTTTTTTGTTTATGTTGGCTCATGGAAATTTGTATAATGTCAGATTCGTTTATTGTCCACACAATGAAAAAATTTGTAGTACTACAGTAGTATATTCTCCTTTCATTTACTATTTAACGCGTCACTTGATGATATATTATTTTATTTATAGGTCCCATACTATTGTTAAATGTTTATTTTAAGAAAAATAATGAAGGGAGGTAGTATAGAAATTTTTTCATACAACCGTAGTACTAGATATTTTTTCATCCATGGTTTAATTATGGACCCTAAGATTGAAATAGATGATCTTGAGCACTTTTAGCATCAAACAACGAGAAAATGGTATGTGAGTTTCATGATTTTCCAAGAGAAGTGAAATCAGTATCTTATTCTTTAGCACTCCATGCACTTCTCTTTTTACAAAGTGTTTTTATATACTATTCGTGACAATCAAATAGTTATATCTCTTAGTATGAGTCTCTTTCTTATGAGAAAAGATTTTCATCTTCATTTAGAAAAAAAATACCATCTATGAAAAGTTGTAGTATTCTAAATTAATATAAATTAATTTTATGAATATTTTTCTACAATTTTAATTTTTAATTTTGAAATTGTTTTAAAAATTTGAAGTTATTCCTGTATTAAAGAAAATTAGAATCGAAGTGAAAAATATTTAATATTTATACTTCACTTTCATTAAAAAAAATGGAAAATGTTATTAATAAAAATGGGGGAAAATAAATCTGAAAATATATTGCTTTCAGTTGAGAATCAAACACAAGCCCCAACTTCTAAAAAAGAGGTGTTTTAATAACAATACTAACCAATTTTTATATTTAAAATGCACTCGAGTTTTTAAAATGGAAACAGATTTTCGAAAACCATTGTTTTTTTTTAAAAACATTAATCATTCCGAAAATGTTTTTAAAATGGAAAAAACAGAAAACTAAGAACATTTGGTAACCATTTCGTTTTTTATTTTTTAAAAATTAAGCTTATTTTCTCATATTTTCTTATAATAGTTTGCACATTCCTTAAGTACAAAAGCTAAATTCTTAGCTAAATTCCAAAAACAAAACAAGTTTTTAAAAACTATTTTTTTTTAGTTTCCAAAATTTAGCTTGGTTTGAAAATATGGGTAAAAAGTAGATTAGAAAGCAAGAGATTCAGAGGTGAAAAAAATGTTTGTAAGCTTAATTTTCAAAAAATAAAAACTAAAAACTAAATATTTACCAAACAGGACCTAAATAGTAAATCAAATATACTCCCTTCTAAAAAAACTGAAAACTACTAAAAGACCAAAAACAAAAAAACTAATCGGTTATCGAACAATCTCTTAAGAATTCCAATAACCCAACTTATAATTTTTATATATGATTTATATGTATTCATTTCGTGGAAGTTGGAGGATTTATAATTCCCATATCTCAGTTATTGTTATACGTAAAAATCTTTTGTAAAAGAACTTCTAATATCCAACATGGTAAAACTATGATCGGAAAATACCTTTTTGGTCTCTGAGTTTTTAGGAATATGTGCGATTGGTCTCTCAAGTTTCAAATTGACCATTTTAGTCCTAAGTTTTCAAGAATAGGTTTAAAAAGTCCCCCCTCACTAATGTGGCTGCTGACTAAGCTTATATGGCCTAATGATAAATTTTAAAATTTTATTAACAATATATTTTTAGAATAAAAAATCTCTTTAAGCCCTAATCAACACTGGTTCCACACATCACAAACAACTCACGCGAAAAATTAGAAGAAAGCATTCTCCATTCATGGACAAAAGCGAGTATATCCATCGACCATCGAAAAGGATTCAACCACTGGCGAATCTTCGACTGGTTCTAGCAAGAAGCATCGTTAGTCTTGCGGCAACTAATGTGTTAATTGTGCTAGCCTCTAAATGGAGTGATTGAAGCATATAAAACAAAATATGGGTCTAATGATTCTTCTTCCAGTACAGTTCCAACCTCTTGCAAATAAAACTTCACTTGGACACTACACGGAGATGAATGACAATTCTTTTTTTGGCAACCAAAGAGAATCAAAAAAAGAAAAACTTCACTTGGACACTACACGGAGATGAATGACAATTCTTTTTTTGGCAACCAAAGAGAATCAAAAAAAGAATCCATCGATGATCCAGGTGGTTGAACCTTCACGCGTAAAAGAACGATTTCTTTCAATTAACCGTGTGGGTGGGTAGGATCGTGTATATGTCATAATAAATTAGGTTTTTTCTTTCTATTTTTTAGAAGATATTTTAAATAAAATTTAAAATAAATAATCATATCTCAACTAACTTAGTCAGCAAGCCACGTCACCAAGAAGATCTACTTGTAAAATTCAGTTAGTTTTAACAATTCTTTTAGTGAGGAAGGACTTTTTAAACCTATTATTGAAAACTCAGAGACTAAAATGACCAATTTGAAACTTGAGGGACCAATCACATCTATTCTTAAAAACTCAAGGACGAAAAATATATTTTTTCCAACTATGATCTATGTTAAATTAAAGTCATAAAAGTTTGTGTGACGTTAAAATTAAATTGCACATCATGTCACAATTGTGAATTTTTATTATGGACTTCAGTCAGCCTTTTGCCACTAAATTATCTTAAATCCAATATTTTTTAATCATCTTTATGTTAGACCTACTTTTAAATAAAAATATGTATAATTAATATGTGGGCTATGTAGGTGAATTAATATTTTATCACATTTGGTTGTTTTATTAGATTGGGCCCTATTAACTGATCTAATTAGTTAAGGCCCTAGAAATCCTAATTGAGTATGGATTTAATGGGTAGAAGCCTATTCATAGATTGATTAGGGTTTAGTGGGAACGCTAATTGAACTGGTATATAAAGAGACTTTAGGGCTATTGTCCCCAACACACCAAAACAACAAGCACTCAGTCTTTTTGGAATCTCATCTAGAAAGAGATCCCACTAAAGGCATTCGGAATCTCATCTACAAAGAGATCCCACTAAAGGCATTCGGAGTTTTGGTTGAGGAAGACAATAGTCTATCATCATCCCAGTTATTTATTCTTGAAAATTTGGTATGAATGATCCAAAAGTTAATCTATACCATATAGATTTAAAGTAATTATGCTAACACTTTATCCTAGATTTTAAAAAAACAAAAATCTAACCTTTTTAATGGAAGGATTCTTTTCCATTTTGTTGGACTAAAAAAAAGACTTCTATAATATCATGTTAAATAAAAATATAAGATTTACCCCGTTCATGTGATTGAACTTAGTTTTAAATTTTGTTCCTATATGGTTGTGAGAAAGTTTATTTATGTCGATGTATTAGTGGATGGATCCCTCTTTCTTATGATTCTTTTGAAGTGGTTGTCCTTGATCGAGAGGTGAGTCATTGAATCTATTGTTCATAACTTTGATGGCACGACTATGTTAGATTTGGAGAGTTTTGATTTCTTAGTTGTATTCGTTGTAGTTGTTGAGGTGACTGTTCTTCATGTGAAAATATCTAGAAACCTCTTCAAGTTGGTATTTCTGGAATCTCCTTATTGGAAAAGCTAGATTTAATTTGCTGATGAAATCCAATATTTTGTTGGTTCAATTCGATGTTACTTACATAATAGTGCAGTCAAAGGTCTCTTCATAGTCAATCGCTATTGTAACTCATTCGCTCACAAGTTAGCTTCTCATGTTCGAAAACACAAGAATTTGATATTTTAGCTTGAAAACTACCCACCATATTTTTTAAGTTTTTCTCTTAATCATTTTCTGTTTTGCACAACAAAAAAAATTAAAATAAAGTTAGAACTTCATCCTTATGGTTTGATTGAACCTCATATGGTTTGATAAAACCCCCATATGGATGAATTCTAACTTTTAAACCATAGAGATTAGATTCTAACTTTTTTTTCAAACCATAGATTCCAAATTTGTAATTTCACCATTTTAATTTGGTCCCTAAAATTTTAATATTTTTATTTTTTAAATTAGGTTTCTATTGCTTAATCATATATGATAAACTGTTTTTCACTGCTATATTAACATATTTGTTTGGAAATAGCTATAGTTTATTTTTTTTTAAAAAAATCGAGAACTATTTGTTTTTTAATATATCGTGGTTTTATTATGATGTTAAAGCAAATACATCCTTTACTTGTTGGAAAAATATATCTATTTAGGACTATTTAAAGAAAAATTTCATTATATATCAAACTACCATATTTTTTTATATTTATAAATAATTTGATATTATTTTTATTTATAATAATTTATGTTCAAAATCCAGCCCCAGTAACAAAATTGCAATTTCTATGCGCAAAATTTGCAAAATAAACGCCGTTGCCGGGGATCGAACCCGGGTCACCCGCGTGACAGGCGGGAATACTTACCACTATACTACAACGACTTATTGAATACTTTTATACTTGTATATGTATTTCTATAGATATAATTTAAAAATCCATTAAAGGAAATAACAACGTTTCTTTTCCGAAAAATATACTAGTAATATATTAACATTTTGTTGCAGACATAACCTTTCAATAATAATTTATACACACATGTTTAAAGAATAAGAATATATTAATGTTCTTTATACATAGTGAAGGGCAAACTTTTTTTTTTTTTTTTTTTTTAAAGTTTGCAAAATTGTTATAGTCAAATGAGTTGTATGTTAATATTATCTTTATTCTCAAACCTTTTGATCTAGTTTAATAATTATTTAGTTGTTGAAAATTAAGTTTATTAAAAATATTACTCCCACCTACAAATTTTTTAATTATGTTATGAAAAAATATATATATTTTTATATATTTTTTAGGAATTCGACTTAAAATTAAAAAAGATTTAGGGTACATTAAAACAAATGAGACCCAAATCTAGAGTTCAAGCACTTAAACAAGTAAGAAAATAGTTTATAAGTAAAATAATTAATTAATTAACACCTTTGTTGGGTTCTTACTCAATGTTGGTTTTGTCATTTGTTTTAGGGTTTTCTACAAATAAGAATTTAATAGTAAAATTAAATTTTATAAAAAATTTAAACTAAGAATTTAATAGTAAAATTAAATTTTATAAAAAATTTAAACTTCCTATTATTTTCAAGAATGGTGTAGTTGACTTCTTTTTCACACTATTTTTAGGATCCATTTACTAAGAATCCCCTAATGAATCATAATAAGTTGTTTCCTTGAATTAAAAAATATTCCTATTTTCCATTATTCCGATCAATTATAAAGAATCGAAATCAACAAAAAAAAAAGAAGTAAGTGGACCTAACCCGTTGAATCATGACTATATCCACTATTCTGATATTCAAATTCGATAAGGATTAAATTAGAACAATGGATCTTTTTTATTTCATTTTCATATTTATTTGGACTTTACACACAGGTCACACTACTTTCTTCTTCTCTCTCTCTAAACTATCCTATCTCTTTTGACAATCTCTCTCTCTCCATTATCCATATTCTCCGATGGATCTAATTGAAGACAACAATAAAATTTGACGACAACGATGAAGGCTCACTGCTCGTAAGCAATTGGAGCATGCATCAGCGCTAACCCAAGTGCACTACATCAGCACAATCACATGTTGCCTCATGAAAAATACTTGAGATGCATCTCGAACTGCACCCATCTTTGTGCAGCCCACCCAAGTGCACTATCACAAGATGACACTTGAAAAAAAATTCTTTTATTATAATGATATTTTCTTGTATATGTTTTTCTTTTGTGATTGAAAGTGATGTATGGAGATTAGTGCAGTCTTGGTTGCACTCAAGTATTACTTTATACATATATAAACATTTTATGATAGTAAAGGTTAGAGTATATACTTACATATACATTATATGGTATTTATAGATGTAGGTAGCTATCACTACAAGAAATGTGACATCACTACTACAAAAACTATATTACTTGACATTTTTTCCAAGTCAACTATCAATGTACTTGACGTTTTAAAAAACGTCAAGTAAGCCCCTGTCAAGAATAAGACCAATATTTTTGACTAAGTAAACGCGTCGAGTTGATATTAACTTGATATGTAATAAATGTCAAGTATATGGAATCTATTGACTTATTTTAAGCGTCAAGTGTATGGATTCTTGACATTTATTATGGATCAAAGTTTTTTAGAACTGGACATTTTTTACTTGTCAAATGTAACTTCTTTTTTACACTTATTATGGATCAAGGTTTTTAGTACTTGACAAGTTTTGATTGTCAAATGTAACTTCTTCTTGACACTCAAAAAATGGCAAACTAATTAATACTTGATACATTTTACTTGTCAAGATCGTTTGTGTTTTTTTTTTTTTTTTTTTTTTTTTTTTTTTTTTAATTTGTACTATTAGAAATTACCTATATAATTACTCCTATTGCTCCTATTTTGAGGACCAACAATAATGATATAGTTTAATTGAAAATTATCATTTTATAACCAATAAACAACTTGTAGCCACCTATTTTTATCTGGCTTTATTTAAATTAATTTATTTTTAGATTGATTTTTATCTTAATTTTCCTAATCTAATTTTGATTATTTAGCCACCTTTTTATGCTAATTTGTAACTTTTATTTTAGTTTAGTTAAAGTAACCAATTTGGTTAAGGTAAAAAAAAAACGAAGTAAATGTGGAAAAATTTTGAATTTCGTTTTAATTGCCTAAAAATTTCATTCTTTTTTGAGTTTAGCTATGTTTGGCAAAAACCTCAAATTTGGAATAAAATTCATTAAAAAAGAAAAATACAAATATGGAATTGTTTTGAGTTTTATAAACTCATCTTTCTCCACACAAAAAACCCTAAGTGGCTCCATCCACAACAGCCCCCACACCCATTTTTCTCTCTCACAAAAAAAACCTAGCCACCACACCTATTTTCCTTCTTCTCGTCTTCAGCAAATAGAGAGAGCACACAGAAACAAACACACCGAGAGGAAACCTTAGGGAGTTTTGTTTTTTTTACAGAGAAAACTTTAGAAAAAAAATCAGTCTATCAACCAAACCCTCCCAAAAGTCTGAGGATCTACAACACAAGAGAGCTCTAGCTTCGTTGGAGGTTGCATTTGGTAGGGCATTCGTCCCAAGGATCCGCACCTCAGACAATGGTAGGGCATTCGTCCCAAGGATCCGCACCTCAGACAACGGGCGGCTTCATGCTTTGGATCTTAACCTTCAATCTTTTTCTTCTCTTAGATCTAAAAATAGAGAGAAAGAAGAGGTTTATAAGGAAGAATAATTTCATTTACGGTTATTTCTTTCTGTTTCGTATTTATTTTTATTATGTGAATGTAGATCTACTGTTTTGTCTATTTCTTTCATCTTATTTCATCTTCTTTTTCATCATGCATTCTTTTTTGAGTTCTTTTTGTAAGTAAAATATGTGTTTTTTATAAAAAAAAAGTGAAAATAAAGAAAATAGAGTAACATACCTTAGAACGAGTGATTGTGCTGTGATAAAAAGAAATGAACCACTTGTTGAGTTGCTTGCTAAAAAAATGGGTTAGAAAGAGCTTAAGTTGAGGAAGAAGAGAAAGAGGGAGAAAGAGAAGTTTTGAAAGAGAAAAGAGAGTTTAAAATGTAAGTTTTAAAAAATAAAAATGAGTGTTTCAGAAGTTTAAAAAATATATAAAAAAAATAAAAAATATATATTTTAATTTTTAAATTATTATTATTATTTAATTATTTTTTTAAATATATATATATATATATATATATATATATATATATATATGTTGATGTATGGTCCGCGTCGCACCTTTTCTTCTTTATTTATTTATTTATTTATTTGGTTATT
Source organism: Lagenaria siceraria (assembly GCA_002890555.2). Classification (NCBI taxonomy): domain Eukaryota; kingdom Viridiplantae; phylum Streptophyta; class Magnoliopsida; order Cucurbitales; family Cucurbitaceae; genus Lagenaria; species Lagenaria siceraria. The sequence continues at coordinate 4,523,663 of CM016491.1, read as the reverse complement.
ATTATTTCTTGTTTTTTTGTTATTATATTTTTATTTTTATTTGATCTTTTTATCTTAGTTTTTATTTCCTAATTATATTTTAAGTATTACATTTTAATCCTTTTATTCTTTTAAGCATTTTATTTTGCTTTTATTCTATGTATCCATATTATTTAGGAGATAATTAAATATTATTATTTTAATGTTCTTAATTTTAATTTATATTTCTGTACAAAATATCATAAGACGGAATTTAGGAAATTTGGGAGTCCGATTTACTAGAATTCTTAGGTGAGGGATCACATCTTTGGGAGTCCGAGATTTGATCCCAAGAAAAAAATGAATTTTGATCTCAAAATTGAAATAATTTCTCACATTCTTGAGATGAGGAATTTTTCCGAAAATTTTTCACTTATTTTATGGAATCATTGCTTCAAATATTGGAGTAATGAGGGATAAAATAAGACATTTGTTTTAAAAAAATAATTTCCCAAATGATTTTATTTAAAGAATAATTTTTAATTCAAGATAAAAATGATTTGGCCACCGTTTTCTAAACGGGTGTTGTGGGGTGCTAACACCTTCCCCATACACAAATGACTCCCGAACTCAACTCTAGTTTTCGCATACCATTTTATTGATTTTCATTAAAAATTATTTACTTTATTTCGGTGTCTAATCACACCGTAAAAAAGATTGGTGGTGACTCCTTTTTTATTTTCTTTTAAAATTAACCCTTTTTAAGGACGTCGGCCGCTCCGCGTCGTCTCGCGCATGTGGCGACACAACTTATATTTGAACAATAACTTAAGTTTAAGTCAACCCAAAATTTCTACCAACCTAAAAAAGTGATTAATTTATATCCTTGAAACATTTGTCATATACTTTAATTACAACCTGATCATATATGTTACAAAGTTCATAATAAAGTTCATATGAACAATGTGTAAGTCATAGAAAGACTATCAACCCCATATGAACAATTTCAAAAGAACGAAACTACCGCAATATGAACTAAAATCCCAAAAGAATTGATCAGACCCATATCTAAACAATTCCAAAAATTTGACAACTACATATATATCGAAGTACCCCATATGATCAACACACACATTTACAAAATTACAAACTAGGATACCACATCATATGAACATTCTACCCCTATATCCAATTTCTGCCTAGGGAACCCATATCTTAAAAAAAAAAATGCACCTATAACTCCAATGACATTTTCAAAAAATGATCAAACTTTTTTGTCAATATCCAAAAAATTCATATCGTCATCATCACATGTGGGAATCTAGAAATTCGGCTAGCTCAACTTGCACCTCATCCAACTCCAACTGTGAATACGAGTACCTTGTATCATTCTATATAAAGCCCAAATATTGAAGTTAATACTTTGCTCTGTCATATGCTATATATAAAGTCCAAATATTGAAGTTAATACAATTGTAGGTATTTGTAAGACTCGTTTATCTATTAAACTCTTATGACCATTTATTGTGAGTTTTTGTACAATTTCGTTGGGAAAAGTCTCAATTGTGTTATGAAAGTTTTTTTTTAACAAAAAAATTAATTAAGTTTAACTATTTTATCACCACCATTAAAATTAATTTCAAAATTTCACTTCATATGATTTTAAATTAATTAATTAATAGAAATTAAAGCTAAAAATTGAAAGTGAGTATTTGTAACACGTCTAATTTTATCTATAAGCTCTTATGGTTATTCATTGTTTTAATGATAGATACTTAGATTATTATTTATTTGTTTAGTCTTTATTCACAATACTCTTGAAACCAATGGGCATTGTACATGGGACTTTTAACCTAGCCATATATATGTAATTTTTAGCCCCAATATTTTGGTTGTAAGCATATTATCTCCCTCAATATATTTGTACATATCTCATTTCTGTTTACTTCATCACAATATTTATTGTCAAGTTGATGTTAAGACTGTAAATCTTAAAACAAAACTCAAAACTCAAAGATAAAATTGTAACATTTTGAAAATTATGTACTAAATCGAAATCAAATTGAAAACTTAAATTTTCGAAATTGTAACAATTTGAAAACTAAAATTAAATAGAAACTAGACCTAGAATCTATAGACCGAAAACATATTTTATCTTTTAAAGTCTTCATCACGCATTACGTGTCCATTTGTGCTACATAGAATAATAATACAACTATTTCCGCATTGAAATCTCAGCCCCTTCTTCACCTCATCAATGGCTTCTTCACCAAACAAAAATGATGATGTAGCCTACGACTTCTTTCCCTTCGTCAGAATCTACAAAGACGGTCGCATCCAAAGACTCCAAATCACCTTCAACATTGTTTCTGCCAATGCCGACAACCCCAAAATCTGCTTTCCGATCAAAAGATGTCACGATCTCGGCGGATCCCGTTGTGTCGGCGCGTATTTCATCCCCTCTTCCACTGATCTAAATCAGAAGCTACCCATCCTCTTGTACGTCCACAGCGGAGGGTTCTGCATCGAATCAACTTTCAATTTGCAGTACCACAACTACGTGGGTTCTCTTGCTGTCAAGGCTAACGTCGTCGCTGTCTCCGTTGAGTACCGCCTCGCGCTAGAGCATCTGCTCCCGGCCTGCTACGACGACTGTTGGGATGCTTTATGGTGGGTTACAGCACATGTGAACAGGTAATTAGTGAGGGAGAGGAAAATTGGGAAGATGTCAATTTTTTGTTATTTATTTTGTTTTGACGAATATATCATATACTTTTCAACAAAGTCAAAACTAAGAATTTCGAGAGAAGAAACCTAGTTAGAGATTTAGTTGTGTTAGACCACTTCAATCTATCAAGAGTCTATCAGTGATAGAAATGATAAAAATCTATCACTAATAGAAATTAATAGACTCTGATACAAATGATAGAAATCTATCACTAATAGAAATTAATGGACTCTGACACAAATGATAAAAGTTTATCACTGATAGATGCTGATAGTAGTCTATCAATGTCTATTTGTTTTTTTTTTTTTTTTGCTATTTTCTGTAAATAGTTTGACATTTTTTTTATCTAAGAAAATTTCTCAAAAAGTTATAAATAATAAAATTGGAAAAGAAACAAAAAAGTTATGTAGTGAAGAAAACTATAGAAAGGGAAATAAAAATTAAATAGAGTAAAAAAAATAAAACAAAACAAAACAGCAGGAAAAAGACACCAGTGGGGTTGGGAGAAGGGGGGGCAGATTTTTTTTTTTTTATATCAAAATACCATAATGGTCCCTATGTTATTCAAAATTTGTCAATATGTTTTCTAATTTTAGTTCTCATGCTTCTAATAAATCTTAAATTTAACTAATCCCTCATACTAATTAATGATAGATTTTAAAAAAAGAAAAACTTTTTATTATTTAGCATTTTTATTATAAATTTTGAAAATATATTCACACATTTTTTTTTTGAAAATTATTATTGTTTCATTAATTTTGATAAAACTTAATTTTGAAGGACTAAATTTAAGATTTATTAAAAATATTAGAACTAAAATTAAACAATTAAAATTAAAGTACCGAAACCATAACAATTTGAAAACTAAGATTAAATAAAAACTAGACTCAGAATCTATAGACCGAAACAATATTTTATCAATACTTTTTTAAGTCTTCATCAACTACGTGTCCATTTGTGCTACATAGAAAAATAATACAACTACTTCCACATTGAAATCTCAGCCCCTTCTTATATTTATTTATATCCTTACACGAATACTTAACAAACCAAACCACCATTTTTCTTATTTCTTATTTTGTCTTCTTCACCTCATCAATGGCTTCTTCACCAAACAAAAATGACGATGTAGCCTACGACTTCTTTCCCTTCGTCAGAATCTACAAAGACGGTCGCGTCCAAAGACTCCAAATCACCTCTTACATTGTTTCTGCTGACGCCGATGACCCCAAATCTGCTTTTCTATCAAAAGATGTGACGATCTCGGTGGATCCCGCCGTGTCGGCGCGTATATTCATCCCCTCTTTCGCTGATCCAAATCAGAAGCTGCCCATCCTCTTGTACGTCCACGGCGGAGGGTTCTGCATCGAATCGGCTTTCAATTTGCAGTACCACAGCTACGTGGGTTCTCTTGCTGTCAAGGCTAATGTCGTCGCTGTCTCTGTTGAGTACCGCCTCGCGCCGGAGCATCTGTTCCCCGCCTGTTACGAGGACTGTTGGGATGCTTTACGGTGGGTTGCGACACATGTGAACAGGTAATTAACGAGGGAAAGGAAAAAAATTAATCATTTTCTTAAAAAAAACCTAACACATGTCAATTTTTAACTATGCACCGCCTAGGGTTGGTGAAGAAGAGAAAGATAGGGGAGGGGGTTGGCGAAGAAGAAGATGAGGCGTGAGTTTATTAGAATAGGTTGAAGGAGAGATAAGACAAAAGAGAATAAGATAATGGAGAAAGAAAAAAAAACAAAAAAAAAAAAAAAACAAAAGGAATAAGACACCAGTGGGGTTGGGAGAAGGGGGGACACTTTTTTTTTTTTTTTTTTAATGGCAAAATACCATTATAGTTTCCATATTATTGAATTTTAGTCGTTATACTTTCTAATTTTAGTTTTTATACTTTTAATAAATCTTAAATTTAACTACTTTCTCATACTAATTAATTATAGATTTTAAGAAGAAAAAAATAATATTTAAAATGTGTCATTTAACTCTAAGGACTAGAATCAACCATTTATAAAATGTTAGGGATTTGAATAATTGAATGGAAACTTTTTAAAAATAAAAAAATAAAAGAAACTATTTACATTAAATAGCAAAATTTTTAGATAGTTGGATAGATGATGATAGAAGTCTATCAGGATCTATTAGTGATAGAAATGATAGAAGTCTATCAGGATCTATTGGTGATAGAAATGATAGAAGTCTATCAGGATCTATTGGTGATAGAAATGATAGAAGTCTATCACTGATAGATGCTGAAGTCTATCAATGTCTATCAGTGATTTTTTTTGCTATTTTCTGTAAATAGTTTGATATTTTTTCTATTTGTGAAAATTTTCCTAATTGAATGTGCTTGAATATGATAATGGAAGCTAAGTTTTAATTTCCATGTAAATTGATTTTTTTTTTAAAAGAAAAAAACTGAACAATTTTAATATGATAGAGATATGTATGATTTAACTAAACTATATTCTTTTTGAAAAAAAATCATATTAAAGCTTTTAAAATTATATAGATATCAAATTAAAACTAAATCCAAATTTATAACTTTGAAGACTATTAGTTTAAATTGGGAGTTTGATCCAAAATTATAGTGTATGCAATCCTTAGCTTAAGTTGAATTAGTAATTACTATTATTATAGGTATTAATTCAGAAGTGTAGCTTTTATTACTTAACTTATGAAGTATACTATATACATACATATAACTTATTATTTTCTTTCCCTCTCTTTTAAATTTTAACCAAGGTTTAAAAGGTTGAAGTCGAAGGAATATTGGAAGCCTTAGTTTTACGAAATTATTGATAAAATATCGATTTTGATGAATGTTTATGAAAGAATTAAAAATAAAAAATTCAAAAAATAAATTTAGATTTAGTAAATAAACATTTTATATATTTAAAAGTCAAATTATTTATATTATATTTGCATTATTGACATTTTGTTGCTTGTTTTTTATATTTCGTAGATTTTTCTACGATACAATAGAAATATCAAATTCACCCCTAATATTTATATTGATGTTGAATCTATGGAAACAAAAAAATATCGATGGAAATATCGATATACCGATAGAAATCTAATACTATGATTTTAACCTTAGTATTTTTTTAGTACAATATCGGTGCGAAAATTTGTGATTACTATATATTAGTTGAGCTACATCAATCTCCTGTGCCAATAGGGATGGTCCAGAGCCGTGGCTAAACAACCATGCAGATTTCAATCGAGTCTGTTTGGCCGGCGACAGTGCCGGTGCCAACATCTGCAATCATTTGGCTGTGCGAGCAGGTTCATCAGCAGAGCAACTGGGCGGAATAAAGGTGGTGGCAATGGCTTTGATTCACCCGTTCTTCGGTGACGGGGGAGATGATAGGCTATGGAAGTATCTGTGTTCGGATCAGACGAGGTCGGCGAGGCCAAGGACAGAGGATTTGGCAAAGTTGCCATGTGGAAGAGTGAAGGTTTTTTTGGCAGAAGAAGATTTTTTGAAAGTTGGAGGGAGGAATTACGGTGAGGATTTGAAGAGGAGCAGGTGGAATGGGGCGGTGGAGACGGTGGAGCACGATGGAGAAGATCATGTGTTTCATTTGAAGAAGCCAGAGTGTGAAAAGGCACTTGATTTGTTGGAAAAATTAGCCTCTTTCATCAACTTAGATTAGAACATAATTTATGTTCATTACTAATATTTGAAAAACTATTAAATAATTATCTATCGAAAACTTTAATGTATTACTCTTCAAATAAATCTTAGATTAAAATTAACATTTTGTTGGTCTTTTGTATTTGAATCAGACTTATTCTATTTCTCTATCTCTCTCACTATATTTACTTAGAATGGGAATATATATATAGTATAAATCTATATCTATAATATATTGGAAAGTAACCATGTTCGTAAAACTTTTTTGGACTCTTTTATCCTTTTGTCAATTTTAAAATTTACACAATAGGTCACTTTGCAATTAATTCTATTAGTAATTAATAAAAAGTAGATTGGTTTTTCTTTTTTAATATAGAAGTAGATTGATCATCAATAATAATAAATAGAAGAAATGCAAAAAAGTTTTTCTACCCGTTAAGAATTTATTTTCATTCAATTATAATTAATTATAGAATTTCAAAAGCATTTGGAAAACCAAAAGTCTTATAACTTTTTATCTACTACTATAAAAATGACATTTTTTCATCATTCTTCCACAAACACTTTCACCATATATTTATCTAAGGTTCTACTTTCTTTATTATATTTTTTTTTGTTATTTCAACTATTTTTTCTTATATGCATATATCACCAATGAGATTAGTTGGATAGAAGCTCTAGTCATTTTTGGGAAGTTGTGCAGTTGTATTCACCATAAAACATCACCAAACTTTTGAAAGATGTTAGAATAATTGAACTTGCATCTTTCTTTTGAGAGAGGCAACGACTTGGATAGAAAAGTGCAATTTTTTTCATCATAAAATTCAAGGTAGAAAAAAAAAAGAAAAAAAGATTGGCCCATGAGATCAAAATCTACATGTTTCACATTTTCTCTCTCAATCCTAACCTTATTGTATGTATTCCCATAGATAATGTTTTAAAATGGTACTCCTTTGCAGATTTTGGATTTAAATTATGCTCATGTTTTTAAAGCATTAAGCCAAAGTGGGGCTCATGTCCAACTTATATGAAATTTGATTTTATGAATGTTATTTTTTAAATAAATATATAAAAAAAAACAATGCTCACAATGTCTTTTCAATCTTAAAAGATCTCAAGATGTTTGTATTTGTTATTTTAATATTTAGTGTATTACTTATATCTATAATCTATAATATATTCAAAAATTACAATCATAGAAAAATACTCATGTGTTATAAAATATGAACAAAACAAGAACAAAAAAAGAACAAAGAAAGAACAAAACAACAAAGTAGAGAGAATTAGAAAGTAGAGATAACAATTGAACTCAATTTTGGTGTGTATTACAAAGGTAACATATACCACTATTTATAGGATATGAGATGGTGTATGTTACAAGATTGAATTCAATGGGGAGGTATGTTACAATATCAAATTCAATGGGAGTTTTATGATATTTTGTAACCTATATAGGTTATGGATATCTACATTTATATATTACATTTATAATACTCCCCCTTAGATATCCATATTATATAAAATAAATGCCTCGTTAAAACCTTACTAGGAAAAAACCCAATGGGAAAAAAATCCTAGTGAAGGAAAAGAGTACATTATTTTATATACTTTCCTGCCTCATTAAAAAAACCTTGCTACAAAAACCCTATGGGGAAAAGCATAGCCAAGGGAAAAAGAGTATAGTAATTCTACTCCCCCTCATGAATATATCACTTGAGTTCTCTGAGTCGTCGCATTCCAATGTTGTGCACCAACTTTTCGAATGTCGATGTGGGTAATGTCTTTGTAAATAAGTCTGCCAAGTTATCTTTTGAAGAAATTTGTTGAACATTAATGTCGCCATTTTCTTCGAGGTCATGCGTGTAGAAGAGTTTTGGTGAGATATGTTTTGTTCTATCTCCTTTTATATACCCTCCTTTGATTTGGGTTATACATGCTGTATTGTCTTCATATAATATTGTTGGTAAAAATTTTCCAGAAGACAAGCCACATGTTCCTCGAATGTGATGAGTCATTGACCTCAACCATACACATTCTCTACTAGCTTCATGAATTGCAAGAATTTCTGCATGATTTGAGGAAGTGGCTGTAATGGTCTGTTTTACAGACCGCCAAGATATAGCAGTTCCTCCACATGTAAACAGATAACCTGTTTGAGATCTAGCTTTGTGTGGATCAGATAAATATCCAGCATCTGCATAACCAACTAGATCAAAATTTGATTTGTTTGAATAAAACAAACTCATATCAACCGTTCCTCGAAGATAACGGAGTACATGTTTAACTCCGTTCCAATGTCTTTTTGTTGGAGAATGCTATATCTGGTCTTGTGTTGTTAGCAAGATACATTAGTGCACCTATTGCACTAAGATATGGTACTTCAGGACCAAGTAGTTCTTCATTATCTTCTCGAGGTCGAAAGATATCCTTTTTTACGTCTAGTGATCGAACTACCATTGAAATGTTCAATGGGTGTGCTTTGTCCATGTAAAACCTTTTTAAAATCTTTTCTGTATATGTCGTTTGATGAATAAAATTCCATCAGCTAAATGTTCAATTTGCAAGCCAAGGCAAAATTTTGTTTTTCCAAGGTCTTTCATCTCAAATTCTTTTTTTTTTTTTTGAGATAGTTTATTGCCTTTGAAAGCTCTTCAGGAGTTCCAATTATATTTAAATCATCAACATATACAGCTATAATAGCAAATCCTGATTGTGATTTCTTAATAAACACACATGGACAAATTGGATTATTTTGATAACCTTCTTTCAATAAATATTCACTTAGACGATTGTACCACATCCGTCCTGATTGTTTTAATCCATACAATGATCTCTGTAATTTGATTGAATATAATTCTCTAGATTTTGAATTATATGATTCAGGTATCTTAAATCCTTCAGGGATTTTCATATAGATTTCATTTTCCAGAGATCCATATAGATATGCTGTGACTACATCCATAAGATGCATGTTAAGCTTTTCATATACAGTCAGGCTAATAAATATCTTAATGTAATAGCGTCCACCACAGGTGAATATGTTTCCTCATAATCAATGCCTGGTCTTTGAGAAAATCCTTGTGCAACCAATCGTGCTTTGTATCTCGTGACCTCATTATTTTCATTTCTTTTACGTACAAATACCCATTTGTATCCCACAGGTTTTACACCTTCAGGTGTATGGACTACAGGTCCAAAACTTCACGTTTTGAAAGTGAGTTTAATTCTGCTTGGATGGCTTCTTTCCACTTAAGCCAATCCTCTCTATGGCGACATTCTTCAACAGATCTAGGTTCACAATCCTCATTTTCATGTATAATATCATGAGCAACAGTATAAGCGAAAATGTTGTCTATGGCTACATCAGTTCTATTCCATCTTTTTCCTGTCATTACATAATTTATCGAGATCTCACTGTTATCTTCATATACTTGAGTCTCTTCGACATTTTTATCAATAGTCATGTCTGGAGATTCTTTTTGAATCTTCTCATTTTCAATTGAGTCATTTTGACTATTGATTACTTTTCTTTTTCGAGGATTTTTATCTTTGGAACCCATTTGTCTATCACGCTTCAGGCATGATGAGACTCATTAATAGTGACAACTTCTTGCATTGGAATATCACTTTTAGATGTTGTATTTACAACCAATATATAAATTTAGTAACTTTTTTACAACTATAAAGACTCTGTAAATAAATCTAGCATTTGATTTGTAATATTTAAATTAGTTATCTTTTGAACTTCTAGTTCAAAGTAATCTGTATGATGATCAAAATGAGACAATGCATATGCATGTCATTCAATTTCTTTTTCCAACTTTCTTAATTCCTCCCTCTAATGTTGGAAATTTGTCTCATTAATGACAAATAGCAAATTGTGTGTTAAATATATCACCCATCAGGGGTTCATAGTATTTATTAATTGATGTGAAATCAATTTCAATATAGATTTATAACCTATTTTGAGGATTCATTTTAATTACTTAATTATCTTATTGTTGTAGTGTAACAATTTAATCATTTACTGCACATTTGCACACATGAAATATATTTGGCTTCTGGCCATAAGCTCATAAGCGATTGGCTTAGAGCATACACAACAATGTGATCTCATACAGATTTAGAAGTTTTGCTATTTGAACATAAGCTACAGGATGTTCAACACTTATCCCAATCAATTATCAAATGTTAGATGCAAACTCACTAGCATTATCAAAACAAAATTTTTAATTTCAAATCATGAAATTGTACTCTTAACTATATGAGCAACTAACCTTGCAGATGTAAGGTTTTGAAGATAATAAACATATATGTGACCATCAACTGGATGCACCAACAAAACCATAAAATATTTAAATGGTTCACTTGAGAGGTTCAATTTCAATTTTAACTAGTGAGAGTTTGATAATTGATCTCTTGAAAACAAAGCCACATATGACAATCTATTAGATGGAAGAATCTTCTAGTTCTTCAGTGGATGTGAATGTATATTTTCAATAATTATTTTCACTATTGACCCAAAATGACTCATCATGTCAAATAAAAATATATTTGAATCAATGAACTTCGGTTCATTGTTGCATATATTTCAATTACACGAATATGTGTAATACAATTTAGAAGGAAAAGCATACAACTTTTCTATATGCATTTCCCGTAGGAGACAATAGATTATCAATTTCTCTAGATGATATTTATTACAATATATACCTTCCAAATTTACTAAACTTCTCTTTGATTTATAAGAGAATGTGGTATATCAATTGTAAATTTTGCTCCTCTGAACAAAATAATATTTTCTTTTCCAAAATATTTAATCAAGTCTACCGGACTTAATATATAATATTTGATTTTTCGCTTCAAGCATTTGAATTTGGAAAATGTATTGTCTACTTCTAAGTATCATATGCATAGATGTATTATATGCAAAACATAATATTATTAATTATTCTTTTCTCTCCAGGAGATTCAAAAGAAAACCAAATATCTCATATACAAGTGGGTCAAAAAGAATAATCATCTCTTCAGGAGATTCTAAAAACTTGTAACATCCAAATATCATCATATTTAGGGGTTAAAAGGATAAGTTATGATCTCTTCAAGAGATTCAAATAAATTCTCAAAATTTGTTATACCACACATCATCTTCCTTTTCATTATTAAGGATTTTAATTTTTCAAAATGACTCTTAATGTACGACGGGTACAAGATCATTGTCTCTTTTGCATCACAATTGAAATATGAAATTCTCATATAAATATGTGTGGTTTTAATAGAATAATTACTTATTCCTCTACTAAGATTATTTCAATCACAATTATTAAATATTACAACATTCACGTCAAGGAATGATATTAATGGTCGAAATTCATTATTTTGCATAAATCATAAGCTTATTTTGATTTATACAACTTCAGGTGCATTGAATCACAATTAGTTTTAGAAAAGTAATAAACTATTATGCATAACTTTCAAATTTTACCATGAGAGAATTCATTCAATTATATATTATCACTATATATAATTTTTAAAGTTTACAAATCCACATGAGAATAATTTAAATATTCAACAATCCAATAAATTTCTATAGGCAAACAAAATTTGACTAATTCAACTCCCAGGTTAGTTCCCAGGTAGAGGTGTTCCCTTACGGTCAGCTTAAATACCTCAGCCTAGCCAGAACCATCCTTAGACAGAGTTCCCTTATAGTCAAAATTTTATTTCTAATTTATTAATCTTTTAATTAAGAGTTAATTAATAAATTAATGAATCTAAGTTATTAAGATTTATTTTTCATCTTATAAAAACTAATTCACTTAATGAATAATCTTTAATATTTTAAATCTTAAACCTTTTAAAATAAAATGAAATATAGTCTTTGATATATTTATTTTCATATTTGAAAAATAAAAGATAATATTATTAGAAGATAATCTTAACATATAAAAGATAATATGTGTAGAAGAGAAATCATAATAATTCCTATTAAAAAAACTTCTAACGGTTAGAAATATGAAAACAAATCCTAATTCAATTTTCCTATTCAATATATGGAAAATATAATTAATTAAAAACATCTCAATTGAATTTAAAATAAGACCATAATTTACAACCTTATTCTAAATGACATACTTTATGCAAAGAATCAAACAATTTTAAACATATACGACAATTTACAATTTGGTAGTCTTAACAAATTGAAAACAACTTAAATTACTATAATTTAGACTCAAATTTATCTTGATTGACCATATCAATTTTCCTTTACCAAAAGTTCTTTGTACGTATTAAACATTGAATCAAGAATAAATACCGTCATTTTTTCAGTTGATTACTTGTTTGTGTTAGCACATGCACAGGTCACGACCACACAAGTAAACATTTATCATATAATTTTGTCCTTTTCCACACAAATAAGAACTTAACAAGGAGATTAATCTTGTTTCTTCAATTAGTAATGCATCACATCATTCAAAAATTATTTGTGCATACAATCATAATTTCTACCATGAGTGCTCAGTCTGATTCTTATAATTTCAAATCTCATTCACAACAAATTTAAAAAACTCATAAAAGTACATAAAATTCTAGAAATTGATCTAATGCAAAATTCTAATTAATGTCAAATTTGCAATTCAATTTCACAATCTACGTATATTGCATTATGAAAATTAAAATACTCACCTTCTTTTGGACTTTAGTTTTAATAGAATAAAGATGAATGATGGTGGTGAGAAAATCAATGATGAATATATCAAACACATGTATAATTTTGTTTCCTCTAAAGTCAAACAAGACCAAAATCAAAATACTCACCATGTTTGAACGAAATTCTAAATACCTTACAAATTATGGAGAAAATTCTAGCGAGTCTTTAGCGTTCTTGATATTCCAATGAATCGAATCCAACCTCTACAAAATCTTCAAAGTGTTAGAGACTCGTGCTGATAACGTGTTATAAAATATGAACAAAACAAGAACAAAAGAAGAACAAAGAAAGAACAAAACAACAAAGTAGAGAGAATTAGAAAGTAGAGATAACAATTGAACTCAATTTTGGTGTGTATTACAAAGGTAACATATACCACTATTTATAGGATATGAGATGGTGTATGTTACAAGATTGAATTCAATGGGGAGGTATGTTACAATATCAAATTCAATAGGAGTTTTATGATATTTTGTAACCTATATAGGTTATGGATATCTACATTTATATATTACATTTATAATATTATGAACTTTCATCTCATCTCAAATTTTAAGTATACAAAATATGTCGCTTACAAAACGTTACAATCAATTGCCAACATAAGCATAGTTGAACTAATGTAAATTTTTTCTCAATAATGAATAGTTAGCTCAATAATTATTATACATATCTTCTAAAAAATAATTATTACATGTTTGATCAAATTTAATGTAAAAAAATAGTAAAATTATTGTACCTTTCTATCTTCTTACTATCTTAAAAAGTGGTTTTAGGGGAAAAAAACCACCCATGTGTTGTTACAGTTTTATTTAAAAAAAGGTGTTACTTTTTTTTTTTGAAATGTTTTAGTATTTATTATTATTTAATTAAAAAAAACAAAAACAAAAACAAAATTAACATTAACATTATAGTTATTTATTATGTTTTTCATATACTCAAATTTATATATAACCTATACATATTTAAGAAATAAAAGGTTAGAATATGAAAAGTTTTAGAATATGAAAAACTTTATCTCTTTATTTCTATAATTTAATTTCCTAAATTTATGAGTTTACCTCTAAGTTTATTTTATGATAAGTTCAAATATATATTTTGTAACTTTTCTTCTACAATTATATATATAAGGAACTTATTTATTTATTTATTTTTACAAACATTTGAACTTCTACTTAGTTTTATTCTTCTTATTTCACTCACCATCTTACTTTACTTTACAATTTCTATTAGATTATTTGTCTAACCTTCATCTTTTGTCATACTTTTGTGCTACAATGTTAATACTTTGTAATTTAAGAGAAACTCAAAGATATGCAAAAAGGTTGGGGAGCTTGAAAATGATGTAATGTCAACTAATGAAGTTAAGCCCAAGAATACTTTGAGTTAAATATACAAATTATCTCTCTTAATTACGATGTATTTAGCTTCTTTTAAATTATTATTATTATTATTGTAAATTCTCCAATTTTTAAATTTAATTTGGGGTACATGATTATATTAATAGTTTGTCAAATTATTTCTAAAATTTATGATTTTATCCTCTTATAATTCAGTCTTTTAAAAAATTAGAAAAAAGCTACTTTGAAAATAATAATTTAAATAGTATTTACAAAATTGAAAGAAAAAAAAAGTGAAAATTTTAAAATACAAACAACTTGAACATAGACCCTTTTCTTAATTCACTCTTAAAAATTAATTCTATATTTATAATTTTACCTATAATTATAATTAATAAGGGAAATTATTTTAATTGACAAAACAGTTGGACATATTTACAAATATAACAAAATTTCACTGTCAATCTGCGATAGACCGCTATAGACCGCCATAGACTACATATAGACACAAATAGTAGTATGTATATCGTAGTTTATCGTGATCTATCGCAGATAGACAATGAAATTATGCTATATTTGTAAATATTTTGGTTCATTTTCCAATATTTGAAAACAACCAAATTAATAATGGATTTTTAAAAAGTTAATAAATTTTATTAGACCATTTAAAAAAAAAAAAAAAAAAGTCTAAAGTACATTAAATCAAATTTTATTCATAAAAATTAATTATAAAATTTATTTTAATTATATAGAAATTTTATAACTTTTTAAATTTTAATAATTTCAAACTTTTTTACATCTAGATAAAGGACTATTGTTTTTAAAGTATAACCAACGAGTGTTCGATACATATTCAAGTTTTTTTATATAAAATTTATTTTAAATATACAGTAAAATAAAATGAAAATTTTATCAATATGATAAAATAATTGGAAATACCACGTGCTAAATATGAAAAGAGAAGAAATAGTTTTTATCCATTCATTTCTTTAAAAAACCACTCTAGAATTTGTTTTATTCTAGAGTTTCAAAAGTTTTGGAATTTAAATAGTTTTGCAATATTACTAACTTTTGCAACTATATAAGGGGTCATCTCCTCTACTTTTTTCTATATAAAAAGAAAAAATTATCTTCTCTTGGTTTGTTTTTCTTCCTCACTCAACTCAATTTCTCTTAAAGTTTATTTCTTGATCTGGAGAATGATAGGTAAACACAAATTTTTTCTTCCTCTTTAACTCTTTTCCCTAACAAGTTCTTCTTTTTGTATGATTGATAGACAAACGCAAGGGATTATTCAGGACTTTTGTCACACCCTAAGAGTCTTTCACAATGTCGTGCACACTCTTTCCACTCATGCTCGTAAATGTTCGTAGAATGAAATTTGGCTTGAAGATCATTCTTGGGTCTCCAAGACCATTAATATGGATGTTTCCTTTGTTACGAAATTTTTATTATTATCTTGGTTCTTTTTTGTACTAAAAAAAAATGGATAAGCACACTATGTTATTGGCTTAATTCCTTAGTAAATTGCAACTAAGTTTTTTTTAAGAATTAATTTCAAAGTTAGTTCTTTAGTAATTATATTTATTTCAAGAAATAATCATTAGTTTGCTTTTAAACATCAATGAAAGATAAAGAATAATACAATCTCAAGTGCATGTACTAATCCCTCCAAAAATGTTTTCAAGTTTTTTTCCTTTTTTTTTTATTTTTTGCTACAATAATAATAAACAATGTGAATTGCTTTATTTTATGATATATTAAATGAAAGTAACTTGCTTTTAAAGAAAATCTTTGTTATAGTTTTTAACAAAATTGTATTAATTACAAGCTAGATAATATGTTTTATATAACACATAAAAATTTTAAATATTATCTTCCAAATACATAAAATGTTGGGTTGTTTTTAAATATAGAAAAATGAGCCGAACTATTTACCAATATAAAAAATTTTTATATTATATCAATGATAGACCGTGATAGAATTCTATCGCTTTCTATCTCTCAAGCGATAGAATTTATTTGCTTGAGCGATAGAAAGCGATAGAATTCTATCGCGGTCTATCACTGATAGACACTGAAATTTTTCTATATTTGTAAATAGTTTGATATTTTTTCTGTTTAGATTAATTTCCCTAAAATTTATGTGACCCAAATTAGCATAATTTAACAATAATTATCATGTATTATCTTTCTTGTAGCTGGAGGTTCAAATTTTTATGTCCCCATTTATTATGCTAAAAGAAACTCAGTATTTATGTGGATGATGTAAGTTTGAGTTTTCGTTTTAGAGGTTTTATTTCAAAAGAAAATTTGTTGAAATAGGTTGTCTTATGAAGTGTTATTATTATTATTTTTTTAAATACGAGATTTCGAGAAATTTTCGAGAAATTTCGATTTTTTTTATTAACTATGCTAGCTCAATTTAAAATTTTCAAATTTATGGTCTTGATTACACACAATTTAATAGTTTCACACGTCAATGTCATTTTCGACAAAAGATTAAACATTTTTAATCTGCTACTTTTTTTAATTTCCAACTTTTCTCAATCTTTAGCTTTTTTTTCTACCCAAAAGTTTAATTTATAAAGAAATTGAATTTAAAAAAACCAAAACAAAAATTAATATATATTTATTTTTAAGCTCAATCAAACTTTTTTTCATTAAATTTTCACATCATTTCACCTTAAAATTGAATTGATGTGAGTTTTTTCTTTTACCATCCAAAACTTTCATAATTTTCACATAATTTTACTTCAAAATATTCATAAATTTTTTATTATTTTGTAATTATTTTTTCATTTCTTTTTTAAATTTATGCTCTCGTATCAACATTAACATTTACAATAGATATCTAAATATTATTTTACTTTATAGAAATTGTGATTAAAATTGGTTAGTTATAGTTCAATTAAGCCACAATCAAAGTTTCATTAATTAATTTTTTCATAAAAGCAGGACCTTGATATTTCCATCGACATCGATATTTCAAACCTTGCTTATGATATAATTATAATTACATATATTTATTTTAATTTTATTTGCTTTCATTATTTTTTGAATAATTTATTCTCCAACAATTCCTAAAACTAATTTTTTCGCACTTTGAAAAGAAAATTTTCATAATATAAATTGAAATTGAGTTGTTACTTTTAATTCAATATATGAAAATAATTAAAAAAAATATTTTTACATATTAACATTTTACTTATTTTTAGGACAAAAATTTAAATAAATGATCCAAATAAGACAAATCAACCCATCCCAAATATTTGGTTGGGTTGGGTTAGGCTCAATATTTAATAAAGTTATTTTGGTTGAAAAACTTAGAACTCGAACAATTGGGTTGAGTTTAAAAAGTGTTTCAACCCATTCCAACCCAACCCAACCCACAAACACCCCTAGAAAAAAGTTTGGGTATAAAAATTTACAATGTGGTATTCTTTTTTTTAAAAAAAATTCAATTATTTTTATATATGTCTTTTACTATGTAAGGAAAAATGGATGCATAATCTGCACCTAATTATTGCTTATTTGAAAATATGTTACTCTTTATAATTCATCACATGACCTCAACGAAGTTGGACCTACAATAAAAGAAAAAAAAAAAAAACCATCACACGTTAACATAATTTTGGAAAAACTACCTTTTTAGTCTATGAATTTTGAACAATATATAGGTGTGTTTGAAATTTGAGTTGTCGAAACATATCATTTTAGTCCCCGAGTTTTTTAGATCCCTGTAGTTTTAAAATATACCTTTTTAGTCCCTGAATTTTTAAGAATAGATTTAAAAAGTCCCTAAAGTAATTTTTATTATTATTTTAAATAACTATATGACATTTTGATAGGGGTGTGCAAAATTCGAACCAAACTAATGAACCGAACCAGCTGGTTCGGGCCAATTATTTCAATTGAGCAAATTCCACAGTTGACCCATTTTGGAGGCCTGAAATGAAAAATGCCCCACTTTTTAAAAATAATGGTAATTGACCTTCTGCTGATGTCATAAATACGTGAAGTTATGAATTTATCCTTCATACTTTGAGATTAAACACTAGAGAGTGAGAGTAAGAGTAAGAGAGTGATAATTTAATCTCTAAGTTTTAGTTAAAAAAAAAAACAAAAAATCTATAGCATGTTGCGAGCATTTTCAATTCTATAATACTCTAGGTATTATTAATAAAATAATAATTTAGTTTTTTTATTCTTTCTACATAGAAGGCATTAGCAATAGCCTAAGTTTACAATTATGTCTATTTTATCCCATATTATTCAGAAAAAGCCTAATGGATTTCTTATTTTCATAAAAGTTGGTGGCCTTTTATATTTTAATCCTTGTACCAATTAAAAAGAAAAAAGAAAGAGAAAATAAACATACCTTAATCAAATTATCCATTCAATGCCCACTCAACAAGGAAATTACCCACTCCTTTAAAAAAACAAGGAAACTACCTACTCAACTAGGAAATAAACTACTCATTTAATGCATTTTAAATTTCCAAAAAGAAAACATACTAGTAATCTTCATTGAAGGAAGGAAACAAATAAGGAAACAAATTTCAATTCTACTCTCGTCTGCAGCTCACCGACGAATACCTAAGGTTCCAGTCGACTATTACACGTCACAGCATCATCAGTCCTCCTTGCCGTCGCACCTCACCGAAAAATAGATAGCACTTCTCTTTTTGGGGTGCTGGAATCAGGAGATAGTGGTTATACGTAAGAGGTAAATTATATTTGTTCCTTATTAAGTGAATCTTTTTGGAATTGAAATTGTATTGGCTAGTGTTTATATGTACATTGATACATTAACCAAAAACTAAGAATGCAGAAAGTTTAGAACTTTATATATCCATTAAGAAAGCATATTTTCGTCTCACCTCACATGTGTTATTCAAGAAGCTTATAAAGTGTATATTTGTTTTTTTGCAAAACGCTTATAGAGTGTATATGAGTATGATGCAAGAAGCTAGAAGGAATTCTTTCTAGTACGTTCAATTGAAATTTGAAGTCGAACCTTATGTATTATAATTTTTGGAATAAACAACGATTGATATAAAATGAACAACATATTAAATTTTCAAATAAACACCTCTGAAGTGTCCATTGTGCTTGGAATATAAGTTGAATTTATTTGATAAACTAATATGAGAAGTATATATCGGCATTTATATATATATATATATATACGTACATATTAATTTATTTTGGTTGTTTAAGCACCGGTTTATATATACTAAAGTTTGGTATATATATACATACATTTATATGTAAATAAATATTGCTTTATATATTCAATTTAGAAAGCCCTTTTGTGTATAATCATCATAATATTTATATATATGTTGGTAGATATTAAATACTTCCAATACTTTTGTTTAGAGTACAAAACAAAAGTTATGTTTAACTAAATATTTAATGATAGAAGTAAACGTGGAAGGAACTTGATATTGAATGAACTTTTTTGACATATTTACCATATGATGCTTACTAAACTTGATAAGCACCAATTAATTTTGTTGTTGTTGTGATTATTAAAGTTTGATCTATATATATACTAACAATTATATGTGTATAATCATCAGAACATTTGTATATGCATTGGATGGTATTAAATACTTTGAAAATATACTTTGGTTTATAGTACAAAATTTGAGTTATATACACGACTTACTAATCTGTTTAGAAAGTTATATTTAAATTTGTATTAATCAAAAAGTTTGATTTAATCCTTTACAATCTTTTTATAGAATCATGGTACATGTCAAATTACCAATGAAAAGAGAATAGAAAGTAGAAGAGGCAAATGACGATCTGATGTCTACAAGTGGGCTAATATCCAAGACAAAAAGTGACAAGAATGATGTCATTAACCTATCTTCTATGTAAGTTTTAATGTAAACTATATGAATTATATTCAAGTGTACATTAATAACAATGAATAAAAGTTACATATACTATTCAATTTCATTGAACAAACCAATATATTATGTTGGTTCACGGTATATATGGGCTATTTGTGTTAATTTACAGTAACTTCAATTAGGAAAAAATCAATCAAACTCGTTTTAAAAGGAAAAACATAAATTGTTGATTATGAGATGATTTTTTTTAAAAAAAAATTAAATATGAAAATTCCCTAAATAAAAGATTCTTCTGTTAAAAAAAGATTTTCCCTCCTACATATATATTACCTTAAAAAGAAGATTTTTTTTTCATTATTACATTTTTAAAAATTAATTATTTAATTATTTACTTATTATTTATTTTTAGCACTAAATCAATATTAGCACACAATGAGAGAAAAATAAAATAAAATAAATAGGACAAAAATAGGTGGCTACACGTGTAAATTATGAATATGAAATTACACTCAAATATCTAACATGATATATATACTGTCGAACATATACAATTTTAATAGTAATAATAAATTGTGCAAACTTATATACTTTTTTAGCTCACTGTATGTGTACACAAAATGTGCTAAAAACCCTTTCTTATTAGGACTTTCTACATAGCCAAAAGTTACAGAAAATATGCTAAAAAATCAAAATATGGTATATATTATATATATATATATATATATATATATATATATATATATAGTTGTGATAGACGCTGATAAAAGTCTATCAGGGTCTATCAATGATAGAAATTATAGAAGTCTATCACTGATAGATGCTGATAGAAACCTATTAATGCCTATCAGTATTTTTTTTTTTTTTTTGCTATTTTTTGTAAATGGTTTGACATTTTTTTCTATCTGTGAAAATTTTCCTAAAACAAAATGAAGAACTATTAAAGAATAATCGCTTTAAACTTCGACAAGGAAAAATAAATAAAAAATAAATATATATAAATAAGCAACTAAAATCAAACCTGAAAAAAGTATACCAGATCAATGAACTAAAAATACTAAAATCGAAGGTGCGTAGGTCGAATGAAATGATGCAGAATCGAAGTTTACAAATTTTTTTACCGTTGTTGGCCGGATGAAGCTTGCAATTCGGACGTTAAAAACTTAAAGTTTGTGAAATGAAAATGCTATGAAGATTTTGCATGCTGGAATTTTAATAAATTGGAACAAAATTGAAGACAAATCAACTTTACAAATAAGGAAACAAAATCACGTTAAAACCATATAAATAACATTAAATGGTATGAATTTTACCATATTAAATGTGAATTTCGAAAATTAATTAAGGAAATAAAAAAAATCGTAAATATTTAAATATCAATTTAAAAAATTAGTTAAGGAAAAAAATACTACAAGGTTATAATGGTCCAAAATTCATATTAATTCCTTCAATGGAATAGTTTACATTTGAAGGCTATTTATAAAATATATAGGTTGAAGTGGATTTTACGTGTAAATCTTTCTTAAAAATACGTTAATAATCGACCAAGTGTGTATAACTGATAAAAATGATAATAAATATGGTCTAAAGTGCAAGCATACATTATCGATGAAGTAATAAATCTTGGAGTATTCCAAGAGTCGAATCTCACGAGACTATTTATGCAATTGAATTTCTCTAAGAAAGAATTTTTCGATGCAAACTAAGGAGTAACCGGTAAATAAATGATTTTGAGGTTGAATAATGATAAAAGTAGTAAACAAAAATGTTGAACAGGGATACAGTAATATTTCAACCTTTCGGGTTCTAGTTATAAGTGATGTGATTGCATCATACCAAGACAATGAAATATGCATGAACAGAAAACTACTCCTATTCGGTCTTGTGTCAAGTTCCTTTAGGAGATCCAAGCAGCTAATGCCTAATGTTTCCATGATTAGCTGGATCTTAGATTAGTTCAAGCTTAGATTCTTTATCCTATAGTGTCTCTTATTTCTAAGGCGACATGACCATCCTATTTCTAGGCTTCTAGTCCCGTATTCCTTTGTGACATCGGTTTATATGCTAACATTCTCAGTATTAGGACTCCACTAAATTGCTAAATTAAGTGATCAATTTAACTTAACAATATTTTCTATAAACTCAACAAAAAAAAAATGCATAAGACAAAAAGGTATGAAGCATAAACATAACTCAAGCCATAAAACCCTAGGGTATCCACATAACTGAACCCCTTAGAGAATTTAGCTCATGACTAATGATAAAATAATGAATTTTATTGAATAAAAAATTATAGCTACAAGATGATGTTCAACGGGTGAAAAGAAAAGAGAAAAGTACAAGAAATAAATGAATATAAATGCTAGAAAAATACAACTCAAGAGGTCTTGGACAAGTCCTCAATTCTTTAGTCTTTCCTTAGGTTGATTCTCCTTTTTCAAGAAAGAATCATTTCTCACCACACGCTTTCACGGGATGAGATTACCTAGAGCCGCTACGCCTTAGAGGAACTTTCGTTCTTGAGACTACTGACTTAAGAAATTGAGAAAATGCCCAAGGGTGCTGACAGCAATGGTGGAATTGTGGAGAAAAGCGTGGTGAAATCGTAGATGGAGAGTTGTTTTTTTAATTGGAAGGGTTCTCCTCCTTTATATAGGCCAAGGTGGTTGAGATATGACATAAAATGAACAATTTCTCAGCTTTTTAGGCGTTGCTTAACAATTTTGACCGAGAAAATAGCAACCATAATTGGGCACGAATATGGAAAAACTGGGCTCAGTAATGTGGGCGCATCACGTTTGATGCAGTTACAGCACATTAACAATTTTAACCGAGAAAATAGCAACCATAATTGAGCACGAATGTGGAAAAATTGGGCTCAGTAATGTGGGCGCAACACGTCTGATGCAATTATAGCACATCTAATGCGGCCACATTCTGGCCATTTCGGAGTCAAAATATCACATAAAGTGTCTTTTTACTATAAAAGAAGTAATAAAATAATATGCACTTTTTTGACATCTATCACAAAGTGTTTTTGTATACTATTTAGAAGAAAAAAACGCCGTTGCCGGGGATCGAACCCAGGTCACCCGCGTGACAGGCGGGAATACTTACCACTATACTACAACGACTTGATGACTTTGAAACCATACTTGTACTATTGTATTGAATTCTTAATTGATATAATTTAAAGATCCCTTACGAGGAAATAACAACTTTTTTTTTCCTTTTAAACTTGAAAAACATGCTAGTAATATATTAACATTTTGTTGCAGACATAACCTTTCAACAATAATTTATAGACACGTGTTTAAAGAATATTAATGTTGTATATATACCTAGTGAAGCATAATAATATTATTAATGTTTAATAAACACATGTTTAAAGAATAAGAACATAAGGGGTTGTGGGTTCAATTTATGGTAGTCACCTACCTAGGATTTAATATCCTACGGGTAAGTTGGTAGCTCGCCTGTTATAGAGTCGGGTGGGTTGTCCCGTGAGATTAGTCAAGGTACACGTAAGTTGGCCCTAACACTCACGGATACAAAAAAAAACAAAAAAAAAAAACATATTCTAAAAAAAAAAAAAAAAGGAATATATTAATGTTGTTTATACAGAGTGAAGGGCAATTTTTTTTTTAAGGTTGCAAAATTGTTATAGTCAAATGGATAGTGTATTAATCTTTATTCTCAACCTTTTGATCTCGTTGGGTAATTAAACATTACTTACCCCTACTGATTTCTAAGTTATGTTATGAAAATCAAAAAAGTATAATTTATTTTTATATAGGAATTCGACTTAACATATAAAAAAATTTAGGGTACATTAAAACAAATGAGACCCAAATCTAGAGTTCAAACACTTAAACTAAGTAAGAAAATAGTTTATAAGTAAAATAAATAATTAATTAACACCTTTGTTGGGTTCTTACTCAATGTTGGTTTTGTCATTTGTTTTAGGGTTTTATACACACAAGAATTTAATAGTAAGATTAAATTTTATAAAAAATTTAAACTTCCTATTATTTTCCAGAGTAGCGTAGTTGACTTCTTTTCCACACTAATATTAGGGTCCATTTACTAAGAATCTCCCGTCCACATTAAAAATAAAAAAAGGAAGAAATTTAGGAAAGTGTTGTAAAATAAGAGAATAAAGAACAAAGTAGGAAGAAGAGAAAGTAGTGAGCGAATGAATTTTATCGCTTGAGCGATAGAAAGCGATAGAATTCTATCGCAGTCTATCACTGATAGACTATAAAATTTTTCTATATTTGTAAATAGTTTGGTTCATTTTTCTATATTTGAAAAGAGCCCTAAAATTATTGTATCTTACTATTTTCTTACTATCTTAAAAAGTGGTTTAGAAAAAAAAAAAAAAATGTGTTGTTACAGTTTTATTTAAAAAAAGGTGTTACTTTTTTTAAAAAAAATGTTTTAGCATTTATTATTATTTAATTAAAAAAAACAAAATTAACATTAACATTATAGTTATTTATTATCTTTTTCACATTCTCAAATCTATATATGACCTATACATATTTAAGAAATAAAATGTTAGAATATGAAAATTTTAAAATATGAAAAGCCTTATCTCTTTATTATATAATTTAATTTCCTAAATTTATGAGTTTACCTTTAAGTATATTTTATGATAAGATTTCAAAACATCTTCTACCACTATATATATATATATATAAGGAACTTTTTATTTATTTATTTATTTTTTTTACAAATGTTTGAATTTCTACTTAGTTTTATTCTTCTTATTTCACTCACCATCTTACTTTGCTTTACAATTTCTATTAGATTATTTGTCTAACCTTCATCTTTTGTCATACTTTTATGCTACAATGTTAATACTTTATAATTGAAGAGAAACTCAAAGATATGCAAAAAGGTTGGGGAGCTTAAAAATGATATAATGTCAATTGAAGTTAAGTCCAAAAATATGTATTTAGCTTCTTTTAAATTATTATTATTATTATTATTATTATTATTGTAAATTCTATGATTTTTAAATTTAATTATGGTACATGATTATATTAATAGTTTGTCAAATTATTTCTAAAATTTAGAATTTTATCCTCTTATAATTAAGTATTTTTAAAAAATTGGAAAAAAGCTACTTTGAAAATATTAATTTAAATATTATTTACAAAATTGACAAAAAAAAAAAAAGTGAAAATTTTAAAATACAAACAACTTGAACATAGAGCGAAAAAACAATTGAACATATTTACAAATATAACAAAATTTCACTGTATCTGAATTTTTCTCTTCCTTATCTTTGGTAGTTGCACTGCTTCATCGCCTTCATCCTCATCAGTCTCTTCTCTTCTTCGTTTTGGTCATTGTTGCCTCTACCCCTAATTTTCTTCCTTGTTTGTTGTCTCCATTTTTCATTGGCTTCACTGCCAGATTCATATTCTCCAGGGTTTTGTTTTCTTTATTTTTTTTAAAGGAAAATCGGTTAAAAACCGAACCGAAACGACTTGAACCGAAGTAGGTTGGTTTAGTTCACAAACCGAAACCGATGTATACCACTTTTTCATGGTTCTTCCCTCTTATAAACCGAGCACCTCGGTTCAGTCTTTGGTTTTGTCCAAAACGGACTGAACCAAACCATGCACACCCTTACATTTTGAATTAGAAAATTAAGTTTAAAAATAATTTTAGAGAAAAGAGACAATCTTCTAACATTATTTTTCTAATTTAAAATATTTGAAATATATATATTTATTGCATGACCTTTTAAACCTATTTTTGAGAACTCGGAGATTAAAAAATTACATTCTTAGAGACTAAATGCACATATTCTTTGCAACTCGAGGACTAAAAAGTTATATTTTAAAAACTAAGGACCAAACACACATATTCTTCAAAACTCAAAGACTAAAAAAATAAATTTTTGAGTAAATTTTTACAATACAAATCTTCTCTTCAAGAGACAAATTCACACGTGTATGTATGCTATAATTAGCGCTTAACAACCTAATTATGGATCTATTAAAATACATCCCAAAAATAAATAAAGAAAAAAAAGAATATAAACCATAAATGGAAATACTATGTAATACCCATAAGGTTGGAGCATGTGGATCACAACTGCCTAACTTGTGGAGGAGATAAAGAAATCATTCTTTTTCTAGGACCTTCATACGAATATCTACAAGTTGCTTGTTGGTAGAAAGATGACTTGTAGCAATAGTGTCGTCCTGGACTAAGGGTGTTCAAATGACCCAAACTCAAACAACTGACTAGTACTCAACCCAAACTGTTTGATTGGGTTGGGTCATATTTTTTTTTTTTTTTTGAATTAGATTTTGTTAGACTCTCAATTCAAATTGGATTCACACACACAATAAGCTAGAAATTTTAATTTATATTAAAAATGAGTTGTCAATATTGAGTAGAAAATTTAAAATAATCTGGCCAATTTTGGCCCTGTTTAATAATCATTTGATTTTTTGTTTTTAGTTTTTGAAAATTAGTCTACCAACACCCCCTTACTCCTTGTCTTACTTTCTTATCTACTTTTTTACCCATGTTTTCAAAATCAAGCCAAAATTTGAAAACTAAAAGAAATAATTTTAACAACTTGTTTTTTTTTTTTTTTGGAATTTGGCTAAGAATTCAACTCTTGTACTAAAAAGAATTTAAACCATGATAAGAAAATGTGAAAAAATAAGCTTAATTTTTAAAAATTAAAAACAAAAAATGAAATGATTACCAAACGGGTATGAATAACTTTATATTGTTTTTGTGAGATTACATTGCATTTTTATGTTTGGTCCTTATCAGCTTCGTTAGTCTCTCTTCACAGAGTTCACTTACCTCTCAACAATGGCTCCCTCAATGTTCTCATGGCGATGCTATTGTTGATCTCTGCCACCACAAATTCGCTGCTACCGTCTGCAACACTAGGCTTTCAAATCACCACCATGTAAATGTATTCCCAATCCTAACATACATCCCCTAATCCTTGGATTTAGGACCCGTCATGGTAATATAGTTGATAGCTTTAAATGCACGGGTCAGGTTGTATCAGTAGGTCAAGAGACCGAATATCGTCCCAAGGTGATCAAACTCAAAAATTTCTTTCGCTATCTTAGAATTGTGTTGATTTTACCTAAAGGTTTGAAAACAATATAAATTAC
Organism: Lagenaria siceraria; assembly: GCA_002890555.2. NCBI lineage: Eukaryota > Viridiplantae > Streptophyta > Magnoliopsida > Cucurbitales > Cucurbitaceae > Lagenaria > Lagenaria siceraria. The sequence continues at coordinate 4,496,252 of CM016491.1, read as the reverse complement.
AGAGTATTGGTTTCAATAATTAATTCTTTAAGACATACATAGGTTATATGGATTCTTGTGTTCATTGATGTACTTAAATTAGAAACTAAAATTTGGATTCTCTTTCGAAGAAAAATAATTTGTCAACAATTCTTATTGATTCTTAATCTCTTGAAATCACTTCAAGAAACATGACATTAAGCAAAATCATCTTCAATTTTTTATATTAACCAAACTATTTCCATGAGAGACTAATAACAATCCAATGTTATAGATCCAGTTAAACATACAATCTATTGAATTGAACATTCAACCTAACATTCATTGATGACTAGTCAATAAAGATGAAGTATGATAACATTGAAAAGCAATAAACTCAACAACAATCCATAAGAATCCTAAGTATTAACTCAATTTCATAAACAAACTCATCAGCATTCTAGAATTAAAAGTTTAGCCACTCATTGCTGTCAAATACATATTTGAATCAACTTTAACAATCATACAGTAAGAAGAGAAAAGACAAGGAAAAACTATTGTCGAAGTCCTTTCCTATTGTTGGAAACGTCAGCATTTCTCGATTCCCACCTTGAAATGGATCATCGACCTCCAAACATTCTCTTTACTCTCTGCACCCCTCACCGTGTAGCCCAAACAATCTCTGGACGCATGAAACTCAATGGGCAAAACCGCTACAAAACCCTATTTTTATAACGTGGTGCCGCTACCCAAAAATATGTGTTGTTAGGTTGTATTTCCCTCCAAGCGCCAAAGGAGCGTTGCAATCCATTCTTCAATGTTTTTAGCCTATTTTTCCCTCCTTGTTTGTAGAAATAGCCCCTATGCACCTTTAATGGGCATAAATAGACGATTTTTAATTCCTTTAAATTCCGAACCTCACTCTTTTCTTCAATTCCTAAAAATCACTAGCAAACAACATCAACTAATCATGTTAAACGAAAATAACTCTAAATTAAAAATAATTAAAGCAATTTTCAAGTGTTTTTCAATCCTCGAGTCTTGAAGAAATTGAAAAGGAATCCCCTTACCCCTCCAAAGGGCATCAACCACGAAGAGTGTGGAAATCTAGTGTACTATTTTGTGATGAAGGATTAAGAGCATTTGGATGTGCTGCATGATGAAATTGGAGGAATTAGAGGGAAGGCAAGCTCTGTTTATGTAAAAATGGGGGGTCTGTAGATGTGCTGCATGTTGGTGGGTCTGTAGTTGCATTTTTTTAAGGCTTATTTGTATGGATAAGATGATTTGAGAGCCATTGAAGATGGGATAGACACAAGAAATTAACTCCATCTCTATTTCAATCCCCGTCGGAATAAATGACACGTGACTTTTCTTGTTATGGTTACATACTTTCAATTCTATGAGTTGCATTCTTTCATGGATGGTTGCGTCTTCTTAAATTTTAACTAACTTAAAGAAGGGACGTGACTATTCGAATGATCGCGAATTAGTCTATAAATATGTCTCTTCTTCAAATTAGTTTTTTACTTTTCCGTCAGAATTTTTCTCTCATAGAACTTTTCTCCCATTTAAAAATTCAATGAAGTTTAGTTTACTAAACGAACTAGAGTTGGCTGGATTTTGTGGACGAGGTGTTGCTTTCATCAGAAAGGTAATTTATTGTATCTTAGGAGACAATTGTTACTCTTGAAACTCATACATTAAAGTGAGTAAAGTTTGTTTTAAGGAGACAATGTGAATTTGTTAAGTTCAAATAGTATTTTGTATACGAAGTTTTATATTTTCTAATTTTATATGTGACACACCCCGCTCCAGATTACTCTATCTAACCTAGGACATGACATGCTAACAATAGATTCTAGTTAACTCATTGTCAAATTATAGAAACTTTTCTCAAAATAAGTTGCTCTAGCAAAAACTTTTTCTTTGTAAAATTATTAGGAATAAACAAATATTAAACGAAATCCCATAAAAAATTTGACAGAGTTTTCTTTTAAAACAAGATATTTCACATCTGAAAAGACAACATACACTTTCAAACATTTGTTTCAACTCACATTCTACCTCTAAGTGTGCATACCACATGTCACTCAATAATCAGTTTAGAGTTAACCACGACAGAGCACAATCTAAGCCATTAATAGTAACACATAAATGATTTGGTTTACCAATTATCACAGAGTTAAAAATGATAACATTTCACCAAAACTATGTCAAATGCATTTACAAAACAATGTACATACAAAATGATGTGTAGTCTATCAAAATAGGTGGCATATATCAACTTTAGTAGGCACACCTGGAACTCAATTTAGAAGAAATGATGAGCTAACAAGCCCAATGTGTGGTACATTTAATAGGAAAACAATTTATTAAAAGTTTACTCTCCTGAAAAATATTATTTAAATTATTGAAAATCAATACAAAACTCGAACAATTAATCTCAAGACAATTAAACCATTAGAATTCTTGAAAACAAAAATCTAAAGAAAGGAGGAGACAAGTGACCTCAAGTGTAAAAAACTTTACCAAACCTGTATCAACTTTCTGGTCATACTGACATAGAGTAATCTCAATATGCACAATAGAGCAATATCTAGTCATACTACATATCGAATAATCTTCAGACATGTAGCATAGCTACATAACAATCTAATATGGTCATACGTGCAGGTTGAGCTGCCCCAAAAAGGTAAACACCTCACCACAATGCAAAGCCCATCTGGATGACGAGGTGGGTTCTAAAGATTTGTATCTCTCTTTGGTGTACTAAAACATATTCACATAGTATACAGGTAATCACCATGGGTACATATATACAGTGATGTAAAAACTACTCTTAACTCAAATTTCATAAATTAAATCTCATCATTCTAAAAATTCTTTTTTTTTTCTTTCTTACTAATTCTTAATAAAATTATACCTTCTCATAATCCAAAAATCATTCTTAAAAAGAAAAAATCCCTTGAAGTATTGTTTCATAAGGAAATATATATAACTTTTAACACATAAACATTTCTAAATTCTCAATTAACCGTAATATATCTCAACATTTCTAAAATCCATAATTCCAACTAAAAACATGCCATTGCTAAAATTCATGATTGTGATGCATTTGGACATGACGAAATAGGCGAAAAATTAAGATAAAAAAAGATAAATACAAGGTAAATATAAGATAAAGTGGACTTGGTTCAAATAAGTCAAAGTGGCAGCAAATTATTTATCCAATCAGATCTAATCCTACCTAGGATAAGGAAAGACCCATCTAATCCAATTCAAACCCTATCTCATTTTCTCTATAAATACATCATTATAACTTCATACGAAAGATCGGGATCTTGATCTTGATTCAAGAACTTCTGACTTCTTGTCTGTTATTTAGTTCTTTTGCTGACTTAGGCATCAGAGCTATTTTTTGTTTTACAGACCCTCTCATCTTTAAATTATAAATTTATCGTTGTTATCACGTAAAAGCTAGATGCATTTTTGCTTGGTCCAAATTTGGCATCAACATTCATAAACATTTCATATTGTTTACTGGTCACTCATGCAAATTACCATCTAAACACAATCCAAGAAAACACCTATAATATATATATATATATAATCTCTCATAAAACAAAATATGTAACTCAAATTCGTAAGCAAAGAACGAACCCCACATAGAAACTTGAAATCTCCTATTACTTGGATAAACATTTCAAATGTGAAAACTTTAAATTGTAAAAAAAAAAAAATATGTAAAGTCATTTGAATCTTTCTCAGAGAACTTACCAACTTTACCTCCAATATAGACTTTATTTAAGCTAAATTCAAGTTCTAAGAAATGAAAATCACTTCTTCTTAGCGATAGATTTATACCTTTGATTGATGACATTCTATATATGTGTATATGGTTTTTTTTTAATTAAATATAAAAAATATTTAATATTATTTTGATATATAATAAACATGTGTTCTTTATGACTTAAAATTCGACTTGGCTCAGTGGTTAGGGCATGAAAATCGTTCCCCAATCTTTGGATTGATCATGGTTGGTGTGTTTTACTTTCTTCTTTTTAATTTGTACATATATTATTTTTATTTTGATTGTTTTAATTTTCATTTATGTATTTGTAAATTATTTTAATTTTCAACCTTTTTTAAAAAGCAATCATTTCTATTTTCATAGAAATAATTTATAAACTTTTAATGTGCATTGAACTTGCTCACAAATATTTTATATTTCCTAAATTTTGAAACTTGATGGATTTGATCTAAACTTTTAATTTTTATTTCAAATAAATCTTTTTAGGAAGGTTTAATAAATCTATAAACTTTCAATTTTTTATATAATATATCTTTAAAATATTTAAAATATTTAAAATTAACTATTTTATTAGAACAAAAAAATATTTTTGTGTGAACTTTAACTTCTCAATTTTGTTAATACATACATTATAAATTTATAATATAACATTTAATTTTTAACATTTTTGAAAAATATAAGACTTATGGGATGCATAATCAATATTTTATGAATCTATTAAACACCAAAATCGAGAATTTATTGAGCTATTAGACAACTTTTAAAATTCATGAACTATGTATAGATAAATTTAGAAATTCATGAACCGAACTTCTAACTTTATATAAATTTGTGTCCTCCATCGTCAAGTTTTCGATACGCCACTAGTTTTTCTTCTGTTTTTTTTGCTTCGATTTTCCCCTTCCCTCATTCTCTCTTCAACCTTTGTTATTTTTCACAATTTCTCATTTCTTTTTGCTTTTTTAAACTAAAATTCAGCCATGTCCAGCCCAAACATCAAGATTTCCCAAAAAAAAATTTGTTGTTGTTGTTTAAAAATAAAAAATAAATAAAAATAAAAAACTAATCACTTTAACTTGACGTTAATTAATTAATTTTAATTTTAATTTTAATTAATTAATTTTTTGCTAGTAGAAAGAATTATAGAGATCCTCATAATATGGGAGTTTCTGATATTAATACAATTTTATGCATGTAGATCAATACAATGAATGTTATTTATTTCTATTCCCACTTTTACATTCGTTGAATGCATTTTGTTTGTCACAATTTTTCCTCTTTAAAGACAACATTCCCTTTGTTTTTTTCTTTTTTTTAGGAGTTAAAGACAATATTCTTATTGACAGTTTTTTTTATTGAAAAAAATTTCAACACAATTGTTGTTGAATGAAAAATTTTGGATCAATCACAAATTGTCACGTTATTTCTTAAATTAATGGAAATTAGAAATAATTGAATTTGAGACTAACTAAAAGTTACATGTGTCACAAATTGAAATTGAGAACCTAAATTGGCAAATCCCAAGGGTGACATGTGTTTTCGTTCTCACTGTTGGATCAAATTATTTATTTTTTTTGTTCAATTAAGTATTAATGTTTGGGCTAAAATTCAATTAAGTCAAAAAAAAATAAACTTAATTGGGCCCAAATGGCCAACTAAGGCCCAAATCTTATTAGTTGGGCCCAAGGATCAGGTCCATGGACCAGTCAAATTTAAGACATACATGAGAACTCTATAAATAATAGAGGAGTTCTCCTTCATTTGAAAGGTTCAGAAAATTTACACTTACATAGCCTAGGGAGAATTCTCCCTACAATCAGAAAACTCCTTAAGTTGAATCACGGTTGAAGACTAAGTTCAACCTCTACATCAAGCGCACACCTGAAGTTGACCTCTATATCAAGCGTACGCGTCCAGTTGAGAGAGATTCAGAGGATCAAGTACTAGAGATTGAACCATATCCGCATCAAATCTACATAAACACAAGTTCAATTCCACGAAACACGTTTTGAAAACTTCGTGCGAACAATTCTTATTGACAATTTTTTTTGTTGAAAAAAATATCAACAATATTCTTATTGACAATTTTTTTTATTGATTCTTGTTGACATTTTTTTTTCGCTTTCACATCATAACAATTTTAAGGCAATGTTATGCATGTATATTTATCAATACAATGAATGTTATATTTATTTCTGTTTACCACTTTTATATTCGTTGAATGTATTTTGTTTGTCACAATTTGTCCTCTTTAAAGAGGATATTTTCATTGACATTTTTGTATTTTTAGTGGAGTTTTATGAATGCATGACTAGGGTCATTTGGATTGACTTAAAAAAAGTGTTTTTTAAAAAAATCATTTTTATTTAAATACTCTTGATAAAAGCTTATTAAAATACACTTGAAAAGCTATTTTGAGTGGTAGCCAAACACTCAAATTTCTTTCAAAATGACTTATTTTTTAAATTAAACACTTGAAAATGTATTCCAAACACACACCAAGTCTAGTGGAGTTTAGTTTTTTCTTTTTTTCCAATCTTTCTCTATGTAACTTTTTTTTATTCTATGATTTTTTTCTCCTTCGTTCTAACAACAACAAAAAAAAAAAAGCAAAATTATAAAAAATGTCCATGAACTTTGCATTTGTATTAAAATACTCCTGAATTTTTAAAAGTTTCAAAAATACCCTTAAACTTTCAAAAAGAATTCAAAACACCCTTGCTGTTAGTTTTGGATGAAAATCGTTAAAATTTTGTTTAAAAAATAACCCTTAAACTTTCAAAAGTTTCAAAAATAAACTTAAATTTAATTGAAAAAATTTTAAAATACACCTTAAACTTTAAAAAAAAATTTAAAAATTTTATTGTCTATCAATGATAGACCACAATAGAATTCTATTATAGCTCAAGTGATAGAATTCTATTGCGGTCTATCATTGATAAACAGTGAAATTTTTCTATATATGTAAATAGTTTGATATTTTTTCTTAATTTTCCCATCTTCTTTTTTTATAATTATTGTTTTTTATTTCTTCTCAATTAAATCTTCACCATTGATTTTTTATTTAAAACCCAAATTAAATTTAGTTTTCAACCTTCACCTCTTTTTAAACTATCTTCTTCTCCAAAAATCTCCAAAAACTTTCATAATTTTTAATCATTCATAATTCACAAAGTATTCATTTGTTGCTCTCTCCAAACTTCAATTTTTTTTCTTTTCATCATATTTTTTAGAGAGATTTATTGTATTGTATGAATAGATTTATTGAGTGCTACATAAATTGTGTGTATCCACTCTTGTGAGAGTTCATCTTTGTGAGATTTCAATTCTATCAATTCATTAGAAAATTGTATTAAGGTGTGGTGCACCTTGGGATTGAGTGTAGCGATTTAATATATATGAACCCGCAAAAGGATTTGATTCTAAACCCATTAAAAGGATTGCAGTGGTTTGATTTTGAACTCATTGAAAAAGATCAAAATAGGTTGGACCCTAAACCTACAAAAGGATCGATTGTGGTTAGACTCTTCAACCCGTAAAAGAGTGATAAATCGATTTGGTTCTCACTTGTAAGAGAATCCTTGCAGTAAAATACCCAAGAAGAAGTCTTGAGGAGTGGAATAAGGATCCCAACCACTATATATAAAATCGTTCGTGTCATCTCCCTTTCTCTCTACCTGGCAAAATTCTTCGTGGGGTCGGGTCCCGTCCCGATTGGGGTGAGAAATTCCTGGTTTGATCGGGTATGGGGGTCAAATTGGGGATTTAAATCGGGCCCCCGATCGGGGACAGGATGGGGATGAATAGGGGATCCCCGTCCCGTCCCCGACCTCGACCCCGACCCCCGTCCCAAATTTTTTAATTGTTTATATATATATATATATATATATTAGTTCTTTTTATTATAAATTTAATACAAAAATAAATTTATTATATTAAAAAATAAAAATTAGAAAAAAAAAGCTACTGTATTCGTTTAACTCTTTTTATTATTAATTTAATTCCATATTCTTTTCTGAATGGTTGCGGCCTTTTTAAATTTTAACCAACTTGAAGAAAGGACATAGACTATTAAAATAACTATGAATTAATCTATAAATATGTCTCATCTTCAAATTGAGGTTTCATTTTTTCATCAACACTTTTCTCCCATAGAACTTTTCTCCCATTTAAAAATTGGTTGAAGTTTAGTTTCCTCAACAAAATAAACTTTGTTGGATCTTGTGGACGAGTTGTTGTTTGGAGAAAGGACATATATTCTATCTTCGGAGACAATTATTACTCTTGAAATCTAGGCACTAGAGTGAGAGTAAAATTTTTATTGAGGAAACAACGTAAATTTATTGGTCTCAGTTCCCTAGTATACGAGATTTTGTATTTTTATAGTTTTATATGATAGTTTATGATATAACAATTGTGTAAAAATTTTCAATCTAAATCTAAAACATAAACCGATGTAACGAGTAGAGCGACAAAATTTACATGAAAGACAGTTTCAAGCTTTTTGATGGTGATGCAATAAGACATTATTTGATAATCATTCGGTTTCTTATTTTTTGTTTTTTTTAAAATCAAGTATATAAACATTTATTTTACTTCTAAATTTCTTGATTTATTATATACTTGCTATCAATATTTTTAAAATTTAAGCCAAATTCTAAAAATTAAAAAAATTAGTTTTTATTTTTGAAACTCGACTACAAATTCAACTTCTAAATTCAAGCCTATAAATTTAAGATTGATTAAAAGTGTAGCTATTAAAATTAAACAATTGGAAATATATAGACTAAAAATGAACAAATTTCAAACTACAATGACAAAAATTATATTTTAACCAATAAAATGACAAAAAAATAAGGGAAAATCCACATACTTCCTCTATGAACCATGATATTACATTAGAAATACAGGGACTTCATGGGGATAAATATGAAAGAACCTAATACATGGAAGAACTTAATGAGTGGTTGGCCCCTCCTAAAAAATCGATGGTCATATTTAAGTAGTTTCGAAAAACCTTCATCTTTTAAAATTACACCCACATTTCCACCCTCAACTACAATTTCTCTATTACTCCCATAAATCATGAGCTCCCTCTATCGACAACGTTAATTACAAGTATAAGAAGAGAATGAAAAACTATGCTTTGAAGTACATTAACTGCGACCATATATTATCAAAACATCAAAACGTATGTTTGAACTTTTTTCAAAATGAGATTGTACATGTGAACGTTTTGTATAATTTTTCACACTTTATTAAATGAAATCGTTACACAAAATAATTTCAACATAATTCAACTAGTTATTATATGTCTATAACAAGAAAGGTGAGAGCTTGGTTCTACCAACCGTTACCCTAAATTAACTATAGATTAGAAGTTTGGCAATTTCTTTCCCATACGATAAATGTAATTTATGATGGAAAACCACTTGCTACCAATAATTTCTCCTAAAGCTCTAACAACCCACCTTTTAAGTGAGATATTCCTCTTTTAATATCGTCCACTCCATCCGCCGCTTCTTTCTCTTTTCATCCACTCTCTCCCATGGCTTCCACTGAAATTGCTCACAACTTTTCCCCTATGCTCATCGTTTACAAAGACGGTCGCGCCCACAGGCTCGCCGGCAACGAATTAATCGATCCTTCTCTCGACCCCATAACCGGCGTCGAGTCCAAAGACGTCGTTATCTCGCCGGAAACCGCGGTCTCTGCTCGGATTTACAGGCCCAAACCCACCGCACAACCTCAGAAGCTTCCTCTTCTTGTATACATCCACGGCGGAGGATTCTGCATCGAATCGGCATTCTCCCCCACCTACCACCGTCATCTTAACTCCTTAGTCGCTAAGGCCAACATCGTCGCTGTCTCCGTCGACTACCGACTAGCTCCGGAGCACCCGCTTCCGATTGCTTATGAAGATTCTTGGGCCGCTTTGAAATGGGTGGCCGGCCACTCAGCTGGAACCGGGCCGGAGGAGTGGTTGAATGAAATTGCGGATCTGGACCGGGTTTATTTCGCTGGAGATAGCGCTGGAGGCAACATCGCTAATCGATTGGCAATCCGGGTCGGGACGGAGGGGTTGGCCGGGTTGAATCTGAGGGGATTGATTTTGGTTCATCCTTATTTCTGGGGAGGGAAATTGATCGGAGATGAAGAGAAGCTGAATCCAGAAGCTAGATCGTTTATTGAGAAATTGTGGTATTTGGTTTGTCCTACGATTAGCGGGTTGGATGACCCGATTGTGAACCCGGAATTTGAACCGAAATTGGGGCAGTTAGCGGCGGAGAGAGTGGCGGTTTATGTGGCGGAGAAGGACGCTCTGAAAGACAGAGGGTGGTTTTACAGTGAGTGTCTGAAGAAATCAGGATGGGGCGGCGCCGTCGAAGTCGTTGAGACGAAAGGCCAAGGCCACGTGTTTCATTTGTTCAACCCCACTTCCGACGAGGCGTTAGATTTCGTCGGAAAGCTTGCCGCCTGTATCAATGGCGGGCGCCGTGAGTGAGCTAATCAGAGAATGAAATAAATTCCCCTCCGCCTTCTACTTCGGCGGCGGAATTATAAGTAATTTTAAATTTTTTTTTTTTTTTCTTTTCTTGTTTTATGATTTTGCACTTTGGAGGGGAAAACAATAAAGGGATCGAAAGTGAAATAAGATATTGTATTTCTGATTGTGTTTTGTTAATGATTTTACACGCCAATTTTGGATTTTTTGCATGCAATGAGTGTGTTTTTCTTGCTTTAATTGGGTTGGTAAAATTAGAAAGTATTGAAATCTTACTTTTTTAGGATTATGTATAGATTTACGACTTTTTCAAAAACTATTTCTAAAAAACATGTTTTTCCAAAACTATCCCTAAATATAGGGCCAACTTTCTGTTTTTATTGATTTCAGTCTCTTTAAGAGACTGAACTAAAGTCATTAAATTGGCAGCATTTTATATATATATATATATATTGAAGAATTTTTAAAAATTGAAAAATAAGAAAAATTATTTACAGAAAATAGCAAAAATTTTAAATAGTTGTGATACACTGAGTCTATCAAGGTCTATCAATGATAGAAATGATATAAGTACTGATAGATACTGATAGAAGTTTATCAATGTCTATCAGTATTTTTTTTTTTTGTTATTTTCTGTAAATAGTTTGACATTTTTTCTTTCTGTGAAAATTTCCCATATATATATTTACTTTAATAAAATTATAACTCCACCAACTTGAAATCCTATTTTTTTTTTTTTAATTTCGTTTCTCTTTTGTTATTTTCTTTTAATTTTCTACAAATTCGTAAATTAAATCATTGTTTACGGTACACAAATTATATCAATTAATTTTATCTTAAAAAATCTCTTTATTTCTCTATCTCTTGTCATGTTAAAAAAGAATTGAAATATTTATATCAATTCATTTATGTATCATATTTTTATGGCACGCACAAAAAATAATTAAAATATTTAAAGAAAGATATGAAAATAATTTGTCACTAAATTATGATTGACAATTTAGTAAGATGTAATTGAAATAGTGGGGATGCACTAAATATTTGTTTTCCAAAATTATCCAACTTTGGAAGAAAATTTAGATTGTGTTTCTATAATTTTAAAAGGTTTAGTTTTTATTTTTATACAGTGAAGTTTGTTTTTATGAAAAAGTATTTTATATGGGGCAGAACTACAAATAAGAACTTCAAAGAAACTTCTAGGACGAAACTAAAGCTTGAGTTTGAATCTTCATAAGAAGATTTTTGAATTAGGGCTTTTTGTCATTCACGTCCAAACTCATCATTTCTTTTAGGGTAATTATAACGAGTAGAAATTTTAGGGATAATAATTAAGTATATACCAACATTTTTAAAAAATTGTAAATATAACAAAGTCTATAGACTTTTATGGTATATTAGTGATAGACCATAAAAGTCTATCAACGCTAGAAGTTTATCACCTAGACTTTGCTATATTTTCAATTTTTTAAATTTTGGCTATATTTTGAACACCTAGACTTTGCTATATTTTCAATTTTTTAAATTTTGGTTATATTTTGAATCGGATTGCTATATTTGTAACTATCTCTTTCTTTTACAAATGATCATTTCTACAAATTTTTCATTCATCTTAACTGGTTACCATTGGTTTCGTTGTTTGTATTGTTTTAAAGAATCTGAATTACACTTAGTCTCGTGGGATATGATTCTTGGAATACTCCCAAGTTATACTTAATGACAGTGTATGCTTGCACTAAGACCACATCAAATTACACTTTTATCATCCATATACATCTGGTTGATCAGTAATTACTGTGGATTCTAAACTTTCTTTCCACTCCTCTAATCTTTGTTTTGTTTTTTTTTTAAATGTCGCTTTTTGTAACTTCCGAATACTTGTAGATCTTTTTGTACTACCTCTTGAATGATAATGATAAAAACAAATTGCATTATGTTCTTGCTTATCTTTTATAACTACTTGTTCCTATACTCAGAAAACGAGACAAATTTTGATGTGTTCTTGTGTTTTTGTGTTGAATAATGCAAAAAAACAATACCTACATAGCAACTACAATTACATTTGCCATTACAAGAAATCTTTTCAGAAATCTCAAAATTTGTAAAATCTTTCATCAAATCAAATCAAATCTCTATTATTTTCGGTTAAGCTGATAAAAAGGGATTTTCAAACTTGTTTGGAAGAAAACCTCACACTAGAAGGTGTATAAGAGATGGAAAACACTCCTCCAAATCATCAAGCTACATTTCCTTGGAGAAACTCTTGAAGAATCACCACTTTCCTCATCCTTTATTTGAGAACCTTGAGGAAATGATAACTGCTCGATCTTCACTACTGTGTTTTTGAACCTTATTTGGATACTTGAATTGAAAAAACAAGTGTAAATGATCTTGAAAGAAATTGAATGCAGAACTTATAAAGTTGGTACTATATATCCTTGTTTTTCAACACTTTCTTTGTAGTTTTCTTTTTACACTTTTTTTTTTTAAAAAAAAAAAGAAACTTAGTTGTACTTTTATGTAATTTACATTTGATTTTAGCTTTACTCTCTTTAGAGCAATATTTGTATTCTTTTCCGTTTTAAATAAAATGAGCTGACTCATTTTTGTGGGATTCAAATATGTGGATGTCCTAAGGAAGGAATACTGACTCCACTTGTACCCAAATTACTTTGCTCAACATTTCATATTTATTTGTTTTTATTGTTTATTGTTAAACTACATCGATCACCTAAGTTAGTATATCATTTTAAATTTGATAATGGAAACATTTGAGTAATATTCGATTGTCATAAAAACAATATAGGAGAAAAGTCTAGACATAAGATATCATTTTTAACTCTAGAATTAGTGTGAAGTTTATAAGATCATTAGAATTATATGCCCATTTATCTAAATTTGAAATATCCATATAAATATATGTTTAAGTGCTTAGGCTTGTAAAGGTGTGTCTCAAAGAGAGCTGAATGGTGTTAAATTTGATTGATGTTGAGGGTGGATTGAAGGCGCAACTTAGTTGCATACAACTTATAAACTCCTTTGTATCTGAGTCTAGTTAAGTAAAGTAGATTGTGGGCGCAAAGTAGATGCAATTTTCCCTAAAAGGTTGAAATGGCTTGAGTCCCTCTTTCAACATTATTGCTCTCACTATTTTTCCTTATTTTCCTGCACATTTACTCTTCTTTTAGCCTTTCAAAGCAATAAAATAAAATAAAATAATTTTATTTCAATTATTTTTGAAAACTTTTTAAAATAAAAAAATAAGAGAAACTATTTACACAAAATAGCAAAATTTTTAGATAGTTATGATAGATGCTGATAGAAATCTATCAAGGTCTATCGATGATAGAAATGATAGAAGTATATCAGTGATAGATGTTAATGTCCATCGGTGTTTTTTTTTTTTTTTTTTTTTGCTATTTTCTGTAAATAGTTTGACGTTTTTTCTATCTGTAAAATTTTTTCATTATTTTATGTAACAAACTTTGAGGTCATTATTTGCTTTATTGAATTATTGTACTACATTCCATTAGGGATGGCAAAATTCCCCGCGGAGTTGGGTCCCTGCGGGTCCCCGACCCGAACGGGACGGGGAATCCCCGGTTTGTCCAAGTATGGGGGTCAAATCGGGGATTTAAATAGGGTCCCCTGTCGGGGACGGGGCGGGGATCCCCGCCCCGTCCCCGACCCCGCCCCGATTTTTTTTAATTGTTTATTTATATATTTATATATAAAATAAAAAAAAATACTAAATTTTTTTAATTATATATATAATTCTTATACTATTATATATATATATATATATAAACTACTAAAACAGTAGCTTTAGTTCATTCTTGTTTTTAATTTTAATTTTTAAATATAATAAATTTAATTTTTTTATTAAATTTATAATAAGAAAGTATTAAAATATTTCTAATTTTAATATAAATTCTAAATTTTAAATAATAAAAATATAAAAAAAAAAAAACATAAACGGGGATTTTTTCCCGTGGGGACCCGAATCCTCGAACGGGGATTCCCCGACCCCAACCCCGTCTTTCCAAAACGGGGAATGGGGCGGGGACGGGAATTAAAGATTCCCACGGGGATGGAGATGGGGAGTACATCCCCGGCCCCGCCCCGCTCCGTTGCCATCCCTACGTTCCATTGAGATTTGATACTTAGACTCTGTCCATTTTATACTGTTTATTGGCAATGAATACTTGCATTAAAGGATTGTTAATCTCCACGCTTATAAGTTGACTACCACTCAAATTGACATTTTAAAAAAAGAGTTTGAGAAATAAATTATTTTGAGTGAAACATTTGAATTCAAATTCTAGTAAAAAGTTTTTTTAAATGTTTTTATTAAGATTTCCTTCAAAATTTAATGATAAATTAAAATTACCAAAATATCTTCACGCTATCTCCATGTTTTGCATGGTTGTCGTTGTCCACAACTAAAAACACCAACGAAGGATGACTACTGTCTCCCGACTCCTGCCATTAGTGACCATTGTCAGAGACAACTATCGCCATTGCTGCTACCTCTCTATCAACGATCACTCTACTAAGCACCGGCCAATCACAATACTTTAAATACAAATATAAAGTTATTTGTTTATTGTGTTTAATAGTTGTTTATAACCATTAGACATTTACCGAATCATTTTAATTGTAGAGCAAAACTAAATAAACTTATGTAAAAAAATACTTTTAAAATAATGTAACTATAACACGTAATTTGTTATTACTAAGACTAATTTTCTACATTCTAATTTATTGTGTGCTATGTAAGAATACTTTTTTTTTAAAAAAAAGTTACATTAAATGAGGTTTACTTTACTAATATTTATGAAATAAATTTATAGTGCAAAGGAAATCAGTACTTAAAATTCTTCCTCGCATTTCTGACTTGCAGGTCGCACGTGGGTGCGCATTCCAATTTCCCAGCATGCTCCACCAGCGTGTTTTTCACGCCCATTTCACCCCAATTTTTCCTTTTTTATTTTCTTGGAATTGCCCAAACTTTTCTTTAATTTTACAAATTTTCCATTTTGTATCTCTATTCGATTTTTTTAACCTATATTTTCACATAATTAAGTACATCTTATTCTTAAATGGAGAGTTTCATCTCAAAATTAATTTGCGAATTTGAATAACTATTAAAGAGCCAATAGAAAGAGATTTTGAAGGCTGGAGAGCACATAAATCACAAGAAAAATGAAGATGAATGTATGATAAAAGTTATTTCTATTCCCTTTAAATTTATAGTTCTTATGAATTTTTTGTTATTAAAGTTTAGATTATGTTCTATAACGTTGGGTGACTAAATTTGTTCAAGAAGTTGGGATTGATATTTGATTTAGGGCATGTTTGGAAGTAATTTTAAAATAGTTAAAATCACTTTTGTCATTTTCAAAATCATTGTGAAATATGTTTTTAATCCTTCAAAACTAATTTTGATGATAGAAAATTGCATTTAGAAGTGTAAAATAAAAAATTAGATTAATTTTGACGGATTAAAGTGTGTTTTTGAGTGGTTTTAAAAATGACAAAAGTAATTTTAATGAAGCTTTGCAACTCCTCACTTTATTTACATGATTTATTAATTTGAATTGGTTGCTTGCTAGAGTATATGGTTCAAATTAGATTCTTTAGGTCCCGTTTGGTAACCATTTTGTTTTTTGTTTTCAGTTTTTTGAAAATTAAGCTTACAAACACTCTTCTCATCCCTAAATGTCTTGCTTTCTTATCTACTTTTTACCCAAGTTTTAAAAAACAAGTAAAATTTCGAAAACTTAAAAAAGTAGTTTATGATTTTTTTTTTTTATTTGGCTAACAATTCAACTCTTATATTTAAGAAGATGCAAATCATTATAAGAAAATGTGAGAAAATAGACTTAATTTTAAAAAACCAAAAGCCAAAAACAAAATGGTTACCAAACGAAACCTTAATTACATGATGATGACTTTCTAGGTTTGCAAGATTGAGTTTAATGCCATGCGTATTTTTAAAAGTGAGACAAAGGTGTTATGTTCTTGGTGCCTTTGTTATATTTGGTATTAACTATTTTCACATTAATTCTCTTTTCTCTAAATAAAATTTAGTGTTAGAATTTGTGGTAATCATTAGAATTAGAAGACCAATTCTTTGGACAACATTCTAACACTAAAAAAAATCATTGCACTAGTGTAGAGATTTTTCAAAACAAAGTATTTTATTTTCAAACAATTTAAAAGAAAATACATTTTTTAAAATCATTTTTTACCGAGAATCAAAATAGATTTTTACCTGAGTTGATTTTTTTTTTTTTTTAATTTCGTGATAGAGATGACTATGCTTTAATACATTAAGCTATGCTCAAATGAACATCTTAAATGAAAATAATAATAATAATAATAAATAATCAGAACGGTCAAAATAATTTTTCTTTTAAGTTTGTTCGGACTTATTGAGAACAAACCCTATATTAAATGATGTATATAAATATAAATATTATATTAAGACAATGAGCTCAAATTATAGGAAAAGCAGATATTGATGCAAAGAAAATGACTTACCTACTAAGAAAAGAATCTCCTGATTTTAATCGATTCAAAAGTAATGATCATATTTTAAATTATAGTTTAATGATCTATTAAGAGGTTTTGAATCCATTACTCTACATATATTGTTGAACAAAAAATTAATAATAATGCACATAATTGGTACAACTACCCATAAACAACAACAATACAATCCAACATCATCGGTGACATCATCGCAATCCAACTTCATTGGTCCATCTTTGCAATTTAAAGTCATCGTTTGACGACGTCTATATATTATTTGTTAGAGATATAAAATCATCATGAGTTGACCTAGTGGCAAAAAAGTATGACTAAGAGATCATGAGTTCAATCCATAGGTAGCCACCTAATAAATTTCCTACAAGTTTCTTTGACACTCAAATGTTGTAGGA
Organism: Lagenaria siceraria; assembly: GCA_002890555.2. NCBI lineage: Eukaryota > Viridiplantae > Streptophyta > Magnoliopsida > Cucurbitales > Cucurbitaceae > Lagenaria > Lagenaria siceraria. The sequence continues at coordinate 4,479,031 of CM016491.1, read as the reverse complement.
TCACGACACTCACAGATATTAAAAAAAAAATTAATAAGAGGGTATGCATACTCTAGAACAAATTAATTAGAGTTATATTTTTCCATTGATTAATTAGGTGCAGAATAGTTAGTTTTGTAATACAAAATTACTTTCCTTAAATAATGCATTGGATGACTTAAAAGTAATTCGCATTTAATTTGTTGGGTGTTGAATTAAACAGTAAATAATAGTTGATAAAAAGGGATTAAAGTCCAGTTTAAACTAAAAGAGGGTTATGCCTTGGGGTATGCAGCCACATCAAGTCAACAATGACTCGATATGGACAAAATTCTATATCTCTATGGCTAGTTAAATCTTAAATCATTTTCATGCAATTTCTAAATATTACGGTGTATCTTATCGCTAAAGTTACATGACAATTCTATTTCTATGGTTTTAGTTTCATATTCTTTTGTGAAAATAATTTGTATCTTAACCTTCTTAGCATTAAGACTCCACTAATATGTTAAATCAAGTGGTCAATTCAAATTAACAAAGTATCAAAACATACATCAAAATCATGCATTTGTGTGACATTTATCAATTATAATACATCAAAATCATGCATTTGTGTGACATTTATCAATTATAAAGATTTTTTCAAATTTGGCAAAACTTCCTAGGAAATGAAAAACTTAAGACTTTTTCTTATCAAAAGTGGTGCAAGATTTCCTAGGAAAAAAAAGATTTGGATCCCAAATTTTACTAGAAACAAATTTGGAAGCAAATTATACATTGAATATATCAAAAATCTGGCCAGGATATCATATTTTCACAGGAAAGATGGGCAAAATCCCCAAAAAAGGAAAATCAACGTTGTGATGTTGTGACTCAGCTTTTTCTTAATTTGTTCTTCGCGTGCCAAAGAAATCGGCCGGAGCATCCAAGTATCTAAGAAACTCTCCAAAGGAAACTCTCAACTAATGGCTAAAGAGCCGAGCTCAAGAGTGGGAGCAACTATTTTGGGTAGATTTACTTAGATAGGGCAAGACCAAGAGTATGGAGAGATAAGAAACCTACCGATAGAGTAAGCTCAAAGGATCATAAGAGAGTCTAGAGTGAGCTAAAAAAACCCATGAGAGAGCCTAAAGAGAGCTCAGATGACCCATGAGGGAGCCAAGAATGTGCTGAGAGGACCTAGAGAGAGATGAGAGGACCCATGAGAGAGCTTAGAGGGAGATACGAGGATCAATGGAGGAGTCTAGAGTGAGCTTAGAGGACCCATGTGGGAGAATAGAGAGAGCTTAAATGTACCATGAGAGAGCCTAGATTGAGCTCAGAGGACCCATGTGGGAGCCTAAAAAAGCTCAGGCGTCCCATGAAGGAGCTTAGAGGTACCATGAAGGAACCTTGAGGAAGCTCGGAGGACCTATAAGGGAGCCTAGAGTAAACTCAAAAGACCCATGAGGAAGTTTTGAGAGAGCTTAGAGGTCCCATAAGGGAGCCTAAAGTGAACTCAGTGGACCCACAAGGTAGCCTAGAGGTGGCTTAGAGGACTCACGAGGAAGCCTAGACTGAACTCAGAGGTATCACAAGGCAACTTAGGGTGAATTAGAGGGCCCATGAGGGAGCCTAGAACGAACGCAAAGGACCCATAAGAGAGCAAGTGCCTAAAGGAAGTTGTTTTATATGGTGGAGTTATAACTGCTCGAAGTATAACGACTCAACAATTTTATTGATTAATGAGGTATCGTTATAGGCTTAGGTGTCTGTTACATAGTACCAATTCTATATATACAATTAGAATCACTCGTCAAAGGTATGCCAAAAATTCTCGATACTACTCTCTACTACCAATATTCATCTCAACCATTCACTAACTTGAGCATTACAATGTTAGTGGCTTGACATAATATGGTGTTTTGTCTCTTCATTTTATAGGACACCTGGACTATTTTTCCTCAAAATACAAATATATGATGGATCCATTTTTTGGCATCAACATTTTTTCGCTTCAATCAGTTTATGTTCACTCTTATACATTCCTTCGTTAGATTGTTCTTCATCGATTTCTTTTATCTTTTCTCTTTTTAAATTAATTTCATTAGTCATTATTTTCATATAAAATGTTACAATTTTTATATTTTAATTACATTGGAAACAATAATTTATATCTAAGATATATATCTTCATATATATTATCATACATACACTTGTCAGTATATTTGTTACTATATACATTTTCTATTAGTGCATACTGTAGCCACCTATTTTTGTCATATTTATTTTATTTTTTTATTTTTATTTTTCTCCCATTGTATGCTAATTTTGATTTGGAAAATAATAAGTAAATAATTAAATAAAAGATCTTTTTTAATAATTAATCTTTTAAAAGAAAATATTAGTAATAATAATAATAATAAAATTTCCTTTTAATGATTAAGGTAAGGAGAGATTTTTTTTTTCTCTTTAATAGAAGATTCTTTTATTTAGGACATTTTTGTATTTAAAATTGTTTTTAAAAAAATAATCTCATTAATCAATATTTTATTTTTTCCTTTTAAAACTAGTTGATTGATTTTTTTTCCTAATTAAAGATGTTCTTGGTTGGCTATAAATTGGTTGGTTTTAGTTTTCAAAAGGGGAGGAAGAGAGCGATTTTGAGGAAGAAACCCTAGATCTACTATGAAAAAAGGGGCAAGATGAGGAGTTTTGATGAAGAAACCCTAGATCTAGTACGAAAAAAAAGAGAAAATACAAAAGAAAATAAGAGAGTTTCTTTTCCAAAAAAAAAACTCATACAACATAAGGTTTAGTTTTCGTGGAGGTTGCACTTGATAGGGCATTTGGTCCGAGGATCCGCACCTCAAACAACGAACGACCTTTATGTTCCGAGTTCCGAACCTTCATCTTCTTCATTTGGAGCACCTACAAGTAGTAAAAGAGGAAAAGAGGAATAAACAACATGTTCCCTCATCACTCCTTTTTTTGTTTTTTATATAAATTTCGTTTATGCTTTAGATCTATCATTTTTGTATTTCTCTTGATTTCTCTTTGTTCATGTTCATCTTTTTTTTTTTTTTTTTTTTGAATTCTTTACTGTCTAAAAAATAAAAGAGACAAAAGTTAAAAAGTGAGATTATCATACCTTCGAATGATTTGCTCTTACTATATTTATAAAAAAAAATAGCAACGATTTGAATTGCTAAAAAAAAAAGAATAGAAGGAAAGTTTAATGAGAAAACTAGAAGGAGAAAAAAAGAAAAATAAAGAAGAAGCAAGGGAAGAGGAAGAGAAAAAAGAAAAAAGAAAAGAGAACATTTTGAAAAAACAAAAAAAAAAGGTTTTAAGTGATTTAATTTGTGGAAAACCAAGAGAAAGTTTAATTTTTTTTTATTTATCAATTTATTCATCCTTTTAGTAGTGTATTGAAAAAGGGGTAAGATATTGTCCCATCACTTTATTTATTTACTTATTGGTTTGTTTATTTATCTATTACTATTATTATGATTCTTAATATTATTATTATTATTATTATTATTATTATTATCATCATCATCATCATTAAATAATAAAAAAAAGGGGAAAAGATGGGATGGGTTGTCACCCATCCCATCACTGTTTTATTATTATTTTTTTAAAGTTGTTTTATTTTACATAATAATAATATCCATAAGTGATTTCAAAAAAAAAAAATCTTTATTTTTTTTATCATCATTATTATTATTGTTATTATTTTATATCATTATAAACATTTTTTTTATGTTGTTATCATTATTATCATTTTATTGTGATTATACTAATTTTATTTTAGCAACTCTATGAGTACCTTTTAACTATCTATTGCTATATTCAACTTGTGTATTTATATATTTCTTATATATTTTACACTTTACTTTACTTAATAATGTTTTATTGGTGTCAATAATATTTTTTTTTAAATCCTTTTTATAACTCTATTTTTTTTTTTAGTCTTTTAAAATTTTCTTACAATCCTTTGTATTTCTTTTTAACCTTTTAAAAAAATAATTTATTATTTCATAAGGTTTCCTAATCAATTTTTTTTAATAACCTACCGTTTTCTTTAAAAAAAAAAATCCCACGACGGAATCTGAAAATATTTGGGAGTCCGTTTTTCTAGATCTTGAGGTGAGAGATCATATCTTTAGGAGTCCGACCGACATATTGATCCCAAGAAAAAATGAATTTAACAGATTTTGAGAAATTGAAATAATTTCTCACATTCTTGAGGTGAGGAATTTTTCCTCAAATTTTAATATAGTCAAATTGATGGAAAATTTTCCACTTATTTTATGGGATCATTACTTCAATATTGGAGTAATGAGTGGTAAAATAAGACATTCGTTTTAAAAAAAAAAAAATCTTCCCAAATGATTTCATTTAAAGAATAATTTTTTATTCAAGATAAAAATGAATTGGCCACCGTTTTACTTAACTGGTGTTGTGGGGTGCTAACACCTTCCCCATACACAAATGACTTCCAAACTCAACTCTAGTTTTCGCAGACTATTTTTATTGATTTTTACTTAAAATTGTTTACTTTATTTCGGTGTCCAATCACACCGTAAAACAGATTGGTGGCGACTCCTTTTATTTTCTTTTTTTTAATTAACCCTTTTTGAGGACGTTGGCCGCTCCGCGTCATCTCGGGCACGTGGCGACACATACCTTTATAAATAAACTTGACACTGATATATACCTCCAAATATATATTCATATACTATGTAATTGATCTAGGTCCTTTCCAATAGGATTTCAAAGTTACATTGAGCTTATCTTTTAGGGTGTGTTTGGTAGTGATTTTGGTGAGGCTAAAATCACTTTTAGTATTGTCAAAATCAGTTTTTTGTAAAATGGTAATGTTTGGCAAGGAAATAAAATTGATTTTGAAAAAATCAAAATCATTTAAAATTAATTTTTGAAACATCTATTCTATAGGTGATTTTTGTAATGGTGATTGACCGGGAATCACCATTGCCTTCATGCCCACTAGTCTTTTTAAAATTTCTGTTGGAACTCCATTTATGAATATTATACTAACTTTAAAAAAACATAAAAAAAAACCCTCTCTTTTTATTACCAAAAGTTAAAATTTTAATTTCCTCTAATTTTTCTTGCAAAATTTAATTATCAAACCATCAGATCGACAACCGAGGCACCAACATCAGTTATTCAGAACCTCTCCCCTGAAGTGTTTGTAAATAATAATAATTAAAAAAAACAGACACAAACATAAATACATACAAAGTTTCTTTTTCTTTTTATATTAGTGTTAAAAAAATCCAGCTCAAGAAGAAACTATCACATCATCAAAAAATTTGTAAGTTTTATGCTAGATTTTATTCTCACAATTATAGAAAAAAAAATCCTAAAAAATTTTAATATTAAATTTTGCATGGTTTATAATTTTTTTAAAAAAAAAAGAGATTAATATGCATTTTACAAGCAAATATTATGTCATTGAAGCCGAATATCCACAAATAAAAGGATATCTAGGCCTTTATAAAGATATTATCTTCCTGGGAGTCAACCAAGAGGTAAGAAAAAATATTTAACCATGCACATTGACCATAGATATTCATCATAAAGGTGTATAATTGAGAGAACATTTGGTGTTTGGAAAAATAGATGGTGAATGTTACGTCATATGCATTGTTTTCCTTTTGAAAAACAAGTGAAGATCGTTGTTGCACCAATAACACTTCATAACTTTATAATAACTCATTCTACATCTAACTTTGAGTCCAAGCTTTTATCACGATGATGAAGATTTGCTCCCCTCAAGTAATATCCAAAATGACTTGAGTGTTACTGAAGAAAATGAAATTTCTTGTCATGTAAGGGAGACGGAAGAGGAGCGTGAAAAACTATGACGTAAAATGTTACGTCATATAAATTTCTTGTCACATATCAATCATGCATATAATAATTTAACAATAACACAAAAAAAATTTAATAAAATTAGATATTTATTATAATTATTTTTCAAAATAAAATATCCAAATATAAAATATTCTTTTTAGTAATTTGGTAATTTTAAAATCACTTTTAGAACCAAACATAATAATTCAAAATCACCTTTATATATTTGAAAATCACTTTAAAAAGTTTTAAACTAAACATAAATTTAATTGTTTAGAAATTAATTTTACAAAATCAATTGTACCAAAATCTCTTTTTCTAAAATCACTACTCCAAGTATCACTCAAACACACCTTTAACTCATTGGGTTGGAGTGTGCAAGGGGCATGTTCCATTTGGTATTTTGTTAAGGTAGGCCAAACATCTTCCCTTTGGCCCTAAATCGATCCCTTGGGCTGGCCACATGTCCCATTAGGTACTTTGTTAGGCTCGGTCAACTCCTTCTATAGGCTCATTTTGGTCCTAAGATGTCTTTTTTAGCTCAAATCTCTGTCTTTTTGACTTTGTCGTGTTTGTCTTTGCTTGATGTCGATTATGTCCTTTAGTTTAAAATCACCAATATATGATTGTATTATTATGTTTTTTTTTATATAATTTTGAAATACATCTTCATTTTCATCTTCTTGTTGGGAGTTCGTCTTAACTTATTTATACTTTTATTTAATAAAAATGAAGGAAACTAAGTTCAAAAGTTTGAAAACAAATTTATTTTTCAAAGAATAAAGAATATTATCTTGGAATAGATGATTGAATATTCCACTCACTCTGTTATGGCAACGTATATTACATAATAATTAATATGTGTGTGTTTTTATCCTTTACAACGGAGTGAAATAATTTTTCTTTCTTTTTGTTTAAACCATATGCGAGGATTCATAACTGGTCTTCTTTTTTTTTTTAAAAAAATACTAATAGTTTAATGGATTAAATGAAGTTTAAAAAAGGAAACTAATTGGAGTTAAGGAATTTAAACCTCTTAGACTTAAAAAAAAAAAATTACATACCAATTATCACTGAATTATACTCACTTTAACGAATTTATGTATATTATGATTAAGTCGCTTTAATTCATATTTATTATAAAATATCGAAACAATAATATTTTAATTGGTTAAAGTTATCATGGAACCTTTTAAATTTGAATTGACAGTTTATACATAGAGGAAAAGGACAATGCTAATTAATGATGAAAATATCAGCTCAAAGGAAATGATGGAATAGTGGGGCAAAAAGCCCAAATAATAATGTGGAAAAATGTTATGGGGCACTTTCAAGTATAACTAAAAGAAAAGAAAGTTTTAGAGATTTAACCTAGCTTACGAACGAAATTTTATAAATATTCTAAAGTTGTAATATATTTTATATCTAGATTTTACTCTAATTTTTAGATAAATATAACTTTAATATTCATTCTCTCTCTTATTAAAGTTTTAAAATTCTTACAATTTAATATTATTAAAAAATTCAATCGAAAATTCAATTAAATATTAAAAAATTGTGGTATTAATTAATACTGTATATCTTATAATTAATCTAGGGATATTATATTTAATTAATATTATTTTATTCTTTCACTTATATCCTATTTATCCTTTCTATATAGGAATATTCTTTATTAAATTTTTTTATGTTTTTGGAATATTATTTTATTCTTTCACTTATATAGTATTTATGTATATATACAATGTTTATTTCAAATGTATACAATGTTATTTCAAATATGTATGATGTTTATTCTAAATGTATTTAGAATAAATACAAATTTAAGGTTTTATATAATATATACCTCATATTTTAATGTTAGTCTCCTTTCTATTGAGATATATATCAACATCTTTGTCATATATATATATATATTATACTAAGATAGATGACATCCTTCAATTATTTGAAATATATTCATATATATTTGGAATTGAAAACAAAATGTAGAAATAAATCTCATATATACTATGTATTATAACCTTCGTGACTTTTATGTGCGAGTTATTAATGATTGTCAAGCGTGTGGATATAGTTTTTTTTTTTTCTATATGTGTATTTACTTATTTCTATTCTTTTTCTTATTATTTTTTTTCAAAATGTTTGAAATTTTGTTTTTTTCCAGTATGAATAAGGTATGTGAATATGGTATTCTTTTTTTCATATGTGTTTTTTCTTATTTCTATTTTTTCTTCTTATTATTTTTTAAAATGTTTGAAATTTGTGGAGGGTGATACAGAGATTTGGGCTAGATTTTTGTGTAATATTTCATCCTATTAGGCTATTCATAAAAAAAATAAGGGAGTTTAAGATAATTTTGTAATTAGACCTATATAATTAGGTTATATGCGTGGAAAGCTCAAAAGAAAAAAGAAAAAATAAAATTGCAAGTATGTAAAATGTTGGCCCAGCCCAAATAAAATATGAAAAAAGTCCAAATAGCCCTTAAACAAATTTGCGTAAAAATTAGTTTACCGATAGATATTACTGATGTATTAGATAACAAGTATTTTGTACTGTCTGATATACTCAATTTTTGGTATATCAATAATATCATTAGTATACTACTTATTTAACTGACAATATATTTTAAAAAATAAATCTCTGATACATACTTTGATTTGTTAATAATTTTTTACATATTCACGAAATTGAAGAAGAAATATGTGAATGAGTATAAGAAGGAAAAAAAGGAAGAAGATCAACTTGCACAATAAAAATACCAATATCAATGTTATATTTAAAAATGTATTTTGAATGAGTGTAACCTTTAATAATACATTTCAACTATTATACGTAACTTTCATGCATATCATTATTGATATACAACTATCGTTGATTTTCTTTATAGAGTACAATAACGATATAAATACATTATTGATATACTAAAATTCACTCATTGTTAAAATACACGATATACTCAATCATAACTATAAGGATAAAAGTAAATTAAATATATGATATTATTTCAAATGCATGTTAAATGAAATATATTATTGATAATTTGTCAAACTAAAATCAGTTGTAATTCACATTACTTTATAAAAGTATACCACTGATATACTAATGATACACCTAAAATTAAGTATATCAGTAGTATAAACCCATCTCATGTATGCCCTTCAAAACATCCAAAATTTCAACGACAAACTTCTTTCTCTTTTGTTATAAATCATCTCTCTTTCTAGAAGAAATTTGCAGTGATGGGTGAATAAATTTAGGATGATCAACAACAACCATTAGAACTTATTGCATTATATTAATAGTATATACACTATTTAAGTATATCAAAATATATTAATAGTATATCAGTAATATATTAGAAATATCAAGCAAGATACTATCTTTTGAGAACATATATTTGTTCATTTTTTAATAACAAAACTAGTTTAGGAATGGTTATAAAACCAAACTTTGAACATAAACAATTGAATTATGGAGCAAAAATAGAGTCTATAAGTTGTGTGACTGAAAAAAAAGGAAAACATTTAAAAGGAAAAAAACTACAAAATGGATAAATAATGCGCCAAATACAAAAATTAAAGTGAGTAATAACCCATATTGTTGCAAAAAAAAAAAATTATACAAATCAAATAGAAAAGAAAATACACCACTGATATAAATTAAATTTGGTATATTAATTGACTGATATACCAAAAAAACGTGACTTTGTTAAAAAGAAAAAATTGGAATACGGAATAAACGAAAATTTAAATTTGAAAATTTTGTCATATCTATAAATTTTCTTATGTTGAAGATACGCCCTTAATTATACACTTTGAATTTGCTACCCATTGTAAATTTTCGAATGTTATTCTAACATCATGTTACTATATATATATATATATTTTGTTGGATTCAGATTAGTCATTTCATTATCTCCTAATTATTTGTCACCCTTACAAAAGTTCACAAGAAGAGTTTGGTCAATTTATTGATTGTTGCAAATTGAGTTGAGTAAGGAGAAGAGAGAAAATAGGAGAAAGAAAGGGAAGTTGGAGAAAAATAGGTAAATAACTTTTTAAAAAGGTTTAAATAAAATAAATTAGTTTTAAGTTGGGCTATTTTCAAATATAGAAAATTAATTAAACTATTTACAAATATAGAAAAATTTTACTGTCTATCAACAATAGACCGCAATAGAATTCTATCACATGAGCGATAGAAGTCTATCATTTTTCTATCGCTTAAACAATAAAATTCTATCGCGGTCTATTACTAATAGACAGTGAAATTTTTCTATATTTGTTAATAGTTTGATATTTTTCTGTTTAGTAATTTCCCTTTTAAGTTATTATTATTATTATTATTATTATTATTATTATTATTATACTTGTGTTAATTGTAATATGTGGCAGCTGATTTGCTGACTATCAAGTCAAATTTATACAAAATACTCCTACACTTTATACTCTATGTTATCATTAGTTTTGGAAGGAAGTTTCAATAAATCTTCTCTTGCGTTATAAAATGATGAAGCTTACCTTCCAAATCCAAAATAACCCAAAAAAAATAGCAATTGTAGATGACTGAGCATGACTTTGGACTTTAATGTTTTGATGTGGGCGCATCAACTTTGGGCAATGCGAGCGCATCGACAGCAAAATCTGCAAAATAGTCAAAATTATCGGTAAAAGTTCATAAAATCAACCAACACCAATAAAATCTTATTTTAAAAAGTTAAATGACCTTCACTTGACCAATTTATCCATTTAAGACCAAATAATGGAGCAAATCACAAGCAAAGAACTATTTTCACTAAGGAAAAGTATCAAAATATAGCTAAAAACATGCACTTCATGACATGTATCAAGGACTACACTAGGTTTTATGATTGGTAGCTAGGTTAGTATGGCATGTTGGCTAGTCAGTTGAGGGAAGTTGAGCCTAAAGCCAGTATAACTCTTGTGAGGGCCCTTTTGGAGTTTGAACAAGGTATTAAGGTTTGAGACCTCTTCGAAAATTTGCTTATTTTGCATTTTCAATTGACCAAGCATGTTCATTCACTTCCATAGTCTATTATATAGTTTTGTTTGCTTGATCGATAAGAAAATGTTAAGTTTGGAGATGTGATAAATGTCTAAAAGTACATGGTTTCACTATATATTTTGTTACTTTTCTTCAGTAAAAGGACTTCATATGATATTTTGGCCCCAAAATGATATAAGATGAGTAAAATGAGCAAACACGTGTCTTTGAACTGTCTTACGTTAGTTTTTACTTGAACCGATTTTATAGGCTTTTACTGGGGTTTTGGTTGTTTTTTTTGCAAAAAACGAACAGTGATGGGCCTGAATCGAAGGTCCAATGCGTTCACGTCAAAACTCTAATTTTGGTTAGATCGCGCCTAGTCGTTAAATTTGTTGGTTTTTCGATTCACGACCATTTTTCAATTCTGAAACTACCTAGGGGACATGCATGGATTCCGACCATTTCTCACCTACCTTGGTCTAAGGGATGGAAGCCTCATGGTTCAACAATCTCCACTCCTAAGAAGAAATCTTACAAGCTACATCCAAAAATTCTTCAAGAACGAAAGTTACTCTAAAGAACCATAGTTTCCAAGTTCTCCCTACTCGTGAGATTGTGTATAGAGAGAGGATTCACCCTTGAAAGAGGTTGAATCCTTCCTAAAGAGCCCTTGAGAGTGAGGTTTTAATTCAAAGAGTTTATGTTACTGTTTTCCCACCACTTTTTCATTTCATTCTTTATTGTTTTTACATTTATTTATTTTCTACTCTTTGTAATCGACACGTGTAACTCATGGCTTTTGCATTAGTGAAATTTATTCATTCTTCTTTAGTTATGGACTAATTTTCTAAGGAATTCGGTTATGTGGATACCCTAAGACAATATGGCTTGAGTTAATGCTATCGCTCACTTCACTTTGTCCTTTCTATTTCCTTTGTTGAGGACATTGTTATCTTGTTAAGTTAAACCAACCATTTAATTGGCATGTTAGTTGAATCTTGATACTAAGAAGGTTGAGATAAAAATGAATTTTCACAAAATAATATTGGACTTAGAACCTAGATATAGGTTGTCATGTAACCTTAGATATAAGGTACACCATAGGACTTAGAAATTGCATTAATCAATCTAAGTTTTAGATAGCCATAGAAATATAGGACTAATTATTCAGGCTCCTAAAAGAAACATATGAAACAAGACTGAATATGAGTAGTTTTTTGTCCATAGTCGAGTTGATGTCAATTATGCATGCCAAAATATAGATGTTAGCCTTTTCATTGACCTTGATTGATCGATCATATGATGAAATTCCTCAATCAGAACAAACTTCATGTCATCTACTACCTGTACAGTGTTGATGTTGTTTTTTCATGTTGTATAATTGTCACCAGTCAATTTTTCGATGGCTAATATAAATATTAGAGAGCTAGACATTTTTGCTTAAATAAAAAATATGTATTTTAGAATAATTTGCATAACTTAATCCAATCAAATTTTTAGCATAGATTAATCTAATAGATCATTGACATCTTCGACGTTTCTAAAATTTATAGGCCTACTAAACACTAGATTGAAAGTTTTAAGGTCGTTTTAAGGTCTTATTAGGTATAAACTTAAATTATATATCTAACCAATCCTTTAATTTTAAATTTTAATGAATAGGTAAAAAACCTATAACTAAATACGAAGTTGAAAGCTCACATAAACCTGTTAGACATTTTAAAATGCTCCAAAAGCTTTTAGATACAAAACTAAGAATCTAGCAACCTATTAGATACTTTTAGAGTTTAAGTAATTCTAGACACAAATTTAAAAGTATAGTTAAAAAACTTAACGTACAATTTGACCATAATATTTTAAAAATAAATAATATTAAATAATAGTTTAGTTTAGCCCTTGGAACTTTCAATATCTTGTCTAATTAATCTCTAAAAACTTTCAAAAGTTTCTAATAGCTATGTGAACTTTAAATTTTGTGTTATATAAGTCCCTGAAATTTAAATTTTCTATCTAACAGGTGTCTATATATATATGCTAGGACCAATTAGATACAAAACTAAAACTTTTTATAATCTATTGGACACATATGAACTTTTAAGTAACTATTAAACACTTTTTATCGTTGGTAAGAAATTTAATAAATATAAAATTAAAGCAATCACTCTTTAATGTTCAAAGACCTATATTACACAAAGTTGAAAATTCATAGATTTATTATACAGTTTTGAAAGTTCATTGATTAAATAAACATGAACTTGAAAGTTTATGAACTATACTGACTATACTTGTAAAATTTAACCTACAATCAAATGTTATTTTAAACTTTAAATCAATGAGCAATACTTAGATGCACCCATTTTTGTGGTCTCATTCTAATCATATAAAAAAATTAAAAATATTTTAACAAAGAAGTAAGAAGAATTTACCACATGACAAACTATGATTGAAAAATTAGATAGGTTGCACAAAAATGGATATGGTCTCATATGCAGTGGATTAGTTTTTTTAAATTAAAACTTTTTTTTTTCAATTTAAAACTATTAAAGTACACCTGCTTAACACTTGGAATGAATCTCGTCCACACACAATACCAACCATACAATAAGCAATTTTTAATCGGAAAGTTACGAATTTGCCCTCCATTGGCTTGAAGTCATTCTTTTCTATACCAGATGGCATCAACTGATTGGCTAATGAAAGTATTATTTATTTAATAATATTTAATTGTTATTTTGTAGTGTTCAGATTTTGTAGCCAATCATATTTTTACGCGCTAACCAACGTAATATTGATACTCTCCTACATTTTTGTGTCGTTTATTTGAGCACTTAGCGTTAGTTGCACTCCATCTATTTTTTTAATATTCGGATCCAAGATATTATCAATTATAAATTCAAAATTAAAATTTAGTACATATTATTTAAAATATAAAACTAATCTATGTAGATAAAAATCTCATAAAAATGCAGTTCAAGTTTTAAAATTATAGAGAGAAAGTGTTCGTTTGGATTAACTTGAGAAAAAAATGTTTTTCAAAAAACTCGTTTTTATTTAAACTCTTTTAACAAAAAGGGTTTAAAATACACTTCAAATGTTATTTTGAGTGGTTGTCAAATACTCCAATGTTTTCCAAAATGACTTATTTTTTAAATTAAACACCTAAAAATGTATTCCAAACACATCATAAATTCTAATTTTCTGTAAACTTTAGGGATCAATTTTAATACAACAAAAAAAATGAAAAGCTTGCCACGTAGTAAATTATGATTGGACTACTTATACTGGTGGCAAAAAGATTAGGTATAACCTTAAGTATTTTTCTTCTAATTTTAGTCAACTAGAGATTTCGTTTCTAGAATTTTCTTACCATTTTAAAGCGTTATTTTAAAGAAAATTATTATAAATAGAAAAAATATCAACTCTTAACAAATATAGAAAAATTTCACTATTTATTATCGATAGATTATGATAGACTTTTATCGCTTGAGCAAGTAATAGAAGTCTATCGCGGCCTGTTACTAATAGATAATGAAATTTTTCTATATTTATAAATAGTTTAGTTCATTTTTTTATATTCATCGTGAAAAAATCGGAAACTCTTAAGATTAGGGGAAAAAAGTGGGTTTTGAGGCGTAGAAGAATTGAATTGTGGTATCCAAAAAACGTGTTTATGGAGGATGGAGTAGGTCAGATTTTGCTGAAGATTTAGTAGATTCTAATAATCTCGATAACTCTCTAGTACTTTTCTATCTACATTTTATTATTAATTTGATAGTATTATTTGTGGCAATGATAACGTACTAGTTGTTTTTTCTTTTTTATTTTTTAAGAAGCCAACTTCATAAAAAAAATCAGGAAGAAAAGGTCACAAATAATAACCTACCAAATTCAACTGAAAATATTTAAGAATATGATTTATGTTAAAAAAAAATTATATAATTAATATTTTTTAATATTATATAATTTATAATACATTACATCATGCCTATCTTGTTTTTTTAAAAAAAACGAATTGAGTTTATAACATGACATATTGTATTCCTAAGTGTTTTTATCTTTATTTAATATAATTCTGCCTTTTAAAATTTAATATTCAAAATCTGGATACGATGAAAACATAAAAATGTGGTTTTTAGAATTTGCACTATTTGGATCATAGCATTTGAAAACGGTTTTTAGAAACAAAATATGAGTTGTCTGCCAAACATATATTTGTTGAACTCAGTGAATCTAAAAAACATAAAACAAAATCTGAATTATCTACCAAAAAGTCTGTCAGCAACACAACTTTTCCTAAAATCTTCTAAATTGGAAGAAACAAAAAGATTTAAAAAAAAAAAAACTAAAAAATTGGCAGCATAACAAGCTACACGATGAGCAACTGGATTCCTATCACGAGAACAAAACGAGAAAGAGACATTTCCCAAACTCCTCGCCAAAACACCAATCTCATCAACTGCATTTTTCACCTCATTATAGTCTGACGAGCAATTGTTTATAAGGTTCACCACCTCCTTGATATCAAAGATTTGATCACAATAGGGGGAGGGAAATATTGAAAGAAATGTGATTATTGAGGTAATCAATAACGACTTGGATTTCCAACTTGATAGATCATTCATGAGAAAACTTATGAAGCCCGACACAAATAGGGTCCTAGAGAGTTATGAACCACCCACCCCATCAAGAAACATGTTTAACTTACTTTAAATTTGCTCCATCAAGGCTATAGCCCCACTAAGTTTTGGAGATGGATGGTCGATAAGCTTCTTGGAAAAGCAGATTGCTGCACGGTCATTACTATTATGTGGTGTCTGTGGAGTTATCGATAAGGTATACTAGTTGTTAGGAAAAAAATCAATAATTCAACTTCTCAAATTGTATTAATTATAACCTTAAAGTTTTAATACCATCAAATTGCAACTCAAACTTTGATAAATTGTGTGATATTAATCTTAAAATTTAAAAGATGTTACAATTTTGACCCTCTAATAAGTTCTTGCTCCAAATATATATTATTAAAATAAAGCAAAAAAAAAAAGTTTCCCTTATACATTCAACAATAATAAAATTTGTGTATATTATGAATTGATAAAATTTTAGAGAAAATAACATTAAAGCTAAATTTTTAGTTGAAATTTATGAATTTTGGCAAAAAAAAAAAAAAATAGTACAATAGGAAATGGAGGACTTGGACCACAAGCCTTTTGAGTTGCTAGCAAATGACATACTTTGTCAGTTGAGTTATACTTGCTTTAGCAATATTTACAAGTTATTCAATGTTTATTAATTTGTTTCTCGGTACAACTTGACTAGTTCAAGGTTAAAATTGATTTTTTTTCCTTGATTGTCAGAGAAATTTTCACAGGTAGTCAAACTATTTACAAAAAAATACTGATAAACATTGATAAACTTCTATCAGCATCTATCAGTGATAGACTTCTGTCAATTCGATCACTGATAGACCCTAATAGACTTTTATTAACGTCTATCACAACTATCTAAAAATTTTACTATTTTGTGTAAATAATTTCCCTTATTTATCTATTTTTAAAAATCTTCCTAATTATTATAATATTATGTTGAATTTTAGTTTCGAAGTTATGTTATGTTGGAATTATTTGTTACCTTCTTTAAAAAGAAAAAAAAAATGCTACTTTTTATGATTGTAGATAGAATTAGGGTAATACTTCACATTTGTCTAAATACAAAAATAATGAAAATAAAAACAAATAAATAAACAAAGGTAAAAGATAGATATAGAGAAGAAGAAAAAGAAGCAAAATTACTATAAACAGAAAAAATATCAAACTATTTATAAATATAGAAAAATTTTACTGTCTATCAATGATAGACGGTGATAGAATTCTATCACTTTCTATCGCTCAAGCAAATGAATTCTATCGCAATCTATCACTGATAGACTGTAAAAATTTTCTATATTTATAAATAGGTTGGTTCATTTTTCTATATTTAAAAAGAACCCAAGAAAGAAAGATAAAATGTCTGTATGTTGATTATCGTGTCTCTTTCTTTCTCTCCCATCTATTCTCCTATTCTCTTTCTCTTGATAAAAATTTCTAATACTAAGGGAGTATTATATTCCTTTTGTTCATACTATTTTCATAAATATTAGTAGACCTCACATTAGTATCAGTAAATTCTACTTTATTTTTAAAAGTATGTTGGCGTGGCATATTGGAAATTTTTTCCCTTTTCTCTCTTGGCCAAGTTTAGGCACCTATAATCATAATCAATCAATGAGAACAGAAAATGTGAAACCCCACCTCATTTCTATTCATGGTGTCACTGTTTATTGTACTTTGTAAAGGGAATCAACGGTAGCCCCATGCTAAAAAATGTAGTCATATCATGTAAGTCTATTACAACAAAAAAAAAAAAAATATATATGCATTACAATTTTTTTATAAAAAAAAAATTGCATCTCATGATGTTGGTTTTTCGTTTTTCTGTACAATAGAGTCGGGAAATTTCAACCATTGACCTCATGGTCGCTAATACATCTCTGATGCCAATTAAACTATACACACTTTGACATCTCTTAATGTAAGTTATGTTTGTTAAATTTAAAAGGAGGCACCCAAGTAAAAAAAAAAAAAAAGTTTATTCGAGGAAGTAGTAGAAAATTAAATTAAAAATGTTAAAGAAGTTTTTGTAATAATTTTTTTTAGTTAAATTGTAAATTTAGTTTCAATAGTTTGTATAAAGTTAGAATTTAATTTCTATAATTTGATAAAATTCTTATAAATAGTCTTTAAATACTAATTGTGAGAATTTTATAGGAATTATTTAAAAAAAGTTATAAAACTATAGAGATTATTTATGAAGTTTTATTAAATCATAAATATTAAATTTTAACTTTTAAATTTAACTACCATTTTAAATCAATAAATTATTATTATTATTGGGAGGGGGAAGAGAAAAGGAAAGTGTAGTGGGGCAGATCTGAAAAATAATTGCTAAATCAAGGAAACACAGATCTGCTCATAAAATATTTTTTATTTTTATTTATGTATTTATTTATTTTTATTTTTTAAGAAACGCTCAGAAAGTACTTTGTACTTAAAACTTACAATTGTCTGGTTTCTCTTTTTCTTACTCTCATGTATGTGTATATGTGTGTCTATATATATATATTGATAGTATATTAATTATGTTAGTTGAGTTATGCTCGTGAATGTATTAATATAACTAATAACTAAAGTATTAAAATTTGACAAGTGTAGAAGAATTTTGACTTGAACCTAAGTTAACCGTGATTAAATCTTAATTTTTTTATGATAATTCAAGTATGTTTTTTTTAATTCAATAAAAACCAACTCAAGGGATTAGCGAAGCAAACAC
This sequence comes from Lagenaria siceraria, assembly GCA_002890555.2. Taxonomy (NCBI): domain Eukaryota; kingdom Viridiplantae; phylum Streptophyta; class Magnoliopsida; order Cucurbitales; family Cucurbitaceae; genus Lagenaria; species Lagenaria siceraria. Next base: position 4,460,809 of record CM016491.1, on the reverse strand, counting down.
CCCCAACTTCTTCCACTATCTCACGAATTGGAAGATACAAAATAACCAAAAAAAATTGCAAAACCAATGGTATAACAGGCTATAAAGTGAACAACCATGTTCTGAACTCAAGGGCAAAATGAAAAGGAGACAACCCCCAATTGCCTTACCGAAACACAAAATCTCATCAACTGAACATTATTTGAGGTCTAACGAGCAGTTGTTAATCAAATTGACCACTTCCCAGACATCATATGCAACCACAATAAACAAAGGGAGGGGGAGGTCAATAGCACAAAGAATTCCATAAAAGCATATATAATTTGACATTAATGTCACTTTTTATTGTAAAAAATATATGGACCATACCAATGTTATGTCAATAAATGTCATATGACGATACCTTTTACTGTCAGATAAGTACATATGATAACACTTTTATATTGTCAATTAAATTCATCTCATGACAGTTAATGTCATATAAATACCTATAATTTTGTTCCTTTGAACTTGCCATTACATATATATGTTCTGCATTATTGGTCAATCATATTTTGACACAAAATAGGTATAAACATAAACAACAACTTTCATATATAATAATAAAAACTAATAACCAAATTTATAAAGTTTTTATAAAAAAAAAAACTAAATACAACAAGTGTTGCCACAAGTAAGAACATTGCAACAAATGTTATCACTAACCCAATTTAAAAATAAATAAATAAAAAAAAAAAAAAAAAAAAAAAAAAAAAACCTTATATATCAATCATACGCTTTTTAGTTTCACCACTTTAGTTAGTTAGTGCAATATTCAGTAAAATAAGTATGAAAAGGGAAGCAAATTATGTTTAACATTTGAACTCATACCTAGTGTTAATATAAGCATGCAAGAAAATCTAGGAATCAACAAAAATTATACAAGAGAACATATCTTCTAGCCCTAACCAAAAATGATAGAAATCTAATCTACATCAACCAATATCAAGTGATATTCGTCTCAATAAATTGAAACAAAAAAGTAACAACTATAATTTTTACATTTGAAACTCACTAAAATAGACTTGAGTCTTGACTAAAAAGTGTTTGAATGAGTTCAATATCAAACCAATGCAACAAATGGAATAGTCATAAAGGTTAGAAGCTAAAATACAAGAGGTAAAGTGTTCAAAAAGAGTTTAAAGTAGTTCACAGTACAAAATATCCTTAAACATTAATTCAACACTCTGAATCAGCTTCGAACTATAAACAAATCCGGTGACCATAAACTAATTTACAACATTTCGAAAGGGTTGGAAACTATTTAATTAAAAAGTGTTCTGAACTACGGACGATTTTGCACGCATATTGGGATCTCGCTATCCTCTCTCTCACTCTCACTCTCACTCTCATCTTTTCGCTCTCACTCTCTCACCCCTTTCTAGGAAAAAAACAACATACACGACGCCCCAAACTCACATTCCTCACTCTCTCTCTCTCATGCCACTTTCTGATGAAAACCCTAAATTCGGTCCGTGGAAAACTCGATTGAACCAACAAACCCACGTTCTTGGAAAAACCCACACATTCAACGTTTTGAGAACCTCTCATAAAAGGGCAAAAGAGAAAATCAAAAAGTTTCTCCCTTAAAGCCCATTTTAAATAATATATAAACTATTTTTAAAATATTAATGGAAAAGTATGCAAATTCTAATAGTATATTTATTTTAGTCAACTTAAGTGAGCATACCTCAATGTTAATTGGGTTTTATTGTACGGATGACCTCTTTCCAGTGTCCCAAATGAAAAATAACCCACATTTGAGATTTGAAGGAAATATAGTTTTCTGTCTGCGTCAGCACATTATGAATTTACCGATTCGACCCTGAGATCCACATGCGCACTTGCAATTCAGAAGTCCACTCGATGCTTGATGCTCGATGCTCTATGCACTATGCTCTACGCTCTACACTATATGCTCCATACTCTATGCTCGATGCTATATACTTGAAGCCCGATACTCTATGCTCTATGCTCTATGCTCTATGCTCGATACTCGATGCTCTATGCTCGATTCAGAAGTTCATTGGATGCTATATGCTATATGCTTGCTATTCGATGCTCGAATTCAAAGAAACACATCAAACAAAAAACAAAAAGAAAAAGAAAAAGAAGAAGAAGAAACACAGATAAAAACGCAAAAAAGAAAAAGAAAAAGAAAGTTAGAAGAATAAATGCAAAAAAAATGTAAAAAAAAAAACGCATAAAGAAGAAACGGAAAAAAAATAAAATGGGAAGAAGAAAAAACCCACAAAAAAACGAAAAAAAAAAAGTTGTGAAACAAAGAAGAATGAAAAATGATGCATTTAGAGTTAAAGTGATATTTTTCACATGGCAATGACATAAGTAGAAAACTAAAATTCTTTAGTTTTGAAATTTTAGATTAATTTTTATTTATAATCGGGCCCTATATACAATTATTCCAGGTTAATTGCTTTGCACAAATTCTTTTAAAGTTGGAGATTTAAATCTTCTCTACCCATATATTTTACTTAAAAAAAAACAAAACAAATCATCCCATAACTAATTATTATGGCTTACTTGCTTTACCTAATTTATGATTTTTCTTCTTTAAAAAAATGGAGAGCCTTAACCTCTGTCCCACATTTATATCTATAATGCTATATATAAATAAGTATAAAAATTAAAGTGCCTAACTAAGTATTAAAAGGTAAATGTATTTAAATAATAATCAGGTGAGTATTATTAAAAGAAAAAACTAAATGGTAAAATAGAGTTTTTAATAAATATAAAACAGATAGAATTGAAAAACAACCCTAACCTTCAAGCTTTTAATTTTATTCAATTCACTCCCAAATGTTACGATCGAGCAAGGTCTTGAACTATATAAAATTGTTACGATCAAACTCACATTATCACATCAATTTTTATTTATTTATTTTGACAAACATTAATCGAAGAAAAAAATAGTGATTAATACTTTAATTTTTAATTTTATAGTGTTAACATTAAGTTTTTTTTCTTCTTTTAAACAATCTGTAAAGTTGGGAGAATCCAACTTCTAACATCTAAGTATATAGTGCAAATTTTAGATCAGTTGAATTACGTTAATTTTGGTAGTGTTAACATTAAGTTAAATACAAACATAATGAATAATTTTTTTTTTAAACAAATATAACAATTCTTTCTATTATTATTATTATGTGAGGTAAGATTGAAACTCTATTCTCGAAGTTGATAGTAGGGATGTTCAAAATTCTTTTACTTATTAACATGTTACTTCTTTTTAAAACAAAGTTTTAAATAATTAACCGAATAACACTTACCCCAAATATTTGATGGTTAGCCTGGATTGGATTCATTATTTAATAAGAGTTGTTTAGGTTGAAGAAATTGACAACCCAAACAATTGGGTTGGATATTTTACTTTAACTCAATTCAACCCACGAACACCCTTAACTAATAGTCGATGTTTGATGCCAATAGCACATTCTTGCAAAAGGTAACAATTCTACTTTAGAGCTTTTTTTTTAATGTATTTGCAATATTGAAAGGGTCAATTATAAAACTCCATAAATGTAGGAATGGTTGATTAATGAAAAAGGTTAAGTGCTTGATTGTAATAATTTTTAAAGTTGAGGACTATTATTGTAATTTTGATATGATGATGTATCTAGATTCTTCTATATAAGTATATTAGTTTATCATTTTGTTGGAAGAAATCAGAAGGGATCGTCTTCTTCGTTTGCTGCTTTTTTCTTCTTCTCTCTGATTCTGCCATGGCTTCCGATGAAATTGCCTTAAACGCTGCACCCTATTTCATCTTTTACAAAGATGGTCGAATCGACAGGCTCATCGGCAACGATATCGATCCTCCCGGTCTCGACCACAAAACCGGCGTCGAGTCAAAAGATGTCGACATCTCGCCGGAAGTCACCGTTCGGATGTACAGACCGAAATCCGCCGCTGGGAAACAAGCTCAGAAGCTTCCTCTTCTCGTTTACTTTCACGGCGGTGGGTTCTGTATTGAAACGGCATTTTCCCCTTTCTACCACCAGCACATCAACGCCTTGGTAGCCGAAGGCAACATCGCCGCCATCTCCGTCAATTACCGGCGAGCACCGGAGTACCAGCTACCGATTCCTTTTGAAGATTCATGGGCCGCAATGAAATGGATCGCGGCCCATTCGGGTGGAAAAGGGCCGGATGAGTGGCTGAATGAAATCGCAGATCTGAACCAGGTTTATCTAGCCGGAGACAGCGCTGGAGGAAACATCGCGCACAGGATGGCTCTGCGGGTGGCGACGGAGGGGCTGGACGGAGTGAAGATCAAGGGATTGCAATTGATTCACCCACATTTTTGGGGGGAAAAATTGATCGGAGAAGAAAAGCAGTGGGATCCGAAGGACTTACACGTGGTGGAGAATCTGTGGTATTTGGTTTCGAAGGATATTAAGAAGCTGGATCACCCGATTGTGAACCCAGAGCACGATCCGGATTTGGGGCGGCTTGCGGCGGAGAGAGTAGCGGTCTATGTGGCGGAGAAGGACAATCTGAAGGAGAGGGGACGGCATTACGCAGAATGTCTGAAGAAATCAGGATGGAGCGGCACCGTGGAGGTAGTGGAGACCGACGGCGAAGGGCACGTATTCCATTTGTTTAATCCGACGTGCGACATGGCGGCGGAACTCGTCAAACAACTGGCAGCGTTCATCAACAGCGGCCGCCGTGGCTAATTGAAGTTCAGTGAAAGAAAGGGTAAGAAAGTAATTGTCTCTGACCTTGTTCTTCGTCGTCGGCCGGTCGAATTTTAGTGTCGTCTTTTCTGTACTCTTTTTGGGGATCTGTTTTAGTATGGGAGAAATAGAAGGATCGAGTGCCTTCTTCTTTTAAGTGGCAGTTGTTTTTTTTTTTTCAGAAATTTGGGTAAATCATCTTGTTCACAGTTTTATAAAGAAATTGTAATGTGGTGTGATTGAATAATCAACTTTTAAAATGACCCTTTTAAGTGATTTTTTTTTTCCTTGTGCAAAGGGCAAATGACATAGGGATGTTTAGGGGCTCGTAAATTAATATAATTCAAAATTCAGTTTGAATTGAGCATTTTGAGTCTAATTTGTAATATTAAACTCATTTCGTCCAAGAAACGGGTAGATATTGATAGACTTATAGTATCTATTTGTGATAAATTCTATAATTTCAATCATTCTAGATCCTAATCTAAAAAATTTGCTATTTTGTGTAAATAATAATAGTATGAAATTAGTCTATGATTGATATTTGAGTTGTGTTGGCTAAATTGGTTGCAAGAAAATTTCTAGTTTGGAAAACCTTTCATATATGGGCAAGTGCTTCACTTTTTATTATAGTGTTTCAACTCTTAGTTTCCAACTCGTGCATCCTAGCTCCTTGGATCAAATATATTTGTAGGGGTTGTTAGAAGACTCGAAATGGAATGAGTTTGGATTTCCGTTTCGTCACGATACATTCCAATCTTCCAAATAGTCCTTAAAGTCTAGTATTAGTTTTAGTTCATGCTAAACTCTTTGATCCGACGACAAGGGTAAATTATAAAATAATTATTATTATTAGTTTGAGATTTTCTTTCTTGAATTAAAGAATTGAAGGGTGAGTTTGAAATTTGAAATTTTCTACGTTAATAATTGATATGTTATATTACTATTTTATTTTATAGATCTCACAAACTTATTATTGAATGCTTCTCTAGTACAAACAATTGAATTTTTTTTAAAAAAAAATCAAATTTAAGTTATAATTTTTTAGAGGATGATTAATTTCCTACATATTAAATAAAATTATGTTGAAATTGACGGTTTGTTAGTGGAATCATCATTAAAGAATCACTAGTGGAATCTTTACTGAAAAAGTGGAATCAAAGCTTTAAAGAATTTGATGGGATAAGTGATGGGATGGGCAATCAATTTATTGAATATAAAGTCAATGGAGGGACAAGACAGAAGGACCTTACCATAAATTGTATAAACCATTTACTAACGTAATTTTAATTCTATAAATTCCAAGAATTGGAAACTTCATTTGGTAGAATGGCTAAAGAAAAGAAAAGAAAATAGGGTTAATTTTTAAAATAAAAAACAAAAAACGAAATGGTTACTAAACTGGGTTGGTTTTCGCTCCTTCTTACTTTATTTTTTTTTTTTTCGATTTTTCTATTTTTTTTAAGGAGATGTACCTTTTTCTTAGTTAACCTACTTGTCTAAAGGTAATTTAATATTATATCAGTATTTTTTCAATTTTAGTTATATTAATAATACTTTTTTAGTTTTAACGATTTTAGGTAACTAAAGTAAATATCAAACATTGGTTAGTTTGCTTTTTCTTCTTCAATTTTTGCGCTTATTATGACATTTCAATGGATAAGACTTTTGTTTGATGGTAGATGTGATGAAATTGTCGCTATCATGATTTCAATTTCTTGAGACTCTTATCCGTACAAATTCATCATTTCATAGATTTTATCCAAAAAGTAAGATTTTTGTCTTCGTCAATCACACTATTTTTTTATTTGACCATGTACTGGGATGACTCTTAAAAATTAAATATCATAAGGAATGTCAAAGATAAAAATACATCACGGTTGATGTCGTTTATTTTGAACTCACCCAGATTGATTTGTGTGTTGTGATTGACCATATTCCATCTGGTCCCCTAATTTCTGCCAATACAATATATACATATGCTAATAACAATTAAAATGTAATTAAATAATGCACATCACATAACTTTTAACTTCAAATATATCTATGATGGATAGTAAGTTATAAAAAAAATTTAGGAAAATTGTTATTTCTAACCTAAAAAAATTTTTAGGGTACAAAACTAACCTTTTTTTAATTCTTTTTCTAACAACTTTTCTACTTTTTCAAATTTTGAGTAAAGGGTCCCAGAAAATTTTATTTTGTCCTTTGTTCAAATTCCTTTCATTTTACTTTTACCCAACACAATTTTTCATACCCAAATAGGCTTCTAGTAAAATTTGGAACATTTTCTAATAAGTCTTTTTTTTTAATTTAAAAAATAAGAATGCTAATTAAAGAATACTTGAATTTTATGGAAAATAATTTTCCCGAATCACTTTTTCCGTAAGTTTTGGTTCCAAACCTTGTTTTCCTATAAGTTAACTTACAACTTACATGAAAAAAAAATGGGTAAGATTTGGAACCATTTTTCCTAGATTTGGTTCCCATTTAAACTAACTACCTTAACTAAAAAAAATAATAACAATATAAGTCTAAAAAAGGAAAATTTTTAAAAATAGGCAAATAAGCGAAACTATTTACACAAAATAGCAATATTTTTAGATAGTTGTGATAGAAGACTATTAGGGTTTAACAATGATAAAAATTATAGAAGTCTATCACTAATAGATGCGGAGTAGAAGTCTATCGATGTCTAACGGTGTTTTTTGTTTTTTTTTTTTTTTTTGCTATTTTTCTGTAAATAGTTTGATATTTTTTCTATTTGTGAAAATTTTCCCTAAAAAACTACGGAAAAACATGCTTAGGAAAAATCTTCTAGTAGGCTATTTTTTTCCTTTTTTTCTTTTTAAACTTAAATTAATAAGTTAGTTAGATTACAAAAAAAATCTTCCAGTAGATTTTTTCTTTTTAAAATTAAACTAATTCTAATTTTTTTCTTTTATAAAAAGTCTTTGAAATCGGAACTCATATGGAAATAGGAAAGCGAACAAGGGACCAAAACCTAAATCTATTAAATGATAAACTATTATGAGTGATGGATTTCAGTCCCAGTGTACAACATATATTCAATTTCTTCTATTACTAATAGACTCAAATTAGTTAATGGAAAATTATTATAAACAGAAAAAATATCAAATTATTTATAAATATAGAAAAATGTCTGTCAGCGATAGACGGCGATAGACTTCTATCGATGTCTATCACTCGAGCGATAGAATTCTATTGTAGTTAAACACAGTAAAAAAAATTTATATTGATAAATAGTTTGGCTCATTTTTCTATATTTGAAAATAATCCTTAGTTAATTACTTTTTTTTAAATAATTTAAATTTAAAAAGAAAAAAATTGAAATTAGTTTAGTTTAAAAAGAAAAGAAAAAAAAGGAAGATTTCCCATAAATTACCTATCTAGGGAAATCTTACTTTAAACCTTCGAGTAGCTTTAAGTTTTTTTCTTTTTTTTTTCTTTTTTTTTTAATTTAAACTAAAAAAAATCTAACCAACTTAAAAGAAAACGTTTGAATTAATTTAAGTTTAAAAAGAAAAAAGAAAAAAAAATAAAAATAAAAATCCTATTGGAAGATTCCTAATAAACAACTTTACAGAAAATTTCGAGTAGGTTAGGGCCCGTTTGATAACGTTCCCGTTTCCTAGTTCCTATTTCGGTTTATCATTTTTTAAGAAACTGACTTGTTTGATAACCGTTTCTGTTTCTTCTTTCTAAAATTTGAGAAACGTTTCTTAAAATGGGGCCAAATTTGAGAAACTACAAAAAATAGTTTTTCCTTATTCCGTTTCTATTTTATACCATATTGTTTCTTTTAATTATCAAAACTCATCATTAGCTTGTTGGTAGTCATGCATGCCCATTACATCTTTTTACCTCTTGGTTGTGTGTAAATGGACATTTAACTACACATATAGAAAACCATGGGGTGCACTTTTTTTTATATGTGTAATTAGATTTATTTTTTTCTATACACAACAATTTCCCTATTTAATATTTTAATTTAATTTTGAATTTTAAAATTCTCTAATATTTATATTTATATATTATTTTAATTGACATCACTTAAGACAAACTACTCGAATTAGAGATACAACACTGATCAAATTTGGGCAACATATATGAAGGATAGGACACAACTTTGTTATTATATTTAGTTGTCATCGAGACTTACCTGTAGTAGATGACACAAACTTTTGATAATATATTTTTCGATGTTTAATGTATGACATATATTCTTTTTTATATTATATTATTAAAAAAAAAAACAAGAAACAAGAAATAGTTATCAAACGAGTTTCTGTTTCTGTTTCTTTTTTTTTCAAGAAACAGGAAACATGAATAGTTATCAAACATCTTCCTGTTCTCAAAAAAGAAGAAACAAAAAATAAAAAACAGGGAACGAGAAACAAGAAACAAGAACGTTATCAAACGGATCCTTATTTTTTTGTTTTTTTTTTTTTATTATCTTTTTATTTTATATTAAAAAGTCCAACTAACTAGCTTAAATTCAGAGACTACAAAATTGGAAGATTTCTCATAAGCAACTTAAATTGTTTACGGAAAATCTTCTCTGGGCTAGTTTCTTTTTATTATTATTATTATTTTTAAATTTTAGACTAAAAAAACAAACTTACTTAAACATTAGGGGAAATCTTCCAACAATTTTTTCTTTTTTTAGACTTATACAAATTCCATATTTTCCCAACTTTAATTTAGAATCAAATAGAAAATTGTTTTATGAGTTTTTTTCTTTTTGAAATTGTTCCTATATTTTCAAAATTAGAATTAATTTTCTTTTTCCTAATTTGAAACTTTTTGTTTAGATAAAATGTATTTCGAATACCAACAAAAATATGGTTTTATTTATTTATTTAAATCTATACTTTTTAGACAAATCAATTATTTGTGTCTTGTAGGTATTTTGTTTTTCTGTTAATTACTAATTAATTGTCTCTAAAAATATTTTGCTATTCTTTCGATTATTAAAATATGTTCATTTTTTAAATGTAGGGTTAAAATTTGTAATTCCTATTGTCAACTTAAAAATTAAACCTTAAAAAATTTTGAGGTTCAATTTTAACGTGGACTCAATTTTTACAATTGAAAGTTTGAGGTTATAATTGTAACTATCACCATATTTTAGAGATAGTTCTATAATTTATCCATTAATTAATCATTACTGATTATTTTGAATAATTATAAAATATAAATATTTTATTTAGATTTAAAAATTTTAACTATCACATTTATAATTTATGTTTTATATTATCTTAACAATTAAGTATAGATTTTTACTATTAAATTCGTTATTCATTATTAATATTTTAATTAATTTATATAAGAGACGTTAAATATTTCAGGTGTTTAAAATTTAAAATTTATAAAAAAAAATACTAAAATACGAAACGGTTATTAGATTATTTCCCGGTCCAAGTTTTCTTTTGATCCTTAGGTTTCAAAACATTACACATTTAGTCATTGAATTTTGAATTTGATTTCTATTTAGTCCCTAAGTTTTAAAATATTACAATTTTATTCTTTAGATTTTAGTTTTGTATCAATTTGGCCCATTGGTTTCAAGATTTATACTTTTAACCTCAAAATTTCACTAAATACTCACTTTCAATCATTGCGCTAATGTCTATTAAGTAATTTACAATAATTATGAAATGAAATTTTAAAATTTATTTTATTAATGATAAAAAAATAAACTTAATCAATTATAATTATTTTTTAAAAATTAATAGACATTAACACTAAAGACAAAAAGTGAGTATTTAATGAAAATCAAGGCTAAAATTGTAAGTCTAGAAACTTAAAAATCAAATTGAAACAAAAACTCAAATCTTAAGAATAAAATTGTAGCATTTTGAAACTTATGATTAAAAGTGTAACTTTTAAAATATAAGAACCGAGTGAAAACTAGACTCAAAATTTAAGACAAAAAAAAACCTTGTTTTCCCTAAAAAAATATCTATGATCCAAACAAAAAGTAAGAAATTACACCTAAAAAAACTAAGAGAGAGGGAGAAAAGGAAAATTAAGTGTTGCCTAGAACGCACCTATTTTTATGCAAACAGTTGTCTAATAAAAAATTGATATATTGCAATTTTATTTTCTTATAAATGATTTTTTTAAAAAAAAAATTGTATATAAAAAAAGTATGGAATTAGGTGGAGCCTAGGATACATCTAATCATTGCTGAGAGAAAAATGTACAAATAAAGAGTAAAATAATATCTTTTTCTAATTTATTTTATTTTATTTTTAGAAGTTCGAGGTTTTCTTTAAAATATAATATATTATTACTACTATTAGAAACAAAATCATCTATCAATCATATAACACAAGTTTTTTGCTTGGAAGTACCTAACTAGGTAGGTTATATTATTAGAGAAAGCTACATTGTAGCGGCCTCCTTCAATAATTTTTTGTGGCATATTAGACCTATAAATACAAGAGAAAGGAGAGAATCCCTCACTAATCCCTCTCTTCAAAATTTGTTTTCAAAAATTAAACTTATAAATTCATCTAATTTTATAATTTTGTTATCTACTATTTACTAATAGTCTATAGTATCGAGCTAAATTTTGGAGAAAAAATAGTTTTCAAAATCTTATATAGAAGAAATTAGGATGAAACAATTCAAAAAATAGAAAATTAAAAACACCATCGTTATTGAATAGACCTACTTAAAAAAAGTTGCAATGAAAGTAAAAGGAGATCCACTCGTTTAATCAATATCACTGAAGAAAAAAATAGTACTCCTTATACATAAATTTTAAGAAAATTTTTCCAAATAGAAAAAATGGTAAACTATTTAAAAAAAAACACTGATAAACATTGATAAACTTCTATCAACATCTATCAGTGATAGATTTCTATCATTTCTATTACTGATAGACCCTGATAGACTTTTGTCAGCGTCTATCACAACTATTTAAAATTTTTGCTATTTTATGTAAATAGGTTCCCTTATTTTTCTACTTTTAAAAATTCTCCTAAATTTTATCAATTTAAATGCTTGAATTTCATAAATTTTTTAAGATTTAAAGTTGTTTAAAAGAAATTATGTACATAAACCTAATTTAATAGGTCAGAAGTCGTGCTGAACTAAAAGAAAGAGATGTTTTTAATTAAGAGATTTAGCTACCTTTCAAATGAGTCTAAACTTTCTATTAATATTCCATTTTTTTATTAATTAAGTTGTTGTCTTTGAAAGAGAAGTTTACTCTAAAATATTTTCATATTTAATTTGTGAGTCACCATTTTTATATTATTTTTTAAAAATAAAATCATTACGTGTACGCAATTGCGTGTCAAACTGTCAAGTAACCATGAATGTCAAGATAAGATAAATAATTTTTTTAAAAATAATGTTATTTTAATAATTAATGATAAAAATAGGTTAGGAGTGAAAATATTGACAAAATTAGGGTAGCCAAATCGTGGACCCACTCCAAGTTTATTGTTAATGAACTGTGTGGACCTAGTCAAGTCTACGAGTTCAATCCACACGCCTGCCACATCTGTTGTCACGTTATGACAGATCGTCATGTAAGTGTCACATTTAATCATGTACCTGGTGGGTGCCACATTTAAACGTATATCGATACATGTGTACGACTTCCAGTCGCATACCGGGTACCCGGTACATGGTCCTCAAAACCGTACCCCTTCCCTTTTTTTTTTTTTTCTTTCAACTACATTTCAACCCTCCCATCCCTTCTTCCTTTCCTTCTACTCCCGCTGACAGTCCTTCTACCGAGCTGCTATCGCCGTCCCCTCTAGGTACACATTATGTTTTTTTTCTATATTAAGTTAGAATGAGATCAATAGATATATAGATCTAGAGAGTATTTTTGGGTGGAGATAATAGATCTAGAGGATTTTTTTTTATTTTGATGTAGATTTTTGTTGAGTTTTTTTCATAATGTTGTACTTATTTTGGATAAATCATATTTTGGTATGATATTTTTGGATTATTTTGTATGCTTGGACTATTTTATACTGATTTGGACAGTTTTTCAAAACTGGTCTTTTATTTTGGCCATATAGTACAATTTTCCATGATTTTTAGACTAATTTTGGGCTATTATTTGGACTGATTTTGGACTCATGTTGGACCAATTTTGGACATGTTGAGGTTTTTTTTTTCTTTTTAACTTATTTTGGGTTATGATGTAAATTAGTTCATATGTAGAAAAAATAGAAGAATGTATTAAAAAGTAATTAATTTATTAAAAGAATGGATTAAAAAGTAATTAATTTATTAAAAGAATGGACCATTGTAAACAAGTTGATTAAATATGTGCCTTTGTGTCATTTAGTCATTCTTAAACCTAGAAATGATGGTGATAGTGATATAGAGGCAGATAAGTCAAATGCACAAAATGAAAATGAGTTAGTACCTCAAATATATTTACACAAATAGATTGAGAAATTACTAATTCAATTTGTGAAAAAGGAACGACATTAGATTTAGGGGAAGATGTGTAAAAAATTACAAAAAGAAATGTTATTTGATACCAAAGAAGATCTACAAATGACAAAAAAAAAAAAAAAAAAGTTATTGTGTGAACATTTGTTCATTATTTACTTTTGTTATGGGTGAATTTTGGCCCAAGGATAAGATAAGATAAATCAATATAATTTGAGATAAAATAAAATAAAATAAAAAGAAATAAGAAAGGGTTTGATCTTGCTTAGGAAAAGGAAAATCTCATATCCTAATCCTAGTAGATTTAAAATAAATCCTAGATCAAATCTAACTTAAACTTCTAACTTTTTTTCCTATTCTATAATTCTCTTACCGACTTAGGCATCTAAACTTTTTTTCTTTGTTTTGTAGGTACTCTCTCCCTTGAATTACAAATTCAACCGATAATGTCACATGACGGTCAGGTGCATTTCTTTGTCCCAAATTTTACATTATCAACTTCTAAAAAAAGATCAAATTCACCCAAATCCTCCCCATTCAAACAAATTCTAAATGTATTGCGTTGATCAAATTGATTGTGTAACCTATTAAATTAAATTAATTTTATTGAAATGAGTTTTTGAATCTAAACGCGTTACAATTAACAAAAATAAAATAAAAATAATAAAAATTGGATAAATCAAACCAAATGAAGAGAAGATTCTGTGATAGATGAGATCATGGAGAAGAAATTACAGTTATATAACTGACATGAGATTTTGCTACAAAATAAGAGTGTGAGTTACTAAATGTTTTTTAAAAAATAAATTATAATATAAAAAAGTAATTAATAGATCTAAAATAGAGAGGTTTCAATGATTTGGTAAAAAAAAAAAAACTCATATGGATGTAATTAAATATAATACAATTGAATAAGAAATTACACTGTTTTTCACAAGCATGTTTTTCTAGACGTTTTCACATGAAAAACTCGCCTATCTTCCATTTACAACATTACTTTCTCAAGAGAAAAAAGAAAGAAAAAAAAAAGCAGCAAACATTGCTCCAAAATTTTAAAAAAATAGCAAACATGGAATTAAAAAAATGAAAAGTAGCAAATATCGCTTTTTGAAATTGTCAAACTGACCATAGTTTAATTGACATACGAGTGTATTAAAAACTATGAGATTTGTGGTTCGAATCCCTCTACTCCAATTGTACTAATAAAAAATTGCTTTTAAAATTGAGATGTTTTCAAGTGTTTAATTTAAAAAATAAGTCATTTTAGAAAAAATAGAGTGTTTAAAAATCACTCAAAATAGTTTTTGAAGTGTATTTAAAATTTTTTTTTTATCAAAAGAGTTAAAATAAAAATGAGTTTTTTTAAAAACATTTTTTCCTAAAGTCAATCCAAACGGGCCCTTAAAGTCTTAAATATATCTGTTTGATAATCACTTACATAAAAAAGTTGATCAAAGGGTAAAAACTTGCTTGATAAGCATACTTTTAGGTTATGACAATTTCGTCTTTTCCTTTTGTTATTAGGTCATGGAAGAGTTGGAGCTAATTAATAATTTAAATAGAATTGCTAATAAGTAACCAATAAATCTGAGAAAAATAGGAGGGTATTAGTAGAAATTCTCTCTCTTTCCTTTTTTTTTTCTTTTAAATATAGTATAGATATAGATATATATTAAAAAGTAATATTATAGAGTTTAATTTGGAATTTTAAAAAGTGATTGAAACTTTTCAATTTTCTAGAACTAATTAATAAAGGGGTTTCTTTTCAATCTCATTCTTTTAGATGTTGAAAATGATTAAAGTTAACTCGATAATTTATTGCACCTTATAATTCTACTAAATAAATTATATTGGCCTAATTAAAATTTAAATGTAAAAATAAAAGAATGTTAATGAAAAATTAAAGGGGAACTTTTAAAAATAGAAAAATAAGAGAAACTATTTATACAAAATAACAAAATTTTTAGATAGTTATGATAGATATTGATAGAAGTCTATTAGGGTTTAACAGTGGGCCTATAGAAGTCTATCACTGATAGATGCTGATAGAAGTCTATCAATGTTTATCAGTATTTATTTTACTATTTTCTGTAAATAGTTTAACATTTTTTTCTATGAGTGAAAATTTTCTAAATTTAAATGTACTAATAATTCTTGATAAATGAAGGGAATAGAATTTGTTTAGCATTTATTTATAAAATATCTAAGAGAATTTAAAATAAAGTTGCCGCATTAGAAAGTTCGACGACTATATTTCATATAAATGACTCTTTCTAAAATGCATTTGAAAGGCTAACATTATTTTTTTCTTAGAAAAAATTCTAACTTCAATTGACAATGATATGTAAATATCAATTTTTACAATAGATATAAATTCACATCTAAGCATATCTAATAAAGTCGCATTTCAACTTTTTAATAAAAATTACATTTTAAACTTTATTAAACATATACAACGCACGTAGTTTTAAGCTAGTATCACTAAGTAGGACGTATACACATGCCACGTCGATGCCACTCATGCTATCAACAATATTTAGCCAACCTTTCTAATAACATATGTTCAAACTTAAAATTTAATAAAAATAATTTTTTTTAATACCACACTAATAGTCAAAATGGTCATATCTTAACGATAATTGACATGTACTCCGTTTTTCAAAGTCCGAGGTTCAAATCCACATACTTCGCTTGTTGTACTACAAAAATTTATGTTATCAAAATTACAATTTCTTTTTAAAAAAATTACTTAATTGTCTAATGACATACCTACGTGTTCAAACTTAAATTTTAATATAATAATTTTTTTTAATAATACACTAATTGTCAAAGTTATATAATTGGCATGTATTCCGTTCTACGAAGTCAGAGGTTCAAATCCACATACTTCACTTGTTGTACTAAAAAATTGTGTTATGAAAATTACTAGGTTATTTAAAAATAAAATAACTTAATTGTCTCCTATGTGTTCAAACTTAAAATTTAACCAAACAATTTTTTTAATAATACACTAATTGTCAAATGAGCATATCTAAATATAATTGGCATATACTCCGTTCTTAGTCAGAAATTCAAATACACATACTTCATTTGATGTATCAAAAGAAATTACATTATAAAAATTACAAGACTATTTACAAATAAAATGACTTAATTGTTTCCTACGTGTTCAAACTTAAAATTTAATAATTTTTTTAATAATGCACTAATAGTCAAAGTAAGCATATCTTAACTGTAATTGACATGTACTTTCAAAATCGAAAGTTCAAATTCACATATTTTATTTATTGTACTAAAAAAAATTATGCTATCAAAAGTACAAGGTTATTTAAAATAAAAAGACATAATTGTTAGTAAAATTTAACTAAAAAAAGTACATTAATTAGTTAAAGTAAGTATATCTTAACTGCAATTTGTATGTACTTCATTCTTAAAAGTCTAAGTATATCTTAATTGTAATTTATATGTACTTCATTTTTAAAAGTCGGAAGTTCAGATTCACCTACTTCACTTCTAATAAAAAAGAATTATGTTATCAAAATTACAAGGTTTTTTTTCTAAAAAATAAAATGACTTAATTGTGTAATTTCTCATAATATTAAATATAAAACCAAGAAATTTACAGGTTAAATGTAAGTTTAGTGTTTGGACTTCATAAAAAAAAAATGTAAAATAAAAACTTTAAGAAAAAAAGATAATTATTATCGACCACAGTGGGAGTCGAACCCACGACCTTTTGATCCGAAGTCAAACGCGCTAATCCACTGCGCTATGCGGTCAATTGATGTTAGAATCTCAAACATCAATTACTAAATTAAGTTATAGTTTAATACTAAAAATACCATGTTGGTGAGTATATTTGATTTTAGTCCGTATATCTCTTAATTTCTAAATTTAATCTCTACATTATCAATAAAGTAGTCCCTAATGTTA
The DNA here is from genome assembly GCA_002890555.2 of Lagenaria siceraria. Taxonomy (NCBI): domain Eukaryota; kingdom Viridiplantae; phylum Streptophyta; class Magnoliopsida; order Cucurbitales; family Cucurbitaceae; genus Lagenaria; species Lagenaria siceraria. The sequence continues at coordinate 4,443,710 of CM016491.1, read as the reverse complement.
TTACTTTTATTATTCTTTTAAAAGAATCTGCCAATTCTTTATTACCATTCCCTCTAAATTTAGAAATAGGAAAATTATTGCTATTTTTAAATCAATTTTAATAAACATTAACTTCGAACAATCTTTTTTTTTTATTTTTTATTTAAAATTTTTTTTTTAGAGACTACCTAGACTAAATTAGAATGTAACCTTAAATTTAAAAATAAAAATTGTAGTACACCAATTACATGGATGATGAATCTAACTTCGACTTCAAGAGAAGTAATGAATATCAATTATCATTGAGTTAAATTCACTTGACAAATATCCTATCAAAATTTGAAGAGATCGATGGATGATGAATCTAACCTCGACCTCAAGAGAAGTAATGAATATCAATTATCATTGAGTTAAATTCACTTTGACAAATATCTTATCAAAGCTCAGAGATCGATGATTTTTTTTTTGTCAGTTGAAGTAAAAATATGTCAAATGAGCATAATTAAACTAAGATATCAACTTTAAAATGAATATAGTTTAATTGACATACGAGTATGTAACACCATGAAAAAAAAAAAAAAAAAACAACTATGAATCTAGTCGAAGATTAAAAAGGTTAAATGTAAAATGGCAGTATACCACTAGGGAAGCGTGAAATCTACTACTGCAGAGGGAGGGATTGAAGTTGTTTAAAGAAAAGAAAAAATAAATAAAAAAAAGGGAAAAAAAGAGATCCCGGCGTTAAATGCCGACGGAGGAGTTGTATTCAGAGAGCCACGGAGCTATGGGGTGGGGGTGGTCGATCTGCGAGGGAGTGGTGGCTGTGGGTTCAGTTGGCCTTCTTGGATGGGCGGGGTTATGGTTCTTGAATCGAAGGCTCTACAAAGAGTACGAAGAAAAGCAAGTCCTCGTTCAAATTATCTTCAGCGTCGTCTTCGCTTTCTCCTGCAATCTACTTCAGCTCGTTCTCTTTGAGATCATTCCTGTTCTTTCCAAAGAGTGAGTCCTCTGTCTTCAATTTACGCATCTTTGATCTCTAACGAACTCACTGCCAATTGTACTCTGGGTTGTATGTCTGAAATTTTGGGCAATTTGGACCTATTTCTTGTTTTTTGTATTTGGGGTTTTTCCCCCCCTTCTGTTGTTGTGTAATACTTGGGCTCGAGTGGTTGCTTATTTGATTATGTTTGAAATTGGTGCGGCTTGGTTTTTTTTGCTTTCTGTTGGAATGTAATCGAGCCAGTACAATAGGATAATATACCTTGGTTTGGCGTGTTGTTTACTTGGTGAAGTGATTAAGAAGATAGATGAGGTTTGGAGAAAATGGTCAGTCCACCCTTAAAGAAGACAACAATGCAGCTTATTACAACCTTTAGATTGCATATAGACATATTGGGTGACCTGAATGGAGGAATACAACAAGCCTCAAGATGAAATGACACCAAAATTCAACCACTTCAAAATTTTCACAAGGCACATAACCCACACTCCCAAAATGGTGGTATTCTCCATCAAGATCATGCATAAGAATTCTGTAGCCATCAAGATCATCAACTCTCACTGATAATAAGATTTTGTAGCCGCCTGGTTCAGTTTTCAGGAACCTGAAAATGTTTCTTGTGAAGTGTAATGTTTTAGAAGACGGGACTGTGATTAATAGTATTAATCAAGGATTCAGAGAAGTCACAAATTGTGATTTGTTCTATAGGTTGTACAACTGTGTCCTTGAGTTCTAAGGATTGTTTGGTATCATAGACATTGCTTTGGAGGTTTAATATTTTGAAGGACAAGTTTTCATCACTGTGAATTGCTTGGACTTTTTTAATTTTTCTTGGACTATAATTTTGGATGGGAAGAGCTTAAAAACTATTTTATTATGGTTGGGGTCTTTCACTTCTCTTTTTTGGCTTTTGAAGCTTCCTTTAGTCTGTTGTTCACTTGCTAAAAGATGCCCATTTTTCTTGTTCCTCAATTGAAGTTGAGAATGAGTTCATTTTCATAGAGGGGTGAATAAAAGCAAAGTAATCTGCAATTTAGTTAGAATGGCAGGTTGTTTTAGTATAATTAATTAGGATAAGGTTGTTTACACTTATTTTTCATGGTTGAATTGTTGCAGGTTGTTCATAATTTAGGTGCATTAATCTTGGTTTATTTTAATTGCTACAGGGCAAGGTGGATGAACTGGAAGGTGGATTTGTTCTGTCTCATACTCTTACTGGTTTTCATGTTGCCTTATTATCATTGTTACTTGATGCTTTGCAATAGTGGTATGCTTTTTCCTTGCTAGTCTAATAACTGAATGTCACCATTTTTACGTCTGTTAAAATTATTTTATCCTTTTATGTTTTCCGTAAATATTAAATTAAATGAATGTTGCATGAATTAGTTCTTATAATAAAAAAGTTGCACATCTGAGGTAAGAGTTACTTTCTGTCATTTAAAACTCTTGACTTCTACTCAGTATTTCAACAGAATGAAAAAGATATCAAATACAGTTAAAACTTAATAATCCTGTTGAAGGGATTTAAGGTTGAATCCGAAGTTTCCATTTGTCAAAAAATTGCGTTTTATTCCAATCACTAGTGAAATTATAATTTTCTTTAGAACACAACTCACCAAAAGTACAACTTTTTTTTTCCCCTTCTCCTTTTTGGGTAAGAAACTAAGCTTTATTGAGTTAAATGAAAGAATATACACGGGTACAAAAAATAATAAGAAAAAAAGTAAGCCCACCAAAATTTCTATATATATATATATAGGATAAGAAAACAATTACATAGATGCATGAAATTTACAAAAGAAGGTGAAGCCAAACAACAAGTTACATAAAAGATTTTTCCGAATGGTCAAAAAGGAGAAGAGAGAATATGATATATAAAACGTAGTACATACACACGCCATTACATAGTAAGAAATATAATGTGATTAAGGGAGCTACCGAAGGTGTCTTCCTTATCTTGAAAGAGGTGCTCTTTGCCCTCCTTCGAAGTTATCCTCAAATTTGTTTTATGATAAACAGTTGATGAGCCACTTTATTCCTTGATGGGAAGACACAATGCTATTAATATAGGAAATGTGTTGTTTCATGAGGCAGTTTGACTGTGTGGGGCCACCGATTTCATTTTATTGTGACAGAAAATTCTATCCTTGAAACCATTGAGGAAAAAATTTGACGTCCTTAAAACTTAATATTCAACAATATATGCCGATTGCAAGCTCATGGACAAACTGAGATCACCAATTGAACATTGGGTACCATTATTGTTGCATTTGTGTATAGGCCTCGATATATGGCAAAACATTACCTCAATCTGACTTTGCCTTTAAATTACACCAATTGGCTGTGCAAGTGCACAGTTTGAGATTGTGTAGACAGAAGTATTCTCTATAACTAAACTTTTAAAAAAAAGAAAAGAAAAAAAGAATGGACTCTTTTCGTGGTAGAATAAGGTTTTCAGGTATGGTGATAACTTTTGTTGTTCCTAACCACTTATGTGATGCAAAAACATTTATTCTAGTGTTTAGGAAGGAGCGGGCTGCTCTTGGAGCCATGTTATTCTTACTGGCCTTTCTTTATGCTTTTTGGCGAATGGGTGTTCATTTTCCAATGCCTTCTCCTGATAAAGGTTGGCAACTTTGTTTTGAATTTATTGTCATTTTGCTACCCTTCCAGATATTTTAAAGTTTTGCTGTATGCATTGTTAGTACCTCCCCCCTCCCGGTCTCCCGGAATTCAATGTTAGTACCTGTTTGTTTTACCTAATACTTTAACTTGACATTTATGTTTGTTTGTAACTTTTCACATATGAATGAAATGCTTGTTTCCCATTTTTTTTAAAAGAATATTTTCTCTTCAGGCTTCTTTACCATGCCTCAATTGGTCAGCAGAATAGGGGTGATTGGGGTCACTGTGATGGCTGTGCTATCTGGTTTTGGAGCTGTAAATTTGCCTTACAGTTATTTGTCTCTTTTCATCAGGTACCTGTTACTTGTTCCTTGTGATATAATCATTTGGGCTGAATTGAATTCTCTGTTTTTCTCTTCTAGTTTTTTTTCTTTTTCCAATCTTTTGTCCAATTGGAGATGTCTTTTGTAGCTCCTTTGAATTGGAGGTTTCTCTTCCCTTCCTTTTTGAAAATTTTATACATTAATGATGTTGTTTTTTATCCCCCACCCCACCCGCCCTTCAAAAAAAAAAAAACATTTTGAGCAGAATTTCTAGTTCAATTTTTTTTTAACTTCAGTAGTGGTTTGGTTACTCTCATTCTCAAATATTACCACTTCAAATATTGCAAGTTAAAACGTGAGATCTTTGTGGCAAGATGTAATTCATTTTGAGAGGAGAGGTTCAAAGTTTGACAAGAAGGGAGGGAATTCCTTCATATTACCTTGTTCAGTTAGTAGCTGCAGAAGATAACCTCAGTGCAAATATTATCCATATGAAAGTGCTTTAAAAATTCATTTCTACCTTGATGTTGTTATAGTTTTTTTATTCAAATTAGCACCATCTTCATGGCTAGAGTTTTTCATTTCTCATTGTGCCTAAGGTTATTTTATAATTTGTAGAGAGATTGAAGAAACTGAAATTAAGGCCTTGGAAAGACAACTAATGCAATCCATCGAGACTTGTATTGCAAAGAAAAAGAAAATTATTCTTTCCCAAATGGAGATGGAGCGGGTTCTTGGCTCAGAGGAGGTATTAATATTAGTTGTATTAGCTGGGTTAAATCTGGAATTTTATGATTTGAAGGGGTTATATAATTTTGTCCCCAATGTAATGACCTTTTTTTTTATTTTTTCTATGACCTTTTAAAAGTTTAATTTTGCCTATAAGTTTTAGGTTTTAACTTCCAAGTTTTTTGGCTTAGTTCTTATTAATTTAAGTAATAATGATGTGAAATTTTGTTCTTTTTTCTTTCTTATTATTTTTAGTAGGTGGTTAGTTGTCAATATAATAGCATTTCTGTAAGTATTCGCTAAGTCTTTACTTTTGGATTGAAGCCCTTTTTTAAATAGGTACTTTGGCTTGGATCTTTGGGTTGGTTTTCTTCCGTTTTTTCCCATGTTTCTTATGGAAGCTCCATTTTCCATAAAAAATTCATTGCATTTTTAATTGGTTTAGTCTATTTTGAGTTGGGTAAATTATTGCATGTTAAAGTATGTAAAGTGGGGAGGTGGTCGTTTTCTTGGATGTGTCAAAATCACTAAAATAAAGTCCAAGTTTTTTCTAACTCAGTTTTATAAAGTGTAATTTGTTGTCATATTGAAACATTAATGAATTTGAATGCTTACTGTGACAGTAAGAACTTGTTCGAAAAATCTTGACACATACAAGATCTTGATATTTAATAGCATCACCAAATGCTAACGGGTGTTCGTTACAGAATTCCAAGTCTAGATCTTTCTTTAAGCGGCTAGTTGGTACCGTTGTTCGATCAGTACAAGAGGACCAAAAAGAGCAAGGTTAGTTGTTGTCTTTCATCCTTTTAAAGTTACTCTTTTCCTTCTTTTTCTTTTCTTTTTGCTCTCTTTTCACAAATTATTTATTACCTCTTTCAATTTCTTGTAGCATCTGTCTGAAATTCATTTTCTTACGTTCTTTCTTTTTCCCTTGATAAAGTATGACCTCCGGTATTACTCATTAAAAACATTTATGAATTGAACACAGAAAAGAAGATGTGAACGAAATGTCATGATTTTCTGAAATTTTTCATTCTCCCGGAGTCCCATGATATTGTATGATTATCCTTGTAGTTTCATTCTCACTTTCTTTGTTTGACCTTTGTTCTTTATTTTATTTTTGCCAATTGTCCGGGATCTACGAAGATATTAAAAACATGGAAGCAGAAGTACAAGCTTTGGAGGAGCTATCAAAGCAGTTATTCCTGGAAATCTATGAACTTCGTCAAGCTAAGGTTCGTGTTGTACTATCTATACGAGTGTAGAAATTTGTAGCATAATTGCCTACATTACTTTCTCCACCATCATTTATAACGGCCTAACAGTGCTTTGAATTTGTGTATGGGCTTATAGACAAGAAAAGGTTTTCCTTTTCCTTCAATTTTGGAAGTTTGGCTTTCAAGTTCCCTGGATAGTTATGCTTTATGATCGTAATTGCTATGTTTTTTTTTTTCCAGAGGAAGATAAAATGTCTATATAGTTATGGTAGAAGTTACCCCCTGCCCTTATAGCCTGTGTTCTATTGGAAAGACTAAAGAAAGTTCTCCCTCATACAATCACCAAGAATCAGTTTGCTTTTGTGGCTGACCAACAGATCATCGATGTCTCCTTGATTGCAAATGTTTTAATTGACCTATATAATATATTCCATAACCAAGACCAAGGGAGTGGTGATAAAACTTGATATTGTTGGCCTTCAATATGGTTGATTGGGAATTTCTTGAGAATATTATGTCTGCTAAGGGCTTTGGCAACAAATGGAGAAGTTGGATAAAGGGCTATATATCATCAACAACCTTCTCCATTATTATCACGTTCGTCCGAGGCAAGATTAAAGCCTCCCGAGGCCTTGGATAAGGGGATCCCCTTTCACCCTTCCTTTTCATATTAGTGGTTGATTGCCTTAGTAGGATGCTTACGAAGGGATCCACCACAAATCACCTTGAGGATTTTGGTGTTTGAAACTCCAGGCTTCAAATTACTCACTTACAATTTGCAAATTGCAGATGACACTATCCTCTTCTCCTCTCCCAATAATGAAAAGCTGTCAAATCTTTTTGGGATTATGTACATTTGAGCAAATTTCTGGCTTTCACATCAACCATACAAAATCTGAGTTTATGGGCATCTACTTAGACAGTGGCATTGTTAATTCTTTGGCTGCATCCTACGGCTGCAGGGTGGGCTCTTGGCCCTCAACTTACCTTGGTCTGCCCTTATTTGGTAAGCCCTTCTCCTCTTCTTTTTGGGAGCCCATTATTGAGAAAGTGGAAAGAAGATTAAATAGTTGGAATGGTTCTCATATTTCCAAGGGAGGTCGTTTAACACTGATTCAGGCTACACTCAACAACCTTCCAACCTATTTCCCCTCCTTATTCAAAATCTCCTCCAAAGCTGCTGATCGAATTGAAAAACTTTGTAGAAATTTTCTTTGGAACGACCATAATGACAAAAGAGGTATTCACTCCATTTGTTCACAAAAAGTTCAACTCTCCATTAATGAAGGCCGAAGGGGGTCTCGGTTTTATTGGGTTGAGAAGGAAGAATCAAAGTAAAGTGGATTTGGAGATATCAGTTTGAGGGAGAAGCCGTTTGGAGAAGGCTGATTGATGCTAAATATGGCTAAATATGGCAACCCCCCCCCCCCCCCCCCCCAACAAAAAAAAAAAAAAACCACAAGGCCCTTATTTAAAATAATCCATAGGCCCCTGGACACTCATTGCTAAGCAGGCAACTCTCATCCATAATAATATTGCCTATGTTATGGACAATGGGGCATCCACCTCCTTTTGGAATGATAGTTGGATCGGCGACCCTCCCCTCAAAACAGCCTATCCAAGAATATATGCACTCTCAAACCAAAAGGAGGCATCCATTCCACAATGCTGGAATTTGAAATATGAAGCATGAGACCTTGGGTTGCGATGAAATCTTAACAAAGAAGCGATTATTGAATGGTCTTTCCTCTCCACCCTACTTGTAGCCCCTAATGACCCCACGATGGAAGACAGATGGAGATGGAAACTAGATAAGTCTGGTCAATTTACCATGAAATTACTCACCCAATTTCTTGCTTCCAGTGGTAATGAACAGAACTATTCTCCTTTATAAAAATATTTAGAGGGGTCCTATCCCCAAGAAGATTCGGTTCTTTCTATGGGATGTTAGCCATAGCAGCATTAACACAGCCGAAACTCTCATAAAAAAGGCCCCATGGATGGTGTCGGCTCCAAGTTGGAGTGTCCTTTGTCATCAGAGTGATGAAACCATCATGCACATCCTGGTTTTTTTGTGACTTTGCTCAATCATTTTGGAGGAGAATATTATCATGCTTCAACTATTATGTGGTTTTTCCAAACGATCCTTTCACTCTCTTGAATATGCTTATGATTGCCCATCCTTTTAAGAATGAGAAGGCAATTATGTGGAACTTCATCATCAAAGGTTTCTTTTGGCTCATTTGGAACGAAAGAAATCATCGTATGTTCAACGATAGAGAAACGAATTTCACTCAATTTTTAGATCATCTTTTGTACACGTCTATGTCATGGTGTAAATTAGCTTCCTCTTTTTGTGATTATAATCTTACTGCTCTTGTAGCATTGGAACAACATTATGTAATCTTTCATAGCTCAATTGCCCTTTTATAATTTCATACTATCAATAGAATTATGATTGAATGTTTCTCATAATAAAAAAAAAAAAAAAAGAAAAGGTCCAAAACATTCTAGAAAATTACAGAATGCCATTTGATTTGAGAGATATCAGTGATGGAGAATAAGTAGGAAAAACGGAAACTGAACTCCACAAAGGGGAAGCATTAGGACTAGGAGTGACAATTCTCAAATTTATTTCCAATCTCAGTTTTTTCTTTAAAAAATAATAAATAATCAAATAAAAAATTGAACTTTCATAGAGGAAAATAAAAGAAGATACAAGGCATAAAAAATTAATGAAAAAGGAAGAAAAACGAACCCCAACAAAAAGAATCCCTCAAGCTACAAGAAGGAACTCTGATTCAAAAGGATCAAGTCTAGCTGATAATTAAAAAACATATGTGAAACATAAGCCTACGCTGAGGTATGAAATCTACTAATTCCACACCCCCTCCCAAGACTTCTCTCCCTCCTTAAAATTCTACTATGGCTCTCTAACCAAATACCCCCCCCCCCCCCGAAAGTAGTAAAGAAGCAAACTTGCCAAAGAAATCTGCCTATGCCATGGAAACATTGCAGGACTCCAGAAAATAATCCCAAATCAACTGACCAAATTGATAGCTCCAGAGACAATGGTCAAAGTCCTCCAACGTGCCTCTTCACAGGATACACCATTCAGATCCCAAACAGAGAGAAGAATGCCTCTGCACATGGACTAAGGTATTAACTTTGCTGTGCAAGATCTTTCAAACAAGAACTTGATATTAGATTTTAACCTCTATAGTGAAAGAAAACCTTGGGCCATGGGCGGGAATAGAGGGAGCACACAAAAGATAGTAAAGGTTGCCGTAGGAAAAACCTCGGGAAGGGCTAAAGGTCCAAAGTCGAAAGTCCCTCCTCACTTGTTAGACATGAGCATCCCTCGACTACACAAGAAAGGTAGCTGAATGGTAAAGCACTCAATCAAGATCTGAATGGATGATCTGCAAATCTGGGGAAAAAAAAACACATTAAAGTAGTCAGATAAGTTTTCTTTTAGAAAATTAATTCTTTGTTTCTTATAAGCTCTAGTCATGCGTGTAACAGGCCATCTCCAACTGTACCTATTAATACTGTATTTTCCAGGTTGACTAGTAAATTACTAATCATTGTTGGTCAGTCTAGTATGAAGCATTAGCAATTGTTGTTCTGACCATTTACTGGTTCATATAGTTCTCAATACAGCATTTTCTACATGGGAAACTACTTCACTGTTCTTCTGACTTGGCAGGAGGCGGCAACTTATTCACGTACCTGGAGAGGTCACATGCAAAATCTACTCGGCTATGCATGTTCTATCTATTGTGTGTATAAAATGATTAAGGTCTGTTAATCTGTTCCTTTTTTCCTTTACGTCTTTTGTCTCTGAAAATAATTGGTTCTTGTATTCAATAATTTATTATGAACTTTGGTATGATAATCAATAGATATTTAAGCCACAACAGTAGATTCTATATTAAATTGATGTGACGAAGTCAATGTGAATTTTTCTTTTTTTTTTTTTTTTTTTTGATTTATTCTTTCCTTAAGATTTCTAATTAGTTGTTAGGGTAGCAACCATTTCATTTGATATCATGAAATAGAATATAAAAGAAAGTCCTACCAGTAGAAAATTACAAGAGACGCATCCAATGAAACATGAGTGTATTTAAACTGTAATTACAAAATGGAAAAGATGAAATTTACTTCATGACAAAGTTCAAAATGAAGTAGATTCAATAAAGGTATAGATGCATTGGTGCTTATCCGAGAATATTGTGTGTTTCCTTCCAACCATAAGTTCCCACCCAAAAAAAAATGTAAAAGAGTTCCGCCAAAGAATCTTCTTCTCCTTGTTAGATGGGTGGACCCATACGGAGAGGGAGAGGTGTGATGATATCCCCTGGTCTTCTTATGTACCATCCAAAAGAATCTTGTATAAAGGTGCAGAATGATGGGGCAAAGTGGCAATTGCTGAATCAATGGATCTGTGTCTCTTGGTACTTCATGCAAAGGTGGCAGCTCGGCTATTGGGAGAGATAGATAGCCATGGGGACCTCTTACGAAGCTTGTTATATGTATTAATGCAAGAGTGGCTATGTTTCCAAATAAATAATTTGTCCTGTTATTAGTTAATAACTTCTGGTTAGTTATTTCCATTTTTCTTTCTTTTGCAGCTACTATGATTTATCTTATAATTTTAGATTTCCCACAAATATAGTGCTTCTAGCTCGCAACAGAAAACTATCAACCAGGAGATTACAGCTCTTACTAATTAATCCTCAAGCCAACAGTAAAACGGAAACAAATAAGAAATTACTGTTCATTACCTACTGTACTCTAATACTCATTTAAGAAATAGGAATAACTTTACATGCACTATTTAAATTATACTAAAACTTGATCATTTTAATCTTCATCTTTTAATAATGTTAAAACGTATCTGTTGCTTAGAAGTAATCTTTAATAACTCCAAGTTGTTTACTTTTCAAATTCTAGTATAATGTATTTACATCATGGTATCTGATTCATTTGATTTTTTTCCTTGTTTTTGCAGTCTTTGCAAAGTGTTGTTTTCAAGGAGGTATTGTTATAGTTCTCTACTGTTGATTTTATTATTTCAAATCATATTGTAGATGTATCTAAGGGATCCTTACGTTCTTGGACCCGTGTTTTTCAATTCATATTCTACCTACATGATGTCTTCCATGTTTCATGAATATTCAAATATATAGGCTGGTTCAGTTGATCCTGTGACAAAGACGATTAGCATATTCTTCCAATTCTTCGACATCGGGATCAATGCTGCTTTATTGTCTCAGGTAGTCTTTTATGGTACTAATTTTACTTCACCATTGTGAATTGACTGTTAGCTTCACTCACCTGATTTACTTAACGTACGGTTCTAGCCATAATATTGGAAAATATGAACATTTTATTTTTATCAAAGATGTCAACATTCTACCGTTCATAACGTTTATTTAAAGTTCAAAATATTATCAGTGGCAGAACCCAAGCTATCTACCTCTGAAAATCTCAACAAGGAAATCATATTCTATCCAATTCTTTTATTCATCCACCAATTTCAAATTGGAGATCATTCTTGTAATACACCTTTTGGTGGTGGGAGTCTACTGACCACTTTTATTTCATTCATGAATGAAATTTTCATTCTCATCTGAAAAAAAGAATCGGATTTAATAATGATCAGATAGACTTGTTTGGTGAAGATGGAACTTGCTATGAATATATAATCAACTGTTTAGTTCATATTTCACAATAGTTTTGTTTGTGGCTTCTATTAGTCCTTTTCTGGCCGCCCTGGATTTCTTGGAGTTTATAGTGTCATCAGTCACGGGACGAACCAGATGGAACTTGTTAGGCATATAAATTATGAAAAATTCTTTAATTAACTTCTCGAGTGCGTGGGGGTTTCTTTTTTTTATTAAAAATAAAGAAAGAACGAAATTTATGGTTGTTGTTAACGTTGCTTTTTCTGACATTTCTTTCTATTTCTTCTGTAGTATAATTCTCTACTATTCATTGGCATGTTGATCGTAATATCTGTACGAGGTTTCTTGACCAATCTAATGAAGGTATAATCTTTGGGTTTTCATTTTAATTGCCTGTTTTTAGTGATATTTAGGATGCTTGTTTTCCCTCTTTTTGGTTTTTTTATTTTATGCCACTAGAGGGGATGTTCTAAGTGACCAAGTATCACCATTTTGTTGCTACTTTCTTATTTTGCAAAAGAAACAACATATATTGTAAAAGTAATTAAGATTAGTTCTGAAGCTTGAGGTCATTTTCTCTTGTAAATTGTCCATATGATTGCAATATTCATGATTCGTATAATTTGTATGACTAAGTGCAACAATAAGCTCTTTTTTTTTATTGTACATTCTTATTTCTTGCGAGGTGCATCTGTATGAGTGTTGACTAAGTGCAACAATAAACTTTATTCTTCTTTTTTTCTTTTCTTTATTGGGATGAAAGTAATGCAATTACTTTGCAATTATATTTTCTACTTGTTATCTTTTTCTCTTATTGTTTGAAATAATAGCTTGTACCAATACCTTGAAGCCTAAATATATACAATATTCATTTTACTTTTCCTTTTTTCCTTTTTTTTTTTTTGCTGGCGTAGTTCTTTTTTGCAGTCTCTAGAGTCGGGAGTGGATCTTCAAGCAATGTTTTTCTTTTTCTCTCTGAAATTATGGGAATGTACTTTGTCTCCTCTATTCTTTTGATAAGAAAAAGCCTGGCAACTGAGTACAGGTATGAAATTATATTTTACATCTGAGTTGGTTTTAGCTTATTGTGTTGAGTTTTTATGTGGATAAGGAATGCTTGTACTAAAAACGATATTACAAAGAAAACGGGAGGTGGAATCCAATTCTAATTCTCAATGCATGTGGAAATAACGAAAAAAATAGAAGATTTTTTAACTCCCGAAGTTGAGCTAGAAATATTTATGACTTTTCTGGAGTTAGTGGGTTTCCTAGCACTTTTTGACGATGTAAAAACTGTAAGTAATCACCCTGTTTTATTTATTAATGCTGATCAGAGAATTTTTTGTGTAATCTGGTAGTAAACAAAATTTTAATTTCTCCCCATTTTTGTAACTTTTTCTCCCTCTAATTGTAAGCATGTTTCTTATTCAATACACGAAACAATACTGCCATCTGTAAATCTCTCGCTGTGTAACTTTAATGTGAATAGCCGGCAATATATTGATCTATCACTGGTAGGCCTTCTTCATTGTAATGTTCGGATCCCCTCAGGTTGATCATAACAGATGTATTAGGAGGAGATATTCAGTTTGACTTTTATCACCGATGGTTCGATGCGATCTTTGTGGCCAGTGCCTTCCTTTCTCTACTTTTGCTTTCTGCACATTATACATCACGGCAAGCTGACAAACACCCAATAGATTAATTCAAATAAGGTATGTTCACGAATATTCCTTGTTTAATTATTAGGCCACTTTCATGCATCGTGTTTAATTAATTCATGAAAGGGTGGGTTTTCAGAAGTTTCTTTAAAATATTATGTAGTTCTGATGGCTTCTCTTCTAAGATCACTTATTATATGCTTACTATCACTATCCTCTAGCTATTTGATTTAGCAGTTCAACCACTAACATGAGTCATAAACGCAAATGCAAAAATTATTATTGCTTAAAAGGGTAATCTAATTCGTACTTACTATCCAGTGAGTCATTGTCCATTTCTTGGTGGAAAGTATTCTATTTGAAATCCTAATAATTCTACCTATAAAGAAGTCAGATCTTTTGCAAATGTTTCAGTGATTTGTATGTTATGACCCTAGTGTCTGTCTGGTTCATTTATTAGGAATGTTGTATATTAAGTTTTTCATAAGGAAGATTTATCTTCCCTTTTATTCTTTCCTTGGCTACATTTGACACGGGAATTATGCCCTAATAAGAAAGAGAGTCGGTTCTCAGTTCACTTTTTTCTGCCTAGAACGAGAAACATATTTCTAGAACTTATTTCATTGGTTTATTTTTCCTTTTCTTTTTGTTAATTTCTAAGCATGTGTTCATTTGTTTGAGTCTGAAAAAAGTTTATCTGAAGATCATCTCTCATTCTACTTTGACATAAGTAATGGAATTCTTGCTTGTTTTCAGTCGAACATTTTCTAAGCATTTCATTCTTTCTAACTTATGAAAGTTCCTTCCACTTATTTGCACCCCCCCTCCCTCCCTTTCACCACAAACATTAGTACTACAACTATCAATTGATTCAACAATTGGATTAATTGGAGTCTTCATATGATTAGCATCGGGTTTATCTTTTTAAGCACGGTTTTTTTTTTCCCACCGGCAGTGTGGACATCTTAGACTGTATCCACAGTTGGCCCCCTTTTCTGTCTAGGACATGAGTGATGGTAGAGTGGCCAGTTGGGCAAGAAGTTCGTGACTGATACTTGATCCCTATTTAAACTGGGCTCTCATAATTGATTATTTGAATGCATTGTATATCACAATTTCTTAATGATACACTAAAGATTTTAGTTAAGCTCTATTTCAAAGAAAAGAAAAGTCTTATGGAAAAATTTCATCTGAGCCCTTTTTCCGGTCCATATGGACGGAAAGGAATCGGCGCACCTTTGACAACCCGGATACTGAACTTATTTGTTTCTTTGAACACTTGTCCTATCTTATCTTGCCCTTTCTTTGTGTAAATTCTCTCTATACTTTCAAAGTTTAGTCTTGCATCTCTTATAGCCAACGGGAATGTTTTTTGTAATTCCAACTCCCTTCCATAATTTCGTATTGTCTATGAAATATCATTTAAAGGACTATATCTTTGCAACTGGATGCAGATTGAGAATACTGGGTAGCTTGGAGAAATCAATTGAAACCTACGGAACACCTCGAGATCGGATTATCAGTTAGGCTGGATTCTGGCCTTGTCTGGGAGCATCGAGTGCAGTAATAACAGAGAACATCGGCGGTGTGGTCTTGGGATGGGAGGAATTCTTTTGTGCGTAACCTCATGTATAGAAAAAGGTTTGACTGTCAGTATCAAACTTTTTTTCCTTCTGTAATAGCGCAGTATTCGATTTTATTGATTATGTTTCCTATATAGCATTGTCTCAGATTATGTCAAGCAGTGAAAAGATGAGTTTGAGTTGTGATGTTCTGTAAAATGGGATGCCTCTTTTCACAGAAAGGTGTAACAACTGTTTGATGTTTTGTGTTTACTCCATAACTTCTTTGACGTTCTGTTCCAGGTATACAGATGCTCCACTTTAAAGCTAATTTCACTTTGTTATAGAGAACTTAGAAGGAAGCTAGGTATCTAGGCCATTAAGAGAAAGATTGGAAACTCTATTAAAACAGGATACCTTGGAACTTAGAGATATTCATTAAAGGATTTGCATGCTTCATTTGGTGGCAGTATTTTCTGTGCAAATTATTCCATGAAGTTCTATTTTGTGCTTCGTGATTCTTTAAAGAATTATGGTGGTAATTATATATACCTGAAGTACAGTCCTGAATAGTAATTTCCTTAAAAGGTATTGCATTTCTTTCAACTTGAAAAATAATTGTTCTTTCAGATATATGTATTACATTAGATGAAGTTTTTTTTTTCTTTTCTTTTTTTCTGTTAGTTTTAGGGTGTGTGATCTTTTAGTCAAGAACATGTGTTCAAGTCGGTTGAGTATATTTGACTCGAAAAATTTGAACTTAGAAAAAGTTGAAATGTCTTAGGATCCGTTTGGATTGACTTGAGAAAAAAGTATTTTTCAAAAAATTCATTTTTAGTTTAACTCTTTTGATAAAAATTGTTTAAAATACACTTTAAAAATCTATTCTGAGTGGTTGTCAAATATTCCATTTTTTTTTAAAATGACTAATTTTTTAAATTAAAACAGTTGAAAATGTATTATAAACATACTCTTAATCATCAGATTATAATGAGTACTTATGGTATTAATTGGAGAGATTTTAGTATCACTTTATTTTATCCTGTTATTAATTTCTTTAAATTATATAATGTATTTGGTAGGGTTAGGGGACAGGGTGTTGAGAGAGAGACCATTGTTACTTCTTTTTTTTCTCCATTTTTTTTCTTTTCTGGTGATAATGAGACCATTATTACTAATTAAAGATAATGAGATTAAAAGAAAAAACATTTATTGTTCTTTTATTAAAGAAAAAAAAAAACATAATTCTAGAACCCTTTTCGAATTCTAAAACAATTAATGGATATTTTAAATAAAAGGTTGGGTTGCAAATTTAGTCCTTGTGATTTAGAGGAAGTTAGAATTTAGTACCTATGACTTTTGACATTAGAATTAGTCCTAATGATCAGATAAAATCTCATAAATAGTTTAAATGCAATTTAACTCTTTAAAAATATGTTAAAAACCAGATTGATGCAATATTATCCAAACCATGAAAAGAAAAAGAGATTGGAACTTGTTTCAGGGGAATTGCACATTTGAAAACTTTGGCTTCTTAATTTTTATTTTTCCTAAATTTAATGTTAAAAACTTTGCAAATATGGATCAAATTGATCACTTTTTAAAAGTACAAGGACTAAGAAAAATATTTTTGACAATACACAGACTAAATTGCACATTTTAAAAGTAACTAAATAGAACCAAAGTTGGAAGTAAGTATTTTAAACGTTAAAATACCATTTGGTTCCTATGCTTTGAAAGTTTGTTCAATTTTAGTCCCTATTATTTCAATCGTTCAATTTTAATCTTTGTATTTTCAATCAATTTTAAATTTAGTTTTCAATGTCAGTTTATTGTTGAGCTTTTAAAAGTTTTTTTTTTTTTTTTGTCTATTAGCATTTTTACTGTACATTTTGACAACTTCTTCATCTATTAGGGTATGTTGAAAATACATTTTCAAGTGTTTAATTTAAAAAATAAGTTATTTTGGAAAAAAAAATTGGAGTGGTTGACAACCACTTAAAATAGATTTTGAAGTGTATTTTAAACCATTTTTATCAAAAGAGCTTAATTAAAAATGAATTTTTGAAAAATACTTTTTTCTGAAGTCAATCCAAATGTGCCCTTATATTTCTTTACATGATTTTTTTTTATTCAACCAATTTTGGTAAAAATAAAATTAACTTTGAGAGGCTAAAATTGAATAAACTTCAAAATATAGGGATGAAATAGGTAGTTTGCTAAAACGACTCTAAGCCATTCTAAATTCACAACCCAAAAAAATAAATAAATAGAGAGTAAAATAGAAGTGAATGGAAGGAAAAGATTCTGGTTTTTGGAAAAATAGGCTGGCAGCTTTAGGTGCAGTTTGCTACCCATTATGGAAGAAAACATTTAATGTAGCTATTACTCCTTCATTTACACTAAATTATTTTGCTCTCATTTATTGCCAAATTAAAAAAATATTCAAATCTCTCCATTATTTTGTCATCTTTATGACCAATGGAAAACAAAAGAAAAACATTATTATTACTAATTTATTGTATTCTTTTTCAATTGTTGCAAATTTTTAGAAAGTATCTGTTAATAACATTGTTCGTATATATATATATATATATATATATATATATATATACGCATTTCTTTGAGATTAGATATTTCAAATTTAGTGCACTATAAAATAATAAGATGAAAGCGTCGACTAATTTTAATAGAACATGGTTATTTGTTTTTTGTAAAAAGGCTTGAATTCTCAATAACCTTATGAGACCAACCTTATAAGAGTAGTTTTCATTTTCCTATCCAAGTCAATTCGAGAATAAAGTTCTTCAACAATTGACTTGTTAGCCTTGTCTTAAATACATTTAATATTTGCAAAGATTTATGTCTTCAAGAAGAATAACTTTTGTTTGAGTTTTGATAATTTATTTTTAAAATTTAAAGTGAATCAAATTCAGAACATACAAAAATCAAGCACAATATTATAACAAGATAACTAATAAATCAAGTAACTTAATATCAAAGAATAAGAGCAAAGATAGAAACACGCAGAAGTTGGTAATCCAATTCTATGCAACACACCCTCTATAGGGTTATATACCTGATAGAAAAAAAACTTCATTATATAAAAATTTTAACGATTACAACAAAGAATTTAATTGATAAACTTCCTTTTCAACAACTCACATAAAAATTACTCTTCAAATTCAACTTACTTCCACATGCAAGCTTCTCTCAAGCTTTGAATGAGATCCCCTCAATACAAAATCAACTACTCATCTCGAGTTCTTACTTACTCCTTATGTGATTTACTATACTCATATACAACTAGCTTAGTCTAAACGACTATTAGCAACACCTCCAACACCAAAGTACATAAAGTTCAAGAATAGTACAGTAGAATTGAGGTTTTGATCACTTCTAAAACCCTAAAAAACACACACTATTCAAAAGGGCTAACCCTAAAAGTAAACCAAACCTACAATAATATATGTGGCTCAACTTTGAGAAAATCTTCATGGAAAGAAAATATTGTTTGCAAAAATAGGAAAACAAGTCAACAAATCTGCGCTACTTATTTCAATGGATAAGGAAAAATTCTCCAGGCAAGATCTGCAAAGTACAAAACATATTGCTTGACATAGTACTCAAATTAAACTGCAATAACAATTTTCTTTTCAAATGAAATTATACTTTAAAGAAACACATGGACCAAGAATACACCACCATAACATATATAGGTTGAAAGCTCGAGAAGGTGAACCATGAATGTTGGCATAGCACTCTTGTCTCTTGCCAACACATGAGAAATAGTTGAAATCCAAGCTTGATGCCATAAACACAATGAAATATAATAGACAGTCTTCCATTAGCAAATCCTTATGAAAGTAGCTTGTCCAACTAATCTTATCACACCAAGAAAAGCATTATTAAAAAAAGTTCCAAAAGAATAGGTAATCTAGAGACTCATAATATTTAAACATAAATACATAAAATAGTTGGTAAAGTCTTGACCCAATTATTCATAGTATATGTCATACAAAGTCTATTTCAAATTGCTAGTCAAACAATAAATGAATATTTAAAGATGTTACTTAATGCACGCAAAAACACCTGATTGCAACTGTACAAGTTATGTTCTAATATAGTGATATAAATACAGATGTTGTATTTTAAATTGAGTTTCTAGTTCATTATATGCATGGTGAATACTAACTTATGGATTAGGGCTTAACTGTTTGTAACTTTATGATTCTACGAATGGAAAACACGCCATACTTGTTTCTGCATGACATGCAACGCAAGCCATGGCAGTACATGCATAGTAATGTTTAGATTCAAATGCCCTTCTGTAGCATCTCAATGTTGCCTTGATAGTTTTTTTTTTTTGCTTGCTTGCTTCGGGTGTACATCTCAAATGTTGCCACTTGGATTTTTTTTTTATTTCATATTCTTTAATTTCTTGATTTTATATGTTTCACTCAATTGACTCAATTTTCTTGCTAATTGCTTCAATTGCTTCGTTTTTATTTCAGTTGCTTGATTTCTACCCAATAAACAAATATGCATATGGAATTGTCCAGTTAATTATCAAAACTAGCAATAAATAACCTCTACAAATAGCTCACAAAGTGCACTATCAGTATCAAATCCTACCTGGACGTAGTACACTCCAAGCACTCGCCACTAATATCACAATCAATGCCATCAAATTACCTATCTACCTATAGGTAGGATTACACTAAGTAAATCTCATAATGAATCTCAACAAAATCAATTAAGCAATGAGAACGAAGTAACCCTTCAAAGAACCATCTAGACATATATATCAAAAAAAAAAAAAACCTAAAATCATAGCATTGAAGAGGGAGCTAGCTATATCATAAATGACTCTTTCACTATATCTTTGAACGTGGGAAGTCAAGAATGAAGCAAAAGATAACAACCATTACTCTAATAGATCATATCCTAACAATGGGGGGAAAGATGCTCAAAATAGGCCTCCACCATCATGAAAGCACAAAAGGGAATCTTAGATTGACCAAATATTATGCACATTATTACCATGAAATTACATCTTTGTGACCATATTATTTGAGGAAATTAATACATTGGCGAAGACAAAATATATTTATTGTCTTAAATAATTAAAATAGGGTTTAATTTTAGTTATATAGTAAAGTAAGCAATTGGAAAAGCAGAAACTAATTTGTTATCATGTTAGCTTTGAAAAATTATCATAAGAAAGACTTTAATCAACTCTTTTTCCTTTTTAATATACATACATATAAATTAATGTTTATATGTTTAATATGATTGAGGGACAAGTTTGC
Organism: Lagenaria siceraria; assembly: GCA_002890555.2. Taxonomy (NCBI): domain Eukaryota; kingdom Viridiplantae; phylum Streptophyta; class Magnoliopsida; order Cucurbitales; family Cucurbitaceae; genus Lagenaria; species Lagenaria siceraria. Next base: position 4,423,609 of record CM016491.1, on the reverse strand, counting down.
AAACATTTGAAATTCAACCAGTAAAAGTATTGAGTTTTAAATTTAAATATTTGAATTATTTTTTTAACAAAAAAAAAAAAAAAAAAGAGAAACGAATAAATCAAATAATTTAGGAAACACCTCTAAAGAATAAGTATCAAAACAAATAAAGTCATAGGGTAAGTAGTGTTTGATTTTAAAACTAAAAGCTAAAAATTAAATGATTATTCATGAAGTCTTAATAATTCATTTTTAAGTCTCATTTTTTTTTGTCCCCAAAATAGTAATTAAATTTAGCGGACGTGTCCTAATTTGTGAACTAAAAGAATGAGGCCCATGAGGATCCGTCCCCAACGAAGCAAGAAATGGTGGAGGAAGTGGAGGATAATTTTTATCCTCACCTCGTTTCCTTTTTAATTTATGATTATATACTATTTATATTACTGTTATTGTTATATAAATATTATATTTAAATTTTAAGTTTTATTATTTAATGACGAAGATAATAGATAGGTTTTAAATGGACACGTCTAAATTTATATTATATATATATATGAATAATTAGATAGGTAATTACTTACATTCTACTAGAAAATTTGAGTAATTTCTTTCTAAATTCAAATTCTCCATGTGAAATTAATCATTTAAATAAAAAAAATTTAGTAAAAAATTACTATTTAATTAAAAAATTTCAATAGTAGTTGTTGATGTCAAAATCTAGACAGAGAAAAGAGTCTAATTTTCACGTAACAAAAATGGTAAATTTATTTAGAGAGAAAAGAACATGACCTAGAAAAGAAATGAAAGTCTACGCACTGGTGTGATGTTGCCACACATACTTTAATGCTTAAATCAAAGAGTGATATAGTGTGGATGCTTTAGGATTTGAGAGTGAGAATTGATTTACTTCCCCTTGAGCTATAATGATGTTTTTATAGGAGTACGCGACCTAGATAATCCTCCATATAATTTTAGAGCTACTTTATGATAACTTTTTATCTCCCTAGATCGGAGCATGCACTCAATAGGCATTTTATTTGGCTCGGCCTCGACCAATATTGAGGACGAGCACATTGGCTTGGCCCAAGCCTGACACCAACCCTTTTCCCTAGGCCTGCTTTGGCCCTATAGTGCTATATTTGGCCCAAATATTTCTATTGACTTTGTTGCTTCTATTCCAGTTTTATGTCAATTATATCACGTGATCCAAAATCACCTATAAGAGTGATTGTTTAAGTTATTACTTGACTTTTTTAAAAAAATAAAACGGTGAAAATGTTCCACGGGAGTTCCATGTAGAAAATCTCTGCTCTGATCCCTGCAAAATTAAATAAAAAATTTTGTGAGGACGAGAAATGAAATTGGGACCAGGGACAAAAATGAAAAAGTCATCCTAGCCCCACCTCATTGACATCTCTACTAAGAAAAATACTCAAAGTACAATCATAACACCTAAGATTGATATTAGAATGCAAAAAACGTTAAAGTCCTGATATATTTGTATTTACTTCAATAATTTTACAAGAAAAGAAAAAGTTGTTTACAAATTTAATCCTAAGAATTATGTCCATTTGATTTCTGAACTTTCAAAACTACAAATTGGTCCTTTAATTTAAAAAAATTTATACTAAACGTGATTGAAAGTTTTTTATTTTATTTTTTGAGTGGAAAAACTAAGATTTATTAATTAAGAAGAAAAAGCTTGCATGCTAACATAATTGGAAAAATTTAGTCCTTAGGGTTCTATATACAAAAAAAAAAAAAAAAAAAATTATGTATTGTTTTTCTTAAATAAGAAATTAAGAATAAAAATATTGTGGTTTAGTTTTCTGAAATTACATTAAAGTATAAAATCTTCAATCACATGTGCATCTTCAACCCTATCCATGTTATAATAGGTTATTTTAATTACATTTTTTTTAACTAGATCTTTTTCAATAACAAAACATACCTAATTTAATTAATCATATATGGTATAACTTAGAAATATCTAATAAATTTGAAATAAGATGGTATATATTTAATGCTTGATTACATTGAAGAAACACTTCAGAAAGTGGAGTGTCACTTTGAGTTCCACCTCCACTCCAATTAAGTAGGGCTACAAATTCAATAAAAATATATTCTTCCACCACAAAAGTTCAACCTTTTTTCTTGAAAGCTAAAAAGGGTGTCAACAAAGGTTCTCCTAACAAAAATGCTTGGTTGGAAGTGTCGTCTCAAAAATTGGTACTTCTCTTGACGGTAGATTAGGTTGCACCAAATTGAGACAATTAGTATTTTTTTAGTGTCCCATATAAACTTTCTCTCGATGTCTTGACCGTATATTAGGTTGCATTGAATTGAGACAATTAGTACTTTTTTCAGTATCCCAAATAGACCTTCTTTCGATGTCTTGACAGTAGATTAGGTTGCACTGAATTGAGACAATTAGTATTTTTTTCAGTGTCTCATATTGACCTTCTCTCGATGATACATACATACAGTAAGGAGAAGTGCCACTTTTCCTGATAGTAGATTAGAATGTGTCAAGAGAAGTGTCTTCTCTCGATGGGTCATATATGGAGTTGAAAGAAATACCCTTCTTTTAGTGGGAATGTTTGTTGTCGAGAGATGTCATATCTCTAGATGATTTTATTGACGTTAGGAATTATAATATTGGTATCATAAAAAAATCAATGGTGAAACTCACCACCAATTTGAAAATTTTTACCCCATAAAAGGGGTAATCTTATTCCTCTCTTAATCCCTTATCAAATCTTTATTCTATGGTCCCATTACATTTTCATTAATTATTTTACTTTCTTGCCCTTTCTCTCTCATCTATATATAAGTAAATGAGGCCCACATTTTACCATTTTTATCTCTCTCTTATTTTAACTACTAATAATTTTTCTTCTAATCAAAAGAAAATCATAGTTAACTATTCTTTTATTACATCTACCCATTTCATTTTTAAAAAAATCATATTTAATATTATTTTAATTGTTTATTATATTAAATACTACACAAATGGTTAAAACAAAAAAAAAATGTTGCTATAAAATAAATATAAGTTTATTATTAGAAAAAAATACACTTTTAATCTCTAAAATTTGATTTAAAATAGTTTGGATATCTAGATTTTGAAACTTAATAATTTGACCTCTAAAGTTTACTTTCGATAACATTCTAGGATTCCTCCGTTAGTTTTTCTATTAATTATTAATAGAAGTTGACTCACATATATTGTATGATTTTTTTTATAATTTTTTATTATTAAAAAATACTTTAAATAATTTTTTATTCCTGTTTTTTCTCCTCCTCCTTTGTTAAGTTCAATTTTTTTTTAATAAAAAAAACATTTGTAATAGAGGTCGTGTGGCAGCAACAGCTAGGGGAAAGTTTGGAAAGAGGAGGAAGAGAGAAAAAAAGAGGAAGAAAGATGAAGAAGAAGAAGAGAGTGAAAGAACAATTTTAAGAAAAATATTTTTTTAATAAATAAATGTGCCACATTAGCTTTATGTTTGGAATTAAAAAAAAAAAAAAAAAAAAAAAACCTGGACCAATGGTACTACGAAAAGCAAATCTCGTTAAGTTTGAAAACTTAAGCTTACGGTCTTTTGGTCCACCTAATAGAGTTAATAAGTCTGGAGTTAATATGTTAGAATTATGAAGTTTGTCTTTTAGATGTAGAGTTGTAAGATGAAACTTTTTTGATAAATGTGCAAACTTTTGGCCCCTAAAAACTGGAATACAAACTAAACCAAACTTTAGAAACCAACAATGTAATTTGTTTTTCCTTTTACTATTATTAACCTCATCGTCATCGTTATATTAAATTAAGATATAAATTGCCAAAACGAGTATAGCTTAATTGACATAATATTTATACTATCAGTTAGGGGTGTTAAAAAATTTCGATGATTCGAAAAAACCGATCAACCCAACTCAACCCGTGCGGTTTGGGTTGGGTTATCAACCCATTTAGGTTGGGTTGGGTTCAAATAAATAAATAAAAATTAGGTTGAGTCAGTTCATAGATTCACCTAAAATAACTCAAATCAACCTGAATCAACCTGAACTTATTATTAACCTAAAAGTGTATTTTTTTTTACTTATGATATAATTATATTTACATATACTTATTTTAGTTTTATTTAATTTTATTAAATTTTTGGATAATTTATTCCCAACAACTCCTAAAAATATATTTTTTTTAGCTATTTGGAAGAAAATTTTCATTATATAAATTGAATTTGAGTTTTTAATCTTAATTTAATATATGAAAATAATTAAATCAAATTATTACGTAACATTTTACTTTTTTTTTATAGTAAAAATTTAAATAAATGATATGAATAACTCGAACCAACCTAACCCAAATGTTTCATGGTTGGGTTGGGTTCATTTTTTAATAAGAGTTATTTCGGTTAAAGAAATTTACAACCTGAATGATTGAGTTGGGTCCAAAAAGTCCTTCAACTCAACCCAACCCACGAACACCCCTACTATCAACCTCAAGTCAAAGGTTTAATTCCCCACCCCACATATTGTCAAAAAAAAAAAAAAAATTAAAACATAAATTGACATGTGATTTAAAATACAATTTAATTAGTTCAAAATATGACAAGAGTATTGTAACCATTATAATACATCTTATTATTTCAATTTTTCTAATAAAAAAATTATATTGAACAACATCAATACGTTTTTAGTTCTGATTGATACAACCTAACAATAACAAAGGAATAACATTTTTGTTTCAATTTGTTTCGTTTCATTTTAAATTCATTTTGATTTATGACGAGCAAATACAATATTAAAGTCTAGAAATGAAACTATTTTTTAAAATCTAATACTATTTAGACAAAATACTACAAGTACATAAAAAATCACATTTTATTAAAATAGGGAGTCAAACATATCTTAAAACTATTATGTACTTGAAAATTGATAACTTCATTTTACAATCAATAAAGACGAGAACAATTCATAATTGATGAATAAAAACACAGATGGGAGAAAATTAAAATGAAAAATTAAATAATTAAACAATAAAAAGGATAACATTCAAATCTATTATCTATTTTAAGGAAAACAAAAATCCAATACTTTATGATAAAATAAATTGGGTAGGATTAGGAAGGACTCAAAAGTCTAATTTCCATTAATTTCAATTGCTTATGGAAGTCTTTCTTTGCCTTTCTTAACCAAAGAAGGGGGGAAAAATACAATTACTTGGCTGTCACGTTTAAGCCTGCCAATCACAAAACGGGAAGATATATGGCTCCTCTGAAGATAACACGTGTCGTTCTCTTATTGATCCAAAAGACACGGAAAAACCTCCGTTTCTATCTTCAAAGTTTAAATTAAGAAGGAAAAATAATGGGTATTTTGTATAATGGTGAAAAAATGTGAGCCAAGCAATCCGGGCCCACCGGCGCATGATAGCCCCGATGCTCTCTTAGCCGAAATCCACATGCCAATCACGTGCCATTATTTTCCAACCTCCTCCACACGTGTTTATTCCTTCCACGTGGAGCGCACCCTTTTTGAAAAAAAAATGTACGAATTAAATATTTATTATACAACCTCTCCGGGGTGAAACGATTAAAATGCGGTAATTAAAAAAAGAAGCTAAGTAAAAAAAAAAAAAATCAATTTACATCCCTAAATTTGGGAAATTGTAATTCTATCAAATTTTTGTAAATATATCAATTTATATTCTGATTTATATTTTTTTAAATAAATATAGTGTGAAACTTATACGCTTCAATTACATTTTTATATTGTTAGAAGTGAATTAATTTTGTCCATTTATTAATATTACTTTTGAAAATCAATGCATGGTGTCTTACACATATGTAGAATTCTTTAAATATTAGATTGACAAAATGATGCATTAATGATTTTTTAAAGAAAATCTTAGTTAGGAGTTGAAATTCATTCGTTATGATAATTTTGAAGTTTAATTGATCTCGTATAATGCTTATTCAAAAGGAAATTAATGATGGATATAAATTGATACATTTGCAGAAGTTCGACTTTTAAATTGAATACACTTTTTTAGTTTATAATTTGAATCGACGCAATTCCAAAATTTAGAAGTATAAATTGATATTTAAGAAAACAAATGAGGTTTTTCATTTGGTTAAATTAAGTTTAAATAAAATACTTTAATTTCTCACTAATTTTTTATATGATTATTTTTACATGAAAATTTAAAGATGAATTACTCAAATTTCATAGCAGAAAGGAAATAATTACTTACCACGTTATTCATATATAATCTAAATTTAAATTTTTAATTCAAACATATTCATTATATTGATCATTAACCAAAAAAAACTTGAAATTTAGATTTAATATTCGTATAATAATAATAACATAATAATAACTATTATAATGAATAAAAAAAAATCAAACCTTTTAGTTTATAGAGAATTTTTTTCTCAATCCCTCTTTCATCCTCATCTAATCGTGGAATCTTCGTGCGGTTAGAAAAATGAACATCTCTAATAGTAACAACCTAAAATGTCGTGGAAGTATTTGAGTCATAGATTTTTCTCTAGGCCATTATCATATTATTAGAGTCTCATATTCTAATTTGTATAAAAAAGTTTTAAAATGAAAAGCCTAGGACAATATTGTAATTTTTCTTTTAAAGAATATGAATATTTTTTAAATAAAAGATAAACTTCAAAGTTTTTATTTATTTATTTATTTTTAAAGCATCACAATTTGAAAATCATTTATAACCAAAATGTTAACTTTGAAGCTATTTTCAAAATTGTCATAAATTTTCACCACGTGACATCATCTTTTTAAAAAGACTATTTCAACTATAAAATCATATTTAGAATAGTCCAAAAAAAAAAAAAAATCGTATTTAAAAAATATGATTTATGTCCATAAATGTTTTCTTCTCTTCCTAAAAAAACTTTTCTTATTACAAAGTCAGCCTGAATAATAATTAATAATTACCACGTTATTATAAATTATAAATTATAAATTTATTTTTGCCAAAACAATATATTTTGTAAATATTATTATTAAAAATATATTTTGATCATAAATCCCCTCCTCTGACTGCAAAACAAAAAATTAATGTGAATTGGAATTAATAAATGGGAGAAGGCATTTGGCAAAGACTCTTTAAAATCACTTTTATTTATTCATAAATGCAGAAATTTATAAGGACCTCGAAATTCAATGCTTACCCTCATAACCTCATTTACTTTTTTTTTTTTTCTCGGGAAAATCTAAGAGAGAAAAGAAAAAAAAAAAAAAGGCATCAAGAAAAGAGGTATACAGTTGGATTGAATTTTCTCGAATTTTTATTAATGTTGAAATTGGAATGGGAGGAGGAAAATTAGAGAGATAATTAAAATTAAATTAAAAAGTAGTGGGAGGGAGAGGAGATTTTGGTTTGGTTATATATAATATATATATATATTTTATTTTAATCTTCTTTGGTTTTACTATTAGTTACCAGATCCTCTTCAAGCTTGCTCTCTCTCATCTGGCTTCTTGTTTGTTTATCTGTGTGTATCTTCTCTTGTAATTCTACGATTACCATTTATATTTCTGTATAATTTTTACATAAACCTACTCCAGAATTTCTTCAATTACCGGACTGTAGGAAGACACTGGCTTGTTTGGTTTTGATTGGTGCTGAATATTGTTATCATCGGCTGCTACGGGAACGGGTGATTTGGGAGTGTGGCCGATCGTGTCGGTGATGGCGGAGAGGAGGATGGAACGGGCTGTGGAGGGGATTTATGATGATGCCCAGGTGGTTTCGGAGACGAAGGCATGTAATCGCTTTCAAATTAGGGTTCTTTTTTTTTTTTTTTTTTTTTTTTGATAAGTTTATATTTTTTTGATTTGGGTTCTTTTTGGGAGTTTGATTGGATTTTTGTTTGGTCTTTTTTGGGTCTTGTTTTTGGAATGGATTGGTTGCTTGCTTTCTTCAATTTGTACGACAATATTCTGTCTGTGGTTGCTGTGGGATTGGTTTGTTTTGTGTTTTGAGAATTAGGGTTCTTTTTTGGCAAACGGGATGTTTCTCGTTTGGCTCTTTTTATTTATTTATTTATTTATTTTTTGGGGATTGTACGTCTTTGTGTCTGCTGGAGATTTTGCAGACGTTGTTGTGTACAATCCTTTTTGCTGTTGCTTTTATGAGATGTTAATGCTTGTTCTTAATGGTGTTTGGTAATGCCGGGGATGCAAGTTTCTTTATGCTGTGATTTTTTGGGTTTCTTCTGAATGGAGGAGGATGATTATTAATTCCGTTTCTCCTTGCTTTTTAGATCACACCAGTTCTAGGAGGAGGCAGTTATCGCACACAAGGGCTTATTGTTGAGACTGACAATGACACTCAGTGGAATATGGTGAGATAACCGGGTCATTTGCGTTTTAAGGTTCTTAATTAGTGTGTATATATATATTTTTCCTTTTCTTGTGTATATCATAATGTCTAACATTATAGTAAAAATTGGATGTTCACATTTTGGATATTTAAAGTCGATTTTATGGCTTAGCCACTAAGTTCATATTTTGGATATTTAATTTCTTGGTATACTGGATTTTGGTGGTTTGTTGTATTGATTTTCATTTTCCATTCTAGCAGTAATGTGAAAGGAGTTGGGCTGTTAATTAATATGGCAATTGATAGAAAAGAGAGGAAAAGATTACCTTCTCTGTTTCTGATCTTACTTCCATCTTTTTAGGTATCACCTCAATCAAGTAAAAACTTTACCAACTGCTCCATGAATCAGACAGTTCATATGAGAGGCGAGTCTGGAACTTGTAACGTGTGCTCTGCTCCTTGTTCATCTTGTATGCATCTTAAACGAGCTCTTACAGTTTCAAAAACTGAAGAATTTTCTGATGAAACCAGTCATGTAAATGCTACGGGTCAGTATTCTGCTAACGATGCTGATGCTTTATCCTCTGTAAAGAGTAGAGCATGTGAAAGCTCATTACATGCGAATAGTGAGACAAGTAATCTACTTAGCGTTAACTCTAGTCACGATTCCTTTTCTGAAAATGCTGATAGTATGGCAACAATAAGATCATCTGATGCGGCAAATTTTTCAGTAGATATTGACATGCATAAAAAATTATATAGTGGAATAGTTTCAGAGGGACATATTGCTACTGAGCCAACCATACAAACCACTTCAGAGAAGCATGGGAGTATCAAGGGTGCAGAGGGCCATGACGACAACATTTCGTGCGTTAGTGGATCTAGTAATGCAAATATTGCAGTTGTTTCTCACCAAAAGATTATGGACAATAAAAATGTATCATGTGGCTCTGCTTCAGTGGGTATTTTATGTCGAGAAGGATCTGATAAGGTTGTATTATCCTCCAAGTTTGCTTTTTCAGAGATTCCTGCTTCTAAAGAGGTCCATAACAGCTCAAAGGAGGCACGTAGTCCGGTGTCTCTTTCTCTAAGTGATAAACCATTATCTGAAATGGGTTTTGAACAGAATTTATCTACTTGTGTGAAGGGAAAGCCATTGGAATCATCTTTGGTACATAGTGACTCTTTGACTAGAGAAGTAGTTGCTGCTCCAGCTCATGGGGAGAAATCTGTTACCAACACATGCAACAAAGTTGGAAATGATTTCAAGGTTTCTTCACAAATTTTACCAAAGTCAGAAGAAGAGATTCATGTTGATAGAAGTGAGCCTTCTGATGGAGATGTTAAAAATCAGTATGAAGACGAGCAATCTGAAAATTTCAAGGACTTGTCTGGTTCATCTGATGTGAAGGAGCACCACTCGCAATCTGCATCGGGATCTGAGAGCGATGAATCAGATATTGTGGAGCATGATGTGAGTTGGATTGAAATTCTATATATTTAAGTAGTCCCTTTTATTATGTCTTTGGAACTTGCAATTCTACAATTCTTTCCTTTTGGTTTGCTTTTTCTCTGGTTCTTACTTTGGAAGTTAATTGGTGACCCCATGTAAGTAGAATTCAGTGGGTTTTAGTGTCTTAGTTGATGTCATGATCTGACCATGCCCATAATTTTTGAGGTTAGATTTGTACTGGGAAAGGCTGCTAGTGCAGGTGCTTTTGGACAACTTTCTTTCTCTTTCTCATTTTTTGTATCACTAATTATTTTGTGTATCATTGAGGATATTGTTTTACTGCATAATTTCTTATATTCTCTCTTCCCGATGTTTTATATTTTCATTTTGAACTATGGGTGTTCTCATACTTTCATTGGGAATCAGGTCAAGGTTTGTGATATTTGTGGTGATGCTGGTCGGGAGGATTTGCTTGCTATTTGTAGTAGGTGCACTGATGGTGCAGAACACACGTAAGGATGTTTCCTTTTCATTTGAATTATTCTTTGGCATACTTTTGTATTCTTAATTGCTTTTATTTTAACTAAATATCAAGTGTACTGAATTTTTTTATATCAGCTATTGCATGCGAGAAAGGCTTGATGAAGTCCCTGAAGGTGACTGGCTGTGTGAGGAATGCAAATCAGCGGAAGAAAATGAAAACCAGAAGCAAGGTGAAGTTGAAATTTATGTTTATGGAACTGATTGTTTGCTTTAGGAGCTTATTATGATCTCATTGTGCAATTAATTTTCAGATGTTGAAGGGAAAGGCTACCTTTCCTATAAAAGAAAAGATGAAGGAAGAAGGTCAAATATAGTTAGTCCCAGTACACAAGTTTCTGGTAAGAGAAATGCTCAAAATTAGATGTCATTTTAAGGACATTATTGAATGCAACTTTAATTTTATTGCTACACTGGATGCTTAGATGCTGAGGGAAAAAGAGCAAGCAGAGATAGCTCAAGTATGAGAACTTTCAGCAAGAAGAATGTGGAAAATGTTGATGTTTCTGTAGCTGTAAAAAGACAGGTCCTTGAAACTAACAAAGGCTCAACAAAAGCATCCAGCCCTGGCAGGAGTATTGGATTATCCCGTGATTCTTCGTCAAAAAGCTTGGACAAAGGGAAAGTGATGCTTTCTCAATCGAAGTGTTTGGGTGATCAATGCAGTAACGATGTTTCAGAAATGGCACGCTCACCATCTGTTGGTTCAAGACTTCAGACACTCAAGGGTAAATAAGCAATCCTATATGCCCCTTTTTTTACTTCTTCCATGTTTGTGCGGATTGTTTATTGTTTATTCATTTGCCTATTTCTTTCAACGTACAGGTACTCTTCTAAAGTCAAATTCATTCAACACCTTAAATTCCAAACCGAAGGTCAAACTTGTAGATGAGTTTATACCCCAAAAGCCAAGGGGAACTAGAGAACATGCCTCCCTTGAAGTCAAGGAGGGGCCTTCTAGAGCTTTAGGAAAATCTCAATCATTCAAAACTCCAAGTTCTGGCCGTGCAAGCATGGGTGAAGCAAAAGTTAAAATGCTACCATCTAAATTTCCTCATGTCCAGGATCCAAAAGGTATTAAACAAGGGAAGGACAGGAACATAGTAGATAGGAAAAATCCATCAAAAGTAGATCGATCCTGGATTAGTTCAGTAACTACAAGTTCTGCAGTTTCAACATCTAAGGTTGATCAAAAGCTCCCATTGCGCGGTGAAACAAATTTCGTATCATCTCTAAGCAACAACCGAGATCAAAAAGTTATACAATCTGACGGAATATCAAGTACTCACACTAAATCTAGAAGCAGTCTAGTTCATAAGGGTGTAGATAATCCACTCAGTCCAGGTATGCCGTTCTGATTGCTGGATAGAATTGATATCATATTTGCTTCTTTGTGCACAATTTTCTTATTCCCTAATTTCAGAGTTGTGCAAGTTCTATATGCATGTTGTTTGCTGATTCTAAGACTGTAAGTTAATGTTTTCATTTGTTCTTACAGCTAGAGCTTTATCTACCAATGGAACATGCAGTTCTTCTATTGATCAAAAGATGAATCATGTTAGCCCCAAGGAAGAACCATTATCCAGTTCATTAACTGTTGAGAGGCCGTCTTATAATGATAATGGAAGGCCACGAGAAATGACAGGACTAGATGAGAAAAATAGGGAAAGTTCTGCAAATCTATCGAAGCCTACTGTTGCCACTAGTCCAAAAAGTGGCAACTGTCTAAAATGTAAAGGAACTGAGCATGCTACAGAATCCTGTATCAGTGGTAGTCTTTATGTTTCTGATAATAATATAGTTAGCTCTAGAGACGAGACATGTGAGGAGAACAAGTTGAAAGCCGCAATTCAAGCAGCATTGCTTAGAATGCCTGAAATATGCAAAAAGAGAAAATTTAGTGACCCATCTGATGAGGTTTCCTCATCAAGTACAGTCTCCAATAGTGATATAGTGCATCAAGATCAATCTTCATTTTCAAACAAGTTAAAAAATGAGCTTTCTGCTGAAAGAGCATATGAAGGGAAGACAATTGTCAGTAGTTCTGCTACCAACTTTCACAGGCAACCAGCTGCAAGTATTTCAAAGCTACCTGTCCTGCCCAATCTCGATGCTCCTGTTCCTTTGCATTTGGAGGATACAGATTCAACTGCCATTCCTGTTGAAAAGGTTAGGATGAAAGATTTGTCTGGTCGTGGGTCAACAACCTCACTTCTCCTGAAGATGTCAGTGATTCCGGAGTATGAATATATATGGCAGTAAGTTTCTCATTTGAGTTATCTCATTGATTTTGGTTAACTTGTTTTGTCTTTTTTATTTTTTTTCTTTAAATCATAATATGGTATATTTTATCATTGATTGCCAATCATTGAAAAAGCTTTTTGTTGTTTTCTTGAAGGGGTGGTTTTGAGTTGCATAGATGTGAGATACTTCCAGATTTCTGTGATGGAATTCAAGCTCATCTGTCAACTTGTGCGTCATCAAAAGTTATTGAAGCAGCAAGCAGACTTCCGCACAATATTTCTTTGAAGGAAGTACCTCGCTTGAGCACGTGGCCATCTCAATTCCACGATTGTGGTGTTAAAGAAGATAATATTGCTCTTTACTTTTTTGCAAGAGATATTCACAGGTTCCACTTCAGCATTTTTCCATCTTTAATTTTTTTTGGCTTTCATGCCAGTTTCTGATATTTTCTCTTAACCTTATTTCTTGCAATTCAGTTATGAAAGAAACTACAGAAGCTTACTGGATCATATGATCAAGAATGATTTAGCCCTCAAAGGAAACCTTGATGGCGTCGAGCTCTGCCTCTTCCTCCTTTGGAGCTTTTCTTGTTCAATGCCCAAGTTTATATTGAAAGTGGGAATTTTGAGGTGTAGGTCTGTTTTTGCTAATTTGTACATTGGGAATGATGGGAGTTGTAGTGTGCTGTTGCAACATTTAAGTTCAGTTGATGATTAAACCAGCTTTCGTTAAACCTGGTGGGCAGAAAAAGACGTTACAGGATAAAGGTTTCTTGGCAATAAGATACGGTATTCCCAAGAAGAATATGGTACCTCAAGCAAATTGAAGACTTCCTCTCGATTACATTCTGTTTCATTGAAGCTTTGATAGTTTCCCTCCATCCATATTTAGTTCAGTTGATGATTAAACCAGCTTTCGTTAAACTGGTGGGCAGAAAAAGACGTTACAGGATAAAGGTTTCTTGGCAATAAGATACGGTATTCCCAAGAAGAATATGGTACCTCAAGCAAATTGAAGACTTCCTCTCGATTACATTCTGTTTCATTGAAGCTTTGATAGTTTCCCTCCATCCATATTTCCCAAGCCAAAGCCTCCATACTTCTTAGCTCCTAGAAGTCCATTATTGTACTGTTTTCCATTTAATACCAAGTCCAATTTTTATCTGTTCCAAAAAAAAGGGTCAATGTCTCTATTGTATTGATCCCACAAATGTTTGCCTTCCCACCCTCCTAAGTAAGTGGTTAGGGCATTTTCCCTTTGAATCATTTTTAAGTTAATACATTCTATGAAATTGTTGCCAATCATTTTTAACTTCTTCGTTTTTAGTGGGTTTGGTTTTTGTATGACCTTGTATTCTTTCATTTTTTTTTTCTCAACAAAAGCCGTTGTTTCTATTAAGAAAAGTAAAAAAACTGGTTTGATGATCATTGGTACTACAGGAGTTTGTGGGAAGGTATTTCTCTGTTTCTAACTACGTTTCTTTTCATTTCTCTATGGGTTAGGTGTTCCATTTGTTTATTTGTTTTTCCCCCATTTTAATAAGAAACTGAGTTTTCATTGTCGAAAAACTTGTAAATCTTAACATCCTAAATAGGTGGTCACTATGATGTTTGACCTTATTCTTCCAATATACTTCTCTTAATTCATTTTAATCGCCTCTTGGTCAACCTATGGTGATTATTTGTGTAAATATTCAATAATTCTAGTGAAAAATATCGTTTTGATTCTTGAGTTTTGAGTCTAGTTTCTTTTAGTTTCTAATTTTTAAAATCATACACATCCCTGGGGTGGGCTTTGATCATTGACAAAGGTAGGTAATGGTGTATCTACTGATTTTTGGCAAAACTCTTGGGCTACAAACAGGCCTTTAGCTGTCTGTTACCCCAAAATTTTCTCTATCTCAAACAGAGAAGAAACATCGGTCGAAGATATGTGGGATGTTGACAGGGTTTTTGGGACCTAAACGTCCGAGAATCTCTTAAAGACGATGAAGTTTCTGAATGGGCCTGAGCTCGACTAAACAACATGTCCCTTTCAACCATTGTTGGATATGGCCATGTATCAGACAAATGGGATTTTTACTGCTAAATCTCTCCTACAAAGCCTTGATCTTCATCTTCAACCAGCCCCAGCCTCTACACAAAGGGGATATGGAAGGCTGAATAGCCAAAGAAGATTAAAATTTTCATTTGGAAACTCTGCCTTTTTTTCTTTAGGGTGAAAGAAACAATTTCATTGATGATATGAAATTACAAAAGAGGGGAAAGACCCCATAGGGGAATTACAAAAGACCTTACTTGGAAGCTCTCCCATGCTATATTGGTATGGTATCAATATCCCTGACAGACTTCAAAGACACCTAACTTACATGGCTCTCTCTAGTCTCTCCTAGCTGGCGTTCTCTTTGTAAGATGGCTTGGAGAACCGACCCCACATTTTTATACACTGCCTTTTGCACAACTGTTTTGGACTGATCTTCTAAACACCTTCAACTGATCTTTGGCTCTTCCTCAGGACATCTTCTCCCTGCTTAGTCTTCTTCTTCTATCAGATCATCCCTTCAAAGACAGGAAGGAGCTACTTTGGAAGAATTTTGTTTGTGCGCTGTGCCTTTTTGTGGTCAATATGGACCGAAAGAAACAGCATAACTTTTCATTCAAAGGAAAATGATTATCCTGTTTTTTCCGACAATGTGGCTTATTTAGCCCTCCTGGTGTAAATTGAATTCTCTCTTCTCTTATAGTCTCTCCTCTCTTTTGTCCAGTTGGAGATGTCTTTTGTAATTCCTTTGGATTGAGATCTTTTCTTTGCCCCTCTTTTTATAAATTTCATTCATCAATGAAATCATTTCTTATATATAAAATAGGAAAAAAAAAAAAAAAGAAGAAAACAAACACTTCCCTTAGGTCTCAGACTCTCAATGATGCTGCCTTTTACTCCCTGAGATATCAAAACCGTTAATAACCTAAACAAAATGCTAACTAGGATGCTGATGTGCCAAAAAATAATTATTTTTATAATGTTTTATGGGTGATCTGATTCATTTGGTGACATCCTTCTTCCAATGTAGCGCCTTCCTAAAGAAATTTGTGAGAATAGTCTATTCTTGACCAAAGACAAATACGTTATGTAACCCAACTTAGAGTGAGACATAGACAATATGCAGATGGATCTGAAATTCGGATTACCTGAAACTACACCAACGAAATGGCAGAGAAGCCAAGTCGATAGGGTTTCAGAAATCAGGTAGTAGGAGATATGAAACCAGAGATTGAATGCCTCAGGAACAAGGTCAAGTGGGAAATAAAGAGAATTCCAGAAGGAAAATCCTAATGGAATTCCCTGCAAATTCTGAAAAAGGTATTCGCTGTACCGCAGCTATAACTTGGAGGCAGTGAAAATGCAACAAACAGAAATGCACATAGAAAATACCATAACGAGAAGAATTCTGTTTGATGGACTTTTACCACTTCCGAGTTATTGTCGTAGATGCACACTTCCAATTTTTGGTGGTTGTATAGGTATAAATATATTTATAGATGTATTTACTTGGTCTAGAAATTTATTGTTTCCATTGTATATCTGTAATCTTTAGCCTCCTTTGTATAAGCATGTATATTGATATGATGTATTGATCTCTCTCCTTCCCTTCCTTCAGGTTGGAATATGCTGTTCTTCCTATGGGGGGTGTTTAGGGGAAAGAAGGTGAATTGTTCAGATGCTTTGAAGATTTCAAATATTCGTAGCACTGAAGCTGTGCCTTTAGACAAGAACTTCCCTGACATCACAGCAACAAAGTCCGATGATGTTTGTTTGGCCAAGTGTGTCAATGGAGAGATATTTGCTTGTGATAGTCCCAAATTAGGCAAAGCATCCAGATCAGCAGACCAAATGTCTGACACAACTAGCACTGATTGTCGCAAATGTGAATCTCCTTTTTATCAGACACAATTGAATTCCCTAGAAAATTCATGCCGTCCGGTTGATCAGTTTGAACCAAAAGCATCATCAATACTGGCTAGTAGTATGGAATTTTGTCAAGGATCGGCTAGCTCTGCTACCATGGTAATATTTCTTTCTATATCTTTTTTCATATAGCTTTGTGTAAGTGAGATGTTTCTTTCTCTTTTAAGCGTGCACACGCGTTTGCATAAACTTACCATAGCAGTCAACAATCATGCATTGATGTAACACCAACACACATCTGCTATGGTCTCTACTGCCCTCATTTCCCTTGCTCCGTTTTCCTGTTTAACTATTGTTCTTGACAGTATTTTTAATCTACAACTATTACTAGTGCTTGCATTGGGACAGGCAAGCAATAGTATGCAGTTAATTTGTCTACCGGCTAATGATATCCAGCTCTCTATATTTGTTTTATGTTCTTAAATGCCTAACTACTTATATTAGCCGATCCTTTTGTCTTAAATGCCTAACTACATATAATCACACTTTTGGTCTTCGAACCTTTCTGTCTTACATCTTGTTGGACATCGTTAGGTTCAAAAACTAACAATTCAACTTTGAGTTTCTTGGAAGTAGTTTAAAGTAGTCCTTTCGTTAATATTCTATCACGTCCAGTAATATATGGTAGAGATTTTATTTTATTTTTAATTATTAATGTATTACTTGTAGAGCTATGCTTGGTTGCCACATTAATAGCTAGTTGATTGGATGTTTTTTAGTCTATTTTATAGTATTCATTATGCTGATGTGGTAACAAAAGTTAATTTTTTATATTATTATGTTATGGCTCATAAGGCCTTTTTATTATTTTAATTGAACTCTAAACTATTACTTCATTAATGCAAATTTATTAGTAGTCACTAAAATCCGAGCTAAACAAACAAAAACCTCTGAAAATTGATCAGGTTCTACCAAGTAGTTTGGTAATAGCTTTATCATTTCAAGATACCACCAACCCATTGGTTTCTCGAGACAATGATTTGGTAATACTTTTCTCCTCTCGTGAACTTCCTAAGCCATTTTGTGAGCTGCATTTCTTTTTTCTTTCCTCCTGTTTAACACTGCTTTCACCCAAACCACCAATTTTAATTGGCATCAAAGCAGTTTCCCAGTTTGCCAAATGACTTGATTTACTTTATCTTCCGTGGTTGGTGTTTCCTTCCCCTACAAAGGACCACGTCTTCCTCTCCATGTTCAAAACAATCTCTCTTGGTTTATGAAAATAGGCATCATATAGACTGCGAGGATTATATAATGTCATGGCTCAAAGTTAACCTACCATGTATGGACAGTCGTAACTTCTCCTATGTCTCCAATCTTCTTAGCACCCTTCCATCTACTGCCTGCCTTTTAGGATTTCTCTCAAGAAGTATGCCCAAATATTAGGATAAAGGAATTTGACAAGCGGCACATCCCTTTTCTTTAACCACCTCTGTGACTCTGTCAAAGGGAGCGATGATATATTGTTGGCAAATGGTAGGTGACATAAAATTAACTTTGTCCTCGCCTTGAACCCTTTAAGTCACATTTCTCAATGGCCCAATTGATCATTTGACTTGAAACGTCCCCCTGCTTACACAAAAAGGAACTTGAAGGGTGATTAAGTCACATTTCTCAATGGCCCAATTGATCATTTGACTTGAAACGTCCCCCTGCTTACACAAAAAGGAACTTGAAGGGTGATTAATGATCTTCTTCCCTACCTCAAGGCCATAGATGCCCAAATTATCCTCTAGGCTCGTTGAAAGGAAACCTGAGAATTTGGTAGCCATTATTTATCCTGTAATCCACTTAAGGCATTTACTCCTGGAGCCATATTTTTTCATCATTGCCAACAAAAACTTCCAATTGACCATATCACGTCTTTTCCCAAATCAATTTTTTGGGATCCTTTTCCTCCTCTAAAATCTTCTATTGCCCCAGCAGCAATTAAGGTGGATGTAAAATATGTTTCCCCTTGACAAAATGTCATTTAGAAATCAGAAACAGCACGGAAGCACCAATTCAGTGTCTTTGCAAACACTTCAAAAATCATTTTATGCTCACTTGTTTTCAAACTGATAAGAGGATGGTTTGAAGTCTTACCAGTCTTTCATTGGGATTAAGCAAGTAAAACTTTCTTGAATCCGAGAGTTGAGCTATCCCTCCAAAAGATGTCCTGGAACGTCTCCAAGAAATTATATTTA
This sequence comes from Lagenaria siceraria, assembly GCA_002890555.2. NCBI lineage: Eukaryota > Viridiplantae > Streptophyta > Magnoliopsida > Cucurbitales > Cucurbitaceae > Lagenaria > Lagenaria siceraria. The sequence goes on along the minus strand of CM016491.1, from coordinate 4,404,885 downwards.
AACATGTTTTAGAATTTCTAAGGTAATCACCCAAATAGCTGTCTGGACCTGGAACTTTGGAGTTCTCAAGTGCCTCTATTGAAGTACCAAGGATACACTCCCAAGTGTGTTCATTGCGACAAAGATTTCCTTTTCCTCAAAGGGTCTCTCGGACCAACCATTTTGGGCTTCTGAAAGTGGGAATCTATTGGATCCCTTCTGAGAAAGAAAACGTGATGATCATAGGTACCTCTTGGTATACAATTCTTGGAAAAAAAGAGAGTTATTCCTACGGATATCAGAATCAGTAGTCAGGCTAACACCACCATTGCCCAAAATTAATTCGGATAGGGTACCTTTCCTTCTCTCTGCTTTGAATTCCCATCCCCTCTCTTAGCTGTTTAACCCTGCTTACATACACTTCTCGTGAAAGCTTTAGATTGTATAGTCCTCCAACTTCATCGGCACATTACTTTCCTTCTCTGCCAAACCTTAGAAGTTTCTCTTTGAGATTCAGGTTCACAATGCTGCTGTACCGTCCAGTTTCTCATCTAGTAACCCAACTGCTTTGCTTTAACACCTAATTTTCTCCTTCATGGGTTTGAATATTTTTATTAATTTGACAGCAAGCCATTCATCTCCCCTCCTATCACCATCCCCTTAAAGAGACACCCCAAACTTAGGATACTGAATCTACCTATTCCCAAAATGAAGTGGAGATCATTCCCATTTTATACTTTAAATTTTGAGGAACAATGGCGAGTGATTAGGAAACTCCAACTTTTTGTATTTTCTTTTGTTTCTTGTGTGTTTAATTATTGATTTTATTTTGTAAAATAATAATTCTGGTAATTTTGGGTTTAATTATAAATTTTCCACAAAAACAAAAATATATGATTTATTTATTCTTTTTTATTTTTTTATTTTTGGTAATGTTGATATAATTGATATAATGCCCCATTTACACTTTGTTACTGTATATGATGGAAACTAACGGTAAAGATTATTTTGAACTATTTCATGAAACTGACTCGAGATTAAAATGTCAAATTTTGGAGCTTGAACCGAAGTGTAATTTTCTTTCTCTAAACTTCAACCAGTCTTTGATTGTGGAAGGATTAGTGTGGGATGACGTTTGCATTTTGCTCTTTTGTGTCAAGTTATTTAATTCCTCCTGAATTGTTAGTATCATACATTACTTTATGTTTCACTCGTTCCTCATTTTATAATCCTAGTTCATCCTAACAGATTAGCTCGCTATTTTCTACGTTGTTTTGTTTCTTTTGACTAGACCTTGGTTTAACCTGCCAGAACCAGCAAACTGTGAAGGCTTTCTTGCAGAAGATTGAGAGGTGCTTGGATGAACTGAAAATCTAATGTGATGCTAAGTGTGCCCATCAGTTATATGGGTGAATTGATTGATGATTAGGTGGGCTTAATTCGGAGATGAATACAATGTGGATTAGAACGTGTTTTTTTTTTGTTATCCATAGGATATCTGGCCCCTGATTATTGTGAATTGGAATGGAATTTCAATTTTTTGATTATAGGAAATATAACACTCAATCCTAGATATATATCTTGTTCTCCCTTTTCTTTCTTTTCTTTCAGCCCATTTCCTCGTGTCACTATTTCCTTTTTTTTTTTCTCACTTTCTTCTTTTCGTGGTATAGATCCCAATTTCCCGTTTCTTTTTCGAATTGGTGTAATTGTTCCTTTTAGAGTCTTAACAGGCCTTTTTCCCTCTTGATTAATGGATGCACTGATGTTCTCATAACATGCAGAAGGAATCTGGTCGTTCAGAGAGCATACAAGGGGAGCAATTTGAACCATCGATTCAAGTCAAAGAAATTGTTGGAGTTAATGATAATAAGAAAGTGAAGCTGGACTTCAGTTCGACAGAAGATATGCCACCGTTAATTAAGACCATTGATGACATGAAAAAGACAAGTGCTGGTGAGAAAATTGTAGATAGATTGGTCTGTGAAGGAGAGAAAGCTGTGCTCCGGACAGCAGAAGGGAATTCAGACCGTGAGGGTCTTTCAAAAAGAGATTTAAATACCGAAGGAATCCATTGTCTGGAGTCCCATCACAGAAAACGTCGACAGATGGATATATTAGAGTCGGCAGCTCTCGTCTCTATTGGTGCCGACAATCGTACTTCTCGGGACGAGGAGGTGGATTGTATAGTGCTGGATGAAGAGATTGTCCGCAAAAAACCAAGGACAGGTTTTGGTAACTCATATGAAAATAGTTTTAGTTCAGGTGGTATAAATTCACAAACTGATCCTTACGTCTCACCAAACAATATTGGCCCCACCTTTTTATTTCAGAAAAAGGGAGTTGATAAAGTTTGTGATGTGAATGTTATTCCAGAAGATTTTGAAACGGCTGAAAAGCACTTCTTTCCTGTTGGTTCACATCAACTAGAGGATCACCACTTAGCACTTCCAGCCAAAGACGAGGACGAATATCACGACACAGTGCCGAACCTCGAGCTTGCATTAGGGGCAGAGACTAAACTACGAAAGAAGAGTATGATCCCTTTCCTTGTGGATTTAGTGGATGAGAAACATAACCACAGTGAGTCCTCAGAAAAGGTGATTGATGTTGAAGAAGAAGATGACTCTACATCCTTAACATTGTCTTTGTCACTCCATTCCCAGAGAAGCAACAATCCGCAAAAACTGTTTCGAAAACAGAACAGCTTTTACCCGATAGGCGGTATGTGAAATGCAAATTCTTCACTGATTTTCTTTGGGGGTTTGTCAGAGGACTAGGCATCGTGTTGTTGTTACTCTCATCTTTATGGTGTCGAATTTGCATTCGACAAAAATGTATACCAGGTTATGTTAGTTGATCATCTTTCAAGGGCTCTATTATGCGAGAACCCGCTTTTCCATCTGTTCATATCCCTCTCAAAAGTATATACCAGTAATTATTTTACCTTTTTCTTTCCTTTTTCCTTTTTCTGGGTTATGCTATTAGTTATATTCATATTTGAGCAGCACTTTTGACTTTAAGATCAGAATTACGGCCGTTTGTATATATAAGTAGAATGGAAACAGAAATAATATTTGCTTGCTAACAGTCAGGTTTTACAAACGAATATGTTCACATTAACAGTAGTACTCTGTCTCTCTGCTGCCTTTCCTACACTTTACTTGTTGTGCCTATTGATCCAACAATTTCAATTTTTGGGAAGGATTATGATATCCTTCAATAAGGTTTCAGTTTTTTCCCAAATTGAAAAATTGAAGATCATATGAAGTTTAATTGTTTGAATTTTTGTTGTTAGGGACCATATGTTTTAATTGGTTTATGTTGTTTTCCCTAAATGATTATTATATGGTTGAGCCATTAAGGTCACAACAGATGAGAAATGTTGAAATTGAGGTTATACTAAGATTCTCAATATTATTGGAAATTATATTTACTATGATGTAGAGATATTCAGATTTTACCAAAATTTTCAAAGTTTACATATAAAATGTGTTCCTTTAAACCTATTTTAAAAATTAAACATCTTATAATGATTTTCATTTTTAGAGTTGAATTCTTAATCAAATTTAAAAGACAAAAATAATTTTTTTTTTTCAAAACTTAGCTTAATTGGCTATTTTTAAATATATCAAAATGAGTCAACTTATTTATAAAATATAGTAAATTGTATCAATGATAGATGCTGATATAAGAAAATTTTTCATATATTTTTTTTATATTATTTAATTAAAATTAATTTTTTTAATAAAAAATTAAAATTATTAATGTTGAACTTATTTAATGAAAAATAATTAAGTATTAGGTTATAATTAATAACACGTAATTTAATTATAAATTACTCAATTTTTGAATATTTATAATTAAAATTAGGGCAAAATGCACTTTTGGTCCCCGAGGTTTAAGTTTAGTGTCTATTTAGTCCTTGAAGTTTCAAAATGAACACTTTAGTCCTCGAGGTTTAGAAAATACTTCTAAATGATCCCTAAGTTAATTTGACCGTTAGTTTACTAACGAAAAAGTGACATGACGTGTTAAGTAGGTCAATTTTAAATGAGGTGGCATGTTGAGTTAACAATTATAAATGAGGTGGGGATTTGTACTATTTTTTTTTTAAATTTTTTATATTGGGTAGATTTTTCTTCTCCTTCCTTTGTTTCTCTCCTCCCTCCCCTTTCTGTTTCTCCTGCCATAGAGACCGCAAATACTCCACTTTTCACCGGTGTTGTGGGATGGCGGCAGCGTAATACAACATCCTATTTGTCGAATCAAAACTAAAATTATAATTATTAGAGGTTCCATCCATGAAATAACACTAGTGTAAGTAAACCCTAGAATGGAAATGGATCAAGAGAATTGGAAGAATAGAGAAGACGGAATGAAAAAAAAAGATCTGTGTAAGTTAAATTGGGAAGAATTAAAGTGAAATCGAAAAAGGAGAAGCGGAGAAATAAGAGAATTTATGGAATGATGAGATGAAGAGAGAGAGAGGGCGGTGAATGAGAAGAGAAGAGGAGAAAGTTTATTTGAGTGAAATGTTAAAAGAGGGAAGGATGAGTTAAGTGAATTTCATAGGCCAAGTGGGTCTTTAGGAAAGATGCAACTTGCTGGTTTTCAAAACTTAGAAAATATGTTTTGTTTTCTAAGTCGCTAATATTTACATGCTCTCCATCATTTCTACATCTGAAGAAAAAAAGTAGACGAAATTTTGCATCTGGGTAGTTTTGGAATTCCATAACTCTCTCTCTCTTTGTTTTCTGCTCTTTTATCTCCCTTTTTTGTGTAGTTTTGAATGGATTTTTTCATAACCCATTTTCATCTGCCTGTTTGTCTTCTTCTTCTTCTTCAATTTCTTCCTTGAAGACCCTTTAATTTCCTGCTCCTAGTTTGTTGTCTGTGTACCATTTTAGATTTTCTCAGTTTTCTGCTTGTTTTGTGTTCTCTTTTCGTGGATTCCGTCTTTTTATTTCCCTGTTTGATGCTTAAATTTCTGGTAGTTGTAGTTTTGTTCTCTCCTTTTGTTTGATATAGAAAAAGGGGAGGGAGGAGAGAAACAAAGGAAGGAGAAAAAAAATCCACGTAATATTGAAAATTTTTATAAAAAAAGTAGTACAACATGCCACCTCATTTAAAATTTGCAACTCAACACGCCATGTCACTTTTCTGTTAGTCAATTAACGATCATATTAACTTAAGGACTATTTAGAAGCATTTTTCAAACCTCAGGAACTAAAGTGTTCATTTTGAAACTTCATGGACCAAATAGACACTAAGTTCAAATCTCAGAGACCAAGAGTGCATTTTGCCCTTAAAATTATTATTGATTCTTAACTAATTAACTTTTATCCATATATTGAATGATATTTATGGTTGAAGACAACATTTTTCTTTTGAAATCAGAACGCCAAATTCAAGCCTAACAAGGCTTTTAGATACCATTTTATATATCACATTAGAAATGCTGGTAGGTCCTACAACAACATTGGCAATATTAATGATTCTTTTAAGAGAAGTTAATTGATTTATTTATTTTCATTTATTAAATTATTCATTAAGAATCTCAAGATATAGGTTCATAGTGTTATAGTAAATACCTACTACCTATGTATTTAGGTCGTAGTTGATTTCAAATTATCTTTGGACATAAAATTGAATACAACTTTCAAATTATATAATAATTCTAAATGTATGGAATCATCAATCATGTTGTTTCAGTCTTTACAAGAAATTTGTAGTGCGATAAAGGTAACTAAATTCACAATTACTAATACCAATTTGTTTTTCTTCTCAAGTTTATATCAATGTCATTTTCTTTTAAATTCCACACATACTGATATCAACTCTATTCAAAACAAAAACAAAAACAAAATTGCTTCTAATTTACAGATATTTTTATTAGATTTGATGTGTTTGCTAGTATTTTTCAGAAATTTTATAAGAAAATAAGTATTGGAGAGTCCAAAAAAACCAAATGGAACCAAAACCACAAGAAAAAGAGAGAGAAAAAAAGAAGAGATTGACAAAAATAGGGCAACGCTAAGTCGGTGCTGCCCCAAACTCGAGAGTGGGTTAATCAGGGCATTGCACTGGTGTCGCATCACTAGCACTGCACCGCACATTCGGGGGAAAAAGACCACAGTGCCTCAGCGCCAACTTTCTTAAATTGTTTTTTTGAAACCTCTTCGGCACCAAGTATCCGATTTTCTATAAATTTGGGGGCTCTTTAGCTGTTCAAGACACACAAATCCAGAGCTCTAAAGTGTGAGTTAGCTACCAAAAAGAGGAAAAAAATTTGAGAGAAGACTTTGGAGGCCGTTCGAGTTCTAAAGGTGCCGATCGAGAGGAAATTGACGAGTTCCAACCAAGGAGAGCCTCTTCGACAGTAGAATGTTTCTATTTCTCATTCTCTTTACTATTTATGTTTACAAAGTTGTATGAGATCCTGTGATTGAAAGTTATGACTAGCTAAACTCTTTAGTTTTAGGGTGTTGAGGATTTATTTTTGAATTTACGTTAATATTTTAGACTCTTTATGAATGATTGTTGAATATTATACTTTTCAATTTTATTATGCTTTAATTCTTACTGATTGGTCTTCAATGAATGTTAGGTTAGATGTTTAATTTGATAAATTGCATGTTTAACTGGAATTGTGTATTGAATAATTATTAATCTCTCATAGAAATAGTTAGGTTAATAGTGAAAGTTGTTAACGATGTTGCTTAATGCCATGTAATTTAATTTGGTTTCAAGAAATTAGTAATCAATTAAGTTGTATGAGAAAAATTATTTTTTATAGAAAATAATCTGGACTTAAGTTTCTAGACTTAGGCATATTGTTTACACTTTGATTCCATGAAACCTAAATATTACTTAATAAAATAAATAATGAATCAACACCCTAGAATACATCTTGACTATTGAATTTTCACACTTGTCTTTAGCTTTAATTATTGTTATAAAAAATCATAAGTTAAATTCGGTTTTCAATCTTTAGCTAAAATTGGCACAATTCTAAAATAGCTAAACAATAACTGTGACATTTGATCCCTGAAGACGGTACTTGGTTTTTTATGTTGTTTTAACTTAACCCTATGCGCTTGCGCATCATAAAAGAAAATTGAGGATTTTTTTTAATGATCATTCTTTTAATTAGTATTTCCATTTGTTATAATATATATATATATATATATATATATATATATTAAAAAGCATTTATAAATTAAATAGGACAGGGTAGGAACGAGGCGGGGATATTCTCCCCATTCTCGATTGGGGATTCATTTTGTGTAAGTTTGACCCATCTTCGGTCAACTTGGGGGTTCGCTTCCTGATCGGGGAAGCTACTCGATTTTGGGGAGATTTTTGCTAATACTACCAAGAGATATATGGTTCGAATTTTCGATGTTGATTTGAAAGAGTGATAAATGCATAATTAATAATCTAGTTATATAATACAAAAATGGTAATAGAGGTGAACAAAAGCCGGCTATCTTCAACACTCTCTTGTTCGTTCTGCCTCGTTTCTCTCTCTCTCCAATTCTCTCTAGATCTCTCCTCTGAGTCCTCTCCTTCCACATGGCCGCCTGCTTTTCTCCGTCACTCTCCGTATCTGGTATATCTTCTCTTTTCTCTCTTAACATAGCAGTTCTAGGTTTTCCTTTCCATATGCATATTCACATGATTGTGCGTTTGTTTCGAGTGATCGAGTTGGTTCAACTATATCCTTAGTAATTATCGCCTGTTAGGTTTTCTTTAAAAAGCTCTGGAAATGGATGGATTAAGAAGAAAATAATTTTGTATTCAATGTCTTGAACTTTATTAGGCATGCCCTTACGTTGATGGATTTTGGATTAACATTGAGTTCGATGTAGATTGCTGTTCTGGAAGTTTTATAATTTCGAGAAGTTTTTTGAATGTTAGATTGTTGATTTTTTTTTTTTTTTTTACTCTTTGTCCCCTCGTTTTTAACGACAGATTTTCTTGGAAACAACTTTAGAAAGTTATGATTTCTTCGAATTTTGTGTGAATTTCTGGACGAAAATTGAAGGTGGTAATCTCGACTGCTTTTGAAACTTGATCGATTAAAATTTTAGTTCTATTTCTCTTTGCTTAGCTTGTTTGTTTTCACAAGGTAATCCATCTGTACTTCGTTCTTAATTTTCCTTTTTTTTTTTTCGTTCTTTCATTCTTTCCTTCTGTGTTTAGGGGGACTGGTCAAGGCCTCAGATCTCTCCTCAAAGTCCATTTCCTTTGGGCAAGCACCAAAAGTCGCCATTCAGAGGAAGTGCTCGAGAACCAACCACAAGTTATCAGTCCGTGCTGAGTACAAGTACGTTGTAGTTTAAAGAACAAGGCTTACTAAACTTAATTTTTTCATGGTTGAAATATTTTGTTCTTATTAAAGTCACGTAGGCTGTATTTCAGCATGAACTGAGATGGATACGAGGGATTTATCTTTTAGTGTTGGACTTCTAAAGTTTCATGAATCTGAAATTATTTCGGAGAGCTGGCTTTTTGAGCGATATTAGTTACTAAAAATTCAAGTTAGTGGAAGAATGTCGTGCAGTTGCAATACCAATCAAACATGCTTATCAGAAAAGAAGGTGCTGGGTGAGAGTAGGGATGAGCAGTTAGGAGAACATGTAAAATAAGAAAGAATGACGATTCTTTTTGTTCTTTGTTTTGTTTTTTTATGTATATATAAAACATAAAGCAAGACCTACTGAGTAATTAAAAAAAAACCTTCGCAATTGAAGTCTGAAGAGAAACATGAAATCTAGCGAGGGACCACACATTACTCAAGTCTCTTTCCAAGCCTCTCAACACTCTATTTTTCCTCTCACTAGAAAGATTCCACCATAAAGCACACATTCTGGCAAGCCACAAGAAATGACCATTTTTCCTAAAAGGCGGATGAAGAAGGAACTCCTCAATCATCTTATTTAGGTCTCTATGGCAGGCCAACTGAAAGTCGTATGTCTCAAAGAAATAACTCCATACGAGCATGCAAAATCACACCTCCAAAGGAAATGATCTAGGTCTTCCTTCGCCTTCCGATAGAGGATACAACAAAATGAGGCAATGAATGGATGCCACTTTCTTGAAAGCCGATCCATAATGTTAACATGACCTATAACTCTTACCAGACAAAGAACTCAATATTTTTTGGAATCTTGATCTTCCAGAGACCCGAGAAAATAGAGTCTAATGGGAGAAGGGTCTAGTAAGTAACAAAAGAAGGAACTACAAGAGAAGCCTCCCGAAGGGTTAGGACTCCAAATACACACATCTCTTCTCCCAATCCTAAAATTAACCTTTCGTATCAAAGATAGGGGCACTATAACATCCTTTGTTTTCCTGTTGGACAAAGGGTGACATAACTCGAACGAAAAAGAGAGAGCTCTCAGCTCTTAGACCTACTAAGCCACATTTTTTTTAAATAAAAAAAAACACAATGGACAAGATGAGAGAATGAGGGGAGCTCAGAGGAAATATCCTTACACAAATTTCTGTGTTTTCCTTTAATCTAATTCAACCACCACTCAAAGGAGTGAGACCCATACTTACTCGTAATGACCCTCCACTACAGGGAACTAGATTTGAGGGGAAAATGCCAAAACCATTTTGCCAACAGGGCTTTGTTACAAGTCTGTAAATTCCCTAGTTCAAGCCCTCCCATGTCACTGGCTCAGCCCACAAGGTGGGTTCCTCACCTTTATCTACCCCTTCCTACAAGAAGTCCCTCATAAGCTTCTCTATACTTTTACAAATTGAACAAGGAGCTCTTAAGAGGGAGAAGTAGTAAATTGGGACACCGCTCAACACATACATGATAAGTGTATGTCTACTGCCTTTTGAAAAGAAAAAACTACTTTTCCAAGAGGCGAACATCTTTTTAACCTTGTCCATGACTAGATTTCTAAGAAATCTTTCTGGGGTTATTTCCAAGGGGAAGGCGAAAATACGAGTAGGTGAAGGATGACGATTGTGAACACATAGTGAAAAGGAGAGCAGTGTTCTCAATTTTTAAAACCTAGGTCAAAAAGTACATTTGGTCCTTGAATTTTAGTTGGTAACGATTTAGTCTATACTTTTAAATTTGTAACAATTTAGTCATAGAACTTTAACATGTAACAATTTAGTTTTTGTATTTTACAATTTATAATGTTAAGGTCCTTATTGTGAAAAATATTATTAAGATTTAATGAAATTTCTTACGCATGTCGATTGATAAATTGATCGAGAATCTCTCCCCCCCCCCCCCCTTTTTTTATTTTTTTTATTTTTATTTTAAATAAACTATAAAAACCAAGTCACTACATGATAAAAGTTGACACTTAATCTTGAAGAGATTTTTCATGATAGGATTAAATTGTTATGAATTTCAAAGTAGGGACTAAATTGTTACTTGTTAAAGTTTAGAAACAAAATTTGGAAGTACAGAGACTAAATGTTACCAATTAAAGTTCAAGGACTAAATTGTTACTTCTATGAAAGTTTAGGGACCAAAAGTGTTTTTTAACCTAAAACCTAGACTTTTCAAGATGAAGGATTCTACTATGATGCATTATTAGTAGATTCTTATCAATAGGTTAATGAGAATACAATCCCAAATTGAATTTTACTGTATAACTTGAGGGATCCATCTCTAGTGAAGCATGCCTCATTTATTTATGAGGTAAGCGCCATGGTTCTTTTCCTTAGATTTTCAAGCTTAAGACCACCAGTTTTTTTAATCTATAGAAACTATGTTGCAGTTGAAAAGATGAATTCCATCCTCCTTTCCCCTACTAGAAGGCCCAAATAAATTTCCTTATATATTCTCCAAAGATGAACTACCATTTCATGGGTTTTGAAAAAAGAGGGTAAATTGGAGTTAACCATCATGGGTTGGCCTAGTGGTAAAAAGGAGACAAAGTCTCAATAAATGGCTAAGAGGTCATGGGTTTAATCCATTGCGGCCACCTACTTAGGAATTAATTTCCTATGAGTTTCCTTGACACCCAAATGTTGTAAGGTCAGGCGGGTTGTCCCGTGAGATTAGTCGAGGTGCGCGTAAGTTGGCCCGGACACTCACGGATATCAAAAGAAAAAAAAAAAAGAAAAGAGAGAGTAAATTGGAGTAATATTAATTTTTTATCCCTAAATGTAAAAAAAGAAAAAAAAAAGGCACAACTTTATTTTGTTCTAGGGAGGAAACTGTACTTTATATGAAGAGATAGAATTAACAATAAGGAGAGAAGACAAAGGATCCTTTCTTGAGATGTTAAAAGGAGATTACCATCATGGGTTAACCGGGTGGTAAATAGGGGGCATAACCTTGATAAAGGGCTAAGAAGTCATGGGTTCAATCTATGGTGGCATGACCACCTACCTAGGATTTAATATCCTACGAGTTTCCTTGACACCCAAATGTTGTAGGGTCAGGCGGGTTGTTGTGAGATTAATAGAGGTGTATATAAGTTAGCTGGCTTGGACACTTACAGATATCCCAAAAAAAAAAAAAACTCTCAGTTTAAAGTTTTAGTTTTTTTTTGTTCTTTGTTTTTTGTTTTATTTTTAAATTTAGATGTATGTAGACCTAGAAAGCACGGACACGTGTCCGACACCGACACGCCGACATGCGCCGGACACGTGTCAGACACGCGGAATTTCGTGTCCCTTTTTTTTTTTAAACTCGACACGCGCGGACACGCTCGAGACACGCGGGGGACATGCGCCAGACTTTTTTTTTTAAAAAAATTATTTTATTCTTTTTTTTAAATACCAAAACCCTATCAGACCTCTGAATGTCAATACCCTCTGGCCTCTCAGTTTCAGCCGCACCTTCTCTCTATCTCTGCTGCTCGTGGTCTCGCCGGACGCCACCGTATCTTGCCGGACGCCGCCGCCACGCCATATCTCGCCAGACCCATCTGAGGCTCCGGACGCAGCCGCCACGCCATTTCTCGCCAGACCCATCTGAGGCTCCGACTCTCACCTTTCCGGCTTTCCCTTTCCGCCGCTCAAGCCTCTAAGGTTTCTTTCCCCCGTTTTTTTTTTTTTTTTTTCCCTTCAGTTCTCTTGATTCTCATTTCTCACTTTTGAAGCTCGATTTGAACCCTAGTTTTTTTAATTAGTGGATATTTTTTAAGAATGAAAAAAAATTAGTAGGTTATATTTTTTTTTTAACTCATCCATTCAATTTTCTTTATTAGATGACATCTTCCTCTTCATCTACATCTAGTAATACTGGTCAATCATCAACAATTCCTTCAATTCTAAACCCTATTAGACAACCAATGTACTCTTTATTTATGTTTTAAAGAAGTATTGTATGTTCAATATATGATATTAATTTATCTACAAGTATTATCACATATATTATTTTTAAAAAAATATATAAAAAATATAACGTGTCCCCAACGTGGCGTGTCGTACATTTCTAGAAATTGGCGTGTCGTCGTGTCGCATCGCGTGTCAGTGTCCGTGCTTCCTAGATGTAGACCATAACACGCCTGTTGAATGTGAAATTTATACTTCCATTTTAGTACATAGAATTTTTAAAAGTTTCTAATTAATGTAATAGTCTTTTACATTGTTTGACTCGAATAGTTGTAACTATTTGAAGAAAGAGACAAAATAAGAATTTATGAGATTTTAAGGGGTAAAGGACGTGATTGTTTGTTCAAACATATCTCCATAGTTAGATTGTGATGTTTCATCTCTATTGTCTAACTGATATTCATACACATATGATATACCACTTCATCATGTAGCCACTTTGACTCGAATAGTTCTAATGGAGGAAAGGACATGACTGTCTGTTCAAACATATCTCCACCGTTAGATCAGGATGGTTCATGTCAATGGTCTATGTGACACACTCATATAGGAAAGGATATATCACTTCGTCGTGTAATCATTTTGACCCAATATTTGTAACGAGGCAAAGAACATGATTTGTCTATCCAAACATATCTTCTCCATTAGATGGTGAAGTTTCATATCTTTAGTTTATATCATACTCATACACATACTCATACACCACTTCGCGTGCAGCCACCTCAACCTGCATAGCTCTAATGAAGTATATTGTAGACATTATCAAAAGATGTAAGGGCAAAATGGGAATGTAAAGATTCTCTCCTCATAGTTATTTTTTATATATAGTATAGATTTTAGATTTTCAATTTTACAAATGAATTTTAGTATTAATAAATTGTCACATAAAAATGATATTTCATTATAGACATTTGTTTACTCCTGTAGTAGCTTTTTCCTCTGGGTACTTGAAAGTTAAAGTTCTGGATGTTGTTTCGTCTGGTTTGCCTTTGTTACTAGTTCCTTACTGTTCAGCATGAATACCAAAACTCCATTGATGAGGTTTCATTAAAACAAGAACCCAACAAGGCATTCTCAAGACAGAGAAATTAATTGCAATAAGAAAGGACTGTATGATATCAAACTCCTTTGTAAATCTTGTTGTTTCTTTCCTACGGTTCTAGATTATCAGAATGATAAATTCAGCTTAGCCTTGGATGCAAATACATTTAATGATCCGTTTAAAAAGTTATATAAGCTCTTCTAAGTTTTGAAAGCAGCCCAATTCTATTTACTCCAGGAATTTATTCCCTATGAGGAAATTCTTTATTTTCTTCCTGAAGGGTAGTTGGACTAATAGTTACGAGTTTTTTTTTTTTTTTTTTTTTTTTTTTTTTTTTTTTTTTTTTTTTTTTTTTTTTTTTTTTGTTACAGTGATGGTGGTAGAAGTGGAGGTGGGGATTTTGTGGCTGGTTTTCTTCTTGGGGGTGCTGTATTTGGAACCTTAGCTTATATTTTTGCTCCGCAGGTGATTGAATGTTTTGTTCTAAAGTTTCTTCTCCGGCAATAAAAATCATAATGTAATCATTTGGTTTCATATAACCATTGATCTGATTCAGCTAGGGTATAATTTAAATGTTCGCAGAAACATGTCTGTTTAGATGATTTCATGAAGCTAACAATGTCCTTTCAAGTCATTTTCAACTTTATATGCGAGATCTCGAGGCTGATTATTTCTTTGCCTCACATATGTTCCATTGTAGCGTTTGGTTACACAACTTTGTTTGAATTTCAGAAATGGAATGCGATGTGAGCTGCTGTTTGTTAGTTATAGGAAATTCACGTCCTCTGTGTGCAATACTCTGGCTTTTTCTTAATTGTCTTTGAGTGAGTCATATGGTTTCTCAGAGGCTTGAATATCTATTTATTGGCTTTCTGCTTATATGCACGTAATGCAGATCAGGAGATCTCTACTAAATGAAGACGAGTACGGTTTTAGGAGGGCTAAGCGTCCAATCTACTACGACGAAGGTCTAGAGGTAACTATAAATTATAAGTCCTCGAGTTTATTTCATCTCTAAATTTCCAAAGGGATTCAGTTACATCTATACATTATTTAGTTGATAGTCTGTAAAAGAATAGGATGTAGTGCTATTTTATATTGTTCAATGGCTTGCTTCTTGTTAAAGCGTGTCAAATTATCCCATGTTTGTCAAATAGGAACAAGCATAGTTTATAGGTTAATTAAGTGTCTAACAGCAACTATCATGGGTTGGCCTAGTGGTAAAAAAAGGAGACAAAGTCTCAATAATTGGCTAAGAGGTCATGGGTTCAATAATCCATGGTGGCCACTTACCTAAGAATTAATTTCCTACGAGCGGGTTGCGCGTTAGCTGGCCTGGACACTCACGGATATAAAAAAAAATTAAGTGTCTAACAACAAAAACTATAAAGAAACAGTATCACAATTTAAAATGATTTCTATAATTTAACCCCAAAAAAAGAGAGTAAAAGTTCATTTTTGTGAAATGCAGAAAACCAGACAGACGTTGAATGCAAAAATAAGCCAATTGAATTCTGCGATTGATAACGTATCTTCACGTCTGAGAGGTGGCAACAATACTCCGGCTGTGCCAGTTGAAGCTGATCCTGAGATAGAAGCTACCATGTAAATTCAATTTCGACATAATTGAAAAGGTTTGAAATTTTCACATCTTAGAGACCATATATTCATGTGACACATATGCCACCATTTTTAATTGAAAGTTTTTTGGATTGATCAAGATTAAAGTGGATTGTTTGTTACGGTTAAATTAGAATTGTTGGAAATATTGGAATACAAGCACTTAGTTTAGGGCTAATAATTAAGTGTATAACATCATTTTTAAAGAATTCAAATACAGGAAAATCTACCAATGATAGATTCTATTGTTGAATTGCAAATACAGGAAAATCTACCAATGATAGATTCTATTGTTAATAGATTCCTATTAGTAATAGTATCATTGATAGACTCTGAGAATTGGATCTTAATTTTATTGTAGCTACAAATTTTTTTGTATTGTATTATAGTTGTTGATATTTTGAGCTTGGTTGTTATATTTGCAATGGCCCAATTTAGCATGAAAATAAAGTTTTCTTATAGAAATCATTAAAAAGA
This sequence comes from Lagenaria siceraria, assembly GCA_002890555.2. Lineage (NCBI taxonomy): Eukaryota > Viridiplantae > Streptophyta > Magnoliopsida > Cucurbitales > Cucurbitaceae > Lagenaria > Lagenaria siceraria. The sequence continues at coordinate 4,389,440 of CM016491.1, read as the reverse complement.
AGATTAATTTATGATTGTCTTGTTTCTACATGATCTAGACAACATATTAATTTTCTAATAGGGCAAGATATTTAATTGCATTTGGAAAAGATGGTTAATAATTGTAATTGTTTGCATACTAAAAAATAACTATTTTGACCCAGTATCTGTAACGAGGCAAGATATTCAAGTGCTTGTAACTATGGTATTCAAAAGAACTTAAAGCCAAACCTAGGACGATAGTGAGACATGGTAAAAATTGACACCATACAATTGTAGGTTTTCATGTGTCAAACTAGATACGTTTGGTTGTGGTTATAATGTATTATTCTTTCTAAAAAATAAACATATAACAATAATAGTAAAATTGTTGATTTTGAAACTTAGGTAAGGGACACCAAATCTAAAATTTACAGATCAAAAGCGTAATTTTTCCAAGAATATACTTTAAATCAATTGGTTTTCACCAATCTAGTCTTATTTTATCCCGTCAATCTATTTCTTGTTGGGTTTTTCACTTATATGGAAGACCTATATCTTTAAGGCCTAGATGTGAGCTTTCCACATAAGTGAAAAATCCAACAAATCTTTCCCTATTTCACAATGTGGAAGAACTTAATCATTCTCATAATGAAACGACAAAATTCAAGCTTCTCTCCAGGTAGATTCTTCATTAATATATTAGATTCATTATGATCAATATGTATCTTCTCGAGCTTAAAAAGTTTATCATTCAAAGTATCTTTTATCCAGTTGTTCCTCACATCTATATACTTCATGCTGCAATGAGATGTAGCATTCTTACCAAGTTGAATAACACTCTGATTATCACAGTATATCACATATCATTGTTGCTTGAAGCCAAGTTTCTGTATAAAATCTTCAGCCAAAACATCTCTTTACAAGTTTCTCTAGCTGCAATATACTTTACTCCAGTTGTAGAAAGTGTGACATACTTCTATAATCTTGACTGCCAAGACATTCCACCTGCAAATACTATCAAGTAACCAAAAGTAAACAAGATTATTGAGATCTCCTGCCATATCTGAATCAGTGTAACCGACAATTACTAGCTTTTCACTTGCAAATGTGAGCTTCAAACTGGAAATACCTTGCAAATATCTCATGATGAACTTGACTATGTCCCAATGCTGTTTTCCTAGATTAGATATAAAACGACGAACAACACCAACAACGTGAGCAATATCAGGTCTAGTACATACCATAACATACATCAAGCTCCCAACTACTGAAGCATATGGGATCATACTCATAGCTTCCTTCTCTTTATCCGAGAAGGACTTTCTTTACTACTCAGTTTGAAGTGACTAGATAGAGGAGAATTGCCGATTTTGCTTTGCTCATGTTGAATCACTCAAGCACCTTCTCCAAGTATTTCTCCTATGACATATACAACTTTTTGAATGTTCTGTCTAGTACAATTCGAATTCCAAAAATTTTCTTTGTTGGCCCCAAATCCTTCATTGCAAAGGATTTGCTCAACCATTTCTTCAACATCGAAACATTCCTGCCAACAATCAAAATGTTATCAATATATAACAAAGTCATCATCAGAAAATTTTGTACAAGAATGTTATGATCGAAAGTAGTCTTTCTGTAGCCTTACTCCCCCATAACTGACTCAAAATTCTTGTACCATTGTCTTGGTGCCTATTTCAACCCATAAAGTTTTTTTCTTCAGTTTACACATTAGATTCTCTTTGTCTTTCTCCTCAAAACCCTATGGCTGTTCCATCTAGATTTCTTTATCTATATCCCATGAAGAAATACAACCTTAACATCCATATACTCAACCTCTAAGTCAAGACTAGCTGCCAAACCTAGAGCTACACGTAGAGAAGACATGTTAACAATTGGAGCAAAAATTTCATCAAAGTCAACATCTTTCTTCTGACCAAACCCTTTGATAACCAATCTCGCTTTGTAATGTGACATTGAGGTGTGTTGTTATTTCACTCTATAAACTTACTTATTTTTCAGTGTGGTTTTTCCTTTAGGCAATTTTACAAGCTTAAAAGTGTGGTTTTCATGTAAGGATTTCATCTCATCTTTCATCGCATCAATTCGCTCTCTTTTGTGCTCATCTTCTATGGCCTCTTCATAACTCTTAGATTCTTCTCTGTCAGTCAGTAACAAATATTCATTAGTAGAATATCTTGTCGACGGATGTCGATCTATGACAACTCTCCTGAGTGAAACATCTGTAGGAACTTTTGTTTTTGACAACTGTTCATGAACATTGTATCTGCCTCAACTTGCTCAGAACCCTCATATGTATCAACAAATTGATCATTCTGAAACTTTTTTTTTTTTATTTTTTTTTTATTTTTTTTTATCGGTGTAGAAGGTTGTGTTAAAGAAATTGAACTCAAATCAATAAGATCATCACTATGTTAAGCAATTAGATCATTACTATGTTCAGACTCTGTTTTATTTGTCTTCTAAATGTCCAATATTCTTTGCTCTACAATCTTGACTTCTTATGAGCTTCTTCTATACTCAATCATACAATCTATAACCAAACTCATCTTGACCATAGCCAAGAAACACACATGGTCTAATCTTTACATCAAGCTTCAATCTTTCATCTCTAGGAATATGAACGAAAGCTTTGCAACCAAAGACACGCAGGTGAGTATAAGATATATCCTTATTTGACCAAATTCTGTTCAGAACTTCTAATCTTAAAGGAACACATGCTGTGAAATTCAAAACATGTACAACTGTATTCAATGCTTCACCCCGAAATGTTTTTGATAGTTGTGATGGTGAAAGCAAGCATCTCATTCTCTTAACTAGTGTTCTGTTCATTCTCTTAGCTGGCCCATTAACTGAGAAGTCATAGGAGGCGTTTTTTGATCCCGAATATCACGATCTCTGCAATACTCATCAAAAGGTCCATAATACTCACCTCCATCATCAATCCTAATAAACTTCAATTTTTCCCAGTTTCTCTCTCAATAAGGACATGAAACTATTTACATACCAACACTTGATCTTTAGTTTTCTAGGTATAAACCCATGTTTTTCTTGAAAGATCATCTATAAACGTCATAAAATATGACGCACCTCCAAGTATTTTTTGTTTTCATAGGATCACACACATTAAAATATACCAACTCTAGTACATTTGGTTTCCTTGAATGCTGAGATGACTTAAAGGTAACTCTTGTCTGCTTTCCTGCCAAACAATGAGGACAGCCTTTTAGGGATGCATTCTTTATATCAGGAAGATAATTTTTTTTTTGTGCTAATATCTTCAAACCCTTCTCACTAATGTGACTGAGTCTCTTATGCCAAAGCTCAACATTGGCTTCATAATCTACTATATTTATGTTACAACCATTTATCTTTGTCTACATATAATACAATGATGAATATTTCTCTTCCTTAGCTACCACCATAGAGTCTTTATGCTTACTCACGAAAATTAGATTCATGTGAATATCAAGAATGTGTTTTACATTCTTCAAAATCACCTTAAAACCATTCTTGTTCTCTAAGCGTACATCGCTGATACCAACTGCTTTTGTTGATCCGTCATTACCCATCCTAATACTGTCAAAATCACTAGATATTTAGGATGCAAAGAAATTTCTCTTGAATATAGCATGAATTGAGGTGCCACTGTCAATCACCCAACTGCTTTGATGTGTAGCAAGATTTATAACATCACTATCGAATAAAATGTAAAAGTCTTTGGTAGCTACAGCAACTGTGTCTGTCTGCATCACTATCATCGTCATTCTTCTTTTTCTTACCTTTATCATTTTTATTTTTCCTTTTAAATTTTCGAAAATGCTTATTTATATGCCCTTTCAAACCACAGTAATGACACTCAACATTTGCAAACCGACCACTGTTATTTTTGTTTCTATCTCTACTTGTTAGACCTTTATTCTTACTCCTCCCTCTTCTTTCAGTAATGAGAACATCAGACTGTGAAGAAGAACCTTTTGACTTTCTTTTCATCTCCTCGTCAATACATTGTTTTTTTTATTAAGTCCATATTTAGTACTCCATTTGGAGCTGACAATATACCAATGAGCCATAACTCATGCATCTCATCCTCAAACTTGATATTCATTCTAGATAACTTATTATTACCAGTTTTTGGGGCACATAGAAACTCAAGCTTGTTTCACATAATCCTTGCATGAGTTTTGTAATGCCCTAGGCCCAAGATTTGGAATTTGGATTCGAAACTTGATGGACTTGAGATTCCCCAACATATTCCTATAACCTGGAAATTGACTATCTCCACAAACCAACATTGATCCTTTCAGCAGACTTTGTTCTCATTCACATGCTTCCTAGGAAAGTTTCTAGGAGGCCGCCCAATATAGGATTGCTCCAACCTAAGCATGCTTAACTTTAGAGTTTCTATGATCAAGCCAACAAAAACGAAAGTGCACCTTGTTGGTATAGGTAGTAAATTTCAATTCTTTAAGGTCTTTCTTAACTATACTTTCATGTCCTTCGGATCCCTCTCATTTGAATGTGATATCAGTTCATGCATGTACCCCTCTTAAACTCGAGCGTTACAAGTTTCTTCACTAATATGATTTAGAAAATTTTCTTTTACCCAAAGTCTCATAATGCCACATACTTTCCTATGATATATTTCCCATTCTAAATCAGTTTTATCTTTAGGCTTCTCTTATGACAAAACTGGAAGATACAAATCATTCAAATATAGAATATCTTTCATATTTCTTTTCCAAATTTGGTAATTTGACCCATTCAGAGTAACTATCTTAACTGAACTAGTTCCATATTCAACACAAGACACTTAATTAATCACAATTTAATTAACCAAGGGTGCATTTGGATTGACTTTCTAAGTGTTTAAATAAGTGTTTATAAGTGCAAAAAAAGTGTTTATAAACACTTAGAAAATCAATCCAAACAAACCCAAGTCTTTGATACCACTCTATTAGAATAAACACTATACTTTTAGAATCAATTATCTCCCCTTGTGTGAATCTAATATTTCTTCCCTAATCTAAGGAGCCATTCATTTATTGAGCGTCTAACATTCTCATGGGATGTAAATCTAAATTACTCTATATTATTTATCATGAGATATTCAAACATCTTGGACATGTGCACACAAGAGTTATCTAAGGAGCTTTTATGCCCTACTAACTCATCTATCTCTTAGATTCTCATGTTAAAAGGAATTTTCTTTTGACCTTTTCCTTCTTGTTTCTCTTTTTTATATTTTTTTGGAAAAAAATATCTTTTTTGGTCTTTAAGTTCTGGATTTAGTTTCCTTTTGGAGCTTAAGTTTTAAAATATTACACTTTTACCTCTGACGTTTGAGTTTCATTTTCATTTTGGTTTTTATGTTTCAAAATATTACATTTTTACCCTTAAGTTTTAGATTTTGTTTCTATTTGGCCTGTAAATTTCAAGATTTACACTTTAAGTGTGATTTTTCACTAAACACACACTTTCGGTCCTTAGTGATAATGTCTATTAATAATTAAAAGAATTATAATTAATTAGTTTTTACCAACTTTTTATCACAATTTAAATTTATTATAAAATTTAACTTCATAATTATTTTTATTTTATTAACTGAAAGTTAACGTCATAAACCAAAGTAAGCATGAGTGGAGACTCGGGGGTAAAAGTAAAAAATATTGAAACATAAGGATCAAATGAATACTAAACTCAAACTTCAAGGGTAAAAATATAACATTTTGAAACCTAGAAATTAAATAAACTCAAAAATAAAATTGTAATATTTTGAAACTTAATAACTAAATGCAATCTAGACCCAAAACTTAGAAAGGTATTATCCGAAGAATATATTTCTAATCAAAATTTTCTTCCCATTTATCTAAGCCTGTCGATTTATTTCTTCTTTATTCTAAGGGGCCATTCATTTGTTGAGATCGAGTCTAACATTCTCATGGGATGTAAATTTAGATTACTCAATTTGATTCGTAGTAATATGAGATATTCAACTATCTTAGATATGCGCATAACAAGTCAACTAAGGAGATTTTTTTTTTAATTATTATTATTATTATTATTTTTTGTCATGATGCTTAGTTTTAAAATGTTACACTTTTACCCCGAGTTTTAGGTTTAGTTTTCATTTGGATTCTACGTTTTAAAATGTTACACTTTTACCCTTAAGTTTTGAGTTTAATCTCCATCTTGGTCCTTAATTATTTTTCACTAATTTTACATCACTGTTAATATTAATCATAAAAATTTCACTACATAATTATTTTTAATTAATTAAACGAAAGAGAGTATGAGAGAAAACTTGAATTAAAAGTGTAAAATATTGAACTTTAAGGACCAAATGAATACTAAACTCAAAACTCAAGGATAAAAATGTATCATTTTTAAATCTAGGGACCAAATATAAATTAAACTCAAAACTTGGGGAAAAAAATTGTAACATTTTGAAACCTAGAAACTAAAATGGAAACTAAACACAAAATCTAAGGACCAAATATTAAATAACACAAAGTTCCATCTCAAAACTAATGAGGAACGAGAGGAGTAGCACATCTATTTTATAAAGAGTGTGAGGTCCCTTAAGTTTTCCAATGTAGGATCTTCAACACTGAAAAGGTAATTTTTCGAAGAATATATTTCATAGATTATATTCTTATGTTTAAGGTATTTGCTTTTGTCATTTTTGCTCTTTGTTCTTATTCCATAAATTATCATGGTTAAAGTATTTTCTTTTGACATTTTTGCTTTATGTGTTTCTTTTATATATCTTATTGGTATTTAGGTTTTGAGTTTATTTTTCATTATGTTCCTAAGTTTTAAAATGTTACAGTTTTACTGGTGAGTTTTGAGTTAGTTTTTATTTTGGGTATTAGGTTTCAAAATGTTATATTTTTATCCATGGATTTGAATATTATTTTCATTATTTCGTCCTTAGGTTTCAAGTTTTATACTAAGTTGATTTTTTCCCCACTAGATACACACTTTTGGTTCTTAGTGTTAATGTCTATTAATAAATTTAAAAGAATTAAAATGAATTAACTTTCACTAATTTTCCATCAATATTAAATATATGATAAAATTTCACTTAATAATTATTTTAAATTAATTAACTAGAAGTTCATCGAAGATCAAAGTAAGCATAAACGAAACTCGGAGGTAAAAGTTCAAAATATTGAAACCTATGGACCAAATGAATACTAAACTCAAAACTCAAGGGTAACAACATTTTAAAACCTATGGACCAAACCAAAATTAAACTCAAAATTTAAAGGTAAAATGTAACATTTTGAACTTAAGAACCAAATAGAAATTAGATCTAAAACCCAGTGACCAAAAAGATGTTTTTCCTATTTTCTTTTATCAATTTCATATTATTTATTATATTATGATTTCATAATCTAAATAAATTCATATTTTCATTCACTAATAAAACCTTATGCAATTAATTTTATTTATATATTGGTAATTACTGTAATAAAATCTGCTAACTTTGTTACAGAAAAAACTTGAGCAACATGTCTTATAATATGTATTACCCTTTGTTGAGAAACTTGTGCTATATTTTGCAGATTTTGCATGAAGATTCTTTTACTTATTGGTTGGAGTGTTTAGCATAGATTCGCTTATTTGCCTTCTTATTCTGGCAGAGAATATGTTCTTTCCTTGAATGTCTTTTCAAGGATAATTCGATGATCTATATATGATGCTTTTTGTTTTTTGGTTTAGAGTTAAGTCCTTTTGAAATAAAAAAAATTGTGTGCAGTAAGGATTTTTTGAGCGTGTTGTCCAGCAATTGATAGGACTAAGTTGGTTACCTTACTACATTTTTTTTTTTTTTTTTTTTTTTTTTTTTTTTTTTTATGGAAATCGATTACATAATGATCATCTTCATGTGAAAAAAAAAAAACATCATGTGAATCTTTTTCTATATTTTTTGTGTTTTGTATTTTTTTTTCTAAAAAAACTCAACAATAAACTAATAGCAGTGTCATTTTCAAATTCTATTAAAAATATATAGATCACAAGATGGAATGGGAACTTAAAGTACAACGATCAAAATTATATTTTAACCTAGTTTGATATGTCACTGCCAATTATGCTCATGCAACTTTAATGGGTCTCAAGTTTCTTAGTTCAACAATTCTGCTAAATATTTTGAACCTCTATTTTTTTTGGTATGATGATATTGATGGAAATATTAAAGAATTCTAAATTAATAAACTTAAAGCCATTTATTTATTTTTCCTGTCAAATTCAAGAAAAATAATCTTCAAAAGCGGAAGCGTATCTGTATTCATTACAAAGCTAAAATAATGGATAAATGATCTAAATGATCTAAATGATCATCCAAGTCTAGATAGATTAAGTTTCCCTCTTGTGCTTTATCTCAATTTTTCCTCATTTTATAGGAAGAAGAGAAATAATTCTCTCTGATGTGGATGAGAGAAAAACTAATGTAAAGAATGACAATATGGGGCTATTCAAGGATTGCTTGGTGTTGGTATGTCTAAATCAAATGCTCAAAGGTTCCTTTTATAGACTGTCAAGAGTTATGCAGCGCTAAGGATGGCACTATGGCGCTATCCCTTTTCCTTACATAACTTCTTTCTATATTTGCAATGGCGCTACGATGCTTCTTTGTAGTGTTGCAGTTCTATGGCCTTTACTACCGCAACCCTAATTTTCAAACCTGTTTGGCGCTACGACATCGCTATGGCGCCACAGGATAGTGCTGTTGCGCTTCCTAAAATATTAGCTACTACCTTCAGCGTCGTAGATGGCGCCGCACAACACTGCAGCAGAGGGGTATCCACGGCCATTTGGTCCTCATTTTGACCTAGTTTCCTCTTTTGGGCTTTAATTACTCCTATTAAGCTTGGTTTTTGCCCTAACACTTCATCCTTCCTCCTTATTGCTCGAAACCTACAAGATCATCAAATAATAAGTCGAGTAAAATAGCACATTTTAGGTACTATCACAAATTGGTGGTAACAGATGGAAATAAGTGAGATTTTGGTTAAGTGCTAAATATTAATGTAAACAGTAGATGAAAATAGGGATTTAAAATCAAGCTTCAACTTGCGAACTTTATACCTTGAGCTATGCGACCGAATCAAGTCGACATCGATCCAACATGGACAGAAAACTACTCTTATTCAGTCTTGTTCACAAGTTCCTTCGGGAGCATAATTAGATAATCCTATATTTCTATTGCTAGCTAAAACTTAGATCAATTCATGCATTTTCTAAGTTCTATGGTGCACCTTATGTCTAAGGTTACATAACAACCTATGTCTAGGTTCTTAGTCTCATATTCCTTTTGTGAAATCCCTCTTTATGTTAACCTTCTCAGTATTAAGACTCAACTAACATGCTAAATTAAATGACCTGTTTAACTTAACAAAATATTATTTTACTTAACAAAGGAAATAGAAATAACAAGCGAGGTGATGCAAAAGAATTAACTTAAGCCATATTATTTTAGGGTATCCACATGACCGAATCCCTTAGAAAATTAGTCATAACTAGAAAAGAATGAATAAACTTCATTAATGTAAAAGCCATGGGTTACAAATGTCGATTACAAGAGTAGAAAGTAAAGAAATGTAAAAATAATAAAGAATGAAATGAACAAATGTTGAAAAAATAGTAACATAAACCCCTTGAGTCACAACCTCACTTTCAGAGGGTCTCTAAGATGGATTCAACCTTTTTGAAGGGTAAATCCTCACTCTACACATGCTCTCATGGGCATGGAGGACCTGGAAACAATGGTTATTTAGAGGAACTTTCATTCTTGAAGAATTTCTTGATGTAGCTTGTGAGATCTCTTCTTAGGAGTGGAGATTGTTGAATAATGAGGCTTCCAATTTGTTTATATAGGCCAAGGTAAGTGAGGAATGACTAAAATCCATGTCTTGAACGTCCCCCAAGTAGTTGCGAAGCTAAAAAACTATTGTGGATCGACGAACCAAAAAGTTTGAATGATTGAACGCAATCTGACCAAAATTAAGGTTTTGATGTGGGTGCATCATTGTTCATTTTTCTACAAAACAGTAAAAACCTCTGTAAAAGCTCATGAAATTGGTTCAAAATAGTTAAGACTAACTTAAAGCAGTTCAAAGACAAGTGTTTGCTCATTTTACTAATTTTAGGTCATTTTGGAGTCAAAATATTACATGAAGTCCTTTTACTATATTAAATAACAAAATATATAGCGAAATCATGCACTTTGTGACATTTATCATAAAGAAGTCAAGACTTTGCTAAAAACTCATAAATTTTAAATTTACACTTTAATTATAAGATTAAAAAGAAGATAAAAGATTTCTTTAAAAAAAAAAAAAAAAGAAGATAAAAGATTGACAAAAATGAAAAGCTGAATATAAATCAACAGATAAAACTACTATAATTAAAAAAAAAAAGAATACTCGATATTAAATTATATAAAAAAAAATTATAAACTCTCAAATTTAACACAATTAATTTTATGCACAAGAACGTTAAGAGGCTAATCACAAGTCAAGGTTCAAGATTCCCTCGATCTAATATAGAAATATATACTTTTTTTCTGAACAACCCTTTTCGAAACTTTATAAATTATAATTTCTCAAATTATTTATGAAAACAAATGAGTAATCAAATTTTTAATGTTAGAAAAATAAGGAAAACTATTTACACAAAATAGCAAAATTTTTAGATAGTTGTGATAGATGCGGATAGAAGTCTATCAGGGTCTATCAGTGATAGAAATGATAGAAGTCTATCACTTGTAGATGCTGATAGAAGTCTATCAATGTCTGTTAGTTGTTTTTTGCTATTTTTGTAAATAATTTGACATTTTTTCTATTTGCAAAAATTTTCCTAATAACAATGCCAATATTGATGTTTACGCCAATAATTTTTTTTTAAAAATTAAAAACTATTATTAACAATAACCAACATTATTTTAATAACTCGCTTTTAATAGTATAATTAACAGCTGCTTTTATTGACTTTCAAACTTTGTTTTTTCAGTGTTTCACAAAAGAAAAAAAAAATGCCATACATTGTTTAGTCCAAATGAAATCTCATAATATGAAAGTCTAAACTTTGATTTGTAACGATTTAGTCTTGTCCTTATTTAAATTTATAATAATACTTATCGTAAAAAATTCTAACAAAATTAAATGTCAACTTTTATTATTTAATGATTAACTTTGTAACTTATACACATTGAGTCCTGACTTAGTTTATTGATCTACCAATGTAAAAAAAAATCTATCTAAAATGCTATATACTAAAGTTCATAGATTAAATTATTACAAAATTAAAAATATAGAGATGATGACAAATTAAAGTTCAAAAACTAAATTGTTACTTTAGATTAAAGAAAAACTAAATTGTTTTTTTTCTTCATGAAAGTAAAAGAACCAAATTGATTTCTAATAATAATATATCATTCATTGTTCACATTGAATGTCTCGTTATCATTAACTATGTGTTGGGAAAAACCTCTCATTACCACGTAAGATAATAAGCAGAAAAATAACAAAGAAATTAAAAGAAAACAATATAACTATAAAATACAATAATTTTTTCATCGATCCCAGTTACAAAAACAATCTTTCAAAGCTATTCTACTACTTACACTCTATTTCTCACTCTCAAACTAGAGAATACAAAAGAAGAAATTTGACTTAATTTGCACACTCAAGCTTAAAAGGGTTTCAAACTAGATTTCCAATAAACCACCATCACCACTTAATTCTTTAGGAAGACTATTATTTGATCGTCCCTCCAGTAATGCCTTTTGTAACCTAGATTGTAATAACACATTCCTTACTTGCACTTGTCACAAACCGAAATTGATCATTCCACTATCTTATAGAAGTCTATCGCTCAAGCAATAGAAGTCTATCGCTCAAGCAATAGAACTATCTTATCGCAATTTATCGCAAATAGACACTGAAATTTTTTCTATATTTATAAATAGTTTAGCTTATTTTTCTATATTTAAAAATAATTATTTTTATAACTCTTTTAATTGTATATAGAATCCCTACACAATGATTTTAAATTAAACTCCGAAAAGCAAAAAAGATTTTAAATTGTAACTATAATTATTTAATCCAAAGCTTTCAATTTTGCAATCAGTTTAGGTGGAGGGAATACCCTACCACTTTCAGTACCACGGCCTCAACAAATCTTTATTTCCAAATATTCTCATGTCATTACATATTCTTTAAATCATTATTATTATGTTCCTAATAATTTACATACTATGATACCCTACATCTTTTTCAACTGACGTTACCTTATAACTTTAATTATTATTATTATTATTATTTTAATAAATGTTTAGTAATTGACTATTTTATTTTGACAAAATGAGCATAATTCAACTAACATAAAATTTGTACAATGCAGGTTCCATTTGGTAATCATTTTATTTTTTGTTTTTGGTTTTTGAAAATTAAACCTAATTCCTCTCACTTTCTTTCCATGATTTGCATCTTTCTTTAGTATAAGAGTTGAATTCTTAACCAAATTCCAAAAGCAAAAATGAGTTTTTAAAAACTATTTTTTTTAGTTTTCAAAATTTGGCTTGATTTTTTAAAATATTAGTGATAAGTAGATAACAAAGCAAGAAAGTTAGAGTTGGGATGAGTGTTTATAGGCTTAATTTTTAAAAACAAAAAATAAAAAATCAAATAGTTACCAAAAGAAGCCTAAATTTTTTGTTTTTGATTTTAAAAAATTATACTTATTTTCTACATTGAAAATTAAGTGAATCTAATATGTGACTGTGCTAGTTAAACACAATATTACAAACAACATAGAGCATAAACTAAACCGTGAAAATAACAAAAATATAAAAACATAGAGATTGGTTACCCAGTTCAGTGCAACAATACCTACGTTTAAGGGGCAGAATACCCAATAAAAAGAACTTCACTGAAATAGAGTTGAACGATTATAATAAATTAGTACTTATCTGTTAGACATCCTCTACAATAACTCTCAAACAACTTACTCCTAGTGAGAAGTTTAGGCTTCCTCGAAACTTGAAAATCTCTCTCTTGTTGCACTATTACACTCTTTTCACCTCTTGTTTGAAACACATTTCAAACAAGTTTGCTTAGGCTTCCCCTAAACATGTGATCCCCTCACTAAGGGTCTGTTTGGATTGACTTGAGAAAAAAATGTTTTTTAAAAAAACTCATTTGTATTTAAACTCTTTTGATAAAAATTGTTTAAAATATACTTCAAAAGTTATTTTGATAGTTATCAAACACTCCAAGTTTTTTCAAAATGACTTATTTTTTAAATTAAACACGTTCAAATACACCTTAACTTAAACTTAGACTCCTCTAAGTATGAATTCATACAACAACCTCTTCACCGAACAAGGAGCTCAGATGTAGCACTTCAACCATACACTAACAGTGAATGACCACTGCCTCACAGAGAGGTTCATACACTCTTCGTTGCTATGACAACCACTATGGTTCTTGACTTATTTAAAACTAAAAGAGCTAACCGTAAAAGACACTAATATCACAAATATATATGAGCAACAAAAGGAAACAAGTCTGTAAGGTAGAGAAGTTTTGTCTAGACCAAAACGGAAAGCCAAAAATCTACCAAAAAATAAAATAAAATAATAATAATAATAATAATAATAATAAGGAAAGTAATATTCTCTCGACAGAAACAAATCTGACTATCGTGATGACCTCGACAAGAGTAACGATATATTCGATATGAATTGCCTAAACAAAACATAGCCTGCACATATATGTACAAGATTTTGACAAATGTCTCACCTTCTTTAAAACCATTCATTTAAATTCTAAGTCAACTATAAAAAACAAAGTTAAAACTTTAAAAACCATTTATCTTTTAGATTTGTTCTTAATTTTGACTTGATTTTTAAAATTCTTCTAGAAAATAGGTAATATGACAAGAAAATTATGAGGAGAAGTAATACTTTTAAAAAAACTGAATACCAAAAATAAAATGGTTATTAAATAGAGCTAATGATTCTTTTATATATATATATATATAAAAGATTCAACTGCTACAACCAATGTAATAACTAATTGAGCAAATACATAGCTAACTATATAATACTCTTCAAACTAGTGGGGCAAGAGGGAAAAAAAAAAACGAATTCGTCATACAAAATAGAGAGGCCAATAATTTATTTAAGGTACAAATTGGCTATTTGGCTCTTAGATGAGACAAATTAAATACAAAGCTAATTTTTAATTACTCTCTAATACCAAATATCTTTGTTTTTGTTAACCTACCCATTATTTATATCCATGTGTTTAATTAGAAGGAAAACCACTTAATTATTAATTAAAAACCACAAATTCCTGGATGGCTAACACATCAATATGCCATAAAAGAAATATGAAAAAATAAGTTAAGAATATGGTAAAAAAAAAACCTCACAATACCAAGTTGATAGATTTGCAAGAAAAATATGCAAATCACGAAGAAGTTAGGACTCCTTGCATATATAGTAAAATGAGGCTAAAATATTTCAAAAATAACATAACTTAAAACTAATTGCAAATATAGATAAATTTATCTTCCGTCCAAAGAAAATGTACTCCAAAAAGCCCATTGAAGGTATAAAAAACATTGAAGGCCCGACCGAAATTCCCAATTTTAGTGATAGACAGTAATAGACTTCTACCACTGTTTATAGGTCAGTGAGATAGATAGTGATAGACGTCTATTACTGATGTACTTCTTCGATACTTTATTTGTTTGAGGTTTGTGTTTAGTGAAAAATTTATAGTTTGTCTCTACATGTAGCCACCTTGGTAATGCGTTTTCAAGAGAAATTAATTTTGGTTAACTCAAATTTAATTTTGGATTCATCTTTGTTAAGTAATTTGGGTTAAATTGGATTGTATCTTGATAGAAGTATGTCACTAAGAAAATTATAAGTATATGACTGATAGACCCTTTTATCGATAGACTCGTATATACTATTTTTTTTAATTTCAACTCTCTCGACTACTATCAATCTATATTAGTGATAGACTTTTAATTATCATTGTCTATTAGTGATAGACAATGATAGAAGTCTATCACTAGTTTTATTTCTATCATTGATAGATAGTGATAAAAGTCTTAAAAGTTTATAACTATTATATTTAGTTGATACTTTATTTGTTTAAAGTTTGTGTTTAGGTTAAACTATTACTTTGTCATGACATGTAATCACCTTGTTAATTTGAGGTCAAAGAGACAACCAATATGTTGATAGACCAAGTATATAGAAGTATCAATGATAGAATTATAAGTATATGATTATTTTTCTATAGAAGTATGCCATTGATGGACTCTGATTGAATTATATGTGCAATCGGATAATCAAATGATATCAATCTATCAAGGTCTACCAGGATTTCATTTTTTTAAATTTATAGATCATATAAAGTTTAGTTTGTGATTCAATGATCTTTTATTTGTATCTTCACATATCATGTTTGCATTTTAGTTTGATCTTTTATATCACTTATAGACAGTGATAAAAGCCTATTATTGATTATATTTCTATCATTGATAGATATTGATAAAAGTCTATCACTAACATACTTAATAGATTTTGATAGAAGTATATATATAAGTCAATCAATATGTTGGTAAACCCTGATTGAAGTACTTAGAAGTATTACTGATAGAATTATAAATATATGCTTGTTTTTTTTAGAAGTATGTTACTAATAGACTCTGATAGTATTATATGTGCAATCTGATTACTATTACTAATATACTCTAATAGAAGTACATAGAAGTCTATCAATATTTTGATAAACCATGATAGAAGTCTATTAGTAATAAGTATATTAGTGAAAGTACAGATCTCAAAGACAGCACACAGTTCATTACAAATCTCAAAAATGGCATCACAATTCATTATAGATCTCAAAGACGAAACTACATTCCATTACATACCAAAACTATTCTTCATCAAATATCGCCTTTGATACACAATTACAAAACTCAAATATGGCACCACAATTTATTTTTGGATCCCCAACAACCCAATTCACACCATACCTGTAATATCAATAGTTTCAGATAAATTTTAGTTAATTATCTAATTGTTGGATTTTATTTCTGTTTTAGATTTTTGGAGCAAAAATTGAGTTAATTTGAGTAGATAATTAGTTTAATTTTAAATCTTATTTGATAAAAGATTTATATTCTCTGAAAGATACGAAGTTTAAGAAGGAAAAGAAAAAGTTTAGTTTTAATTAATCAATTCTAGGTTTAAATTTTGTGGTGTATATATATATATATATATAAAAGTAAAAAAAAAAAAAAAAAAAATCATATCCCAGCTTTTTCTTTATACTGCAGACCACAATTACCTCTCACGTGAAAGTCTCTGATTTAAGGTGGAAGGGAACGATTGGAATAGAAAAAAAAATATATATATATATACTTAGTTTAACTTACCATTATATTTATAAATAATTAGCCTGATTTTGCCAACAATATAATTTTGCTATAGTGGAAGTTAATTGAAAAGCTTAAATTTATATGATACATAAACTAGTGTTCGTAGCCTACTACTATGTAGGGCTTAATTTTGTAAAACTTCTATTTGAAAAGTTTAGCTTTGTTGGTCAATATACTATCTTTTTCTTTATTCTTAATTTTCTATATTTTAAAAAACTGTGCTAGATAATTATATTCCTTTGTGATTAAAATAGGTTAAATTGTATATATAAGGGAAATTTTAACCGATAGAAAAAATGTCAAACTATTTACACAAAATTGCAAAAAAAAAATATTGATAGACATTAATAAACTTTTATCAGCATCTATCAGTGATAGACTTCTATTATTTCTATCACTGATAGACCCTAATAGACTATCAGCGTCCATTACAACTATCTAAAAATTTTGTTATTTTGTGTAAATAGTTTCTCTTATTTTTAATTTTTAAATATTTCCCTAAAAAAATATCCCATACACTTTATTTTTTATTTAAAAACTAACTTTGAACTTTTAGAAGTTTCATTAATACCCTTAAACTTTAAAAAATATACTTACCATCGTTATTTTTTAGACAAACATTGTTATTACTTTGCTTAAAAATATTTTGATCTTTCAAAAGATTCATTAACACACTTAAATTTAAAAATATATATAAAAAAATATATTTATCATTAGTATATAGACATAAATTATTAGTATACCTCATTTCTAAAATGTCCATAAACTTTCAAAAGTTGCATTACCCTTTGTAGCCACCTAATTTTATCCGGCCTATTTAAAATAAGTTTAATTATTAAGTTAATTTTGTCTTAATTTTGTTAATTTTAATTTTGTATTTATCCACCTTTATTTTGAAAGAAAAAAAAAGCTTGTTTTATTGTTTGGTTAGAGTAACTAGATTGGTTAGTTAAAGTAACTAGTTAGTTAGAAAATTTGCAAAAAGAATAAGTTTTTTTTTTATGAGGTTTTACTTTCAATTTCTTGTTTTCCTTCTTAGGGTGTGAGCCAAGTTTGGCCTTGTTTCAATTTGAAAAATCTAGCCAGTAAATTATTTTGGTAGATGGGGGATGTTTTTTTGGCTATAAAGTCATCTTATTCAGCAGAAAAAAAAACCTAGAGAGGAAATAGAGGAGGATAAAGAGAAAAAAAGAAAAACCCTAGAGAGACAGAAATAACACACACAAAAAAAAAAAAAAAAAAAACAAACACACAGAGAGAAAACCCTAGAGAGAAAAAATCAGAGAGTTTTTTAACATCCTCCCAACATTTTCGAAATTTCGAAACCAAGAGAAGTCCAAGCTTTAGTTGGAGGTTGTTGGTAGAGCTTTGTGTCATACAACGAGCGACTTCTTGTTTCGGATCTAACCTTCAATCTTCTTCTTTTCTCTCGCAGATCTAAAAAAAATAGAGAGAAGAAAAGGTTATAAGGATTTTTTTTTCGTTTTATTTTTATGTTTATTATAATGTGATATTTATCTATTTTCCTATATACATTTCTATTAGATCTATTATTACTGTTCTTTTTATTTATTTATTTTTTTGATCTCCTTCCACTTCCATGTTTTTTTTCACTGTTGTTTTTTTTAAGAAGGAAAAGAATAAGAAAAAAAGAGATAAAAAGTAAGAAAAGAAAACTTACCTTAAGGCAGAGAGCTCTATTTCTTGGTGGTCTTAAGAGTTTCGTAGACTTCTTTTTTTCTTAAGTGTTAAGTTGGGGAGTTTTATCTTCAAAGTAAAAAAAAAAAGGCATAAGAGAAGTTTTGTTAAAAAATAAAAAAAGAAACTAGACAAGAAGAAGAACAAAAGAGAGTAAGAGAAGAGAGATGAAGAAGAAAGAAGTGGTGAATAAGAAAGAGAAAGGGGATTAAGTGTGAAGAAAAAAAAGAAGTTAAAAAAAAAGAAGTTAAAAAAAAAGAAGGATTTAATTAGAGTTTTTTTAAAAGTTTAGAAAAGAAAAGAGTTTTAAAAATATATTATTATTATTAAAAAAAAAAAAGAAAAAGAAAAGGTGATGGATGGGCTGGGCAACCCATCCCATCAGTTTTATTTTTTATTTTTTTTCTCTCCTGGGTCTGCGTTTGCATACCCTTTTCCTTTTTTTTATTTTTTTATTTAATTATTTATTATTATTGTTATTTTTCTTAATATCATTTTTATTTTCATTTTGTTTTTTTTTCCTATTTCAGCCTTTAGTTTTTATTGTTGACTTTTCTTTAATAATTTTCTTTCAAATATAGTATTTAATTATTTTATTTATCAAAATTTTTACTATACTTTATTTATTTTTTTTTTTTGTATATTCATATTTATGTTATGAATTTTATATTATTATATCCTCAAATCTTCACTTTTATTTTTTAAAATAAACCGACGACAGAATCTAGATAATTTGGGAGTCGGATTTTCTAGAATTCTTGAAGTGAGGAGTCGATTCTTTGGAAGTCCGAGATCGATCTCCAATATGTTTTTATTAATTTTTCAATATTCCCCTTTTTATGTTTATTTAATTTATATTATGCATCTTAAATTATATTTACTTATCTAATATTTATCTTTAAATTAATTTAAATTTCTAACTACCGTTTTTCCTAAGTTTTTAAATCTTTTATTATCAAAATTCTTTTAAAGATATTTTAAATAGATTTTCTTTAGATTATACTCTTTCGTGTTTTTAAACCTTATTACTTTGTCATGACATGTAATAAACATAAAAAGGTTTCTTAACAAGTTTTAAACCTTAAAAAATCAATATTATTTCAAAAGGTTTCTTAACAAGTTTTTTTTTTAAGAATTTGCCACCGTTTTATTTAAAAAATTCCTAAAATGGAATCTAATAAATTTGGGAGTCCGATTTCCTAGCATTCTTGAGGGGAGGGATCAATCTTTGGGAGTCCGAGATTTGATCCCAAGAAAAAATGAATTTGATCAATGTTTTAAATTTTTTTATTAAAAGACTATTCCTATGACGGATTTTGAGAAATTTAAATAATTTCTCAAATTCTTGAGGTGAGAAATTTTTCCTCAAATTTTAATATAGTCAAATTGATGGAAAATTTTATGGATCATTACTTCAAATATTAGAGTAATGAAGGGTCAAATAAGACATTTGTTTTTAAAAAAATTCTTCCCAAATGATTTTCTTTAAAGAAGATTTTTAATTCAAGATAAAAATAAATTGGTCACCGTTTTATTTAACGGGTGTTGTGCGGTGCTAACACATTCCCCATACACAAATGACTCCCGAACTCCTCTAGTTTTCGCAGACCATTTTTATTGATTTTTATTAAAATTGTTTACTTTATTTCGGTGTCCAATCACACTGTAAAAAAGATTGGTGGCGACTCCTTTTTATTTTCTTTTTAAAATTAACCTTTTTTAAGGACATCGGCCACTCTGCGTCGTCTGGGGCACGTGGCGACACCCTTAACCCTTCAAAGAAATGTTAAAAAATGGTCTTATCATTAGTTTATGAATAGAAACCATTTGTCTACTAAAAAGTATTTGAAAAGTGCTTTATTTGCTTCTAACTTAAAATCTTTATTGTTCACTTATGTGTTTTAAAGAGCTAATGTTTTAAAGAGCTAATTTAAGTGTATTTCAGAAATACTGAGTTGCTAGAGCAAGTTGTGTAGAATTTGGATAAATATGATGTCAAAGTCCCAATATGAAGACTCTTGGGCCATTGGTACAATCAAGGGGGAAATGAGAGGCAAAAAAAAAAAAAAAAAAAAAATGGTGCTTAGGCACTCCATGGCGTGAGAGGCAACACTACAACCCGAGAGCAAAAAATGTGAGGCGTCGTGGCGCTGTCCTATGGCGTGGCAGCACTACGACTACTTCAGTCCTTTTAAATTATATTGACGTGTTTTATTACGCAAAAAGCATTAGATCTCAGTAGGGACGACTAGGACAAGAGGAGAGAACGTCATTTTGAAGAGAATTCAAGAGAAAAATGAGTTGTGATGGTCGTTCGTGTGCTAGAGGACGAGAGTCGAAGGCGATACTCGGTGACAATTGTGCAACGTTCCTTCCCCTTTCTCTTTAAATTTCTATAAAATGGTTGTTATTATGAATTTAAACGTTCAGATCATGAGTAGCTAGGCTTTTGACCTAGGATGTTGAGGAGATTATGAATGTTTAGGCTTTTAACCTAAACGTTCAGATCATGAGTAGCTAGGCTTTTAACTTAGGATGTTGAGGAGATTATGAACAAATTCTATTTATTGTACCTGACTTTGGGATTGAATTCAAGTTAATTGCATTTCAAATTTCTCTTTGTTTATTCATTTAGTCAGTTAGCCATTGATTAATTGCATGTAGGCTTAGTCTTTACTCGAGAGTGGAGAGAATTTTTGCTGAAATTGAGAATTTGAATCATAATTAATTTATGTATGCGAGTGATAAGTTGTTTATGAGAACTGCAAATGGAAAATCGTAATATTATGTCTAGTTAACTGATTGCATGAGATTGAGTTAGGAATTAGACATTAGAATGGATCAAGCTTGAGAGAAGACATCCTCATTTAAGACTCTTCGGTTCATGATATAGTTGATTATTTGATCTTTTGTCAATGCATTGATAGGAAAGTTCCATAATTGAATCAATATATCCTATGGTGTTCATCACTGAAATTTGTTAGTTGATTAGTTTAGGTTTAAGATTAAGGAACTTGAAATCATTGTCGATTGCCTGTATAAAATTAGTAAGTAATTAACAATAGCTAGGAGAGAGTTGCATCCCAATCTTTGTGGACGACGCTTGGTTCAACTAGAATTTTTACTACTCGACGCGTGCGCTTGCGCTTGTGTCATCTACCCATCTTATCACCTCCCTCTTCTATTTCTTCTCTCTCCTATTCTTCATTCTATGATGGCCTAAAACTTTTCTAATTTCTGGCCTTTTCCTCCCTACTTCATTAGCCTCTTACTCCCCATCTTTCCATTCTCAAATCTCATAAACTACCCCCTTTGTTCAGGGTATATTGGTTATAGCAAGGAAAAAGAAGATTAATGGAACTACTATGGGACCTTTGAACTTAAGTATTTTAACAAGGTTGTACGTTAGTAGTTGAGTGTAAGTTAATACATTTAAGTTTAATACACAAATAAAGAAAATATGTGTGCATTGCCAAATTTGGAAATGAAAAAGGTTAACTTCTCAAAAGGGTCTACTTAAGCACTACGAGTTGAGAATTAAAAGGTTATAAAAGAACAGGTTAATTTTCTACATCAAGCCAAAGAAAAAATTAAGGACAAAGGAAAAATGTTTTATTGATGAAAAGTTTTAGGTCCCGCCACGTTAAAATATTATGCTTCGTGTCTTGTGTGTAACTACATGTATAGATTCGAGTAACAGGGTTACTTACTAAGTATTTTTAGTACTCTAACATCTTGTTAAAAAAATTTAGAAAAAGGCAAAGACATACAAGATGAGTGAGGAGATCACTTGCCGGATCAATGTCAGCATGTTTTTCACTTCCACATTATTTCACGAGTTAACAAGTTTTATTCGTATAGAATAAACTAAAAAGGAAAAAAAGATCATATAAAATAGTTTATTCTATTTTCTTAAATATTTTCAAAGGGATTCCAAATAAAGTTTTTGATTATTACAAATAAAAAAATATATTATTCTCCGTACTTTTCTTCCTAAATTTTTAAATAACATTAGCATGCATGTAGTAACTTCTCTAGTTAGTCTTAGTTTAAAAAGTCAGATCGTTACACTTGTAAAGTAATAACACATAATAAAAAAATGGATTAGGAAAAGGTTCATCTATCAAAGTCATAAAAGTTTTTCGGTCATTTCAATAGTAAGAAAATAATCTCTTGTGTTTGATCACATATGCTCCTGCAAATTGCATTTTTCCCCAATAAAGATGAAATAAAGTTCTCTTTACCTCCCTATCATAATCAGAGAATGAGAATAAAAAATTGTGGGATCCTCTCCATTACGATTAGAGGTGTTCACTAATACTTACGATGGGAATCAACTGTGGGTACCACAAATTAATTTTGATTATGGCCAATCCATAAATCTATTCCATGAATACGATTTTTTTTATCACTTTACAGCTATTGTCCTTTATCTCATAGTCAAACTCCAATCCAACCATATCTTCAAACATTGCATGTGTAATATCGTAGTAGCAACTACAATTTCATACCATAGTAACAAGTAAAATTTCATCTACTTCCCATAAAAACGAAAGGGAAGCCAAACATTTCAAATGAGTGCAAGATTTGATGTCGAAATAGATGTTGCTAATGCTAGTAGTGGTTTTTTTTGCAAAATCCAACATTTGAAGACAAAAAACAAATGGAGAGAATATCATATTGAATAAGAGTTTTATTCTCTCAAATAAAATATTGAAGAACTGTAAACAACTAGAAATGATTGAACAGGTTGAGCAGATAATTCTCGAAATTCATATAAAGATAATAATATGAGAAAATACAAATGATGGTATCAAAGTTGAGGATGCAACTAAATAATAATAATAAAAAAAGTCTATAATGAATTAGAGTGAAATTGAAGATAATTACTATTTAGTTTTCTAAAATCTTGCAATTTCATTCTAAATTTTGGTTTTCATTTTTTTTTTGTTCAAGCATACAAATTTGTCTAAATAAATAAAAACAAAAAAAAAATTGAATAAGTAAATAAAAAGTAGTAAGGGCATTCTAAATCAGAAATATATAAGAAAATAATATTTTAGTAATCATCAAAATTTCATTCCAATTGAAGGCACCAAACACTAGTGAATTTCGGATTATGATTATTGTTCATTCTCATTACCATTGATTCTTGAGAATTGGATTTAGGGTGTGAGATAAAAACAAGAAAAATACTTAGTGCATCCCCGTAGTATTTATCTTTGTGCATCCTATCAAATTGTCCAATCATACTTTGACCCGTGGTAAATTCTTATTATTTATTTTTTGTAATATTTTAATTATCTTTTGGTGTAAACGATGATAGTGAGATGTATAAAGATATGTGCATCTTGGGATACACTAAAGTATTGACCTAAAAACAATAGGACAAAGAGGTTAGGAAAACCAAGTTTAGAAAGGACCATCTATCTAAAACTCACAACTTTTTGCAATTGATGGTGGGAGCCATTAAATTTAGAATTTTTTGTACCGATGACCCTTTTTTAGGAGTCCAAATAAAATTTGGCCTAAGATTTAAATTTAAAAAATGGTTTTGTGCTTACATCAGGTCCGTATGTATCATCTTGTCCCCAAACCGTGCGCTAGGGCATAACACTCAAAGGAATTCTCGTTTCTTCTTCTTGCTTAATTTTTTTCCTTCATTTGAATACTTCCTCTCGCTTCTTCCTTTAGTTTCTTTAGTTTTTTACTTCATTCGAATTCTCGCTCTCGCTTCTTCCTCTCACTCCTAGGTCTTGTTCTTGTTTCTTCCTCTCACTCTTGTTTCTTCCATCCGTGCTTCAACTTACATTTTTTATTCTAAAAGAAGAAGAAGGCGGCATAAAGAGAAGAAATCACCAGAAAAGAGGGCAACTGTGGAAATTTCAACGAGATGGGTCGATGGTGGGAGTAAAAGCCTTGAAGGAAGAAACGCAAAAAAAAAAACGCATAAGAAAGAAATGGGGGAGATACCAAAAAAAGGAGAAGGAAGAAGAGAAAACGTAAAAAAAAAAAAAAAAAAGGTTGCAAGATGACGAAGGAAGAAGAAATAAAAGTTAAAGTGGTAATTTTGCAAGATGATGACATCAACAAAGGCCAAATTTCATTACTTTTAAAACTTGGGATTACTTTTCATTTGGACCCTACAAAAAGGTCTTCTATACAATTATTCCATTAAATTTCTTTCAATTATTTTTTTTTTAAAAAATGAAAACGGACTACTCAACATATAGAATTAGGGGTGTGCAATGATCGGTCAGAGAATTTTTTTACCAAACCACCACCGAACCAACTATGGTGAGATCAACTGCCTTCAAGAACCAACTATAGTGAGATCAACTGCCTTCAATTTTTTAGTTGGTCGATTCGATTTTTCAGTCTATCATACTCGCCTCTATTTAAAAATTGGTGCCTTCACGTTAGGTGGATTCTAAAAATTTGTGTTGGGTCAAAAAAATAACCCTAATTAGATTAAGTGTTCAGTCTAACGATTTATTTATTTATTAAGCTAAATTCATGGGGAAAACAAAAAATCACCCTACTAAAAAGGATAGATATTTAAGATTAAAGAGAGAATCAGGGGTAAGTTTTTTTTGGGTCTCCCCTTTCCAATTTCCCCGTACAATTTTCTCGGTATCCAAACAGCCCAATACTCCTCCTAACTGACCGAAGAACACCTCGAATTTGCCAAATCCTTGAGAAATTTACAATCATAATCTCTTTATCTCCTTAAAAAGAAAAAGAAAATTCCTAATTACGATCAGATTGTGCAGTAAACGAAATCCCAATCAACAATACACACAAGATTTCATCACACAAAGAGCAAAAACAGCCCCAAATTTTGATGAAGAAGAAAAAAAAACTCTAATCCGACGAAGAAGAAAGAAACAGACGAATTTGATCGAGGAACGAAATATGTTGAGGCCTATCTTTACGCTTCACATAGCCTTTCGCCTCTTTCTCCGAGTACGAACTTATCACTCCGCCGCCCTCTTTCTTCCACAGCTCCATCGCGTAACTTGGATGCGCATAATACGCCTCCGCCGCTACCACGCCTCCGCCGTCCGTCGCCTCCACATCAATCGGCAGCCGGACGTAGTGGCCGCGGCTCAAGCCTTCCAGTTCATCCGTACGCCCTAATCCTCTGTTTGTCACGGCATAAACCTCGCCTTCAACACGGTGACCAGAACCGGGCGAGTTTATCAGAAACGGCACTCGGAACGGTCCACAGACGAGCGGCAATCTCTTCGCCGTCCGGTAACTTCCGATGAAAGAAGCGTCTCCTGTCCGCATCAGGTCCTGCAACAGCGTGTGGTTCCAGAAACCGCGTTTCAGAGTGCCGTAGGTGAAGATCAAGGTCGTCGGAATCGTCTGATTGGCTTCGGCAACCATCTCTCTCTCACTTTTGGCTTAAAGATCCTGATGATGAAGCCGGAGGCGGAAGAGAGAGGAAGCAGAATATCCGATGAGATCAGCGGTTTGTTTGATTATCGAATCGCAAAGCTGTTTGGAAGAGAGGAAAATTTCGAGAAAAATTAGGGGAAGAGTTTCTTTCTAGTTAATCACAGGGAAGCGTCTCATATTTATATTAATTTCTTTCCATTTTTTTATTGTTTGTTTTTTTAAAATAATTATTTTCTTTTTTGTTTGAATGGTAAATGTAAAATATCTTTTTTGTTTTATTTTATTTTAATTTTAAACCGCTAAATGAAATCGGAGGTGAAAATAAATTTTACTATTTTAATTCATGACCTATATTATTTACATTAATTTAATTTAAATATTTTAAAATCCCCCTCTTGCTTTCTCCATTTGTCCATATCCTAATTTGGACCAATTAGAATCACACATGGCTTAAATTTTTAATCAACCCTTTTTTTTATATGTATAATTTTGCACATAACTCTGCCTCAAAAAATAATAATAATAATAATTTGTACGTTTTTGTTATTCTAAAATTACCCTTTTGTAGGAGATAAATTTACCATTCATGATAAAATGAGAATATATAATTTAAATTGTCACCATGTATATAGTTAAATTAAATTATGGAAAATTTTTCCATATAGAAAAAAAGTTAAATTATTTAAAAAAATAGCAAAGACATCACTGATAGATATTAAAAGACTTCTATCAATGATGGACTTTTATCATTTTTCTATCCGTGTCTATCATTACTATCTAAAAATTTTGCTATTTTGTGTAAATAGTTTCCCTTATTTTTTTTATTTTTAAAAATTTTCCATAAATTAAGAGTAAAGTTGAAATGCCAAAATTAGCCTAGTCCCATCAACTTAAAGCTTGTATTATTGATGTTGGAGTTAGAAGTATGATTTCATAATAATAATAATAATAAAAAAGAGCGTAAACTTGAAATTGTGTGAACATTTTGAACGAAAAGATCTTAGAATTCGATATAGAAAAAGTGATAAATGTTTTATAAGTAAAAAATTGTAAATCCTTAAAGAGTATTTAGGACAAGGAGTAAGAATTGTGAACGGATGAACTCATAGTGTAACGAGTCAACAAATGTTTTTAGTCCTGGGCCCACAAACTCCTAAGACTAAATAAGAAGTGGAGTTCAAACTCCAATTCCTCTAACTCCAACTTTGTTGGACTAAACACCCTCGAAATTTTTTTTAATACTTTCGTAGTATTTACTACTCCCATTCATTATTTGACACGTTATCAAATTATTTATTAATTTATTATTTATTTATTTTGTAGATTCCACACAATGCTTAAATGCTGCTTTTTGGCAAACATAATAGAGTATAAAAAAAATTTGGGACGCTTTCAAATTTAGAAAAATGAATCAAACTATTTACAAATATGAAAAAAAAAATTACTGTCTATCAGTAATAAATCAGAAAAGCGATAGAAGTCTATCGCAGATTATTGCTAATAGTGAAATTTTTCAATATTTGTAAATAGTTTGATATTTTTTTTTTATTTATAATTATTTTCCAAAAAAAAAAAATCATACTACTGTAATACTAAAAAAAAAAAAAAAAATTCTAACACTTCCTTAATTAGTACTTAAATAATATTTTGGTCTTGGTTGACAACTTTGGCATAAGGGCATGTGAATTTTTAGTAAGAAAACAACAAAGTTTTCTATAATAAACTTCTCAACTACCAATGCTTTTATTTTGGGTTTGACTATGCCTTACTTCCGTACTTTTATTGGCACATGATATGCACTTAGTCCAACCCATTGCAAATAAAATAAAATTGATCTATGTTCCTAGCTACCCTTTTTCCTTTTAAAATATTTTTTTTTTCTTAACGATTAAGGTATTTGTATAGTTCAAAAATGACCAACATCTATCATTTATTCAATCTTGATTCTACATCGAGATTGAATTTGTCTCAAATGATGTTACTAACCATATATTCTAAATACATACTCCCAAATATTTAGCATTTATGTAACATGGGCATATCTCTTTTTGATTAGGTAGCTATAATATACTAATTATCATTTCGATAACCGATGGTTTGTTCTTCCATTCTCACCATATATAATTATCAGCGAGTAGATGAGTACATGATTCGCCGAGTACATGTCTACCTCTACTTTTACTCTCTGTCTCTTCGAACTTGTTCACCCTTCTAGTGTGTGTGATCTTGAACTTCGTAATATCTCCACAATAGTATGATATTGTCCATTTTGGGTATATCTTTTATAACTGTGCTTTTTGTTTCACTCAAAATGCCTTGTACCATTAGAGATAGTTGTCCTCATTTACATACACTGAATCTTCCCCTTATATAGTCAATGTATGACTTTGGTCGCACTCCAACAATCCTCCCTCAAACAAATGATCACCAAAGCATCTCCTCAAATAGTCATCTATTCATGTTTACTCCTAAGCAATCACTTTTAACCAACCCAACTCTTCTTCAGTGAAGCCCATTCACTGTCGGTCGATTAGCTCAACCACGAATCACAATAACTATATCATCTAGGCATAACAACATGACTAAGTATAAGAGGCATGACTCTAGTACCACATATGGGGACAACAACCATATATTTGTTCACTTTTGGTATAACTCTGTTGCTTCGTATTTTGGCTTCACCCATTATAGATCTTCTTAAGATCTTTCTCTTAATCTCCTTACCTAGTTCATATAAAAACTTTGATTGCACTCCTAACATAAACTAAATCAATAGAAAGGTTTCTTTAAAAATAAATGAATTAAAATAAACGAAAGGCGAAAGAATAACAAATAAAATTAAAAAGGACAAGTTTTGATTTCCAATTAAAAAATTACCACCAAAAAAAAGAAAATGAATATTTAAAAATAAAATACACATGGGATGGATAGCAGAAGAAAGAAGAAAGCCAAAAATGAACAGCTCATTACAAAAATGATATGCAAAATCAGATATCAAACAAGTTTTGTTTTATGAATCACACAGATTTTTGTGGCTTCTATTTTTGCCCTTTATTGTACGGAACTGTTGGCTGTTCTTTCTTGCCTTTAAACCTCCTGAGCTGTAAACAAATCTTTTTGACACGTTTGCCTTGGAATTTGGGAATTCTTTATCGCTTCTGTCCAACAAACCCACGCCTAATTTTCAAATAATGAACACTTATAAATGGCTATGCCTTGGAATTTGGGAATTTCTTGTCACTTCTTACCAAATTTGCCTTGGAATTTGGGCCCTTGGTTTAAGATTTTGTAAGATGCTTTCAAATAATAATAAAAAAAAATAAAAAAAATGTGTGAGATGTTATCAAAAGCTTCTTATCAATTAAAATTAGTTAAAACATATATTTAAGGATTATTTTTAAATAAAAAAATGAGTCAAATTAGTTATAAATATAAAATCTTTTATTATCTATCAACGATAAACTCCTATGACTTAAATGATAGATCGTAATAGACTTCTATCACTATAAGCGATAAAAGTCTATCGCCGTCTATCGCTGATAGATAGTGGATTTTTTCTATATTTGTAAATAGTTTTGTATTTTTTTTATATTTAAATTATGTAAATTTAAAATATTTATTATCAGTAGAGAGAGATAAGAGGGAATGACTTTAGTCTAGGATTTAATATTCTGTACCTTTTGGAACACCAATAGGCATTAAAGCAAAGAAAAAGGAATTAATTACTATAGCTAACTTTGATGTGGAAGCGTAACAACGGATTTATTGTCTTAATAAATAAGATCGACCTTTATCAGATTTTATCTTTTACCATATTTTTTACATAGATTTAATAAGTTCATAAAAAAGGAAAACATAATGAATAAAGGAAACTTCTCCGAATAGGTTTTTGAATGATGAACAAGTATGGAGTTCCTTGATACTCAAATGTAGTAGAGTTAGGTGGAATATCTCATGAGATTAGACAATGTGCACGTAAGCTGGTCTGGATACTTACAGGTACATAAAAAAAAGAGAATAAGATATTTAGTGCAAGACAAAAAACTGAAACTGAAAAAACTGCTTAAACCGACCGAAACGATATCGATTTGGTTTAAAATCGGTTCGGATTGGCAGTTTCAGGTTGAGTATAGAAAAAACCGAAGAAAATCTGCCGAATTCGGGTTTTGTATAAACTAGACCGAATAAATCCGAAACCGGCCGATTCTCTTTATATTAAATGTCTGACCATATGTTCTAAAGCGCCTTGTAGCCCAGCTGGCTGCACAGCTTCATATTTAAACCCATGGTCGCGTGTTTTGAGGCTGTTTCCACGCATTTTTTTTCATTCGTAGCTCATACCTTCATGTGGGGTGGTTTCATCTGATATGGCCCATGACTCCCAGGCCCACGTTCCAGCATAGTGCACTGAGTCAACCCAAGTCAAAACACTACTTTGACTCAACAATCGGTGAACCGCTAGACCGAACTGTTCGAACCGGTAATGAGCAGTTCGAGCGGTTCAGTCTCTATAATAAACGGTTTGGTTCTGGTTCTCTATATTAATGTAATATCCTAAACCAGACCGATTACACCCCTTAGTTAATGAACTTTGGGAAAATATTTAGTACTACGAGAGTTTTGTATTCCGTTTGTTCACACTATAAATTTACTTTCATTAATATTAGTGGACTTTAAATTAACGCTAGTGGGTTGCACTTTACTTTTAAAACCATGCTGATATGAAATACAATAAATAGAGTGAATATGGAACGATAGCGCTAGAAACTTTCCTTTGGACTCAATCTTATTTTTAAACCTATGTTTAAATGAAAAACAATAAATAAAAGTATTATAGAAAAATTTTCCCATTGCAATAATACTCAAAATTTGCCTCTATTACACTTCTCTTTATAATCTCACCTAATTGTTCAATCATTATTTGTCACGTGCTAAAAATTATATGTATCATTACTAATTAGAGAATGAGATACTCAAAGATGAGTGCATCCCAAACTACACTAATCTTTTTAATGTCCACTCATCTTTTGAAGCTCGTAAAGTTGATAAATTTGAAGCACTTTGAGTAATTGTAATCATTATAGAAATAAATGAAAAAGGTTCAATAAATTGTTGATGTACTTCTTTAAGAAGAAATGAAAAAGCTCAATATAATTGTCCACGTGCATGAGCAAAAGATTCATTGAATCTCGTCATAAAATCCATGAGATACTTGAGCTGAAGAAAATTTTTCATTTCATGAATGATCACTATAATGACAAGTACTACAAGTACATCTTGGACGATAAGTGTTCAATTCATCAACGAGAGTTTTGAATTTTGTAAAATGCATATTAACAAATAAAATTTTGATTCTAAGGCCAAAGTAGCAAGAGCATGCTTGATCGAATTAAAAATACGTGAAATATCTTTACATTAGAATTGGTTTTAAAGATCGAACCAAATTTCTCGAGCAGAATTGACAAACAAAAGAAAATAGAAGAACATCAATACAATGATATACAAACTTAGCCAAATATACAAATATTTTATTTTACTGTCCAAGCACAGTGATAGTTGTTAGGTTAAAGTATAAATTTAGTCTCTAACCTTTTGAATATGTGTCATTTGGTCATTTAACTATTTTTTCAAGAAAATGTCTAATGGGTACCTCGATTTTAAGGTTTGTGTTTATTGAATGAAATTTCGATTAATCACAAATTGTCACATCATCACAACAAAAGTCAATTTTATTTAATTTTGTGTCAATATAGAATTAATATGTGCCTATAAATTAAAATTTGGTAACAAACAAAGGACAAAATGTCATGTGTCTTTGATCTGACCATGTGATTACAAACAAAGGACTATATCAAATTCAATGGTGATTAAGCACACAAATCGATTATTTAATTGATGATCCAATTAGACTAGGTTATGTAAATTAAGTTGCTCAGATCCAAGGTCCAACCTAATTCAAGTTCATGTAGAAAATTAGACCAAAGAAAAGGTTGGACCCAAGCCCAAGCCCAAGTCCAATTGTTGGGTCCAAAAGATAAAAAGGTCCAAGCCGTCATGGCCTCTTGAAAACTCTATAAATCGTAGTCTTACCTTTCATTTGAAGGGGGATTTTGGTAGAACGGAAGACCACAGCTTTGAAGCTCTAAGCATCTGAAGACCCAAAGATTGAAGCTCTGAAGATCTAAAGAACACAACTCTTTTTAAGACTAAAGCTCTAAAGATGGCAACTCTTTTGAAGATATGAAGACCGAATCTCCAAAGATCAACTCTTTATCTCCAAAGATTGAAGCTCTGAAGATCTAAAGAACACAACTCTTTATCTCCTAAAGATCTAATGATTAAAGCTCAGAAGATTTCTATAGATTATAAAAATCTCTAAAGCTCCTGAAGTAAAAAACTCCATAGGCGATCTAAAGCAGAAGTCATAGATTCCAAAGGAAATTCTAGAGAGTATTAAAAAAGCAGAAGACTCTATAAACTTTTGATAATCAAGTACACCTTTGAAGACCAAAAGCACTTCAAAGATCAGACTACTTTCAAACTCAAGAACTTAGCTTCGAGAACAAGCTGCAAAGCGCTCGAGACTAATCAACAATGAGAACAATCTAACAAGCCCTCAAAATAAATCAACATCGAGAATATGCTGCAAAACCCTTGAGACAAAATCACATTTGTGAACAAATTTGATGTAATAGGATTAGGATAACTTGGTAAATTCAAATTAATCTTGTACAATCCTTGATCAATTCCATTTTAGTTTCCTATTTAGATTTTAGTTTCCTTTTAGTTATCTTTTTAGGATTCCTTCTTGCATTTAATTCTCTATAAATGGAGAATTGATAACACCAAAAATATGTTTCTTGCTCCGCTTAATTTGGAGTTTTTCTTATATTTCATGTGTTTATTTGATTGTTTTATAAGTTTTGACCACTTAAAGGGTAGAACAGGGCATTAATGACATAATGGAGCTAAAACGGGCCAAAACGGAGCTTAATTACATCAACTGGGAAAGAGAATGCCAAGTGGCCATTTTAACCCTACCTGCACAGTGCCACAACGTCTTACAGTGCCATGATTTGTGCTATAAGGCAAAATGCCTCAAATTCGTGAAAAGCATACAACGCTGTAGCGCTCCGATCCTGATGCACGAGAATTTTCTGTCAGCGCCACGATTCTATCTCGATAATTATAAAAAGAA
The DNA here is from genome assembly GCA_002890555.2 of Lagenaria siceraria. NCBI lineage: Eukaryota > Viridiplantae > Streptophyta > Magnoliopsida > Cucurbitales > Cucurbitaceae > Lagenaria > Lagenaria siceraria. The sequence continues at coordinate 4,356,688 of CM016491.1, read as the reverse complement.
CATTTTGCTGCCTAGGGTTGAAAGGTCCGATTCCAGCTGATTTCAACATGATTTCTTTCTAGTTTTCTTCTCTTTTTGATCTGTACATGTATCAAAACAATACCCCATTGATCGGTATGTCGATTATGGGCTAAGTTAACGACTTCTAGCTTAGGTTTTAGGATTTTTCTTTAATTTCATGTACTTGTGAGTTTTCAACCCAAACGTTACTATATTTGTTGCTTCAATTATGAGTTTTGTGATATTATGATCCTATTGATGAACGTTTGTGTCACTGCTTTAGATTAGTATTTGATGCGTGACACTTGATCTCATGTTGATCTTTAGATAGCGATAGGTTAGGTTGGCTTACGAATCAAATACGATAAGCACTATTCTAATCAACCTATGATCGAAGTGAACGAACGTCTAATTAGGCGCTTGAAAATTAGATGTTCTACGTAGTGTTTACCTAGACCTTAATTCAATTAGAACAAATTGGAATTTGCATGCTTTTCATCAATTCAGTTTGGATCAATTAGTTCATTAGGATAATTAATTAGCTTTTCCCATTAGTTCGGTTAGGTGTAAGCAAATATTTAATTTCGGTAATAAGAATTCGATGATCAAGTAATTTGAATAGGAAAATTCCACAATAACCAAAGCTAGGTCTTTTTCATAGACCTTCACAACTTTCAAATTGCTCTTTTATTTTTATGCATTTTAATTTACTTGCAACCAATCAATCTCAAACCCCTTCGGTTACTTGGACTGTTTACAATTCAATTGAGAGATTCTTCGGTTCCCTATGTTCAACCCGGTCTTCTACTAATACGTATTTGATAAGAAAGGTTAACCATTTGGTCCGAAATTAGGCGACAAATTCCGTTCGACCAAGAATCTCTCTCTTTTATTCAATAACTTTTGATTCATTAATAAAATTATCTCTTTGGTTTACACCAAAATTGCAAAACCGTTGAGACATGTTCACGTTGAGAACACGCTACATAGCCCTAAGACAAGTTTACTTTGAGAGAGGAAGTATCCGAAGATAAATATTAGATATTGTACTACACCCACATATAAATTAATACAAATTCAAAGTTCATTACAAGTCTCAAATTTCTTTGTTTGAAATCTCGGGTAAACAATGTCTATTTGGTTTCTAAACTTTTAAAAGTGTATAATAAATCTTTAAATTTTTTATTTTATATTTAATAGGTCTTTGACATAATCAATTTTTTGAAGAAAACATTATGGATCTACCAGACACAAAATTGAAAGTTTATAGTTTTATTAGAAATAAAATTCAATTTTATATTTATTAAATAAGTTGAATAATTTAAAAAAAGTTAAAGTGTCAGACATTAGATACGAAATTGAAAGCTAAGAAATTTGTGGACAACTTTTAACGTTGAAAAGCTATTTGACAGTGATACGAATTTGAAAGTTTATATAAGGCTAAAATATTATTTTAGTTGTTGTACTTTTACATTTTATTCCATTTTAGTCCACATACTTCCAATTGTCTAAATTTAGTTAATGTACTTTGAATAAATCACAAATGTAATTTATTCAGTTTCAATAAATCTTAAATTCAGTCATCCAAAATTAACATTTTTTTTCAAAATTCATTAAATAATAATAATAATTTTCATACAAAAAGAGACATCATGTGAATATATTTTCAAATGCATAAAGTATGTACTAAAAACAATTCCGCAAAGGTATTAGATTAAATATAATATAGGGTGGGAAAATCGAACCTTAGACCTCGAGGTTTATTATTACAAGCACTGTGTTAGTTGAGTTGTGCTCATTTAAGCCGTATGTACTATCCAAAAAAAAATAAAATAAAATAAACTAACCATGTAGACTACATTTGAGATTTATTAAATGTATGATAACTAAATTTAGACAATTGAAAATACAAGAATCAAAATAGAACATAATACAAAATATTATTTAGGTAATTGTTTTAAATAATGTGAAAATATTTTTAAATATAACCAAATGCTACTATCTATGAGTGTCTATCACTATCTATGAGTGATAGACAGTGATATTTTGCCATATTTGTAAATAAACCAGTTGATTTTGCTATATTTGAAAACAACTCATATTATTTTAACATTTATATAAATATTTTTAAAAAAAATTAGAAGTTGTTATAATTGAAGGGGCATGGAACACGTTCCCCAAGAAAAGGTGTTCAAATTTTTATTTTACTTTATTAAATCTTCAAAGGAGATGGCGAAGTTGAAAGTGACAAATTTCTCCATACATCAATTCCTATCTCCAAACTTAATATAAGATTAGAAAGTGTATTTAAATTGGGTTAAAGAAATGGTTGATTAGGGTTTCTATAGTGGTAGTGTACATTACTTATCGCACAAAGTCAACAGAACTTATCAATGCACACCAATAGTTGAGTTCAACCACTCTTTGATCGAGATTGACAAGCAAAAAGAAGAAGAAGTTATTTTCTAAGTTTTTCGACCTAGAGATGATGTGTGTTTTTATCCTTGAGATTTGAGTTTTGCTTCAATTTGATTATTAGGTTTCAAAATTTACACTTTTAACCCCAATTTTTCACTGAATACTCACTTTCAGTCTTTGCTGTTAATGTCTATTAATTAATTTAAGAGAATAACAATTAATTAAGCTTCATTATTTTTAAATCACTATTAAAATTTTACTTTATAATAATTTATAATTAATTAATCAATATTAGCACCAAAGACTAAAGTGGGTATTTAGTAAAAAAAAAAAAAAAATTGATGTTAAAAATGTAAATCTTGAAATTTAAGAACCAAAGTAAAAAAAAAAAAAAAAAAAAAAAAAAACCTCAGATTTCAAAGGTAAAATTGTAACATTTTAAAATCTATAATCTAAATTGAAATCAAACTCAAAATTTAAGAACTAAAATTTTAAAATGTAAAAGACCAAATAGAAGCTATACCAAAACCTATAGTCTTTCTAACTAGCATATATGACAATAAGAAAACATTTTCATCCTGCCTACATTTATTATTTGCTATAAGAGCAACATTTAACAATAATATATTAGGAGTGGAAACAAAATTTCATATTGACTAGAGAAGGGAGTGTTTCATGGTATATAAGTAAAAACAAGTATCTCTATTGACATGAAGCGTTTTAGATAAAACCAAAACAATCGGAGATATGTAAAAGGTCCGTTCTCTTTATTATAGTGATAGGTTAGTTAGTCTCAACAAAGAGGTACATATTTGAATTCCTTGGCTCCACTAGTTAATAAACTCAAAGAAATGCCAAAAGTGAGTTTAGCTCAACTCTAATTGACATGATTTTTTTCTCTAAAGGTTGAAAGTTCGATCCCTATCCCCACATTTGTTGTACTACAAAAACTTAAATATAATTTCTTAAAAAAAATAAGGGAAACTATTTACACAAAATAGCAAAATTTTTAGATAGTTGTGATAGACGCTGATAGAAGTCTATTAATGATAGAATTTTATCACTTATAGAAATCTATCAATATCTATTATTATTATTTTTTTTTTTTGTTATTTTCTGTAAATTATTTGACATTTTTTTATTTGTGAAAATTTTCTAAAAAAAATAATAAATAAACTCAAAGGAAAGAAAAAAATTAAAAAAATTATAGCTGGTAAACATATAAAATGACTAATATAATGTAATTTTTTTTAAAAAAATGGGAATAAATATAAAATATATACTAAAGTAAAGTAAAATTGATCAAGAACATCTCTGTACTTAGTGGGGGGCCAGTTTTCAGTGTCAATCACAAATTTAATGTACTTTAAATGTTTTTATTTTCCTTAGAGTGTGCAACTTCCAATTGATATGCATTACTAATAATAACAATGTTTGAAAAATGTGGCCTTCATAAGAGAATTAAGTGGGGAAGCAATTAGTAACATCATATTAAGTACAATGTCAGCTTCAACATATTATTTAATTATATATATATATGTTACATTTATAGGAGTTAATTTTTTAAATTACAAAGTACCATAAAAATATGGGTAAAATATATTTTTGTCCTCGAACTTTGAGATAGATGTCTATTTGGTCTCTAAAATTTCAAAACATACATTTTAGTCTTGAAATTTGGAAAATAATTCTAAATAGTTTCTAAGTTAAAGTTGATCGTTAATTGACTTAAAGAAAATAAAGTGGCAATGGTGATGGGGCAAATTTGATTTGTGATTTTTTTTTTCTTTCCTCTTTTCCTTCCTTCTCTGCCCCCTCTCCTTTTTCAAATGAGATAAGAAGTTGTGTAGCAGACAAAAAAAAATAATAATAATAAATAAAGAAAACAAAAGATATAAGATAAAAAATGAGATTAAAAAAAATCTAATTTGTTACCTCATCTAAAAATTGTCACATCATCATTGCCACCTAATTTCTTTTGTTAGTCAATTAACAGTTAACTTTATCTTAGGGATCATTTAAAACTATTATCCAAACTTTAGGGATTAAAACGTATATTTTGAAACTTTAGAGACCAAATAGACATTTATCTCAAATCTCAGAGACGAAAAGAGTATATTTTATCCTAAAATCTTTTTTTGTTTTATATATATATATATATATATATATATAAACCTCTTGAACTTTGTATTCATCTCTCAAATCAATTTTGATCTATTGGAGTTTGTAAGGTCATCTTTTAACCAAATAGTTTCCATTTTGAGTTGTTGATGATTGAGTATATTTAAGAATAATTTAAAATCGTCAAAATTACTTTTCTCATTTTTAAAATCACTCTAAAATAAAATTTTAATTATTCAAAATTAGTTTAATATTACATTTTACACTTTTTAATGTAATTTCTATATCATCAAAATTAGTTTGGAATGATTAAAAATATGTTTCAAAAAGTGATTTTAACCCTTTTAAAACTACTCTCGAATATTTGATAATATTGCCTAAAAAATGTTTATTTGATGGGTTTTAGGGTATTTTATCAACAATCTTTAGAAAATACATAATCAATGGGAGGATGAATCTTCTTTAATTTGATATTCTGTTTCTTTTAATTGTTGATGCAAGTATTTCGTATACAATGCCTTCTGATTTTCAGTGGAGGGATTCGAAAAGAAATGCTCTGATGTGTTCTAATTGTCATAAATCTTCTGATTTTTTTTTTTTTAATAAAGCTGTATTCTAATTTCTAAACATAAAAGATAACCACTCGATCCAACTCGAAAAATATAAAAAAGTTGGGTTCCCAAAATCCCTTCGGTTCATTTGTGTAGCAGAACAGATCTTATCAACCCGAATTTTTGGGTTATTGGTTCAAAAATCTCTCCCAACTCGATCCGTGTATATACATCTACTCTTGAGCCTTCAAAATTTTCATTAATACCTTTCAGCTTTAAAAAAAAACATTAAAAGAATGTATATAATTAGTATATGGACAATAACATTTTTTAGTAGTATACAGGTGGGAAGATTCGGACCACAGCCTTAATCATTTACGCATAATATATGTCAGTTGAAATATGTTCCTTTTGGCTAGACGAAAATATTTTATTTACACCTCACTACTTCCATGGTATTAAATTTTCATCGATATGTCAATATGTCCATCGATATTTCCACGTTTCCATGGGTTCGATAACGGTATGAAGGGTGAATCGATATTTCTAGTATATCGTAGAAAAACTCACGAAACACAACAAATAAGCATCAAAATGTCACTAATATAAATAATAGACATGTTTACTTATTTAAAATGTTTATTTACTAATTTAAATTTATTTTTTAATTTTTTCTTTTTATAATTTTTCCTGAAATGTCCATCGAAATTGATATTTTATCGATATTTCCATCGAAATTTCTGTAAAATTAAGACTTTGATCTTTCTATCGACATCCATAGTTTAAACCTTGACTACCTCCCTCTTCTATCTTCTCTCTCTCCTTCAATCTATAACATAACATTTCCCCATTTGGCTTCTTTTGTTTTCCTTAATCCCCTTATTCTATGCCGCACAATCTCTAAAACTACCAAATAAACAAGCTAAGAAAGACTCTTCTTTTTAAGCATGGTGCAAACATACATATAAGAAATTTCAACGTCCAAAGAATCAACTCCTTTTGAAGTTATTTGAGTTGAGAAAGAATCTTTCCAAATTTTTCGTAACTCATAAGTTTAAGTTTTTAGGTTAATTGAAGATTTAACATGGTATCAGAGCAAAAGGTCCTGACTCCTGTAAAATCATTTCCTCACTAATTATAATACTAAATTTCAGCTTCTTAGCCCTTGTAACAAGAGGAATGTTAGAATGTTGATATAATATTAAATTTGTCATAACATATTAGCTTAAGTTTTTAGGTCGATTGATGATATAACATTTTGACCAATTTTCTCAATAATAAAAGAGAACCAAAAACTTCTAGTTAAAGTATCAAGTCTCACAAAAGCTCCAAAATCAAGATCTTCACTCCCAATTCAAAAAAATAAGAAACGATCAAATAAAAAAGGGCAGACCAGTGAATATCATCTTTGATAATTAAAGAACTTTATAAATTAATCACAATAAATAGACTAATTTAAACTAAAAAAGGATTGACAAAATCTACATTTCTACAAGTTTGGTAATGCTCATGTTTTTTCTTCTCCTCCACTATGATTCAAATTTTTAACATGTCTCTCTTTATGCGTGTATTAAAATCCGAACGTATTAACTCTTACCTAACTACTAACGTACAATATTGTTAAAATATATAAGCCTAAATTATGACTAAAATTCTTAACATGTATCACGTTTAGTTTTATTGATTTTCATTAACCACTTATATATTCATAATATTTGTATCACTTAATAATTCATATATTTTTATCAATATTGATTGCCTCTATTGTGAATGATAATACTGTTGTTTCTTTATATGTGCAAACAATAATTAAATGAGAAAGTTTCTTATATTAGGGGAGTATAGAAAATTTTACATAATCCTATTTATTGTGTGTCATGTCAGCATACTTTTAAAAATAGAATAAGACCCACTAACATAAATGTAGAGTCTACTAATAATATTTATAAAGACAAATTTATAGTGTAAATAAACGGAGTATGATACTCTCGTAGTACTATAAATTTCTCCTAAGTAAATATATATGAATATGATAACATTAAGCATTACTTTCCATTGGTGATAGTGATATATTTTTAAACTTAATTAAAACAAGCTTCATTTATATTTATATATGTTGTTACATTTTTTAAATATTTGACGAGTTTTTGTTACAATAAAGTTTCATGGAGAAATAAAGATAGGGTTTATGTGTTTGGTTCTCAATATTTACTCCATTTTCCTCATGGAGAAATAAAGAGAGGACTTGAATCTCCATAAAGAGAGAGCGAGATATCCGTGCCTCAACCTAATTATTTACGTGTTTGGTTCTCAATATTTACTCTATTTTTCTCTATTATTTGTAATTCCCCCATCAATTTTAAGAAGATTCAAAGATGGAGTCTACTATTGAGAAATATAAGGAGAATGTCAGAGATCTCAACAAGCCATTTTGATTTAAAGGGTATACTTTAAGAGATGAAAGGAAAAAATGATGTTCTACCTTAATCTTCTCAAAGTAGCCTACGTCATCACATAAAAGAACCCAAAGAAAATTGATACTAAAAGCATGAATCTTGAAGAGTTCATGGGACACTAAGAGAAGATTGATAAGTATTAGAAAGATGAGTACAATAATTGTCGGTATTATCTTTTAAATTGTATTACTGATCATTTTTATGATTATTATGATTTTACTTTCACACTTGCCAAGAAAATATGGAAAGTCTTGCAAGGTAAATATGATACTGAAGAAGTAGATGCGAAAAAAACATGTTGCAGGTAACTTCTTTCACTATTAAATGGTGGATGGAAAGTCTGTAGTAGAGCAAGCACAAAACTTTCAGATCATAGTGGCTGAAGTAACATGTGAAGGAATTAAATTGTAGACAATCTTATTGTTTCTGGTATAATTGATAATTAAGCTTCCACCATCATGGAGAGAAGTTCATAAAAATATGTGTCATAAACAAAAATAAATCTCTCTAGAAGTTTTAATTACTCGCATTTAAGTGAAGGAAGAGGCAAGGGGGTAAGATGCTTTGATCCAAGAAAGCAATGAAATCTCAAGAATATAAATCTAATCTCTTATAATGATAATTTATCTAATGGTTAGATTCATAAAAATAGTCATTTATAGCCAAAGAAGAATAATATGAAAAAGAATAATTTAGATTCATAAAAATAGTCATTTAAAGCCAAAGAATAATACTATGAAAAAGAATAATAAATCTCACTTTTCTAATAAAGATATCGAAACCAAGTGAATAAGAACCAAGCACATCCTGAATACTCCAAACCATTTTGTTTCGTTTGTGGCAAAAGTGAGCATATTGCTTGAATTTGCAAATTTAAAAAACAAGAACCTATGCCTCAGGCTAATGTTACCGAAGAGTCATTTGTGACTATGATAACTGATATACATCGTTCAAAGTGTTGAAGGATGATGGAATGATTCTGGAGCCAATAGGCATGTCGTTATGCCAAACATTGATTCAAAGTTTATACTCCTTTTGAAACTTGTGCTTTACACACCAAGAAAAATTGAATGTCGAGTCATCTTCTTAATAAAATTGGCTTTAAATAGACTATAGAATCTGATCAGTATGTGATAACAAACAAAAGGAATTTTTTTTGGAAAAGACTATGCTTGTGATGGAATGTTCAAATTGAACATTGGGAATATCAATAAAGCATCTACTAGTTCAATTTATATGCTCTCTCCTTTAAAATTTTGGCATGCTCATTTATGTCATAGAAATAGTAAATATGTGGAGATCACGAGTAGCCTTGGATTAATTCTTAGTTTAAAAAATAATTTTAAGAAATGTGAAATATGCAACAAAGCTAAAATTACAAAAGAACCTCATAAAAGTGTTGAGAGAAATACCGAGTTATAAGAATTAATTCATATTGATTTGTGTGAATTTGAAGGAATTTTAACTAGAAGAGAAAATAAATATTAGTTTTTATCAATTTTATCGATGGTTTTTCAAAATATACTCATGTTTATTTGTTGAAAAATAAAAGTGATGCTTTTAAGAATTTTAACAAATTTCTCCTCGAAGTTGAAAATCAATTCGGTAGAAATTTAAAAATAAAAGCAATCATTTTGATATGAAAGATCTTAATGAGGTTAATTTTATTTTGGGTATGAATAGAATGAAAACACCAAATAGATTTCTTATTCACCAATCACATTATATTGAAAAAATACTCAGAAAGTACAATTATTTTGATGGTAAACATGTGTCTACTCCCTTTGATTCAAGTGTTCACTTATTTCCCATTGAATATGAAAGTGGTGTAATTAATCAAAAGGATTATGTGGGTGTGATTGGCAACCTACGATATGCAATAGATTGTACTGGACCTAACATTGCATATGCAGTAGGAGTTCTTAGCAGGTTTACAAGTAAGCTAGGTAAAAAGTATTGGAATGTCATTGATCGTGTTATAAAATATTTATTACAAACAAAAGCTCATGGCTTAGTCTATAAAAATATCTTGTTGTTATTGAAGGATTTTTTTTATGCTGACTGTATTACATTGTTAGGTGATTCTCTATCTACTACAGGGTATACCTTGGGAGGTAGTGTTATTTGTTAGAAATCTAAAAAAACAAACGATTATTGTCAACTCTACTATAGACACAGAGCTTATTGCCTTAGCTTCAGATAGTAAGGAAGCAAGTTGGCTAAGAGATTTATTATATGAAATTTCAATGTGGAAGAAATCAATACCTCATATCTTGATAAATTGTGATAGCATTGCCACAATTGATAGACTAAAAAATCGTTTTTTATAATGGTAAATCCAAACTATAAGAAGAAAACACAGTACTATGAGATTTTATTTTAGTAATGGAATCATTAATGATTAAATCTTGTGATAATCCTGCAGGTACATTAACAAAGGTCTTAACTAGAGAAAGGGTATGGAACACATCGACAGAGATGAGGTTGAAGCCTTTATAATCGTCATGAGCCAAGTACCCACCTAGTGATCAGAGATCCTTAAGAACTAGGTTCAAAGGAAAAAACAAATTATAAGGTGGCCGAGAAATGCACTATCTTTATATTTTTATCTATCCCTATGATGTGAGTGCATTATCCTATAACGATGTGGAGGGTTGAGTTTTTTCAATGAACTCTTAATAAAATTTGTATCTCTTATGAGTGGAGTGTGTTATGTTATAAAAACGCCCTTGACAAATTTTACCTATATGAGTGTGAGAGTGGGATCGCTCTCTATAAGAATACAAGGCTTATTCTCAAATACACTCATGAAATACTTGGATCAACACAAGACCTTAAAGTGCGAACCAATAAAGATCATGAAAATACCTAGACAATTATGTGTGGATAATATAATAAGTTTTCTATTTCTCCTTTAGCGTTATAGTTCAAGTCAAAGACTACTACTAACGCTGGAATATAGATTATTATTTCACTAGTAAATGTTCAATGCAGAGTCATAGCTTTATAATACACAATTATCTTTCTTTTAACCAATTCTAGTTTGATGTTTATTTTTAAATATTAAAAATGAGTGGGGGAATGTTGTAACATATTTAATATTTAATAGCCTTTTTTAAATGTTAAATGTTGAGTTAAAGTTTTGTCGTGTGTTTCTTCATTAAAAGAAGAAAATGCAATTTTAAGAAATATTAAAAAACTATTAAATATTCAAGATCCAAGGTTCACTATAAATACTTCACCTATCAATCTCTCAAAGCACACAACAATACCAACAAATACTCAATACATCTTTCTCTTTTATTTTCTCATTAGCTTTTTAAGAGCAATTGGCCAAAAGAAGGTTGTTTTAATTTGTGGAGCTTTGAGCTCAACCTTTGAGTACATAGTCGTTTGAGCTACACAACGTTTTAGTTGGGATGTTGTATCCAAGAGGGGACATGACAGAGAATATCTATTACACCGGTGGTTGATATAAGAAAATCCAATAAACACCGCAGATGGCTTGAATCTAGATCTCCTTAAAGAGAGCAAGATATGTTGTTTTAATTGTTTACGTATTTATTTCTCAATATTTACTCTATTTTACTTTATTATTTGTAATTCCCCCTTCATGTTGCAATAAAGTAATGCATATTTACTAAAGGTTTACAAATTTAAAAATTTAAGGACGTAAACTTTAACATTAGTGCTCTATATGCTATCTTAGTTGTCAAACCGAGTATAGCTCAATTGGCATCCGAGCATGTTAGTAACTATGAAGTTTGTGGTTCAAATCCCCTTCCCTCCAGATGTACTAAAAAAAATATGTTATCTTAGTCTCTTAGAGACTTCAAAGTTTTAGTAAAACAATTGTAAACGTAAGGCAAGAAGTATCTATTTAGGGTTTATTGGCATAATCTTCACCTTTATAGGGTTGGCCTCCTCAAGCTTTATAATCGAAGTTAAGTATAATTCTAACTTACTTTTGTATTAGGAGTTAGCTAAATTTTTTGTGATTATCTTATTAACTTTTGCCACTGTCACAACCAATCCAATAGATCGGTCTCCATGACCTTGATTTTCTTGGAAGAAAGGAAAATTAAGAGGATTCTCAATTAAACACTCAAAACTGTTTTCCTAAAAGTTAATTACAACTGTTTCATTCAAAATTAATTTTTTTTCTTAAGCTCTTTTAAAAAATATATTTTGAGTTATTGTCAAACACTCCAAAATTTGGTAAAATAATTTATTTTCAAATTTAAAAAATTAAAAAGTCAATCTAAATCATATTAGTTAAGTTTGAATGAGATGAACTTGAACATGTAGTTAAAGAATTTAATATTTCTTAATTGAGGAGTGAGCTAATCAAATCACTTTCCTCACTTTATTCTTATTTATAAGAGCAAAACTTTCTAGTTGAGATATTATTTGAGCGGCTTGCTTTATTCTAATTTTGGTATCATGGAAAAAGAATTAAGATCTCATATAATAATGATTTCATTTTCATTTTTCTCTTTTTTTAAAATATGATTATTTTTTTACAATTTTTTATTATAATTTTCACCCTTTAAAAAAATGCATTTAAAATATAGTTCAAAATTAAAATTTTAAAAACTATTTTATAGTTTTCAAAACTAACTTGAAAGTTAAAAACAAATAAACATTAAAAAGTAGTATTTATAAACTTAATTTAAAAAAAAAACAAAAAAGAAAAATGACTATAAACAGAAAAAATATCAAACTATTTACAAATATAGAAAAATTTCACTATCTATCAGCAATAGACCGCGATAGACTTCTATCGCTATCTATCACGGTCTATCGCTAATAGACAGTAATATTTTTCTATATTTGTAAATAGCTTGACTTATTTTTCTATATTTAAAAATAATTCAAACAAAAAACCAAACGAGCCAAATTTCTTACTCTTTAATTTGACCTATGTTCTTTGACTGTTCATACATCCCAAATATGTTTCTATAAACATAAATCATTATGGCTAAAAATTACCAATATCATAACCCAAAAAAAGGCAATAATAATTGATGATACATTTTTTCCCCAAATCGAATGACCAACTTTTTTTTTTTTTTTTTTTTTCCAAATCCAATAACCAACATGGGAAGCCTAGAAAGATGAATATTGATAATGGGTTAGTAACACTTGGAAGACAAAGAAAAGGTAAATACTATTTGATTCATCTTCTTTCAGCTTGGATCTTTATAATTTTAAGTTTTGTTCCATGTGCTTTCCTAATTATAATTTGGTCTTTTTACTTTTAGGAATGTTCCTATTTATAAAATTTTAACATAAATTAAATTTTATACGCAAGAAAAGCTTTTTAATATAGATGTAGGACTATAATTCAAATATATATATATATATAAAATTAAGTGTAATATATTGTATTGGGTTAAGCAAGCATACACTAATTTATTTTAGACTTATTTCGATAGCTATTTCGTTTTTTATTTTTGGTTTTTAAAATTAAGCCTACTTTTTCTCATTTTCTTACTATAGTTTGCATCTTTCTCAAATACAAGAGTTGAATTTTTAATCAAATTCTAAAAGAAAAACAAGTTTTTAATTTTTTTTTTTTTTTTTAGTTTTCAAATTTTGACTTGGTTTTTCAAAATGTTGGCAAAAAGTAGATAACAAAATAAGAAATTTAGAGGTGGAAAAGGTGTTTACAGGCTTAATTTTCAAAAACCAAAAAATGAAAAATGAAATGGTTACCAAACGGGGCCTTAATTTTTTAAGTTGAGTTATTAGTTACCCTTTAGTTTCCGTTCATTTTCTTTTTAATTTGTAATTGTATTTGCTCTTATATTCACGTGAGTCTCACTACAACAAAACAGTAATTTCATGACATTTAAAATTATCACATTCATGGATTATGTTGAAAATGCGGTCAAAGATCTATGTTGGTTAGATAAAAGAAAGATAATGAGTATATAAGTAATAAACAATAATATCTTCATTGTATGAGGTCTTTTAGGTGAAACCAAAAGCAAAATCATAATAAATTATGCCCAAAGTAGACAATATCATACCATTGTAAAGATATTTAGAAGATCCTTGTCCTTAACAAGTGGTATTAGATCCATGCCTTTAATTTAACCATGTCGGTAGAATCCTCAAATGTCGAACAAAGAAAGGTGAACCTCTTTATTGGACTAACAGTATGCTCTAGAGAAGAGGAATCAACTTGGATACAACTTGGATACGAGCTAAATGAATAGGTGACTATTTGAGTGGAGGGTCTATAGTTCCTTTATTCCAAGTGAGGATTGTTGAAAATATATATAATATATATTAGGAAAGTGATTGATTAGGTACCGTCTAAGTTTGCATTTATCCCGATACTCTCTCTTTCTTTTACTCACAATAAAAATTATTTTTTAAAATAAAAAATTGTGTCATGTGACACAATATAATTGGGTGGTGACCAGGTTGGATAGGGAAAAATTTCAAGTCCTAGTGTAGTATAGAAAATTTTCCATACCATCTTCATGCGTTGTTTGTCACAAAAGTAGCATTTAAGAATTATGTAGAGTCTACGAACTAAATGAATAACTAATTGATCAATTATTTAATGACGTGTCAAATGATTTTTTTTTATAGGTAGACAGTGCACCAAGTTCTTTCCAAAGGAAATGTGAAGTTACTTGAAGTAAACGTAACCCGTTTTGGTTCGGGTGTGGAGTGAGGTTCGGGTTCGGACTTGAGAGCATAAAGATAGAGGCAGATTCCGCAGCACCAACCAAAGCAGAAAAGGCATTTTTCTCCATAGCCCTACCTTTTTCTCTTCTTTCCATATTCTCTCTGTCACTTTCCCGAGAAAATTCCTCCCAGAGAAAACTGATCGGAGAGGGAAAAAAAACCATCCTCTTATCTCCAATTCGCTAACACCGCAGTTCAACCGCCACTAGATGTGATCGATTAGAGAAATCCAAGCCGCAATCGTGAAAATCATGGTGAGCATTCGATTGAAATCGAAACCTCCATTGCTGAATCCGTCTCCAAATTCTCCGATTAATCTCGCTCTTCTTTCTCTTCTTTCTGAAATTTCTTGTGCTTTTTGTGATGAATTAGGGGAAAATCGGAGAAGTCGATCAGAACGAAGAGGAAGAAGAAGAAGAAGAAGGAGAAGGTGAAGGTGAAATTGAATGGCCGCCATGGATGGAACCTCTGCTAAGCACGAGCTTCTTCGTTCAATGCAAGCACCACGCCGATTCGCACAAAACTGAATGCAATATGTATTGCTTGGATTGTATGAACGGAGCTCTCTGTTCGCTCTGTCTTAATTCTCATAAAGATCATAGAGCTATTCAGGTACGCTCTGTTCTTCTTCTTCTTCTTCTTCTTGTTCTGTAAATTCTTTGAGATTCTTCGATTGGATTTTTTTTCGCAATTTCTTCAATTATTGGGTGATTTATTTTTATTTTTTTGGGAAGATTTAATTGTTTCTTCTTTGAATGAAGACAATGTAGAAATTACTGTTTGTTACCTACTAACAGCAACAAGATGCCAAATCATAACTATATAAACTGTGAAGTCTCTCTTTATCTTTATTTTGTTATTTTATTCTCTTCTTTTTCCTTTTTAAATGTTAAAGTGCCTGGTTGTTAAATTTTATAAAGTTACTTCTGATACTGAGGTAAAAAGTAAATAAAAAAAAAAACAAGTAAAAGGTAAAAATTAAAAAATTAACATATATATAGTAGTGAATGTTGGTTGATGGTTTTTTTAAAGATTTTAAGAAAAAAAACTTTGGAAGTATGATTACATTTGCTTCTGTTGGTTGATATTTATGATTTAGTTGAGATTAGTGAATATAAAAGATAAGCGGAGGAGGGTAAATGTTAATGATAATCTAATTGTTTAATTCCTTATATTTTTTTATCATTAATGTATCATGTCAATTCAATTAATATTTATTCGGATTAGATTTTGTTAATGATATATATGTTCTCAATATATTTTAGTATAGAGTTCATTTAGTGTAAATTAAATTGGAACTAGAAGATTAGGAGTCCAATCAATTTAAAAGTTTTGGTTCAAGAACATAGATCATCACTAAGATATTAGAAAAATGACAATGAAGAAAAGGTAGCTAAAATGTTTAAAAAAAAAAAAAAAAAAAAAAAAAGATTTAACCAAATTTCAATACTATACATCCTTATTTATTAACCTAAGATTATATATATATATATATATTCAAAAATTGAAATATCATCCTTAATCTTACATAACATTAAAATGTGTTGGATGAGAATCAAAAAACTTGGAACAACGACAATGTTCCAGGTCATTGTCACATTGTTCCATGTTTCAATTTTTATTCAACACATCTTAGTGGAATTTCTACTGCATAAGTAATTTTAAAAATATTTACCAAAAGTCACCAGCAATATTGCCATTTTTGTAGGAATAGGACTATTGTATAAACAAAGGACAAAAAGTTGAGTTTCTCTTTTTTTTTTTTTAGTTTAGGCTTGAAAAAAAAAGACAAAATTACAGAAAATGTCAACGAACTTTGCCTTTTTGTTTCAAAAATATCCATGTACTTTAAAAAATTGCAATGTTACTCTTGAACTTTCATAAATGTTTAAAACTACCTTTAGAATTTTACATTTAAATCAGGACTTGAAACGATGTGGTGATGACCTAAAATAGTTCGGTGATCTAATTTTCCGTTCTAAGTCACTGCCACATCATTTCAAGTGCCATTTTTCGTAAAAAAGATTATAAAGAATTTTTACTACAGTATTAATTTTGAGACGTTTATGAATATTGATATATATATTTTGTGGAATATATATGTATATAGATAAGGAGATCGTCCTACCATGATGTGATAAGGGTATGTGAGATACAGAAATTTGTGGACATAAGAGGAGTTCAAACTTATATTATAAACAGTGCAAGGATTGTGTTCTTGAACGAGCGCCCTCAGCCGCGACCTGCTAAAGCTCTCACTAATATCTGCATCGTCTGCCACCGTTCGCTTCTTGATTCCTTCCATTTCTGCTCTCTTGGTTGCAAGGTTTTTCTTTTTCTCTTCTTTCATTGCTCGACTCTATAATTGCATGCCTTTGGTTGATTTATTTTACGCTAAATTATAAAAAAATGTCACTAAACTTTACATTTTCGGTTAAAAATACCTTTAAACTTTCAAAAAAGAGTTCAAAAATACTTTTATTGCTAGTTTAGAATGGAAACCGTTTTAAAGTTTTGTTTAAAAAATATCCCTAAATTTAAAAAAAATATATATATACTTTCATTATTAGTATATGAACAAAAAACGGTTAATATCTCGTTGAAAAAAATAACTCTAATTTTAAAAAAAAAGTTTAAAAATGTTCGTATCATTAATATGGTTATCAATTTGTTTGAAGTTTGTTTTAGTTCGAGAAAAATCAATTTTAAAATGAATTATATAGATATCCACTCTCACTTTTTTCTTATTTTTATAATTCTTACACTTAAATTTTCAGCAACTAAAATTTTAAGTAAACAAAAAAAAAACTCACAAAATTCGAATACGAAAATTCATTTAAAACATACCAAAACGATAAATAGTCAAATAAAAAATACATTTGACTATTAACACACACTCAACTACTAACATACAATTTTGTTAAAACATTTAAGTTCTAAACTCGCTTGGTGCTTCTATATTCTTTTTGGACTTATTATAGGTCATATACCTTAACTGAAGTGTGCAATTTTATTTATTTATTTATTTTTAGATATACAAATGTCAAACATTTAACGAAAAAGGAGTAGAATAGTATTGTAGAAGAGAGAAGAAAAAAAAGGAAAAATAGACAAGAAAGACGATATTAACGATTTTTGTTCATATAATAGTAATGATATTTTTGAATTTTTTTTTTTAAAGCTTAGGAGTATTTTTGACACAAAACACTAATGGTTTTCTTTCAAAAAAAAACTAACAGTAAGGATATTTTTTAATTCATTTTGGAAGTTGGTATTTTTTAATTTATTTTGGAAGTTTAAGGGTATTTTGTATAATTTGGCCGTTATTTTATTTATCTTTTTATTGGGAAAAAAACATTTTGTTTCTTAAATTAACAATATATAAAAAAAATTACATCAAAATACTCTTTTAAAATTAAAGGTAAACTTTTTATGTTAGGTTTATTTTTACCTATTTATTATGCATTTTAGAGAGAGAGAGAAAAAAAGGGGTAAATTAGTTTTTTGTTTAACAAAAGCACGGGACAAAACTTAATTTGATTGTTTTTAAATTAATTTTTTTAACAATTTTGAAAATGTTTAGTGTTGAAAAAAATAGTGAAATTTAATTGTTTTTAAATTAATTAATAGACGGTTAATTAGAAAGTGAATATTTATTGAAAAATCAAATTTAAAATTAAAGTGAAAAAATTTTGAAATCTAGAGACCAAATTAAAATAGAACTCAAATATTAATGATAAAATTATAACATTTTGAAACTTAGGGACAAAATTGAAACTAAATTCAAAAATTAAGAATTAAAAGTGTAAAATTTTGAAACTTAATAATCAAATCAAAATTAGATGCAAAACTAAGGTAAAAAATCAATTGTATTTTAGAAGCATTTTTTCGAAAGTTATTTTAAATATGCTATTAATTATGTTTGTACATTATCTTTAGAGTAATTAGTATCAAGTTTAAAACCTCATGAATAGAAGTTAAAACATTTTTGAACGATAGGAGTATAATTGATATTAGGAGGCTTTTTTTTTTTTTTTTTTTTTTTTAAAGGGGAAGGTTGTTTGAGTAATTTAACCAAGTATATATATGTTTAAAAGATTTATAGTGTTAATTAATTAAAAAGATAATGTCGATAATTTTAAAAATAATAAAAATACAACTAATACAACAATCTCTTCGATAATAATAATAATAATAAAAAAAAAAAACCTCATGATTTAAACCTTAATTATTGTATTTTTATAGATAATTTTTTTAAATGATAAAACAAACATAGCAAAATGTCACTGTCTATTAGTGATAGACATTGATAAACACCGATAGACATCTATGAGTGTCTATCATTATCCATCGTGACATTTTGCTATATTGTAAATATTTTGGCTCATTTTTCTATATTTAAAAACAACTCTATTTTTAGGGTGAAAATTTCTTATTCTTTTTTGTGGAGTGGGAGTTTGAAAAAATGAAAGTAGTCTTGAGAATTGAAGATGTTTGTGAGTTGTGTTGAAGTACTTTTAAAATTTAATATAATTATTCGAGTGATACGTTTCTTCAACCTAAATAACCCTTATTAAATAATGAACTCAACTCAACATTTAAAATTTTATTCTAAAAGTAAATAAAATATTAATATGTAAAAATCTTATTTAAATATTCTATATATATATATATATATATATATATATTGAATTAAGATTAGCAAGTCAATTTCATTTTATATTATGAATTTTTTTTCTAAAGTACTAAAAAATTACTTTTTGAAAATAAAGGATCTAAAAAATGATAAAATTAAAATAAATATATGATAATGTATCTTATATAAGTAAAAGATATGCTTTTTAAAATTAATAATAAGTTTTGGTTGATTGATATTGGTTTGTGTTATTTTAGGTGAACCCATGAACTAACTCAACCTATAGAATTTTTATTTATTTGAACCGAACCCAACTCAAATGAGTTAATAACTCGTCTCACATCATACGAGTTGAGTTGGGTTAGATTGATCGGATTTTTCGAGTGGTCGAATTTTTTTTTAAAAGTCCTTAACTATTAAGATTGGTGATAATGTAGCTTTCAAATTTTCAAATTGGATAAATAACACCCTTAAACAATAAAAGAAATATGCAATCACCTCATCATTAAATCAATTAATTTTACAAAGAAAATTATAAAACCTACCGTTTGATCCATCAGGAAAAAGACAGATTCAATTAAATAAACTCATGGCTTAATCATTATTATATAAAGTACAAATTAAAGCTAATTAATGAAAAATAAATTTAATTGTAGGAAAAGTATATTGAAAGTAAACTATTAATTATCCTCCATTAGTGGATGAGTCCCCACCTAAATAAAAGTCTAAATTACAAAAAAAAAAAACAATAATAATAATAATAATAAAATACATACTTTGAAGTGAAAATTCATTAGAATTTTGTATAAAAATTGGGATCATAAATAGTTAGGGTGGTATTCAGGTATCAATTTCTATTTCAAATCATCGACACCATTTTAGGTCGTAATTTTTATTTTAAAAAAAATTTTGAAATATTTATGAAACGTTAACCATTCCATGATAATTTTTTAAAGAATTTGAATATTTTTTAAGCAAAATTTTATAAAAATAATAGAATATATTTTTTAAAAAAAGATTAGATTATTAATAATTGAATAGTTTAACCTATTTACTATAGGTTTAGATATTTGAACCACAGACTTCTTTATTACAAACACGTTGATATATTAGTTGTCGCTTTAGAGAATAGTTGTTAGTTGATTGACAAATTATAATGAAATTATTTTATAATAAATACAGCTAATTGGGACATCAAAGAATTTTGGAAAAAGAGTAATAAATGTGGTGGAAAATGAAAGCTCCGACACCGAGAAATCGAAGACCGCCACCAGCAACAGAAGAAGACTTAGAAGCAAAATCCAAAGCTTCTCGCCGTCGACGCCACCGCCCACGGCGGCGACTCACAGAACCGGCAAGAGAAGGAAGGGAACGCCGCACCGGTCTCCGATGGGAGGACTTCTCCTAGAATTTTAAATATTTATTATTATTTTTATAAAAAAAATATTAAAAACTCAAAAAGACGAAAATGCCCCCTACAGCCACCGACACATAAACACAGATTTGAGATCATTACTATTTTTGCAGCATCTGAGCCTTTGGCCAATGGTCAACGGAGGCCGTTGCTGTAAAACTAAAAAGTTACAGCTCTGTTATGTATAGTGTATAAGAAAAAGATGTATTTTGTTGTAATTTAATAATAAAAAATATTAAATTAAGAGAGAGAGAAATCATAATAATAATAATAATAATAATGTGTACTTGTTTGTGATTGTAGATTTGTTGAAACAAGCTATTTTATAAAAATAGCACATAAATTTGAATTAAATTATGAAAAATAATTTCACTTTTTTATTTCTCTGTCCCTCTCCATATTTTTTTTCAGTGGCCACTTTATTATGAGTCATTTCATTTAATTAACTTTTTTGTGCACATTTTTGTAGTTAAAAGTAAAAAATTTTGTCATATTTTAACATGTTTTTTTTAATTATAGTTATGGTTTTATGTTGTCAGCCACGGCATATTAAACAAATGTTAGTTGATTTGAAATGATTTGACATAATTTAATTTGAACTAAATAAAGTGGGATGCATTGTGGCTTTAATTTGTATAATTTTCTGTTTTCTTTAGCAATTTCTGTTGTATTATTGTGTCAAAGTAATTAACTAATGTAATGGAACCTCTCATATATATATATATATATACACAAATGTACACTAAGAAACTTAAATAATTATAATTGTCAAGTCATTTCTCAAATTAATATTAAAATTACAAGGCCTCAATTTTAAAAATATTTACGCTACATACATTCCAACTGAAGTGAGAACGCATTCAAGGGATCAACAAGTCAAAGGTCGATCCAACATACAAGATCAACAAGCCAAATATCAATCTAATATACAAGGTCAACAAGTCAAGATCCAACGTACGAGATCAACAAGTCAAGCTTCAACATATAGATCAACAAATCAAGTTTGCTCGAGAATAAACATTTCAGCCCTCACGTCAAGTATATATATGAGAAAGAATCAGAGGATAAATATTAGAGATAATATTGTATTCGCATACAGATTAATGAAATTGATAAACTAACAACTACCAACAAGTGTAAGTAACTACTCAAACTACTGTAACTAATTTATAAGTTATTTACAAGGGCATAAATGTAATATCCCATAGCATAATTGATCACTTTATTTGAATTCATTTTTCTCACTTCTCCCTTTTAGTTCAATAATTGTTAGATGAGTGACGATAATAGGTTGATTATTGAATATAAATGTTTTGATTCTCTTTTTATTAATAAATATAACTAATAAGAAAGCAACATTTGGCATCCATAAAAAGCTACATGAATGACTAAAAAAAGAAGTTAATGGAGAGTTTGGTCCACCGATTTCATAAATCTGTGTTGAATAACTTAACTCTATCAACTTCAAAAGTGTTCACTATTGAA
The DNA here is from genome assembly GCA_002890555.2 of Lagenaria siceraria. Classification (NCBI taxonomy): domain Eukaryota; kingdom Viridiplantae; phylum Streptophyta; class Magnoliopsida; order Cucurbitales; family Cucurbitaceae; genus Lagenaria; species Lagenaria siceraria. The sequence continues at coordinate 4,334,902 of CM016491.1, read as the reverse complement.
GTTTGCACATTGATCGATGAACTTCATCCCTCTTTCTCTCTCCCTCCCTTTAATGTTTCGTAACTCTAGACTAAACAACTCTGCAACAGAATTCCTAACTTCAGCATATTAACTCTAGACTTTAGGGATTGTTTGGAGACTCGTACTAAAATGAGTTTGTAATATAATGTAATTCAAAACTCATGTTTGGATTGAGTGCTTTAGGCTCGATTTGTAATACTAAACTCATTTCGTTGCCACAATTTTCAACCTAACCCTCTTTTCCATTGTTTTCACGCTTTACAATCTCATTTTCATTTCTCTCTCGATTACTCACTTATTTCAACACTTCTTTGATTATCAGTAATCCTGATTACATTCTAGCCTCCCAAATAATTCTTAGAAGTCAACTTAGCGTCTCAAACAGCTCTTAAGGGTGTGTTTGGCCCAAGGATTTTGAAAGTAGGAATGGGGAAGTAGGGAGTTGTGAACTCCAGTACTCCTCGTTTGACCCAAGGAGTTGGTGGGCCCCACTACTAAAAAACATCAATTTTATATCTTATCAACTCCTTACACTGTAGGCCCCAAGAGTTCACAACTTCCTAGACTTCATAACTCCTTACTTCTCACTATTTCACTCCTTTTTTTTAGTAGTGGGACCCACCAACTCCTAGGGCCAAACAAGGAGTGGAGTTCAATACTCCTACTTCTCAACTCCGACTTCCTAATTCTTTAGGCCAAACATATTCTAAGTGAATAGATGTACTGATTTTTCTTTTCTATTTTTTTTAGATGGGGCATGTGATATGTCGTCATAATTCAGGTACAAATTCAACCGGTAATACCGGTATTAATAAAAAGCAGAAAATGACATTTATCAACCACAAAAGCGACCTATTAAAATAATAGCTAGTTATTTTATTTTATTTTATTGTTTCTTTACTTGTTCACGAAATGAAACACCTCATCTCACTCCATTATATACTCAATTATTGTCCTATTGAAATTTATAATGTAAACCACTACCTTTAGCCCAATTTTCTTGGATCTTGTGTGAACTTTTATTGTTAGTTTGAAAAGAAAAAAAAAATGTAAGTTTATAGTATTTGGAGAAGTACATAGGACATTTTTATTAATAGTGTTGACATTAAAGATACGATTTCATTAGAAATCATCATTGGAATACTTGAAACATAGAGATAATTATAATCCTCCAAAATTAAGTGCTCATTTTCGAACATATTTTAATGAATAAGCTACTAATTATCATTTCAAAAGTTGATTATTTGATTCACATCTTACAATTATTGTACTTAAAAGAAAATATATTTGAATACTAAAGATTGTATATCAATGATACAGTCTGTCAAGAGACGTTTTGGAGTGTTGAGTTGGTCATTATATTCAGTGGTTATTATATTCTATGAGTTATAATAGTTTGTGGGATATAATAATTGTTGGGTTTTATGCCCTAAAACTCGTAGATAGTAAATGTTGTATTTTGACCGTCATTAATAAATGGATGTTCATTATGATTCAATCAATGTTATTGATTATTTTATCTTGTTTTAATAACCCTAAAATCCAATAAACTAACATCCTAGACTGTTTTATGAGTCTTGAGCAATATGTAGAGACATATAGAGATCAATGTTCAAGTTACAGTCTAAAGGGTCTATAGTATAAGGATAGGGTTGGGTACCTTATCCTGGTAACACTATGGATACGGCCCACTTTGTATTTGATACAAACGCAATGATCCAACGCGTTCGTGTAAGACATGCGAGTGAGGGTATCCTATGCAATGAGTTTGCATAAGACTGGACCACAAAATAGTAACCACTAGATATAACTCCGTTGACTGGTTAGGTTTCTATTTCAATAGGTTGACCTAGGCAACTTAGTCTTAATCTTGAGTATATTATGAACTCCTGTTCACGAGGGATTGTCCTTTGATTTGTATGGGTGATAGTGGCCCGTTTGCCGACTCGATATGCCTACCATTTTGGGGACAAGACTGAGTGGGGAGTTTGGAACATAATTATACAAGATGGATTTCACTCCTTCCCGACTTTAGGGTAAGTAGATAAGTGTTCCCTTAGGTGGTGTCTCCGGGACTTGAATAAAGGGCCCTACCCTCTCACTAGCCCGAGAGGGGTTTCTGTTTGATGGTTGGACCATAACAGGTTGTTCATTAGAGGAGCACTGGTACTTAAGGATTTAGAAGTAACCCAGGGTATAACGATAATTTGACCCAACTAGTGTTTATGAACACTTGTGAAGGACTAACTTGCTGTTATTGGTCTATACCGTGGACACAGAAGATATCTACAGTGAGAAGAGTGCAGCTGTGGGTCTTTAGTGGAGTGTACCCACAGTTAACGAATATTGATTAATATGGTTATTGAGTTTAGCCCGTTAATCTCATATCGTTGGAGCTTCTGATCTGTAGGTCCATTAGGTCCCCTTCCTAGCTCGTAAAGAATATTGAGGAAATTTATTTTTGGATGAAATTTGAAAGGTTCAAATTTACTAAGGGAAAGTATAATGTATAATGATACATTATAATATAAAGTTTATTTTACAAATTAAACTTTATAGTATAAATATAATTTTGGATTTCAAAGTTAATTTGTAAGAGAATTAAATATTTGAAATTGTTCAAATATTTTTTTATATGAATTAGATTTTTATTAAAACTATAGGTTAAAATTAATGTACATTAAAACTATAGGTTATGAGAGAAATGTACTTGAATTTGATTCAAATGCAGGTTAAAATTAAATATTTGATATTAATTTTGGTAATTAATTAATTGGAGAATTATTAGTTATTTAATTTAATCTAATTTAATTAAATTAATTGAATTAAAACTATAGGTTATGTGAGAGATGTTCATTTAAATATGATTTAAATGAATTAATTAATTAAATTAGATTTAATTAATTATTAATTATTAATTTAATTAATTAATTTAATATTAATTAAATTAGTTGTAACTCCCACTTAGGGGAGTTACTTAATACGTGGGATAACACCCACGTTTCTCATTTTCTCTCACTTACTTATATAGCATCTAACAGAAAAGAATCGGTGTTTTCATTGTATCAACAAAAAAAAGAAAAATTCTCTGCTTTTTTTTTCCTTGGCCAAAAAGGTTCCCACAAACCTTTATTCAGAGAAAAAGAAAGGTCTCCAAGTGGTGGTGACACAACAAATAAGTTTTTTTTTCTCTCATTTTTTTTGTATTCTATATGCTTAACCTAGATTATTTTAAATTTTTTTTACCAATGTAGAAGTTTTTCAAAATCTTAAAATTAATTTTGAGATAGGGTTCTGATACGTTTCCGCTGCGCTTGGGTTTTAATCCCAGCAATAATATGTGGTTGTGGTGTAGAATATTTTAGTCTGAGTTGATAAGGATGGGAGAGGATGGGTAGGAAATAATAAACACAGTAAAAATAGGATTTGAAATAACAATAATGTAGTTAATTGAGAGTTATAATAATTAAAATACTAATTATTATAATTATTGGATCCCCAAATATGGACCAAATGGCAACTAAAATTATTTAAATAGGCCACTCTACCCACTTGAAGTTTGGGCCTAAACATGCCCTTAGTGATAGAAGGGGTAAGAAAGAAATTACTTAAAATTATTTTAATAGGCATGCAATTTGTTTTTTTTTTCTAAAAAAAATATATTTGAAAATTATTTATTTGTGTAACATATTTTTAAATATGGAATTTTAACTAATCACAAATTGTCACACTATTTCTCAAATTAATGACGAAATTATAAATGATCATATTTCGACTAATTAAAAAGCCGACATGTATCCCAAATCAAAATTGAAGATAAAAGCTGGTAGATCTAGATGATGCCGCGTGTTTTCGTCATGATAGTTAGAATGAATAAATTAATTTGGTTCAATTTAGCCCCAAAGTAGGTTTAATTTGGTCCAAATGGCAACTAAGCCTAAATTAAAGGGTAATTGTAATGAGTAGCATTTTTAGGGATCATAACCAAGTGTATAGCAACATTTTAGAAAAAAATTGCAATTATAGCAAAGTCTATCAGTGATAGACTTTGCTACAATTGCAATTTTTATAAAAATGTTGCTATATATGCTAATACTTTGAATCTGATCGCTATATTTGCAATTGTCCCTAATTAAACCCAATTAGTTAGATTCAAAGACTAAGTTCATGGATAAACCAAGCCCACAAGCCCACATGGGAACCCTATGAATAAAGGAGTTCCTCTCCATTTGAAGGGTTCAAGAATTTAAGACTTGAGAACATAGAGAGAACTCTCCCAATGATAAGAAGACTCTCTAAGCTCCTGAAGTCTGAATGACATTTGAAGACTAAATCTTTTAAAGATACAAACATTATTCTTCCTGGACTTCAACTTTAAGATCATTCATGTCCTACGCTCTTCAAGTCAAGCATACGTAAGATTGAAAATTAAAGGATTGAGTATTAGATCGAAACACATTCGAATAAATTACATAAATTCAAGTTCGACTCCACGAATGTTATTATGGAAAGTTTGCTTGCCTTTCAGATGGTTATATTGTACCATATGAGTTGATTTATTTTGGCCCATGACACTAATTTATTTTGGTAGACATTATTAATTTTTTTTGCTAATGAGGAGAACTTTTTTCAATGATTGTTGCCAATAATTTACTTTGATAGACTTAAATTATTTAGATTGTAGACTAAGTGTTTGCTTAACTTTTGTTCTAGGAATGACGTATGAGAAGGATGTTTAAAATTACATGAATTGGTACCTTGTGGTTTAGAGATGTTAAAGTATGTACAAACTTTTGTAATTTGGCTAAGAATTAATACCTTATGATGATATTAAAAAGGGTAAAAACCTTCTTATTGTTATCATTGTCAATATTGATGTGTAGAGTTGTACTCTAAAATAATTTTTATTTTCTTACTAGGTTTTGCAAGAATCCATTGGAGCAGCGAAGTCACAAGCAATTGATTGATCATTTATAAGATTTTTTTGTAGGGTTAGTGGCAAAACTTTGGTTGCAATGTACTTATTTTTTTCTTGTTTGTAGATTGTACTTAGCTGACTTCTTGTAAAATCTTTATCAATTGTTATTAGACGATCTCTTTGTAAAAATACTATCAACTTTATCAAATATATATATATATATATATATATATATATATATATATATATATATACCCTTGACAATAAAGTTTCATGGGTTAGAATTTCTTGACAAGAAAAAATGTCACTATATATTCTTTTTTGACATTTTATAAGTATCGTCAATACTTATAATTTTATAGTAATAAATTAATATTGAGTCAATTGATGACGATAATAATCTGTCATAGTAAATTTGAGAATGACACTTTATCATTGTCAATAGTTGTTTATTGTTGACAATTATTTATTGTCAATTATGATATTTTTTAAGAAAATGTCATCGATGCTTATACCTTTACAGGGAGACAATACCCGAAAATAATTACTTTTTAAATATCATAGAATCTTAGTCGAAATACATTTATTTGAAAACTTCGTGTGATGAATGGTAATTAAAAATTTTCGCTATTATAATTTTTCAAAACAAAATAGAGAAATTGTAACATATGACTAAAAGCAGGGGCACTACTTAAAAAATGTCTAATTTTAAATTTCAGTAAAAAAATTGCTATCAATGGAGGGGTGGGACCCAACAATGATAGACATCTCTTAATCTACAACTATATAGTAATTTCAAATAGCTCAACGAATAAAGACACTAATTACCTTCTTAGTAATTTGATTACATTTAAGTTAAAATAATATTTTAGTTTCGGTACTTTAAGGTTTGTTTATTTTTAGTCCTTATACTTTCAAATGTCTTTAGTTTGTGTACTTTTAATAAATATGAAATTTAGTTCCTCAAATTTTTTTTTTTAAAAAAATCAAAATTGGCTAAATAATAATAATTATTGTGTTGGTGAAAAATTATTTTGGTCTCTATACTTTGAAGTTTGTTCAATTTTAGTTCCCTTATTTTCAATTGTCCAATTTTAGTCATTTTACTTTTAATAAATCTTAAATTTGATTCACAATGTTAGTTTATTGTTGATTTTTTAAAAACTTTTTGTTATCTATTAACATTTTTACTATAAATTTTGAAAATATATGTAAATTATTGAATGTACAGAAACTAAAATTGGACAATTAAAATATAGGGATTAGAATTGTACATACTTTAAAGTGTAGGGACCAACATGGTAGTTTAACTTAATAATTTTCATACAAGAAAATATAATATATGGATATATTTTCCAAATTTAGAGTGAAAACGTTAACAAATTTTCTTTTTTAAAAAAAGATCAACAATAACCCAACAAGAGGACTAAATTAAAGTTTTTTTTTTTTTTTAAAAGTAGTGAGAAAAAGGACATTTGAAACTAACATTGAATAAACTTTTTTTTTTTTTTTGAACAACAAGAACATCAAAACATCAAAACATCACAACAAAACAACAACACTACTTGGCAAGCATGCAGGTAAGAAAAGAGAAATCACTTAAATAAAGAGCCTCAAGCTCAGCAGGAAAGGATTGAGGCGCAATAAACTCGACTCGTAAAACCCTCCCAAGCCAACGAATGAGCTGAAGCAACAGGAGCGAAATATTTTTTATATCAGCTATCTGAGTAGCCACGATTAACATAATTACCTTAAATCTATATTGTATAGATTAACCCTAGGATCATTCATACTAAATTGTCGAGAATAAATAACATATCGGATTCCATTGAGTGGGATCTCGATGTATATGAGATTCAAGAAACATTGAATGCTTATTGTTTTGGTATATTGGGGACCGTAGCTCTAAGGTCTCTTTATATATTAGTTTAATTAGGGTCTCATTAAACTCTAATCAATCTAGGAATATGTTTCTACCCATTAAGTCCATACTCAATTAGGAATGTAGGCCTTAATTAATTAAATTACATAATAGACCATAATTAATTAAAATAACCTAATGTGATAAAAAAATCATAATCCACATACAAAGCCTATATTTTAGTTATATGTATTTTTATTTAGGATCTGAACCATGATGTGAGAGTAAGAGAGAACCATGATTTGTTGAAAACTCATTCTATTTGTCAACCGAAGCTTTCAAAAATAGCAACAGTTTTAGTGCCCAAAACGCTTGAAAATACATCATGACCCCCACTTAAGGATGCTTGAAACAAACTTTAAATTACATTACCCAAATGATATTTTAACATTATTATTATTATTATTATTTTTTATCTAATTGAAGAAGAACCCCAAAAATCCCATATTTTCACGCATCAGCATTTCCTTAGGGAAGAAGACGAACGTGTAAATTGAAAGAATCAGTGGAATGGAGAAACAGAGCAAGACTGATAAATGTGAAGAAATGGAGAAGCTTTGCCGAAGATGTAATCGCTCCTATCTTCCATCCTCCAATTCATCCTCTTCATGCCGTTTCCATCCTTCTTTTTTCGTCTGTCGTCGCCACGATGACCAAAAGAGGTAACCTAAATTCTTCCTTTTCTTCACTTTCCATCATTCATCCAATATTCAACACATACTTATTCAATTGGTTTGATGTTTTTGCTTTATTTTGAGTGAATTTCGTTTATTGGGTTCTTGGATTAGGGGGCACTTTGTCTGTTGATTTGATTGTTATTCGAGTTTTCGAGCCATTCTGATTGTTTTGGGCATCAAACTACGGGTAGTGTAGTTGATGCTGTCATTGTTTTGAAGTGATTAACCGAATCTTAATGTTCAATAAGTCTCTCCACGCAGGGAGAGATTTTGAAGCCAGTGTATTATAACTGCAATCACTTGTTTGAGCTTTGATTGAGCTTGATTTCGTTGTTGTGCTATTACTGTTATTACTGTATGGGGAAAAACACAATTGTATTAAAAACTGCGAGTTTGTAACTAGAAGTTATAAGCCAGTGCATTATAACTGCAATAACTAGGAGTTTGTAACTAGAAGTCTCTCTATCTTGTTAAGTTCAAGATATGAGGGCAGGTTATCTAGACAAGCGTTAAGTTCAAGATGCAAATGCAGAGTTCTCTTTTTCTTTTCTTTTCTTTTTTCTTTTTATTTAAAGAAAAATGAGTAACATACAAAAACATTGGTCCAACTAATCAAAAAGTAAGTTACAAGGCAGATAGAGGGGCTTATTAGTTGTTAGCAGCAGGTGTTGAGACTATTTTCCCAGAAGCCTGTAATGAATAGTCATTTATAATTTGCACTTTGAACTCGGTATCGAGTTTTAGCAGTTTTGCTTTTGAATTTCATGGTTTCAGCGAATTTATTGTACTGAGTGAATTTTATGGTTTAAGTTTTCTGTAAATGATGTTTCGATCTTTTGGAACAACAAGTAATTGATTTTTGGCACTAGGATTAACAGGATATATGATTTCTGTAGCTGCTGATCAGCGATTGGCTGTGTGATTGAAATGCTGCTTTCTTTTGTTTTCTTTCATAATTTAAGAGCGTACTACATGATCATCTGCATTTAAGTATTTCAATGGTGCAAAACATCAGCTTTTATCAGCGAAATCATGAAATACAAGTATAAGAGGAAATGTTTGACATGGAAGGCTGGAATGTTGCAATATTTGATTTGGTAAAGTCTGCTTCATGAATCATAAAACTTTTCCTGTGTTGTTTCTAAGATGGAAGCCATTACAATTCATTAATGTAAAACGTGGTATATTAAAAAGGGAAGATAAAGCACCCTCCAGAAACCACCTAGGACCTCATGGCTCCAACTAGCATGATTAATAGTCAGGGGCTATTTGCAACAAATTTTAGAAAGCAAGCCTGGGTGGAATCTGTTTAACAAACCCCTTCTGAAGATCATTGACCTGCCGAAAGTTTCCACCTGGGCCTGTTTAAATGCTCGTTAACAAGGGTTTTTGTTTTTTTTTTTTTTTTTTTTTTACCAATTCCACCTGGGTTGAGCTTTCTAAATTTTGTTGCTAATACTCCCCACATGATTGTTGCAAATACTCCCGCCTATTAATCTTGATAGTAGGCTTTGTACAATCTTTGAGTATCTGGATATTAGTGAAGTTCTGTTAAGTTACCCAAGGGAGGGTGGGCCTGGTTCCAGCAATCTTTGACTCATGTAAAATTGCTACTCGCCCCTCTATTATGGAGCTATGGTTTGGGGGGAAAACTGCGCAGTGGAAGATCTCTTAGTTTAGGGTCTATCCAGAATTTTTTAGATTCTCCATTTCCTTCTCCGTACCTTAATTTCGTGATTAAATATCCTTCCACTTGGCATACCATAGTGGAGGTTCCTAGTAGAAAGATGATCTGGCTTTATACCAATTCATAGCTAAGAAAAGGAAACAAATACATCTCTCTTTAAATTTTCTGATTCTGCTTCACATTTTTCATGTCTGCTTCGCTGCTTCATTTCCGCTCCTGCTTAACGTGGAAGTTTGCATAAATTTGACAAATAAGACAATGCAACAACGGTAATAGGTGAATTAATTTATGCCCATAAACTTTGAGAGTTGTATCACTTAGAATCCTAAACTAGTAATTATAACAATTAAAACCTTAATTTTTCATAGGTGAATCAATTTAGACCTTTTGTTAGGATTTCATTTTAAGACTCTGATAGAACCCAAAATATTGAAAGATAAACGATAACGGAAATACACTTGGATCCTCCCAATTTTGAGATTACTCTCAGTCCTAATTCACTCGCCAAAATATTGCTTGCCTTCTCCATTTCCTACCCCCTCCATTTATAACGAATTTTCCTAACAAACTACTTAACTAATTACTAATATACCCTTAATATCCCTCTAATATCAATCCTATCAGACTGTTGGAGCATAATTTTAAAGTGTAAGACTTTTTTGAATGCCGAAATTAACTTAATTATTAGAATGAAGATGGAGTCAAATAGACAGTAGTTGTTTTTCATTAATATGGTTGATTTTTCATTTTCTCGTGTTCTATTTTTCTAGACTCAGTTAAGAAAAATTATGCCATAATTTTTTTTTTTTTTTGCTAGTTTGGTAGAACTTTGGGAGAAAAGTAATTTTATTCGTTGATTTTAAAGTTGCTTTTAAATGGAATCAAGTGAAAAATAGTTATCAATCACTAACAGACGATCAAGTTTATTGTGATTACATACCAAAAATCCAATCTAAATCTAAGAAAACTGAAAAGTAAGAAGTATATACAAGAAGGTGGCTAAAACTCGAGAATTTTCCTCCTCTTCCTAACCTAAAGGTGGAAGGATCTATTTATAGTCCAAGCGAGAGCGTGGCGATGCTTGGTGGAGCGTTGCGACACTGCCAGTGAAAAAGTCAGCGCGTCGCAATGTTTTTCAATGCTTGCTTGTCCTGATCTCTCAAGAGCTTCACAATGCTACATGGCAGCATTGCGATGTTGTGCTTATGGCTTGCAGCATTGATCCTAGCATCGTGCAACATTGAGATGCTCCTCTGCAGGGGCATTTTGGTCTTTTTGCATCCCTTTGAGCATGATTGCTCAAATTAACCTCGAAATGCTCTGGTTTGGTCCGTTTGAGCCCGAAATCACCTGGAGATGACTCAAAGGCTTCTCAAGCTCGATTTCCTTGCAGTTGAGCACATTTAACCATGAAATTTTCTAGAGTAAACACGATTTTGGTCGAGAAAGATAGCTTTTTGTGGAGCTACCAGATACCTTAGAGAAATTTATTTCCAAAGAAGGCTACAAGTACCTCTAATTGCCAAAATAGAATTGTATTTGTTGTTGTGTGATTCATGCCTGCTTTGAATGGTTGAATTTAGTTGTTGATAGGACTAGTTTTGTTTCCCATGTATGCAACTTCATTTATCATTTTGGAAATCAACCGGCTAGCTCCAGAAGTGGGGGAAGTTTCGCAAAGGCAACAACTCTAAACGTGAGGCACTTAGACGAATCATCCACAACTTGAGGAACATTGTAAGAAGGGGGAAGGGCTGTTACATTATATGTTTGAGTTCCAAATTATTTATGTTTTCATTCACTTATCTATACTCATTCTCGTTTTGGATCACCACATGGTTGATTTCAATGCGATGTGTTGGTGGGTCAGTCTCTTTATTTTTTTAATTAACTACTTTTTTATTTTTTTAATTCAACAACGTTTGGAGTTGGGAGAATTGAACCTTTGACCTCTTAGCCAAGGATATATGCCTAAACCAATTGAGCTATGCTCAATGGGACCCTTTATTTGATAAAAGAGAAGATGATGCTCCAAGCTTGAAATGCTGTAACAAAATATTCTATTGTCATCAATGTTCTTTTTGTTTTAGGAGAAATGTGAATATTTTGATAAATTACATTGTAACTATCAGATTATTACTCGGGGCTTCAAATTTTCCAGATCCATTTAGTCGAGAATGAGAAATCAAAGGTTCAAAATTCATGTGTTCTTTTCCCATCTAAAGTTGGAAAATACTAAGCGTATTAAGGGCATATTAGCAATTAACTAAGGAGTTTGTTTTAGAAGTTTGGTTATAAATACAGTGAGTAGGGAAGGAGGAAGGTAACTAATATTTTGTGAAATGAATTTGGGCTTGAGAATATCTCAAAATTGGGAGGGGGCCAAGTACCTCAAACACTTGGTATATCTTGTATTTTCATTATCTTTTAGGGGGCGTTTGGGGTGCTGAGTTGGTTATTATAGTAAGTGATTATTATAGTCTAGGGTTATAATAGTCTGTGTTTGGGATGCAAACTATTTTCGTTTGGGTTAATGAGAAGGTGAGAAGATGGGTAAGAAATAGTAAACATTATAACAAAGAAGGATTTGAAATAGTAATACTGTAGTTAAATGTGAGTTATAATAGTTGGAAACACCAACTATTATAATTGAAAGTCCAAAGAGTGAGTGGGTTATACTAGCCCATCCCACCCAATGGAAGTTGGAGGCCCAAATGGCCCCTTATAATTTGATATATTCAAGTTCTATCGGATTATTTTTGGTCATTACATTGATTAATCAAATATATCAACTATACAACCAACCACGTACCTGAGTTGATTAGGACTTGATGGTTAAAGAGGTAAATAGTGAACAAACCAAATTTGATTATCTCACGTGGCCTGGAGGTTTCTGAATACCGAATATTGTGGAATTCTGCACATAAACTGGTTTAAACACTTGCGTTCATGAAGAAAACAATCCAATTTATGTCTTTCATTGTGGATGATGTGATGCATGGATAAAGCCATTCAAATATTGTACGTCTTTTTTGTGAATGTCATATAAATGTGGGTTGAAACACCGCATTAATCCTGTCTAGGCTAAATTGACAAGTATATTAATAATCAATAGATCGAAATGTGCATTTCTTAGAAATTTTGAAATTTTAAATTTGTTCCTGTGAATTGCTTGTATTAATATGGTGGAATTTAGTTGTACTAGTAGATAGTGGGCTTTGGAGTAGAGTTGCATATTAGTTTCCTTCTTTTGACACAGTTGTTTTTTCAGAAGCAGATAAACAATCTGTTTAAAGTCTATCTTCTCTCTATACCCCATGATTTGTGTACTGACTGCTTGTAAGATGTGCTGTTGACAATTTAGAAATAACTAGGAACAATTTGCCTATAATTTATTAATTTTTTGAACATCCAAATAAATATTTAGTTCTTTTATGCTTCCATTATTAAAGTATAGGTGGGTGAGTCATGTGAGCTGGTTTTCCCCTAGAGTACCAAGTCAGCAAGGTGCACAAAAATTGGCATGACATGATTGCATGAGTTGCTTCTCATTTCTGTGGTTGAAAGATGTCGCCAAGCTTAATCACACTAGTGACAACAAGGAGTGGTGGGTATGGAAATCACCACATGATTGAGCTTGCATTGGTTTGGAGTTATAGAGTTGAATTTGATAGAATGATGGATGTGAAGTCAGCTGAAGATTCATGTCTGGTGTGAAAATTAACTTCTATTTAGTCAAACTTGTTTGAAAGACACGTTAAACTAATTATAGTTGAAATAGCTTTATGATTCTGTTTGATGAGATTAAGTATCATAATCGTTTTACGAAGCACTTAGACAAATGTTATTAGATGAGGTCTAGTTAAAATTTTGGAAAACTATCCAAGTCCAATTCATTTAGGTTGCCTCTTTTATTTTATTATATCTCTATATGTATTTGTCTTGATTTAAATTAAAAACTTATCAATTTTATGATTCGGTCCGGTTTGTGAAGGGATCGGAGTCCTCCCCCAGAAAGAAAGAAAGAAAGAACAAGAAAAAAGAAAAGAAAAAGAAAAAGCTTTGTGTGAAATAGTGGACTGGAACAGTGTGGGATGCCTCCACAAGTGACGTTTCTGTCTTCATTTGTCTTTTACTCCTTGTCTCTTCTCTCTTTTTAAAGTTGGTAGGAATTTCTTGGTTGGCAAATTTCTCATGGAAGTTCCAAATCTTATTTTATAATATTTATATTTATGGGCATATATCCTTAACCAGTAAGTTAGAGGTTCGAATCCTCTCACCTCCATATGTTGTCGAACACGAATATATAGTCTCTAGAAAGTATATATTAAAAAAAACAGTAATGATTTTGATGAAGAAGTACACGGTAACAAACGATGAATGAATGCGTCTTTTTCTTTTTACTATTGAATTTACTCTTGGTTTTGCAGTCTGATTTTTTCAGTTGATTGATTCAAGGTACTATGAATTGGGACCCGACGACCCGCCGTATGCTGCCAAATTCTACGACTGTTGTGGGGCTGAGGACGCCGAGGCGTCAGGCTGCACCACCAGCTTCCATGTTTCTTATGATGAATGATCATGACAATAATATCTGAAGCTCTTTTTCACTCAGGTCTTGTGATTTACATTCTGTAGATATAATCTCACCACAGTATCTAGCAAACAAGTTTCATCTTCATATGATTAAAGGTTCTGAATCACTTTGAGTTGTGTGTTGTATTTGTAGAGAAGACTAAATGAAACACACAACATGATAAATTTCTCAGACAAAGTTACTGTAAAATTTTCTTTTAGGAAACTATTTTTTTTTTTCTTTTAAAAGTTGTTTTTGGTTTCTTTTATTTTGTCTTACAGATGGTGTAAAGTATGTTCTGAATCTGGGACAGAGAAGATTATGTCCATTTCTCTTGGGACATAAGAGAGAGATTAGAGAGAGAGAGAGAGTAGAAACAAATGAGTGGTGAGGGATTCACATGTAGGATTCAACATTATGGAAATGAACTGCAGAAAGATATGGTGGTTACAGACTACAGAGTGTTTTATATTTGATTTTTGAGTTTATTTCTTCAAATGTTCCTGGAAAGAGAGAGAGAGAGAGAGAGTTTTTAAAGTATGCAGTGTTTGGCTGACACAAGAATATGAATTACAGTGAACAAAATAAATAAGAAAAGAAACACATGTTCCCACACCCTTTGCCCATCTGAATAAATGCTCTGCCTCTTGGGTCCTGGACATTTTTTAAGGTTTAAATGAAATACTATTTTGGTGTCTGTACTATGAAGTTTGTTCGATTTTAGTCTATATAATTTTAAAATGTTTAATTTTAGTCTAGGTAATTTTAAGAAATTTTAAATCTAGTCCTTATTGCTTGCTTGTTTAAATCTAGTCTCCATTGATGGAATAAATTATAATGAATCTTGAATCGCAAATGTAATTGGATTGCTTTTGATCGTGTTTACTTAAAATTATGAATTGTTTCATTTTTACTATTACCGTTATTGTTACCGTTACCTTTACCTCTGAGGATCAAACGGTAACAAAAATGATAACAATAAAGGTGTCAAAATTCACAAACTTTCCTTTGAAACAGTAACAATAATATGGTAAAATTGTAATGATAACGGTAACGCTATGACGTAATTTTCACATGTGCTCGTCAACCAGGTTGCATTTTTTTATTACAGATTTTGAAATAGGCTCTGTGTTCGAGGTAATTAAATGTAATTCATTTTTTATATTACGATTGATTTATTACGTTTTCCTAGCGGTAAACGTGATTTTAGATGTGGAGTTGAACAGCATTGAGAACTTACAAAATTTTATAATTAAACCACTGAATATTGTAAAATGGACAGACCAGCCATTAATTAATGAATGTTACAACCAAACTCTTTGAATAATAGAATTGTTACAGTTTAATCAATTTGGTTTTTTAAGCTTAATAAAGATTGAAATCTATAATATTAACAATGTGATAAGTTGTCACTTGTTTTAGGATAATTGCAATGAGTAACACTTGTAAGTAACACTTATAAAGTTAATAATTAAGTGTATAACAACATTTTTAAAGAATTGTAAATATAGAAAAATCTATCAGTGATAGACTCTATTGCTGATAGACTCCTATTAGCGATAGATTCCGAAAGCTGAATCTAAATTTTACCATATTTGCTAATATTTTGAGTCTAATTGTTATTTTATGGAAATTTGGCCAAACTTTTGAAAGAATTACATGTCATTTATTTTGAACTATAGTCATTTTGACTATTGGACATAAAGCTTTAGTACACCATAATAAAGTTATATATATTCTTATTAAGAAATATAATTGAAAGACTAATTATATTTATTTGATTCAACACTCAAAAGAACTTAATTATTAACCTAATTCATGTGCTTTGATTCTCAATAATTAAAGTTATATAATATTAGTCTTGTATTATTATTAGGTCTAATATTTGTACATAAGATGATCCATATGTTAAGTGATAGGTTCTTTAATGCTTAATACATAGTGGATTAACATCATTGTTCTTATGATCTATATAGTGGGGATTGACAAAAGTCAGTGTCTTTAAAATATAATGGAATCAAAAAGTCATTGTGTTTATCAGCCATATATATATAACTTGATTATGTATTATTCTTGCATTACTAGAAGCATCATTGGATTTTATACCTAATTATTCATACTTTGATTAAGAGAAAAAGGGATTCCAATTTTATGTATATAATGCATGCTTGAAGGAAAGTTATGTTTCTTTTTTTTTCCTTTAAAAAGAAATATAGTCATTATTTCTCAAATTAAAGACAAGTCTTCCTCAACCAAGATAAACATGGTCAAATAATTGTTTAAAAAATAATGGTTGACCAAACATAATCATGCTTGCTAAGATTTAATAATTTATTTCTTGCCAATGATAGTATTCTTGGAATAAATACTTTTATATATATATATATATTAACACAAATAGATTATTTGATCATTTTGTAAGGTGTATCTTCAATTTAAGTATAGTTCAATTGGTTTAGGTATATATTTTCAACCAAGAAATCGAAAGTTTAAATTCTCTCACCCCATATTTTGTTGAACTCAAAAAAAAAATGCAAGAAGTAACTTTCGTATGGTATATTTAGTTAATGATTGAGGAGGAAGAGATATCTCTACAATAGTATCTTGGATTAAGATGACCGCTCTAAATTTGTGGATTTATGGGGATGTCTTTATTGCATATGTTAGTTGACATCCTGAAGGAATGGTTGTATCAATTTTAAACTATAACTTTTTTTTTTGTAAGTACATCAATTTACGTCCTTCTCTAAATCTCGTTTGACAAATATCGTGTGAAACTTATAATTTGTATCAATTAAACTCCTAGATTTTCATGAGCAAATCAATTTAGACTTCATTGCGATTGCCTATGAAAATCATCGACCATACATCAATTCTCACATATGTGTAAATATCTTCAAATGTCGGTCTTACAAAATGGATGATTAGAGTTAATATATGGACGATTTTCAAAGGAAACTCTAATTGATAGTCTAAATTGATTCACTTATGAAAGTTTAGGGGTTTCATTAATACAATTATAAGTCTCACACGATGTCTTTTTTCCAAACAAAATGTAATGAAAGGTGTAAGTTGATGCACTTACAAAAGTTTATATTTAAATTGATACAATTATTAGTTCACGAAATAGTTTTTAAGTTGTTATCTATATAATTAAACTCCAGTTTCTCTTAGTATCTAAGCATGTTGTGTTGTTTGGGGGAGGGTGCGGTCTCTCTTTTTTTTATTAGCACACATATGCTCTGAATTTTATGATTTTTTTTTTTTTTTTTTTTTTTTTTTTTTTTTTTTTTGTTATTAGGCATTGTTTGATAGTGTTGTAATTCTGAAGTTGTTCATATAAAAGTTAGTTTAGTAATGCTGAAGATATGAAATTTTAAATATATCATTGATGGATATTTGGTTGATAGATCTTAAAAGTATATAATTTATTGATCGATGAAATTATGTTTCTTATAGATATCAATATGTTGAAGAATTGCAAGAAATTTAAGGTTGTAGGGAATATTTATTATTATCATTATTTTTAAAAACAAAAGGCATAAATATGACAGACAAAAGGTAACAAGAACTAATTAACTTGAGATAGACAATAAATTTGACGAAAAAAAAAATCAAATCTTAACATTGATGATTCATATAATAAATGTTAATAATTTATAGAAAAATTTTATCGATAGAAAAAATGTCAAACTATTTACATAAAATAGCAAAAGAACAGAAAAAAAATTGATAGACGTTGCTAGACTTCTATCAGCATCTATCAGTGGTAGACTTCTATCATTTCTATTACTGATAGACTCTGACAGACTTCTATCAGCGTCTATCACAACTATCTAAAAATTTTGTTATTTTGTGTAAATAGTTTCCCTTATTTTTCTATTTTTAAAAATTCTTCTAATTTATACCCATGACTCTTTAGATATGACAATAATTTTAATATTCTTAACATTTGAAAAAATATCAAAGAAAGTATATTTGACGTTTCTCTTTCATTACATTTAGATACTTTATTCTTGACATCGGGTTCATTGACCTTTCTAAAAGCGTCAAGTGCATTAGAACTTGATATGCAAAATTCTTTAATCGATACAACTCCAAAAATTTAGGATATAAATTTATATTTTTCCTAATCCAAAAAAAAAATATTTATCAACTCACATCATTTCACACAAGTTGAAATAATTATAGCCTGTTATGTTTTCATTGTATTTACATTTTGAATTTAAATTTTACCGTACAAAATTATATTAAATAAAGATAAAAACATTTATAAATAGAATATGTCATGTTATAAACTTAATTCGTTTTTTTAATTAAAATATGTATTATGCCATGTATTATAAATTATCTAATATTACAAAACAATAATCATACATTTTTTTTAACATAAAAAATGTTCATATATAAACTAATAATAGTTTATTGTCAACCAATATTTAGTGGGCAACTACAACTAATTTTTTTATATTTTATAAATTAGTATCAAACACATTTTAAAACAATTGTTTAAATTATAATTCAGTTTCTGAATCTACTTGAATCTATCACCAAACACAGATATCTGAAAACATAATATACAACGTTGTTTCCATTGAACTTCTTTTCAAATTTATGTTTTCAGATTCTCTACTAAATAGACCCTTAATTTGTTAAACACCAAAAAAAAAAATGAAAAAGAAAAAGAGTTTATTAAAGAAAATTTATTTTAAATGACAAAATTGTTGAAAATATCTACAAATATAGTAAAATTTCACGTATATGATTTGCGATAGGCTGTGATAGACTGCGATAGACTACTATTTGTATCGCGACATAGATAGTAGTCTATGGCGGTCTATCGCAGATAAACAGTGAAATTTTGCTATATTTGTAAATATTTTGGTTCATTTTCCTATATTTGAAAACAACTCTTTATTAAATAGGTAATTAATCAATAAATAAATATGAATATGGTAGAGATGCAACTACCCAAAAGCTTATGATAAGTTTTGATTACAACATTTGAATGATAAAAGTTTTATTGTACAACCAAACCAAACCCTAATAATGTGATATTCCAATCAATTTGCCAACACTAGAAGAAACACCAAGTTTTTTGTTTGTTACCACTTGCCACTCACCTTCCTACCCATTTTATTATTTTTATTATTATTATTATTAGAAAAAAAGAAAAAAAGAAAAAAGAAAAAAGTTGAATTAAAAAAATAAAAAGGCCTTTTCTATTGTCTTCTTCAATCATTCAACATTCCTTCCTTAACTCACAATACCACATGGTTCCCAATTTCTTCCATTTCTAATCTTAGATTCTTCTTATCTATCCTTCTTTTTTTCTCTCTCTCTCTTTTTTTTAATTTTTGGTGACTTGTAACAATCCAATTTATATTTTTAGTAATACATTCGTTTTCAATGCCATTATTTCTTTTTTGTTACTTTTTTGTTTGTAATTATTCATTGAGAGCATCCCTTTTGGAGATTTTGTATTTACTTCTTTTAAAGAAAAAAAAATGATGGCAAAAAAATTGATGCGGATGATTTTGGATTAAAGGCATAATCGACATCAAGCAAAAACATAATCAACAAAGTTAAGAATATAGCAACCAAAAGTGACAACTTATGACTAAAATGGGCCTAGAAAAAGAGTTGGCTTGGCCCGAGCCAGCATGCTCGGCCTCAACCAAAGTTGAGCCCGAGCCTCACAATGAGGCATGCCCCGACCTAAAGGATCAACTTAGACTCAAAATATGCTTAAGAGAAGCTAAAGTGCTCGACTTTGGCCTTGACTGAGGTTGACCCTAGCAAAATACTAAACTGGACATGCCCCTTGTACGCCCCAACCCAGTGAATCAAAGAATAATCTCGATGTAACTCCAAAATTCTATGAAAAAGGCTCAGGTTAACTACACCTATAAATACATTATCATGATAGCTCCAGCCTCCACAGAGAAGTAAATTTTCCAGATACATTTTCTGACTTAAGCATTGGAGCCTGTGTGGCAAGCACCACACATGTGTGCATATCATTCCATCTTGCAGGTCACGTTCTTCCTCAAATTATAAATTTATCATTGTTGTCACATGAAGGTTAAATGTGTCTATTCATGTCTGGATTTTGACATCAACAAATATATATTGAAATTTTTTTAATTGGAAATTAAGTTAATATGAAAAGGATATATTCTCTATTGCAACACTATAAAAACAGATTAAAATAAAAACATCAAATAAGATTTTAGGTGTATTTGAATTGATTTTCTAAATATTTATAAATAAATAAATAAATAAATAATACTTTTAAATATTTAAAAAGTCAATCTAAATAGTTGGTTCAACCCTATCTAAAAATAAACAGTAAGACATTACTGTATTTTAAAGAAAATAAAATTTTGGTAGGGTCAACTCACCCCTGAGCTTGATGAAGTGTGATGGGGTCGGAGTTTTGAAAATTAAAGACTAATTAATAAATCCCACAAAATTCAGACCATTCAAAATCATCTTCTAAAACCTAACAATACATAAATAAATAAAAATTAAAAAAAGGGTAAAAGAATGTATATATTTCACAATTAAAAAAATCAACACCTATAATATATAGTCTCATCTAATCATAGGAATGTTTACTGTCTGTCTCAAAAAATAAAAAACCAACTATAATTAAGATATTGATTTTATTATTTGTTTAAGATAATACAAGCCTACTTTATTAAATTTCAATCTCTTAGATAAGTAATAGGTTAAATTGTAAATTTAGTCCCTATAGTTTGAAAAAAAGTTAGAGATTAACCTCTATAATTTAAAATTAGAATTTGGTCTCTATGATTTAATAAAACTCTCATAAATAATCTCTAAAATAGGGACTAAATTCTAACTTTTTTCAAATCGTAAAGACTAAATTCTAATTTTCTCTAAACTATAAGGACCAAATTCTAACTTTTAAAATCGTAGAGACTAAATATAACTTATGAGAAAAGAGGTAGAAGTTATCTCACATTGAAAGATTAAGGAGTGGCAAGTGGGTATATATACAAGTGCTTACAAAGAAACTTAGAGTGTGGTGGTGGTGGAAGTATAACTCTTCCACCACACATGCCTGTTGTCGCCATCTGGGCGGGTTTGGGTCACCATGCTTGCGCGAAAAAGAAATAACTTTTTACTACCTATCCATTCTAATTTTTATTATTACCTATAACATTTTCTAAATTCTAAAAAACTTCCAATCCATTCTCCGGCGAGTTCACATCAGCATTCGGATGTTGTGTGAACTTTGGGGAGCAACCAGTTTTTGCAATATAGCACCGAAATCGCGTCGTTCTTACTTTCAAGACAGTGGACTTATCCACGTCACAACCATATTCATCCGGATTACCATACACAACTAATCTTAAGCAATATGTATTAAAGTGAAATTATATTTTTTTAAAAAAGTTACGATATATTAACTTAACCTTCCCTTTCTTAAAAGAGAAAAAAAAATCTTAACTTTCCTTTTCTCTTCGTTATCTTTGAATCAATGTCTTTACTAAAAAAATAAAAAATACGTATATATATAATAAGATTTTTTTAAAAAAAAAAAAAAGAAAAAGAAAAGAAAAGAAAAAGTCATGACACGTATGAAATAGATTGCCTTGTTTCTCTATCAATGTATCTTAAATCTTAATAGGAAGAAGTTGTACGTAGATCTACCGGTGAGCATAAAAGGGAATCCATCCACATCGGGTGGTCTTAAGCTGAATGGATGAAATTCTTTCTTTTCGAGCATGGATAGCAAGTTATAGGCAACATAGTTGCAATTTTAATCAACAAGAAAAAACCCAATGATTGCACTACTTTGATTAAGATTACACACATGAAGTACACAAAAAATTGGATCTTGTTGGAATAACAAAGGGATATGATTAGGAGTTTTCAAAGGATTTTTGAATTTGTCTCAGCCTAAAGAGGGTGAATACCCATCTCCTACACCTTTGAAATACCTTTATGGAGAGCAATCGTTTCATTGAGCTCAAGAGAGCTACTCAAGAATTTATAACTTTTTAGGACCATCAAAGTGTCACTATTTGAGTCATGAGTGATAGTTTCAATTCTCACCACATAATTGAGAACTGCTATGGATCGACAAACAAAGAAAACAGAAAAAAAAACGTAAATAGTAGAGAATCTACACAAAGATTTACGCGGTTCACTACTGGTATCTTACCTACGTCCACAGACAAAAGGAGAACAATTTTATTATTGGAGAGAATCATACAGAATACAAAATAATGGTGCCTCTAGAGTTAGAAAGTTTATATAGTGTACTTCCTTAAATTTCAGGATTAAAAACATAAATAACATGAAGATGGAAAATACGTAAATACCGCGAGACTCTTGCACTTGATTGTTCAAACAGAGAGGACAAACCTAACTGCCATTATGTTGCTTCGTAAGAGTCTCACAAGAGGGGAGAGAATTAAGGCATGCTCTCTAAGAGAAGATTTTCAATTTTGGAGGAATTTCCAAGACCCACAAAAGCTTCCACATGCTTGTTGTCTCAATACTAAACGCCACTTTAGTAATTAGACCTAATAAATACCTTTCTTATCATAATGCTAGAAGAAGACATGAAGAATAAGAAAAATGGAAAAGCAAAGAGGAATTTCAAAATATGAAGTTCATATTTCTAATCATGGAAACTATCTGACAAATTATTATTGAATCTTAGTTTTTGTTAAGTACACACATATAGAATAGAGGAATTTAATATTCTGACATACATAAAAGTAGTACATGTCAATTATCGAAGAATTATACTTTGGTGAATAAATCTCACTATTTAAAGAAAAAAACTATAAATTTTGTTAGTTATATGATATCCATTGCCCTTATTTCAAAAAAATAAATAAATAAATAATTATCTTTATCTCATAAACTACTTTCAAAATCATTTTCTAAATTAAGAAAATATTTTTAAAATTCCAAAAAAAAAAAATTAAACCTAAAAGAGTTTAGATAGCACTAGTAATCAATAACCATCTACGAGTATTTGAAGCTTCAATTTGGAATGGGTTGAGTGCACTATATAGCCCACTCAACATTTGGGTCAACTCCGACAATCATCTCTAATGACCACCTATGTGACCAACTCTGATGATCACTTTGACGGGTGTTTAATAGTCTTTTTTTATATAATAATTTGATATTAATATAAACACTTTGTGTATATATCAAACCAAACAAACTTGTGAATAAAAACACTTTTGAGAAAATGTAACCAAATGCATGAATGTTTTTATTTTAAATCGTTTTTATAAAAAGTGTTTACTGTTTAAATTAAAATGACTTTTTGAAAAGTATTTTTTTCTTAGTCAATCTAAACATGCCCTAATATATAACTTGTTTTATGGTTCTCAACAAAGATTAGAGTAAGAAAACTGTGTATATATGAAAAAAAATCATTCATAAAATTGAACTAGAGAATAAGATAAGAAATCTCCCTAAGAAATCTTTTACAATGATCTATACATTTTAATTTAATTAATATAACATAATAACTTATTTTAGTATTGTGAGCTCTTCCTTGAAAAACACGTGTGTTGGAGTTCTGAATTAGCTATATTTGTTATAAGAATGTTTGGGGTTTGTAGTTGCTCTAATTTGCTGGTTGTCTCTGAAATTGTCTCACTAGATGCCTCTTAGATTGTTGATCCTGCAAGATTATTTTTTCCTTATTTGGAATATCCTGCGACTTTATTTCTTTACTGTTGTGCCTATTTAAGGAGAAGTGATTGTCTTGTTAGGGTTGTCGCTTATATTTAAGGTTAGTGTGATTGTGCATTGTACGGTGGCCAAAAGAAACAAAGTTTTCTATTGATTCTAGAGTTTGTGAAGCAAGAAGTTTAAACAGTATTTTGTGACATGTTATATTGTTGGTCTTGAAGTTTGAATCAATCTTGAGAAAAGATCCTTGTCCTTAGGGGAAGCCTAAGGAATCATTTATTGATAATGGATTTTCATCATTAGGGGGATCTTAAGGCAACATTGACTGAGAATGAGCTCTCAAACTTAGGGGGAGCCTAAGTCTATCAAGTGGGGTAGTGTTTATTTGAAGGTGGAATGATAAAGCCTTGGTGAGAGGCAGTCTCACTCTTAGGGGGAGCCTAGGCACTTTGAGAGGGAGTCTCACACTTAGAGGAGCCTAAGTGATTCTTTATTAATATTCACATACTTAGGAGGAGTCTAAGGTTTATTGAGGAGGAGTTTCACATCTAGATGGAGCTTAAGTGATCAACAATAAGTTAAGCTCTACGTGTATCACTGTAATTGGCATTACTTTATAGATAAGTACAACGTTGTAAACGCTTGACTTTTCATATTAGTGAATTTATCTTTTCCGGATACACTGCCCCCAGACATTCGTGGTATATCATCGAACTAGGTCACCAAACTTCGTATGTTATTTTCTGAGTCTATTTTTGTACTTTATTTATTGTCTCTGTGATTGCCAAGGCCTTCTTTGGAACACTTTTGTTTTGTGTGACGAATCACTTTAATTTAAACGTTTAATCAAACATTCTTCTTGAGTTGCTTTTGAATAATAACCTACCATCATTTTTTTAAATCATGTATCTAAGTTGACAATATTTTTTGTGTGTCATCGGCCTATACTTAATTGATTTAAATATACATTTTTTACAATATTATGGTGTTAGAGAATTGGTTGCTTTTGTACACCTCCAAATATGGAGTTTTTGTACTTAATCCAATTATATGAATTTTTAGCCTAATCTCATATATTTTTTGCATGTTTAGTAGTATTTGTACACCCCCAAAATGACCAAATGAATGGAGAATAACATAACTTGAAATTTAACTCATTTTTAAAAATTTGTGGAAAAAGTCTTCTTATTTCTATTTACAAAATATAGTATTTAAGCTACTAGTATCTGTATATTACAGTACCAAAAAAACAAAATGAAAAAAACCCTAAACCTATACTTAAAAAATTCCATGTTTAAAAATTAGCAACTCAAACACATAAACTCTAAATTTGGACTAAAATAATATGCATCCCAAACAGACTTTCTAAACCTAGACTAAAATCATTTGCACTCAATACAAATTCTCTAAACTCAAACTAAAATATTTTGTATCACAAACACAGACTATTTGAACTTAGAGTAAAATAGTTTGCACTCCAAACAGAAACTATTCAACTCTATAGATTATTATAAACTCATATATTATAATAACCACATTATTATAACCAACTGTGTCTCAAACAACTCCTTCATTTTTTATCCTTTGTTCTTGAAAATAAACACTATTTTCACTTAAAAATTTCTATATTTTGCTACTTTCTACCAATGTTCTAAAAAACCCGAGCTAATTTTGAAAATTAAAAAAAAATGTTCTGAAAAAATATATTTTTTTAGAATTTAATTACAAATTCAAGTATTTCTTTAATAAAAGTAAAAATCATAATTAGAAAGTTAAGAGAAAACAAAAATAAAATTTAAAAACGAAATCTTTATTCAACGGCATTTTAAAAATTTTGATTTTGAAAAAACAGCATTATCCAATGGAAAATACATATACTAGCTAACCAATAAATGAACATATAAATAGAAAAATAAGAAAAACTATTTATACAAAATAGCAAAATTTTTAGATAGTTGTGATAGACGCTGATAGAAGTCTATCAAGGTCTATTAGTGATAGAAATGGTAGAAGTTTATCACGGATAGATGCTGATAGAAGTCTATCAATATCTATCAGTATTGTTTTTGCTATTTTCTGTAAATAGTTTGACATTTTTTCTATCTGTAAAAATTTCTCTATAAATTATTTGCGGTTGTACTAAAATAAAAAATCAATAATAATAATAATGAACATATAATATTACATTAATACGTTTGTTCTTTTAATAAATATACTAATATTTTCTTATTGTCAAAATATATAGGGAAAATACACTTTTGGTCCATGAAGTTTGGGGTTAGTGTCTATTTGGTCCCTGAGGTTTCAAAAGCTACATTTTAGACCCCGAGGTTTGAAAAATAGTTCTAAATGGTCCCTAACGTTAGTTTGACCATTAGTTGACTAATGAAAATTTGATGTGGCATTTTGAGATGACAAATTTTAAGTGAGGTGTAATTTTTTTACTAAATTTATGTCATTTGTTAGATTACATGGCTTTTAAATTTTTTTTTTTTTATTTTTCCATTCCTTCTCTCTCATCCCTCATCTTCTTTTCAACATCTCTTCCCATTTCTTCTGTAATTTTTTTTCACGTTTTTTCTCTGTTCTCCAGCAAAATTTACTGTCGCCATTACCACTCCGCTGTTCACAGTCACAGTCCGATGCTTGCAGTAACGCCACGGTTAGATTGTAGTTGTTCCAATAGAAATAAAACTCCAATATATAACATTTAAACATTTTCAATAAAGGCAATTGCTTGATGATATCCTTGAACTTATTTTGACCATTCAACAGACAAAACTACAGAAAAAATATATAAGAAAGAAATTCTACCATTCCAAGACCATATAAATTTAACCCATTAATTAACCTCTTATAGTTATGCAAGTTTATTTTGAGTAAATAGTTTTTTCACACAAATACTAACATATATTATTGCTGACAAGGGCACTTGAGAGAGACTTTCAAATTTGAAAGTCTTTGAGAGAAAGACTTTCAAATTTGATTGAAGCTTTAGTAATGGAGGTTAGGCATGGACAAAAAACCTAAAATGGGCTCACAAAATTTAGCACAATAAACTCAATTTGAGAATTTGAAGTGCAGGAGTTTTAAGAAATGCCATTAATGGCAGCAAAGGTGGAGATTTGGGGCGTTTGGGGGAATTTGGTTGGATAGTTGGAAGGAAATTTAGGATTAAAAAAGAGAGAGAAAAAAAGGAGGAAAGGGAGATGCATGCATCAGAGAAGATGAAAAAGATTGGAGAAGATGAGAAGAAAGAGAGGGGAAATGAAAGAATAAAAAACTAAAAAAATAATTAAAAAGAGATTTTGTAATCTAAAAAATAATATAAATTTAGAAAAGTTGTTCACCTTATCTAGAATTTGCTACTTCAACATGCCACATCAAATTTCCGTTAGTCAACTAACGGTTAAACTAACTTTAGGGACCATTTAGAACTATTTTTCAAACTTTAGGGTCTAAAATGTAGCTTTTGAAATCTCAGAGACTAAATAGACACTAATCCCAAATTTCAGAGATCAAAAGTGTATTTTGCCCAAATATATATATACATACTAATATTTTCTTAATTTCTCCTTCAATTACACTTCAGTTTTTAACCAAATTTCTCTTCTCATTTTCATTTAACTTAACTTATAATTTTCATAAAAATTTCATAAAAATTTATAGCAAAAAAAAAAATTGATCTATTCACTGGAAAATTAATTGGTCGAACTTATATCAAATCCTAATCAAACACGTGGACATGCACCACCACCATGATTATTCTTAAATAAACGGGCACATATGTAAAGATTGAAAAAGAAAGGGTATCTGACACAAATTACAATTTGTCTAAACGAAAAAAAAAAGTTTATATTTATTGCGGAAATGCCACAGTGAGGTATCCTTTTCTTCTTCTGTTCTGAAAAAAGTAGTTTTTTTCTGTTAAGGACCTTAAGTTAAGACAAATTGCACTTTGTGGACTATTTGTTATTCCTAAATAGCGAAAGTAGTAACTAGGTTAACTCAATTTTTATACTCAGTTTTTTTTCTGTTACGGACCTTAATTTAAGACAAATTGCACTTTGTGGACTATTTGTTATTCCTAAATAGCCAAAGTAGTAACTAGGTTAAGTCAATTTTTATACTAAATTATATATTCAAACAATACCAAAACTTTTTATCCAAATTTATTTTAGTTCTTGTCGTTTAAAATCGGTAGTGTATTTGTTTTAATATAGTTTGTGGGCACTAGCAAGAACTTGTGTGTTTAAGTCATGAACATTTCGTATTAATTTCAAGATAGATAGAATGCATTATTTATCTTTAATTATTGTTTAAAATACTATTTTGGTCTCTATACTTCAAATTTTGTTTAATTTTAATCCATGTACTGTCAATTGTCCAATTTTATTCCATGTATTTTCAATAAATCTTAAACTTAGTCTTCAATATTAGTTTATTGTTGATTTTCTAAAGCTTTTTATTATCTATAACATTTTTACTCCAAATTTTGAAAACATATTCACATATTTTATTTTCTTGCATGAAAATTATTATTATTATTTAATTAATTTTGAAAAAAAATTAACTTTGAGAGACTAAATTTAAGATTTATTGAAAATATAAAGACATAAATTTGACAATTGAAAATATTGAACAAACTTTAAAGTATGGGGACCAAAATAGTATTTTAAACCTTAATTCTTTTAGTTTATTTCTCATTATTGTTGTGAATGCGGCTGGATATATTCTCTCCATATATTTACACATGTTTAGGTTTAAGACTTATTTAGGTATCATAGATTTTAATTAGAGTAATTGTCTATCACGGATAGATTTTGGTATATTTATAATTCTTTAAAAATATTGTTATACACTTAATTATTAGCCCTAAAAATGTTATCCATTACAATCACTGAGAGATTCCTATTAACGATGATAGACTCAGAGAACTGGATCTAAATTTTGTTATATTTGCAAATTTTTTTGCATTGTGTTATATCTGCTAATACTTTGGGTCTGATTGCTACATTTGCAACTGCTCCTTTTAGTTAATATAAAATTTTTAAAAGTGTTAAAAACTAATAAAAATAATTTTAAAAATAATATACTAAATGGAAATTCATAATTGTTGAGGGTTGCTCAAGACAAGGCCTAAAGTCCACGGGTGGGCACAATTCATAGGGTACTAGGAGGAGGTATTGGGCAACGCTCATCCCAAAAGAAAAATGTCAAAGCCTCAAGGTTTGGATTGACACCCTGCAACCTCGAGCGCCAAAAACGTCCCTGACACTTCTGTCATCTTACATAATTGGAGGTGTGTGTCAGAGGATAGGTTTATAAATAGCCTCATTTGACCACTCTAAGGGGGAGAGTAAGTAAACTCCAAAGGAGAGACCCAACCTTATTTCATTTGTGTTTAGCTGAATTAGTCACTTCTTGTACTAATTTAAGTATTGGAGTGCAATAGTTTCGTCAACACATCGATGCAATGATCTCTTATGCAGGTCAACTCAGAGTATCTTGAGACCAAATTGAGGAGACGCAGGTCGAAGGTCAAGGCCACCAAGGACTCGCAGCAAAGCCCAATGCAAACAAGATTTGAGCCCCAATAATAATATCAGTAACTTTATCAAGTAAAAAGTATTAAAAATATAAAGTTTTAAAATAAATTCAATAAAAATAGAAATTTAGTAAAATTTAATGACACTTAATTAAAAAAATTAAAAAATTAATTAATATTCAATGAGTTAATCTAAAGGCTACTTACACAAATGGCAAAATAAAGTAAACATATTGCAAATCTAGAAAAATTTAAAATAATATGCAAATATAGAAAAATTAGTTTTGAAAGATCCTAAAGTAACTAAATTTCCCTCACTTAAACTAGACACATGCTATCAGTGATAGACTCTTATCAACGGTTGGAGCCTATCATCGATATACTTCTACATGTAAGTAACAATCTATCACTAATAGACTCCTATTAATTATAAACTCCCATCATGCATAATTTTTTATATTAAATATTAATTATCTTTTATATACGTTTAGTTTTTGGAAACAACAAGAAATGCACAACTTTTGAAATAGATAGAATGATTATTTTGTAAGCTAAAATTGTGGTATCTTAATATTGATGACATTTTTTTTCCTTTTTTGTTTGGATGGGATGAGTTCCTATCAACGATGGACTTTTACGTCATTTATATGACCATATTGTAGGTAGTCTTCAATTAAACTGCACAAAAATATCCAACAACTAAATACAGGGAACTAAAAAATGTTGATATATTTTTGTTGTTTCTAATATGTTTAGTTGACTTCTCATGTTGTTTCTTTATTCTTTTGCATTATGCTTCTTCTAGTATGTTTGTCTTTGTTTGGTTGTTGTTTAGTTGATAGACTAACATTATTGCTGAATGATAGACTTCAATTAGTGATATAAAGTTGTCCCTGATAGGTTCATCATAAGAGTTTATCAATAGAAATATCATTGATAGACTTTTATCATCGATAGAGAAGTGAGATGTTTTTATTACTAATAAAAGTATATAAGTGATAGAAGTCTATCATTAATACTTATAATAAAGATAAAATTAGAATTAATTAAGAATGAAAATTAGTTTGCCATTTTTTTTGTCATGTGTTTAAATTATTTGCTATATTTGCAAAAAAAAATTGACTGATTTTTCCATTTACTACAATTCCTCTTAATTCCAATGGGCCGACTTAAGCTTGACCTAGACTTTGATCCAATGAGCCTATAGATCGATAGTCTACTAAAGGTTGCTTGACCCAATCCAGACACAAACAACGTCTTAAGCCCACTAAGCTTGAACTTAGACTGAGTTGTTTTTCACTTTTTAAGATTGGGTTGGGTTGGATTGGGCGAGCTAATCCAATGATGAGGGTGACTCCAAAACCTTCAATTATGGCTTTCAACTTTATTTATTAAAAAAAAAAACACTTAAATTTCTAGTCAAATTCTAAAAACAAAAACAAGTTTTTGAAAAATACTTTTTTCTTCTTAATATTGTTAAAGTCTGACTTGGTTTTTAAAACAATAGTAGAAAGTAGATAACATAATATAGAAACTTGCAGGATGAAAGTAGTATTTATAAGCTTATTTTTAAAAAAACTGGAACAAAAAATCAAATAATAATATATCAAACGAGGTCTTAATCTTTTGCTTTTATTACTTGATCTTTTTTTTCTTTCGAAAAATACTCTTTTGGCCCTCGAGGCTTAGTATTATTTTTATTTAGTTACTAGGTTATAAAATGTTACATTTTTACCTTTGAGTTTTGAGTTTAGTTTCATTTGATCCTAGGTTTCAGAATGTTACATTTTTATCATTGAGATTTGAGTTTAGTTTTCATTTGGTACTTGAACTTCAAGATTTTATATGTTTACCCTTGTATTTCACTAGTTTTCCATTTTAGTTCTTTGTATTAATTAATTTAATTGTAACTAAATTAATTTTCAATAATTTTTTATCAAGACTAAAATCAATTGAGAGATTCAAATCATAATTATTTTAAATTAATTAATGGAAAGTTAACACTAAACACCAAAAGCAAGCATTAATTACTTAAGGAAAAAAGCGTAAAATTTAATAATCTAGAGGCAAAATGAAAACTAAACTCAAAACTTAAATGTAAAAATATTACGTTTTGAAACTTAAAAGACTAAACGAATTAAACTAAATTCAATATTTACTAGGGACTAAAAAAGTTTTTTTTGTTTACATATTTACATTACATTGTAAAATGTGTGGGTGAATAAAAGAATATTTAAAGAATAAAACAAATATAAATATGTGAAATTTTTGCTTTCGAAAAGTAAAGAAAAATGAAGACGATACCAAGATAGAGTATTAGAAGTAAAATTAAATTAAACAAGTTTTTTATTATTACATAACAGCTTGGCAGTTGACTAAATTATACACTTATTTAAAAAATAATAATAACGATCGTTAGTTAGCTTTGAAAGTTCATTAACTTTCACAGAAAATCATTTCTGGTTTTAGACTTAAAAAGTACACTAAATTCTTATTTTATTTTATTTTATCCCATATGAATTCATAAATTTACTTGAGTTTCTAAATCATTCATTTCAAATTAAAGTAAATAATTTGTGCAAAAAGTCTTATGTATCATGAGTTTAAAAAATGGAGAGAGATAATTATCTAGATTTTTCTATGGTTGGAATTCCATAAAGTTTTAAATATTCTCTTTTAAGTATATAATAACTTTAACTTATGATATATTTATATGTAAAAAAAAAGTACAATAATATACAAATGCAAAAATAAAAAATGGGCTGCATTACAAATTTAGCCTATGAGTTTTCGATTTGTGTAATAGGTCTATGAATTTTAAAAAATATATTAGTCCTTTAACTTTCAATATATCATCTAAATAGGTCTCTAAAATATTTAACATTTTTTTTAATATAACATATCTATTAGACAAAATTGAATTTTATGCTATAGGACTTACATAAAAATTATGAGAAATTACTGTAAATAGAAAAAATATAAAATTATTTACAAATATAGAATTTTACTGTCTATCAATGATAAACTGCAATAGATTTTTATCGCTTGAGATACACCGTTTTTACTCAAGCGATAGAATTCTATCGCGATCTATCGCTGATAGACAATAAATTTTTCATATTTGTAAATAAGTTCATTTTTTCATATTTGAAAACAACCCTAAAACTATTAGTATTATATATATTCAATAGGTTCATGAATTTTCAAAAAGTAAAAGTCGAATAGGTCAAAGTTCTATCAAAGTTTTAATGCACACATAATAATTTTAAAGAATATTTTACATAGAATCATGGTATTAAATTTTTATCGATATTTTCACATTTTTGGGAGAATTGACATTTTCATGATATCGTAAAAATATTTATGAAATACAAAAACAATAAACAATAAAATGTCATTAATGTAAATATAAAAAAAAATCAAAATATCCATTGAAAATTTACATTTTATCAAATTTTCATTGATATTTTTGTAAAATTGAAACGTCGATATTTTTATTGGGGTTTTTTTTTCACAATTCATTTTCAAAAAAATAATCATTAGTTTAGGTTTAGGTTATTTTCCACTGTTATTTTCAAATTTGTGCTTGGATGCCTATAAAACTTTAGATCAAATCATTGCCTTACAAAGTATATGATTTTGAAAATATAACTTTAGTCATTTTAAAAATAAGCTATTTAAAAAAAAACAAAAAACAAAAGATACTAAATGGATTCTAAAGAGAAAGGTATTCTTAAACCATAATTAACTAAATATCCTCTTGCTAAAGTTTTTTTTAAATAGTTTATAAACATCCAAATTATTATTTAAAATTCAATCAAGAGTACGATCTAAAATAAGAATATTTGAAAATATTTAAAACGAGATAAGACATTAAAGCCACATTTAGTAAATATAATCAATCAATTGTATTATAAAAAGCAAAATTCATTTAAATACATTTTTAGAAAACTAGTTAATAATATTCTGTGAATTATAAATAATAATAAAAAAATTCGTTACGATTGAAGTAATTTTAATTATGGAACAATAAACATAACCTAAGTATCATTCCAAATATCGATAATTCAATTCTCCACTTGTAATTTCAATAATTATGGAAGTTGGAAATTTAAATATTTATAATAATAAAAGGGAATATAATCCATATAGGATTTTCATTCCAATTCAATAATAACACTTTGCAAAAACATTAAAAAATATATATAAAAACTAGATTAAAATATCATTTTAGTCCCTATACTTTGAAGTTTGTTCAATTTTAGTCTCTATACTTTCAAATGTCCCATTTTAGTCCTTGTACTTTCAATAAATCTTAAACTTAGTCTCTACTACTAGTTTATTATAGATTTTTTCATTACTTTTTATTTGTTATTAACATTTTACTATAAATTTTGAAAACATATTCACATATTGTGTTTCTTCCACGAAGATTATTATAATTATTTAATCAATTTCGATAAAAATTAACTTTGAGAGATTAAATTTAAGATTTAGTAAAAGTATAAGACTAAAATTAAACATTTGAAATTACATGAACTAAAACTGAACAAATTTCAAATACAAAGACGAAAATGATATTTAGGTGCATCTTGGGTAGCACCCATCTTGATGCATTCCACTCTCATCACTCACATAAAAAAACCATTAAAATATTTCAAAAAAAGAAATAAGAAGAATTTCACATGTCAAATTATGATAAGACAATTTAGTAAAATACATGAAGATAGATGTTACTCGGAATACACCTAAATATTTTTCAAATGATATTTTTAACTTGAAAACTAATAAATTAATAAAGTACACTGAGATAAAATTAAAGTATAGGAATAGATAAGTGGCTTACTTTTAGAATGCCCATTTACCCTAAACCCAACAAGAAAAAAATAATAATAAGAATAATAATAAACATTAATATAGGCTAGAAAAGGTAAATCCTTTCATCAAAAATCAAACTCTTCCTTTAATCAGAAAAGAAAACACACACACACTTCAAAAAGAAAGAAGAAGAAGAACAACAATGAAAGAAAAGTGCTTTTTTTTTTTTTTTTTTTTTTTTTTTTGCTTTTTTACAGTTTCCAACAAGAAAAAATGCTGTGCATTCCCTTAAAAAAATAAGAAAAGAAATTGAAAATCCCATGGGTGAGGCTGAGATCTTGGGGTTTGAGGCCTTAAAAAGTAAGGGCAGGGTGGTCTTCCATTGGTTGTTTGGCCTCTGAAAAAAGCAGCCATTGTTGTGTTAGCTTTAACTGGTGAAGAGACCATTAGGGTTATTTTGGTCATTTTTCTAGAGAGAGAAAGAGAGAGTACCAAACTTCATTGTTGAGTTGTATCCTCTTATGGGTTTGGCAATTTCAGGGACACCAAAACCAACCCAAATTATTTCAGTTTCTCCTTTTCTTTTTCTTTTTCTTTTTCTTTTCTTTTCTTTTTTCTCTTATCAACCCCATCTTTTCCTCCATTTTTCCTTTACCTTCTTCTTCTTCTTCTTCTTCTTCTTCCTTCTGGGGTTTCCCTCTCTGTCGTCAGTAAACAAGAACAGAGAAGCTGAAGAAACTTCTATGAACAATTCATAATGCCACCATTTTAGCAGCTTCTTACTGGGTTTTCTGCTCTGCTTCTTTGTTACACAACACTTCTGTCACTTCATCTTACACTGCCGCCATGTCCACTAAATCTAAGTATGTCTTCTCCAGCGATCTGATTTGGGTTTTGTTTTGCTGTTTTCGAGTGATCGATCACTTCTTCTGGGTGTAATTTTAATTCCCACTCCCAATTTTCTTGGATCTTTTGTTTATGGCGGTTGCTAGGGCCAGTTTGGGTTTCTGATTTTTTTTTTATTTATTTTTTTTTTTTGGTTCTGTTGTGAACTGATTCTGTTTGTTTCTTCTTTCTGTGTTTTGGGTTCTCTGTTTTTTTAGTCTCTGTTGCACTATGGTCTGTTTCTGGATTTCTTTGTGTCAACATTTTGGTAGTTGATTTGACGGTGGTTTCTTCAAGATCTCATCCTCTGTCGGTTAGATCTACTTGGAAGTAATTTTAGGCTTTTTCTTTCTGAGAGTTAGTGTTTGTGCTGCTTTTTCTTGTTGGAACTATCGTTTCTGCTTGATTTCTGATTGAAATTGTTCTACAGGATGCTAAAATTTTGCTATAATTCAACTTTTCTGTGGATGTTCTTTGGGAATTTGAGATGGGTTTGTTTGGATTACTTGGTTTCTGCTTCATTTCTGTATGGTTTTGATTAGTACATTTTGATTGTTCTTAACAGATCTTCTACACCTGAAATTCCCAACAAAACATCACCTGCAACTCCTAGGGTGAGCAAACTGAACAGAGGAATTGCTAAATCAGAATCTGATTCTCATTCTCCTTTGCAAAGGTCTCGTCTCTCGATTGACCGGTCCCCTCGACCTACTGCTTCGAAGCCTGCGGTTGATCGTCAACTGCCGAAAGTTGCTACCCCACCTGATGTAAGATTTAGCTGATGTACTCAACAGTTCTTTGATCAGAATTGCTAATGTTATTGAGTTGGATGCAATGTCTTTTTAAGATTGAAGTAAATATGTGAATGCAAATCATTACATGCTGCTGATCTCTTTCTGTTTTTTCGTTTTTCAGAAAGCGCAACCACGGAGTACCAAAGGATCAGAGATACAGGCTCAATTAAATGTGGCTCAGGAAGATCTGAAGAAGGCAAAGGAGCAAATAGTTCTTGTTGAAAAAGAGAGAGAAAAGTTAAGCAATGAATTGAAAGAAGCACAGAAATCAGCAGAGGAGGCAAATGAGAAACTCAGAGAGGCTCTGGTGGCACAAAAGCGTGCTGAAGAGAGTTCTGAAATCGAAAAGTTCCGAGCTGTTGAGATGGAGCAAGCAGGACTTGAGGAAGCCCATAAGAAAGAAGAGGAATGGCAGAAAGAGATAGAAGCTGTTAGGAGCCAGCATGCGTTAGATGTTACCGCTCTCCTCTCTACCAGTCAAGAGCTTCAAAGAGTGAAGATGGAGTTGGCAATGACTACCGACGCCAAGAACCAGGCGCTGAGCCATGCTGATGATGCAACAAAGATTGCTGAGATTCATGTCGAGAAAGTGGAGATTCTCTCAGCTGAGCTAACCAGATTGAAAGCATTGTTAGACTCAAAGCTTGAAACGCAGTCAAATGAGAATGGGCAATTGATAATGAAGCTTAAGTCAGAGATTGACTCTCTGAATTTGGAGCTTGAGAAAGCAAAATCTTATGCAGAGAAGGTGAAGGAGAAAGAGGCTTCAATTGAGCGGCTTAATAATGAACTAAAAGCTGCCAAGATGGCGGAAACATGCTATGAGGAGACGATCATGGATAAAGATGCTTCAATTGAACAGCTTAATATTGATCTAGAAGCTGCAAAGATGGCTGAGACATATGCACATGGTTTAGTAGAAGAATGGAAAAACAGAGCCGAGGAGATGGAGACGCAGTTGGACAATGCAAATAAGCTGGAACGATCGGCATCAGAATCTCTGGAATCAGTGATGAAACAACTGGAGCACAACAATGATCTATTGCATAATGCAGAGCTTGAAATTGCTGCTCTAAAAGAGAAGGTAGGTTTGCTGGAAATGACTGTTAAAAGACAGAAAGAGGACTTAAAAGAGTCGGAACACCATCTTCATCGGACCAAGGAAGAAGCATCTGAATTGGAGAAGTTTGTTGTGTTACTGAGGTCACAGTTGGAAACTGTCAAAGAAGAGAAAAATCAAGCTTTGAATAATGAGAAGCTTGCAGCTTCCAGTGTACAAAGCCTATTAGAAGAGAAAAACCAACTCTTAAATGAGCTAGAAACTTCCAAGGATGAGGAAGAGAAGAGCAAAAAGGCAATGGAAAGCTTGGCATCCGCATTGCATGAAGTCTCTACCGAGGCGAGGGAAACCAAGGAGAAATTGTTGTCTAGTCAAGCTGAGCAAGAAAACTATGAGTCCCAAATAGAAAATCTAAAGTTGGTCTTGAAAGCTACAAATGAGAAATATGAAAGCATGCTTGAAAATTCAAACCACGAAATTGATGTTCTAACGAGCACCATTGAGAGATCGAAGCACGAATTTGAGAATTCCAAGGCTGAGTGGGAAGAGAAGGAGCTTCACCTGGTGGATGCTGTCAAGAAATCAGAAGAAGAAAACTCTTCCTTGGAAAAGGAAATAGATAGGCTTGTAAATTTGCTCAAGCAAACTGAGGAAGAAGCTTGTAAGATGAGGGAGGAAGAAGCTCAACTAAAGGATAGCCTGAAGGAAGTTGAAGCTGAAGTGATCTATTTGCAGGAAGCTCTTGGAGAAGCTAAATCCGAGAGCATGAAACTCAAGGAAAGTTTATTAGACAAAGAAAATGAGTTTCAGAGCATTCATCAGGAAAACGAGGAGCTTCTAACTAGGGAAGCTGCTTCTCTTAAGAAGGTTGAGGAGTTATCCAAGTTGCTTGAGGAAGCTTATGCCAAAAAGCAAACAGTAGAGAATGGTGAACCAACAGACAGTGAGAAGGACTACGATTTGCTACCGAAAGTGGTCGAATTCTCTGAAGAAAATGGTAGACGACAGGAAGAGAAGACTAAAGTGGAGCCTTTGATACCCATT
The DNA here is from genome assembly GCA_002890555.2 of Lagenaria siceraria. NCBI lineage: Eukaryota > Viridiplantae > Streptophyta > Magnoliopsida > Cucurbitales > Cucurbitaceae > Lagenaria > Lagenaria siceraria. The sequence continues at coordinate 4,297,257 of CM016491.1, read as the reverse complement.
GAACATGAAGAACACAAATTTGAGTTTCCCTGGGTAGGTAATGGTGCCTCAGATGAGAAGACTGAAAAAATGGATTCACCAACCACACTTCAGAATGGAAACGATAAACCGAAAGAAGAAGAGAAAAAAGTGAAAGAAGATGATTCAGTTAAGGTTGAATACAAAATGTGGGAGAGCTGCAAGATTGAAAAGAAAGAATTCTCACAAGAGGGAGGAGAACGAGAACACGAATCAATCGATGATGAAGCAGACTCAAAACCAGAGGGCGTTGAGAGTTTCGATCAGATAAATGGGGTAAGTTCAGAAAACCTGGATGATGGTGGAAACTCACCATCAAAGCAGCAGGAGCAGCAGCAGCAACAACAGAAGAAGAAGAAGCCATTGCTTAAAAAGTTTGGATACCTTCTCAAGAAGAAGAACAGTGTCAACCAGAAACAGTGATATAATACTGTGGCTTGATTTGCTTCAAGCTAGGTGGCAAGTATATGCATAGTAATTTTCACCTGAATTCGTTTGCTTATATTGTTTTTGTTCTGATTTTCTGAATAGGTTTTAAAAAGATGAAGAGACTTGTAAGTGGGAATTTCTCCTCCTTCTTCTTCCACTGCTGGGCAGTTTCTTGTATGTTATTGGGATATTTCTTTTGTTCATTGTTTAATGGTTTCCTTCACTACTGATCTAGAATTTATGAAAAGGAGTGGGTTACTTGAAGTTGTATCATCATCATCATCATCATCATCATCTTCCTCCATCCATTATAGATTCTTTATTAGCTCCTGCAAATGAGAACTGCTTTGTAAATTGATTGTTTGTACATCAAAACTGTTTGTTTTCACTTATTATTTGATGAGAGTTTACATTATTGAGAAGCCATTGTCATGCTAACAGGTGTTCTACTCAAATGCAGTTGATCAATGAAGATTTTGGCTATTGAATTTATGGTGTGGTTTCTTTGTTTAAAGTGAAATGAAAGCAAGAATGTAATGAAGAAATGTGGTGTTTTGAAGGATTCAAATTCTTGCACTCATTGTCACTGAAAGGTGTAACCAATTCAGCAACTTCTTGAAAAAAGAAAGAAATGGATGCCTCTGCTAATGGATCCAAAAAAAATAGTTTTGCTTGAAAAGTTTGTTTATTAGTCAAAATAGAAGCTTTGGATTGGAAATCTTACCTAATTTAGTTGCCTGAAATAATGACAAAAAATTATCTGTCTGGTGGCCTGTTAAAAGCAGATCCATTAATATTTTTCTTTATTATTATAATTATGAAAACAAAACAAAACAATACAAAACTTAGATGCAAACCACCTTGAGAGTTGCAGCTTATTTTTAATGTGGTCTTTTTTTTCTTCTTCTTTTTTTTTTTTTTTTTTTTTAATTTTCCTTTGTAGAATATTATATCATAGACAGAGAATACTCAAACTTATAAAAAATTTCTTTGGATCAAACTTATTAGTGGACTCCACATACTTGTTAAATATAAATATTAAACAAAAAAAATATATAAATATATGTTTGTCTTCAATTTTGGTTCTTGAAATTTTATGGTTATTCTGTTTTGATATCTGAGCTTTGGAGAAATTTTGTTTTAGTTTCCAGACTTTATTTATATACAAAAGTTAATTTTGATTTTTGCTATTAATTTTTCTACCTCATTGAATTAAAACAAGACAAATATTAAAAAAAATGAAAAATATGTATCTTTTGTTCATTTAGCTAATGAGCATACTTCAACAAATATTTAAACTTATAAATATAGCATGAAAAATATTGAGAAATTTTTACATATAGGAAAAATGTCAAACTATTTACAGAAAATAGTAAAAAAAAAATACTGATAGACATTGATAGACTTCTATCTGCATCTATCAGTGATAGACTTCTATCATTTTTATCACTGATACACCTTGATAGATTTCTATCAGCGTCTATTACAACTATCTAAAAATTTTATTATTTTGTGTAAATAGTTTCGTTATTTTTCTATTTTTTAAAATTCTCCAAAAATATATTGCATTAATAATAAAACAAGTCTGATTTTTTTTTCTTTGACAATATATGGAGTGGGAGAATCGAACCTCTAACGTCAAAGTTAAACATTATGTCAATGGAGCCACACTTAATTTTTTGGCAATTAAGTTGAATTCAAAACTTACCAAAATTCAATATACCATACATTATCCATTCTCATAATATAAAAATTATTTCATCCATGATTTCTATATAATAAATAATCAGATCTAATTGAAACATGGAAATCAATGATGATATAAGACTAGCCAACTAACAATGAAATTTCCTTTTTCCTTTTTCTTTTTTGTCTGTCTGCAGAGAATTATTGAAAAGGAAGTTGGGATAATAAATTTAAGCTAAATATATGTTTTAATATTATTTAAATTTCTTTTAATTTAGTTTTTATGTAATAAGATTTTATAAATATTGGTTAATTATAAACTTACATTAGTTGAAATTTATGAATGTGACTATTTGACCTAATGATAACCATATTTTATCTTTTTTTGTTACTATTTGACCCTAACGATAACCATATTTTATCTTTTTTGTTACTATTTGACCCTAACGATAACCATAATGGTAAGGTAAAGGTAACAATAAATGTGACAAATTTATATTTCATATTATTACAGTAACAATATCTATAATGGTAATAGTAACGATAATAGGTCCCATGTAATTTTCAACTACAAGAAAATTGAGCACCCTCCGCTCCTCAATCAGATTACACATTTTTTTGTTACAGATTTGAAGGCAGACCCTACAGTTCATTACGTTTACAGAACACAGGTAAACAACAACAAACATAATCAACTAGGACCCACATTTTATATTACTATTGATGGATTACGTTTCACCTGGGATAAACGTGACCTAAATGTATGCAACATTTTTAAAGAATTGCAAAGATAGGAAAATTTATTAGTGATGGACTCAATCGCTAATAGGAGTTTATAAGCGATATAATCTATCATTGATAGTAATCAGGTCCAAAGTATTAGGTAGCTATAACATACTGTAAAAGAATTTGCAAATATAACAAAATTTAAATCTAATTCTCGAAATCTATGAGTGATAGACTATATCACTAATACAATTCTCTCTCCTCATTTATAACCCAAACTAAAATAGTTTGTATCGTAAACACAAACTATTATTATAACTTAAAAATATAAGAACTAAAATTAAACAAATTTTGATGTATATAGACCAGAATGGCATTTTAACTATTATTTTAGTAGAAAAATTATGAATAGTAAAAAAGAAAAATGAATATTGACCAAGAGAAAAAAAGGAGGGTTGAATGTGAAGGCATCTCTTTTTGAATGCTCAATGGTCCGCCGCCTGGCCCCCGCCGGTCCCAAAACCCCTTATCTTTCCCGCTTCCGACATTGCTTTTTCCAATAAATATTTTTTATTTCTTTTTTAAGGTTAACATATTATTTTCGTCCATGTGCAGTTTTCGTACTTTTAGAAAATCTTAAATTTAGTGTGAATAATCAACTCAATCTAACCCGTATGGTTTGGATTGAGTTATAAATTCATTTGAATTGGGTTGAGTTCAAATAAATGAAATTTTTTTGGGTTGAGTTGGTTCATAGGTTCATCTAAAATAACCCAACCCAACATGAACCAACTCAAACTTCTTATTACTTTTAAAAAGTATGTCTTTTACTTATGATACAATTATATATACATATATTTATTTTTATTTTAATTTTTTTGGATAATTTATTTTTCAACCACTCTTAACAATAATTTTCAGCACTTTAAAAAGAAAAGATTTATAATATAAATTGAAATTGGGTTCTTAATCTTAATTCAATATATGAAAATAATTCAATAAAAAATTTTACATATTAACATTTTACTTATTGTTAGAATAAAAATTTAAATAAATAACTCGACTAACCCAAACCAACCCAACCCAAATGTTTCATGATTGGGTTGGGTTGGGTCATTATTTAATAAGAGTTATTTGAGTTGAAGAAATTTACAACCCGAACAATTGGGTTGGGTCTAAAGAGTACTTTAACCAAATCCATGAACACCTCTAATTTAGTCCCTCAAAATTAATTTTTATCGAAATTGATTAAATAATCATAATAATTTTCATGCAAAAAAACACAATATGTGAATATGTTTTCCAAATTTATAGTGAAAATGCAAAAAAAGATAAAGATTAATGAAAAAAATCTACAATAGAATTAGTATAGGGACTAAATTTAAAATTTATTGAAAATAATTTGAAAGTATAAGGACTAATATTAAACAAACTTTAAAGTATAAGGACCAAAATAATATTTTAACCTTATTTTTATTTTTATTTTTGCCTTTTCCCATTTTGAAGTAAGAATTGTTGTTATTTTTTTTTCTGAAAGATTAGATAAGAATGCTTTAAAGGTTAAATTACTATTTTGGTTCAATACCGTGAAGTTTATTTAATTTTAGTCCATTTATTTTCAATAGTCTAATTTTAGTCGATATACTTTCAATAAATCTTAAATTTAATCTTTTAAAATTATTTTTTTTTATCGAAATTGGTTAAATAATAATAATAATTTTCATGTAAAAAAATATAATATGTGAATATCTTATCAAAATTTATACTAAAAATGTTAATAGATAACGAAAAGTACTTTTTTTAAAAAAAATTAAAATAAACTAACAACGGAGACTAAATTTAAGATTTATTAAAAATACTAAGACCAAAATTAGATAATTGAAAGTACAAGGACTAAAATTAAACAAACTTTAAAGTGTAGGGACCAAAATGATAGTTTAACCAAGTTTAAATGTTACTTTAGTTTGATATCCGATTAATTCTAGGTAGATAATTTTAGCTCATCTAAATTTTTAGCATGTTTTTTTAAATAATAATTTTGGTAATTTTGAACCATTCACAATATTTCATACGCGTAAATAATCTATTCAAATTTAGAAATTTAGAAAAAAAAGAAAGGTTGTTTTCAAATATAGAAAAATGAGTCAAAATATTTATAAATATAGAAAATTTTTACTATCTATCAACGAATTCTATCGCTTGAGTGATAGACTTCAGCAATAGATAGTGATATAATTTTATTGCAATCTATTGCTCATAAACAGTGAAATTTTTTAACATTTGTATATAGTTTCATATTTTTTCTATTTATAATATTTTTTTCAAAAAAGAAAGGTTTTTGAAAACAATCTAACTTTTGGTTCTTTTTTTCTTTCCAAAATTGAAATAGGATTCAAAATATTATTTTAATTTAAACAAAGTTCTAAAATACTAAACAAACATGGAAAATTGTTGAATTCCATTTGTTTTTCCAACTAAATATGTGTAGAAAATTTCCTACAAACACTTCAATAAAAATCTATTGCATCTTTATTTGGAAAGAACAACATAGAACCCACTTAAGAATTTCTCATGTTAAAACAAAAGGTATATTATTTTTTTATAATTTTTTATTGGGTTGATCAAATCCTAACTCAATTCCAAAAAAAATAAAATCGATGTAAAAAAATCAAATACTAGTTTTATTTATACCCTATTCAATAGGATTTTGAATATAATAATAATGGATTATTGTTATTTGATGTGACATTCTTAATCTAACAAAAAAAAATCTAAAAATTAAATCATATTGTAAGTGAGATTTTTGTACATGGATATGAATAGTAAAAATATAATTTAATTTTAACTTATTTTTTAATTAACTATTGATATTAATATTTTATTTAGATTTAATAAAATTTTAAACTAATACATTTATCATTAATATTTAATATTAATCATTAATAATAATAATGATCCCCGCAACGCAGTCCCGTGCAAAATCGAAAAAGGCACTCAGGACTTTAAATTGATTCGGTTATCATCACTTTAATTTCAATATATATATATATATATATATCATTATTATACTTTTAGAAAATTTGAATATTTTGTAACTTCGTTTCCTAATTTGATTTTGTAATCCTTTTTCCTTAAGGAATTTATGTATTCACAGAACCTGTATATAAATTCCACCATTCTCAATTTAGTATTCACATCCTTCAATCGTTTCTTCATAATCTCTGTCATTCAAAGATAATTAATGGAGCTTCCTAACGACCTCGTATTGGAGATTTTGAGCTGGCTGCCACTCGACCGAGCTAGTAAAATTCGAGCCCTCTCAAAGTCTCGTAACAAAGTTAGTTACCACTCTTACTATAAAGAGTTAGCTTACCAACACCAACGCGAACCTGTCTTAGATGGCTTCCTCTTCTACACTCTTGGTTTCAGTGCCAAAGTATTGTCATTTGTTTCTCCACAACCTGATAACAACTCGCCACTCTTAGATTTATCCTTGAGTTACCTCCCGGGTCGTAATCCTAAAATCCAAGCCGTTGCTCCGAATGGTCTTCTCTTATGCGAAACTCGACATTCAATTCATTACGATAAAATTTTCTACATGATTACTAAACTTTCCACAAAGCAATGGAAAGGACTTCCCATTCCAAAAACTCGATTTTATACCGAAAATATTGCTATGTACGTTATTCGTTCAAATCCTCTCCACTTTAAAATCCTTCGTTTATCCCAAGATGAAATTCCCTCCAAACGCCCTATGCCATTTGCCCACACCATTTGTGAGATATTTGACTCTGAATCTTGGCGATGGAAACAACAATTAAATGATCTTGTACATGATAATGATTCAGGATTTGTTGAGTCTAATCGTGCTCCTGTTTTTGTTTATGGATCAGCTCATTGGAAATTCAATAATAAAACTTCAATATTCACTTTCGATTTCCACTCCGAAAATTGGTCTAGAATTGCAATGCCAGATATTATAATTAAAGAGCATGAGGATATAATAAAAAATGGTAGTTTTCCAAGATGGCAAATTGAACTTGTGGAATACGAAGGAAAGTTGGGAGTAATGAGGGAATTTCATGGACTTTCTACCGAGCTATGGATCATGGAGAAATTTAATTACAATGAAAGAATTTGGACAAAAAAGTGTGATTTTTCGAAGTTTATGCCTATTGCTCTTTATGGATCAAATATTTTTATGACTTGGTTATATAATGATAATAATGTGATATTCTCTAATATAGAGACAGGAGAATACAATTACAAGAAGTTGGAACAATGTCGTTATAGTATGTCGATGGTGTTTCCATTCTTATCGGATTTTAAGAGTTGGAATTTTGATCCTCCGAAGCGTTCAATCAAGCCAAAGACTATGCCTAAAATCCTTCGCAAAAATGAAATACATATGGTAGAAGAATTGAACCTCTAATTTTGAGGTTGACAATGTGTATAATATATTTTTTTTATTATGTTATAAACACTACATTTTTAATATTGTAGTTCAGATTCTTAATTCTTAGCTTCAAATATTATTATGTATTATTGTAAATCTATTTAGATTTTTTTAAGGAATTTTTAGCTTACAAATAGTGTATTTTTAAATAATAATTTTCAACAATCAGCAAGATTTTTTATGCTTTATCTCTCTAAATAATCCATTCAAATTTTGAAATTTGGAAGAAAAAACAAACGGGAGTTTTGGAAACTATCTATTTTTTGTTTCTTTTTGCTTTCCAAAATTGAAATAGGATTCAGAATATTATTTTAAAAATATTAGATAAATATGGAAACTTGTTGACATCTAATTGTTTAGGCCTTTGGGACTAAAAATAAAATCTATATTATTTTTTATAATTTGTCATTGGGTAAGATTAAATCAATTCCAAAAAAAAAATAAAAAATCAAATCCTAATTCTATTTACATAGTATTCAATATGATTTTAAATATGATAATAATAGATTATTGTATTTTAATGTGACCTATAATCTTTGAACTTTAATCTAAAAACGATCTTTCAACTTTAAAATTTGTAACAATTTAATCTTTAAATATTTATTAAATTAAATTAAATTTTCTATAATTTTCTTTGAGAAAAATAATTTTAAGTGTGTTTAATATAGTTTTTAATTCTAAAAAAATAGTTTTTTAAATGATCTTAAATGTCAAAAGTAGTTAAAAGTCAACTTAATAAATAAAAAGTACTTAGAAAAATTTAGAATAATTTAAAAGTTATTTCTAAACACTAAAACCTACAATTCTTCTGCCCCATTCACTCAGGGCTAAATCTTGCATAAACCTCAACTAATATTAAGGATGCCTATTTAACCCTACAATATATAATAGGGTCATTTTAACTTTGTTATTTAAATATGAAAAATTGCTAGTATAGTTCTTATCTCAAAATAAAAAATTAAAAAAAAATCAACTTAGATAAAACATGTAACCTTTATCGAGAGGTCAAATATTCGATTCTCAAAATAAAAAGATTTAATACTTCCACTTTGAGTTTCTTTGTTTTGTTGTCTACTTCCTATAAATGTTTTCAAATTTTAAACCATATTTTAGAATTTAAGAATTTCTTTTAAGGGAGGTAAAAACCATAATAAAAAATTTGGAAAAAAACAAAGCACAATTTTCAAAATTAGAGAACTAAAAACCAAATATTATGAAAAGAATCTCTTACAGTATCCAAATGATTACTGAACAACTCTAGACCATTCTCCATATGAAAAAAGCAAGGTTTAAAACATTTTTTATATTGGTTTGTTACAAGTTTGTTACTCAATTGTATCTAAAAATGGGGAATTTTTAAAAAACAGAAAAATAAGGAAACTATTTACACAAAATAGCAAAATTTTTAGATAGTTGTAATAGATGCTGATAGAAGTCTATCAGAGTCTATCAGTAATAGAAATGATAGAAGTCTATCACTGATAGATACTGATAAAAATTTATCAATGTTTTTTTTTTTTTTTTTTTTACTATTTTATGTAAATAGTTTAACATTTTTTCTATATGTGAAAATTTCCCTAAAAAAATCTCTAGACTTTTAAAAAACAAATCAGTGAACTTTAAAATTGTCTAATAAGTTAATAAATTTTTAATTTATGTCTAATAAGTCCCTCAAATTTTTATAAACAAATTTATATATAAAAGAATAAAAGGTGCACTTTATATCAAATAAAACTCAACTTTCAATTTAACATCTCGTAGATATGTAAATTTTAATTAATGTCAAATAAGTGAAAGATCTATTACACACAAAATTGAGATTTTTAAAACCTACCGAACACAAAATTAAAAATTTAGGGTTAGGACCATACAAACAAAACCTACTTTTTAAAGTCAAGAACCATATATATAGACGTAAACCTAAAAATTCTTAGACTTATTAGACACTTTTTATCGTCATAAACCACATAGACACAAACCTGAAAGTTCCAAAACTTATTAGTCATTTTTTACCTTTCAAGGACCAAATAAATACAAATCTAATAGTTCCTGAATTAAACTTATAATTTAATCTTTTCTACTTGATTGAATTTCCTTTTTATTACCATATCAAAGTAGCAAGGAAATTCTGATTCACCTATAATGTCCATGTCTAACTTCCACTGACTTGTGAAAATGTTGATAGGAATATCAACAAGTTGACAAAAATCCCTTTCTCAAGCATGTCGGAAAAAAAAAAAAGGGTAATCACTATTAAATTCTCTTCTTCTAATAATACTTAATGACATAACTTAGAAATGCAGTCTATCCTTGGAACTATTTGTGATATGCAACTTCAGTACAGCAGTCATGCAAAGAAACTACAAGGCCATCTCTCTAAGCACTGAGGGTCAAGGAGATGACTGAAGAGAATTTAAACTTACGAACTTTTGTAGAATTTTGAGGTTGAAACAAAATCTCTGTGCTTGATCTTACTGTCACTTCCCTCCACTCTGAAGCTGAAGCTGAGCCCCCACTTCGATAGTCGCGTGGAGCGTACAATACTTGCAGCCTAGTAGGAGCTGCAATTGGTATTTATATGGAAACAAGTTATCAAAGACTACAATAACTTTACCAATTTGTAGATAACATATTAAGGATAGAATACTAAGGCTGCTAGCTACTAGTAACGTAGGAAGGATGGTAGCTTAGCTTAAAGTGATATTGTGAATTAAATGAAAAAGGATGACAATTTAGTTCGAAGTGACATGCTATAACAAAGAGCTAGAAAACTGGACAACAAAACAGATTTGCATGTTCTACGTAATATATATATATATAATACGTTACTTCAAGAAGCGAGTAAGAGTTGAGCATATTCAGAGACAAGATAGACCTTTTGGGACTATATTTGTGACCCTCCCCCTTGCCCAAGAATAAAAAATAACAGATCCAGACAAGGGTGTATGGTGGTAGGGTTGGAGTAATAGCATTGAAGTCCCATCAAAATCAAAGGAGCAGGAAAGGGAACAGTTCCTTGCTTAGCTTGTCCATAGAAATACTCCCATCTTAAAACACCCCACTATTCTCCCTTTAAGCCAAATTGTCCCATGTTAGAAATGGGGTGGGTGGGGAAGACAATGAATCATCATCAGATCAACCACGTGGTGCTTTTCTCTGAATGGTAATGATAGAACTTTTGAATATCAAATGATAAGATAAACGATTGAATCCTTCTGAAACTCACTGCAGACGAGAGTACCTTAAAAAGAACTGGTGCTAAATTTATACCGGGATTTATATGGAAATATACACAACTGGTGTAAAATATTTCTTCTTGATTTTTGAGTCTTCTATAAAGCCCATCAAAACAATATGGGATAAGCATGAATTGAGCTTTATCAAGATCCATGCAGAGAATCCAACTTTAAGGACAACTAGGAATGAAACTAAGAGAGCATAGAAGCAATGGAATTTTCCTGGCGGGCTAACTCAATAGATTTGGGATGACACAGACATGCACATTGTTAGAGAAAAAGGAAAAATAAAGGGAATTTAAGAGCCGATCAATACAATAGTAAATGTCGGAAATTCTGAATTGAGTCCTCCATTTCTAACATAAAAGTGATAAAGCAAAAGTACAGTTGACAGGAATCAAGTAATAAATATGCAGAACATTACCAAATCCAAGCATGCTCGTCTTTTGAGTAGTCAGATGACTAATTTTTGACCGTTTGATATCTCTCAAATAGTCAATATCTTCTTCCTTGCCCTTGAATTCCAGAAAATCTCCAAGTATATATTTCCCTTTGAGCTCCAATCTGAAGAAAAGGAAAAATAGAAGTTTGTAAGAAAAGTACTATTTCTATTTTCTACCTCACCTTATTCTCTCTCTCTCTCTCTCTCTCTCTCTCTCTCTACAACCTTCCTATCTTGAATTTTAGATAACCAACTCAGCATGAAGGAATGAATACGTCCAGAATAATGAAGAAAAATGCAAAAGAGAAGTTCTGTAATCATTCATAGTCCTATACCAAAACGCAATCCTGGTCACTTATCACCAGTAACCTACTTGAACCAAAAAAAAGAGTTTATATGAAGCTTTTTCATTCTCTTTTTCCATTTTCATCCTTTACTAAAAATAAAATGCAGTAAAACTATGCGCGTGTTAGTATTAACAATAAGCATGTTCTTTATATGAAAAAACAAACTACCACAATGCATTTCATGGATTCCCTTTTTTTTTGTTTTTTCTTTTGTGGTGGGGGTGGCAGACACTGCATGGATGTTGAACTCACTTATCCCACATTGGCGCAGTGCCTAGGATAGCTTTAAGCTTTTGATCCAGAGGTTCTTCCTGCAACTCTTTCTTTCCACGAAATGCACCTTTCATCCAGCCAGAGAAGGAACTGTGTTCCGGTTTCAGCTGCATCCACTGGTCATAGGTAATAACTTCAGAAGGAAATAACCCCGAGTCAATTGTACTGTAAGGGGAAAAGACAGCTGTTAGAAATTTCTAGCAACTTGAAAAGTCTGCCAAAATAATAAATTCTCTCCTTAAATGCTTGATGCATAACCATAAAGGTCCATACAAATATCGGCCATGTTTATCATAAATTAGATTTATAGAACCATACATTTATCATGATCTGAATTCTGGTGTTTGGAGTCATCTTTTACTCAAATGACTTCAAAAACTTTAGATGCCCCCACATGCATAAACCTAATAGTAGTAAATAAGCCAAAGACAAGGAAAGTACAGCAGGCAGAATTTGCAGCCTGCAGCTCATCCAAATCTAAACCCAAACCATCCTTATGCCCCTCATCTTTCAGATTCTTCCTCAATTCTTCTCACGTCAATAACATTTTCCCCTAACTAATAAATTCACACCAGCACCATCGAGAACAATGCAACTCCATTTCCAGCTACTATTCACATACTCCCACTCCCTGCTGATGGAAGTGTGCTGTTGTCTGCTTTCTTTCTCCTAACTATAAACTGAATGGAAGATCTATCACAACCTTCAAGATCATTTCATCAAATTTCCAACATGGCAACAACAGTTGGTTCTTGATAATGAAGAGTTTAGAACTTCTATTTATTGGTAAGGCGTGCCACAGGAAATAATGAAATTAATCAGATTCAAAAATTCGGCTAAGTCAAAACATATTTTAATATACACTGTTTTTCTCCTCAAATTCCTAATTTTTTTGGCAAATGAAAAAAAAAAAAACTTTCCAAACCCCAATTAGAACTTGAGAGAGGCACCAATTAGAACAACGAAATTATGCTAACTCAAAGACTGAATTCCAAACCCACCTTTTTCTCACTAAATAGTCTGGACTTCCTTCAATTCGAAATTCGAGAAACATTTATTCAAACTTTACTTAAGACAGTTTTGCTTGGGCATTTGTATAGATCAGGTTTCATCCGGTCAAATTTCTGGACAACTAAACACTCAGTTGTAGACAACATTCAATCAATGATTCAATGTCAATTTTGAACTTCTACAACATTAATCATCAGACGGAAAAAGAGAACAAAACTTGAAATCACTTTAAGAAAATAAAATTTCTCAGTCATCATACCATGTAACAAGACCCAACTCATTACCGGAATTTGGGATTTGGAAGTACAACTTTGCATGACAGATACCCTGCTGGAAGATCCACTCCTCTTTGTTCAAGGTAAGACTCAAGGACTGGTATCAATTGTTTGGTCTCTTCAACCTGAAAGCAGCAAAGCAGTACATAACAGTTTTGGAAAATGCAAATCTAAATGTATTTTGATCATTCACACGAAAGGTTCTATAAAAGCTGCCAATCCAAAATCCACAGTACACAAACTAGCATCAAAGACAAAACACTGAAATAATTTATATATCTATATTTTTTAAACTAATTTATATATATATATATATATATATATAATGAAATCACACTGAACATCTTAAATTCTTATCCTGCCACCTAATACTATGTGCTGAGTTAGTTCAGATCAACACCAACAAAAACGAATGGATACAAAAAAGAATGATCAAAGTTTATTGGTTGTTCAATCAATATGTATAGGGTACGGTATTAATGAATAGGAAATTTTGAAACCATACCAAAAGTGGAGATACCTCTATCAGCGCAACAGCAGTGCCATGCTTTCCCGTATGTACAACATGATTAGTTGGCGACTTGGCAAAATATCAGGTACCACTAAAACAGGCATTACAGCTTACCCATGCCAACTATTATCATATTGATAAATTAAGTGGGAATTACGACATCCAACATTATTTACAAATTTCCTCCATACCTGAAAATTTAATGTTCTAAAAGAAAAATTATGGAAACTGAAGCAATAATAATTCAACTATCACTTACAGGATCAGGAAGAGTCTTTGCCTTATGTTTTCCATCATCACAAACCCAGGAACCATCCGAATTGATGGAGACAAATCCAGATAAGTTCTTAACAGATATCACCAATAACTCCCTGTAAATGAATTAACTAATGTAAAACTTCAAAAGTTGAATCAAAGTATCCAAGCATGGATATAATTGTAAATCAATATACATATCTTAGATATAGGAATCCGTTAGTTAATTGCCCTTTATGGTAATTTTACATTCTATTAGTTTAGGATTATTGTTGTTATGAAACTAGCTGAACAGGGATTAAGAAGAATCACATCCGACAGTTGCTTTTGCAAGATCTGTTGAACACTTCAGTGACCAATCATCAAATCACTCAGCTACAAAGATTCAGGTTCTGCCATAATTATTTAAGAATTAGAAAGATTCTAGGCTTGATGGCTTGCCCTTGTCTCTACCTTCCAAACATTGTTCAATGTGGCTAACAACAAGGCTATAGAATTGATATCAACCACAGGGGGGCTGGTTGTGATTAGTGGTTATAATTTTCATTGATCCTTGGACTACTCTAGCTTTTTCTTGGTGGGATCTACTTCCAAGCCAAACACAAATTTGCTACAGCTATATGGAAGGATTAGATATCCAAAACATCTTTCATTCTCTCTCAACAACACACACAAAATTCTTTAAGGAATCCTTATATAGTCATCTTCCCTAGGTGTATTCTCTTCCAAAAATAATAGTAATAGTTTGTTCCTGCATTGTCCTTTCACCTTTGATCATTTTATATTGGTGGAAAGGAAACTGCTAATCTTCTGCGATTTTTATGTAGCTCTTCCAAGCTCTACCTGTGGGGTTGTCAATTTTTTTTATACATTTAAAACAGAGACTAGGGCTCTGTTCTTAAGTGCAATTCCATTTCAGTTATCCTTTGGTCTAGTTGGATAGAGAAAAATGGTAGAATTACACCAAGTAGCTGCTACAAAAGAAGATTTTCCAAACAACTTAGAAAACTTAAGTCGATCAACGAACACTCTATCGCTCACCTCAGACTTTAGAAGAAAAGAAGTAAGTCAACAAAAGGAGCAATATAATAAAAACATAAGAGCTAGACGAAGCCTATTTGTGTTACACCTTGGGGGTTCTTTTTTTCCTTCTAAAAGACACAAGTGTTATTATGCGGTGTTCCTCAATAAATTACAAGCTAAGAAGCACAGATACAGATATGAGACACGGATACGACACGACATGGCAAGGACACGTTTATTAAATTATACATTTTAAAAATACATATCATTTTTATACCAAAAGAAAATTCAAAGTAAATGGGTTGATGCATTTATATGCTTAGAAAACTTAGTTCGATGTATTTCACACTCGAAATTTATTATTATTGTCATATATGTCTCTTTTTAGTCTCCTCAACAGATGTTCTATGTTGTCTAACACATTTGTTGCACTAACAAATGTCCAATATGTGTCCAACAAGTGTCGGAGTGTCCAAGTGTGCGACACGAACACGTTTGCCACACTAAAGTGTCCATGCTTCTTAGATTACAAGAATCATCTAAACCAAGACCCTGGAAGTGAGTTATTTGACCAAGGAACATCAAAAACTAATTTCCTTGGGCCCAAGGACATCAAGTTTTTTCACACCTAGAAAATGTTTTCATGCCTTCTTAATTTCATTTTAATGGTAAATGTTAAGCATAAAAAAAGTGGCATTCGTTCATTATATAAGGACATGTCAGAATCAGAATGTGAAAAAAAAAATGCCCCAGACATGAAAATAAATGATTACTATAATAGCAATCAAGTCCATAAGACTTCTACCATATTACTTCTATAGCTAACCACATTCCTACTAAACAACACAAGTTCAAAGCAGGATTCATACTCTTTGGTGACCACTACGAGATCAATATTCTGCCGAGAACCGGTGTCAGCATCAGGAATCCGAAGCCCAACGTAAGCCTTTCCACCATAAAGCTTTTCGAACCTACAAAAAGAAAATAAAGGTATAGTATCTGAACCACACATTTTGTGAATTAGAAGAATACGGGAAATGGTAATAAAGAAAGAAAGTACAGCAACAGGGATTCGAAGTTTCATAACACTTCCGATGCAATTTAACAAGCCAATCACAAGGTGTTGTCTGCTTAATGGATTGTTTCAGAATCCAAACAATCAATTACAAAACAATTGATGAACCGACAAGGGGGAAGAGGAAAAATGGAAATATAGAAGCTGAAATGGAGTACAGATGAAGTACCTACTCGCGACGGAGAAAATAGCATTAAAATCGGAGGTCTCAACCTCCATAACATCGTCGTCGCCGGCAAAGAAAAGCTTGAACAGGCCGTAGACGATCAGTCCACTGATAATTGCGAACCACATGATCAACCCGTTGATGAAGTCTTTCGGGGAGATCGCCGGACCTTCCTAGTTCGTGTTTGTTAGAAAGTTCTCTCCGTTCCGAAGGAAAGAATTGAATATTTGTTTTTTGTTTGAAATTTCTCGGAAGGTTGAACGAAAAGAAGAAGAGAGAAATTGATTTACTTTTTACCTTTGTTCATTTATTGATGGCTAAATTAAAAGTTTATTTCCCTCAACGCTCCATTTGGATCTAAGAAAGTTGAAAAAAGAAAAATAATTTCAAATTAATTACTTTATTTGAAATGGAAAAAATTTTAAATGAATGTATTTAAAATTTGGGCTATTTTTAAATATAAAAAAAATAAGTTAAACTATTTACAAATATATAAAAAATTTACGGTCTATTAGTGATAGAATTCTATTGTTTGAACGATAGACAACAGTAGAAGTCTAATCGCTAATAAACAATGAAACTTTTTATATTTGTAAATAATTTGATATTTTTCTATTTATAATAATTTTCCTTAAAATTTTGTATTTGGATGGTAATAAAAAAAATTAAGAATTTACTAATATAGACTTTTAACTATGACGTTTTAATTGAAAACTAAAATACGACAAGGTCAAATAAGTAATTTACTTTTAAATCCTACGTGTGAAATTTGAGCATTTTGATTTGGAAAATTTTTAAAGTAAAAACAAGATTTGAAATCACTCCGGATTTTAAAATCATTCTCTTTATTGCAGTAACAAACAACGAAATTCATTAGAAATCCGTTATGAATTGAAATCGCTCAAAATCATGAGGTTCCAAACAAACCATAAATGTGGATAAAACATCGATGTCGATAGATATTTCATGAAAATTTATAAAAACAAAAAATTCAAAAACTAAATTTGAATCATTAAATAAATATTTTATGATTTTTAAATAAGTTAGCATGTCTATTATTAATATTATATTTATCTTAGTGATATTTTGTTGCTTATTTTTTTAATGTTTCGTGGATTTTTCTAGAATATAATGAAAATATTGATTCACCTCTCATGTTGATTCGAACCCATAGAAACGTGGAAATGTCGATGAAAGCATCGACATATTGTCATAAATTAATTCTATGCTTTTAAATTAGTATTTTATATATATTTGGTCTTTGAATTTTCAAAGACGTCTAATAGATTTTTGAACTTTCAATTTTGTGTTTAATAAGTCATAAACTTAAAATTTTATATTTAATAGGTATCTAAACTTTCAAATTTGTATTTGGTGTTTGATTTTGTTCTTGATATACTTTTGGAGGTTGGTATGTCTCGCTCTTATTCTTATTTTTTGAAAGGTTTGTGTTAGGGGATGGAATTGTTAAGAAACGGGATTAGGAAGCCGATCTGTAATAGTTAGTCAACGAACGCCTTTGGTGATCCATGCTCACTTAGGCCTTCAACTTAAGGTGCTTTCTGTACATTCTCAGATGTGGTTTGTTGGGTATTTGAGTCTATCACTCCAAGTGCTCAATGAGATCTTTAGAAACTACAATAAGCTTTTGCTCTAAAGGATGTTGAGGATTGACGGATCTGACATTATGATAAGCATGATCAGTATAATATTAAGAGTGGTTACAAATGTGCTATTTATGGTCGTTGTTGGATGCAAGGTCGTCTTCGACTCCATTTTTTGAGAGGTGGCATAGATTGTGGGAACTACTAATTTCTCCCAAAGTGACCCTTTTCCTTTTGGAGGGCATGTTAAAATTGTCTTCCTACTATGTCTATTCTTAGGTATATCTTACAAGTCTCTTTTCTTATGATCTTTTAATGATGATTTGAGTGTGATCCATGCTGATGGAGTGTGTTGAAATGGGATTGATATTGCTAGGATTGGGATGATGATTGGGTCCGTTGCGGGGTCTTTAATGGCTGCAATATAGGGATTTCACGAGTTAGCTTTATTTCCTTTATGTGTGGAAGTTTTGGTTGTCTATAAGGTCCTTCGTTTGGTAAGGAGATTGGACCTCTCTCGTGTGTTCATATTATTGGACTCTTTTAACGTTGTTTAGACGATTTTAAGGTTGACAAATTTCTCTAGTGATGCTTCTGATTATATTTGCATATTTCAATAATTGTTCCTTCATTTCACAAATTTAGTTTTTAGTATGTTCCTCGTAAGTCTAATGTTACGATGCATGCTATTTGTAATTATCCTAATTTTTTTTATATTTTTAATTAACTTAAATTGAGATAATTAGTCATACAACATAATTTCTTAAAAAAAAATATACCTCACACTTCTATTAAATCTACGTCTTACCAAATTACCAATAGAAATAAAACTTTAAACTAAAGTTTAGCAGTGGAAATTATATATAAAATAACAATATGGTTTTTTAAATATCATGTAAATATAAAACTAAATATGTGGTTCTAATTTAATTAAACTAAAATTTTGCAAGTCTCACGACTTCTCCTCTTCAATGTCAAGATCATCATTAACAAATTGAAAAAATGTAAAACAAGAGGTAGTATAAAAATAATCTGTAAGTGGTTCTTATCCTAAGGAACCTTCCATGCTCAATCACGCACATTATACTAGCATATCCTATCCTAACACATAAATAACGAGACAACCTAACTGAACATATATGTACTTACTTACATAACTTAACGTACATATTTATATTTTTTACTTGGAGCGATGTTAAGCAGAAATACCCCATGCCATAACCATCCACATGTAATATTTATAAGGTAATTTTCTCTTATAAATACCATTAACATGAACTAGTTTTGTTTCCTAGAGTCCAGTCCTTACTAGAAACGATACATATCATATCATATGTAGCTGCATAACATAATTATTTAATTTGGATATTTCAAGCCTAGCATATTCTTTTCTATTCCCATGACACATAAGACTACTAACTAGACTTCAATGTAATGTAACACACAACCATGTCGTGTTTAACCTAAACATGTTTCACTAATCAACATAACTAACGTAATTATGAGAGGAATAAAATCATGAAAAATTAAACAACGTAAGCATGCTTTTGCATAAACACATCAATTAAATATCGCAAAATAACAAATCAATCAAACATGTATTAAAGAGACATAATAAAAATAACTCATAATCAATAATCAAATTAAAAATTCAACATATTACAATTAAACAAATATTCAATTGGTAATTATTCATAAAAGTCACTCACAACAATAAAACAATAAAATCAAATCATAACTATAGAATAAAACAATAGGATCGATAACTTTTGGTGAAAAATACTTACAACTAATATCACAATAAAACAATTATACAACACAATAAAATATAACATTCAATTTGGTAACTTAGGATAGAATTCACTTACAACTAATATCACCACAAAACAATTATACAAAAAAAAAAAATCATTTTAGTAACTTAATGAAAGAATCCACTTACAACTAATCTCACCACAAAACAATTAAAAAAAAAAAAAAAAAAAAAAAATTTTAGTAACTTAATGAAAGAATCCACTTACAGCTAATATCACCAAAAAAAAAAAAAATTATATAGCAAAATAAAACAAAACATTCAATTCGGTAACTTAAGAAAGAATCTACTTACCTCAAGCTTTAAATCTAGCTTCTTTAAAATTTCCTAAATAACATGTAGCATAATTTAAATTGGGTATTAACAACCTAAGTTTAGTTTTCATAAATGAAACTCTTTAACTAGCTAAATACATTAATTTATCTAACTATCTTAAATTATATATTAATTAACACGGTTATCATTAATAATAAAAGTACTATTTAAATTTCAAATGGTAAGTGACATATGCTTTATTTAGACAAAACTTCAACTAACCACAGATTTCTTGGTTCACTGTGCAGGATCGATTTTTCCCTAATTTTTGGATTCCTATAGTAACGATACAATAATAAGCAGTGATAGTCGCCAATAATCAAACAAAAATATGAATGTCGATAAACTTCAATCCCATAGAATTTAGTGGGCACTT
This sequence comes from Lagenaria siceraria, assembly GCA_002890555.2. Lineage (NCBI taxonomy): Eukaryota > Viridiplantae > Streptophyta > Magnoliopsida > Cucurbitales > Cucurbitaceae > Lagenaria > Lagenaria siceraria. The sequence goes on along the minus strand of CM016491.1, from coordinate 4,277,220 downwards.
CTCAAGATCCATTCAGCTAATCGACATGGCCATCAATTTTTTAATGCTAAAATCCTTATCGCATCCCTCAGGCTTCCGGCGATTGAACCGAAGACGAATTCGCTGATCGCCGACTATGGCAATGTTTTTTACTCGCTCAGACCAGACAGATGGAGAATATATACAGTTCTTCGCGCTTTTTTTCCTCCGCGTTATAGAAGTAGTGAGCAAATATAAATTTGGTTATTTTATTTTATTTTATTATTTTTACCATTTTGCGGGTTGAACCAATCGAGTTTCACCGGGAGGTTGATAGTATATTATTTATATTAAAACTATGTTTAGACATATAATTAGAAGTTTATAGACCTATTAGACACTCTCGAATGTTTTTCGACTAAATATACCAAAACTTCAAAGTTTTTATACTAAATGTATAATTTAACCCATAAATTTCACTTTGGTTGGTATAGCTTCCATTTGATTCGAAATCCCAGTTTGGTTCCCTCAACTACTTTTTTACAAATTAAGGCCACGTTTACTAATTCGTAATGAAAATTGGTATAATCGTAATAGGATTTCATTAACAGATCAATTGTAGTGGGTCACAATCGCAAACACAGTTGGATTATTTTTTATTACGTTTACTTAGAATTATAAATCTATTACATTTATTGTTACTGTTTAGGGTCGGAAGGTAACCGTAACAATAAATGTGATGAATTTTGCGGTTCTCATTTTGTAGCAATACAATGGTAATCATAACAGTAACAATAATAGTAACATAATTTTCAAACGCAATCGGATTGATCACTCTCTCTGCTCCTCAATCAGATTGGGCTATTTTATTACAAAATTGAAAATGAGTCCCAAATGTCAGTACAGGTACAAAACACAAGTAAACAACCGCCAAACTTAATCAAATAGAGCCCACTTTTTAAATTACCATTGATTTATTATGTTTCATCGGGAGTAAACGTGATTTCAGCGTTCAATTAGAGTTCTTCCATGAAAGAGAAAAAAAAAAGTAAAAGTGTTGGTACTTTGAAACTATTTGCAAAATGAGTATTTTTTTTATTGTCTTTATTGGGGTTCGTTTAGAAATATATATAATAGGGGTGATCATTGGGCGAGGAGTCAATTTTGGACGGAAAACACCACCGCTCTCTGGTCAGTTGGTGTTCGTCGGTCGTTTACTGGCGGTTGTGGAGATGGCACAAACACCGACCGTCCGAGCACACGGTCGGATTTGTCGAAAACATCGGTTTTAGTACCATAATCAAACATTATTAAAGAAAGGGAGAAGAGATGAAAAAGAAGAATGGAGGAAGAAGAAAGAAGATTGAATCACCATAAATATATTTTGACCGAAAAAAGTGATGTATTCCACATGGTAGTAGCATCAATGATTTGCAAGTTGACTAAACTACCAAAATCATTGACACTAACTCGATAGTTAAGATATTTACTCATTTAATTGAAGTTAGAGGTTTAAGTTTCTACTACCACACACTGCTCGTAGTGAATAATAAATAGTCTTGTATAATTAATAATTAATGCTCATATTTTTTTAATTGAAATGTTTGGGTATACTATTTTTTAATGACTATTTTTTTCCCAAAAAATTGACTTTTACATGTATAAGATTCTTTTTTTAAATTGAAGTTGTTTAATAAAAGAATCACCGGAGCATAAAACTTTGTTATGAACTTAAAGTCAATGAATTTTTGTATGTCTATTCTTAGAAGGTTATCTAAGTTGACTAAAGTCATTGAGCTATAAAATATATTCAGATCCATTAGTTTTTATTGGTAATAAATAATTCATATTATTATGTCACATTCAACTACAATGTCACTATTTTGTATATTTTGATGCTGATGGATACTTTATTACAATCTAGGTTTGAAATTGCACACTAACTATTAGCAAAAATCAAAAATAAATTTTTAGAAACTACAATTAACTTGAATTTTGAGAACATTTAGATGATAAAACAATGAAGCTCATAAGAATAGATAATATTTATAAATTCAACTTTTAAAAATTTAATAATTATTAAAGTTCTATGAGCTGTTTTCAAATATAACAATGATAGACACTGATGGACACCGATAGATAGGAGTGTTATAAAAAATCGAAAAACTGAAAAACCAAACAAATCCAAACCAATCTACTGGTTTGGTTTGAGTTTTTAGTATAAAATTGGACATATTGGATTTTATTTGAAGAAAACAAAAAAAATATTGGTTCAAACGGATTTTAATTGAAAAAAACAATGAAAATCAAACCAAACTGATGGTATGTATATTCTTAAAAATAAACTCTAACAATATTAGGTATCTTTTAGTGTTTTACTTATGGGTGCATATATATTTATTGTTTATAAAAAAATCAATTATTATGGAGTGTGTATGGTAATTATTTAGAAGGTATCAAGAAAAAAAATAAAAATGTCCAATTTCAATCTATAAAAAAAGAAATGGACCTAATTTTAATTTAAAATTAGTAAAAAGGACAAATTCAAAACAAAATTGGAATTAAAAATTAAATTTTGGAAGAGAAAAATAAAATGTCAAAACCGAAAACCAAACCAATAATAAACCGACTCAAATAAAAACCAATCTATTGGTTTTGTTCTTTACTGGACATCGGTTTAGATCTCTTATTTATAAAACCAATTGGTTTTATCTGGTTATTAATTGACCTTAAAACTGATAAAACTGAACCGATTATCATCGCTACTGATAGACATTTATTAGTGTCTACACTTCAACTAATACTGATAAATATCTATTAGTGTCTATCATTGATTAAACTGTACCATTCAAAACAAATTACTTAAATTCTATTAGTCATGTGCCGATATTGACACAAATGAAATATCAAATTTTTATTTTGTATTTCAAGCATTAAAAAGAAATTAGAGCATGTATTATTAGACATTACATAATAAAATATTTTTAAAAAGTAATATTTTATTGAAAAATTTTCACCGATAGAAAAAATATCAAACTATTTACAAAAGATAGAAAAAAATGCTAATAGACATCGATAGACTTCTATCCGCGTCTATCATAACTATCTAAAATTTTTGCTATTTTGTATAAATAGTTTTCTTAATTTTTGTGAAATAAATAATTGTGGAGGAGCTTGACTTTAGAGTATTTCGTCTTAGTTCAAACTTCACACGAGCACATTACAAATTCCAATGTCAGCATGTGAGAGTGACCTTTCAAACGCGTTCCTCTTTTTTTATATTGTACGAATTAATTGTCACCACATGAGCAAGTTGCTCTTAAATATAGACTCCAAAAAAAAAAGTTGCTCTTAAATATCTAAAAAATCAATAAAATATCAAAATTATTTTGAGTAGGTTTCAATTATTGTTCATATAATTTGAACTAATTTATTTTTATCTTTCAAATTTAAAATTTGTTCAAAAAAATATTTTTGAATTTCAAATGGGTTAAAAAAATATTTATGTTAAATTGAAAGATGAAGATTGATGTGTAAAAATTATAAATGATATGTAATGTTGTAATTTGTAGCTATGGAAGATTAAGATCGTTGTTATAATTTATTTTATGTACAAAAATATCATTAAAATAAGGGTTGTTTTCAAATATAAAAAAATGAGCTAAACTATTTACAAATATAGAAAAATTTTACTTCTCTCAGCGAGCGATAAAAGTAAGCGATAGACTTTTATCGTTATCTATCGCTCAAGCAATAGAATTCTATCGCGGTATATCGTTAATAGACAGTGAAATTTTTATATATTTGTAAATAGTTTGATATTTTTTTTATTTATAATAATTTCTCGTAAAATAATTTATACGATTAATTGTTACACACTAATTTCCACTTAAGTTTATATTAGTGATGTTCATTTAGTGTATATTAGTGTTTAGAGTTATTTTTTTAGATATTTGAGGTTTTTTCTTTTAATAAAAATTATATTGAAAATTACTCATTTAAATGTAGTTTTTTTTTTTTAAATATTCATTGTATTGAGTTGAAATTATACATTAAAAAAATAACTATCAAAAAAACGTTAAACCACTTTATAAGTTTGTGGTTTGAATTCATTTACCTCTATTATACTAAAAAATAAAAATAGAATTTAAACATGAAGTTTATAAAAATAACAACGAAAGAAGAACTTTCGCTCTGAGTCCCCAAAATTAGAAAGAACATCTCTAATTTACTTAAATAATGCCGTAAATGAAGTTAAAATGTGTTTCAATTTTTACACTAGTTGGTGTATCAATTTTTATCTCATTTTAACATTGAAAAAAAAAAAAAAACACTCTTTAATATTATTATTTTTTTATCTCTAACATTAGTACTTTGATTTCAATTCAGCCATTTTGACTTGGATACTTTTTAATATTAATTTTGTGACCATTTGTTACAAAAACTTTAGTGAGAAAAACTTCATTAGTATTTCAATTTTGTGTATATATATTTTTAAAAGTATTGCTGTAAAAAAAAACTTTTTAACCCTTTAATTAATAAATTATAATAAAATTAAATTTTAAAAAAACTAAAGAGACCGACATTTCCAATGGGAAAAGAAAATTTTTTCCAAAGCTTTTTTTTTTTTTTTTTTTTTTTTTTTTCTCTTCCTTCTTTTATGAACACGCTACGCTGTCTTCTTCCATTAAATATGAGTAATCAAACTCTGCCATGGCCATCCTCTGTAAGTTACACACTGACCCACACACTACTTTCTCTCTCTATCTGTCCTTTTCTCTATCCGATCTTTTGATTTTTAAAATTTCATGCATTGTTTGGTTCAGATTCTTGGACGTTCTCTCTCTCTCTCTCTCTCTCTCTCTGTCGTTTCATTTCTTTTTCATTTACAGCTTGTATTCGTTCGCTGTCTGCAAGGAGTAGATCGAATCGAACTGGTTTTCGGGTCGGTGCAAACTTAAAAGAGGCCTCTCTATCTTCATCTGTAATTGCGGTTAGTTTCTTTTGCTATCCTTTAGCTTCTTCATTTCGAAATTTATGAAGAGAGTGTGGGGCTTGTTTGTTAACTGGCGTTTTATGTTTGATGTTACTGTTCTTGTGCAAGCTGGATCAAATATCTAATTCAAATTGTGTCTGATTCTTGATTCGAAATCTCATTTTCTGGGTGAGTGCTATTTTGGTCGTTAAGTTGGGTTTATCGAAGGGTGAGTTCAGAATGAATATCAGGTGTTTGATGAAGGATTCAATGAGTTCCATGTTTCATGCAAAGTGGGTTTATGACGGGTTCCGAATTAGTGATGGAAGTGCATCATGCAAATTTCAAACATCGTGTAAAATTTTGTTTAGAATCCCAGTTTTCTTTTTAGAAGGTTATGAGTAAATCAAACGCCCCCCCTGCCAAACCTCTGTTTCTATTTATTTTCCTTTAGATTATTGAGCTAAACTTTACTTTCTCGTGTCTTATTGATTATTGGATCAAATAAAGATCTTAGTTGGCGTAGTTTTTAGCACCTTCAACACAGCTTTGTTACTTTCTGTAGCGTTTTAATGTAGCTGTGGTCTTCTTCAGGAACAACCACATGATTTCATTAAGGAATTTGATGGAAGAGAAACAGCTGGATTTTAATCAACCTCTTCTTTCTGTGAGGCGTTTTACATCTACAGAAACCTCATCCGAGACTAATGAAAAAACCAGACCCGAACCCAAAATTCCTCCTCTTCCTGTATATAAATCAGAACTGAAATCTGGTCCAGTGAGGATTCCTGGAACTGTTCCTTTTGTATGGGAGCAAACTCCAGGTAAACCCAAGGATGAAAGCAGTACGAACACTCAGATTCCCAAACGACCTCCACTTGTCCCAAAACTCCCACCCGGAAGGGTCCAAAAAGGAAATCAAGAAATTCCTACTTCTGTAAATGTTTCATCAGATGAAAATGCCAGAGAAGCAGTTGAAGAGATGGCCAGCTGTAAGTCAGGAAATAATGAAGAAGAAGAAGAAGAGGAGGAGGAGGTTTACAGGGATGCAAACGATAGATTTTCTCGATCTGAATCCTTCTTCTTGAATTGTAGTATTAGTGGAGTGAGTGGATTGGATGATTCAGAAATTAAACCTTCAGGGGCCTCCTCCATGGATCCACATACTCGGAATTTCATGATGTCGAGCGACCAAGGGAAATAAAATTGGTGACAAATGGGGATAGGCAGAGTCGGCCAAACCTGCACGTTCAGACAAAACATGTAAAAGAAATATTCAGGGAAGAAAGTGATGATGAAGATGATGATTATGACGAGTCTGGATATGCTTCCACTCGGGGATGTGGTTTTCTTCCTCGGTTTTGCTTAAAAAGTTCACTTGTCCTGTTAAATCCAGTACCTGGAATGAGAATGCAAGCCACTTCGGTGCGTAGAATTCGTAATAGCTCAATTGGGGTATCGTCCTCTTTTCTTATTATTTTCATTTGCGTTGTGACCATGTCAAATTTCTAACTGTGAATCTGTACTATTCGAAATCCAGAGTTCCAAGGATGCTGTAAATGAGAGACGATCAAGTCATGGTCAAGGAATAACTAAGCAGCAGCTGGACGAAAATGCAATTAAATCCAGCAAAAACTACGGCAAAAGTAATATTCAGGAGGGCGATGCATTTTCTTTATACAGGCATTTGCAGGGTGAGGGCATATCCAACAACCCAAATGAACCTTCCCAAGCTGTTCATGAAAATGTAAATCCTTCTGTAACAAATGAATATGATGAATCACGTAGAAGAAGCCTAAATAGCTTTCAAGCATTACGAGGTGACGAATCAGGTTCAGCTAGTCCTGTTGAGAAAACTCTCTACATAGACTCTATTCATAAGATTAAATCTCCACATTCAAGTTCAAATTCTTTGGATATGAAAGGGATAAGTTACAGTGGGGATATGATTTCTATAAAAAGCATCAAAACGAAAGAACTGTATACATTGGATTCTGCAACCCAAGATGTCAAGAATTTGAATGTTGTAGGTGAAAAAAATATTCTGAGACCAGACAGCTTGAAATCTGTGGATTCCTGCTTGCAAACTTGCTCGGATAGATCATTGTTTGAGGTAAAAATGGATCCAAATTACTCCAGGCTGAAGCCAGAACATACTCAGGATGCTCCAAAGTTGACAAGCTCGCGATTTGCTAACAAGAAGTTTGATCTAGAAAACCAATTTCCCTTGAAACCAAGCAGCCGAGGCGATTCCAATGGTCTCGCTAAAGATAACACTAAATTAGATAGGAAACAACCTGAGAAGTTAAGTTATGAAGGGAATAACGTAATTGTTCCAGAATATGGGAAGAAGCACGAGTTGGACAGTGAAAAGCTTAGTCCTATTGAGGACACCGCTGATCTGAGAACTTCTGAAGATGCTACCAATGGAAAGAAGGATTCAAGAAATCAATTTCTCAAGAGGGTAGGTAATGGAGATGGTTCTCACAACGGCTACTCACAGGCACGATTGCCTTTTGCTCCACCTCCACCAAAATCTCCATCAGAATCTTGGTTGAAACGTACTTTGCCGACTTCTTCAAGAAACACTTCGTTTTTGCAGTCTTCTATTGCAATGCGAGTTAACCCCGTTTCCGTGACAGCGTCTTCCGATCACAAGATACATTCTACTGTTAAAAGCTCCGATACAAACCATCTGCATCTGCAGTTTTCAAAGGTAATGGAGTAACACTGCTCTGATGTTTGAAACATGTTTTTAATTAATTGCCTGAGTGCAAATTACTAAATTATAATGCTCACAATTTTCTTTGCATCAGGAACTGCTGTCATCTATACCTGAAGTTTAGAATAATGGAAGATCTCCAAATTTCACTTGGTTGTGAGTTTGCTTTACTCTCAACTGGGTTTGATTCGTTTTAAGATTCCCGAAAATGTCATCCTCACTTGAGGCTTATGTTTTTCCTTTTTTGCATGCTTCAGAATCAGTGTAAAAAATAATTGTAAATCTAATCAGTTGCATGTTGTAAATGCTTACCCATTCCTGTAAAGAACCAATAATGATCCATGATTTATATGGAGAATAAAGGAGCCATATATTAGTTTACAGATTGCACTGCCTTTTGGATAAATCTGCGCTCTGTTTATCTGGTTAAAGTGATGATTGCATCTGCTAATGTCATTACGAAATTTGCCTTAAGCGTTCAAGCCTTAGGTTTCGGCCGGCACTTTCCAACTGGCATGATTTTGTTTACTGAAACGAGCATTTCAGAGTCTCACGTAGAATTGTGAGGCAGGGCCTGAAGTGGTGCATAATTGAAAAACAGTTCTTGTTTGTACTATGTCATAAAATAAAATATTAATGGTACGCTGCAAAAGTAAATTTGTTTGAGAAAACCCCCTTGTTCTCTTTCGTTTCCTTTGGTGCAGGGAGGGTCTTGGCGCTCTTATGGTCTTAGCTGTGCTCTAGCTGGGAAAGGTGTGCTAGTGCTGGACAAGGTTTTTCAAAATTTGAAGTCTAGTGAACTATTTCAGAAGGGTGCAACTGTCGCAGGTAGATTCATAAATTTTCACTTCTTGATATTTATATTTGCATTTTTATACTGTTTTCTGTTTGTTATATCTTTTCTTCCCCTTTTAGAATTCCTATCAGGGTTTCCCATTCATGTTAGGGGCCACGCAGTTCAAGGGTCATCAGAAATCTCCAAGCCACAATTCACTAAACTTTTAAAGCAGGCATGCCTTTTAGCTTTTGGCAATCTTTGTGTCCTAATTTGCTCCTCAGCTGTTTTTTTTTTTAGGTGAGATATGAGGATAGTAGATTTCTTTGTTTAGTAGATAAACACACTAAGGACCATAATGTTGATGAGACGATGGGATCAGTAAGAGTTACAAATTGCACCAAGTGACAAAATCAAGAGAAAGTCTCACTTTTAGCTTCCAAAAAATACACCCAAGTGAACCGATAGTTTACACCAAGTAGTTTTACTATCACACCATTCTTTTACCTCGCTCCATCAGATTGAACTTTGAACTTGTATGAGTATTATGTAGTATAATTATTATTCTCCTAAAAACCAATCTTTAAAATTTCCAATAACCAATAAATGAATCACCCAAATTTAATTGACACAGTACTCGAATGAAACTGCTAAAAATGGCCCAAAGTTCAAACCCAACACCTAACTAAAATAAATCCGTACACAGCCGTAATAACCAGCAGGTACTATAATAACCAACCATAACCTGCCAGAGCAACAAAAATGCCTACGCCCAGCCAAAAGTCTCCTAGAAATAGTAACTCAGCTAATAAAGGGTATTACTCTCATTGCTTATCCTAGTTCAGTGTTCAACTTGTTAAAATTAAATTTTTTAGATTAAATTGGACTCGCTCATACAACTTCCATGGTAAAACAATGAATTTTCTCCTAAATGTTTTTAGTGTAAAAAAATGATAATTGATATATTCAACCTACGTAGTGAGAGATGCAGATTTATATTTGCTTCAAGGTTGTTGATCCTAGATAAAGAAGCCAATGATTCCAAGAAAATTTCAACACAAGCCTACTTAAGTTTAACATTTCTGTTAATAAAAGGACTTTTTAAACCTAATTTACAAAACTCAGAGACTAAAAAGGTTCATTTTAAAAATTCAGGAACTAAAACACCTATTAGTGACACCTATTAGGGAAAACTCAGTGACCAAAAGGGTTATTTTCCCTAATATAGATCTTCTAATGGCTATCTGCGAATATAATATAAGGTTTGTGTAATTTCATTAGTGTAATGAAATAATAAATATCTGTTTTATGAAAATAAATTAATACAGAATGATAGAGTATGAGAATTAGTTTTAACATGAAGCATTTTATGTTGGAAAAAGAATGATTTTAGAAACTTGCCATATGCTCGCTCAAATTAGTATATCGTTTAGCCTCAAGGTTGCACTGCAACACAATGTTCTACTTTTTCAACATATTAATGTTTCGTGTAAAATCATTTAATTTAAATAGAATCATTTCAGCCCAAGTTGAGTTGCATTGTATTCAATTGGATGAGCAATTTTGAGTAAATTAGCTCTTTGTAGCAGTTGGTAGTAATTAGCACATTTTGTAAATCTTTGTGGCCAATGGCTATTTTCATAGAAGATTAATATGTATTATCCTTTCATTTCTTGTGATACTGAATGTCTTACAAGTTAGTATGCCAACATTGTTCAAAGAAAACTTAGTATCCATTAGTTTTGTTACTTAAGCTATATATAAATTGAGCTGTGCTTAAACCATTAAACAAAAATGATGCTGTTGTTTTGTGTTACCAGCTCTAGAACCATTCCTTCTGCTTCAAAGCTCTCTGGTCAGGCTGCGTATCACTTTTTGGCTGGGTATCAGAATGGTAAATTTGTTCCTGCATTCCAAAAAGGCCCTTCATCTATTGACCCGTTGGAACTGGCCAAGGCTTTACTGTGCATGGTAAAACTTGAAATAGATTAATTATTTCTCGATACTCAATTTCGCTAACTAATGTGCCTACGTTATTATGGTGCAGTTAAAAGAGCAGCAAATCCCATCCTTCCTAGTCAATGCCAAAGGAATAGAAAGTGAAAGTGGTAGGAAAAAATGATATAGTTTTTTCTTCTGAAAAAGATTTGATGCAATGAAACTATTCACTTGTGCTGCTGGGATTGTTTGCAAATTATTCACTAGTTATTTTTTTTTTTTGCCTCCAAAAGTAGCCTATTGGATATCACCTTTAATTTACCAGAAAAAACTTCACATGCTTGAAGCAGGAAAGAAGCTAGTCACTTTAGACGAGTCGATTATATCCAAGAACATCCCACCCATTCAAGTTAGAGGTACCTCATTGAGTTTTTACTTCATCAATGTCTGGAAAGATGTTGTGTCGTCGTCATTTAAGTTAGATTGTTATATATTTTCAGGAGGTGAAATTAAGAGAAGGTACAAAAGCTTTCTAAGCGGAAAGTATCAACAATTGCCTGAGGATTTTTCATTCTGAAGGTTACCATAGTAATCCTTTCACCTAGTTTATTATGCGCTGTTTGGGAATTGTATTAGAATGAGTTTGAATTATAACCTAATCTAAAACTTAGGTTTGGATTGAGCATTTTGGGTGCGATTTGTAATATTAAACTTATTCTATTCTCACAGTTTTTAACCAAATACTCTTTCCTACCGTTTACAGATTTTACGATCTCATTTCTGTTCTGCCATCGATACTTCACACATTCCAACATTCTTCTGATTTTCAGTAATCTTAATTACATTTGAATCTCCTAAACAACTCCTTGTATTCCAGGACAGTGGCTTGATTGTGTATACATGAAGATAGAAGAAATATTTCATTGTGAACTAACTATCGTGTCTTGACTTTTCTTTTCTTTATTGTTAGGCCATTTTTTGAGATTTTTTAATCCTAGACCATTTTCCATTCTTTACTTAGAGCATTCTGAACTGATCCTAGTTGGTAAAAACTGAAATAATCAACTACTACTACCTTACTATTGAATAAATGCTATTAAATAATGCTTTTGTATCCACAATTTGTTGTAGTCATCCCTCAATAATATAACCTTAATGACTTGGAAGATAATTATTAACAATTATTAACAATTGAAAGTAACAATACAATACATTTTTTTTTTTTTTGTTAACGGTAGCCTTAAGAGGTAAAAAAATGATTGTACTTTGCAATTGTTTTGGAGATACGTTGAATATATGAGCTATGTTTTACTTACAACTAAGCTTTATTTTGTTTAGAAGTTAATGGTTACAAATTATGACTTTCATTAAGTTCAAATACGTCACCAACTCAAATTACAACTTATAACAATATCCAAAAATTCATATTTTGCTTCATTTATACATCAATTCAGTTAGTATTTTCAAGATTATGGACACCAACAAGGCATATAATTCAGCAGATAGAAGCAATTCAAATTTCCTTCTTTTGCATTTACTGACTGATAGCTCGATAATTTAAAATTCTTCGTATAATGGAACATAATTTGGTAATCAATGGAGGAACCCATAGTTAAAAGCAACAATTTCCAAGAAGGATTGAGTCCATTTGAAAATTCAGTACTTGATTAAAGTGAACAGATAAAGTAGTGATAAAGAAGAGAAAATGCAGTTACACTATTAAGTTATATCATAACTAATAGAAAAGACTAATAGCAACCTAATTCATTTGGCAAAATGCATAAACATAAACAAAAAAAAAGAACTTATAAAGAAGTTTGATGTCTAAATAGAATTAATTCATGCCTAATGTATGCTATGATGTGTACAAGACCAAATAATTTGTTTCGCTGTTGGTATGGTGAGCAGATACTAATCAAACCTAGGACACCATATTGGAAAGTTGTTAAGAGGATACTTCAATATCTCAAGACACTATGAATTATTCATTTGACTATCAAGGAAATGATTTGAACTTAGGAGGCTACATAGATGCTGATTGGGGAGGAGATTTGGATTATAAAAAATCTACCTCAGGATATGTATTCTTACTTAATAGAAGAGCAATTTCATGGAGTAGTAAAAAACAAACACGATGACGCTTAACTAAACCTATTACTAAAGATATTTTCAGTAGTCATATTAAATCTCTTGGTTTGTGTAAGTTTTGAATTTACAGTTCTCAACAAATTGTATTGCGTTTATTTTGTATTATGGAATAAAGTTTTGTATTTTGTAATACATACACAAAAAAAATGTTTAGTACATATAATCAAAACTATGTTGGACAATAGATTGTCTTTCTCATACAAGCAATCACTTCTTTGACTCTCGTGTTGATTAGAAATGAGATACTTTCAAATATTTTTATTGTTCTAATGGTACAACAAAATGAGAGCATATGCTTGGATGAAGATACCACCTTGATAAGTGATTAAGATGAGATCATATCATGATTGAAGATGAAAAAATCTCAGTGTTCATCTTAAACTGTCTATGAATTCCAGATGAAAGTCCTGTAATCATTGTTGATAGAATAATAAAGTAAAGTAGTCTACTCAAGTTAGATATTGAGTGTATCTAAACCATCATCTGTACAGTATTAATTGAGATATACACTTTGATGCTAAAAAGTAAAATTCTGTAACATGTGTTTCATACTACATGTGCATAATATGATCACATAGAGTAACAGAAGCTCAGATCTTCACTTCTTTGTTATGTTAGACCCTTGAGATTAAGAAATCTCTATAAGTACTCTTTTTGTCCTTTTCGCTTTTTTTTATTATTTTTTTTTTTTTTTATTTTCAATTTCAGTTGTTAGTTCTAAGGGAGGTCTCCAATAGTTAAGAATGTTGATCTAATGGGATCAACCTAGTAAGCAGTAATTTTGAAATGAAAATATTTGAGAAAACGAAAGATAATTTCATGTGTCACATTATAGTATATTCACTAGTAGACTAATTATATTTTTGTAATATGATTGTGGATACATTAACACAAAAATGTGATATTCAAAAGAGATTGTGAATTTTTTAACATTTTGATTAAATGGATCTAGGGCACTTCATACTAACTCTACTCAAACTTTAAGTTGCTTTACATACTTAACCATTTTAAAGATAGGCGACAACTTATGTATAGGCTTTAATCCCGTATTCTTTTGTGAATTTCGCTTATATCTTAACCTTTTTAGTATTAAGACTCCACTAGCATGCTAACTCAAATGACCAATTTAACTTAGCAAGATATCATTAGTTCAACAAAAGAAACAGTAAGTGTAGATGCAATGTAATGCGGTTGCATTGGCTTAAGCCATATTATCATTAGGGTATCTACATGATCAAATCCTTAGAAAAATCAACCTATAAGTAAATGAAAATGAATAAACATCATGAATCAAATGTCATGGGTTACAATGTATCAATTCAAAGAATGCTAGAAAGTAAAGAAAAGAAAACAGAAAGCTATAAAGATAAAATGCTAGAAAACAGTACATAAACTCCTTAAACCAAACCAACAAACTATGGGGGCTCTCTAGGATGGATTCAACATTTCTCAAGGTGAATCTCCAATCTACATATGTCCTTATGGGTAGAAATGACTTAAAGAACTGTACTCTTCAGAAGAACTTTTGTTCTTGAAGAATTTTCGGTTGATTTTCGTAGGGTTTCTTCAAGAGTGAGAAGATGATCGATCCTTGATGATTCCTCAACAGTTTATAGGCCAAAATTGTTGGGTGAAGGCATAAATCTAGTCGAATCAAAGCTAAAAGTCGACCGGAGACCGTAAAACTAGCAGAGGTTGAAAGATTGCGAAACAGACATTGGCTTGGTCTAGGGCACGATGCGTCGCATCAAATCATTTTATGCTAAAACACCAAAACATACCATAAATGTACATAAAAGTGGTTTGAATCACCTCAAACTTGCTTAAAACTAATTAAGGACATGTGTTGACTCATTTTAGTTTAATTGATTTCATCATAGTGTCATGATTTACAACTATTTTACTTTTGAAAAGTAATAAAATGAAAGGTAAAAACATGCAATTTATGACATTTATAAAAAATTTATTTCTTTTGAGAAATACGAAAACCATAATATTTTTTAAAAACTTGTTTTCGTGTTTTTCTTAAAGAGGAAGTTAAAAACAATAATAGAAAAATGAGGAGAAAATGAATATAAATTAAAAAAAACTAAAAACTAAAAACGAAATTGTTATCAAATGAGACCTTACATAAAAAATCACTTTTATATTTAATAAATCAATTATCAATTAATCCTTTTAAATTTTGAATATACACCTATTAAAATTAAAAGTATAGATACTCAACAAAATTATAACCACTTAAAAAAAATTTACATAAACTTAGAATTTAATAAACTAAATTTGTAATTTAAACAAAATTTATATTAAAAACAAACGGGCGCTGTTCTTCCAATTTTTCTAGCAAGGTTTCATTCTCAGCCGAACTTGAATTAAGAACTGCGGACTTCAGAGCAAGTGATATTTAGAACAAAGAAAAACCCTTCTGCTTGAGCGAATGATTGCAAACTTTCTAGCTTGCTCTGCATTTTCCAGATTAAATTCTTCACAATCCTTCTTGCGACTTTCACGATGCGTTAGTCTCTCTCTCTCTCAGCTGAATTCTTTACTCATTTCTGCAATTGTGGTCAAAAAAAATGAATTGTTGTTTTGAGGAATAGGAATAGTTTGATTATCTCTGTCTTTGATTATTGATCACTTGCATTGGTTAGAGACTTCCAATCGGCTAATTAGAAATGTGGGTTAAGGAATTCGCATCTTAAAGCTGCAAAGATAACTTTATTGACTATTGAAGTGAATAGTTTGGTTCAGAAGTTAAACGTTAAGCCATAATTTACATGGACCGATGTGAAATTTCTTGCAATAACTCTTTCTTACTCTTCGAGTTTTCTTCATTTAGTAATGCTTTATAATTGCTCGGGTCTTTTGGATAAATCTGACGCTCTGTTTATCTGGCTGAAGTGATGATTGCATCTGCTAATGTCATAACGAAATTTTCCTTAAGCGTTCAAGCCTTAGGTTTTGGCCGTCACTTTCCAACTGGCATGATTTTGTTTACTGAAACGAGCATTTCAGATCCATACCTCTTTAGAAGACCCACAGCGAGTAATGTCTTGCTTATAGTTGGTCTGGTCTCAGGTTCGAGTTTTCAGCTGGAATTCTATTAAAGAGAATTATTATTGTTTCGTAGCTGGTATTGGGGTGTGTAGAGTCTCACGTAGAATTGTGAGGCAGGGCCTGAAGTGGTGCATAATTGTAAAACAGTTCTTGTTTGTACTATGTCATAAAATAAAATATTAATGGTACGCTGCAAAAGTAAATTTGTTTGAGAAAACCCCCTTGTTCTCTTTCGTTTCCTTTGGTGCAGGGAGGGTCTTGGCGCTCTTATGGTCTTAACTGTGCTCTAGCTGGGAAAGGTGTGCTAGTGCTGGACAAGGTTTTTCAAAATTTGAAGTCTAGTGAACTATTTCAGAAGGGTGCAACTGTCGCAGGTAGATTCATAAATTTTCACTTCTTGATATTTATATTTGCATTTTTATACTGTTTTCTGTTTGTTATATCTTTTCTTCCCCTTTTAGAATTCCTATCAGGGTTTCCCATTCATGTTAGGGGCCACGCAGTTCAAGGGTCATCAGAAATCTCCAAGCCACAATTCACTAAACTTTTAAAGCAGGCATGCCTTTTAGCTTTTGGCAATCTTTGTGTCCTAATTTGCTCATCAGCTGTTTTTTTTTAGGTGAGATATGAGGATAGTAGATTTCTTTGTTTAGTAGATAAACACACTAAGGACCATAATGTTGATGAGACGATGGGATCAGTAAGAGTTACAAATTGCACCAAGTGACAAAATCAAGAGAAAGTCTCACTTTTAGCTTCCAAAAAATACACCCAAGTGAACCGATAGTTTACACCAAGTAGTTTTACTATCACACCATTCTTTTACCTCTACTTAGCGAAATGAGTGAATATTAATCTTGAAGTTTTAACTCCATCAGATTGAACTTTGAACTTGTATGACTATTATGTAGTATAATTATTATTCTCCTAAAAACCAATCTAGAAAATTTCCAATAACCAATAAATGAATCACCCAAATTTAATTGACACAGTACTCGAATGAAACTGCTAAAAATGGCCCAAAGTTCAAACCCAACACCTAACTAAAATAAATCCGTACACAGCCATAACAACCAGCAGGTACTATAATAACCATAATGTAATTAGTGTAAAAAAAATGATAATTAATATATTCAACCTACGTAGTGAATGATGCAGATTTATATCTGCTTCAAGGTTGTTGATCCTAGATAAAGAAGCCAATGATTCCAAGAAAATTTCTAAGATAGCTTCACCTTAAAAGTAGGAAATAGCTACATTATTATTCCAATTAACATTCCTGAAATGAATTGAAAAGATTCTTCAAAGGGAGAGAAGAAAGTCAAGAAAAAGGTAATTAGCAGGGTAGACCTTGAGGTGATTTTTAGTTGAAGTGGGAGCATTTCAAAATGTTTTTTCGATGTTGGTAAGGTTCAATATTCATCTCTAGGTTTGGTAAGGATGTTTCTGGGTGTGGTTTTTTTTTCCCCTCTTTTTTTGATTGTTCTTTGAAGATGTATTTTTAGTAGGAGGGCCTCTTTAGTATGAAAGAATGCCCTTGGAAGGTTGACTGTTAGCTTTGTTCTATTCTGCTGTGGGGTTTCTGTATTTCCGTAGGAAGGTTGAAGCTTCCATCTCAATCATTAGTTGAAGAGAATTAAGGCTCTTTGGTTTAATTGGTGCTTTAGTTTCAGTTTGGGCTTTATGGCCAGAAAATCTTGCTTTGAAAGTTAAAGTCATTTTCGTATCCCCTGGTTTTTACAAGGATGCAAAAGTTCTTTGTGACTTTGTTTCTGGGGGCTTGTTCAGGTGTAGTCATTTGGATTTTTCTAAGACTGTTGAGCTTATTGGAGGATAAATTTTTCTTCAGATGGTCTTGTGTTTGTTGGAATCTCTGCTATTTTAGAATTTTTTGGGTGAGTGCTTGGTTTGGTTGTTCTCTTTAAGTTTCTTTCTTGGGGGTTTGAGGAATGTCCTTTTACACCTAATGGGAGTTTACTTTTTCTGGATGTCTATTTATTTTAACTTGGAAATCACAGTGTCATGATTTGGTTTGTACAACAACCATGACTCGAACGTGAAGATGGTGTTTTCTAATAATTAATTAGACTGTTGCATGTTATTTGGATTTTAAATAATTTTTCACCAGATTATCCTTCTCGATCTGAAATTCATTTCGATCTTTTTGGGCAAAGTCCATTGTTGGCCAAGCCCATGCAAAACTACTCCTTTTAATCTGTCAACATACTCACCTCTCATTCAAATTTGATATTATTTGTTGTGTTAGGTCACAAGTCACATTTCCTCCATCTCAAATATTTATGTTCACGATGGTGCAATTGGTCCAAGATCTAAGTGTAATGTGAAAATTCGAATGATAAGTGATGGTCCTTCTTCTGTGTTAGCGTTTTCAAATATTATATGGGAGACTCCATCCCGGGCAATTTCTCACGATTCTTGTCCTTTGACAGTTTATGCAGCCGAATCTATAAGGTACTTCTTTCCTTGTTTATATATGGGCTACTCCAAATGTGCCCTTCTTTTTTTCTAGGTAAATTTTCACAGATTGAAAAAATGTCAAATTATTTACAAAAAATAGCAAGAAAAACTCTGATAGACATTGATAGACTTCTATCAGCATCTATCAGTGATAGACTTCTATCATTTCTATCACTGATAGACCCTGATATACTTCTATCAGCGTCTATCACAACTATCTAAAAATTTTGCTATTTTGTGTAAATAATTTCCCCTTATTTTTCTATTTTTAAAAATTTCCCTTTTTTCTATCATTTTTTTTTGGCAAGAAGCAATTTATTATAATATGGGAACATGTATTAGAGAGGATTGAAATAAATAAGATATCCTCATCCTCCAAGAAATTAAATAGCTAAAAATCTCTTTATTTCACTATTTATGAATGAAGAGGAATAATTACAAGAGCGAGTTTCGTCTAAGGCCAAGAAATTAATTGAATCTAGGACGGATTAGGTATTTATTTTCTGAGCATTGAACAATCGCTAATAATTGAAGTCCCTAACTCATAGTTAAGATTGTATTACGCTAATAAACCTTCACTCTATTGATAAAATCCTGGCCAATACCATTGGGTTCTTTTTTTTCTTTTTTGATAACAAATTGAGTGGCTATTTATATGAATTTGAAAGATGAGTTGAGATACAAGCAAGCTGACTTAGATACTCACAAATATAAAAAAACACAATGAAGTTGGAAGAAGAGTGTGAAAATTACATGACAAAATTAAAATATTAATAATTCTTTCACAAATCCGCTATGGTGCTGAATTCTTTAAGAAGGGTGGAACATTTTTCAAAGTTATCTTCTGTTACCAAACGTTTTAGAGAAAAGTATTGTTTCAGTAGTCAAAGATTTATTTATTTTTAAAAGGAAGGAGACTTGCATTGATCAAAAGAGGGTTGTACAAAACTTTAATTGCTTTACTCCCATGATATATGGTTGTTTTCCTTTTGTTGTGTCTAATACTTTTTTAACATCTATGCATTAGCATGTTCATATGATGTGTGCACATATAAGCTTTTTAGATTAAGTGTTGTCGGTCAGTGTCTTTGTTTGTTTGATATAAAGGATGAAGAGCTCTTCATTTATACTGAGTTTTACTTTTACCATGTAGCCCAGGGGTGGGAAATTCAATTGGTCTTGGAACTGGAGGAGATAATGGATTCATAGCTGCTGATATTGAGCGTTCAATGCTCATATTATGTGGAAAGGCTTTCTTGGATACAAATGGAACTAAAGAAACACTTGTTGCTTTATCTGAACGTGTAATATTTGCTCGTGGCGGACTTCCTCTTCCTGCAAGGTGAGGTATACTTTTTGTGCTCTTTTTTTCTCCCCACCCCATAACCCTTAACTTCAAGATACATACATGCATTCAAATTGACGACCACTTTCTCAAAGCTTTATGGTTTCAATGTTTACTTGTGTTTCATATCCTTTCTCAAAGTGATTGTAAATTTCAGGCTTCTTGTTTCTGGTGATTCTGTGGTTTTGTTATTTGCACCCGAAGACATCATTCAGAGTTGTGCTGCTTTTCTGGTATCTAGAGATGCTGGCGTTATTCTTTCCTCTGAAGGTGTCATGCCATTTTTCCATATTGGGAATACGAATACCAACAGCCCAAATCTCTATAAGTTGCCTTCTGCTATTGTTCTTATAACTTCTGATGAGTAAGTTCCATTTGAAAGCTTCTCTTTTCTTTCATTTGAAAATTAAATAAAGAGCATTTTCTTTTATTTATTGGTTCATGTGAGAGCCAAGCTACTGTGTGTGTGTGTGTGTATATCAGACTAAATAGCATTTGGTCCTTGAACTGTAAAAAGCATACACTATTTTTCAATTTAATGTCCTGGTTTAAAATTTTCAATACGTCTTCAATGTTCCAGAATTTTTCAATCAAATTCCTAATCAATATAAATGTTAAAAATGAATAATGGAATGGTCACCTGGCATTTGAAGAGTTTTGAAATAATACTTGATTGTGTGAGATTGAGTCATGGGTTATACCCATATATCTTGAGTAAAGGGGTTACTTGAGCTTTACATGGTTGAATAGGGGTGTGTCCGGTAACAATCTAATTCAAGTTGTACTGAGCAGCCCACAGACCACAATCGAGTATATGGGTGAGGTTAGCTTGTTATAAGAAAGCTCACAATCCTTCCCATGGCTTCCTTCTCTTGACTCCTTTTTGCGAGAAATTTCCTCTCTATGTACCAATAATTGGGATAACTCCCACAAATCATTTCACCCCGTACTCCTCAAGACAATCCAAATAAATTCACCTACATATTATCTTCTATTTTTGGATGTGCAAAGTTTGAAGTCCCTAAACTTTCTCCTATTCTAATATTTCACCCAAACTTGAAATACTTTCAACCACTTCACCAATTTGATACACTACCACCACCCATTCCCATGGACCAATGTTTTTTAAACCCGAAAACATTCTGTACTATTTCTAGCAATTACATGCTAACACTTCATTATGATATAATATATGTCTTTAATGGCTATCTGGGAATAATAATATAAGGTCTGTGTAATTTCGTTACTGCAATGAAATATTAAATATCTGTTTTATGAAAATAAATAAATACAGAATGATAGAGTATGAGAATTAGTTTAACATGAAGCATTTTATGTTGGAAAAAGAATGATTTTAGAAACTTGCCATATGCTCGCTCAAATTAGCATATCATTTAGCCTCAAGGTTGCACTGCAACACAATGTTCTACTTTTTCAACATATTAACATTTCGTGTAAAATCATTTAATTTAAATGGAATCATTTCAGCCCAAGTTGAGTTGCATTGTATTCAATTGGATGAGCAATTTTGAGTAAATTAGCTCTTTGTAGCAGTTGGTAGTAATTAGCACATTTTGCAAATCTTTGTGGCCAATGGCTATTTTCATAGAAGATTAATATGTATTAGCGTTTCATTTCTTCTGATACTGAATGTCTTGAAAGTTAGTATGCCAACATTGTTCAAAGAAAACTTAGTGTCCATTAGTTTTGTTACTTAAGCTATATATAAATTGACCTGTGCTTAAACCATCAAACAAAAATGATGCTGTTGTTTTGTGTTACCAGCTCTAGAACCATTCCTTCTGCTTCAAAGCTCTCTCCTGGTCAGGCTGCGTGTCATTTTTTGGCTGGGTATCAGAATGGTAAATTTGTGCCTGCATTCCACAAAGGCCCTTCATCTATTGACCCGTTGGAACTGGCCAAGGCTTTACTGTGCATGGTAAAACTTGAAATATATGTTCAAATAAATTAATTATTTCTCGATACTCATTTTTGCTAACTAATGTATCTGACTACATTATTATGGTGCAGTTAAAAGAGCAGCAAATCCCATCCTTCCTAGTCAATGCCAAAGGAATAGAAAGTGAAAGTGGTAGGAAAAAATGATATAGTTTTTTCTTTTGAAAAGATTGATTTAGTGATGCAATTAAACCATTCACTTGTTAACTGCTGCTTGGATTGTTTGAAATTATTCACTAGTTATTTTTTTGCCTCCAAAAGTAGCCTATTGGATATCACCTTTAATTTACCAGAAAAAACTTCACATGTTTGAAGCAGGAAAGGAGCTTGTCACTTTAGTGGAGTCAACTCTGTCCATGAACATCCCACCCTTTCAAGTTAGAGGTACCTCATTGAGTTTTCACTTTAGTGGAGCTTGTCATTGTCATCGTCGTCGTTTAAGTTAGATTGTTATATATTTTCAGGAGGTGAAATCAAGAGAAGGTACAAAAGCTTCCTAAGCGGAAAGTATCAACAATTGCCTGGAGATTTTTCATTCTGAAGGTTACCATAGTTATCCTTTCTCCTAGTTTATTAGTGTTGGAAGAATAGTATTACATAAGAGGAAAAGTTCCAAACTCTATATATTGGAAATATTTATTTCAAAATAGCTAAAAATTTGGTTTAGTCTGACACGATTTTTTTAGTCATCGTTAACGATTTTTTTAGATGTTATTTATTTATATTTTTTTTAGGAAGAGTTTTTTAAGATGTTGATAAAGAGAATGAATTAGCATTGAGAAAATGCCACCTCAAAAAATTATTGTATATTTGATACTGAAATGTATGCTTTGAATGATTTAACTAAGGATCTGATTGAAACCAAGCACAAGTCATAGAAACGAAATTAAATAGAACCATGGACATAAAAGAATATCAAGCAACGGTTCTAAGCCATACCAAGTATGAGTCTATGACTCGAACGAAGAGAAGGATTGGAGATAAATTCATCCAACTCTGTATCAAGCTATACCGAGTATGAGTATATGACTCGAACAAAGAGAAAAATTGAAGATAAATTCATCGAACTTTGTACAAGAGATATGATTCACCGCATGTTGTATCTTCATTCACATGCTTCCTAAGAAATTTTTTTTTGAAGGTCATCTAACATAGGATTGTTTCAAGTTAAGCACACTTAACTTTAGAGTCCCTGTAATTGAGCGACCATAAAGAAAGGTGCATCGTATTAGTATATATAGTAGCTATTAATTCTTTTAAGTCTTTTTTTACCATACTTTCATATCTTTAGAATCTCTCTCATTCGGATGTAATCTCGGTTCATCCATGTAATCCTCATAAACTCGGGCGTTACAATTAAAAGTATCCATCACATTTTAACTCATGAAAAAGAGAGAGTAATGTTGTTGGAAAGAATTTATTTCCCTCAAAGTAAAATGGAAGTTGAAAAGGCATACAAGATCAAATGCATTAGAAGAAAAGAAACAGTTGAAAGTAGTTGTGAAGAAGAAGCTAATCTTGTAGATTTGTGAGTTCAACTTGTTTGAGTATTTATGATCAAGCTAGTGTGAAAGGATACCATCAGTTTCTTTTTGCTAAAATAATTGTGCTGATTATATTTATTGTGATTATGATATGACAACTTGCTGCCGCTAAAAGACAAATTGAGTGTTTTGGACTACCCCACATTTGATGTTTTAGAGCTTATAAAAATCTTTCTCCCAATCACAAATTTACTCCATAAACTATTATATTAGCATCCATTAAATTTTAAGCTTATAAAGATCGTCATTAAACGTATCTAATAAATCCATAAAATCTTTATTTTATATATGATAAATTCTTAAACTTTAATTTTGTATTTAATAGGTCCTTGACCTATTTGACGATTTTTATAATTTACAAATTTAGTGGACATAAAAGTAAAGGATTAATGATTTATTAGACATAAAATTCAACTTAATATATGATAGATTTGTGAAGTTAAAAAAATGTGAATATGTCAAGACCTATTTAAACACAAATTCGAAAGTTCAAGAACTTATTTGATATTTTTAAAGTTCAGGGACCTGTTAGACACGCACAATTGAAAGTTGAAAATCATATGGGTCTGGAGCTTTAGTGGAAAACATGTCAAATAAAGCTCTGTCAACACCACCCTCCTTCAAATCCCACAATATTTCATTGAGATCTCCTCCATCAACCCAAGGCAAGTCATCGTGGTTGTGGAGTCGGCGTAATAGCTCCCAAGTTAACCGACGCAACTGGCTTTCCAATTGACCATACATCTCTATAAATCTCCAAGTTTTATCTTCCCAAACTAGAGATACATCTATGTGATGAGAAGAAAAAGACTGAAACTCAACCTGAACCTCATCCGTCCATAACAACCTCAAACTATCACTATCTAATATCTTACGAAAGTAAGTTTTTTATACTTCAGATTATGACTCTTTATTAGTATTATAGCATGCTTTGAGACAATTAAATGTTTAAATTTCATCATAATTATATAAAAACAAATGCGAAGTTTTATTTAAAAGAATGATGTGAAAGAATCAGTACAAAGTTATGATGCAAGTATTGGAAGAGTAAAATGCAGGTATTGATGCTACTGCACAACTCTAGCAAGGTGGAAGTCTCCCCTCGCTTTGAACCAGCACATGAGCCCACCTTATTGATTCATGTCATGAAATACATGAATTTAAGCTTTTATTTGTGTACTTTTACTATGAAAATTGGATTCTTGCATGAGTTTTCTCCTAACTTTTACTTAATCTGTTAAAATGAGCTCATAGGGAGATGAGTATGCTTAAAAGATGTTATTTGCTGATTTGGTGCTGATCTTGTGTATTTTAGCCGGTTTTTTTTATTGTTTTTGCAGATTTTCTATCTGATGCGCCCATGGCAGTAAAGTGATGCGCCCGCATCAGTGAGCCCTAAATTTCCAAAATTCAAACCAATCAAAAGCAATTGCGATTTTCACGATTTAGTCACTGGTCACCTTCGTTTTCGCCTGAAAAACGTTTAGAACAAGAAATCCAACCTTCCTTAACCACTTTGGGGCCTATAAAAGGAAAGGGAGTCCTTCATTTCACATATCAACTCTCCACCGCCGAGACCATCACGACTTTTCACCATTTTTATGTCACTTTTTAGCTAGTGGTTAGTTTCTCAATTCCTCAAGTTAGTGCCTCAAGAATGAAAGTTCCTCTAAGGCGTAGCGGCTCTAGGTCATCTCACCCTATGAAATCGTTAAGTGAGAACGATTCTTCCTTGAGAAAGGGGAATCAATCTAGGAAAAGACTAGAAAATTGAGGATTTGTCCTTGCCCCTTGAGTTGTATTTTTCAGCAGCACTTTCTATTTAATTCTTGTAGTTCTTTCATTTTATTTCTACCAATCGAACTCCACATTGTAGCTATGATTGATGATCTAATAAAGTTAATTGTTTTATCAAAAGTCATGAGCTAAATATTTTTAGGGGTTTGGCAATGTGAAAGTCTTAGGGTTGTTATGGCTTAGGTTATGTTGTACGTCATACCACTTTGTTTGACACATTCTCTTTGTTGAGTTTAAGAGATAAAATTGGTAAGTTAAATTGGCTATAATTTAACGATCTAGTGGAGCTCTAATACTGAGAAGGTTAGGATGTAAGCGGATGTCACAAAAGGAAATGAGACTAAGACACCATAGGATAAAGAAACTGAACTTGAATTAATCTAAGATATAGCTAACCATGTCAATACTTTATTAGTATTAATCGAATACTTCTTTAAATCCAATGTGCATCTTTTTGCTTTAAAAGATCATTCTCTCATAAAGTGTTTTTCTCCATCTGGCCAATCGAGGTAAAACTGTAGCATATGAACCTGTGGGAAAAGTAAACATGTGGAAATATTTAAAGCAACTGAGAGTGTATAAACATTACACGGGTTTTTATTAACTAACAGTATAACATAAAACACTTGGTCTTTATTGGGGATAATATAAACACTCAGAAGCTATAGAGAAAATAGATGTAAACACATTATTTTAGCACAAATGACCCCAACTAATTTGATGTCCAATACTGCATCGGGAGATGGGTATAGTAAGTTTTCTCGCTTAAAGAACGCATTATGATTTGAAGGTTATTTTGATTAATGTTGTAGCTGTAAAGGTATATGGAATCTAATTGTCAAGCCTACACATTCGTTTAATTGATACTCATACCATTAACTTTTTAACACTCCTTTTTATGCGTCATTCTTAATTTGAGTTATTCAGTTTACTGTTCATAAAGTTGTAGCATTAAAACAACTCAAGCTATCACTATTTGTAAATCACTTTTAATTCAGCATTGAAAGAACTTTGTGAAATAGATTTAGCATTCTCGAATCATCCAGTCTTCTTGTGCAATCGATCTTGGAATACTCCAAATACTACTTGCTATGGTAATAATTTATACTTAGATTGGTACAATAGGAGATATTACTTGTGCAAATATAAACATAAAGCATCAATTTAGTCATACAGCACAACTGCACAAGCCATATTTTCGTAGTAAAAATAGCTGTCACTAGCCCCTATACTTCAAACAGAGATACGCCCATGGAAATTAAACTTAACCTTCAACCTCTATAAATCAGTGTCAATACATACTTAGTTTCTAAAAGGAATAGAACCTGGGGACGTAGAGGATGCAAAGCATCACAAACTCAATGGAATGGACACCTCAAACGAAGAAGATGATGCTAATCGGGCTACAAGCTTCCAGTTCTTCGATTTTAACACTGTATCATTGCCTTGGAGCTTCGACCCACCCTAATTTGAGTTCATTGACTCAAGTTCCTCAGTCTCGAATGAAAGCCCTTGTTTACAAAGCGGCACCTCAGGCCTAGTGCCACATTCACTGTTACAGTCCACACATTCAAAAACCCTAACAACATTACCTCATGCCTAGGCAGTTGAGAAAAAAAATGAAAAATATATCTAAGCACTTAATTTATCATAATTGTAGTCTAATTGGATTTGACATTTTTTATATCGATATCATTATTTCTTTGGAAAAATGTCCCTTAGGTTTGAGTTTGGTGTTTATTCCGTCCCGAAGTTTGAAAAATAATTCTAAATAGTCCTTAAACTCAATTGACCATTAGTTGACCTAACAAAAAAAATGATGTGGCAATAACATTCCATTACCCTATTGAAGTTAATGGTCATTGGAGGATATGCTAAAGGTTGAAGAGGAAGAAGTGGATAGAGTGAGGAAGGAGATGAAAAACTCAATTATAATATAATAATGTAAAATTAATCTATTTGCCATCCCATTTAAAAATTTCATGTCACCACAGTCTAATTAAGAAGTTAATTCCACGTCATTTTTCCGTTAGGTTAAGTAACTGTCAAATGAGTTCAATGACCATTTAGAATTATTTTTCAAACTTAGAGATCAAAGTGTTTCTTTTGAAACTTTAAGACTAAACCGACGTCAAACTTAAACCTTAGGGACCAAAAAGTACATTTTGCCCTTATTTCTTATTATATGTTAGGCAATGGGGTAGTAAGAAAGAAAGATCATTAGAGCAACAAATTTTGTTTTCACTCCATTGTTCTAGAAAAATGACATACGGTGTAACATTTTGATTGAATGTTTTCTTAAATATATTTTTAGTCTCTAGGTTTTGAATTTAGTTTCTATTTGATGTTTTAAGTTTCAAACGTTACTCTTTTAATTCTTATAATTTGAGTTTTATTTTGATGAAAAAAATTGTTAAATTTAATTAATTATAATTTATTTTAAATTTGGTCGATAATTTAAATGAATTTGACAAGATGTCTTTTTTTAGTTTTGCAATTACATTGTACTGGACATTTGTTCAAGTATTTATTATTATAATTTTATTTTGTTTTGATGAGTTATTAAGTTGCTTACCTACCAATAACAACTTCTTTATTCATTTGGATTATCCATCGAAGTATTCTTATCGCTTTCTTTCTTGTGATTTGATTTTGAGTTAAGTTGAAAGAAAATATAAAAAAGTTCTATCAAATTTGTGTAGTTTAAAGTTATAATTTTGTCAAAATTAGTTATTGTATGTTGTTGAGAGAATCGTTTTAGTGAATAATTGTGATCTTCAAGAAAGCACTTTGTAAGCTTGCTTCTATTGCCTAACTAGCGTCTCTATCACAAGTTCTTGAGGTCTTGATTGTTTGTGGTGTTACTCAATTTCTATCTTGAACGTATTTCTAACACCAGGCCTTTTAAACTATCAATCTTATGTCTATCTAATCTTTATACTTAAAATGTCTCTAATAAATCTTTAGACTTTTGATTTTAGATATAATTGGTTGTGGTCATGTTAAGCTCTTTAGCTTAGCTCTTACATGACAAGCTAACTCTATGATTGTAAAAATAACGTAGTGGTTGATTTGGGCATATTCTAGCAAGTAGTGATGTGGAATGATGATTTAAAACTCCCACCTTATTTAGAAAGGTAAAATTTATGTCTAGACCCAATTGAGTTTAGCTCAAGTCACCGTTACATATACTACAAGAAATAATATTTTTAGAAAAATATTTGAGTGCATCTCGAATTGTACTCATCTTTCTGCACCCAAGTTTCTAATCACAAGTTGCCATGTGGCAAATTTTTATTCTTCTAAAAATGATATTTTTTTCTTATTTATTTCATTTGTTATTGAAGAAGATGCATGAAAATTAGTAGAACTTAGACTACATCTAAGTATTACTCATATTTAATTTTTAGAGCTTTTACAAAGTATGTGTCTTTATCCACTCATTTTTCTACCTAATCCACTCCTTTTCTCTAAGGGAAAAATAAGAAGAAAAAGGGTTTCTAATAAGGGGCCACATTTTTTTTTAATGAAAATTCACAAACCCACAATTTACAATGACATAAGTACAAATAGGTTCTTTAATTAGTGAACTACTTGGAAGTTAGAAATTGATTCATTAAAACCCCTCATTTTCAACCTTTCTAGTTTCCTACCAACGATGAGGGATCTATTTGCACATTTATGATTGATCTCAAGTCTTCAAGGAAACACATGTCATCAATGTCTTTTTCTCTCAACTCTCTCCCCCCTAATAAACAACGAAATCATCATCACACAACTAATATAGTTATTAGTTATTTGTCGAAGGGAAGTAGTTAGGTGCGGCTACTTCCATACTCCTCTTTTCTTTTATTCATTAAAAAAAATATTTAAAAAAAATTGTGCCACGTGGCACAATTTCATTAGGTGCTGGTCAGACTGCAGTACAACTGGCTGCACCTAAGTTTTTTCCTTTGTCGAATAAAAATTTAATAATATAAGAGTATAGCTCAGCGATAAGGCATCAAATTATCATCTCAAATGTTGATAGTTTGATCTATCACCCTACCATTGTTAAACTAGAAAAAAGGGTTCAATCACTTCCTTCACATGGTTGTGCTTAAATTGCTTTTATGGAAAAAAAAAATACGTAATTATTATTAATGGGTAATTTTGGACCAAAAACATAAGCAACAAAGTCAAGGAGATAGCATGAGTTGGGTCGAAAGTAACAACCTAGAACTAAAATGGGCCTAGGAAAAGAGGCTAGCTTGGGCCTTGGCTCAAGCCAGTGTGCTCGACCTTGGCCTTGGTCGAGGCCGAGCCTCACCAATTACCTAATAGGACATTGTTACACATGCTCCAGCCTAGGCGATCGTTGCAGGCCGAAAATGTGGCTAAAATAAGGTACTCGACCTTGGCCTTGGCCAAAGACGACCCTAACAAAAAAGGCCCAACAAGGCACATCTCTTGCATGCCAATCTAGAGCAACTCAAAAACCCTAAGGGGAGGGTTCCTAGGTAAACCTATAAATACAGTAAGATAGCCCCAAGAGAAATAAGTTCACTCTCATACTAAATTTCCTACTTGTTATATAGATCTCCTTGCTAACTTAATCATTGAAGCCTGTGTGGCAAGCACCACATCGGTGTGAAGATCTTTCTTGTTTTGCAAGTCACAATCTTCTTTAAATTACAAATTTACTGTATTGTCACGTACTGAGGATAAAATACGAATTTACCACTTCTAAAATTTGACATCAACCATTATTAAATCTGAAGTTTTAATAATTGAACTTCTTGAAAGAGTTATGTTTATTTCATATCTCAAAACTTCACAATGTTTCAATTTATCCTTCTTTCAAGTTTTATCTTAAAAAATTTGTGTCATTTAATGGTCGTTATTTATATTTAGCATATTACACACTGAACGAAATAAGGCAACTACATTTAAAATAATAATAATAATAAAAATAAAAGTGAACCAAAAACTTTGGTAGGATTGTTACGTTGATAGCATTTTTAAGTTTTTTTTTTTTTTTTTAATAAAAATTTAAAATTTAAAGACATTATTGAAAGTTTTTGAATTTTCAAGAAATAAATCGATACGTCTCCATCAACGGTTAGGAATTGATTCATGTAATTTAACCCATACTATTTAATCATAACTTTTTTCTATTTTAATTATATTAAAATTATGAAACACATTAAGAGTTGAATTGACTTGAGAAAAAGTATTTTTTTAAAAATTCATTTTTATTTAAACTCTTTTCATAAAAACGATTTAAAATATACTTCAAAATCTATTTTAAGTGGTTGCCAAACGAGCCAATTTTTCCTAAAATTACTTATTTTTTAAATTAAACACTTGAAAATGTATTCCAAACACACCTTAATACTCTAAATTATGTTGGGATCTCCTAGTCCTTATATTTTTAGACATATATAAAAGGAAAAACAATCACAAGAGATCAACCTTCCACATCAATATGTACTAACAGATGTACATCTTCCTTATCTATAGCGCACATTATGTTTCAAATGTGTTTTCATTGAATGTTGATTCTAAGGGAGCATTTGAGGCGCTGAATAGGTTATTATAGTTAGTGATTATTATAATTTGTAAGTTATAATAGTCTGTGTTTGAGGTGCAGACTACTTTAGTATAGGTATAATAGTTTTTGTTTAGGGTTCCGACTATTTCAGTCTGGATAGAAAATAGTAGACATTATAACAAAGAGAGAGATGATAGGTAGGAAATATTGAACACTATAACAAAGATGCTAGTATTATGGTAGATATTTGTAGATTATGAATAATTGTAAACACCACTATTATAAAACTTCAAACACAGAGCCTACTCCAACTTCAAATTGGAGGCCCAAACAACCCCTAAATGTTTATATTGATTTTTAATAAAATGGATAAGAGGAGTTAATGCCTACAAAAGTAAAACAAACAAGGAACAAACCTTTCCCACCTAAACTTGAGATTAAAAAAATATATGTTAGAGATTTAGTGTTGACTATATTTTTTTAAGGATGTTGTGGTAGTTGTTTCTTGAGTTTTTGGTCTGCTTGTCCCTTGGATTGTACTTTAGGATGTCTCTCGAGTTGCAGATTCTGGCATGATATATTTTCCTTATCTAGAAAATTTCTGGTGTTTATTTTTGTTGATTTCTTTCATTTTCAGCATTGTGCTTGTTGGTTTTGGATCGTTTTCTCCTTTTTTCGCTGTGCATATTTGAGAGAATATTGTTTTCTTCTTAAGGTTGCCTCTTTGAAGATTTTTGGTGCATATTAGTGAATCGTTGGTCCATTCTTAAAGGGAGCCTAAGTTTTCCAAGGGAAGTGGTCTTCATTTGAAGGTGGAAAGTTAAACATTATTGTTGAGAGGGAGGTTCACACGTAGGGGGAGCCTAAGTGATCATTTACTAAGTTAGGTTATTCATGTGTCATTGTAGTTGTTTATTTACAGATAAGTATAGTGTTGTATTGCTTGACTTTATATTAGCTAAATTATCTTTCATGGGCACACTACCTCCAAACGTAGGTGGTATTGTACTAAATTGGGTTACCAAATTTTGTGTTCCGTTGTTTAATATTTTTATCCGTGTTTTACTATATGTCCTTGAAATTGTTGTAGCATTGTGTGTAACAAGTTACACTAAATAACTTTTATTTCAAAATGTATTTTTTTCTATATAATTTTTATTTATAAAAAAATTAAGTACATGAAATCTCACTCATAGTTGTCTCAATTATTCAAAATTAGACCATGTGAGAGGTCATGTTTAAAGTTATAGTATAGAAGATTAAAGATTAGAAACAGAATTGTCAATCCTAAATTTTTTTATGTTTATGCAAAAAATTTGAAAAACAACGCTGACGTGAGATGATTAGCACTAAAGTTGTGCCGAAATGAAATTATTTTTAAGGTAGTGGTTATTCCACGACACAACTATCATTAACATCGATAATCGATAATTACAAAAAAAAAAAAAAAATGTTTGATGATGCGTTTTTATCGTTAGAATGGATGGTGGGAGAAAATACTAAATATGTTTGTTGATGGCAGCTGGCCAAGTGGGTAACCAAATTCTATGGCTCTTCTAGCTTTTGCTCATTTGGTACGAAAGCATGCAACGACTCATAGTTATTGTTATTATTATTTTGCATATTTATTTCTTCTCAACAATTAAATGAGAGATTTAGTTGGGGTATTTTTAAATATAAAAAAATGAGTCAAATTATTTGCAAATATAGAAAAATTTTACTGTCTATCAACAAGAGACCGCAATAGAGACAGTAAAAAAAAAATTTATATGGGTAAATAGTTTGATATTTTTTCTATTTATAGTAATTTTCCTTTATTTATAGTAATTAATAAATAATTGAAACTAATTGGACAAAAAAAATTCAAGTACTTGTTTTCCCTCAATATTACTCAACAAATAATGCTGAGAGATGTAAAATTTTTAACTATTAAAATAACTAAAAAATAATTGAAATTTGCTAGGGATGATGAATAACTAAAGTCTCTTTGATTTGATAATGTATTAGACTTCTTTGATAATTATTTATTATTATTATTTTTTAAAATTAAGCTTACAAGTGCATCACTTCCACTACTAAGTTTTATTATTATTATTGACTTTCTACCAATGTTTAAAAAAATCAAGCCAAATTTTGAAAGAAAAAAATTTCAAAAACTTGTTTTCGATTTTAGAACTTATTAAGAATTTAAGTGTTTCTTTAATAAATGTAAAAATTATAGTTGGAACAGTGACAAATACAAAACTTGTTGTGCGGGGCGTACAAATGTATATAAAGCTGTTAGACGTTTAGTCCATGAACTTCTATATTTGTGTTTATATGTAGTTTTTAAACTTTTAAAAAAAATCTAATATAAGTCTGATTGGTAGAGAATTTGAAAATAAGAGATTTAATAAAAACAGTATTTCATGTCTTTAGATATGTGTTTGGTTGCATATTTAGAAATTGGATTCTAATTTAAACAATGGTTTAAAATGTGTTTGATACTATATATTTATAAATCATCAAACGAGTTGTAGTTACCCACTAATATTTAGTTGACAATAAACAATTATAATTTATTTTTTAATATGATTTATGGTTTAAAAAATTATTTTGTACTATTATATACTTTATAATACATTACATAATGCATATTATATATTTTTTTAAAATTAAATTGAGTTTATAACATGACATATTGTATTTCTAACCGTTTTTAATTTTTATTTAATATAATTTTGCATTTTAAAATTTTAAATTCAAAATATGGATGCAATAAAACATTAAAATGTTGTTTTCAAAATTTGCACTATTTGGATCACAGAGTCCGAAAATGGTTTTTAGAAACAGAATTTGAGTTGTATGTCAAACACATATTTGCTAAACTTAGTGAATCTGAAAAAACATAAAATAGAATCAGGATTCTCTACCAAGCAGACCCTAAGTTTTCTATTTTTATGTTTAATGGATTCCTAAAATACCAATTTTACATCTAATATGTCTCTTACATATTTAAAAATGTTAAGAATTAAATGTTATATTATACATAAACTTTAACTTTGTGATTAGACATCTTTTTAAAATTAACATATCTATTAACCACAAAATTTAAAATTTAAAATTAGACATAACTATTTTTTTTTGTCTTACAAAATGGTTAATTTTTTAATAATTCTAATATTTATGAGATTTTCTAGATATAAAATTGGAGTAATTTATAGATTTATAAACATTTTATTAATGGACAAGTGTCAAGATTGAAAGCTTGAGAATTTATCGGTCACAATTTTCAAAACTTAAAGACTAAACTTGTAATTTAACCTATAAAAATATAGTTTTAAATGCACTAATATATGATATTTATATTAAGTAATAATAATTACAAAATTAGTGTTAAACTTTCTAGAATATTTCACTTAGATATATAAGAAAAAATCATTCAATCAATTTTCGTAAAATAATTATATATAGATCCAAATATATTTCTACATTTTTATATACATATATGAAAAAAATTAAAATGGAATTAAGTTTTTCTAGTCTGTTTCAAGTGTACTAAAAAATAAGGAAAATTTTTAAAAATAGAAAAATAAAGAAGACTATTTACACAAAATAACAAAATTTTTAGATAGTTGTGATAGACACTGATAGAAGTCTATCAGAGTCCATTAGTGATAGAAATTATAGAAGTATATCACTGATAGATGCTAATAGAAGTCTATCAATGTCTATCAGTATTTTTTTTTGCTATTTTTTATAAATAGTTTGACATTTTTTCTATATATGAAAATTTTCGTAAATACTATATATGTTTTTAAAAATAAAAACAAAAAATAAATATAAAAAGTGCCTAATTTATGAAACTGCCTAGGGTGCAAGGCTAATTGTACCTGAACCACTAAAGCAGCATCGTAATACAAGTTTTAATGAAATGAAATAGTATTATGTTAAATAATAAATACAATTCAAATTTTTTATATTTAATGAAAAATAATATATGTATATATAAAATGTCACCATTTGAGAGGGGTACGTATCCTCCTTGATCCCTTAAAAAACCCTCTCAATTTATGCTTGTTTCTTAAAAAAAAATCATATATTTAAAAAACATAAAACAAAAAATAGAATAATTATCCATGATATTTTAGTTTTTAGTTTTTGAGTTTTAAAGTTTGAGTTTGTTTTCTTAAAATTATATTATCATAGTTTCATCTTTCTTGGGTAAAAAATTGAATTCTTAGCTAAATTTTAAGAAAAAAAAGTTTTTTAAATACTATTTTTTTATTTTTCAAAATTTGATTTGAATTTTGAAAATATTTATATATAATAAATAAAAAAATAGAAGTAAAAATTTAAAAGTTATCAAATTGTGTCTAAAGTATTCGTCTAATTTTGTTACATCTTACCAAGCAAAGGGTTCGATATTTCAAAGTTAACATATAAATGCCAATAAAATAGGATTTTTTTTTTTAATCAATATTGTTATTTTTTAAATTTATTAGAAAAATGTAGTTGTTTTGAAACTTTTTTTATTGATTCCAAAGATTATTAAATTGATAAATAAAAATAGAAATTTAAAATTATTTGTTTGGATGGCAGAGTGGTTGAGGTATTTAATTAGAATAAAAAGGGTCTGGGTTCAAACCCTCCCAAATGGCACACTCCCCTCATTTTTTTTTCTACTTTTATTTGTTTTTTTAATATAGTGCCTCAACCATTATGCCAAGCTATAAATATAAATATATAATTGCATTCCTCACCCCTCGAACGAAGAATGTGTAGTTTGATCAAAACTGTTTAAAATAAAAACACTCATATGTTTGACAACTTCTTTTTTAAAAGTGTTTTTATATCTAAGCTTGTTTGGTTAGTCATATACAAATATTGTTTTTATTAATATCAAATTCCTATAAATGACGACTATAAAATACTATGAACTAATAATTTAAAATAATAGTCACTCGAACATTTTCTACAGTGAATTCATATTTTATTTTAAAGTAACATGGATTCATTTTCATCAAACTTGAACATTTTCTACAGTGATATCACAAACAATAATCTTAACTAAATTTTTTTACCAAGTGTTTTCAATTGACCATGACAAAGTTTCTTATTTTTGATTGGATGCCATATAAAATATGTAGGGTTGTTTTCAAATATAGAAAAACGAATCAAACTATTTACAAATATAGAAAAATTTTATTGTCTATCAACGATATAGTGCGATAGAATAAATATAGAAAAATTTCACTGTCTTAATTTTTTATATTTATAAATAGTTTAGCTCATTTTTTTATATTTGAAAATAGTTTTTTATAAATATATATAATTTGTTTGTTTGTACTAAGGTTGTAGATGGTAAGATTGAGTAGAAAGAGGTGGAAAATAGCTGGCAAAAATGGGGGAGGGGACATTTGCAAAACTCCATTTAACAATCCATTGCCAGTCAAAGCCATGAGACTTCCAACCCTACCTGTCCCTTCTTAACCTAACTATTGCTGGCTCCAGCTCCTTTTCTGTACCCCAAAATTCATGAACCTCTTCATAAATTTATTTATTATTGCATTTCCTTTACCAAAAACATCCTAGGTTGTCACTCGGTTACGATTTTGTTTTTAGTTTCTTGATTTTAAAATTTAAGTTATTTTATCGAAATTGACTAGATGATACAAGGAAAATATATAATATGTAAATAATGTTAATAGATAAAAAAAAAAAAAATCAACAGATACTAAATTTAAGATTGATTGAAAATGGACATATTGTGGTGCTATTGAAAGACTTCTTTTTCGTTAAACGTAACTGCAATGGCATACACGATTGCTTCTCATGCCTGAAGAAATCAAACGTCGTCAATTTGGGCTTGAAGACCATCCCCATGGGTGGTATAACGTTCCAAGTTTAAAAGGGAACATGAATGAACCGAGATCACATCCGAATGAGAAGGATCCCAAAGATATGAAAGTATGGTTAAGAAAGTCTTAAAAGAATTAAAAGTTACTACCTATACCAACAAGGTGCACCCTTCCTTTTTAGTGGCTCAATCATAAGAACTCCACAGTTAAGCGTGCAATCTTATATTGGATGATCTCTTAAGAATTTTGGGGTCCAGATATCGAATCCAGATTCTGAATCCTGATCCGAATCTTATCTGCTTGAATTGTTGACGGTTGTTTTTCTTTAATTTTGTTGGTTTTTCTTGTATTCTAAAGAAAATTGACATATTTAAGATTTATTAATAATATAAAAACTAAAATTAGGCATTTGGGAGTGGAAATACTAAAATTGAATAAACTCAAAAGTAAATAGACGAAAATGATGGTATTTAATTTATGCTCCAAAATTTAGTATATTTTTATTCTTTTTGGGCAGCCCGCCCTTAAACATAAAAATTTAAAAACTTATGTCAAATACTTAGAAAATCAGGTCAAATAGAGGACCAAAAAGAGATAAAAAAGAAATGGACAAAAACAGTTGACTAAGTTTTTGTCAATTGTATTATTTATGTACCAATTTCAACTGTTCTTTGTGAGCCTATTTATTAGTCTTTGTTTTTCTTCTTTATTTTATTTACCTTATCCTGTCCTTTATCTTGGTTTCTTTTCTATTCTTTCTTTTGTTTAATCTTCTTTGTTGTGTGTTTTATAATAATAAATACTCCAAACATTACTTTTGTTCCATATTCATGAATCAACTTTTCATTCTTTTTGAATGATTGAATTTAAAAAAGAAAAAACAAAAAAGACCCATTTTTTCTTTAATGATTTCCATATATATATATATATATATACGCGTGTTGGAATAAATGGTATGTGACCATTCGTGTAGAGTTGTATTGTTCCATGAATGAACATATCTTTAAAAAATAACTAACTTGAACAAGAGACACGACTATTCGAATGGCCATGAATGGTCTATAAATATGTCTATTCTTCAAATTGCATTTGAGAACTTTTTTATAAGCATTTTTCTCCCATTTAAAACTTTTTCCTTTTTTATAAAGTTTATGAAGTTCAATTCATTTCCACAAAGTATAGTTAGTTGGATCTTGTGAATGAGATGTTGTTTCCATAAGAAAGGTAATTTGTTCTATCTTGGGAGACAATTACTCATGAAACTCAAGTATTAGAGTGAGTAAAATTGTCTTAGAGAGACAACGTGAAGTCATTGGGCTCAGATTCTCAAATTTTTTATGTATACAAGGTTACATATTTTTCTAATCTTTTGGTGATATCATTCATATAACAAAAATATATATATATATATGATTCATGATTGCACAATATATTTATTCATGTCTTAATTATTGATAATTATTTTATTGCAGTTTTTGGTTGGATTTATTTAATATAACACTCCTTTGAGAATGACTTTGTATTATGTTTATGCTTCTTTTTTTTCTTTTCAAAAATTATGCTTGTTTACTTGCATTTTTGTAAATTTATTTTTAGAATCCTAACTGAATTTAAAAAATTTTAAAAGTTTAGTTTGATAAAGATTTTGTTATTCTTTTATTTTATTTTATTTATTTATTTATTTTTTACAATATGAGTAGAAAATTGATAGTACGTACTTGATGTGAACTACGCTATTTTGGCTATTTTCTGTTTTTTTAAGATATCATAATTTCTACTCTTTTTTTCCTAATTGGTTTACAATTTTGAAGAATATATTTGAAATTAAGCAAAAATTTAAAAGCAATTACATGTTTGACATAGAAATGAAGAGTAAAAAGAAATTTTTGTTATATCTTAAAAAAATCGACGAATTATAAATAAATATTAACAAAATAACACTAGTGTAGAATATTAATTATGGGAAATTTAAACTTATTTAAGAAAAATGAAATGTTTGCTTGTTAATTTAAATATTTGTTATGAATTTTGTATTTAAAATTTTTACATAAATATTTATCAAACATCAACGTGTTTCAAATATTTTTAACTACATTTTTATAAAATTTATCAACATTTATGTAAAATTGAGATCTTAGACACATTTTTATCGGCATCAATGTTGTGTGTGTAAGTTCAAAGTGATATTGTAGAAATGAAATTTGTTGCTCCTCTAAAGTCTTTTGCGCCACATGGTAGGCAAGTGCATTCTGACACCACTTAACAAGAGAGAATGAGACAACTCTCAGCTCGCAATCCCGACTTTTGGCCTCTTTAATGAAGAAAGAAACTTTGGAAATATCAATCGCCACATCATTCAGCAACCGAACAACCTTAAGACAGTCAGACTCCACCAGAATATTTGTAAGATTTCAAGATGAGACGTTGTCTAAACCATTACAGACAACCATCGCGTCCAGAATTTTCACCTTGTTGTACTGAGGAATAAAATTCAGACCAACAAGCCGAACACATTCTAGATGATCGTGAAGCACCCATCCAAGACTGCCTGCTTTCGATACAGGACTCCAAGCTGCATCAATGTTCAATTTCTAGAAGGACTCAGCAGGGAGATGCCACCCAATCGATGAACACATCAAAGGGGAAGACACCCCAATAGATAACCTCAATAACAAATTAAAATATTGACATCAATAATAAATTAAGTGGTTCTACTATGAAGTCTACATTGTCCCTCGAGAAAAGGAGGGTAATAGTCAGAAATAGTAGTAAAAGTTTACTTTCATAAATTATCTCAGAAATAGTAGTAAAAGTTTACTTTCATAAATTATCATATTTTTTTCCTCAATCATTTTAATGGCTCATTCAGGTGAATCTCGATCAGGATCGACCCAAGACCCATACACAAATTCTAACTTCTTTTAATAGCACATTTGAACCACCAATTTTTTGGAATTTCTCGATTGAATTCCAGCCAAAATGACGATCAAGAGTGAACAATAATTAAGAGAAGAAAGGTAGAAAAGTACTTTGAGTGTTATTCAGACAATTACCTGATAATCATGTTTTATTCTTCATCTCAATATAATAAGAATTCTCAAGAGAAAAGGGAGTTTGACTTATTAAGGACATGTTTGGTAACTATTTCATTTTTGTTTTTAGTTTTTAAAAATTAAGCCTATAAACACCCTTTCCACCTCTAAATCTCTTGTTTTGGTATCTACTTTTTATCCATTTTTTCAAAAATCAAATCAAAATTTGAAAACTAAAAAAAATAGTTTTTAAAAACTTGTTTTTGTTTTTGAAATTTGGCTAAAAATGCAACTCTTCTACCTACGATTGATACAAACCATGGTAAAAAATGAAAGGAAATAGGCTTAATTTTCAAAAATCAAAAAAAAAAAAACGAAATAGTTACCAAACAGGGCCTAAGTTGTTCTTTTTGTAGGGCTTTATTAAAATCGAGGACATGACCGATATGGGAGTGTAAGTTTGCTAAAAGAAAATAAAAGTAATAATAATAAGAAATTGGAACCTCTTCTTCCCTTCTAATGTTAGCTTGTTTTCGATGGGCAAGAGTAAATGGTCGATGTTCAATTATTAAGACTTCATTCAGTGGCAAATCCATAATTTTTGTTTAGAGGACTTAGATTAAAGCTACACAAAAATATTAAAATTAGTAAAATATATATATATATATATATATATATATATATATATATATATATAACTCTAGTTCATCAACTTTCAATTTATGTCTTATAGATCACTAGACTTTTAAAAGTGTTTAATAGGCAGCTAAACTTTTATTTTCATGTTTATTACATTTCTTGACATATACGATTTTTTAAAAAAGTATTTGATCTGTTAAATATAAAATTAAATAGATGTCTAAAACCAATTAAAAATTTAAACTTTGAATTTTTTTTTGTTAAATAAATCTATGAATTTTAGAGCATTCATTCTACCATATAGCCATTTTATAATTAAAAATGACTTTATTTTATATTAATATAAAAAAAATACATTGAAGTTAAAGCTCGAGCCCCTTGAATACATTAGAAAAGTAAACTTCTAAGAATTGCGAAGAGGTATAATTAAATTATCCTAGCACAAACATGTATAATTGTCATTTTTAAATATTTAATATATTTTAAAAGTAATTTTTCCTATAAAATCAGATGCATCTCTATTTAATTAGAAATATTTACTTTCCTGCTTTTAGAACTTTGCGATAATAAAGCAAATTTTAAATAATCTATTTATTCCATAAATAAATTTTTGATAAAACTGTAAAATAAAAGTTCAACCTTCCTCGCATTGTGCGTTCTTTAGTATTTATAAAAGAGAGAAAACGATCCTAAAATAAGCATAAATATGATGCTAAAAAAAAAAGAGTCAATATCTAGTAGGGTTTAAAAAAATTAATGAAAAATATGTTTATTTTGTTTTCCAAAATTTTGTTAAGGTTTCATAATTCTTCATAAACACGGCGGTAAAAAATAGTATAGAAAAATACTTAATTACATTTCAGACTACACTTATCTTTATGCATTCTGTTGATGCCAAATTTTAGATAGGGAAAACACATCTTACCTCTATGTGACACAGTAATGAATTTGTTTGAAGTGGAGAATAATGTAGCTTGCAAAAGAAAAAACCTACACACCGGTGTGGTGCTTGCCATGCACACTTCGATGCTTAAATCAGAGAGTGAATGAGTGTGGAAGCGAGAGAGTTTAAGTATAAGACACAAATTACCTCATGTGGAGTTATAATGATGTATTTATAGGGAAAGTTGACCTAGGTCGTCCCCTAGAGTTTTGTAGTCGCCTCATGATAAGAAGATAACCTACCGGGCCAAAAGGTGCGCCTGGTTTTGTGTTTGGCTAGGGTCAGTCTTGGTCTTGGGCTGAGGCCGAGCATCTCCCTTAGGCCATATTTTAGGCATACAGGGATCTCTTGGGTCGAGACATGCATAAAGCATACCCCATTAGAAGTTTAGCAAGGCTCGGCCTCGGCCTCGGCTTGGGCTAGCCCAAGCCAGCCCCTTACCCTTGTCCAATTTGGTCTCAAGTTGCCACTTTCGTCCATATCATGCTCTCTTCTTGATTTTGTCGTTCCTATTTGCACTAGATGTCAATTATACTCTTTGGCCAAAATCATCCATAACACATTCCATCAAATTGTTTAATCTTAGTTTGTCACGTGACAAATTCTTCTCACATCTTTTATTAAATATTTTAATTCTTTTTTTTCTTGAGTGTGATAAGAGTGAGATATATATAGATATGTGCATCTTGGAACAATGCACCCAAGTACTGCTCTATTTTATGAGACGTTTCTAAAGAAGTTGCACACTATTTAATATAATTAACGAGTTTTTTTAGCGATATATAATTAACAAGTTTATTTCTTATAATTAATTTCACTAATTCAGCCAAAAAGAACATAATTTGTCTAACATACAGTAGTGACAAAAAAAATAGTTAAAAATAAAATATGTTCCAAACTTGAATGTATGTCACAAGATCTGCACCACCTTTTCTACATATACGTGCATTCCAAAAGAAATACGTGTATATCAATCTCCACTTTTCACTACTTAGTTTAAATATCTAAAAATTAATCTTTAAAAAAAATATATCTAAAAGTTAAAAATTAAAATAATAATAATATTATTATTTAATCAATTCAAACATAGCCTAAGATAAATCATAAGGTTTAATTTATTATTATT
The DNA here is from genome assembly GCA_002890555.2 of Lagenaria siceraria. Classification (NCBI taxonomy): domain Eukaryota; kingdom Viridiplantae; phylum Streptophyta; class Magnoliopsida; order Cucurbitales; family Cucurbitaceae; genus Lagenaria; species Lagenaria siceraria. Next base: position 4,235,411 of record CM016491.1, on the reverse strand, counting down.
TTTTTTTTGAAAAGGTTGGTTCTATTATTCCCACCTCATCCCACCTCGATATTAAATTAGAATAAAACGGACAAAATAATATATATATATATATATTTTGGAGCCATAACACTTTTTTTTATTGTTGATAGAAATATGAATAAAAAATTTGTGGGCAATAAATATTTCTAAAATACATATAAATAAAAAATAGAATAAAAATATTTAAATTGATAAATAAAAATTCTACTCATTTTTAAATAAGTCAAAATAACATTTTTGTTTATTATTCATCTTCTATCTATTTTTTTTCCTTTTATGTAATGGAAATATTAAGTCACTGCTTAGGTTGATATTCGATTTCATAGACATCATATGTAATGTCCACGAAAATTTAATACTTAGATCACAATTATCAATTTAAAGAATTTTTACCAATATATTTTCACAAAAATTTAATTTATTTTTAAAAAAAGTAGTTATGATTAAATACAATAATTCAAGAAGTTTCCGCTCATAACCTCCAACTCCCCAACTAAAACAGCACCCTCTTTCAATGCCCTCTCTTTTTTCTTCCTTTATATACAAATCCCCTTTCCCCCTTTCTTACACTCCTCAAACTTCCTCTCCTTCTTCATTTCCCTTTCGCTCTTTTCTTCTCTCTAATGGCTCCCGCCGCTAAGACCGTCTGCGTAATGGACGCTTCCAGCGGCGTTGGCTCAGCGCTTGTGGCAGCGCTGTTGCAGAGAGGCTACACCGTCCACGCTTCCGTCCAGAATCACGGTAAAAAAAAGCAAATCGAAGCGGTTTTTTTCCTTTTCTGATGCTTAATTTCTTATGAATCTGAATCTGATTTTGATTATGTTTGTCGTAATTGTTGAAATTTGTGGCGAGTTTCCAGATGATTTGCAGTGTGTGAAGGGAAATGCGAACAAATTGAAGGTTTTCCGTTCGGATCTGTTGGATTATCACAGCATTATGATCGCTCTTAAAGGATGCTCCGCTTTGTTCTATTCATTTCAACCTCTTCCTGATCATTCCACCTACGATGTACCTCTCTCTCTCTACTTTCTCTATCTAAAAAGGAATTTTGTTCTTTTTTTTAGTATAAGAGGAATTTTGCTGTCACTGATCGGTTTTCCCCTAATTAATTATAGTTAGCTACTAATTAATCAGGTTTAAATCTTATTATATCCTTATATTTTTAAATCTTTTTATTTTAGCTTTGGACATAAAAGTTCTTGTTGATTTTCTTGTTATTCATCCAGCTGGAAAAATAAGTTTGCCTCGAGTTTTGACACCTTATTTATTATCCATTTATTTTTAGTGGTAGTGACAACAACCTTATGAATATTTTGTACTATAGTATGATTGTGTTTAAACGTAAATCTTTGTTATTTTACTTCTGTAATTATTTTAAATAGTAAAATCTTTAAAAATATTTTTAAATATAGCAAAAAGTCATTGTCTATTAATAATAGACTGTGATAGACTTTTATCACTTAACATAGACTTTTATTGTAGTCTATCACTAATAGATAGTGACATTTTTCTATATTTATAAATATTTTGACTCATTTTATTATATTTGAAAATAGTTCTTTTTAAGATTTAATTAATAGAGAGACTCGATAGACTTTTTTTTTATAAAATTTTATCAAGGTATGTCATGGAATATCATAGATTCTAATATTCCATAGAACATTAATAGTGAGATTAAAATGATTTTCACTATGTAAGATCTCGTAAATAAATTTAAAAACATTTCTAAAATAATTTAAGTTTTAAATTATTTTTCTTCCAATTTCCTTTAGGATTTTTTTAAATTACATTTTTATGTTTGACCATTTTGAAAATTGCTTTCGAGCTAAATTTATAAATTAAATTAATAATGATTTATAGTTGATTAATTAAAAAAAATGATCACCACCGGTGATAGTTAATATATGACATGTTTAGTAGTAAGTTTGAAATCGAAAAAAAAAAAACTAATTTTTTCTCAAATTCAAAATCACTTCCCTACGTGTTTTTAATAATTTAAAATTAATTTAATGTGTAGTCTAGTCTTACATTTTTTAACACAAATTTCATATATCAAAATTGATTAAAAGATAATAATAAAAAAAATTCGTGTTGAACTGATTTAAATGATTAAAATCACTTTTATGGTAAGAAAAAAATTCCATAACATATCATTAATAATTCAAAATTAATATAATTTTTTATTTTTACATTTGTAAGCGTAATGTTTATACTATTAAAATTAATTTTGAATCATTCAAATATATATTTTTTAAAAAATTATATAGATATATAAATAAAGGTTAATATGTGATGCAAATGCCCCTATTACAAAGTCGTGTTTTTTGGTGGCAGGAATTAATGGTGGAAGTTGAAGTAAGAGCAGCTCATAATGTTCTGGAAGCATGTGCCCAAACGGACACTATCGAGAAAGTTATTTTCACTTCCTCCGTTACTGCGGTAATTTGGCGTGACGGCCTCAAAACGATGTCGTCCGATGTCGACGAACGCCACTGGAGTGACGTCAATCTCTGCAAGAAGTTCAAAGTAATTTTTTTTTTTTTTCCTTTTTACCATTTTACCATTTCTACCCTCTCTCTTTCTATATTAAATTAACTGTGGTGAGTGGTGGGTTGTGATCAGCTGTGGCACGCTCTATCAAAAACCCTAGCAGAGAAAACAGCGTGGGCCCTAGCGATGGATCGTGGGGTGAATATGGTGTCCATAAATGGAGGGCTGGTGATGGGCCACGATCTGACGATCAATAACCCATATTTGAAAGGAGCGGCTGAGATGTATGAAGATGGGCTGTTGGTGACCGTCGATCTTAAGTTCATGGTTGATGCTCATATATGCGTGTTTGAAGATATCTCATCCTACGGTCGATATTTGTGCTTCAATAATATCATTAATTGCCATAAGGAAGCTCTTAGATTAGCCCACATGCTATTGCCGCCCTCTTCTGAAGCTTTCTCACCTTCCAGGTTCATCCTCTTCCTTTTTTTTCTTTTTTTTTTTTTAAATTTAAATTATGTGGTTTTATATTCAGCCACGTCACCTTTTGATTTTATGCTTTAGTTTCTAACTGAAAATTATTATAAATAAAAAAAATATAAAACTATTTACGGATATAAAAAAATTTCACTGTCTATCAGCGATAGACCGTGATAGATTTATATCGCTTTAGCAATAGAAGTATAGGAAAATTTCACTATCTATCAGCGATAGACTGTAATAGACTAATATTGCTCTAGTGATAAAAGTCTACCACGTGATACACATAAAATTTTTTCTATAATTGTAAATAGTTTGACTCATTTTTCTATATTTAAATATAGTCTTATTTAATTTTTGCTTCTTAAAATTTTCACTTCTATGTCTATTAAGATTTTATTTGATTTTTTTTTATTTATAAATTTACTAGACATAAAAGTTCAAATTTTTTTAAACATAAAATTTAATTTTTTATACAATAATTTAGCTAAAAAAGATATGTCATTGAACTTATTAGACATGAAATGATGGTAGATTTCTTAGACATTTTTAAACTTCAAATACTTATTAGACATAAAATTAAAAATTAAAAATTTTATTAAATACTTCTCAAATTTCAGATTTTTGGACAATTTAAAGCTTGTGGGACTAAACTTTGTGTCATGTTTTTTCTTTTCTTTTTTGAGTATGACATATTTTGTCGGTTTGCCATGTTGTGTACAATAATAATTAACATCTTGTGATGAATGAGATGTTTTGAGGGGTTCAACTCAATTATTTAAAATTTTAATACCGTAGAGACAATTATTTAAAATTCCAATATCTCTAGGTCTGTAATATATTCAACTTTTTTTTTTTTTTTTTTTGTTGCGTAAAAGACTAATTGTTAGCTAATTAGTTAGATATAAAGTTGAAAGGCCTATTTCATATAAAATTAAAAATTTTAAGGATCTATTAGATATAAAATTGAAGCCTTGAGTATCTATTAGACACCTTGTTAAAATTGAAAGTTTAAAAATCTGTTGGACATGTTTTATAATTCAATGATATATTAGACACTTTGTAAAAGATCAAGAACTAAATAAGTACAAATTTAAAAGTTGATGAACTAAATTTATAATTTAACTAAAAAATTAAAGAGAATAACATGACTGTATAGAGTAATGGCAAAGTTGTTAACCCATTTGATAATTATGTTGTTTTTGGTTTTGATCGGTGAAATTAAGTTTATAAATGTATTCATTTCACCTATAATTTTTTATTTTATCATCTACTTTTAAAATCATTTTTTTAAAAGACCAAACCAAAAATTAAAAACTAAGAAATAGTTTCAAAGAACTTAATTCTCTAAAAAAAAAAAAAAAAAAACTTATCAAACGGGTAATTTTAAATATTATAGATAACAATTTGATTATTTATTATTCATTACTTCACTCTTTTTCTTTTTTTAATTTTCTTCACTTAATAATGGAGTGATATTGCAAGAATGATTAATGATTGAGACTTGAGACTTGAGACTTGACAGTAGTCAACCAAATTGAAAATTCAGTGATTATAACTAATTTAATAAATTGAGATAGATTTACAATTCAAGATAAGATTAGGTTAATGAGTTAATGGTCGAGAATTTAGTCGAGCAAATTGAAAATTCAAACTGGCTTTATTGTAGCTACTTTAATAATTCAAGATATGATTTTGCAATTTTGTCCTTTATTATATGGCTAAATATCAAGATATAGTGAGTTTTAGCCTTTCACAACATTTAATTAGATTATTTATTAACTTTTTTTTAATTATTATTGGTGCAGTTTGGAAAAATCTGTTGTATATCAACAAGGGATAAGCAACAAGAAACTTAACAAATTGATGGTGGATTTTGAAAGTGGAGATTCATGTTGACTACAAAAACCTGCCCAATAAAATTAATTAGATTTCCCAAATTTTTAATTTTTTTTTATTTGTGCATTATTAGGCCCATTTTGTTATCCCATTATAATGTAAATGGGGTCTTTTTTTTTCTTTTTTTTTTTACTACTTTTTGGAAATGTTATTTATGGACCAATAGCTTTGTTTAAAATATGAGCTTTAAACATAACCAAAGGCCTAATCTTGTTAAAGTCATTGGCAATATCTAAATTAAAGGCTAGGAAGCAAATCTTCCATTTCTATATATGTCCATCCCAAGTTTATGATGGATAAATGGTATCAAATTATCTGCCTTGTATAGCCTCTTGTGAATGTTGATATCATTCTTGTTTGCTCTACATAAGAATATCATTGTACTCTCAACTCCTATGTAAAAGTAAGACTTGTCGAAGGTAAATCAAATGAAATTTATAAATATCGGTCTAAATTACGAAAAAAATTGTAGTATTTAGTAGAAGACCAGGTTGAACTACAAATAGTCTAGTTTACAGTATCTAAGCTAAGTTTATCTGTGAAAACCAACAAAGAGAAAAGTTTGATAGGTAAAACAAAGACGAAAAATAAAAGTGTAGAAAAGTAAGATGATGGTGAGAGAGCAAGAGAGATAGCAAGAGATTACCTTGACAATTCAGAGATGATTAAGCTACTTGTAGTTTGATCATTGATTTATCATAGAAATAGGGTAACTTAATTTACAACCTAATCAATTGATTCGGAAAGGCCGATCAGACTCCCCTAATTCAACTAATTATACATAGACAACCTAATTAATCCTATACAAACCAACAAGCTGGACATGAATGATACCGTTCTATACTTGACGATTAGTCGTACATCAAGATTATAGATTGATTAGGACGACTAATTAAATTTACTAAGTTCAATTTTGTTGCTTTTCTATTCCTAAAAGTTTGTTATGTGCAATAGGATGGAAATGCCATAGATTTGACCACAACCATAAACTCAACAAATTGCAACTCAAATTGAGCATGTATTCTCAACATTTACAAATCTTAAATACATGCATGAACATACACGCCCGATTAGTGCATCAAGCATGCTTGTGCAGAAAATTAAAACGAGAAATAGCAAATAGAAAATCAGAAAAATACATAAACATTCATAGTTAAATCTCACAAAACACCGTGAGCAATTGCCTAACGAACCTCCAAACTAGCGTTTAGAGCCTAGCTGAACATCAAACCTTGATTCCCAATGCCAATTTTTTTTTTATTACAAAGCACAAACAAGGGTTTTTGTAAAAAATCGGCCAAAATCGAACTCAAAATACCTAAAACTCTCCACCCAAAACCCTAGAAATGAAAGAGAACTATTTATAATCTTTGCAAGAACATTGCGACGCTGGGTGAGAGCATTATGATGTTAATAGGAAAATCCCCAGTGCCTTGTAGCGTTCATTTGCTCCCAAAACTATTGCGATGCTCTTAGGTAGGGACATTTTGGTCATTTTACATCTTTAAAGTCCCAGTTGCTCGATTAAGCTCCCAAATGAACCAAATTGACCTTGAATCACCATTAACACTTTAGAATACACCTCGTGCTTGATTTCCTACATTAAAACCCATTTAAACATTAAATTCCTAAGAAGAAACACGACTTAAGTCAGAAAAGATGACTCTTTTATGGAGCCAACACTATACTTGAGCTAATATGAGAACATGTACTTTGAGTGTGCATCTATTTAAAGATGGCCAAATAAAACAAATTGGTCAAACTTCATATTAAGTAAAAAAAAAATTCAAACAAGAAGTAAACAATTTTATATTCGAAGGCAGAATACATTTTTGGTCATTGAGGTTTGAGCTTGGAATCTATTTGGTCCTCAAGGTTTCAAAACAAATACTTTAGTCTCTAAAATTTGGAAAATAATTCTAAATGGTCCGTGATGTTAAATTGACCGTTAATTGACTAACAAAATTGCGATGTGACATAGTTGAATAGACAAATTTAAAAGTATGTGATAGTATGTATTAATTTTATATTATATTCCTTCTTCTTCTACTCTGGTTTTCATTTTCCAATTTGCCATCATCGTTATGATTTCAAACAGTTCACTGTCAATCACACATTGTTCTTCCTTGGACAATTTTTATGGCCTCTCTGTGCATGTATGAAATCTCCCCTTCCCAACCTGAATTTTTTTTTTTAAAAAAACAGAGAATTTTGATATATGATTTTCTCTAAAACCCCCACTTAAGAATCTTTCAACAAATTTGAGAAAACTAGTACCAAGAGAAAATGCATCGAAATAGTGTTTAAATAGAAGTTGCTACAAGACCCACAATTTATTACACAATTCAAAAGATGAATTGCACATAAACCAACTAGTTTCAGACTCTAAAGATTATTGAAGTTTTACGGCTGAGAGACGATTGTTATCTTATATAGGAGTTATGGAGGGGTATGCACTGGAGCTGATAAAAACCGCACCTCTTTTGAAAGACACCAAGATGTAACAGGAAACAACTATCTTACATAGCTAACTGGGAAAGAAAAGAAAAAAAAAAAAAAAAAAAAAACTCCAATTTTAAAACCAATGAAATTTGGGCTTAATTGGAAAAGGGGAGGGGGGAAGACAAAGGAAGAAAGAAATAATTGTATAGAAGGCATGAAAAGTAATCCAAGTTTTAAAATCAATGGAATTTGTCCTTCTCCTAATGTCTTTACCCTATCAAATTCCCACTTTAACCTTTTCTCCTTCTTCCTTTTGTAGCTTTTTTTTTTCCGTTTATTCTTTCATGCTTTTACTCCCATCACCGAACCACTTTGTTGGAATTTTCAGTCGCCCTCTTTTTCTACGATTTCTTCTCTTTATGCCACCTTCTTCTTCTTCTTACGGAATCAAAGATGTAAGTTGGAGCGTGAACCAAAATGGGAGGAAAAAATGAGACTAAGAAACGAGAGCAAGAATTCGAATGAAGAAAAAAAACTACAACATTGATGAGAAAGAAGCTAGAGGAAGAATTCAAATGAACGAAACGAAATTTTTTTGCAGTTGTGTCTGATAAGGAACGGGAGAAAGAAATGAGGAGCGCGAGGAAGAAACAAGAATTCGTTTGAGCGCTAGGCCCTCGCGCACAGGCTGGGGACAAGATGATACTTTCACATACGGCTAACGTAAGTAAAAAATCATTTTTCGAGCAAATTTGAATCTTGGATTATAAAAAAATCTTGGATTACAAAATTTGGCCCATTCGTACAAAAAAAAACCTGAAGAAAAAAGGAAGAGAGGGGGACGAGAAAAAAAAGACAAAACACTAATATAAAATAAATAAAAATGCCATTCTTATCATGGTATGTCACTCTACTGTTAATCAACTAATAGTTAATGTAAAAAACTAAAGTGTTTGTTTTGAATCTTCAACAACTAAGTAGACACTATTCTCAAAATTCGAGCGCAAAAAAAAGTGTATTTTGCACCAAATGAAAATCATACTAAAAAGAATAATAATGTAAAATACACATTTTCCCGAGAGCTCAATCAACCGTGAACCATCCACGGAGGCTGAAGTTAATAGTTATAATTCAAATAAGAATGCATGTGCTTAAAACCCTAGCCCCGTCTTGGCCTTCTGTTCCAAAACCCTGTTCTTTCTCGTCTTGCTCTGCTCTCCAATGGCGACTCTTCCCTTCAAGAAGAACTACCGTTGTGTTCCATTCCTTCAACAGTTCTACGAAGGCGGGGCTTTCGTAGTATCATCGGATGCTTCTTTCATCGCCTGTGCTTGTGGCGACTCAATAAAGATCGTCGATTCAGACACTGCAGCCATTCGGTCGACTGTGGAAGGTGGTGAGTCTGAGGTGTTCACCGCTCTGGCACTAAGTCCAAATGATAAATTGCTGTTTTCTGCGGGTCACAGCAGGCAGATTCGAGTCTGGGACCTCTCGACTATGAAGTGTGTCCGGTCTTGGAAGGTAAATGAGGGATTAAAGTTCATCTAGTGTTTTTATTTGATTATTGAGGAAGTGGGTTTGTTCAATTCTTGGACGGTTTAACTAATGGGAGCTTCATTTATCACCTAAGCTTTAAAATGAACGAGTCAAGTTGGTAATTTGGTACTGGGAGAATCTCAATTTTCTGGAACTGACTATGAAGGCTATAACTTTAGAATTACAACTTTTAAGTGTTCTTCACAGATGATGTCCGACTTATGGGAATATTCGACTTCCTTATGAATTAAACATATTCCTACTTTTTTTCTTTAAGAGAGAACTATGAAATAATGTGGTGTTTTCTAACTTGCATTTTTTTTCCTTTTATCGTCCATGAAAGTTTTTGGCACAACTGAATGAACATATTGTTTGTAGCGACTTTCCACTTCATTATTTGTTTTCATGTTTTGTCTTTTGACTTTAAATAGGGGCATGATGGTCCTGTAATGGGTATGGCTTGTCACTTATCTGGGGGATTGTTAGCAACGGCAGGAGCTGATAGGAAAGTCCTTGTTTGGGATGTTGATGGTGGCTTCTGTACTCATTACTTCACTGGTCACAAAGGGGTTGTTTCTAGCATTCTATTTCATCCTGATCCTAACAAACAATTGGTAAGTATTAGAATCAAAATATTTTATCTTGACTTTCTGTAATTTGATGCATTATATAAAGGAAATTGTTATTAATATCCTCACCGCTTATCATTCCCTATTGCATGATGTTACATGAGGAAAGTAGGTTAAAAGGGTGATGTTTTACACGAGAGTTGTTTGTGGTTAGATATTGAGTTATTAGGAAAGCCATGTGGATCATAGTCTCTGTCAAGAGTGAACAAATGGCATCTCATCATTGAAGAGGAATGGATGTATATGGCATCTCATCTGTGGATGCAAACTCCTTTTGAAGTTGGTGCTTGAGTTATTAGGAAAGCCATGTGGATCATAGTCTCTGTCAAGAGTGAACAAATGGCATCTCATCATTGAAGAGGAATGGATGTATATGGCATCTCATCTGTGGATGCAAACTCCTTTTTGAAGTTGGTGCTTACAAATCTGTCTCTTCTCTGTGTTTCGTTGGTTTACTCTGTTAGCTGGCTTTGGTATCCTTTAACCTCTCATTGCCACTTCTTGAAGCCAGCACTTCTTGAGAGAATCAATAATGATGGAAGATGATGTTCATTGGCTGAAAAAGACTTCTAATAGGAAGGGTGCGTTATAGGAAGTTAGTTCTTTTGAGAATCATGGACAAGTGGAACTCTTGTTTGATTATGGCCTTTTTTTTTCCCCAGCCTTTCAACATATTATTTTTCAGTATTCACAGTCATGGCTTTTATTTTCTAGAAAATTGATAAACTTCTTAGAGAATTTTTATGATGGCACTCTTTATGGCTACAACTCCCACCAAATCAGGTGGAACATGGTTAGTGTTGCTAAAGATGAGGGGGCATAGGCATAGGTAGGATCAGAGAGAAAACTGGCTATGATGCTTTTCTAGTGAAATGATGACTCTTGGAGCCAGATGACTACTACTAGCAAATACAAACCCTCTGTGATTTGCAGCCTCTTCCTTCATCCACGATCTTTTGTTCCTAGATGTTATTGGTTTCAAATTGCTAAGTTACTTTACTCCCAAACTCATGCATCCCAAAAATTATAATTCGACTTTGGTTGCTAAGCCTGGGTTGATTATTATTGATAAAACCAAGAAAAGAAGAACTAGCTTCTACCTTAATCCTAACCCAACAGTCTCTACGTAAGGAACTTAGAGACTGCAAGCCTTCTATTTGACCATTCCTATTATTTCCATTTATGTTTAGCCTTGGGTTTGGGAATGAGCGCTTGGATGCTCTCAACTTTAGCTCCCATTCTTTAGGTCTATCAACCAGTATCTGGTCGAGTTATTCCCTTGTGACAAGTTTGGCGGGCAGACAAGAGTCATCCGAGTAAATGTAGAGTCCTCCTTTGGAAAATTTGGTGGAACATAATCGATTTAGTTATTTTTACTTGGAAGGCTGTTTGACTTTCAAAATTTGAGGTTTCATTGTGTTTTCAACTTCCTCTTGGTTATTATATCAAATCTTCTTTGCAATTATCTTTTTACTTCTGGTTATGCTAATTGGATAGCCTTTGTGTAACTCGATTGTCCTAGGTTTCTTTGGAAAAAAGGCAACTCCATTGCCCTTCTCGTAATATCAATTATATTGATGAGATTTATCTTTTGTTTAAAAAAGGGTTGCAAATACTAAGGGAGATGCCGTCCCATGGTTGAATCTTTCTGGTGTCCAAAGCTTATTCCAAAATTTATTGTATTTATTCCTCAATTTTATCCCTTTTGGTTTCCATTTACTTTTTCACATATAGGACTCAACAGTTTATGAACTTTCTATAATTCTGTAATTGTGAAATGATAGTATGTAGTCTGTGACCGCATTCGTAAAATCCTTTTATCTTTGAGAAGGACATAAAAACACTATATATGTAGTATCACTTATGTGTACTGCCTTCAAATTGTTGAAGTTCAGCTTATCAAAAGATAATAATAATTGATTGAATGCCTTTTGTTTTCAATTTCTTATTGATTGTATTTTTGCAATTACTGAGATTGGCCCGTGTATTTTAGCTTTTCTCTGGAAGTGAGGATAATGTCCGAGTTTGGGATCTTATGTCAAAGAAGTGCATAGCTACACTTGGTCACGAGTCAACTGTGACTTCATTTGCTATATCTGAAGATGGTTGGACCTTACTAAGTGCTGGAAGAGATAAGGCAAGGCTCAATTTCTTCTCTCTTCTTTCCCTCTCTTTTATTTTTTAAATTATTGTTTTTCAAATTTTGGCGTCTTCCTAGAGAGTACCCTTTACTATGCAGATCAGCCACATGTACATTTTTCTTATCTTGTTCTTTTTCCCCTTTTCAAGTTGAATTCCGTGTGGTTGCATTTTTATTATTCTTATTGATTCTGCAACCGGCACTCAATAATTCTACTTTGTAACACCAATGCTGCAAAAAATGAGAAGTAAGCTGATTGCCTTAAAAAATTTCTACAATTGTTCATTGACTCGGCTGTTACTAAGATTAACTGACTAACCAGATCTTTAATTCTGCGAGGAAGGTTTGGTGGTTTGAATGTTGATGTGCTAGTGTATGGTTGAACAATTGTAGTTATTTTTGATCTGCCAAACCTGAGACTAGAAATTTGGACATGCAAGTGTAAATCTCTTTGACAGATGATGGACAGCCAATGGGCAAACGTAAATTAGAGCTTGCATTGACTAGCTTACCACTTAGGGAATAATGGTCCTGCACCACCTCACCGTCCCTTGCACAGGACTCAACTTTATCCAGAGTTCTGAAAAAAGAGTATCAGCTATGAAGTATTGAATGAGAATTGCTATGTTGGTGGTCGATCAATTATGTATAATCGTAGGGATTGACCTTCTTAAGTATTTGATCTTCTTAGTGCAGATTCTATTTGTTTTGGAGGTTCTTTGAAGGAAACACGATGCTTTTATGGAGAAATTGTTCAGGCAATCTTGCGGAAAACTTGGATGAATAGAAGGGCTAGGATTTGAAGGATGTGAATAGGAGTTTTAGGTGGATAGCATATGCCTTTCTATGTAATTATAATTTCTATGAAACCAACTTTTCATTGATGCAAAGAGTACACCACCTGAAGTTGGCCTCATGCTCAACGGGGGGTGGGGGTGGGGGGGTGGGGGGGGGGGGGGGGGCAATGTAAAAGGTAAAGGAGATAGGTCTAAACTATGGTAGCATGTAATATTCTATGAGTTACATACTAAGAAGCACGGATACGACATGAAATGGACAACACATCATTTTTAAAAAATCTAGGACATGACACGACAAGGACAAATTTATAAAAATATGAATTTATATGCTTAAAAAATTATTTTGATGTATTTCAAACTCAAAATTTATTATTACTGTCATATACATGTCTTTTTAGTCTACTCAACAAGTGTTCTATGCATGTATAACACATTTGTTGCACTAACAAGTGTTTGGCACGTATCCAACAAATGTCGGAGTGTCCAAGTGTCAGGCACGTGTCGGACACGGACAAGCTAGCCAAACTAAAGTGTTCGTGCTTCTTAGGTTACAACTTCGTACAGTAGGGGATAGGTGGTTGTCTTGTAAGATTGTTTGTGATACATGTAAGATGGTCATGGCCTAGACACTTGTGAATATAAAAAATTATGAACAATGAGTACAAAAAGGAGGTTTATACTTGTCAGTTCAGGCTATGGTTAATTTAATAGTTATTCACAGGGAATGTATGAATTGCTAATTTGGAAGTCTCCTGAGATGCTTGCTTACTGAGTGGTAATTATTTTCTAACATATTGGTTGTAGTCTTGCCAAATTCCTGGAAATGAGCTGACAACCAATTATATCGTGATTTCAGGTTGTGAACGTGTGGAACCTGCATAATTATACCTGCAAGAAGACTATACTAACATATGAAGTCCTTGAAGCTGTTCTTGTGATTCATTCTAGTTCAGATTTTGCTTCATGTGTTGGTTCTTTCAGTCAAAAAAGAGAGGAAACTAGCATGTCCCCAGAAATTAACTTTATCACAGTTGGAGAACGTGGGGTTGTTCGTTTGTGGAGTTCTGAGAGGTATAGTTTCAAATATCATATAATTTGTTCTTCCATGCAATGGCTGTTTGTTATTTCATTTTACCATACGTATGAAGAAACAGTTGTACTGACAAGACTAGATGTACAAGTTGGGGAGTAATAAATGACTGCTCTTGACCATATGCCTTAATATAATATATACTAGCAGAAGGATAATAGTGAGTTGTGTGTTTACTTCTTACATTATTGTTTTGTTTGTACCTATTCTGGATGTGTTTTTACAATCATTTGTAATTTTGTACTATGGCTCGCATGCCACATGATATTGCCTAGTATGCATGTGTTGTAATTCTTTTTTGACATATTTTCCCCCTGCATTATGAATGTTTTTACATCGTAAAATACATTTTCAGTGCAGTTTGCTTGTTTGAGCAAAAGTCCTCCGATGTTTCTCTCAAGATGGATGAAGGGAATAGGGGGTTCACTGCTGCTGTTCTGTTGCCTTCAAATCAAGGATTGCTTTGTGTGACTGCTGATCAGCAGTTTATTTTTTATTCTCCAGTGAAAACTTTGAAGGACGAAATGAGTTTGATCACAAGCAAAAGGCTGATAGGTTATAATGAAGAGATTGTGGACATGAAGTTCTTAGGTGATGATGAACAATCTCTTGCTGTTGCTACCAATGTTGAACATGTAAATTGCTCTTCCTTCCTAATCAAAATCTTCTGTTTGCTCCCTTATTGATCCCTGAGAATCTAAAATTTTAATATGTTATGGAGGTGCCCAACTAAGCAAAGGATGCACTCAATTTCTATATGACAGTTTGTGGGGTACTAGGTGAGCTATCTTTAACAGGTGCTCACCTGATGACTAATGTATGGACAAATATCAAGCACTAGGCTTGTAAATGATGGATTTTCCATTTTGGATGACCGTACTGTTTCTATAGCTGTCTGCAGCTACCCTGTCCTATGAGTAATCCATCCAGGCTATCATTATATTTAGATACTGGACTACTTGTTCTCTTTGTTTAAATTGATATCTATGTGGACATCTTGATAAGTAAATGTATCAAATTTGGATGTTTACAGATCAGAGTTTACGATGTTGCTTCCATGACATGCTCATACATATTGGCTGGTCATACGGATATAGTTCTTTGTCTTGACTCATGTGTATCAAGCTCTGGAAGCACGCTTATTGTAACTGGAAGTAAGGACAACAATGTAAGTTGCCCATTCCCTCCCTCCCTCTTTCAGACAAAGTTGGTTTCTATCTTTCTTTTCTCTTCACGTATAAAAAAAAACCCTTTCAGACAAAGTTGCTTTTTGATTAGAAATTTGTTTCATATAAAAAAAAATCTTTCTTCTCTTCATGTAAGGGTTTTTAATTTTTTTTTAATATATATCTATATATTTATTTATGGTCATTCCTCTTTTTGCTTGCTGTAATTAAGTAGTCCTGGGTCTGAATTTGTCGTATGAGTACGATGTGTTGGCACATTATATTAGTGGGTCAAATAATTTCTATTCTATGGTTGGTTAACTTAAAAAAAAAAGTGTTCTTTCATCTCATACGTTTTTCTGTATAGGTTAGGATGTGGGAAGCAGAAAGCAAAACATGTATTGGTGTTGGCATAGGTCACATGGGAGCAGTTGGAGCGGTTGCATTTTCAAAAAAGCGACGGGACTTCTTTGTTAGTGGCAGTAGGTAGGTGTGTTTTGTTATATGTTTATTTCATTTTCATTTACATTTGTGTCTGTATGTGGAGGCATTGACTAGCAATTTTTAATTATCGATAATGCATAAAGATCACTTGGATTGAGATTTCTCTAACTAATGACATGGTGTGACTGATTCATTGGTTTGCCATATCCATGTCTTTTTTTGTACCCCCAAGGGGTGGCTTCATTGGCTAAGGTCTTCAGATGAGAGCTTTATTAGGAAACTTAATCTTATGTATTTATGACCCTCCATAAAATCTCACCTCTAAAGAAACTTATTAGATATTACTTTGTCATGGTTTGTCTTTAGCCTAGAACACGACAAACCTTGATTATTGACAATCTTATTATACTAATCAAGTCCTCGATTTGATGTAGCCTAATTGTTAAAATAGAGAGAAATCTCCAAGAATCCAAATCAAAGTCTTTTATTAATGAGAAGATATCAAATACAATGGGGGCTCTCTATTTATAGAGAATTACAAGAATCCTAAAAGGATAACTAAAAGAGGTTAAAAACCTAATTTGATAATTAAAATGTAATTAATCAAGGATTTATCAAGATTAGCTTGAATTGACCAAATTATCCCAAACGTATTACATTAGATTTAGTTTTTCCATCAATGTAATGGATACTTTTTTCATATAGTGCTGCATAAAATGCATATACGCATTTATTTTTGTGTAGATGTTGTTGTTGTTACTTAGTGACATATTAATTTATATCATTGTCTTGTTTAGTGATCGTACTCTTAAGGTGTGGAGTTTTGATGGTCTTTCTGAGGATGCAAAAAAGCCTATTAATTTGAAAGCTAAAGCCATTGTAGCTGCCCATGACAAGGATATCAATTCCATAGCAGTTGCACCCAATGACAGTTTAGTTTGTAGTGGTTCTCAGGTTAGTAATTTGTAATTAATATTTTGGCCCACTTCCAAATAAATTTCTTCCTGCCACCGGCAGGTTTACAACGCAACAATACCTGACCTTTGCTTTTCTTTTTTAATTATACATATTGACTAGTTTGTATGTTAAATTTTTTAATACTAACTACTTCGGGAGACTGCTAAATATTTGGGTTCTAGTTGGAGCACATCATCAACATGGTTTGTATCTAAATTATAAGCTATTCATTTTCACCAAGCTCCACTGAAATCACTAATGGTGCACAATTGACAAATTTATTAGGCTTTCAACTCTTATAAAATAAATAGACTCTTAACACTTTAAAATAAATAGGCTCTTTTAACTTCGAGTGAGCTTGTGTTCTAAATATTATCTTGTCATTTTTTGTAGAATTATTGTCACTTTCTTTTGAAGAATTCTGACTTAGTTTGTTATTCGTATTTGGATTCTTCATTGTTAGGACCGAACAGCTTGTGTTTGGAGGCTTCCTGATCTGGTATCTGTAGTTGTGCTTAGAGGACATAAAAGGGGGATATGGTCTGTAGAGTTTTCTCCAGTTGACCAATGTGTAGTCACTGCTTCTGGTGATAAAACTATTAAGATATGGGCAATATCAGATGGTTCCTGCTTGAAAACATTTGAAGGTCATATGTCAAGCGTGTTGAGGGCTTCTTTTCTTACTCGTGGTACCCAACTTGTATCTTGCGGTATTGATCCTCACCACTATTGAGTTAGGCATTATCACAAGTATACTAAGTTAGATATGACACAACCAAGTAATCGTCTTTTCAGGTGCTGATGGATCAGTCATGCTATGGACAGTAAAAACAGAGGAGCGGATTGCTGTCTATGATCAGCATGAAGACAAGGCGAGCAATTAACTCTGTCATTTTTATTATTGCTACAATTTCTTTTGTTCTTATTGTGATCAGTTATGCCTTTTGGTGCCTGCTCCAAGCATCACCGAGTTGGTGATAGATAGTTCAATTAATCTAAGATCTTTCTCTTAATCTAACTCGATTCTCTTGATGGAAGGTTTTAGACTAGAAACAAGATGTCTCATCTCATTATCTAGTTTGGAGATTATTGTCTTTTTGTTATTGAATATTTGTCTTTATACGTTTCTAGGTTCAGATGGGCTGGATTCCCTGTCAGTCCTCTATCTTTTGTTGTCTGCTAATGAATGAAAATAATGCAGTTTCAATGTAATTGTCACTTATCTAAAAAAATAAGGTTCTTATCCAAAAAAAATCTGAAGAAAATAAGGTGAAGAAAGTTTTGTTATTGACAACATTTTAGCATGTAGGTATGGGCATTAGCGGTGGGAAAGAAGACAGAAATGCTTGCTACAGGTGGAAGCGATGCTGCTGTCAATCTCTGGTATGATTCTACAGCACTTGATAAAGAGGAAGCTTTGCGCAAAGAGGTTAGATGGATATCTCATTATCTTTTCAATTCTGTATTTTTGTTTATGCTATTTCATGGATGCTGAACTTTTAGGAATGAAAGATTTTAGATGGTTTAATCTTGGACAAATGGAGCTTTTTTGCAAATCTGTGGTGCTCTATAGATATTTTATGTCTAATCTATCTTCATTAAAAGAAATCTAATTTTATTTTTTAAAAGAAAGAAGAAGACACACCTCAGATATTTTATATTGTTTATTTTTTTATTATTTTTTAAAAGTATGTTTGATAACCATGAAACCTAATAAAAAAAGGCCATGAAAAAGGCCCACTGGTCATTGTTTCTTCTTCTTCGAACGACTTTTTCTTCATGGTTTCTCCTCTTTGTTGGCTGCTTCAGAATCTGTCAACACGGCCAGTTGTTTCAACAGTTTCTTCTTCTATGACTTATTCTAAGTTTGATTTCTTCCACTTGTCACCATTTTCTTCTTTTCGGTCTGTGGATAAGGTTTCTCCACTTTCTCACTGTTTAACTTCTTCGGTCTGTGGGTAGGTTATTTATTTTTTCCTTCATTCTTTTTAAAGTTTGTTACCTAAATAAAACTTCTTTTAATTTAATCAATATAATTATAAAATTATATTGTACTATTAAAATTTATACTAGGATTGGTTTATTATATTGAGACCTTACCTTTTGATTGTCTCTCGCCTTGAGGCGATTATGGGACTTGTTACCTTAAGGCATTTTGAAAACTCTGGAAGGAAGGCATACGTGATTTAACTAAATATCTAACAAATAAATGATTTTAGATATTTTATGATTTTTTTTTATAAGAAATTTATGTATTAGCTGAAAAGGAAGAAATACAGCTCCCCCCAAAAAAGAGCTAGTATCAAAAACTTTTTCCAATTGTTGTGAATTAGCGCAAATGGATAATTATAAAAAAATTGGTTGCAAGTATGGCGCCACCAAGAAGCTAAAAGATGAATTTAATATGTGGATAAGGGGTTAAAAGACTACGTGTTCATTGTTAAATATATTGAACTATTGAGAGGTAAGTCTTGGACTTGCATATTAAACTAGGGCTTGAAAGAAAATCCTAAGTTTCTTACCTTAAGCCCTTTTTATGTGTAGGTTAGTTGACATGTACTCAATGATTAATGCAGGAAGAAGGTGTTTTGAAAGGTCAGGAACTGGAAAATGCTGTTTCTGATGCTGACTACACCAAAGCGATTCAAATTGCCTTTGAACTCCGTAGGCCACATAGGTTATATGTATTATTTTCTGAACTTTGCAGGTTGGCAGTATTTTACATTTTGTTTTCTGTGTATACCTCATTGGTATATTCTTAGATTTGTTCTCTCCACAGCAAGAACGACTCTGATAATCATGTTGGAAAGTCCATCGGTGCTCTTGGGAAGGAGGAGTTTCGTCTATTATTTGAATATCTTAGAGAATGGAATACGAAGCCTAAACTTTGCCACGTTGCACAATTTGTGCTTTTCAGAGCTTTCAGCGTCCTTCCTCCAACAGAGATCAGTGAGGTGTGTCTTCTGTCTTTGCAAGTTTAACATGGAAGACATCTATAATATTTCAAAGTACACGATCCATCTTTTTTTTTTTTTTTTTTTTTTTTTTTTGCAAATGATTTTCCTTTTAGTGGGGTTTTTATTTATTTTATTTTATTTTATTTGGGAAGGAAACAAAGCTTTTCATTATTGATAAAACGGAAAGAGACTAATGCTTAAAAATACAAAGAAACCAAACTAAATTATTTCTTTTTAGTGGTTGTGGTTCTCTTTTAAGAATGAAGCATATGGAATTTAAAAACTAAAAAATAAAAATAGTTTTTTTTTTTTTTTTTTTTTCCTACTAGTCTCATAGTTTGGTTAGGATTTAGATATATATTTTATTTATTTATTATTATTTTTTGAAAATAGATTGGAAATGAAAACAAAAAAAAAATGTTGGTAAATAAGCAATAATTTTGAGAAACATACCAAAAATAAAAATGTTATAATGTTATCAACCGGGCTTTAATGTATGGAATTGAGTTTGGAAAGGAATGCAATCAAGTTCAGTTGTAAGAATTATAAATGTGTTAGGAAGTAGTTTCAAATGGGTTCACAGGAATGTCGTCCGGTATGATGTTTTATACCAGTCTATTTCCATTAAGCTCACTCTATGTTTTACCAGTGTTCACACACAATGGACTCAGAAATTTTGCCGGGAAGAAAACCTATGTTTTCAGTTCTGTGAAAGTCCTGCGGGGACTAGAACTTGAGGGATTCAATTGCATTTTATTCTACTTTTCCCGTTTAGCTTTGACTTTTGGTGCTTGGAACGAACACCAAATGGATTGCTCATCTATCATTCAAGATCTTGTAGCTGGTATTTGAATGTAGATCAGTAGATGTTGCCAATCATTTTCATGTTTGTAGAATACTTATATATATATACACAAATATTTTTCAGATCAAAGGTATTGGGGAATTACTTGAAGGTCTAATCCCATATTCCCAGAGGCATTTTAGCAGGATAGACAGACTTGTAAGAAGCTCATTTTTGTTGGACTACACACTGACTGGAATGTCAGTGATTCAACCAGAGAATGATGCCAGTGACAAGCCCCCAGTTGACATCGATATGAAGACTGGAACAGCAGATATAACACTTTTGAATGAACATACCGATGAGCAGAACCAGACTCATAATGAGCCAGAAGATAAGGCTTTCTCCAAGAAACGCAAATCAAAATCGAAAAATAGCTCAAAAAAGAAAGCTAAGGGTGTAGCCTACACTGAAGTTGCAGCTGTACCGTTAGTGTCGTAAAACAAATAAGATGCGTGATTCATTGCCATTAATTGCCTCAAATAAGAGGTACGTGCTGGGTTTCTCCATGCATTATTTTGCCCACACTCTTATCTGTGGTGCCAAGAAGTCCTGAGAAGCTGAATCTGTATCAAAGAAACGACTAATCTGCAAACGAAACCGTCCGGTTTCCCTAGTCTTTACTTCACCCGGGTGGCCCTACAACATCGGCCTCAATTTTGCTAACAAAATTTTGCTCATTAATTAGTTGTAAGCTTATGAACCATAGTCACAAGCATTAGTATGGTTGAAACTATTGTTCATACATCTTTGTTAATGTGAAATGTCATGTTCCAATTCAGAAAATTGTTGCATGTTCATCTGTTTTTGGGCATGTTCCTCGGATTTTGTAAATTTGTCTGTGCTTTGTCCAGCTATTTTGCATGTAGTAATCATAATCATGTGACCAGCCAGCCCCATACTCGAGAAGGAAAATCAAAATCTTATTTTGCTTAGTTGAGTTGGGTCCGTTTGATAATGTTTTTGTTTCTTGTTTTTTAGAAGCTAGAAACAGAAACATGTTTGATAATTATTTTTTTATATTTTTTTCCTTACATTTTCTCTTATTTTATATTTTAAAAAACAATACAATTATTGTTTCTATACTTCAAATTGTCTAGAAATTATTTCACTAGAGTCATTCGTCTTAAAGCGATTTCGACTCAAATTGAACTTAATTATTTTATTATGTAAGTGTCGTCGTAAAATATTAGAATGAAGTTAAATGAATGTGATAGTGAATATAATGTATATATTTAACCAAACTCTTCTGGCGAAACAAGCGAGGATAATTCTTCAGAATCCTTTGTTACTTGTTAGCAGGGTGTTAAAAGGGAGATACTTCTCGTTTTGTTCTACTATGGAGACTACCTGTTCCCAGATAGATTTTTTCTTTTGGAAAGGTGTATGTTGGGGGAAGAAGATTTTAATCAAAGGAGTTCGGAAAGCTATTGGAAATCGGCAGACAACTCTTGCTTTCTCGGACCCTTAGATCCCCAGACCATCTACTTTCAAAGTAATTTCTCACAATGGCTTGAGTGAGAGACGATGGATGACTGATTTTATATCCCCATTTGGTTGTTGGGATTTGAATTTATTGCAATCTGAGTTCCTTCCGGAAGATGTCATGGAGATTCTTAAGATTCCAATCATGTGTGGATTTGACATTATTGTAAAAATTGGGAGTATTCGGTTAAGAGTGGTTATAAGTGTGCTATTCTTGATCGGATTGGGAGTTTAGTGGTTCAAGTTTGAGTTAGACTTTAGAGTGGTGGAAGAGGTTATGGATATTAAAAATCCCGAGTAAAGTTGCTATCTTTATTTGGAAGGCGTGCCACAACTGTCTTCCTACTCTGACAAACCTTGGAAAGCAGGGTTTGGAGGTTGCCTTGGTGGTTATTCAGTTGCTTAGAGGTAAAGCATCCATGTGGATTTGGCCAATTATGTGGCTGATATCAGAGAGTTTGTTGGACATTTTCGCTCAATTACATTCCAACATGTGTCCCGTGCTTATAATTGTGTGGCTCATCGTTTGGCTAGCATGGGTTGCTCGGGGTCAATAGCTTTGTGGCAAGATAAATTCCCTTTGGAGATTGTTTCTATGTTCATGAATGATTTCTCTTACATTCGTAGTCATTGTAATTTGTAATTTTTTTTTGTTTTTTGTATCTCAAAAAAAAAAAAAAAAAAAAAAAAAAAGAACATAATGTATATATGGTAAAATTGTAATCGGTTTCAAATGTACTAAAAATAAAAATTTAAAATAAAAACAATATATAAACAAACATATGCAAATTAAAAGTTAAACTAATATATTGAAATGGTGGAAAGGATCCCAATTAGGTGAAAAGAACAAGAGTAGATGTTGCCCGTGTCTGAGACGACACGAAGTGGCCAACGTCCTTCCTCGAAAAAGGTTAATTATAAAAGAAAATAAAATTAAAAGTCACCACCAATCTTTTTTAATGGTGTGATTGGGCATCAAAATAAAGTTAACAATATTTTAATAAAAATGGTATGCGAAACTAGAGTTGAGTTTGGAAGTCATTTGTGTATGGGAAGGTGTTAGCACCTCACAACACGCGTTTAATAAGCACGGTGACCATATTTTAAATTTTGATTTAGAAATTATTCTTTAAATAAAATCATTTGGAAAAAAAAGTTTTAAAACAATTATCTTATTTTACTCCTTATTTCTTCAATATTTGGAGTCATGAACCCATAAAATAGTTGTAAAATTCAATCAATTAGGCTATGCTAGAATGGAAAAAATTCATAATGTTTTTTTTTTAAATATTAATTAAATTCATTTTTTGTTGGGATCAAATCTCGGACTCCAAAGAAGTGATCCCTCACCTAAAAAATTCTAGAAAATCAAACTCCCAAATTTTGATTATGTCATGGGGATTATTTTATTTTATTTTTTATTTTAGGAAAATGGTTTTAAAAACTAAGTTATTAGAAAAATTGATTAGGAAAGCTGAAATAATATATATATATTTTTTTATAAACATTAAAAACATGAAATTGCAATTTAAAAGACTTTGCAAACGAACATTTTTGCTAAGACATTATGAAAATGTTAAGTTAGAAATTAAAATTAATTTAATGAGAACATTATAGAAGCAAATGGTAACAATAATAATAATGACCACAAGAATAACTTAAGAAACATAGATTAAAATAACATAAAAAAAAACATATTAAAATTTTAAGAAAAATATATTGAAGATCAACTTTAGAATTTCCAAAGATTCAACTTTTCACTTCAAAAACGTTAAAAAATTGGACTCCCAAATTTTTTAAATTTCGTGATCGGTTACATTTTTTTAATTAAAAAGATTAACAATAGTGGAATTTACAAATTAAAGTACATTTATTAAATTGGCAACATGAGGAATATTTCATATTTTTAATAAGTAGAATAATATATTAAAAGATACTAAAAAAGATAAATGTAATCAAGTAAAATTGAATAGATAAAAAAATAGATGGAAGGAGATGAAATGTAAAAATAAATAAACTGAAATGAAGAATAAGAAAAATTATTAAAAAACTAAATAAGCAAATAAAGAAATAAAAAAAGTTGAATATTGCACGTTACACACACAAACACACACACATATATATCTAAAACTACTTAATTCTAAAATGTTTAAGGCAAAATGTTAATAATCGTAATTATGTTAAAATTAATTTTAATATGTTATTGTGTGTTTTTTTTTTTTTTTTATTCTGGTTGTCAAATATCTTTATATTTATTAATTCATTTACTAAAAAAAAAATTGTTTAGGGTTCAAAAACATTTTGAAATCTAAGTTAAACAAGATATGTTAATAAATAAACATCATACTTAAAATTGTGTCATATACATATAATTATGCAGTCACTCCACCTATATATTTCATCTTTAATCTCATGAGCAACGACATTTGGATGATTATTAATTATTTTGTTATACCAATAAGTATATACTTATTTCACAATAATATTTTTGTTATTTATTATTAGTCTTTATTATTTTGATTATTATTCTCTTACCTTTGTTTACCATGCGTGGGTGGATGGATTATTGTTCTCTTACTTTAATTTATATATTTACAGTTTTTGTCATTAACCATTAAATATAAATAATAAATTTACTATTAATTTTTAATTAGGAAAAAATGAAATTTAATATCACCATTATTTATAATCAATTAACAATTTCTTTAGGCATGATGTTAAATGATTAAAATTAGTTTACTAATTTGATTTCATATCATATTTAAAGTGTACTTCTAGCTTTTAATTCTCAGATTTTAAATTTTAATCTATTGTGTTGATGTTTAATTAATTAATTAATTTACTTTTTATAACCGATTAATTTTCTTAGGCAGGAGTTACATGATCTTTTATTTCAATAAAAGAAACATAAGCATGCAATTGATTGATCAATAGTTTCTTTTTTAACATATAAATGAGATTAACAATTTCTCTTCAGAAAAAATATGAAATTAACAATTTACTAATTATAAAATAATAATACGAAAACAATATATAGTAACAAATAAAAAATAATGATCATCTATACACATTTCTTAGATTTGAGCACTTCTTGATAATTGCAAAACAAACTCTATTTTTCAACTTCATCAAAATAGATTCTTAAAGTAGCAAACCTAAGATTCGAGATTTTGATATGACACGTACATTCTTGGGACTTGAACATAAACCCGAATATCTTGAGATGTTTTGGAGATTAAAAAGACTTTCAGAATAATAAATTGAGAGAACAAAAATGAAGAAAGATTAAAACTTGAGCATTGATGAAAAAAATGGTAAAGAAATCCCTTTTTATAGTAGCAAAAGGTGATAGTTACAAAACTTTTTGAATTCTAAAACTCTCAAAATTCTAGGAAAATAACTTGTAAGTTGGAAGACCTTCTACATTCCAACATTTAAGTTTCTATAACTTATTATTGATTAAAGATTAATGAATGAATTTACCAATTATAATTAATTGTTAGTGGTATTTATAACTAATTATAAGTAAAACGAGAAGGGACAAAAGTGTCAAAAAAAGTTTTTTCCTTTTTAATATATTATATAATAATAATAATAATAATAATAATAATAATAATAATAATAATAATAATAATAAAACTCATATATTTGTTTAACCTTTTTTTAATAAAAAAACTTCTATTAAAACTCTCCTCTCTATTTTTAACCTATCTTTCTTCATTTTTCTTCATCTTCTTCAACTTTCCTCTTCTAAAATTTTTCCCTCTTTTCCACATGCACAGTTGGAAGACATGATTAACTGATTCGCCCAAAAAGCTGAGTCTGTGCAGAGACTATAGAGCGTATCAGAGCAGTCTGGTATCTACACCACCTTGGTCGGATTCCTTGAGGAGGGATACTACTTCTTGAGTGAGATGAGGAGCCCACACCATGCTTGTTAGTTTGTGAGGATGAGGAAGAACACAAGCTTAAACTAGACGGAATCCAGGTGATAGAGTTAAAAGTCGAAAGACCTCGCTTTGTTCTAACTCCTGATATTTCGTTGCTTGTTGAGAGTTCAACCATTGCAACTGCTATGCTGTTAACTCGAGAAATTACAAATTTGTTGCAAATGTGGGTCTTCTTGCGCCCTTCCTTCAAATTGTCCCCAGTAGTAAGCATTTGGAATATAACTAGTTTTAATTTAAACCTTTCTGCATCAATCTCTGGTCTTACTATGCCTGGGTTGAAATTGCACATGCTAGGTGGTGTTTGCACATTTTGGCAGCATTGGATGGTCTTTGCACATTTGAATTTATCACTTCGGATTGTTGGCAACATTGGGTGGTCACATTTAATTTTGATTTCTCACTTGAACTTGTTCGTTGTTCTAGATGTTGTCCATGTTTTTTCGTCTGTTGCGTCTTGCTCTTGCTCTTCTCCAAAATGACTGTTCGATTTCTGGGTCAAATGTGAGAGGCAGGTCGTGCGTGTGTCGCATGCACAACTTCGCCTACTATCGCAGTTTCCTACAGCAAAGAATGAAATTTTAATAAATTAGTTTAGTAAACTTAAATCATCCATGCACCGTATCTCTGGCACCGATGCCAAAAATTTGACAGTTATTTTTACTCCTAAAATATGGCTTGTGTTGTATGGTTAAATTGATGTTATATGTTTGTATTTACACAAGTTATATCATCTATTGCATCAACCCAAATATAAATCAATATAATAGTAAGTAGTACTTAGAGTATTCCAAAGTCGATTCCACAAGGATACTTGATGTTTCAAGAGTAAATATACTTCACAAGGCTTTCTTTTATTTTGTGTTAAAAAGTGATTTACAAATAGTGGTAGTTTGAATGTTTTAATGCTACAGCTTCATGAACAGTAGACAGAATAAATCAGATTAAAGATGGCGAAATAAAGAGGTTGCAAAAAATGATGAGTATCAATTAAACAAATGTGCAGACTTGACTATATATTAGACTCCCTATACCACAACTATAACATTAAGCTGAATAATTTTCAAATCACAATGCATTCTTTAAGCGAGAAAACCTACTATACCCATCTCCCAAAGCGGTATAGAACATTGAATTAGTTTGAGGTCATCTGTGCTAAATCAATGCGTTTACCACCATTTTCTATATAGCTCCTAAGTGTCTATATTATCCCTAATAAAGACTAGTGTTTCGTGTTTACATTGTTAGTTAATGAAAACTCGTGTAATATTTGTACACCCTTAGTTGCTTTAAATGTTTCCGCACACTTACTTTTTCCAAAGATTCATGTGCTACGATTTTACCCTTGATTGGCCAGATGGAGAAAAACACTTTCTGAGTTAAAGAAATTTTAAAGCAAAAAGATGCACATTGCATTTAAAGATATATTTGATCAATATTGATAATCTACTACAAGATAGGAATTCTAGTCCAATAGTCATAATGAAAATAACTTCAACAAACAGACTATGAAAAGATAAGAGTTCAGAGAAAACTAGATGTGCAACATATGTAGAATGCTGCAACTTTGAATTTCGATGATCTCCACGAATCTTCTTGAATTATCCTTCCTTTGAGAACTTATGATCCTCTCGTTCTGGTCTCCGCTCCTTCTTTTTTTTACCCCCTCCGTTTTGGAAGAGAACTTAGGTCCTTTTATAGAGAAAATATGGGACCCACTTGGTGACCAATAAGACCTCTGCAATTGATGTTGAAGGTTTTATAAAACTGATGTGATAGAACTTTCAGGATAATGTTGGTTTAATGGATGGGGACATCTTTCTGTGCTGAAACATTACGATTTTACTTCAATGCTATAGCATGGTGTGATTTGACAGCTTCATGCACTTCTTCACCTTTTATTAATGTGACATGTTCAGAGGATAAACTAATACTGCAGGGTGATGATTATCAATTTTTTTATTCAAGTTATAAGGACAACACTGTAGCTTCTAACTCACCAATGCTACAACATTGGGGCTTCGCTTATGTCTTTTCAACAAGTAGATGATGTGACCCTTTTATCTTGATTGCCTGCTTAGGCGGTGAGTTAGGATAAGGTGGACCCATATGTTGGTTTGAAGTAGGAGGACACCATGCTTTGCTGGAGTTGCACTTAAACATTAATATCTGCATTTTACACATTCGATGTCGGTAACATGACTCTTTAAGAATTTTTTTATAGCATTCTTTTCAAATAAAACCTTGCATTTCTTTTTATATTATATATATTTTATGGAATTTAAATACTTAATTATCTCAAAGCATGTCGTAGCACTAATAAAAGATTTATAGTTGAAGGGTATAAAAAAGCTTACTTTTGTAAGAAATCAACACTTTATGAATTCCGTGTATATGAAACTGACGTACACCAGACATGATGTGTATGAAACTTATGCACATCCAGGAGAAAGTAAATGAAGTGAGCAAGGAATGAAATATCTTTCCACTAGCTTGATCCAACAGTAGTGATGTTAGTTACTGAGTATTTTAAATTGTCATTATTTTCTTAAAATGTTTTTCAGGTAAAAGGCAAAATCGTGTCAAATGTTTGATGAGGAGATTTGCGATAGAGCCATGAGACTATTGTTATTACTTCTATTTAGTTTCATGGTTTCAAGAACGTTTTAGATATTTTAATAAGAACTATTGAGTTAATACTTTTAAATTTAAGAATTTCTTTTTTCATTGACCTTTTTAGGGATCCCAAACTAAACTTGGTTTTAGTATTCTTCAAATTATTTTAGTGAACTTTTATTTATTTAGAAAATTTTTATTTTAAGCTAAAATAATGGTCAACTAGTTTTGGTTTGGGAGTGTGATTATACCAGCCCCAATGCATCAGATCCCATCAGGACTCCATAGTTAAGCATGGTTGGGCAAGAGTAGTACTAAGTTGGTGACCACTTGATAAGTCCTCGTGTTGCACGCCATTAAAAAGAAAAAAACTAATTTTGGCTTGAAAATTGCATGTATGTAGTATTGACTCCAATTAGAGATCAGAAGTCAAGTAGTTACATACATATAGCTAAATAGATTTAAAAATAATATTAAAAAGTTTACTCTTTTTAACTTATAAAATATAAAATATAAATATGAAGAACTATACATATACATACAAATTCCAATGAAGCCGACCCTACAGGTTGATTCAAATATGGCTCAAACAATCGAACCTATTAAAGGCCAACTCCATTTTCAACATAATGATTCATATCCAGTTCAATGAATTAATGGGCTCGTTGGACTGAGTTTAGTTAGTCCAACGTTATCTTTTGGTCAAGCTTAGATCGAGCCTAGGTTGGATTTAGACTGACCTTCGGGCTTTAGGGCCATTGATGATGAGGCATAGGTTTGGGTAGCCTATTTTAATAGTTTTTTTTTTTTTTTTTTTTTTTTTTTTTTTTTTTTTTTTAAATCCTGGTATTGATCCTTTTAGAATTAGAATTTCATCCTTCACCGCATCTTTCATTATCTTAACTTCATGTCCTTCCTTAAAAAAAAAAAAAAAAAATGTATTTAAGAAAGGAGGTCTTCAAAAAGAAAATCAAAAAAGAAAAAGCCAAAAAAAAAAAGTTTGAAAAAATAGTAGGAAAAAAATGGGTTTTTTTTTGGAAAATTATTATAAACAGAAAAAATATCAAACTATTTACAAATATAGAAAAATTTTATTGTCTATCAGTGATAGACAACGATAGAATTCTATCGCGGTCTATCATTGATAGACGGTAAAATTTTTCTATATTTATAAATAGTTTGACTCATTTTTCTATGTTTGAAAAGAACTCTTTTTTTAATTTTTTTTTTTGTTATTTAAAAAAAAAGTCTTCGAGGAGAGACAAACAAATGAATGCCAAGAAGATATCATTTAACATTACCACAAAATAAATAGAATAATCTAAGTGCCCATTTAAATCTTGAATTCCTACCAAACAAACAATCTATAATTTATTTCTTATTCCTTTCTTGTCGACTTCAATTTTAAATACAAGAGCTATCGAATTAATAACTCCAAGCATATTGTTAAATAAAATCCATATTCTAAAAACCATATTTCAAAGAAAACACATTTTAATCATTTTTTAAAACCCTATTTCAATTAATCATTTTGAGAGCAATTTTTAAATCTCTTGTTAAATAAAATCCATGCCCTCATTATTGTGTCACATATTTTTTATCTATTTTATCAGTTTCAACATTTTGTAACCTTAGTCAACAAAAGACCACCCAGTGTTTTACCATAACAGTAATTGAACTATATTTCATCATTTTATGATTAATATTTTCAAACAAAGTGAATCATTGTTTTGAATCGTAACAAAATTGATCAAGCACAAGAATGAAAAATGACCGCCTCCATATTTGAAGAAATGTTACAATATTTTAAGGAAGGATAATTACCTGCTAATAATTAAGTGTATAACAACATTTTTAGAGAATTGCAAATATAGCAATCGGAAGATTGTCTCATTTTTATTTAGAGAATCGAATGTGATTGTGATTTCGTAGACATGAAATAAAGGAAGCAATGGCTGGCGGCAATAACAAAATTTAGGGTTTGGGGGAAGGGAGGAAATTAGAAGAAGAGGAAGAAAAAGAATGGGAGGTGGCTGTGATGAGCTTGGATAATGAGCTTGGGCTTTAAATCAAAATTTTGTTTCAATAATTTTATAACCATGGGCGTTTGGTTTTGGTTTATTTATGGTTTTTTAAAAATCAAACCGTGAAACGAACCAAATATAACGGTTTTTTCATTATTTAAATCGAGAAAACCAATTTTTTTCCCAGCTGGTTCGGCTCAGTTTATCAGTTTTTTTTCGATTTTATTCACACCCCTAGTTCGCAATGCTTCACAAACCTGCAAGATAAAAGGCAAGCGTTGCAACACTCTCGGGGAAAATATTGTGATAGCGTTGAACAACATTGTGGGGCATTGGAAAAAATGCTACAAGCACCGCGATGCTATTTAGAGCGTCATGACGCTCTCGACGACGTTGCCATAAATGCATTTATTTCATTTCAGGTATTTTGTATGGAGAGTTTTAGGTGTTTTAGGTTTGATTATGACCAATTTTTGCCAAAACCAATGAGAATTCAATGTTTTTGCTTTGTAATCGAAGATTTTGGTGTCGAGGATCAAGGTTCAATGTCCTGCTAAGTTTGAAACGCCGATTTTGAGAAGTTATTTATACATTTTGTGAGATTTTGAATGGAATGGACATGTCTCTAATTTACTATTTTCTTTTCCTTGCTTTAATTTCTAACACATGAGCATTACTTGATCGATTAAGTTGACGTCTTAATTAGCTTGCATGTTCATTTTAACTATGCATGTATTTATAACGGTTAATTAACAGTTAAAGAAGTATAGGAATCATATAAAACTTTTTTAAAACTTCATGGACTAAAAGTGTCCATTTTGAAAACTCAAAGACTAAATAAGCACTAACTCCGGACATCAGAAACTAAAACTGTATTTTATCTATAATTTTAATATATTTATAATAGAGACCTTATATTAATAATTGCAAACTACATATCATTTTAACCATGGCACATTAAAATCCTAATTTTTTTTTACAATAAAGAACAACTTTAAATTAAAAACTATATAACTATTTAAACATAATTGTATTGAATATTTCTCCAAATATCTCTTGCTTCATTTCAAATCCACCAAATGATCTTTCTTTCAGCCACTCAACTAAAGATATCATATATATATATATATATATATATATATATATATATATATATATATATATTTATTTATTTATTTCCTACTGTTCTTTCTTTTCTTCAAAGGTGTTGATTTTCTCTTCTTCTTTTGTGGTGTGTGCATGTGAAAGATTACTTTGGGAAAAAAAATATTGAGCAAATGTTTAATTAATAAATTTTATTCTTGTTTTTTTTCCAAAGCAAAAGGAAAGGAAAAAAAATGTTAAAAAATATAAAAAAGAGGAAGCAATTGCCGAGTAATTAAAAACCATTAATTGCTGGCTACCATCTTAAATTATCTCCAAGAATGTTAACTTTAACTTTTCTTTTCTTTTCTTTTTGAGAGTAAAATAATTTTGGAGTGGTTAGAGAATTCATAAAGAAAATAATAGCTGTTATGGAAAATAATTATATACTTAGCAAAAAGTAGAATATTTGATCAAAAGTAATTATTGCTTTAATAGTCAATATTGTGTGGTTTAATTATATATATATACACACGCACACTTTTCATCGGGAGAAAATGTTAGAAAATAGGGCAAAATACACTTTTGGTCCCTGAAGTTTGGAGTTAGTGTCTATTTGGTCCATGAAGTTTTAAAAGTTACATTTTAGACATTGAGGTTTTAAAAATAATTCTAAATGGTCCATAAAGTTAGTTGACTAATGGAAATTTGATGTGGCATATTAAATGACAAATTCTAAATAAGGTGAGCAGTTTTTCTAAATTTATATTATTTTTTAGATTACAAAATCTCTTTTTAATTCTTTTTTTAGTTTTTTATTCTTTTCTTTCCCCTCTCTTTCTCTTCTTCTCCAATCTCTTGGCTTTCTCATCTTGACTGATGCATCCATCTCTCTTTCCTCCTTTTCTCTCTCTCTCTCTTTTAATCCTAAATTTCCTTCCAACCATCCAACCAAATTCCCCCAATCGCCCCAAATCTCCACCTTCGCTACCATTAATGGCATTTCTTAAAACTACTGCACTTCAAATTCTCAAATTGAGTTTATTGTGCTAAATTTTGTGAGCCCATTTTGATTTTTTTTGTTCATGTCTAACCTCCATTACTAAAGCTTCAATCAAATTTGAAAGTCTCTCTCAAGTGCCATTGGCAGCAATAATATATGTTAGTATTTGTGTGAAAAACTATTTACTCAAAAGAAAATTGCATAACTATAAGAGGTTAATTAATGGGTTAATTTATATGGTCTTGGAATGGTAGAATTTCTTTCTTATATATTTTTTCTATAGTTTTGTCTGTTGAATGGTCAAAATAAGTTCAAGGATATCATCAAGCAATTGCCTCTATTGAAAATGTTTAAATATTATATATTGGAGTTTTGATTTCTATTGAAACAGCTACAACCTAACCCTGACGTTACTACAAGCATCAGACTGTGACTGTGAACAGTGGAGGGGTGATGGCGACAGTAAATCTTGCTGGAGAAGAACAGAGAAAAAAAGTGAAAAAAAAAACTACAGAAGAAATGGGAAGAGATGTTGAAAAAAAGATGAGGGATGGGAGAGAAGGAATGGAAAAATTAAAAAAAAAAAAATTAAAAGCCATGTAATCTAACAAATGACATAAATTTAGTAAAAAAAATTATACCTCACTTAAAATTTGTCATATCAACATGCCACATCAAATTTTCGTTAGTCAACTAACGGTCAAACTAACGTTAGGGACTATTTAGAACTATTTTTGAAACTTCGGGGTCTAAAATGTAGCTTTTGAAACCTTAGGGACCAAATAGACACTAACCCCAAACTTCAGGGACCAAAAATGTATTTTGCCCTAGAAAATATTAGTGATGTCTTAATAGTACTTTTAAATAGTTTTTAATTATATAAATAATTAATGTGATCATAAAAAACATTTAAAACCCATACTAATTATGAGGTTAAACTACTGGTTAAATCTTTCACTTTCAAATTTATGTTAAATAGGTCTTTAAGGAGTTGTTTGATAACGTTTCCGTTCCCTGTTTTTTGTTTCTTCTTCAAGAAATAAGAAACATGTTTCATAACTATTCATGTTTCTCATTTCTTGAAAAAAAGAAACAGAAACAGAAACAGGAACTTGTTTGGTAACTATTTTTTATTTCTTGTTTTTTTTTTGTAACAATATAATAAAAAAAAAAGATATGTCATACATTAAACATAAAAAAAATATTATCAAAAGTTTGTGTCATCTAATACAAGTAAGTCTCGATGACAACTAAATATAATAATAAGCCCAAATTTGATCGGCGCTGTCATCTCTAACTCAAGTCATTTGTTTAAGTGATGTCAAGTCAAATTCAACTTAATTATATTATTATGTAACTGTTGGGATTGTAAAATATTAAAGTAAAGCTAAATGAATGTCTTAGTCAACAAAATTTATATAATGTAAAATTCTAGTCGATTTCATATATACTAAAAATATTAGAATTAAAATAATATATAAACATGCATATTGCAAATTTTAATACTCAAAAGTTGAAATATAAAAACAAATTAATATACAAATTGAAAATAAAAATAATATATAAATCTAATTATTGGAGAATTTCAAAATTCAAAATTAAAATAAAATATAAATATAGCAAAATTATTTTTGTAAATAGCAAAATTAATAAATAAAATATAAAAGGGAAATAAATATAAAACAAAAAAAAAAAAATCAAAGTGCCCATCTTTGGAGTTGAAATTTGAAATGTAAGAAAATTAATAAACATATTGAAAAGAAGAGGTGGAAATGTATAATGGGCATGCATAACTACCAACAAGCTAATGATGAATTTTGATACAAAAAAGAAACAATAATGTATAAAATTGAAACGAAACAGGGAGAAACAATTTTTTGTAGTTTCTCACATTTGACCTCATTTTAAGAAACGTTTCTCAAATTCTAGAAACAAAAAACGAGAATGGTTATCAAACAAGTCAGTTTCTTAAAAAATGAGAAACAAAAACAGGAAACAGGAAACGAGAACGTTATCAAACGGGCCCTACACTTTCAATTATGTTCTAGATTAGACTTTAAATTTTAAGCAGTACTAACTAGCCCAAACTTTTGATTTATATAGTCTAATAAGTACATATTTGAGAGTTATTTTGAAAGGGTGAAAATCACTATTATCGTGTTTAAAATTATTTCGAAACACATCTTTAATCACTCAAAATCAATTCGATGTTTAATTTTACACTTTTAAACGTATTTTCCATATTATTAAAATTGATTTTAAATTATTAAAAGCATTTTATGAGTAATTTTGAAAATGACAAAAGTGATTTTAACCAATTTAGAACCACTCTCTAAAATGCCCTAAGTCTCTATGATTTTAATTTTGTGTCTTAGTCATTGAAAGTTTAATATTATATATTATACTAAAAATTCAATCTATATCTAATGAATTTATATATTAGTATTAAAAAATGTTGTATATGTAAGTAATTATTGTACACAAAATTAAAAGTTCAAAGACCTAATCGATACAAACATGCATGAAAATTTTAGAAACCCAACATGTAATTTAACTAATTATTAACGGATTATTATTGTCATCGATAAGAAATTTTATATTTTTTACTACAACATTAAAAATACATATTTCTATAAACATTTTAAAACATATCTAGTAAAATCTCAAACGTCGGAATTGAATCTCTCAACTTCACATATTGTATAAATAAAAAAAAATTGTTTAATTATATGAAAATGTGAATTTAATATGAATTTCAATGTTTTGATGCAAGCAATTTGAGATTAGCTGATATTTATAACAATTAAAAATGATTATTTATAATTTAATAACTAAAATAGAATATTTAAAAGTTGGAACATGAAAAATAATTTTTAAAAAAATCTAAGAACTTAGGAACTATAATAAAATGTAAACTTAATCTTAAATATAAAACTTATGTTATAAAAATAAAGGGAATTTTTATAGAAAAATAAGGAAAACTATTTACATAAAATAGCAAAATTTTTAGATAGTTGTGATAAACGCTGATAGAAGTCTATGAGGGTCTATCAGTGATAGAAATGGTAGAAGTTTATCACTGATAGATGCTGATAGAAGTCTATTAATGTCTATCGGTGTTTTTCTTTGCTATTTTCTGTAAATAGTTTGACATTTTTTCTATATGTGAAAGTTTTTCTAAAAATAATACACAATATTTGAAAGTTAATTAATCAAAATGAGATAAATGGGAAAGTGTTCCTAGGAAACCGAAATTAGGTTTTAAATCTAAAAAGAATATAATATTAAAGTGAATATTTAAGGTGTGAAAATAGGGAGAATAGTTTGCTAAAAAGAAAAGAAAAAAAAAAAATAAGAATTTTGATGTAAGAATTCGGTTCATACAAAGGCATCTTTCAGGCCAAATGGTGAAAAGAAGTATTCCAACATCTAATAAAATGGAAAAAAAATAAAAAAAGGAAAACGAATTGAAATTTTATAATAAATTAATTAATTATCAAATTAAAAAACTTCTAAGTTGGTCATTTTCAAGCCCACCTTATTTTAAAGAATAGAATTCTTCTTTTATTATAAAATTAAAAAGCCATCCCTCATGGAATAAATTAGGAATCTAATTGTTTCAATAATTTGAGTATTGTCACTATTTATGCTTAGATAATTGTCGTTAAAATTATTATCAAAATATTATCGTGTATGCATATCAAATAAATATTAGTTGATGTTAATCGGAATATATATAACTTAATTAGTTAAAGCATATATTCCTGATTAAAATGTAAAATATTTGAATTTCTACTTTTATACGTTAACTTCCACTCACAAAACGATAAATATTGATTCATGGTGTTGATTTGATATAGTAAATATATAAAGTAATTTGTCCTTATCTTTACCCTATTGAATATGTGACCCACTTATTATTTTCCATAGAAGGACAAATTAGTGTTTTCAATATTTGATTGCTGATTGATTGTATTTTGATTTTAACATAAAGTAACAAATGGAAAAACAAGGGTAAATATAGGCTTGTAGACGATTAAAAGAGTTTAGTAAAAATAATAATAATAATAAATAAAAGAGAGTAAACTAAATTAAAACAAATTTCAGACTCTTTGAAAATTGAATTTTAACATTTCTTTTAAAACTATATCTATATTTTTAAAAGTTGCAATATTACCTTTGAACTTTCATAAACGTTTCAAAAATGCTCTTCGGGTAGAAATTTTTTAAGATTTAGACGAAAATTGAGATATGAAATGGTGTAATAGGTGACAAAGAATAAAAATTTGAATCACCACATTGTTTTAAGTCATTGCCAAACAGTTCTAAGTCTTGATTTTTGTTGGAAATTTTAAAAAATTTATAGTCCAAGGGTAGTTTTGAAATATTTATAAAAATTGAGAGATAATATTGCAAATTTTGATAGTATAAGGGTATTTTTTAAACAAAGAGAAAATTTGAAAGGTATTTGTTATAATTTATCACATTTTTTAAATTAAAATTTATTTTAACTTTTCTACTAGTTAACTTGTGACTCGAGATCAACAAACCCATCATATTAAAATATACACCCAACAGAGTTTCAAATTACACAAATCTATAAAAATTATTTTTCACTTAGGGAAGTGTTTTTTTTTAGATCTTGACAATAGGGTAAAAATGCAAAATAATTTGAGGAATTTTTAAAAATAAAAAAATAAGAGAAACTATTTACACACAATAGCAACATTTTTAGATAGTTGTGATGGACGTTGATAAAAGTCTATCAAAATTTATCAGCGATAGAAGTCTATCAACCGTTCGAATTAATATTTTGCATATAGTTTTTAACAAGATAGCGTAAAAAAATATCAATATGGAATTTGTTACGTTTTCCCAAATTGTTCAACCCTTCGAATTAATTGTATTTGAATGAGCATGGAAATTTCACCAGCATGGAGCAGCCCTCCTGATTATGATTAAGCCCCCACTTTTGATTTCCATTTCAATTTTTTTGACTTTTTTTCCATTCTTTTTTTTAGTGTAAATTTAATAATAATACTAAATAAATAAATAAATAAACATTTTTTTAAAATAGGTTTAAATACTAATTTAGTCCCTAAACTTTTAGTTTTTATTCATTTTAGCTCTATATATTTAAAATGTTCATTTTAATTCCTATAATTTCAACTTTGGTTCATTTTCATCCATGTACTTTCATAATATTCATTTTGTTCACTTGACTTTCATTTTTACTTTATTTTTAAAAAATCAAAATGATCAAGTTTTGAAAATTCAAGGACCAAAATGAACATTTTAAAAGTACATGGACCAAATTGAACAAAAGTTGAAAATACAGAGACCAGAATAAATATTTTAAAAGTATAGAGACTAAAATAAACCATACAAAAAAATATAAGGATTAAAGTAGTATTTAAACTTTTAAAATATTATTGAGAATCTGATCCCTCCATTTAAAATATTTTGCTCCCTCCACCCTTAAAAAAAGAAAAAAAAAAAATTTCCGACTGCGTCCGCACAGGTTACTTCCCACGCACGCGCTCCATAGTATAAATTACACACAAACTGAGATCATTTTTCTCACCGGAGTTTTTCATTTTCTCACCGGAATTGTTCATTTTCTCGGAATCCAAACAGTATCTCTGCAGAGTAGCCATGGCTTCTTATTCTCCTTCGTCGAATCGTCTTCGAGTAGGCTACGCTTTTCCCCCAAACAAAGAGCGTAATGTGATTCGGCCGTCTCTGATTGACTACGCCAAGCTCCATGGCGTCGACCTGGTCCGTATCGACCTCCAAACGCCGCTCCTCCACCAAGGTCCATTTCACTGCATC
Organism: Lagenaria siceraria; assembly: GCA_002890555.2. Lineage (NCBI taxonomy): Eukaryota > Viridiplantae > Streptophyta > Magnoliopsida > Cucurbitales > Cucurbitaceae > Lagenaria > Lagenaria siceraria. The sequence continues at coordinate 4,197,523 of CM016491.1, read as the reverse complement.
ATTCACAAACTCTACGACGATGCTTGGGCGGATAATCTGCAGGACTTCGCCTCCAAGAATCCGGACGTTGTCATCGTCGATCGGCCGGACCTGATCTCACGACTCTACAACAGAGTCTCGATGCTCGATGTGGTGCGCCAGGTGAAGGTTTCGGACACAAGGATCGAGGTACCGAAACAGGTCGTTGTGAAAGATGAAGCAATCGATTCAATTAGGGATTTAGAGTTGAAATTTCCAGTGATTGCAAAGCCGTTGGAATCGGATGGAAGTGCGAAATCGCACGAAATGTCTCTGGTCTTCAATCGACGCGGATTGAAGGATTTGGATACGCCGGTGCTTCTGCAGGAATTTGTGAACCACGGCGGAGTAATGTTCAAAGTGTACGTGGCTGGAGATGAATCGGTGTGCGTGAAGCGGAAATCGCTGCCGGATGTGGCGGAGACAGAGGAGGAACTAGAGAAGAAAGCAGAGGGAGCTATGAAATTTTCGCAGATATCTAGGGCAGTGGAGAAGAGCGAAAAAAGCAATGGCGAAGAGAAAAAGGAGGAAGAAGAGATTGAAATGCCGGCGGAGAAGATAGTGAGGGAGGTATCGAGAGGGTTGAAGGAAGCGATGGGGATTAGGCTGTTCAATTTTGACATGATTAGGGATTGGAATGGTACGTACTATGTGATCGACATAAATTACTTACCAGGATTTGCAGTACTGCCGGAGTACGAGCCATTTCTGACGAAGTTCTTCAAGGAAGTTGCGCAGAAGAAGGTGGAAGAGGAGGATGATTCCGCCATTGGAGACGATAAAGCAAAACCACGGTGCTGCTGTTTCCATTGAACGTGAAATCTGTTACCACAATGGGCATTAATTTCACCTTTTTTTTTTCGTCTGTGTATTTTCTGTTTTTATCCATTTAAGTAAAGGTTTAAATCCACTAAAAAAAATCATGACATTTATTATCATTAATCTAAAATTAAATTTACTTAATTAATAAACATAAAATTAAAATTTTAAGATTTCATTTGATATATATATATATATATATATAAATAGATCAATTATCAATTAAACAAGTTAATATTATAAGAGATCTATTACATATATATTCAAAATTAAAAATCCAGACAATACCCCCACCTTTTATGGATACAAATTTAAAATATTAATTGAACAAAAATTATAAAATTCGATTGTGAGTTCTAAATCTCAGAAGATTAAAAAATAAAAATAAAAATAAAAATAAAAATAAATCCATGCATGCATGAGATTCGGTGTGAGGAAGATTGGGTTTATATATATATATTATGTTATAGATGGTGTGAGTTTATTTTATAATAAAGTACAATTGGGAATGGTCATTTGCGTGCTGGCCGCTACTATCATTTAAATTGCAAATGGGCTGGGGCGGTGTGGAAGTGGAAGATGGGAAAATTTCCTCTACTTCTAAGAGTATAGAAGATTTTCTATATTCTCTATTTATTGTGTACCACGCGAATGTGTTTTTACGAATAGAGTGAAATCCACTAGTATTAATGTAGAGTTCACTAATATTTATGGAGCTGGATTTATAGTGTGGATATAGAGATTATTGTACTCCCATAATACTAAAAAATTCCAAGATGATATCTTTTTTGTTATCCCGAGAAAATTTATTCACGGCTCTTCATTTTGGGGAGTTGGAAATTGGAATGGTGTTCAAAACTAATTATTTTTAATTATTTTTTGTTTTCTTATTATTTATTTTTAGATTAATTACTAATTTAGTTCCTATAGTTTGAAAAAAGCTAGAATTTAGTTCTTATGGTTTTAAAAATTAGAATTTGGTCCCTATAGTTTGGAGGAAATTAGAATTTAGTTTCTATGGTTTGAAAAAAAAAATAGAATTTAGTCCTTATGTTAGAGATTATTTATGAGAGTTTTATCAAATTATAGGGAATAAATTCTAATTTTAAACTAAATAGAATAAACTCTGACTTTTTTCAAATAAGAGGGATTAAATTTACCGTTTAACCTTTATTTTTTTTTATAAATTAAATATTTATTAGAGTTTAATTAAAACATTAAACATGTTTTCTACGATATTTATTATTTTTAATTAACAGTTGAAAAATATAATTGAAAAGTGATTAAATAAATTTGAGGATGTGGAATATGACTGGAACTGGAGTCGGAAGTTTATTTTATTTTAGAGAAATTTATGTTTTTAGTGCGTAAGCTTTGAAAAATAGGCGTGTTTTAGTAATTTTCAAAATGTAATTTCTTTAAGTCTCCAATCTTTTTTAAGAATAGGTGTGTTTCATCTCGGGTTTTTAAAATCTACATATTTTATCTCTTAATTTTTTAAAAGTAAATTTAAAAAATCTTTTAAAGTAATTTTTAAATATTTTTAAATAATTAGTAATTTTCAAAATATAATTTTTTAAGTCTCCAATTTTTTTTTAAGGTAAAACACTATTTCTAGTTAAATCAAGATAGAGAGAATTTGCAATCTGAACGAAAGTCTTCTAAATAAGAAGATTTAGCATTTGATTTCTTAGTTGAGGATGAATTTTTAAAGTAATTGATAGGCTATTTTTTTTTTCTTTTAGGAAATGATTATAAGGTAAAGCTTAGATTATATGTATATTATGCATCCTTTTGATAACATACTAAGTAATAATAATAATTTAAACTTTTTAAAGAAATTGTCACAGCAAATTTTCATTGTATAACTAAGGGGCCGAAAAAAGATAATTAGATTTGGTCTGTTTTAACTTGCGCCACAACCTTCTGATCATATGGCCACGTGTATTTTCTTCTAGAAGAAGTATGTACAAAATGTCAAAAAGCGTACGTATAAAATTCTTTTGAAATCTATCCTTTTTGCACTTATGAAGTAGAACTAACTAAACTTGGGTTACAAGCTTATGACTCCTTTTGCAAAATTTGGCATATATTAATCCCACAATAGAATCGAAAGATATGGGTACAAGAGTTATCATTGTTCATCTTTGATCTTCCTCACTATCTTTATAAGATGCTGTTTATCAGTTCGAATCGTTTTTAAAAATTGAATCGAACTAAAAATTCAGTAAAACTGAAAAATGATGTTCGATCTAGGTTGAAGAAATTTTGAAACCGAATTATTCGATTCGGTTCGATTTCAATTTTGAGAACCGAATCTGAAATCGAACCGTATCGCTTTAACTAATATATATATATATATATATATATATATATATATATAAAAGAGCAAAATCGAATTTAAAATCAAACCGTTTTTAATTAGAAAATATATATACATATTTTTAAAATAATAGCAAAACCAAATTTAAAACCGAATCAAGAAATCGTTTCGGTTCAGTTTCACAAATAAAAATTTTAAAATTTTCAATTCGGTTCGATTTGACCACTAAATCGAACCAAACCGAACTTTCCTCCTAGTAAATGTGTCCATGATCACATCATACCTTTCCTAAAAGAGACTCACCCTCAGAATCACTTTCTTCATCTGCATCAAAAGTAGATGAGTCGGTAATAATAAAAATAATGCTTGTTAGAGTTTGTGTTGTTGGCTATATATTTGTTTAAGAGTGTGGGTGTTGTTTCTGCCATTGTCTCAGCCGATGTCTCAGAGGTTGTCTCGCAGGATGTTGTATCTGTAATCAAATCCTGCAGAATTATTTTTTTCCTTATCTGTAAATTTTGCAAAGTTATTTTTTTTTGGATCCTTTACTTGTTGAGGCTGTGTAGAGTTTATGTGTGGATTTTTGCCATATTTTCGCTGTGCTATTTAATGAGAAGTTTGTGGTTTGCTAGGGTTGGTTGATTATGTGTTTTGAGCAGAATTACGAAAGAATCTATTCTTGTGTGTTCTTCAATGGAGTGTTCTTGATTATGTGAATGATTTTCTTGTGCGGCCAGTTTGATATGTATTGATTGCTTTATTATTCATTCAACCGATTGTGTCTTAGAGGGAGTCTAAAACTACAACGCTAAGAAGGGATTCTCCACCTTAGTGAATACTGAGGTGCTAGTCAAAGAGAAGGAGTTCTCATACTTAGGGGAGCCTAAGTTATTAAGTGAAGGGAGTTCACAATAAGGAGGAAAGATAATTATACAGTGAGAGGGAGTCTCACACACTTAGGAGGAGTCTAAGTGTCTCCACTAATACAAAAAACTTAGGGGGAGCCTAAGTCATCAACGAGAGTGAGTCTCATCTCTAGGAGGAACCTAGTAGATCTTACAAGTTAGGCTTGACATTAGTCACTGTAATAGTCAATAAATTATAGATAAGTACTACTGTTGTAATTGCTTAACTTTACATATTAGTGGATTATTTTTCTGGGCATTCTGCCCCCCAGACGTAGGTGGTTAATCATCGATCTGGATTACCAATCTCTGTATGTTAATCTTTGTCTTTCTGCTTTCAGTGTTGTTATTATTTCTGTTTGTGTCAGGACACTTCTTGAAACAACTATATTCTGTGTGACAATCCTTCCTAAAATTTGAATGCTTAATTACAATTTACACCATACTATTGAGAGGAACACATGTATGGTCAGAATTAAAACACCCAATTTGGATGCGTGTGGCCTTCTCCTTCTACTACACATGCAACAAAACTTTACCAAAGTGGTTCGGCTATTACAAATGCCTACATCCACGGTTCTTGGAGAAGATTTTTTTGAAGATTACAAAAGTGATTTTATATCTAAATGTCTTCTATTTATAGACTTAGGGGCATGCATTCGTTTGTTATGAAACTACCTAATTGATTTTTAATTTCATATTAAAACTCCCCGACTTTATTTTTGGTTTCACATAAAAAGCTTCTTATCATTTGTACAAATTCACAAGATGAGTGACAAATTTTAATATAATGATAGAGTTTGAGTATTGTCCATAGAATTGAGCCATTAATTTAATCAAGTATCATAACTACTTCTACTTTATTTTATCTATAAGAACCTAACAACAAAGTTGGTTATTTAATTTATGTTACTCTTGCTCCTAACTAAACAGAAACACAAATAGAGGGAAGACTTATAAATTAACCTCATGTACACGATGCATTCTTGATTAAACAACAAATTGATGAACATGCAATAAATTATAAGTCAAAGAGTTACGAATATAGTTAACATCCTCTCTCGAGCTTAGTTAATCTCTTATTAATTTTCAGAATCAATCTCTTGATCTATTTCCAACAAATTAATAGGACATTAAAAATCTACTTTTAGCAGCCTCTACTAAAACAACCTCACTCTCGTGCAAGTTATTCTACTAATAATGTAAATTATAATCTAATCTAAATTTACTCTCCCGAATTAAAATGCAAATAAAGTTAACAAATAACAATGGACCAAAATATCAAAAGCATTATAAACAAGATGCGTGAATAAGTGTGTTGCAATATATAAAATGATGACTACAACAACCAAGAAAAACCAATATCCATACACTGAAGTAAATCTTTAAGCATAGATCGTTCACAAACTCAAATCACCAATAATAAAAATAACTCTATCGAAAATATTAGCAGGAAAGCTACAAAATTCTTAAATGGAAGAGAAAATTATTGAAGGATGCATGACGGAGAACTTGTCGAGGTTCTCCTGATCAAATACATTTTCTAGCTAGATCTAAACAACCTCTACTACTCGATAGTATTAGTAGCAAGACCAAATCGATTTGTAAGGAAGTGCACAGATTAGTTTCACAAAGTCAATTCTCTAGTTAAAGCGGTAAATGGGGGGAGGGAGTTTGTTGCAGAATTGAGAATGTGGATAAAAGTAAAAGACATAATAATAAAAGGGATAGAGGTGTAATCTAATGTAACATTCTAACTTAGAGGAATAGAATCACCCGATGTAATATTGATCCTTGGACGTTTCCCCAATCGTCTCAAACACACAGTCTACTTAACCGGTATTGCTGAGTTAGGCGTCCTAAACTAATAATTAAGATTTGCATATTAATTAAACTATATGCCGATTAATTCAAAATGTAATGCATCCAAAAATCAACCAAACATACGCATTAAGTTATAGGGCTAAACCCATGACGATTAGTTAACGGTAATGCCTATTAACCAATTGATTTGTTCCTTATCTCTAAGCCACTCAAGACATATATGTGAGTCCAAAAATGTCGCAACGCCACACACCCATGAGATGACTCTTGCTACTTTGACAACTAACATATAACAATTACGAATTACATGCAAAGTTTTCAGCAATTAGCACACATAAACCATTTGATTTGTCAATCTTAACTATTCACACATCCTAAAAAATCAATACAAGAGATAGAGATGCTTGATAGAGAGAAATATATACATTAAGCACAAAAATCCTCCCAAAATTACATAGGTATTCCTCTAAAACTTCTAAAGACTAGAAACTCAACAAATCTCCCAAAATTACATAGGTATTCCTCTAAAACTTCTAAAGACTAGAAACTCAACAAATCTTACGTTCCCATAATGACGAGAAAGTTAAAATCCGATATCATTTCGCTTGATTACAAATAAAAACTAAAGAAAAACCTAAACTAAGAAAATGGAAGAGCGAAAAGGGGAGAAGGAGTGGAGGCTTGAAATCTTTTGACCTAAAATGATAGGAGAGTTTATATAGGCCTGGTTGACATTACAAGAATGTCCTTCTAGGCCACGTGTGCACCTCAACTTCAATTTCCTTCAAACTTCGTAGCGTCGAAACGCTATAGGTAGCGTCGCAATGCTACCTCCTTGAGTCTGCTGGCTTGTTAGCATATTTCTACAGCACTGTGTTTGTCCATTGTTTACGTAGGTCAAAAAGAGAGAAGGGTAGTATTTGTAGTTGTGGTTAAAGTTTACAAGATGACTCATTTTATTGCATGCTTTTCTAAAACTAGTGATATGCTGATTATATTATATTACAGACTTCTAAGGATGTTGTTAAATTATAAGGCATTTCAAGAAGTATTGCTAATGATAGAGATATAAACACTTTCGAGAGTTGTTTGAGGTGTTGGGTTGAGTTTTGAAGTTTGAAATTAATATGTTTGCGTGAAGTTAGGAAGTTTGTGTTTGGAGTGTAAAGTTGAGTTAAGTGAATGATATCTAATGCAATTTTTTGTAATCTAAAAAAGAATGATTTTCTGGTAGTTATTTTCGTTTAACCCTTCAATTGCACACATATTTTTCCAAATTTTTAACAGTTTAATTGAGATGTCAACTTAAAACTTTCACATATATTTTACAATTTTTTACATGTAACCATTGTACTTGAGGTAGACAAGATATTCTTACTTCATACAAACAACAAAATTGCAATATACTTTCACATTAGTGGAATGTATGAGTGTAATATGCACAAAAAAAGTAAGTCATCAAGGTGTTTAGAACTTTTTATGGCATGTTATGCCAAATTGTAGGCTAGGGTTTATTATGCATTCATGTTGGTGTTGGAAATGCGATATTCAAAGTCTACATTGGCTAGATAATGGGATGATCATGGGTACATAAGGAAGAACAACTATCAGTTATTCATACAAACATACATACATATATACATGTCAAAAACGAGCATAGCTCAATTGACATATACGATGTGTTAGCGACCAAGAGAAATTTATAGTTTAAATCCTTCTATCCTCTATTGTACTAAAGAAAAGTATTTATGTGAATTTAAATTATTTGTGATGGACCGAGTGACCAAAACGACATAATTTTTTCAGTTACAAAGTGCGACTGATTTCTCTATTGTGTGCGTGGTAGTGACTTATGAGTATTTTCTTGGGTCGATACTAGGCTATGGGAAGCAAATAATTCGTGTTAAACTATTTGAGAGAGTTTTGTAGTGCGAATTTGAGGACATTTTATAATCAAACCATGAGCGTGGTTCCAAGATTGTGGCAAAACAATATAAACTTTCAATGTTGTTCTCTTTTATCTCTTTTCTTTATTAATTATTTATTTTGTGATCGTTAACTTATTTAGTTCTAATTCGTGAAATAGGAATTAAGATATAATTTAGCTTTATTCTGCAATAATTTATAACAGGTAAAATTTCAGACGATGACTTTTTGGTTGTTTTCCCATTGGAACTTTGCATTCTTTTGACAAATTCATTGAGTGGTGAAGCTCTAGTGCTATAGTCCTTGATCAATCTTTTGTAGAAATTTGTTAGGTCATGAAAACTCCTTACTTCACTTAAGGCTATTTGGATCCTTGGAATAGAATTTGATTATTGGGAATTTAATTAATTATAATGGGATTTGTTATCGAAATCACGATTATTGGAAATTTGGTTACAATGTTTGAAGCTGAGAGTTGAATTTGGTGTGTTTCTTATTATTGTGTTTGGATTGTAGAGTTGGGTTTGATTGTTTTTCTTAATGTATTATTTTGACTATTTTTTTTATATATGTTTTCTACATCATATTACATAAGATAGTTATATAATGTAAATCTTAATTTCATAAATTGTAATTAATTGGTATTAGACCTTTTCAATCCGACTCTCTACGCCTTAATCCCCTTGGCTCATGAATAAGATTCAATTGGGCATATATAATTGAAACTACTTTATAAATGAAAACTTATAGCAAACATAATATACAAACTGTAGTGTTTCAAACAATCCATTTAATCATAAGTGGACGTGAAGAATTATTCATACAAAAAAGATAAGTTATAAAAAAAATATTCATAAAACCAATAGCCAAGTTTAGGGTTAAGTGAAACATGTTCAAGATGTTTCATTTGAAACTCGCTCAAGAACTTCCATGCAATAATCATGTTTTTCATTGCACAGGAAGTCCATAAAATGACTTAGCAACATAGGATTCCAAGCAATGAACGTGCTACCATTACGTCGTCTTGTATTGATAGTCCAGAGATGACTTGTTGTAATCGGTCGTCACATGGCCATGGATTGGTAGCTTATGTAGCAACAAATGCAGCGGGATTATTGCTGTTATTACCAGATGGTCCAACATGGTCCACCTAATAAGAGTTTCAAACTCATGACTATGCATGAGCTATATCCTTTCGTGCAACTCCAGACCAACGAAGCAACAAATGATTTTACGAGATATTTTTTGAACATTTTAATACAAATATATAAGAAAGCCTACAATAAATAAGAAAAAAAAAAAAAAAACTCCAAATCAAGGGATTCAATTCCAAGCAAGGATGAAAATATATGTCGATATGTCGATATATTCGTAAATTGAAAGGTTTGATATCGATATTAAATATCCATGAATATCTCAAACATCTTTTATTAATGCTAGTAAAATATAAAAATGTCATCTATTTAGTCTAATATGAACATAAATACTAATAATAATATTGATAACTTAGTTGGAAAGTAAAAGCAACTTAATTATTAATCTAAATAAATTTGATAAAATTCGTGATTTACAGAAATATCCATCAATATAGATATTTTACCGATATGTTCGTTGATAAATTTGTAAAATTGAAATCGATATTTTAATCCTTGATCTCAAGCCATAGGCAGACAAGGCCTCTTTCCACGACAAAACTTTGACTTCAAAATTTTGTCAGTAGTACATGCTTATGCCAATTGAGCTATGTTCACTCTGAAAAAAAATAAAAAATTAAAAGTGATATAGTGGATTAAAAATGAATCAATTAATGTAATTATATATGAATTAAATATTTGTTTAATATACATGCATTTGATATAATTAGAACCAAAGAATATTGTCAGTGATATATAATTAAATTTGCCTATACCCACTAGTTCGGTGGAAATCAATATTAAATGGGGAGGAAACAGAACACATGACATCCTGGATCACTCGTTCTGATACCATCTTAAATCGCTAATTCACTTAAAAGTTTAAGCTAGTGATTAAAGACAAATTTAAAAATATATCACTAACAAATATTAACGAAAGCAAAGCTGAATTCACATCTAAAGTCACTTTGCTTGGTGGAATAATACTTGGGTCATCATTCTAATAATATCACATGCATGTATATCTTGATTGTCTGCTTTATTTTAGAATCAAAGGATCTTTAATTATGATATTAGTTTCGGAATTGTTCACCACAACAAAATACCATATCTTCTTAGTTTAGTTTTTCTTATGCCAAAAAAAATGGATTAACATTACTTTTATAATGGAAAAATCCAACACTCAACCTATAAAACAAAAGAGAACTATGCATTGGTATGGTGTCACGCCACATGAACTCTAACGCTGAAGATTAGACAATAGTCTCTTTGAGAATCTATATAGATCTTTGAGAATCTAATATTGTGTTTGAACGCAACATTTGATTTGTTACGTTCCATTACTTATAAAAAAAATCTCGCTTCATAATTAAAAGTCGTACATGTCAATAGTCTCTTTGAGAATCTTGTTGTAATTCTTGGACCATTACGAGTTAACTGAAACGGTTATGTCATTTAACGATCCTTATTGTTCCTAATAATTGAATCATTGGCGCTCCTACTTTTTGACCATTTCCTTTGAACTCAACTATTCAAACTGCAATTGATTTTTTGAAGAGTTGCTAGCTTGGATTACATTAGCCTTGAGGTGGGATGACCAGAGGAGTTATGGCTAACCCTTAGAGGTGGCTATAAAACCCATATGGGCTTAGTTGGCCATATGCTTCAATGACCTTGAGGTTCGACTAGGCCAAAATGTCTTTGGCGTAAGGCCTCGACCACATTTAAGGTCAAAATGACCTTGGTCAATCCCTATTAGAAGTCGACCATATGGCTTAAGGCCGAAATTTGCCTTTGGTTGACCTCCTAAGGATTTGTTGTATGACATCTTTAGTTGGTTTTATGACATCTTATTGACTGACCTCTTATAGGGACCTAACCTTGTGTCAAACTAAATTGGTGGACCTAACCTCGTCTTTGGCTCAAACTTTTCTCATTGGGCCTCTAGCTCCTTTGTTCTTTGAGCTTTCGACCTCAGATGAGTTTTGTACTCGACCCTATGATTTATTTTCACCACAAATTAAGAATCTTAGCGTTAACCTAAGAAAAATTTAATATCAAAATATAAGCCCATTAGAGGTTAAGTATTTGAATTCCTACCATTATAATACTATATTCTAAATAAACAATAAATATATATAGATTATTGTTTTTTTTAGCCATAGAGTTTTCTTTTATATAACTTTGGACTTTAAAGCTTTCAAAAGCTATAATTACCTCCAAAAAGTTTAAGAAACAAGTTCTTAACGTCATTTTTAATGTTAGTCATAAAAAATCGAGAAAGTTAAGATTCTCGTCACATTTTCCTCTCCTTCTTTATAACAAGTCTTGTTTAGGTGACAACAAGTAATACTTTTTCTTCATGCAGAGACACACTTGTACATTTAAAATGCACATAAAACCTTTACGGTGCAATACAACTCAGAATTCGAGTGATGCAAAAACAAATGAAAAGAATGAGAAAAAAAAAACAACTATAATTACAATATGACCTTATCATCTTACAATACCTAATCGTCATTCTTTCAAACTTCTCTTCCTTGCCTCAAGTTGTATGTTGTGTGAAAAGATCAAGAACCAATCTTTTAAATTCAAGCATACAATTGCAACGATTAGCAAACTTTTCAACTAATTTAAAATTTACCATCAAATTAGAAGATGCTATTGTTAAGAAAACTTTTCTTAAATATTATCTTTCTTGGTTGACGTAAAGGAAGAAACTGATTCTCATCCTCTAATAAATACTCACTTGAGTTTCACTACTCAAGATTGCCAATGCCATACACTTGTCTTCCATCTCTCACTAATATAAACTCTCATTTCTCTCTTCTTCTCTCTGCCAATTCCCACTTTCCCTCTCCTCTGTAACCCAAATTTCACTTTCCTTCAACTTTCTCCATCTATGTCTTCCCCACGCTTCCGAATTGGCTATGCCCTTTCCCTCAAAAAGGAGCGTTCCTTCATCCTTCCTTCTCTCGTCGACTATGCTAAACTCCATGGCATCGACCTTGTACGCATTGACCCTCTTCTCCCTCTCATTGATCAATCCCCTTTCCACTGCATCATTCACAAGCTTTACGATCCCTCATGGGTTCAGCAACTGCAGGATTTCACTTCCCAGTTCCCTGATGTTGTCGTCGTCGACCCACCGGAGCTAATCTCGCGGCTCCTTAATCGCGATTCCATGCTTCAAGTGGTTAAGGAGGTGATAGTTCCTCAAGGGGCTGAGCGGATTGAAACTCCTAAGCAAGTCGTAGTGAATGATTTGGATGTCGTGATCAAAGTTGGGTTGAATGCGTTTAGCGATTTGGGGCTTAAATTCCCTGTAATTGCTAAGCCCTTGGAGTCCGATGGCACTGCGAAGTCTCATCAATTGTGTTTAGTATCGAATGATAGCGGATTTAAGGGATTAAACGCCCCGATTGTGCTGCAGGAATTTGTCAACCATGGCGGTGTTGTGTTTAAGGTTTATGTAGTAGGGGAGTGCGTGGTGTGCGTAACGAGGAAATCACTGCCGGACATTGCGCCGGAGGAGGTCAATAAATTGGATGCGGTTTCGAGCTTTTCACAGATTTCGAATTCAGGAGCTCAAGGGGACGACGAGGGTAATGTTGAAATGCCATCTTTGGAATTTGTGATGCATGTGGCAGCTGGGTTGAGGGAAGCAACAGGGCTTAGGCTTTTTAACTTTGATCTGATTAGAGATAGTAGTGATCGTAATAGGTACCTTGTGATTGACATTAATTATTTACCAGGGTATGCGAAAATGCCTAACTATGAGCCTTTCTTGACCAAATTTTTCTTAGATGTTGTTCAAAAACAGACTGTTGGTGGAGCCTTCAGTTCTTCCTATGTAAATGAAAACGAGGTAGTTTTCTGTTAAAAGTGAGAGGTAGTAATCAAATAAGAGTTTTGTTTTGATTGATGATGGTGGATGGTATTGATCTATCTGAGAGAGGCAGCTTTATAAATCTTTTAAGGTTCAGCTGGGAAGCTTATAATAGTGTTTTGCTTTTATTTTACACCCTTTAGTGAGTGAGTTCAATCAGTTGTGATCTTATAGAATAATTGGTGTGCCTTTCTCGTAGAGCCTTGTTTCTCGCCTCCTCTTTTAGAGGATGCAATACAAATTATGCATGAGTTATGAAGATCAAGCTATTAAAGTAACTGGTAGGCTATATTCACTTCAACAAATAGGTGCTCTATGTAAGTGGTATAGTTTGTAGGATTCCTGCAAACGCTGTTACTTGTTAGAGCTTGCTGAAGATAACTTCAAGTAAATGCAATGCATTTGTTTCTTTAATATCTTTTCATGTTCATGTTGGTTGGCTGAGTTTTGCTGTTCTGAGTCCTTGTGCGTATCATAATGAAGTGGAAACTGTTTTTGTGCTTTTCCACTCGGATTGTTGCGTTTCATACTAATGAATTTGAACTTTTTCATTAGCGTGAAGTAATTCCTCTTTTCCATCTTGAGTAATTTTTGTTTTGGAATATTTGCCATTGGATGGTGTAAATTTGGATCTGGGACTTGATTATTTGGAGTATTTGGTTTGCTTTTGATACTGCGTGACCTACTTTTGGCTACCTTTTAGAGAAAAAATCATTTGGCATGTATCATTCGCAACAAACTCCTGATTCTGAAAGGGATTTTTGTCCAAAATAGATAGACTTCATAATTGCACCCAACCCAACTGTCTGCATATTGGTATACTGAAGATTAATATGTTATCTCTGGAATTTTCTAGTGAATCATGTTACCGCAATATAGTAGCTGTAATATTATAGGAACTTCACTTTTTCCCTTGGGTTTGATCAGATCTTGCTTTCAAGTTTTTCCTTTCTCTTCTCTTCCTTGAAAGGCTGAGGGTTTGTTTAGGTGTTTCTAGAGTAAGTATTTTTTATTTTTAATCATATAAGCACTTCTTAAAGTGCTTTGTAACAAATCAAAACTAGTTTGAAGTTCTTTTCCAGCCCAAGCACCTTACATGTACTTCCCGCAAAGCACCTTCACTGCAAAAAGCGGTTTTATCTCACTCCCAAACAATGTTGGTTTTGAGAGAAAAATGGTTTCTAAGCCACACCAGAACATTGCCTGATCCTTGAATTTCTCTCTCAAAATATACCCTTAATCCAGAAACTTCACTCTCGTAGTACATCTAAATCGGTTAAGATTAGACAGTAAACAATTGTTCTTCATGTTGATTGCCGGGTTCATTCTGTACTATCGATAATCTTGCCCTCATTTTTGTTTATTTCTTGTCTTCCATCAATGAAATGGCTTCCTATCAGGGACAAATTGTAGTATCTTCACTATCTTCACTACTTTAGATTTATACATTGTTCTAGTAAATGTTCAAGCAACATACAGATTAGTACCCATCATAATCTTGCCATTCTGGTCGAAAGAGATAATTTACAAAAAAGATGGTTGATAGAAATAAAGCATATTTGTATGGTTTCTAATTTTCATGCCAGATGAGCAAGGAGAGAATGAGCTGGAGGATGAGCCAGCAATGGGATCAGATACTGCTCAGTGTAAGTTTGACAAATTCCCTTTACCTTATTTACATGTACAAGAACATTAAATTTTCAGAAATGACCCATGATTATTTGGTAATGGAAAACTACTTGGAATCTCTGCCTAACTTGAGTTTTATATTTTTTCCTTTTAACACTTCTTGTTGATACTGTAAGATAAGAAATTATATAGTTGGTCACTGATATAGTTGGCATTATTAAAGTTTTGTTTGTCATTTCCAAATCTAGGGAAGCTGGCTTAAAGCTAGGAATATCCATTGATTCTTGAAAGTTGTAGTGGTCCATTGAAAAGGTCAAATTCTTGTGCTGTGTATTATTGCACTTGGGAAATTGTATCCTCAGTGATTAAAACATTTGATTCTGATTGGTGTTGGAAAATGATGCTGTTGTTTCATTTTTATATGTAGAAAACTGTTGTTTTGGTTGGGCAGTCCATGTATGGTAGAGAGTAGCACTGTAGCACGTGACACAGTGGGGGGGGGGGGGGGGGGGGGGAATTATTGATAAAGTTGGAATGAAGTCTATTTGGTGAGTTTGGATGAATTTTGGCATGGTGAGGGCTGTATTAAAAAAAGCACTCTAATTGGGAGTACTGGGAAGAATAATGTTCTTCAAAAATTGACAAAACCAAGTAGATTTGAAACGGTTTAGGAAGAAAATAGGATTCTTTTTTTTTTTTTTTTTTTTTTTTTTTTTTTTTTGAAATGTCAAGTGATGCATTCGGACGGAATCTATTTCTTCAAGTCAAGTGATGCATTCGGACGGAATCTATTTCTTCAAGAACAATTCAAATACCAAACCATGAAGTGATAGCGTTAAAGGGAAGAGATGTTATATATACTTTTTATTGTCATTATAATTTATGTATACTTGAAGTGGAATGTAAATATTATTGACCATACCATTTTAACAGGAAAAGAATATCATAAAAGTCAACATGTTGCATGTTGATCCCAAAATTCAAATAGGGAAAAAATGCATTTAAACTTTACGTGACAATAAGTTTGTAATTTGGCAAAAGAGAAAATAGAACATTGGTGGGTGGCTATCACATGAACTCCAATGCCTAAGTTAGTCTCTAGCAAGGAATCAGAGCAAGTTTTTTTTTTTAATAAGAAGAGCAATGGATTTTTTGTAGTGTTATGACCTCTTATTTATAGTGGAGTTAACCTTAGGGTTCCACTTGTCCTATTTCGAATAGGATTAGGAGAGGCTAGTTCGGGCTCAATCATGCTGGTCAAGGTTACATAGGACGTGGGCCTTCATGAAGGAGAGGGGTTGGCCTTGGCCTCTTAGGCCGATGTAGGCATATTGGGCTCTTTGCAATCTAGCTTAAGAAAAATGTATTGTTGTGAAAAGGCATTGGGAACGTCACATTTATAGTCATAAATCAAAGAAAGACAAACCTTTGGTAGGAAAAATCTCTCAGGAGAATTTTAACCCATGGTAAAAAAATCAATGAAAAGATAAATCCTAGAGGATAGAACAAACAAGGATATCAAAGAATGCATGACATAATTATTTTGTTCTAATTATGTCTTCTTTCTCTTCTTTGTAATACTCTCAAGTTGAACTCTAATTGTCTAACTAATCATTAAAAATATGAACCATGAATTTTAACTTGAAAGTGAGGGTTAATGTTATATGTGAGTTTAAATCTGACAAAATAAGCTAAAAATTAGAAAAAGATAAAGGAAGATAAGATGAAATAGATTTGGGTTCAAATAAGTCAAGGTGCTAACTAATCATTGATCCAATTAAATTATAATCATCCATTCAATTAGTTATAATCTCAACTTAGGTAGGATAAGGAAAAATTCATCTCATCCTAATCCTAAGAGGAAAAAGTAAATTTGGAGTCATTTTCTCTATAAATATATTATTATAATTTTATATGAAGTAACTAGAACTTGATCTTAATCTAGAACATGAACTCGATCACTAACTTTGCTATTGGAGCAATTTTTCTTCGTTTTGCAGGTGTCTTTTCTCCAAATTAAAAAATTACCATTGTTGTCACATGAAGATCAGCGGTATTTTTCCGTTCGAATTTTGACATCAACACAATACATTCATTACACTACGGTCTCGATTGATTAAAAAAAATACAATAAAAAAATTTATCTTAAAGGCATCCATTTTCACCTTTGTTTGTATTTTTACAAAAGCAGCTTTTTTAAGATATCAATGCCACGGACCTGAAAAGAAAAATCATAAGAAAAAGTTTAAACGTAAACATAAAAATATAAGAAAGGAAACCCAAGCGTTTTGAAAAGATAAATGTTCTCAAATGCATGTTCGGGAGTGATAGACTTCTATCGCTCAAGCGATAAAATTCTATCTCGGTCTATCGCTGATTGATAGTAATTTTCTATATTTATAAATAGTTTGACTTATTTTTCTATATTTGAAAACAATCCGGCATAAAATCCAGAAAATTATTAAACAGGAAATAAGAATGCAAAAATAATTTGGAAGTAATTTAGTTTGATATTTTTTTTTTCTATATTTTCCTTTATGTTTTGTAATTTAGTTTACCAATTTTTTAGGTCTTTGCAGTATTTTACTAGTTTGAAGTAACTAAAATGTTTATGACTTAATTTTATGACAAAATAATTTAAATTTAAATTTAAATATTTAATTAAAGATCTAGTCGAAAACCTCGTTTCTTAAATTCCTTCAAATTTAGGATAAAGTTGTTTAATTAAAATGTAAAAAGGTACATGAAAATATTACTAATAACCACTATTGATAATCAAATATTCATAATGAATCATCATTGTAATCAGAAAAACCAACCCGATAGCAACTATTAGTGGAGAACATTATTTAAAGTTCATCAACTTAAGCTGATAACCATTAATGCCTAATATTCAAAGTTGGTAGTCATTAATAGAATTCCATCAATAATAGCAACTAATAGTTTTGAATGTTAATCTTTCAAAATTGATAGCACTAATAGAAGTTGCTAGAAAATTATAGCTTTGAATGTTAATCTTTCAAAGTTAATAGCTTTCTTTCAAAGTTGTTAATTATTGATAGAAGTCTATCAATAATAGCCATGATAGAAGTTTATCGGTGATAGTTTGCTACTAATAGCTTTGAGTGTTAATCTTTCCAAAGTCAATAGTCACTGATAAAATTCTATCAGTAATAGTCATTAATAGTTTTCTATCACTAATATCTTAATCTTTCAAAGTTGATAACACTTATAGAAGTCTATCATTGATAATCATTGATATCTTTCTATCACTGATAGCTTAAAAAATGTTTGTTTTTCAAAATTGATTGTAATGAAAGTATATCAGTGATAGTCACTGATAAATTTCTATTACCAATAGTTTTCTACTGATAGATTTCTATTACCAATAGCTTTCTATCATTGATAGTTTTAGTCACTTATAGAAGTTTACCATAGATAGCTACTAATAACTTTCTATCATTGATAGCTTAAAGTGTTAATATTTCAAAGTTGATTGTCATGAGAGTCTGTTAGTGATAGTCATTGATATAAGCTATCACTGAAAGGCCACCAATAGAAACTATCGTTAAAAGGTTGCTAATAGTTTTCTATTGTTGATAGATTTGAGTGTTAATCTTTCAAAGTTGACAGTCACTAGTGAAAGGTATTGATAGCCACTAAATGGGTGTTTGGGATGAGGAGATGAGATGAGTTGAGTTGAGATATAAACTCAACTCATCGTTTAGGAGGCAACTTTGTATGTCACCGACATTTATATCATGTCCACCAACAGTGCACTCAGCTCACATCACCAGTGACCACCTTTGATGACCAACTTTGGCGACCACATGTGACGGCCAACTCCCGCGACCACCTCCGACTGCCAACTTCGGCGACCACCTCCGACGACCAACTCCGACAACCACTGCATGCAGCCAACTCCGGCAACATCCAACCACCACTGTTGACGGCCAACTCCGTCGACCACCTCCGACAACCAACTCTAGCAACCATTGAGCCATTTTGACCTTATATAAATCTTAGAATGTTGACTTCGAAATTAGATTCTAGTCATTTGAATTAGATTCTAGCCATCGAAGTCAATAATATAAATTTTTATAACAATTGAATTAGGCTTATGTTGACCTTATATTTCTAGTCATTTGAATTAGATTCTAACTTTGTTTATATATTTTTTAAATGCTTTCAATTATATATATATATATATATATATATATATATATATATATATATAGTTTGACTAAATTTTTAATAAAACTATTTTAAACTTAGGAAAATTTTCACCGATAGAAAAAATGGCAAACTATTTATAGAAAATAATAATAAAAAAACACTAATAGATATTGACAGACTTCTATCCGCACTAGACTTCTATCATTTCTATCACTGATAGACTTTGATAGACTTCTATCAACGTCTATCCTAACTATTTAAAATTTTTGTTATTTTGTGCGAATAGTTTCCCTTATTTTTCTATTTTTAAAATTTTTCCTTTAAATCACATGTTGAAAATAATTATAAATATAATAAAATTTTACTGTTTATCTACTATAGATCGCAATAGATCGCAATAGACTACTATCTGTGCTGCGATAGACTACAAATAGACATAGATAGTAGTCTATTGTGGTCTATTGTAGATAGACAGTAAAATTTTGCTATATTTATAAATATTTTGGTTCATTTTCCTATATTTGAAAACTAACATCCTACTAATTATAAACACCAATTAAAAAAATTAAAAAATTATTTTAGTTTATGGAGATGAAGCGGCCTTCTGCTTCAAAAAATAATACAAAATGATTATTCATTATTCAAAAAATAATATGCTTTTGACAATAAACTTCTATAATATTTACTACTTTAAAACACAAGCTTGCATAATTTCTATTTTTCTCTTACTTTGATATGTATTTTTTTTATATTTATATTCATAAGGGATCTTTTCCATGTCTTACCAAAGTAGAACTATGGAAGCATAAAATATTAGAGAAATTGCAAAATAAGCAACTATGAGATCTTTTCCATGTTTTTGGATCTTTTCCATCTCGTACCTATAAAGTCTAAATAAGTATTCAGTCTTAATTTTGTTAGAATCGGATCCAAGATTTGATTTTGAGATGAAACTCGAGTCTATCTAATAATTTTCAAAGAAGAGATAAGACAATTGAAATAATAATTAAGAAACTATCTAACTACTATAAATAAAGGAGCTAGTCCAATTGCATATTATTCATCACTCATCAAAGATAATTAACATCATGGAACAGATTAAGCTTGTGTCAAATTGGAAGGATGTTGAATCAGTACCAGAAAGTTATGTGTTTCCATCGGAGAAGAGGCCCGGCGTGTCGGTGAAGATGACGATTCCAGTACTTGATTTTGCCACACACGATCGAGCCCTTCTCTTCCAAAAAATTCTTAACATTACTCAAGAGTTCGGATTTTTTCAGGTTTGAAAGACCTCATGAATCCATTATACACTATTATGCGATTTTAAACTATGATTAAACTTTTTCAGATCTAAGTTCTTATTTAAGTTAGAGTATCCTCGTTTTATTCAATCTTTTAATCTTAGTTTAACATGGTTATCAATTGTTTATTTAATTATACGATGCTAATTTATTATTTTTTTTTTATAAAAAAAAGTATTTCAATATATTATACAAAACAACCTAAAAAAAAGTATCATAACCATTAGCAAAAGTGTTGCGAATTGTTTAAAAGACATTGTTGTGAAAGATCTTATAAAAATGTTGCTAATTGTTAGCAGCATTTTATTATTTAATTTTTGCACTACGAGGTCTTTATAACCACTTAAATTGTTGCTATAAACTATAAACTATAAAATAAGTGTTGCTATAAACGATGATATAGTAGCAGTTTACATTTTGATTCCAACACTTTTAAAAATCATTGGTATATAGAGCTCTCAACACCGTTTTTACCCGTAATTAAAGGCTGATGCCATAAATATTGCGACCGTTAAAAATTGCTGCTATAGATTAAACAATCTACTATTGCAACATTTGTACTTAAGATGTACAAAACGACATAAAAATACATTGAAGGAATATTTTTTTTTTTTTTTCCGTTTGTGATAACTCTAACAAATTAAACATTATTTTTCTCTCTTTATTTAGGAGAATCGAACTTATGACTTTAAAATGATAATACAAACTTTATGTTAATTGAACTATATACTTTTCCTTTAGAGAAGATGCTAGTATGTTATGGTATATATATATATATATTTGTTTATTTATATTTCTTTTTCTTTTCCTGAGAAAGTAAGTTATGCTATATTTAATCTAATCTTTTAATACCTATTAAGTAATGTTTAAGTTGATAAATTACCTTCTATTTGATATATTGGCATTCACGTTTTTAATAAATCTAATATAAAAAGACAATAATAAATATTAGGGTCTTCTCACAAATAGAAAAAAAACAAAAGTAATTACACCTATAGAAAAAAAAATGAAAAATACAAAAGCATGAGGTGCACTTTTTTTTATATGTGTAATTACTTTTGTTTTGTTTCTATACACAACAATTTTCTTAAATATTTAATAGGGCTCTTTTCAAATTTAAAAAATGAGCCAAATTATTTACAAACATAGAAAAAGTTTACAGCCTATCAGTGATAAACAGCGATAGAATTCTATCGTTTTCTATCGCTCAAGTGACTCAAGAGATAGAATTCATTTGCTTAAGCAATAGAAAACAATAGAATTCTATCACGGTCTATCACTGATAGAGATAGTGAAATTTTTCTATATTTGTAAATAGTTTGATATTTTTCGTGTTTATAGTAATTTTCCTATTAAATATGAGAAATTTGAAACATAAGTGTGCCTTTATTATTTAGGCCTCATTTGGTAACGATTTCATTTTTAGTTTATGGTTTTTAATTTTTAAAAATTGAGCTCATAAACACTCATCTCACCTCTAAATTTTTTGCTTTATTATCTATTTTTTATCGATATTTTTTAAAAAAAAAACAAAGTTATAAAACCTAATTAAAAAAATAGTAATTTTGGAATTTGAAATTTGACTAAGAATTCAACTCTTTTACTTGAAAAAGATGCAAACAAATATAAAAAATTAAGAGAAAATACGTTTAATGTTCATAAACCAAATTATTAATTACCAAATCCGGCCTCAACGTATTAGTTTAATATTTTATTATGGATGTGAGAATTCAAACTTAGTTATGATCTATAATAATAAAAAAAAGTGCAGATATTTAAACAGTTGAGCTATGTTTATATTTAACATTAGGTGATAAATCATGGAGTGTCGAAAGAGTTGATAAACGAAACGATGAAGATTTTGAAGGAGTTTCATGCCATGTCGTCAGAAGATAAAGAGAGGGAAGGTTCCAAAGACCCAGACAAAAGTTGCAAAATTTATACAAGCTCTCAATTTTATGACAATGAACAGACTCACAACTGGAGAGATGTTTTGAATTTCAAATGTTATCCTTTGGACAAATATGTTCATTTTTGGCCTGAAAAACCCCCTAAATTCAGGTAAAAATAACACACTAAAGCTTTTCATTAATTAAAGATGTGTTTGAAATATATTTTCAAGTGTTTAATTTAAAAAATAAGTCATTTTGAAAAAAAATTAGAATGTTTGGCAACCACTCAAAATAGATTTTTGAAGTGTATTTTAAACCGTTTTTATTAAAAGAGTTTAAATAAAAAGAATTTTTTGAAAAAACGCATTAGAGAAGACTAAATTTAAGATTTATATAAAAGTGCAGAGACTAAATATGAATAGTTAAAAATAAGTACAATGACAAAAATTGTATTTGAATCTTATAAAAATATAAAAATTGACTTTATATACATTTAAGAAGTAAATAATTAATTTCGACTTTTTTCTTGTAAATTTATTTATGAGAAAAATATTAAATTATTACAAATACCAAAAATATTTATAAACATTAAATTATTACAAATACTTCCTTTTTTTCTTTATTCAATTTTAAAATTTGTATTTTCTACCATATATATAAATAAAATGAATAAAAGTATTTTAGATTTTTTTTAAAGTAAACTATAGGTTAAATTATAAATTTAGTCCCTATAATTTGGAGAAAGTTAGAATTCCATTCTTATGGATAAAACCTCATAAATAGTCTCTATGGTTTAATAAATTTCTAATTAGGAATGTTTTATCAAATCATAAGAATTAAATTCTAATTATAAACCATAGAGGTTAAATTTACAATTTAACCTAAATTATATTAAACTTATTCAAGTGTAATTATCTTCTATATTTATATAGAAAACTAGCCTTTCTAAATCCAACAAATTAAAGTCAATATAGACATTGATGCATGTTTGAAATATCTTTATACCATTATATGTATGTTTGACACTATTAGTTAATTTGCTGATGAAATATATATAAGGAGAGGAGAAAATTTTGAATATAAATCTACAATCCTAAAAACTATATAAATATAAGCGTCCGACTTAATCAGAAAAAATATCAAACTATTTACAAATATAAAAAAAATTTCACTGTCGCCGTCTATCGTTGATAGACAGTAAATTTTTTCTATATTTGTAAATAGTTTGGCTCATTTTTCTATATTTGAAAACAACCCTAATTTATATTTAGATTGACATATCAATAAACAAAATTAAAATAACAAAAAATCTTATTTATTATATTTAGGGAGGTGGTTGGAGCATATTGTGTTGAAATGAGAAACTTTGGTTGCAAGATATTGGAGGTGATAAGTGAAGGGTTAGGACTTGGGAGAGGATACTTTGAGAGTGAAATAAATGAAAATCCATTGTTTCAAGTAAACCATTACCCACCATGCCCAAACCCTAGCTTGACTTTGGGATTGTTCCAACATTGTGATCCAAGCCTCATCACCATTTTGTTTCAAGATATCAATGGCCTTCAAGTCTTGAAGGATGGTCAATGGATTGATGTTGATCCTATTGAGGATACCCTTTTGATAAACTTTGGCTATCTTCTCGAGGTACGTTCATTTTGATTCTTACTACTTTTAATTTCCTTAAACTTAAGGCATTCGCCATCACGTTAAAAAATTACTTTGAATTTGTTAAGAATAAATTTCAATGTATTTACTATTTAAGAATGGTTGGAGATGACTTTTGGAAATAATGTTGTTAAAATAAACGGTTTAGGTTTGTTTTAATTTTAATATGAGAGACACTAAACTATATTACATTTTTAGAAAAATAAAATCAAAGCAACAAAAATTAAAAATGGCTATATGAGAAGTGTTTTTGTGAGAAATTGAGAAGTGTTTGGGACATTAGGTTAATTATTATAGTTAGAAGTTATTATAATCTGTAGGTTGTAATAATTTATATTTGAGGTACAAACTATTCTAGTTTGAGTTATAATTGTTTGTATTTGGATGCAGACTATTTTAGTTTGAGTAAGAAATAGTAAACACTGTAATAAAAAAGAGAATAAATAAGAAATAGTAAACATTGTAATAAAGAAAGATTTGAAATAATAATACTGTAATTAATTGTATGTTATATATAATAATTAGAAACACCAACTATATTATAATTCTAGCCATAAACATGAAACGGGATGCTATAATATCCCACTCCACCCGCTTGAAAGTAAAAAGTATGGATTAGCTTTTTCCAACCCATATTTGGTTGACAGTATTGTAGACCAAAATTTTTTACTACAAACTAGATGCAATTGTAATTTTTTTTTTTTTTTTTTTTTTTTATAAAAAAAACCTATTGGTGTTAGATTTTTTTTCTTTTTCTTTTGACAATATGTGGGGTGAGGAAATCGAATCTTTGACTTCGAAGTTGATAGTACAAACACTATACTAGTTGAACTATGCTCACTTTAACTGTTATTAGTTGTTTTCTTCTATATGGAAACGTAATGAAATATAGATGATTACCATAATTCCCTATTTCTATTTCTAATTAATTAAAACGTGGTAACTAAATAATATATTATAAGAATTGAAACACCGTTTATCATTTTTATTTATTTATTCAAATTTTTATATTTTAAAAGTTAAACACTTAAATTAAAATTATACTAAATAATAATAATAGTAGAAGTAAAAGAAATTAACTTACTCATGAAATTAACTATAGAAGTATTTCTCTTTCCAAAAAAAGAAAAGAAAAGAAAGAAATTAACTATACAAGTAGTTCTTGGTTTTATATAGGTGATTAGCAATGGAAAGCTAAAAGCAACGGAACATCGAGTCGTGACAAATACGCAGACATCTCGACAAAGTTTAGTCTATCTAACTTTTCCTGAAAATGAAGTGATTATAGAACCAGCAAAAAGCCTGATAAATGAAGCTAATCCTCCACATTATCGCTCCATCAAGTACAAAGAATTTATCGGAGATTATGCTTCTATGTCTAAAGATAGAGAGACAATAATCAAGTATTTAGCAACAACCTAATCTTAATGAGTGTCTAAACTAGAACTGTTAGTGTTATAAGGTGATTACAATTATTATATTATTAAAGAACTATTATATGTTACTATCGAGTGAGTATTGTTATCCTAGTAATTTACTTAAAAAAACACCACCTTATGAGACTATTGTTATCATAATGTAAAAAAATAACCTCATAAGTTATATAATATAATAAAGGAATATTTTTATTTTGACTAAGTTAACTCTACTAGCTTAGAATTTGGTTAGTATCTCTCACTAGCTTAGAATTTGGTTAGTATCGATCATTTCTATTTTATGGGTTTGTTAAGTTTCATTTGAAGAAATGTTAAAAAAAAACACTCATTTTTGTTCTTTTCTTTGTAAATTTGGTAAGTTGTGAAACTTTTATTCAAATTAACAGCTTATAACTATTATAGGTTGATTGTTAATGGTTTAATCTTAAAAATTTTATTTAAAAATGATACCAGAGACGATCTTGTGCGTTAAAATGGTTTGATTTTCCAATGTATTTTGTTGAAAATATGATGTAATTAACCACCAAAGAAATCTAAAAGAAGGTAATTAAGAGTTACAACATTTATGTATAACCTAGCTCAAATTTGATTACTAACTCCCCATAATTTAAATTCCTAGACATTCAAATTTGTGTTTAATAGGTTTTGAATTTACTTGTTAGGGTCACAATCTACTTCCTTCAGGTATGATTATGACATTCGGGATGCCAATTGTTGTGGTTCTAGAAGTTTGGTTCATAGTTGACTATTGTTATGTAATTCTAGAGGTTTAAAAACTATGTTGTAGGAATTGTATTGTATTAACGTTGTACTTATATATTTGTTTCACTAACTATGAATTCATGGATTTTTTACGTTGTTCTTCTAAAGTGGTTGTTATGATGTTTGTTTGAAGTTGGGAGTTTGTAATATGTATTAGATATTTTAGATCAACGTTTTTCTTTTAAGGTTGTTGCTATAATGGTTGTTGTGTTATTGTTGTTATGATGCTTTTAAATAATGTACTAAAAAAGGAGAGAAAAAAAGCAAATAACCGGACAACCCAACCCAACCTGAATTTTAAGGGTTTGTTTGGAGACCTTATTGAGTCATTCGAGTAATCAACCCGACCAATCTGAAGGGTCAGTCCCAAAACATTTTCCTAACCCAACCAAATCTTTGTACACCCCTAATTATCCATGCCCACCAACACATTCAATTTTATTTTCACCTTCACAAGACACTTAAGACACTTTTATATGTTTTTTTTGGTAAATTTGAAAATTCTGAGGGACGAAGTGGATATTTTATGGTCGTTTCATAAGCTTTTGGTCCCAAATGGCACAAAAGCATCTTTAAGATAGTTTTGTAGCTTTGGGGAATTGGATATGGGTGAAAAGGCTATAAGATATGACTCGTCACTCGAAACAAAAATATTAAACGGAAAGCACAGTCAAGCACTATAACAACAAAAAATCTAACAATAAGAAAACAAGTAAATGCACATAGAAGTTGATAACCCAGTTCGGTGAAATCCATCTACGTTTAGGGGGCAGTGTGCCAAGGGAAGATAATTCACTAATATTAAAAAGTCAAGCAATTACAACGTAGTACTTATCTGCAGTACAACGAGTACTACAACGACTCACGTAGAGCCCAACTCACTGATCACCTAGGCTCCCCCTAGATGTGAGACTCCCTCTCAAAAGAGTTTAGGCTCCCCCTAAGCATGTCAATATTAATGTTGAACACTTTAAGGTTCCGATAGTGTGTGAGACTCTTCTCCAACTTTATTATATTTCCTTTTACTTAGTGAACTCCCTTCACTGATGAATCTTAGGTACACTCTAAGATGGAGAAATCCTTCTCAAAAGAATGAAGTCTTATGCTCCCCCAAAGACCGAGAATCTCTTCTCAACAGTAGTGTCTTAGGATCCCCTTAAGACAAAAATCACCATCAAAGACTTTTACTTTTCAGTCAATGCCATCGTACAGTGTAATACAATTAATAAAGATCAACCACCCAATGTCGCACAATTCAGCCACAAAAAACAAGAACACTCTCAAATGATAATCAAATGCGACAACCCTAAAAGGACACCCTAATTCTCCTTTTATAACCCGAGGCCAAGAAAGGAAATAAAATCTCCA
The DNA here is from genome assembly GCA_002890555.2 of Lagenaria siceraria. NCBI lineage: Eukaryota > Viridiplantae > Streptophyta > Magnoliopsida > Cucurbitales > Cucurbitaceae > Lagenaria > Lagenaria siceraria. The sequence continues at coordinate 4,170,457 of CM016491.1, read as the reverse complement.
TTCAAAAATAATAAGTAGCATCTCAAACAAGGAAAATATCAGACAAAATAAATCTACCAAAATTCTCCAAATAAGGAAAGAAAATATACTCTATGAAATAATATCTATCTAGACACTCTAATTCTCCTTTTATAACCTGATGCCAAGAAAGGAAACAAAATCCCCATTCAGAAATAATAAGCAGCGCCTCAAACAAGAAAAATATCAGACAAAAAAATCTACCGAAATTCTCCAAATAAGGAAAGAAAATATATTGTAGGAAATAATCTCGTCTGTGATAGATGATGAGGCTTTATTTGTGACAACTACAAAGACAATTACAAGCAACCTTAGAAAAATATAAAGGCAATCAACAGATCTCCAACAATGAGCATTAAGCTCGCCTAAGGTGTTTTGTTCAAGTTCATCTTTCGTCGTATAGGGCACTTAGACTATTTTTAGGACACTTTCAAGGTTTTAAGGGGCAGGCTCGAGACCTGAAGGTTATTTCAAGCTAATTTTTGGCCCAAATATGACACTCGCTTCCTTTAAGACACTTCTGTTTCAGGGCGGGCTCGACGCCTTAAGGTTATGTCAAGCTAGTTTTTGGCCCAAAAAGGGCACTCAAGTACATTTAACATACTTTTGTAGTGTTGGAGGGTGAGTTATGTACATTACGCTCACTTGCAGAATGTTTAAAGTTTATTTTCACCTCCTTTAAATATTAGACACTTTGCAGTCACTTTAAGGTCATAATTTTTACAATAGTATGATATCGTTCATTTTAAGCATAAGTTCTCGCGATTTTAGTTTTTTTTTCCTTTTGGTTTTGCCTCCCCTCCAAAAAAAAAATAATAATACACCAACGAAGATATTGTCCCTTCCTTATATACCTCACAAATTTTCTTTTTCTTGGTTAATGTGGATCAATTTGATCGTATTCTCGAACGAAAACGTATAGATGCTAGAACAAATGAAAACATAAATTTGATTCACCTATAAGAAAGAATTTCTCTATTGCGTCTTTCTTAAGCAGCAAACGTTGGACAATCTGATTTCTTCCATAAATTAAACAAGAAGAATAAATGTTGTCAATATAAGACAAACATGGCTTACATTGATACCTAGCCTAGAGTTGGGGGAAAAAATCATATATTACAACCAAAACAAACTTGGCAAAGTAGGTGGATTAGTTAGATCTAAAGGTCAACAAGATACCTACTGATTAAATTCATGAAGTCCTTTCATTAAACAAGTTTAACATGCTTGCCATTTTTTTTTTAATAATGGAAGGTCATCTCACTCTTTACCATTGTTAGGAGTACAACAATCAATATATTGGAATGACCAACACATTTAATTCTCAAAAAATAATAATACATAAATTTAGGTCCCAAATAAAAAATACCATATCGATATTCTATATGAGCAATGTCCCTTGTCTTTTGTTCTAACAAAGAGAATTTATTATAGCGATGCCTTAAAATATACTCCAAACTTCTAATATATAGATGAATAAAGAAAATTGGAATCGTTTTTACTTAGTCATGTGATGAAATCTTTAGATGTGGGGCAAAAAGTTGTGAGTTTTAGCATAATGTGATCTATATGAATGAAGATTGTTAAAGCATAGGAGAAGGAGATCACACTTTTTACTTTCAAGGAAACTATTATAAAAAGGGGTGACCAAAAAAATTATTAGCACCAATTATCCCACGTTATAATACATAGATAGTTAACAATTAAACGGATAGTTTGGTGTACTTATATAGACCATGGTTCCGCTAGAACTATGTTGTTAAAAGTTATAAGTATAAATGGCTATACAATATTTATAAATAATAATAATAATAATAATAATAATAATAATAATAATAATAATAATAATAATAATAATAATAATGTGCAGGTCAAAGTTGAAAACAAAAACAACAATCTTACTAGAGTTATGTTAAGCTGATTTTGGAGATAGGAAACTAGGCCAATTATCCTTGGGAACGAAATAATTCACATTCATTTTGGGGGTGTTTAGTAAATTGAGTGGACTATAATATCCCACCCAATGTTTGGGGCGTGTATTAAAATAATGAAAAGTAAGACTTATTTTAACCCTCGTTTTGTTATAGTAAAATTCTATATTTACAATTTAGTGGTTAAAATAACCAACTTTCCCGCATTCCAATGTTTCCAATAACTCCACTTATTAGCAATCTACTTCGAGAACCACCTTCCGCAGCCACCTTTGTTGACTGACTTTGATGATCGCCTCTAGTGATCACTCCAATGGCGAACTCGAGCAAATATACCACCTCTGACGCCTAATTTTGGTGACGAAACACCTCTGGCGACTAGCTCAATTGACTACCCCCACGACAAACTCCAACGATCACCTCCTACGACCACCTATGCGACCAACTCTAGTGGCCAACTCCAACGTAGACCATCTCTGACTCCCAATTTTAGTGATAGCCACCTCCGACAATTCGCTCTTATTATTATGGATCACACTCTTTATAAGATAGATGAGTTACTCATCTCTTTGTCAATTAGTTTTGAGATGGAACTCTATATTATCTAATATGGTATCATATCCCATAAAGCCCAAACGGGTATTCGATCTAATAAAAAGAAATTGTGATCCGATCAAGAATGGTGAACCCAAAAGAGGCACCGTCTTGAGGGGACATGTGGAAGATCACACTCTTTATAAGATAGATAAGTTACCCCTCTCCTTGCCAATTGGTTTTGAGATGGTACCCCATATTATCTAATACCTATGACTCCCTTCAGTAGTCAACTCTGACGATCACCTCCCGTGACCAGTTCATAGTGTTTAATGTCTTTGTTAGTGCTTTTGTGTTGCCTATATTTTTTTCATGTGTTTTGTGGATGTTGGTAACCTTCTTCTTTATCTTATCCCACGTGATATTCTATAGGATGTCTCACACAATGGAGTTTCTGTCTGGAATTTCTTTCTTTATCTGAAAAATTATGTGCATTCTTTCTTAAAGATTTTTTCCTTCTCTGGGGCTCGACTGGTTATGGTATTGGTTTGATTTTTTCCTTTTTTGGTGCATATTGACAAATTCGTATTGTTAATTAGTTCTAGAGTTACCACTTTTGAAGAAGAGTAATGTCGTTTTCTTGTGTTTGTCGAAAATAACAAGTGTGTAAATCCAAATAATTGTGTTGTGAAGTTTTTTGTAAATCTTGAGTTGTTACTATTGATCATATTGAAGCATCATCTTATATGTGAGAAGAGATTCTCATATTAACGGGAAATCTAAGTTTTTCAAGTGAAGTGTTCTTCATTTGAACCCGGAAAGATCAAAGCTATCGTTGAGAGAGAGTCTCTTACTTAAGGGGAGCCTAAGTTTTTTAAACTAAGTTAGGTTGTCTGTATCTCACTGTAGAAGAATTGTATTGATAGATAAGTACAACATGCAAACACTTAACTATTCATTAGTGAGACTATCTTTCTTAGGACACATTGTTCCGAGACGTATGTGATAGTACACCGTAGTGGGTTACTAAATCTTCTGTCTCATTCAAGCCTTTCTACTATCTTTGTTTTATTATTTTATGTTCTTGGGATTGTGTGCAACTTGTTATATTATGTGTTAGATAACTCTTCTTGTAGTCTTCACATACAGTAATTTGACATTAATAAAAAATACTTTGAATATAGCAAATTAAACAAATCTGTGTATATAAAAACATTTTTTAGACCAACTTGTGTAACATTTTGAAACATAGAAACTCCATAAAAACTAGACTCAAAACCTATGGACCAAAAATGTATTTTTTTTTCTCCTTTCATTTTCATACTATTTTTTTTCCAGTTTACTTCTAAAAGTCAATATCAATGAAATAAAATAAATCCTCAAACTTATAGATTGTAATTGTTAAATAATTAAGCCTCAAATCTGGTGTATGAACTATAAGAAATAATAGACAAAAAAAAATGTAAGGAAATGATTATTTTTCACATTTTTGTCTAGTTCTGTGAAAGAAGAAAATAAATTCCAATTCAAACAAAAATTTTAATTAAAAAAAAAACATTTTAACAATTATGTAACTTATTAAAAGTTAAAAGGCCAAAATTATATAAAAATTGCAAATTTTGACACCCAATTTTAATAATTGTATAAGTAATTTGAATATCCTAAGATTTTTTCTCTCTAAATTACAAATATATGTTTTAATAAGTTGAGCTATACACAAATTAAGAAATAAGTTTGCGGTTGAATTATGTGGTTGACAAAATATGATATGTCATGTACCATAAGTTGCACTCCAAACATAGACTATTAATTATAACCCGACTAAAAATATGATATGTCATGTACCATAAGTTGCACTCCAAACATAGACTATTAATTATAACCCGACTAAAAATAGTATACACTCCAAACACAGATTATTATAATCCAAGCTAAAATAGTTTGAATCTCAAACACAAAATATCGTAATTAATCTATAGATTATTATAACAAATAGACTATAATAACAATTTCAAAAGAAACTTTCATAAGAAGGATTCATTTTGAGATCAACCATTTCATATAAGTACACCAACTCAGTCCTTTTCATGTTCTAGAGAGAGAGAAGCAAAGAAGTTACCTATAAGAATCTCACTTAACTTGTTAGAGAAATTAGATGTTGATTGAATCCATAATAATAATATTAATCAAAGGAGGGAAATAGTCTTACCTAATAGTTAACAACGACTGTTGACTTTTTATCATATGAAAATTAGATCATTATTATTGTTAATTAAAGCATGGCATCATTATTTTAACTTCACTTTTTGTATAATCAAACACAATTGGATTATATGGACAATTACCTATTTTGAAAAGAATGAAACCCGTTAAATTAAAGCGAAATTTTCACCGATAAAAAATATGTCATACTATTTACTGAAAATAGCAAAAAAAAAAAAAAAAAAAAAAAAATACTGATAGACATTAATAGACTTCTATCAGCATCTATCAATGATAGACTTCTATCATTTCTATCAATGATAGACACTGATAGAAGTCTATCAGCGTCTATCACAACTATCTAACATTTTGTTATTTTGTGTAAATAATTTCTCTTATTTTTTTATTTTTAAAAAATAATCTTCTTTTTATTTATACAACAGAAATTAAAACTAAGGTTAAAATCTCACTTTGGTCCCTGTACTTTGAAATTTATTCAATTTTAGTCTCTATGTTTTCAAATGTCCAATTTTAGTCTCTGTACTTTAAGTAAGTCTTAAATTTAGTCACCGAAAGTTATTTTATATTGAAATTGATTAAATAATCATCATAATTTTTATGCAGAGAAATACAACATGTGAATATAGTTTCAAAATTTGTAGGGACTAAATTTAAGATTTATTGAAAGTACATGGATTAAAATTAGACAATTAAAAATATAGGGACTAAAGTTTAACTTGAAAATATAAGGACCAAAATGATATTTTAATCTAAAATTAATGGAAATGTACCACTTCCATAGTAATTTCGCTTTTTCTTTTTCTTTTTCATTTACATTAAGACACCTGCAAGTGTTATTGATATATGTTAAGAATGACTTGATTTTGACAAAAATGTTTTTGTGCCTTGTAAAAAATGTTTAGGGTGGGTCTAAAACTTCTCTTCTGTTCGAATGGGCGTGTTCAAGTAATTTTACACAAGCTCGAAGAAAATAATTATTCTTTTTCATTTTATTTATTTATTTTTAGAAAAAAAAATACCTTTTTGGTCCCTAAGTTTTAGGTGTAGTTTCTATTTGGTTCTTAAATTTCAAAATGTTACTCTATTAGTCTTTAAGTTTTGAGTTTTGTTTCAATTTAGTTTCTATGTTTCAAAATATTACAATTTTACCTTTGAGATTTGAGTTTTACTTCAATTTGGTCCATAGATTTTAGATTTACACCTTTAGTTAACCTCAATTTTTCATTAAATACTCACATTCAGTCTTTGGTGTTAATATGTATTAATTAATTTAAAATAATTATGAAGTGAAAATTTAAATTTTATTTTAATATTGATGGCAAATAGTGAAACACAATTGATGATATTATCACTAGAGACGAAAAGTGAATATCTAATGTAAAATCGAGGTTAAAAGTATACATTTTGAAACTTAGGGACCACATTGAAACAAAACTCAAACCTTAATGGTGAAATTGTAACATTTTGAAACCTAGGGACTAAATTGAAACCAAACTCAAAACTTAAGGACTAAAAGTGTAACATTTTGAACCCTAAAGACCAAATAGAACCAGACTCAAAACCTAGTAATCAAAAATGTATTTCCTCCTTTATTTGTTTGGCCTAAAATCATTTTAGGAAATCATTTTTCCTCTAAATGTTTACTAATTTCAATCTTCTCAATCCATGTCGTTACAGATCGCGAACATTTTCGTGAGTTAGATTCATTTCCGTTCGTTCGATCATGTCCGTTATTCTCTATTGGATATAGGTCATTTTTCATCCGCTGGATCATGGGCATCTCAGATTGGGAAAATGCCTATTACAGATCGACCTTTCTTCAAAAAAAAAAAAAAAAAAAGAAAGAAAACACATGTGCGCAAAGACACCATCTCTATCGATTCCAATTCTTCTCTGACGAGTGCACGTTCGAGAAGGATATTAAACGTATAGATAATTTAACACTAAAATTCATGCCAAAATTACTTTCAAGGCAATAGCTCCCCACAACACAACAAAAAACGGTTTCAAATCCAATTTTCACCACAAATGTTTGTGGATTTTAGGAGACATGGTAGGGAAATTTGACACGAGTATGTACCTACTCAAAAGTCAACACCTTTGGATATGTGTCTTCTTCTAGAAGAAGAGCCATTTTTTTTCTAAGTTACAATTATCAGTTGCGTCTCCCAAACACAATACAACAACTAATTAACTATATATGGGTTTTGTAGTCAGTAAACTCCCCCAACTATTTGAATCTCTAATCCATATATACTATATATTTCTTGGACTTTTAATTCCAAATATGTCCTATCACATTATTATATTTAACATACCATTTGATTAAATAGGTCAAATTAAATAATTATATTATATTTAGTAGCTCGTAGACTTTAATTAGATTATGACTTCTTTAATTTTTTTTAATTACATGGCCGTTTTTCTTCTTATTAAAATATTGAAAGCTGAAAGTAAAGTTTTGATAACAATAATTAGTATCTTATACAATTGTTTTAATACCCATTTGCCTCAAAGAACTCTTTTTCTATTTATCTATTGTATTAGTTAATTGAGAATGACTATGACTCCTGTTGTTTGAATTTCACTTAAGTAACAAAAGCGAACATTTTTTCTCTATATTGTTTCATTTTAATAATTTAGGTTTACAAAGGATAAATAATTACTCTCGTTATTGGACAATATTTTCCAAGATACTAAATAAAGTCTCTCATAATTTATCTAAGAGGGATTTTTAAAAATAGAAAAATAAAAAAAAAATTATTTACATAATATAGCAAAATTGAAGTCTATCAGAGACTATCAGTGATAGAAATGATAGAAGTTTATCATTGATAGATCTTGGTAGAAGTCTATCAATGTTTATCAGTATTTTTTTACTATTTTCTATAAATAGATTGACATTTTTTCTATATATCTGTGAAAATTACTCTAATTTATATAAACGTAAAAATCAAATTTATACCACTAAATTCTTGGATTGCATTAGTAAAATCTCTCTATCAATACATAAAACTAGATTTTGTTCTAAAATTGTTAATTGATAATTTTCACGCGTGTATAACATTTCTTTAAAAAGAATAGGATTAATTTAATAATAGAGTGCATTGCTCCAAATCAAATGGATATTATGAGTGATTTTTCATTTATTCATCATTGTCTATTTTTTTCAGACTTATTTAGCAAAAATTTTGTTGTAGTTTTTTTTTTCTAGGGTAAGATTTTGAGGGAATAATAATTTTATTATATTAAATCAAGTGAAAGTAGTTATTAAAAAGAGAGTATGAATTGATTCACTTTTAATATTTAATATTTATAATTCAAATTGATATAATTATTAGCTTAGGTTTTAGTTGACATTTTTTATATTTTGACAAATTACAACAAACAAGATCTATGAACACACACATAAGTCAAATGAATCCAGGTTTGAAATAGTCCATACATTTTAAAATTACAATCTCATTTCATTATAATTTTGCTTTTTAATTTTGTACTTTATAAAAGCAAAGGATTTGTAATATATTTATTTTCTTTGATTCATATTTCTCCTTCTAGAAATTATATACTTTTTGAAATATAATATAAGCCAAACTTGAAAATGCAGACAAGAAGGATCAATTAATTAGAAAATATCTTTTAGTAAATGAGCTGAAATTGCTGAATAAATTGAATCCAATCGATGCTAGGCAAATTCCACAAAATTAAATATTAATTAACGTCTTGATGATCCCATGTTATTTATATAAGAATCATACATGATAATTAAAAGCTCAAACAAATCTATTCATATACAAAGAAAATGCAAAATCCTTCACATATCTTCACGATTTGTTAAGAAATGACATCCGATATCGAACCTCTATGAGACCGTCCATGGCCGAGGAGGAGTTTGGCTGTCCAAAAAAAAAAAAAAAAGTAAATGTTAACTAAACAAACTTCGTCTTAATATATGATATAATTTTAAAGCACATAAGGTAAAACTACGACTATAAATATGTTTAGAAGTGATGTTGAATATAACAAAAATGATTTTAACAATTTCAAAATCACTTCTAAACATGACCTATAATGTTAGGGTAAATTTTATCTTTTTATTCATATTCTTTAACGCTTACTTCATGACATGTTTCCAATATGAATCGGAAGCTTCTTCGTCCATAAGATCTTCCCAATTATTTTCTATGGCGTTTGGAATTTTCGAGCATTCGGGAGAAACTGGAACCAAGTTGGGAAGTGAGTTTAAGCTTTGATTCATGTCGTAAAAAGTCTTCATCCGATCGCTATCGCTTTCAAACCCTAACACGCCATCCGTGGCTGCCGTGTAGTTCTCACATGATAGTGGTTCGTGTGGGGGCTCTATGTTAATTGGAATGTTTTGAAAAGAAGATCCAATGGAAAGATCATTATAAGTTAGGTCTGAGATTTGTTGTGTATTAAAGAAGTTATTGGAAATTGATAGAGAAGAATGAGAGGATAGAAATTGGAGAAGATTTTGGAGGAGATGAGCTTTCGCTAGTTGAGTGGCTTCAATATTGTGTAGCCTTAATGGATTGTCCCATGGAGATGTGGGAAGAGAAAGCAAGTGATGAAGATTTGAAAGAGTGTTGAGATGATGATCGGTTATAGGCATGTGAGTGACTGGATCAATGCCCATTTGGAGAAGCTTCTTCTTCAGGTGAGTGTTCCAAAAGTTCTTAATTTCGTTATCCGTTCGCCCTGGTAGATGGCTCGCTATTATCGACCATCTAATTGCAAAACACAAAACAAAAAGAAAAACTTCTCAAAATCTTGAAATTCATTATTAGTTTATCTTTATTCAAGTTTGGTAAATGTATGCGACCTTTTTTAAAAGGAATAAAAAAAAAAAACCCACCGTGGAGTGTTTTTCATTAATTTTCTATAATCACATCACAAAAACTTCAATCCATATCTTTTATTCATTTACTTAAGGGATTATGAGGGTATGTTTCGGAGTGATTTTAAAATCGTTAAAATCACTAAAAAAAACACACTTTAATCACTCAAGATTAATTTAATTTTCAATTTTACACTTTTGAATACAATTTTCAATCATCAAAATTAGTTTTGAAGGATTAAAAACATATTTCACGGTGATTTTGAAAATAACAAAAATGATTTTAGCTATTTTAAAATCACTCTCAAACATGCCGTAAGTATCAATACGAAAGTACGTACTTTCAACTATAAGTAGAAAGATTAGATGATGGGTCGTTTAAAATTGTGAATGAAAAGTTAACAATAATACATAAAGATAATTTTTATGTAGAATGAACTAGTTTATGAACTAAAATGCACAAAAGCGAAACACACACAAAAGTAATTAAGGAAAGAACTTAAGATTTTAAAACCAAAATGGGTCGATAATAAAAAAATTATTATAAATGGAAAAAATATCAAACTATTTAATATAGACTTTTATTGCAGTATATTGATATATAGACAGTCAAATTTATCTATAATTTAAAATTAATAGTAGTGGTTGAAAACCAACTCCAACAAATTGATGTGTTTAAACAAATTTTACTCAAACAATGAATTAGATTTGTGTTATTATATTTATATCTAAAGATTAGATTTAAAAAAAAGCTTACTTGTTTCCAAGAGAAGCATGTAAGTTGATGATAATTTGCTCCTCTTGATCAGAAAAGTTTCCCCTTTTGATATCTGGTCTAAGATAATTGGTCCACCTTAATCTACAACTCTTCCCACACCTATTCAAACCAGCAAGTTTTGGAAGAGCTCTCCAGCTCCCATGCCCATTTTTCTCAATATAATCCACTAGTTTCCGATCTTCCTCCGGCGTCCATGGCCCCTTCTTTACGCCGTTCTCCTTGAGCATCGGCGATCCCGACATCATGAGTTGAGTTGAAATTAGGTATAGAAAAGAGAAGGAGATGAAGAAGCTAGGCCTTTGGAATATCAAACATGAGTTATGGGGAAAATTATGATAAGAAAATGGCTGTTTTTATAGTGTGTGTGGAAGGGTAGATGGGAAGAGAAAAAGGCGTTTGACATTTGAAGCTTTTGGTTAATTTCGTTCTATGTTATTTTGACGAGTTGTGTTTTCTATCATGGGATTTGTTTATCATTTAAGATAACTTCCAAATATGTCATTATGTATGACTTTGTATAAAAAGGGCTTGAATTTTGAAATTAAGTATCATTTTACATGAACTTTCTTTGGTAATGCTTTCTTGGAAAAAGGAAAAAAGAAAAAAAAAAATTGGACTTTAGTCATCTTATTATTTAGACAATCTCTCTTTTAGGTGTAGTCAATTAATGAAAGTGCTAAACCAAACAAATTTAGAAGCGATTAAGGCCTAATCTAGGGGAAATTAATGTATAATCTAGTGATCTATGAGATATTTTTAGTGTTTTTGTTTTTAAATTTTTTCATAAGTTTCAATTTAGAGCCGTTTGGATTGACTTGAGAAAAAAGTGTTTTACAAAAAAAAAAAAACTTATTTTTATTTAAACACTTTATAAAAGCTGATTAAGAGCGTGTTTGGAGTACATTTTCAAGTGTTTATTTTGAAAAATAAGTCATTATGAAAAAAATTAGAGTGTTTGACAACTGTTCAAAATAGGTTTTGAAGTGTATTTTAAACCGTTTTTGTCAAAAGGGTTTAAATAAAAATGAATTTTTTGAAAACACTTTTTTCTCTAGTCAATTCAAACGGGCACTAAAATACACTTCAAAAACTATTTTGAGTTATGGCCAAACACTTCAATTTCTTTCAAAATGATTTATTTTTTAAATTAAACACTTTGAAAATATATTTCAAACACATCCTTAGACTTTAGTGCATTTTTCAATTATAACCCATGTGTGTATGGATTAATTTCAAATTTGGTTTAGAATAAATTAAATAATGTCACAGGATGGTATACATTTTAGTGTATTGTAAATAAATTTAAGGGAGGAATAATCAGGTCATCTAAAGTTTTTAATTTTCTTTGTTTCTAAATTTTTAGAAATCGATATAAATTTCAACTATTTCTCTCTAAAAGGTTGCTACTTATATACTATGCGGTTATTTTAATGTAAAATTTTTAGATGGTTGTGATAAATGCGGATAGAAGTCTATCATGGTCTATCAGTGATAGAAATGTTGAAGTCTATCAGTAATAAATGCTGATAGAAGTCTATCAATATCTACTAGTATTTTTTTCTGTAAAAAGTTTGACATTTTTTTTATCTGTAAAAATTTTCCTATTTTAATTTAATAATGTATATCAAACATTAATTTTAAGATTGTTTTTAAATATAAAAAAATGAACTAAACTATTTACCAATATAGAAAAGACAGTGAAATTTTTTTATATTTGTAAATAGGTTGACATTTTTTTGTATTTATAATAATTTTCCTTAATTTTATCTAATTAGAATTATTGAAAACCACACTTGCATTAGGTATTTAATTTAAGGGAATGAAATAGTACAAAACCGTAGTACTAAAGTATGGAAACGGGACACATCAGCAATGGAAATTCCCCCAAAAATCCACAAGGGTAGGTTTGTTTTAAATTTTTTGATGATTATTCATTAGTATACGCAAAAAATTAGTATTATTTTTCTTTGGTCGGAGCCTACCTAATTCTTACTCACTTTAATTTCTAACCACTTTTTGGAACTTTAATATATATATATATATATATATATATATGTGCTTAATTTTTTTGTGTTCTTACCATAATGTCAAAAAGAGCACAATATTATTTTTCTAGCAATACATATGATGTAAATTTAATCTAAGAGTTACCTCATTATTTCATATTATTGTATAACGCATGTGGCCATTAATTTAAATTTAATAACTTATGATTAGGTATTATTTTAAATTACAAAATACCAAAATGATGCATGTTTAATTTTACATATATGTTTATCAATATCTGGCCAAAAATTATTATATCAATCCCACATCCTACCACCCAAGATCAAAACCCACATGTTCAAAAAAATATATAATAAATAAAAATAGTGAATGATTTTTGTTTTATCAAAATATCCTCTCACTTTTCTTCTCCATATTCCAAGATATAGTCATTGTTCTTCCAACCATATTCTTTTAACTCCCTTTTATACCTTTATATGACGAATCACGTACATTAGATACGTGAAGAGAAGAGAGAAATGTTAGGGTAATTAAGAAAGCTATGCATTGATTAAAGACGAGGAAAAAGATTCCTAGTCTATAAACAAGAACGAGTATTATTTCATTAGTATGAATTCTTTTGGCTAAAACAAAAAATATGGCCATAAGGATTTATATTCAAATTAGAATTTTTTTATTGTAGTGGAGATATATGGAGGGAGTTTGTTGTTCTTAACTATTAGTATGAGAGTCAATATTCTAGACTAGTTTTGTGTTGAAGAAATTTATAAATTCTGAACAAAAAGAACTAGCATGCCTCATTTTTTCTCTATATAGCTAGGTAGCTTACTCTATGCTATCTGTTAGAGTTTTTGTATTGGTTATATATTTGTTTAAGATTGTGGATGATGTTCTACAGTTGCATGTCTTAATTGTTGTCTCGCAAGTTGTCGTATCTATTGTCAACTCCTGTAGAATTATTCTTTCCTTATCTGAAAATTCCGTTTAGTCATTTTATTATGGATCCTTTCCTTGTTGGAGTTGTGCAAAGTTTATGTGTGGGATTTTTTTTTCCATATTTCCATTGTGCTATTTAAAGAGAAGTTTGTGGTTTGTTAGGGTTGGCCGATTATGCATTTTGTGAGCAGAATTACAATCGCGTGTTCTTAATTTTGTGAATGATTTTCTTGTGCGGCTAATTTGATTTGTATTGATTGCTTTCCTATTCATTCAACTGATTGTGTCTTAGAGGGAGTCTAAGACTACGACGCTGAGAAGGGATTATCCACCTTAGTGAATACTAAGGTGCTAGTCAAAGAGAAGGAGTACTCATAGTTAGGGGGAGCCTAAGTCTTTAATGAGAGGGAGTCTCATCTCTAGGGAAAGCCTAGTAGATCTTACAAATTAGGCTTGACATGAGTCACTGTAATAGTCAGTAGATTACAGATAAGTGCTACTGTTGTAAGTGCTTAACTTTGCATATTAGTGGATTATCTTTTCTGGACACTCTGCCCCTCAGAGTAGGTGGTTAATTACTAAACTGGGTTACCAATTTCTGTATCTTAATCCTTGTCTTTTTGCTTTCTGTTTTGTTGTTGTTTCTATTTGTGTCAAGACGTTCTTTTAGACAACTATATTCTGTGTGACAACCCTTCCTAAAATTTCACTATCTTTACAAAAGCATTATAGGTGGTCTGTTATATGTTATCTATTTAAGAGGAAAAATAACAAACTCTCATTTGTTAATTGGTGTGATTTTTGCTCGTTCTTTCTATCTAGATGTTGTCTGATTAGGATAAACTTAGTTTGTTTCCTTCTCGTGAAGAGCAAGCTTACGTTCTCGAGAGTGGTCAAATTTGTTTGAGGGAACAGGTACTTTGTATGAGAAGAGGATTGTTAGGACAAACAAAGTTCCATATTGAAAGGGAAGGGAGAAATCCATGGTATATATACGTCAGAACAATTATGTTCATTTGGAGACCTTTTTGGTGCAACTAAAACCGAAGTTACGAGAACTTATGCTCAAAGTAGGAAATTTCATACCATTGCATATGGAGGGAGTTTGTTATCTAAACAAGAATCTCCTTAAATTTGAAGATATATAGGAGTCCACAACAATGCAAATATCGCAATTCCAAGTTGTTGCAAGCAAACCACATACAGAAAGCCTCCTTGACTGTTTTTCAATTATGCGTTTGTTCTACTTCAAACTCTAGTTGAAAGGTGAGATTTTTGTATGAATGATTCAATCCTGAATGCACTAATGTGGAATGACCCAATTCTAAAAACTAATGAAAATTAACTAATCGATCTTCTTCTTAAGTCACAAAGCACTCAACAACCTGAAACTTCTTCTTGCAGTCGGGGCTTCTGATAGCTTGCGAAAGTACGCCTTTTAAGGCCCTAAAGTATAAATCTACTTATAGCATGTTTTAAGACAAATAATCTCTTAAATCCCATTAGAATCGTGCAGGTAATGAAATCAAATTTTATAGCGTTAAAACACTGAAAATACATATCAGCTGATAGGTAGATTTGTAGAATATGTGTTACCAGTTTGAATTCCAAGAAAACTAATGCAATCAATTTCTCAATGTTTGATTTGACAAAAGCAATAAAATAGGGAGTTTTGGTTGCAGGAATGATAACTCCCTAAATGAGCTAGCTTAGTCCATCTAATCTTGTTGATTTAAATGGTTTAATGTGTTTAAATGTTTATATTTGTAGGACATAGAGGATTACATGCATTCTGTAGCATTACGGGCGATTCAAGGAAGCTTATTCGAGCAACTAAGGCTTCAAGGAATCAAAATGACAAAAATACCTCTGGCTTAGAGCATTGCAACGTCGTGCAATGCAGAAGTTTAACACTACAAGATAGAGGCGTAGTGTCGTGACGCTATCGTATAGTGTCGCGCTGCTATTGAATATTTTGAAGAGCATTAACACTATAGGCTAAATGTTGTGGGGCGCTGGGGATTTTCCTGACAGCATCACAACGCTCTCGCATTGTTTATAAATACTTCTCTTTGATTTTAGGGTTGGATGGGGAGTATTGAGTTGTTTAGGCTCAGTTTTGGTCCATTTGGGTCAAAACCCTTGAGATTTTCATATAAATGCTTTGTGAGTGAAGATGTTGGCATTGAGATTCAAGTTTCGATGACCAGCTAGGCTCGAAACGATGATTTTGAGGTTCGTTGGACTTGTATTTATGGATTTATGGATTTTAGGATTGTTTATGGGTTTTATAATTTTTCTTGTTTTCTTTTTCTTTCTTTAACTTCTACAATGAGGATTTTAAGTAGATTAAATTGACAATTTAATCGCACGCTGGTATGTTTATTTGGCCATGCTATGTATGTTAGGATTATCCCTTTCCATTGGCTTTTCCCATGTTTTATCATATTGCTCATAATCAACCATAGGATTAGATAAAAAAAAAAAAAAAAAAGAAGATAAAATTGGCAAGCATGAAATGCTAACGTGCCTAACTTGTTGGTTAGTATAGAATTAATTGGATTGTCAATGTCTAATTAATTGAATTAGAGGAGTCTCGGTGTTTAGATCAGTCGATTGGGCTGTAAAATTAGATCATTTTATATTCCTATGATGAATCAATGAATGAATCCATAAATAACCCAAAGATCTCTTTATTATCAACAAGGTAATCTCTTGCTATTTTTCTCTCTCCCCCATCGTTATCTTACTTTCCCGCACTTTATTTTTCGCAGTATTGTTTTTCCACATTTTGAGTTTTGAGTTTTACAAATATATATACTATCTTAATTTTTATTATAGGTGGAATAATTCAAATTTTGCAATTTATAAATTTTGTTCACTAAAACATGCATTTAACCTCATATTAATATTTTGCTACCCCGATATTTACAAAACAATATAATTGAATGGTATTTACAAAACAATATAATTGAATTGGATTTGAGTTGACATGATTTATAGCATGATTCAGTGAGAAATAATATTACATATCAAATTGGCATTGTTTGAAATATATAAACAATTGTATTGTTGTTAATTTTAAATTGTGACTTATTTGTATTAAATTGTGTAAACTTTCGATAATTTGCTTTTTATATATTGTAATGCATGTTATACAATTTTTATATTATATAACTAAATTATATTTAACTATAAAAAATAAGAAAAAAGTAGAAGGGGAAAGATACTAAAAACAAGAAATAAAGAAATCGTTATCAAACAAATTTCATTTATGTTCTTTTTCTTTTAAGAAACAAGAAACATAAATATTTACGTAACATATATTTGCTTCTAGTTCTTAAAAAATAGGTAACATCAAAAGAGAAAGAGGTAGGAAGAACTAGAAATGTCATCAATTAGGACCAAAACTTTTTATTGTGTGTCTTCTGTCTAATAGATTCCTAAACTTTTAATCTTGTCTCTAACAGTTAAGTTACAGATTCAAAATTGTTAAACATTAAATATTGTACTAGATATAAATTTAAATTTGATGTCAAATAGAATCCTGAATTTTCAATGATTTGTCTAATAAATCCGTGAGTTTTAAAAAAAAATTGAAAGTTCAATGACCAAATAGACATATATCTAGAAGTTCATAAACTAAATTGGTATTATAATCCATTAAATATTTGTAATATACACTTTTAAGCTAAACTATCTACTTCAAAATGATTGATTATTGTAAAAACTAATTTCATGATTGGAAATATATTATTAATATGTCAATCCACAATAAATAAATATGGATTTAAATCTCACCCTTTTATTTCTAAACTTTGTGATTTATATTATTTTGTTCATTGATCTTTTAAATGGTTAATTTTAGTTCAACTTTCAAATACAATACATTTCGTCCTTACTATTATTGTATCATCTAACTTCTAGTTATCTAATATTTGTCAAAATCAATCTATCAATCGATGTATAGTTCAATTTCACGTAAAAGTCAACATATTAATATATTTATGGTTAAAAATCACTTCTAGTCCTTAAACTTTCATAAAAGTAACAATTAGTCATTGAACTTTGGTTTGTAACGATTTAGTTCCTGAAATTTCAATTTTATAACAATTTAGTCTCTAAACTTTACTATGTAATAATTATTAGTTCTTGTACTTCAAAATTTGTAACAATTTACTCTTTATTGTAGAACATAGCGTTAAGATTTAACGAGATTTCTTGTATAAATGAACCGATAAACTAATCGGGACTCAATATTTTTATAAAATACAAGGTCTACATCATAAAATAAAAAAATTAACATCCAATTTTGATAATTGGTTTTATGTTAAGGACTAAATTTTTACAAAATTGAAAGTACGAGGACCAAATCGTTACAAACCAAAGTTCATGGACTAAATTGTTACTTTCATGAAAATTTAGGGACCAAAAGTATTTTTTAACCTATACTTAGTAATCTAGGCTTAAAATATTTGTACAAAATAATAAAATGAACCCAAATATTTAAAAACGTATGTATCAATTTGATATTTAAAGTTTAAAGAGGGAATTCATTTAAAATTAGTTGTACATCAATTGAAAGATGGATACATTTGATCAATGTTCTATATAATCTCTTATAGAAAACTATTGCTATTTTGTTAGATTCAATTATTTTACTTGCATTGCAAGAGATGATAAACGTTATTCTTTGGTAGAGATAAAGAGAATTGATAGATACCAAATCATTTAGAATTTTACAATTATTAAAATTAAGTGAAGAGAGGTCAAATAGATTTTGGTCATTACAAAGGAGATAGTCAAAGGAAATTCCTCAAGTTCACAACTCGTTGGGGGAAAATCTTTGCATTTTACTTTACGTACGTAGATTTGCCAATCACTGAAAAAATTAATTGTATTATATATCCAAAACATTCTACATTTTTAAAAATATATACTCTCTTTTATAGTGAAATACATTTGGTTGAAAATCATTTTAAGTATATTTTCAGAAGATTTTAATTGTTTGTATAGTATTCAAAATCATTATTAATGAAATATTAGCCATTTTTAATGAATGCTTTTAATATTTTAAAAAGGGTTTTTTTAATACATCAAAATGAACTAAAATATTTACAAATATACCAAAATGTCACTATCTATTAGTGATAGACACTGATAGATCACTGATAGACTATTATCATCGATAGATGTTTATCAGTATCTATCACTGATAGACTGTAACATTTTACTATACTTGTAAATATTTTAAGCAATTTTACCATTTAAAATAATTTCTCTTTTAAGAACACACTTTCTACCTGCAAAATTCATTAAAAAAAATTCTTTAGTATATATAAATATGGAAGAAAACATATAGTTTATTTTGTCTCTATACGAATCATTTGTGAATAAATATTATGGGTTGTTTTCAAATATAGAAAAATAGGTCAAACTATTTATAAATATAGAAAAATTTTACTGTCTATCAGCGATAGACGGCGATAGACGGCGATAGACAGCAATAAAAGTCTATCACTCAAGCAATAGAATTCTATTGCAGAGAAATTTTTTTATATTTATAAATAGTTTGATATTTTTAATTTTCCAAATATTTAACCTAAACTTCTAATTTTATTAAATTGAATCCTAAACTTGAATAAATAATTAAATATCTTCCATGATTTAATTTCCATTTATGTAGAAATTTCGTGGTTAGATGAATATTTTTATGATTGATAAGACTATTTTTGTGTCTATTTTTTTTCAGATACATTGAATATCTTTTAGTTAAGTTTGTTGGACACAACAATTTCTTACCCACTTAATTAACTTCGTCAATTAAATTTATTTGGATTGAACTGTTTGAAAATAATTCTTCACTTAAAAATACTTCTTAAAAAACTTTAGAAACTCAATCCGAATAATTGGCTCCTTAATTTTATATAATTCTTAGTTGGTTAACAAACTTTTTGTTTAATGTTGGGAGGTAGTAATTTTATGTATTATTTAAGTTTAATGCTTAGTTTAATGTATTAATGCTTAGTTTAATGAAACTAAAATTTTAAAATTAATTAAATTGTACGTTGTGAATGAGTGTTGTTGATGCTAAAAAATGATCAATCGTAAATTTGTTTTACGGAGGAGATTTGTCCAAGTACTACCAAGATAAAAGAGAGATTAAGCACCGGTATAGTGTCTAGCCATGCACACTCCGATCCTCAAGTTAGTCTTGGGTTTGTAAGTAACTAGACAGTAAAAAATAGTAGAGGCTTTCAGCATACCTTTGACTAATGACTTTGGTAGCTTATATAGAATAATAAAGTGTAACGGTCACTTAGCTCATAATGCCCCTCTTAAATTCTTGGAACTGTCGAGTTAATTTGATGGACGGTTACACCATTATTACTGCAACAAATGACAACTCAAATTCTCACACATCTTCTTTATGTCTTGTCCGTTATGAATCTGGACGACTACGACTTCAACCAAGGTCTCTCATGGGTCCTACGAGCTCCACTAGGCTCTCTCCATGGATCCCCAATGAGCTCTCCTAACCTCCTCTAGGATTAGGCTCCTCATGCCTAAGCTTCCTTAGACTCTTCTAGACTCCTCTAAGCTCACCTCATGAGTCATATTGAGCTCTCTCCTAGGCTCCTTTGAGCTCAATTCAGGTGTCCTCTCGAGCTCTCTCCTAGGTTCCATGGGCCTCACTAAAGCTCATTATAAACTTCTCTGAGCTCTCTTAAGCTCACTCTAGGCTCCTCTGAGCTTTCTCTTAGGCTCAACTTTAATTTTTTCTGAGCTCTCTCTTAGAATTACTCTAGGCTCCTCTGAGCTTTCTTTAGGTTCCCTTGAGCTCTCTCTTAGGATCACCAAACTCATTCTAAGCTCCACTGAGCTCTCTTAAGCTCACACTAGGCTTTTCTGAGCTTTCTCTTAAGCCTAGGTTTGAGCTCCCCTAGGCCTTCTCTTAGGCTCACCTCTGATCTTTGAGCTCTCTCAGGCTCACTCTCTCAGAGCTCCATTATGCTCTCTCCCCATAAGTTCTCTTCATAGGTCTTCTAAGCTCACTCTAAGCTCTCTAAGCTTTCTATGAGTTCTTTGATCTCCACTAGGCTCTTTATGGATCTAGGTCACCTGCCCTCTCATATAGGCTAAATTTACCCTAACAAGTGTAGTGGTCCAATGATGACAAACATTTTATATTTTACTTGTTGAAAGCTAAATAATCTCTTTGGTGAAACTTTGATATCCTATTTTAAGAATTGAACTTATTTAACCTCTTTTGAACTCATTTTAGCAATAATCATCTTTTTTTTTTTTTTGTTAGCTCATATTAGCTATAGCCATTTTTTTATATTAATCTTTTATAACATATTTTAAAGAAAAATTACTATAAATCGAAAAAATATCAAACTATTTATAAATATAGAAAAAATTACTATCTATCAACGATAGACGCGATAGACTTAGAATTCTATCGCGATGTATTACTGATAGATAGTAAAAATTTTCTATATTTGAAAACAATCCTATTTTAAAATTACTAGGGTTGAAATGGTAAGATTTTAAGATTTTCTCATAAGGGAAAAAAAAATTGAACTATTCACGACGTTTTGGATTCAACTAACAGCACATATAGAATATTATGGTTAATTGGCAAAAATTATTTAATAATTTTGTTTAATTCTAAATGATATGATATGGGAGGTTTTAACTAATATTCTAAAACTATACATTATCTATTCGTAAAATCTAATAAGGTCTTCAAAGGTGACATCATTTTCCCTTTAATAGTCAACGTGGGAGTTAGAAGGAGCATTGGATTCTTCTATGTTTATTCTCATTAAAATTTCACCCCACATTTTATCCACATTTACAAGTTTTCTTATCTTGTTTCTCTTTTGAAGTGCAAGTTTCTTCCCCTTGTTAGTTAAGCTAATATAGTTGAAAATTTGTTATGATTTTTTTTTTTTTTTTTTTTTTGGAGGGGGTGACGTGAGAGAAATAATAAAATATGAAGTTTCATTTTAAAAAAGAAAATGATAAAGAAAAGTTTTTGAAATTAAAAAAAAAGTAAAAAAGTGATTTACAGGGTTATTTATTTAATAAATATGAAATGACCAAAATATCCTACCAAACAAAATCACATAAAAATAAAAAATAAACCACTAAGATTTACTTAGTATAACGTAGACATGAAGATTTTTACTAATTAAATAACAAATAACAAACTGATTTTGTTTTCGATTTTTCAGATAAAGCAAAAATCTTTTTTATTTTGGGAATTTTTAAAAATAGAGAAAATAAGGAAAACTATTTTAAAATTTTCAGATAGTTGTGATAGACATGAAGTCTATCAACGTCTATTAGTGGTAGAAATTATGGAAGTCTATCACTTATAAATGTTGATACAAGTCTATCGTGTTTTTTTTTTCTTTCTATTTTCTATAAATAGTTTGTCTTTTCTAGAAAACATAAAAAAAAAAAAAAAAAAAAAAAAAAAAAAAAAAAATTAAAATTGAATCTAGTAAACGAAAATACACTATACCTCTTAATAACCCATAAGCCTTTTAGAAACTTGCAAAAAAAAAAAAATAAATAAATAAATAAATAAATCAGATTACAAGTAAGACTGAACTCATTCGTGTTGATACACGTTTGTGAAGAAATCTAGTAATTAGTTTAAGTATCATTAACAAAATTTAGTAACTAGTTTCAGTATCATTAAGCTCTAGATACACTGTATTTAAAGAAATCTGGAAACTAGTTGTAACTTACTCAATCACAACACATAAATGATTTGTATAGGCATCAGAAATAATGGACATGAACCATAAAACGTACTATGCTCTTGAAGTATCCCAAATACTGGCAATCCAATTTTTTTTTTTTTTTTTTTTTTTAAACAATATAATCTTTATTATCCAATTTTTTTTAAACAAATGTATGTATCACACCTCTTTTTTCCAGACTTAATTTAAAAATCATTTTTTCAAATACAAATTAAAATTTGAGTTGTTTTCAAATATAAAAAAATGAGTCAAACTATTTACAAATAATTTTACCGTCTATCAGTGATAGAATTCTATCGCTCAAGCGATAGAATTTATTTGCTTAAGCGATAGAAATAGACAGTGAAATTTTTCTATATTTGTAAATAGTTTGATAATTTTTCTGTTTATAGTAATTTCCCTTTAAATTTTGAGTAATTATAATGAGTAGTAATTTTAGAATAAGTAGAAAATAATAGAAAAATTAAAAGAAAGCAGTAAAACTGGAAATTGGAAATACAAGAATTAACTTGGAACACTCCCAACTTGGAGAAAAACCACAAACCAGAAAAAATCCACTATGTGAAAAATTGAAATTGTTTTTATACTACTCACACTCTTTCCCACTCTCTAGGGAATTTAAGTAGAGTTAGCACACTAAACTTAAACTGTTTCTAACTGGGACATCTTGAAACTAGAGGCATAGACTCTTTTTATAGGCTTGGAGTCCATCTTCATTCTTTAATTTAACCAATGTGGGACAATTGTACTTCTAATATTTTGCCAAAAACCCAACAAATCTATCAGCAATAAACTTCTATCGCTGATAGACTATTATGGTCTATCGATCATAGATCACCTAGACTATAAAAGTCTACCAGCGATAGAATTCTATCACTTATAGACTTTGCTCTATTTGCAATTTTTTAAGTTGTTGAATATTAGTGGTAGAATCTTCGGCAGTCCATAGTGTAAGAGACTCCCTCTCTTCTTGAAGAAATATTTCTTATCATTTGTGAAGACTCTTCACAAGAATAAACTTAGGCTCCCCCTAAGTTGGCAATGTTTTAGGCTCCCTCTAAAACAGAGAATCTTTTCTCGCAATTAATGTCTCAAGCTTCCCTTGAGACGATGACGAACACATTGATTTGAGAACAATTCCTTCACGTTTTGCACAATGGAATAATCAGAGATAGTTGATAGTTCGAATAGCAAAGAACGGTCTCACAGCAAAAATCACACAAATTCTTTGAATGTTCTAAATGAAAACGACAACCCTAACTTGACCACAAATACACAAATAAATAATTCATTTCAAAATAACAAGAAGTCTGAAAGATAAATCAAACTACAGCAAACAACCAAAATAATATGTCCAACAAAAACAAATATCACTTGCACAATCCACCAAGCAGCAACATCACTGATCTAGCCTTTTTACTGTCGGTTGCAAAAGACTACAAATCAAATAATAGTTATAATTCACAAACCAACTACTTGTACTACTGAGTGTAATTTCAGAGTTTTCATATTTGAATGGAAGGTAGCGATCAACACCAACAACGCAAGTTGAAAGGAGCTCGTGTAGTACGAAAGTCATAATCACCAATATCCAAGATGAAGGCGGCCAAAAAAACTCAAGAACCAACTAAGCTCCCATCTCTCTACCTTCTAAATGAAGAAAGTCTTCATTTGTAATGGTATTAGTTCTTACGTAAAACACCAAAAAAAAAAAAAAAAAAAAAAAAAAAAAAAAAAAAAAAATTCTCTCTTCTCTCTCTCACAAGTCTCTCCTTCAAGTATATAAAGAACAAAAGATCACTCTGTGAATTCCTTCCCTATTTCTTCCAAAAAGGGTTTTCACAAACTGTCCTTGCCAAGAGAATAACAGAGAAGATATTTTTGGTGGTGTCCTAGTACGAGATTAATTGTTGAGACTGTTGCAGAAAGTCGAAGAATAGTTCATCAAAGGTAGTGTTTCTTATTTTCATTAGTATGCTTAACATGTATATTAAAATTCTATGTTGATTAATTCTTGAACTTAATTGGAACAAAGCGGTCACACGCTTCCGCGCGGGATTCAATCCCTTCAGCACTCGGGCACTAAGGTCGTGTTGCACTGGTGCTGAGGACTCGAGAGCATAAAAAATTTACAATCAAAGTACCTATGACAACGTCTAGGCGCTACATGGGCAGCACCGCACGACGCCACAGATTTGATGATAGAGCGTTAGACACTAGACTTTCCAAAAGAAAGAAATTTTATTTTTGGAAAAATTTCTTAGGCTTTAAGGGTCGAACTTCTATATATTTGAGGGTTGTTCTGCAGCTAAAGCACGAAATTACTGAGCCTAAAAGTGTGAGTTTGCTACCAAAAAAGAGGAAAAAATGTTGAAAATTAAGAGTTAAAGGCCATTCGAGATCCTGAGGTGCCGACCAAGTGGAGATTGGCGAAGTTCAACATCGAGAAGCAATTTGAGAGTTTTTATCTTCCTAAGTTTCTCTTTCTCTCTACTTTTATGTTCAAGAACTTGTATGAAAACATGTGTTTGACGGCTATGTGTGGCTAAATTCTATAGTTTTAGGGTGTTGGTAAATTTAATTATGAATTTGAGTTAGTGTTTTAGTAGTTTCATGGATATTGTTGAATGTGATATGTTTTTCAATACTATTGTACTTTATTCTTTATTGATTGACCTTCAATGAATGTTAGGTTAGATGTATGATTGATTAATTATATCTTTAATCGGATCTATAGCATTGAATCTTTATTAATCTTTCATGAAAATAGCTAGATTAATAGATAAAATTGTTAATGACTATGCTTATTACTATGCTTCTTAACTTGATTTCAAGAAATTATTAGTAATCAATTAAGTTGCATGAGAAAGAGTTATTTTTAGAGAAAATAATCCAGATAATAGTTTCTAGACTTAAATGTATTATTTACACATAATTCCATGAAAAACCTAAAGCATGACTTGATGAAGTAAATTAATGAAATCAACACCCTAGAACGTTTTTGTCTTTTGGATTTTCAAATTTGCTTTTACTTTTCTTTATTGTTTCACAATTCGAACTCAAACTCGTTTTCATTCCTTAGCTAAAATTGATGGAATTCTAAAGTTCTTAAACGACAAATTGTGACATTCGATCCCTGAGGGACGATATTTGGCTTAGGCCATTTTACTATATTATAACTTGACCACGTATGCGTATGTGTTATGCACCAAAATTTTGCGTATCAGTCAACAAATTTCATATTCTTAACATTTTTAACATTTCAAGTAAAGTATAGCTTGACACTTTTTTCTATTTATTAGAGACAATGAATTTCTTGACATTTTAAAAAACGTAAAATACATTGAAATTTAACATTAAAAGAACACATCAAGAAACATAATTTTTCTTCTAATGATAGAATATTTATAGACAAAAAATTACAAACTAAATAACAAGCAACTAAACCAATTAATAATAACTAAATAATAACATAGAAAAATATGACAAGATGCAACTAATGCAAATATTAGTTAATAATTTTGGTGGAGAGTTTAGAGGTTTGAATTACTCACGGTTGAATTAATAAACATACATACATTACGGTGCTGCTGAGATAAGAACAAGATTTCCTTGACTGGAAATTTTCAGTCCAACTTTGGAAATCTTGTCAACATATATACAAAATTTTCCTACTTTAAAACATATGGAAATAAATAGAGACAGTCAAACCCAGTTTTGGAATTTATAAATATATTTAAATAATAAAGAAATTACTATGAATAAAAAAAACATATAAAAAAAAATATTAAACTATTTACAGAAAATAGTAAAAAAAATACTGATAGACATTGATAGACTTCTATTAGCATCTATTAGTGATAGACTTTTATCATTTTTATCATTGATAGACCCTAATAGATTTTTATCGACATCTATCACAACTATTTAAAAATTTTGCTATTTTGTGTAAATAGTTTTTTTTTTTATTTTTCTATTTTTAAAAATTTTTCATTTATAAATATAGAAAAATTTTACTGTCTGTTACTCCAGCGATAGAATTCTATCGCAGTCTATCGCTATAGATAATAAATTGTTTTATAACTGTAAATAGTTTTATTCATTTTTCTATATTTGAAAACAACTGTAAATAATAACTAAGAAAATTTTCACAGATAAAAAAAATGTCAAATTATTTACATAAAATAGCAAAAAAAACACTAATAGACATTGATAGACTTCTATCAGCATCTATCAGTAATAGACTTCTATTATTTCTATCGCTGATAGACTTCTATCAGCGTCTATCACAACTATCTAAAAATTTTGCTAGTTTATGTAAATAGTTTCCCTTATTTTTTAATTTTAAAAACTCCCTTAATAATTATGAGTTAATCATATATCCAAATATTGATAATCCTATAATTCAAAAGTGAAGGGTCCTAAAAAGAAAAAGAAAAAAAAAAGTGTGGATGGTAAAAGCAAATTTTTGTTAAAGTAAAAGATAATTTTGCCCAAAAGAAAAAACAAAACAAAACATATTTTGATCCCATCTAAAATTTTATGTCTAAGCCTTAGAAACTCTTTAGACCTTTTTCTTGTCAGCTTATGCACACTCGACTAATTTTAAGGGACAACTCACTTAATCCTATAGTATTTAGGTGTCAAAAAAATTTATAAGATATTAAATCTTAGTAGGTGTGATCACCATGGATTGAAAACATTCCAAAGTTACTATAAAATGAGCAAGAAAGTGAGTTCTTCTTATAAATAATTATTTTTGGCACATTAAGGATAGAGAAATTCAAACCACAAATCTTTTGACCATTAAGACATTTATATGTCAGTTAAGCTATGTTTGCATTGACCTTATTATAAACAATTGATTTCATTAAATTGAACTTTAGATTTAGACTTTTATAAATGTTGCAATTTTTTCCAACCTCTATTATACTAAAAAAAATATTGCAATTTTTTTTTTTTTTTTTATTTCATTAGGTTTCAATTACATTCATGGCCTGCTCCAATTTTTTTTCTTCAATTAAACACCATGACTAGGCTTGTTTTATTAAAATATATGGTGAAGTCATGAAGATATATTTTTTAACCATTTTTCAAGTGGGTTACCAATGTGATGAGTTTGAAATTTAGACCATGTTTACCAAATTATCATAAAAATTGGTATAATCGTCATGAAATTTTATTGATGGATCAATTGTAGTAAGTCTGAATCACAAATGTAATTAAATTGTTTTTTATCGCTTTTAATTAGAATTTTACTGTTACCGTTACTGTTATTGCTTGTCCTTAACGATAACGGTAAAGGTAAAGACAACAATAAATGTGACAAATTTATAATTTTCATATGGTTACAAAAACAATATCTATAACGTTAATGATAAAAGTAATGAGTCCCACGTAATTTTCAACCATAATCAGATTGGGCACCCTTTGTTCCTCCATTAGAGTATACTTTTTTATTACAGATTTGGAGGCAGACTCCACAGTTTATCGAATACCTGTAAATAACAACAAATGTAATCAACTGTAGTTTACATGTTTTACCATTGGGGTAAACTTGGCCTTAGTTAAAAAATTAAATTGACACACACTTGCCCAAGAATTTGAGGTTAAAAGTCGAAATGTTGTATATTAACTTATGTGTTTTTTATTCTCCATACATTACATTAGTTGTAATCTTCATGAACTAGTTTATAAAAAACTACACGTGTAGTACTAGCATAGGTTAGTGGTGCCAAAGTTCCAAAACAGATTAGCACTGGATTAAATATTTTATAAGAACAAAAATAAAAGTTTAATATCATAATTTAAATACTAAAATAAAAGAATAATATTTAGAAATATAGATAACCAAAATCATATAAGTGAAAGAACTAAATATTTACTATAAAAAAAAAAAAAAAGAATTAAATATACAATGTAACTAAAAAATTCCCTATATAAGCAACACAAACAATGAATTTATTGAGTTGTGATAAATGTATTCATATATTACTCAATTACTCAATACTATAATACATGTGACAACTCAGATTCAATTTGAGAATAGACAAACTATATATACAATTATTTTAAATGATTAAGCACCGCCAATGATGGAAAATTAAGGCATAGAAAATCATGTTTAATAATTGCAAAACCTTTGAAGGTCAACGATTTACAAATGTTGAGATAACGTGTAAGACTAATAAATATTATCATCCAATTTGTTTAAATGAAATTTTATACTATATATTATATTCTATACACATCCATTTAGGAAAATCTTCAACATTTAGTAATATTAAAGGTTGAATTTTTTTTTTTTTTTTCTTTAGATTGAGATGAAAGATAATCATGAAAATCGTCCATCCCACTCCACCAATACGCTTCTCAAAGTTCCATGATGTATCGACATTCAACTTCCATATTCATTCGACCAAGGAGACACCACGATCCTTGATTCGTGGAGATATTCTCTTGAATAGTCTAAAAAAAACACAACCCCCGTGAGATAAGTCATCACACATAAGTTTAAGGAATATATTATATTTAACATAAGTTTAAATTGTATGTATAACAAACCCTAAACCTTCAATTTAGCATTGAATAAGTCTATAAAAACATCGAGTAGAGTAAATCTCTGTTAGACATGAAATTAGAAATTTAGAGACCTAATAAACTCATAAATTGAAAGGGATTTATTATTATTAGACACAAAATTGAATACTCATGAACCTATCAGATCCTTAATATTCAAGAATTAAATAGACAAGCCAAAATGAGCATAGCTCAACTAGCATATTGTCGAGAACAAACATGTAATTCAATCTTTTTTTCTAATACCATCCAAATGGGAGAAATTGAAGGTTCCTTCAAGAGAAGTTGAAACTTGAACATCACACAAAGATATAACCTTCTAAAAATCAAAGTCTTTCACCAATTTTCAAGATATATTAGTGATAATATGCACTTCAAAAGTCTCTCATTACCTTGCTCTTGTTGCCTTTTGCCCTCAAGCCATGGCTACTTCCTCCTATGTCTTTCCAATGGCAAATCATCTCCTTTTCCTTCTCCTTCTTCTTTCCTTCCTTCCTCCCTCCATTGACTCAATTTCTTTCAAAATAGATCGGTTCAAGACCAATGAAAGTGATACACTTTACCAAGGAGATGCCATTCCTTCAGTTGGAGCAGTTGAATTCAACAATGTTAATTATCTTTGTAGAGTTGGTTGGGTTATTTACAAAGACATTGTGCCAATTTGGGACTCTAAAACAGGAAAAGCCACTGATTTCACAACCCATTTCACCTTCTTAATAGATACCCAAAATGTTCAAAACTATGGCCATGGAATAGCTTTCTTTCTAGCTCCTATTGGTTTCCAAATCCCTCCAAACTCAGCTGGTGGCTTTCTTGGCCTTTTCAACACCACAAATAGTGATTCAACCATCAACCAAATTGTTCATGTTGAATTTGATTCTTTCTCAAATCAAGAATGGGATCCCCCATTTGAACATGTGGGCATAAATGTTAACTCCATTGCTTCTTCTAATTACACTCATTGGAATGCTAGTTTACATAGTGGGGATATTGCTGATGTGTGGATCTCCTATAATTCAACTGCAAAAAACTTAAGTGTTTGGTGGAAATACCAAAGTGGGTCAAATTCTTTTGAGAATACAACTCTAAGTTACCAAATTGATCTCATGAAAGTTCTTCCTCAATGGGCTACAATAGGATTTTCAGCTGCAACTGGTATGTATGTAGAGAGACATACATTATTTTCATGGGAATTCAACTCCACTTTGGATATAATTCAAATAAGTGAAGATAATGGCAACAAAGTTAATGTAATTGTGGGTGTGACTGTTTCAATAGGAGTTTCAATTCTCATAGCAATTATAGTCTTTGTAGTACTTTGGAGATTGAAACAAAAGAAAAGAAAATCAGAAGAAGAAAAGGCAGAGGAGGTAAACTTGACATCCATTGATGATGATTTGGAAAGAGGAGTTGGACCAAGAAGGTTTTCTAGCAAGCTTCTTGCCATGGCTACCAACAACTTCTCAAATGAAAGAAAGCTAGGGGAAGGAGGATTTGGTGCAGTGTATAGAGGTTACATACAAGATTTAGATTTGACAATAGCTGTGAAGAAAATCTCAAGGGGTTCAAGACAGGGGAGAAAAGAGTATTTAACTGAAGTGAAGATCATTAGTAGGCTCCGTCATCGAAACTTGGTGCAACTCATTGGTTGGTGTCATGATAAAGGTGAGTTCTTGTTGGTTTATGAATTCATGCCTAATGGTAGTCTTGATTCTCATCTCTTTGGTAAGAGAACCCCTCTTGGTTGGGCTGTGAGATATAAGATTGCTTTAGGTTTAGCCTCTGCTTTGTTATATCTTCATGAAGAATGGGAACAATGTGTGGTTCATAGAGATATTAAATCTAGTAATGTCATGTTAGATTCAAACTTCAATGTCAAGCTTGGGGATTTTGGGTTAGCTAGATTGATGGACCATGAGTTGGGAGCTCAAACAACTGGATTGGTTGGAACTTTGGGTTACTTAGCTCCTGAATACATAAGCACAGGCAGAGCTAGTAAAGAATCTGATGTGTTTAGTTTTGGGGTTGTTGCTTTGGAGATTTCCACTGGAAGAATGTCAAGAAACTCCATGGAAATGGAATCTCATAAGGGTTTAGTAGAGTGGGTTTGGGATCTTTATGGAAGTGGAAAGCTTTTTATGGGAGTTGATAAGAAATTGCTGCAATCTGATTATGACCAAAAACAAATAGAATGTTTGATGCTTGTTGGACTTTGGAGTGCTTATCCAGATCCTAATCTAAGACCTTCAATTAGACAAGTGATTCAAGTTCTTAATTTTGAAACAACAATGCCAAATCTTCCAAGTAAAATGCCTGTAGCTATATATCATGCTCCTTCCACATCAATGAGCTCAAATGAACCAACGATTACTGCAAGTCTTGATATGGGTCGTTGAATAACAATGATTCTATTGTAGTTTGGTTATTACTACTATACATTATTGTTTTTGTGTAATATTTGTTTATAGTGGGAAAATGTTTATGGTTCAATTAGGTGTAGTTTTGGTTTGGGTAAAGTTTATTTTACTTAAGTACTGTTAATAAATTTGATTATTTCTGACTTTTGGTCTATAAATCTCTGTAAATGTGTCTTATAAGTTTGTGTCAAAGGTAATTGCAAATGTCTATAGCTTGTTCTGGATCAAGTTATTTTCGGGTGTTTGATTAGTCATAATGTGATTATAAGCCCAAGTGCCTATTTTCCATGAAAAGATCAAGAAAGAAAGGTGAGGTTGGGCAAGGTGTTATGATCGAGTGGAATGGGTTTACCTTCAGTAGATTATGTTGACGATTGATTATATGAGTTCTATCACTTCCCTCCATTTCACAATTTTGATTAATGGGGTTCCATTGGTTCTATTTGAAGGAATTGAATCCCTAAGCAGAAAGCATGTGATCGCTTTTGTATTGATTTTGGGTAGACAAAAATACAGAACATCAAAGAAAACAAGCATCACACGCTGTAAAATTTCAGGTTAAGCAATAAAAGGGGTTAGAATAAAATACTTTTGAAGACCATCTTCAATGAATCCCCAACGAACGGATCTCCTCTGCAATGAGACGCCTCTAAATGGTCTTTCCCTCTATATCTCTGATAAGGATCAGATTTTGGGATCCTTGTTCAAGTAATACTCGAGATTTTTGTACGGATGACTTATTCCCTTGCTCCTTAATGTTTTGTGACCCCCCCTAAACTTATGATTCGTAACCTTTTGCTTACGTCAGAGGGCACTTTCAGCCCTGATATTGATATCGCGACAAGGATGGAAGACCCAACTCAATTAAGCCCGAACTCGATTTGTAAATTAAAACACGATGAATATTTTGACTTTGTGTTCCTTCCAAAATTGGATCGCGGTACATCCAAAATTGGATCGCGGTAGGGTTACGACTCCTAGCCTGATAAATTTTCAAAGCCCTATCCCGATTTCAAATCAAAAGCGCGGACTAACCTGTTTGGAAACTTGAAGATGTCTGAAAAGAGCGGAGATAGGAAGAAAATGCTTCTTACAAAGGACGTAGAGTCCATAACGGTCGACAGGAGCAAATAAGTTGAATGAATTTTTAAATTTTCTAAACTTATACATCGCACTTTTTATTAAAATCGGGCTAGGGATTTCAAAAGCTTCCCTATCCCAAGGCAACCCAACGTCGAGTTGGGCCATGGTATCGGGTCAAGGAAAAGGTACCGTCGGGTTGAGATGTTCACCACTGTCGCAATGACACGGGGAATGTCATCTGAGCTTTGGATTCATTCTATTCATCGTGTTATTATATTAGCATCGAGTTCGGGTTTCGAAAAAGTAGTCGGGCTAGGGATTTCATCCGAAGCCCGACGTCATTGGAAAGGCCGAAAGTGACCTCTGACGTAAGCAAAAGGTTATGAATCATAAATTTGTGGGGGACAGGTCACAAAACATAAAGGCACGAGGGAATAGATCATCCGTGCAAAAATCTCAGTAATACTCTGTGAATTGTGAAAGAAAGAGAAATTGAGGGAGATTGAAAATTTTCTTTTACGTAAAAAAATCCTTCCTCCCTTGAATTGCATAATTGTTCTGCATTTAATGAAAAAGAGCTAACTCCCCTCCCACTCCCTCACTCCCCCAATGCACAGGAGTTATGAGTTTAATTATAACTAAATTATAATTATAATTATAATTAATTAAATATCCAATATTTAATTAAGCATTTGAATATGCACGTCTCTTACAACCTATAGTTTTAGTATGAATCTTATTCACATTAATATTTGCCCGGAAAAAATAGAGAAAAAAAACTCACCGTCGGTCGAAATTTGAACGACGGGAACAGCGACCGAAACTTGAACGGCGACCACGACGGTGGCCGAAACTTGAACGGTGGGAACGGCAGACGACGTGTTGAACGATGGGAACGGCATCATCGACGGTGGTTGGGTGGTCCGAGGGAGGGAGGCGACAGCCGGAAAGATGAGAGAGAGTGTTTTGAGAGAGAGATTGAAGTAGATGGAATGACTAGGGTTTTGAGAGAGAGATTGAAGAGATTGAAATACATGAATTTCTAGACTACGCATGAAAGAGGGATACATAAAAGCTAGGTTTATTTATTTATATATATAATGTAAGTGAGGGATAAATTGTAAATAACCATTGATATTAGTTAAAATAGGGAGGCTAATAAGTTTTTTTTTTTTTTTAGAAAATGAAAGGTTCAAGACATTAACTCTAATATGTACCTATTTTTAAGTCATTTTATGTTGAAAATCCTTTAAACTTCCTTTTATTTTTTTGTGGGGCCTTGACAATTTGCATATCAATTACCCCATACAATTGAGATGGATTTTCTATAATACCTTTTCCTCTATTTACTAATTGTAATAAGATGGGCTCCCCTCTCCATCATGGCATGAGTGGGAAAATTTCTAATGTTACTATATTACATGCTACTTCTATTGATTATTTGACACATCATTAAATAATTTATTTATTTATTAAATATTAATTGTATAGACTCTACATAAATTTTAAAAGCTATTTAGGTGGCAAACTTGAAATTTTTTTCATACTACCGTAGTATTAGAAATTTCCTCTAAGTCAACTTGCATATTTTCCCCAGATGATAAGTCCCCAGTATAGCTTCCTTTCGTAACCAATTGCCCCCCTCATTTGGTGACATTTCCACCAAATTCTCCCTTTCTTCAATCGCATTTAATTTCCCCATCGTAACTGCACCTTCCTTTCTCCGCCACCATCTCCGGCGACCCTTCCCCGGTTTCCGCCACCTCCTTCCTCCAGCTAATTTGGAGATTTCAGTGTTTAAACTGAAGTGCGTATAATTTGGTTGGCAGCCACATGTATGACTTTACAATGCTAAGTAATCTCTTCCTTCTTCTTCTTCTTCTCTATTTTCCTCTCTGGGTTACCTCAGTTTATCTCAAAATTGATCCATTCCAGCCGAATGAAAACCGTTTACTTTTCCAAGGAGATGCAATTTCTTCTTATGGAGCAATTATCTTTAGTGATCCTAAGTATACCTGTAGTGTTGGTTTGGCTGTTTACAAAGATGCTGTACCAATTTGGGACTCTGAAACAGGAAAAATCACCGATTTCACAACCCATTTCACCTTCACCATTGATACTCAACAATCTTATCTTTTTGGGAGTGGGATTGCTTTTTTCTTAGCTCCACCTGGATTTCATATCCCTCCAAATTCACCTGGTGGGTATCTTGGCCTTTTCAATAAAACCTATATTCATTCACCCATAAACCAAATTGTTCATGTTGAGTTTGATTCTTACTCTAATGAATGGGATCCTAATTTTGAACATGTGGGTATCAATATTAACTCCCTTACTTCCTCTAATTTCACAAGATGGAATGTTAGCTTTCATAGTGGGGATATTATTCATGTGTGGATCTCCTACAATTCAACCACAAAAAATTTGAGTGTCTCCTGGAAATACAAGTATACGTCGAATTCTTCAGAACAAACAACCCTGAATTACCATATTGATCTAATGAAGGTTCTTCCTCAATGGGCAACCGTAGGATTTTCAGCTGCTAATGGTGTATTTAGAGAGCAACATAGCCTATTTTCCTGGGAATTCCACTCCAGCTTGGATATATTTTCAAAGCAGCCAACAACTGAAAATAATAACAATAATGGGAGCAAAGTTAATATAGTTGTGGTTGTAATTATTCCACTTGGCGTTTTGATGATTATCATGGCAACAATTTCAATTGCTGTAGTATTTAAGAGATTGAAAGAGCAAAAGAAAGGAAAAACAGAGCAAGAAAATGTTGAGGAAGTAAACTTGAGTACATCGATTAACGACGATTTCAAAAGAGGAGCAGGACCGAGAAGGTTTTCCCACAAGCTTCTTGCCATGGCAACCAATAACTTCTCAAACAAAAGGAAGCTTGGTCAAGGCGGATTCGGTACAGTGTACAGAGGTTACCTTCCAGACATAGATTTGACAATAGCTGTGAAGAAAGTTTCAAGGGGTTCAAAACAAGGAAGAAAGGAATACATAACTGAGGTTAAGATCATTAGTAGGCTCCGCCATCGCAATCTTGTACAACTCATAGGTTGGTGCCATGACAAAGGTGAGTTCTTGTTAGTCTATGAATACATGTCAAATGGTAGCCTTGATTTTCATCTTTTCGGTACCAGAATTCGTCTTGCTTGGGCTGTGAGATACAATATTGCTTTAGGTTTAGCCTCAGCATTGTTGTACCTTCATGAAGAATGGGAGCAATGTGTAGTTCATAGAGACATAAAATCCAGCAATGTCATGTTAGATTCAAGTTTCAATGTCAAGCTTGGGGATTTTGGGCTAGCTCGTTTAATTGATCATGATTTAGGTGCTCAAACAACTGGGTTGGTAGGAACTTTAGGTTACTTAGCGCCTGAATACATAAGTACAGGTAAAGCTAGTAAAGAATCTGATATTTTTAGCTTTGGGGTGGTTGCTTTAGAGATTGCCACTGGGAGAATGTCAAGAACCGTTATGGAAGAGGAATCTCATAAGGGTTTGGTGGAGTGGGTTTGGGATCTTTATGGAAGTGGACAATTGCTTGTAGCTGTGGATGAGAAATTGCAATCTGATTATGACAAAAAACAGGTAGAATGTTTGATGCTCGTTGGATTGTGGAGTGCTTATCCAGATCCTAATCTTAGACCTTCAATAAAACAAGCAATTCAAGTTCTTAACTTTGAGACAAGGATGCCAAATCTTCCCAATAAAATGCCTATACCTTCCTATCGTGCTCCTTTCATATCGATGACATCTAAAGAACCTTCCATGACGGTAAGCCTTGACATAGGTCGTTGAGGAGATGAGAGATATGTCATGGCGTTGCATATGTCTATATTGTGTGTGTAATATGTTTTCTTTCTCTTTATTAGTGTTAAGTTCTCTATAGTTATGTAAAAATTGTGCTAACTGTACGTGTGATAGTTGTTTAAGTAGTATTTTTTTTTTTTTTTTGCCAAATGAGCCTATTTCAACTAACATAGTGTTTGTACTATATCAACCTCGAATAAAAGATTCAACTCCCCCACTCCATATATTGTAAAAAAGAAAAAAAAAATTGTATTTTTGCAATATAAGCGTTGTTTATAGGTGGCTTCTACCTACATTTCTTAAGAGAATTTTTATTGGAGCAGTTGCAAATATAGCAACCGGACCTAAAAGTATTAGTAAATATAGCACAATGCAAAACAATTTGAGATTTTTGTACGAATGACCCCTGAAAAATGAAAAATAGCCCAAGGTTTAAGAAAGAAATAAAAATGGCCTTCTGCTGATATCAGCCACATGTGAAAGTATTCATTGGACCTCAAAACGCGTGCAATGGCCTGACTCTCGCTCCTTTCTCTTGTTCTTCATCAAACACAATTGCAATTTTTTCTTCGATTTTTTTCCTTTGTTTGGATTCTCGCTCTTGATTCTCGCCTTCTTGCTCCTTCCTCTAATTCCTCATCACACACAACTGCAAATTTTTCTTCATTTTTTTATGCTCGTCTTACCACAAATAAAACTAAGTAAGCTTCTAACAAAGTCTATCAAACTAACATGGATTATTGGGACTAAGATAGCTCTTTTATGGAGTGATGAGCGAGAACTATGAATTTTGTAATAACAACAAAAAATATCTTTTTTTAAAAAAAAATTGATATTTATGATATTTACCTAGGAGAAAAACTTGGGTGCAGCAAATATTTGTCATGTGGCAATTTATTATTATTTTTTTAAAGTGATTAAAAAATATTTTGTGTGTTAAAAAAAAAGAGTATGAGATTAGGTGCAGTCTAAATTGCTTCTAATAATTATTTTTTATATAATTGTTCCAATATATTTAACTATCAAACTCATTGTCATGACACGACAAGATTTAATATAATAAATGACTTTGACAAGTTTATTTATTTAATGGCTCACTAGTTTATTATTTATATTGTTAGGAAAATCATTTTGTGATCCAATTTAAAATGCTATTATACATGTGTTAACTTTCTTTTTCATTTTTTTTCAAGTCAAACAATTAGGATAGAGGGATTAGAAAATTATTTTAAATGACAAAACTGGTGAAAATATTTTTAAATATAACAAAATTTCATTGTTTATCTATGATAGACCACAATAGACTACTGTCTGTATTGCGATAGACTACTGATAGACACAGATAGTAGTCTATCGCGATCTATCAGTAGATAAACAGTAAAATCTTGCTATATTTATAAATATTTTTGTTCAATTTTTTTATATTTGAAAACAACCCATAGAGATTTAAACCCTTTTAATATATATAAAATAAAAATAAAAATAATACTTATTTTTTTAATAGTAATATCTTCGTTTCTTGTTTCTTTGGTTACCAAATTCTTGGGTTAATGAGTACAATGGGGTGGTTTAAAAAATAATTTAGAAAAAAAATAATTAAAAAAAAAAACTTAAATCAGTGTATCATTATTAAGTATATCAACAGTATAATAGTCAAGTATTTCATCAATATAAACAAGTTTATCACTATCAAGTTTATCAATAGTATATCAGTCAAATGTATCAACATAAACAAGTGCATCATTATCAAGTTTACCAGCAATATATTAGTCAAGTGTATCAGCAGTATATCAATCAAGTGTATCAGCAATATAAAAGAGTGCATCATTATCAAGTTTATCAATAGTATATTAGTCAAGTGTATCATTATGAAGTATACCAATCAAGTTTATCAACAGTATAAACGAGTACATGATTGACAAATTTGTAAGCACTATTTCAATGAAGTGCATCATTTTCAAGTATATCAAATATCTCAATCAAGTGTATCAAATATATCAGTCAAGTGTATATTAGTAGTGAGGTCATTTGCGACATTTTACATATTTTAAATGTGGGTTGGGCTTCATTTTTGTCATTTTTTAAAACAATAAATACGTGGGCTATGGGTCTAATTAGTGTAATTTTTTTTTTGGCCATTTTTGTAAGTGTCCCTTGAAAATCTTGATTTACTCTTACCATTGATGAGACAATCTGACAAAAATTTGGGAAATTGCCAAAAGTAGTAAAAAAATTGTGGTTAAAAACATTTTGGATGCTTTTAATTTTGAAGGCTAATAGGACTCTTAAGGATATGAAATGACTAATTTGCCCTTCAAAGTAAAAACATATTCATCATTATTTTCTACTTCAAATGATAGATACTTTCTAGCATCTTCTCACAACGAGAAGGTGCGAGAGAATTTTAAAAGCTAAGAAAATTGCTT
This sequence comes from Lagenaria siceraria, assembly GCA_002890555.2. NCBI lineage: Eukaryota > Viridiplantae > Streptophyta > Magnoliopsida > Cucurbitales > Cucurbitaceae > Lagenaria > Lagenaria siceraria. Next base: position 4,132,059 of record CM016491.1, on the reverse strand, counting down.
GCTAAAATTTTACTCGCTACGAAAAGGTACGAGAAAAATTTTAAAACCTTAAACAATTGGTTCGTGAAAATTTTCTTGCATGTTTTTGCAATGAGAAAGTGCGAGAAAATTTTCAAAAGCTTACAAAATTGGTTGATGAAATTTTTTTTTTTGCATTTTCTTTCTATCACAAATGTCCGATAAAAATACACCCATTATTATAAGTTTAAAAAATGGAAGAGTTAGGTTCAAAAAATTCCATAACAAAAATATAAAGCCTTACTAAAATTTTGGAGAGAATTGACGGTGTGATAGTAAGGGTGTAAAGATTGAGGGAACTTAGTGAGAGAGAGGTTGAAAGAGGAGTACGATTTGTCGGATATTTATAGGGAAATAAAGTGAAATTTTGGTGAATATTTGAAACATAAAAATTAGATTCAATTGCGTAGATTAAATTCATTGGTTAGAATCTTTCAAATTGGATTGAAACATCAAATTAAAATGATGTTTAATGTGCAAATTTAACAAGTATGAAAGTTAAATTTGTAGTTTCTTCAATTTGAATGAGTTATGTGTGATTTTTGTTAAGTAACAACTAAATTGAGTTAAAATTGACAAATGTTTTAATTTTTGTATTTATTTGATTTTATTTTGTATTTTGGAGAGTTACTAAGTTGATAGCCTATAAATAGCAACTTGTTTTTTCATTTGTAGCATCTCACTTCAAATTAAAGAATTCTCTCATTTCTTTCTATCTTTCTTTCTTTTCATCTTGTGTTAAATTGAGAGTAAGTATCCAAGAGTTCTGCTAGATCCGAGTAGTTCGAGGTTGCAGTTCTACCGGAGTTAGTCATTGTATCCTGTTGAGACGATCGCTATAGTCTGCTTGCATCTGGTGCAGAGCGAATAATTGTCTTTAGGACTAGCAGTTATCAGAAGCATGCTTTGACTACATTTTGAGCCTCTAAAGGTTTTGAGTTTCTTTCAAGTCTTTGGTTATTATGAAATCTAAGTCTTATTACACCATCTTGTTGGTTGAATATTATACATTGAGTGTGTTTCTAGCTGAGTTGTAATTAGTTTGCTAGTGTATTCAGTTCATATATACTATTTCCCTCAACACAATTCCCTTCAAACTCGATTGGTGAGTTTTTTCCTTTTCACTATCATAAATTTTGAAAAATCTGAAGAATAAAAAGGAAAATTATTGTGAATAGAAAAAATATCAAACTATTTACAAATATAGAAAATTTTCACTATCTATCCGTGATTGGTATCAGAGACAGTTGCTCTTGTTTGTACTAATTTCGGATTGATATCCATTATTTAAGTTTTTGAATCCAACAATTAGTATCAGAGCTTGTAGCTCTTCTACATACATCATTTTTCAAATATTATTTTGATGTATAAAGTATCTCATTAATATTTGAATCACCTAAATCGGAGCTCAAACGAAAAAGATATCGTCAAAACAAGCTTAACGAAGAAATACTCGATGTCGATGACGTGGCCCATTCGATTAAAAATAACCAAAAGAATTTCTTCCTTAAATTTCAATCCATTCGATTAAAAATCCATTTAAATTTCACTTGCTGATTTTACTATTACTAACAGAATTTTGCATTTTCAACAAATATCAAATACTAAAAGAAATTTGCATATGAATTAATAAACTTCTTAGCGTCTAATATATGATTGAATCTTCCTAACAACTATGTTGTCTTTATTGTTTATATTATCTTATTTTCTATCTTCTTCCACGGTTGTTGAGTGATTTCTTTTGCATATTATTTTATGAACAAAACTTGCCTGTCACCTAAGTCGTGCATCAATTGAAAAAAAAATTAGTACTAGCGGGAATTTTGCATACCGTTATTTTTCATGATAGTAACATTCAAGAATTATGAGTTCATGAAATAAATTCACAATAAATTAATATATATGTTCAAAGCCTATCGGGATCCAAAATAAATGGAATATTAAACTGCTCTTACGAGCTTGTAGCTAGTAGGAATAGGTCGTCTCAGACCTAAGGAATCTCGTAATTTTCTTAGATTAATTATCGAATTCGTTGGTAATCGGGGGGGAGGGAGAGTTTGTTGGTGATTGAGCAAGTGCAAACAACAAATTGAGAATTAGATTGCGAGAAATTAAACAACGTGTAAAAACTTTGAAAAATTTTATCAAGAAAGATCGACCAAAGGATAGGAATTTGCTAGGATGATTTCTTTATCACGAGAAACTAGAGATTAGGGATCTCGTCATGCAACCACACGATGATTGTTTACAAATTAATTCGTAAACGTCCCAATTTTTAGTTAAGATAAATCCTAATTAAACTAAGCTCTTCAAATTACTTGGGTTCAAAAGTGGTCGTAGAAATTATTCAAGCTCGTATTAAAGACAAAGAACTCTATCGCGACGTATGAAAAATTCGATAATGCAAATTCAACATACAATTAGCTATCATTCCTAATTAGTTCATGTATATCGAATTAGAGTTAAGACTACCAATTGAACATACATTCCCTACTTGTGCTACTAGATTCTTATATTCGACGTAGCCATAACATTTAAATAAACATAGCATTCAACAAACAACCATTATCAATCTTCAGTTCAATCATGAATGTTCAACGAGCATGGTTGAAGAGAGGTTACAGCAGAAATCCCAAGAAATACGATCAAATCCTCGAAAGAAATTCATCCTAAAACCTATCCTCAAGTCCAAATTATACCTTAGCTGCTCATAATCCTCGGATTGAACAATAAAATGATGAAATCTTCAAAACAAGTAAAGAAGAAACTGAAAGAGGGAAGAATGGATTGGGAAAATGCAAAAAAATAATGTGGAGACAGGAATTTTTCGTGAACATTTTTTACCTAGAAAGTTGTGCAACATATATAAAAATCAGTATAGCGCCGCGACGCTGATGGCCCTTTGCCACAGCATTGCGCGTGTTGTGCCTGACGCTGCGCTCGATCCTCAATTTTGTCAATTTTTTAAGCGTTGCGACACTGCTCCCATCCCAAGCTACTAGAAATTGTACCATGCAGCGCTTCAGCCTTATGCACGCTACTGGATTTTCAATCGTGGCACCCTCTTCAGGGGCATAATCATAATTTTCACCTCCTTTCTTCGGTTGATGCTTTCGGAGTAATCCAACTTGGCCCTTTTTTTTCAGAGATGATAATTTGGAATCCGACTTGGCTTTCCGGAGCAATCACGACTTGGCCTTTCAAAGCAATCCTCAAGGGCATAATGGTATATATTTTGATCTAATTACACAAACTCGTTGTCGGCAGTGTCTTGGAAGTCATGAAAGAGTCTTTGTTTGAGCAGAAGTGAAATCCGACTCTTTTTTTCTCCACTAGGTTGGTTTTCATGACCACATGATAATGTTCATCAAGATTGGCCTGTTGGGCAAGTTGTTGATCAGACTTTCATTTCCTCTATTTGCAATAATAGGATTTGTCACCCAGTTTTTCGCAGACATAACATACCAACTTGGTCTTTTCAATTCTCCCACCATCGGCCTTGCCATTGACATAAATTTTTCTGCCCACATCATCACCTCCGTATATGGATTCTAAAGTATCTCAGATCGTTTTTGCTAATTTTTGAACCACGAACAGATCATATGGTTTAGGAGATGACCACAATTTTTTTTTTGTTGTTGTCTTTCTTGAAGTTTTCTAGTTCTTTATCTTGGACTGACTAGATTCACCCAAATCTGCAACTTTGGATCTTTTCAAATCAATCACCACAATACTTTTATGATACATGTCAAAAAGTGCATGTTTTCACTATCTATTTTACTACTTTTCTTTAATAAAAAGACACGTAGCATGATGTTTTGACCCTAAAATGGCCTAAAAAGAGCAAAATGAGTGAATACATATACTAAATTAGTTGTAAGCAAGTTTAGAGTGATTTGGACTACTTTTATGACATATACAACCTGTTATGGTATTTTTTGCAGAAACGGCATTTGATGCAACCACATCAAGTTAACGATGCAACCTCATCATCGCCTGCCCTAAACCCAGAAAAATAGGATTTTCATAGGCAATTCGTGTTTTGCTGATTTTTCACTCAAGTCGTTGTTTGACCTTAAAATCAACTACGGTTTCATGGAGCATGAAGGTCATCACTCAATCATATAGACTCTATGTAAAGTGCTTGAATCATCAAACGAAAAGGGAATGTAGCCAGAAAACCCATGAAAATAAACCCTAAACTCTTCGTGAACAAAAGTTCCTCTGAAGAGTAGACTTCTTTAGATCAAGCCTACTTGTGAGAACATGTTGTAGAGTAGGATTCACCTTGAGAATGGATCGAATCCATCCTAGAGAGCACTTTAATTAGTTGGCTTCATTCAAAGGCCTTATTTACTAGTTTTCTAAATTTGTTATTTTAGTTTTTTGATGTCTTTCTTTTATTTTTCTTATCATTTCCTGATTTGTTACATTGTAACCCATGAAATTTGATTAATGAAGTTTGTTCGTTCTCATCTACATATGGACTAATTTTTTTTAAGGGATTCGGTCTTGTGGATGACCTAAAGGATAACATAGCTTAGTCAATGCGACTGCATCAAATTGCATCACTTAAATTAGCATGGTTCATTCTCACTTTCTATTTCTTTTGTTGAAACTTATGTTATCTTATTAATTTAAACTGATCACTTAAATTAGCATGGTAATTGAGTATTAACTCCCGAAATAAGTTAGTTTTATGTCTCTAATCTCGCTTGTTTATTATGTTTAATGTTCTTAATTATCTATATTTGTAGGATCTTGAGCAATTCATGCATTCTGGAGTGTTACGATCCACCCAGGGTTAATTTGGAACTACTAGGAGTGATATCGAGCACCTAAGGCTTCAAAGAGCAAAAAAAGACAAAATTGCCCCAAGGAGACCAATTGCGGTGCGCAAATTCTTGAAGCATGCACATTTTCTAGAAAATCGCAATTTTATGAAGTCTCATAATATTTAACTAATAATAAAATATTTCATAAAATAAACCACTCACACAATCATCGTTGATGGTAAGTTACTCCAACTTCAGTTCAATCTGAAATTTCAAACTAACCATTCAATAAACGTTCTAAAAAAATGTCTAGAAATCATAACACCCGATATTATTCCATGAATTTTCAACTTTCCTTCTTTATACATTACTCATTGCTCAAACTTTTAATTTGTAGTTTTTCTCTTCCACCCAAATTATAATTCTTCTCACCTGATTAGACCCCAAAACAACTTTCTCTCTCTTAATTTAATTTTATGAAATTACTTAATTTTGCTTCCTTAATTTCCCTACTACCTTGGTCCGTTCTCTAATTGGCTTGAGAAAAATTATTTTTTAAAAAATGTTGAAAATGACTTACTTTTTAAATTAGACATTCGAAAATGTATTTCAAACACACTCATCTCATCTTCTTCCTCCCAACACATCTTTTTTTTTTTTTTTGTGAGTTTCCAAGAAAAATGTTCTTGGGTGTGAAAATTTCCCTTCTTGGCTAAAACTGTGGGATATTTATAGTGAAAGAAAAAGTGAGATGTTGATGAATATTTGAAACATAAAAAAAAAAAAATTAGATTTAATTGTGTAAATTAAATTCATTGTTGGACACTTCAAATTGGATTGAAATCATCAAACTAAGATGAAGTTTAATGTACAAATTTATTAGTAGAAATGGAGGTAATGAAATTTGGGTTTTTGAAATGTTAAATTTAAAGGCATACTATTTTAATTTAATGGAAGAATAATGGAGGTTTTTGTTGGAGAAAAATGGTATATATGAATTGAATACACCAACAAACTGATTACAACTCAACTAGAAACAATACAATCAATGTTTGATATTTGGCCAACAAGATGGTGTAACACGAGTTAGATATAACAATAACCAAAGACTTGAAAGAATCTCAAAACCTTTGAAGACTCAAAATGTAGTTGAGGCACGCTTCTGATAAGCGCTGTCCTGAAGACAATTATTCGCTCTGCACCGGATGCAAGCAGACTATAACAATCGTCTCAGCAGGATACAACGACTCACTCCGGTGGAATTGCAACTTCGAACTACTCGGATCTAACAGAACTCTTGGATACTTGCTCTCAACTTAACACAAGATGAAAAGAAAGAAAGATAGAAAGAAAGGAGAGAATTCTTCAATTTGAAGTGAGATGCTACAAATGAAGAAACAAGATGCTATTTATAGGCTAGCAACTTAGTAATTTTCCAAAATATATACAAAATAAAATCAAATAAATACAAAAATTGAAACATTTGTCAAATTTAACTCACTTTAGTTGTTACTTGACAAAAATCACATATAACTCATTCAAATTGAAGAAACTACAAATTTAACTTTCATACATGTTAAATTTGTACATGAAACTTCATTTTAGTTCCGTGATTCAAACCATTAGTGAAAGTAAAACCTCTATCAAATGAAAAATAGCCAATAAATTTTTCAAAAAAAAAAAAAAAAAACCCATTTCTTCACTTCTAATTTTTATGGTTTAACCTTGAGAAAAACTTACCAAAAATTATTCCAATTTATTCAAGTAATACCTCCAATTTTTCCTTAGACCAACTTCAAGAAAAGGCTTCCAGATTTTGTCTCTCGAGCTCTCTTAAAAATTTCCCTTCCACTCCCTTTGTTTCTATTTCAATTCTGTCCTTTGTTTTCTTTCTTCTTCTTTTTTTTTTTTTTCTTTTTTTTATTAATCTTAATAACACGTGTGGGAAAAGTTTATATTTCCATCCCAGCCACAATTTTGAAGCTCTCATATACAAGCTTTTGTATATAAACCGGTTTGGCAAATCACAATCTTTCAAAATGGGCCAAAAGTCCAAGTCATTCCCAACATTATTTTGGTGTTAAGTATCCGAAAGTTCCAATTATTCTTTTATCATTATTAATAGGGTTGTTTTCAAATATAAAAAAATGAGCCAAAATATTTACAAACATAGAAACTTTTTACTGTCTATCAACGATCTGTGATAAACTTCTATAGCTCAATGATAAAAGTCTATCGTGGTCTATCACTGATAAACAGTGAAATTTTTATATATTTGTAAATAGTTTGATATTTTATTATTATTATTAGTATTTTTATTATTTTGCAAAATGTGTTTTCTTGGACTTAATTGGGTTATAGAAAACATAAATTATTATTAATATTATAAGCTTGTAATTTTAAAAGAATAACTGCTTTATTTATTCTAACACTTAGATCACTCATGAAAACAAAATAATAAAAACTAAGATAAATTAAAATCTCACCATCAAAATGAGAGAATGAAAAATATAAAATGATATATTGAAATCATTGACAAAGACATTCAAGTAGCCAAATTGAGCTATAGTAATATATGTATCACTGTTGACCAAAAGTTTAAAAGTTCTATTATTCTTTAATATCTTAGATGATGTTAATAGGTTAAACGTTCAAGTAACACTTGAGTAAACTAAATAAAAAGAAGCAAATTAAAGTAACTAAACAATAAACATTAATTTTCTTTCACACAACAGGCTACATAACCAAGAATAAATGACACAATATATACCTTGTAACTTTTAACACGTTCTTCTTGTTCAACGACCTGTGCCAAGACTTACCGTAAAGGAAGGTTCATTCGAACTCGTCGATGTGGAAGGAGCAGGATATATAGGAACAGGCATTTTATTTGGAAGATTTGGTATCGTTATCTCAAAATTTAGAACTTGAATAACTTGTTTTATGGAAGGTCTAAGATTAGGGTCTGGATAAGCACTCCATAGTCCAACAAGCATCAAACTCTCAACTTGTTTCTTGTCATAATCAAAATGCAATTTATCGTCTATTCCAACATGCAATTGTCCACTTCCATAAAGATCCCAAGCCCACTCCACCAAACCCTTATCGGATTCTTTTTCCAAAGAGGTTCTTGACATTTTTCCTGTTGCAATCTCTAAAGCAACCACCCCAAAGCTAAACACATCAGATTCTTTACTAGCTCTATTTGTACTTATGTATTCTGGTGCTAAGTACCCCAATGTTCCAGCCAACCTAGTTGTTTGAGCACCCAATTCATGGTCCATTAATCGAGCTAGACCAAAATCTCCAAGTTTGACGTTAAAGTTTGAATCTAACATGACATTACTAGATTTAATATCTCTATGAACCACACACTGTTCCCATTCTTCATGAAGATAGAGCAAAGCAGAGGCTAAACCTAAAGCAATCTTATATCTCACAGCCCAACCAAGAGGGGTTCTCTTACCAAAGAGATGAGAATCAAGACTACCATTAGACATGAATTCATAAACCAACAAGAACTCACCTTTATCATGACACCAACCAATGAGTTGTACCAAGTTTCGACGACGGAGCCTACTAATGATCTTCACTTCAGTTATATACTCTTTTCTCCCCTGTTTCGAACCCCTTGAGATTTTCTTCACAGCTACTGTCAAATCTATGGTTGGTATGTAACCTCTATACACAGCACCAAATCCTCCTTCCCCTAACTTTCTTTCATTCGAGAAGTTGTTGGTTGCCATTGCAAGAAGCTTGTGAGAAAACCTTCTCGGTCCAACCCCTCTTTCCAAATCATCGTTAGTGGATGTCAAATTTACTTCCTCAAGATTTTCTGCCTCTCCTAATTTCCTTTTCTTTTGCTTCAACCTCCAAAGTACAATAAATAATACCATGATTAAAACTCCAACTGAAACCGTCACACCTACAATCACATTAACTTTGTTTCCATTATCTTTACTTGGTTGCTTCATATCCAAGGTAGAGTTGAATTCCCAAGAAAACAGAGTATGTCTTTCCACATATGCTCCATTTGCTCCGGTAATTCCCACTGTCACCCATTGAGGAAGAATGTCTCTTAGATCAATAAGGTAACTCAAGGTGGAATTTTCTAATGAAGTGGATGTGTTTTGGTATTTCCAAGAGACACTCAAGTTTTTGGTGGTTGAATTGTAGTAAATCCACACATCAGCCAAATCTCCACTGTGTAAGCTAACATTAAAACGAGTATTATTAGAAGAAGAAACAGAGTTAACATTGATACCCACATGTTCATAAGAAGGATCCCAATCATTGATGCCAGAATCAAATTCAACATGAAGAATTTGGTTGATAGGAGTGTTCTTGTAGGTCTTGTTGTAAAGGCCAAGATACCCACCAGCTGAATTTGTAGGGATTTGAGAGTCAGGTGGAGCTAAGAAGAAAGCAATTCCACTACCATATTTTGTTTGATTTTGTGTATCAATGGAGAAGGTGAAATGGGTTGAGAAATCAGTGAGTTTTCCTGTTTTAGAATCCCAAATTGGGATGCTATCTTTGTAAATAACTCTACCAACATGAGAATAAGATTTAGGGCCACTAAGCAAAATCTTCCCACCAGAAATAACTGCATCTCCCTGATAATGTATGTTGTTATCAATGGAATTGAATTGGTGTTGTTTGAATGAAACTGAGACAGCAGGGAAAGGAAGAAGAAGAAGAAGAAGACTTAGCATTGAATGGAGGTACAAGAAAGTAGCCATATGATCCAAAGATCAATATTTGATGAGTAATGGGACATTTGGAGTACCTTAATATAAGGGGTCTTTGTTTTTTTTTTAAATTTAATTTTTTGGAGAACATCTTTAATACATGGGTTAGTTCACACAATATATAGCATATTTTTCATAAACATATTGGAAATTTGATATTAATGACTTTGGAGCTATTGTGTGAAAAAGTATAATTCTTCTTTCGTGCCAAGTCACAATTTGACCAAGTATTTATTCAATTTTAATTTTTTTTTTTTTTACTTTAATTTGCCTTTCTTTTATCATTACACACTAGAGCTACCTTTATCCTAGAGAAAACGTAATAAATCAATGGTTATTTGAAAAGGTTCCATTTGATTACGTTTGGTATTGTTTACTTGTGTTCTGTATTCGTATTGACATTTGGGACTCACTTCCAAATCTGTAATAAAAATGCAAATTGATTGACGAGTGAAGGGTGCTCAATCTAATTGCGTTTGGAAATTACGCCGATATCGTTACCTTTACCGTTATTGTTACTATTACAGCATGAGAATTATGAATTTGTCACATTTACTATCACATTTACGGTTACATTACCGTTTTACCCTGAACGATAAAGGTAAGGGATAGGTAACAGTAAATGTGACAGATTCATAATTTTAAGTAAACATATGATCAAAATCAATCTAATTACGTTTGCGATTATGGCCTATTATGATTGATCTATCAGTTGAATCCCATTACGATTACACTAATATTCATTACAGATTAATAAATGTGGCCTAGATTCTTTATTTGACAAGATAAAGGATTAAAAAAAGAACAACCATGAATAACATCAAGAACGTATGTATCTTCTAACAATATAACTTAGGGAGTGTTTGGGGTGAGAGTATGAGCTGAGATGAGTTGAGATATTAACTCAACTCAATGTTTGGGGGGCCAATATTGTATGCCACCAGTTTTTATACTCATGTCCACCAAGAGTGCACTCCGTCCTCATCACCCTTAATGCCCCCATTGCCACTCTACCACCTTCCGTTGGCAGCCAACTTCGGCGACCGCTGCAAACGGCCAACTTTAGCAACCGCCGCCAACAGTCAACTCCGATCACCACCTTCAACGGGCGACGTCTGACAACGGCAACTTCCATCAACTCCAACAACCATATAACAAACCAAATAAACTTGTATATAAAAACATTTTCGAGAAAGAGTTACCAAACACACGAGTATTTTTATCTTAACACAAATTTTTATCAAAAGTGTTAAAATGAAAATGACTTTTTGGAAAATATTTTTTTTTCAAATTAATCTAAACTGCTTGTATAATGGCAAAAAAAATAAGTATGAATTGGAGTTTGGGAGGAGGAAGGAAGTTGTTGAACATATCTATCATATAGAAGATTTGGATGAACATTTTATGTATTTTTTTTTTTTTTTTGTATAAGTGGATTTGGTCATTTGTTGGCCCATATCATACATAATTTTTTTTGTACTATATAACTGAGCTAGAGAATGTGGCATTTGTTACCTATGTCTTGTGCCAACCATGTAATGTGACCATTATAGGGTCATTATAGTACAAATACATTTTGAGAATATTTCACTTACAATATAAATCCAAATTTGTTTTGTTCCAATAAATCCAATATAATTTTGTCCAACCTAACTAGAAACATTACATGCACAAATGTGTAAAATTATTGTTTAAATAAAAAAAAATTGAAATGCATGATCTAAAAGTAAACCCTAAACTCCATTTTCCAAAAGTTTTCAAACAAAAATAATCACCATAAAAACATATTATTTATGTTAAAAAAAACTGTATCAAATACCCCTAACATATGAGCTCAACTCGCACCCCAAACACCCAAAACACATACATATGAACTCCACACATATATGAACTCAACTCAGCACCCCAAACAACCCATTCTTAAGAGGGTGTTTGGCTGTTGTGAAAAGAAGTGAGTTGAGTTGAGTTCAATTGGTAATTATTGTTTGAGGAGTTAAATTGTGAATGTTTGGAGTGCAGAGTTGGGTTGTGTCAAAAAAATATGTGTTTGGGGTGTAAAGTTGAGTTGAGTTGGAGTATCTGGTGCAGTTTTTCCAATTTAAATTGATTTTTCCTTTTTTTTTTTTTGCTTTTATTATTATTCTTTTGCTTTTATTTTATTTTATTTTATTTTATTTTATTTTATTTTATTTTGCTGTTGTTGATTTTTATTTTCAACTATATATATATTTTCTTAACTTTTTTAAGACAAACACAAAAAAGAAAATTTTCAAACTTTTCTCATTCTTAAAACATAACAAATTCTTTACAAAGTACTCATTATACATAACACAAAATCTTGAATTCAATTTTTGAACACTCAATTACATAACATATTTTTCTCTATTCCTATACACCAAACATATTCCAAATAAATTATAACTAAACACAAGTACTTAGCACTTAAAACATGAACACCGAATAATCCTAAAAATTGGACAACATTTTTGTTTTCTATAAAATATTTAGTAAGTAAGACATTGATTTTCATTTTAAAAGTCTATGGTTGGAATGATTATTTTTTACTTTTAAAATTATTGAACTTAAAAATGAGCATGGAAATAATTCATTTAAATAGTTCAACCACTAATAAACATTTGCAAAATCACATAGAGAATCACATGCATTAATAATAATTTATAAAAGAAAATTTTTATTGAACCAAGGAGTAGGTATGTATTACTTGGTAGCTACTCATTTGACCAAGTGTTTATTTTTAGTTTTCAAATAATTGACTTTTATTTTTACCTTTATTTTTATATCTTTATAAACTAGGCTTTCCTTAATTCCTCCATCTTTTAAGAAAATGATAAGGAAGCTCGTTAAGTTTATTTTATTGCCATTCTTTTTTTGTTTCTCTAGAGTGACATAATTTCTATTATTCTACTATTTTAAGCATCTAATTTATGATTGAATTATTTTCTCTTCTCTTCAACGGTTGTTAAGTGATTTTTGGCATATATTATTTAGGTGTTGATTTGAAAGTTATTCATTGTCCATTTCTTTCCTTACTCTAGTTGATTATAGTTGACTAATTGATTTATGAGCAACTAAATAAATGATCATATTTAATTTAGTTGTTTTGGAAAAAGAAAAAAAAAAAAAAAAAAGTCCAATGATTTTCTTTGTGGAAAAAATGACCAATCCTAATTTTTAGCAAAATTTGAAAAGAAATAATTGACTAAATTACTCACCCCAAATCAAGACAATAGCATCCAAAAAAAATGGATCGGCTAATCAAAATGGAGTACAACGGAAGATATCTAAATTCTAAAATTTAAACAACATAATCGCTAAATTATACAAAATAGCCCTAAACTTTATACTTTGTGTCAAAAACACTTTTGAACATTCAAGTTTCAAAAATACCCTTAAGCTTTCAAAATTAGTTCAAAAATATTCTTACCATCAATTTTGGATGAAAACCGTTAGTGTTTTGTGTCAAAAATACTCTTAAAACTTTAAAAAAAAATTTAAAAATACACTGAAGCTTAAACAAAAATTCAAAAATACCCTTATTGTTATACGAATAGAAACGGTTAATCAAATAGCAATCAGTAACAGATACTAATCAAATAACAATCATATAGCAACCAGTATCACTGACATGACTAGTATCTGATAGTGAACAAACGACAATCAGATAGTAATCGGTATCATTGACAATTAGTATTGTAGACACCGCATTTGGTCCGACTTATTTTTAATTTGTTTAATTTTATTTTTGATATTTATTAATTATTAATCGAGTTCTGAAATTTAATGAAAAATGAGATTTTAATTGAGTTTTGAAAAAAAGTATAAAAAGAAAAATATATAAATATTTTTTCAAAAAAGATTTCGTCAATAAATTTTAATTGAGTTTTAAAAAAAATTAAAAGGGAATAAAAATAAATATTTTTTTAAAAAAGGTTTTTTTAATAAATTTAACTGATTTATTTATTTAAAATGAATTTAAAAAGAAAATTTGTTTTAAATTAATTTTATAAATCTATTTTTTTTTAAAAAAAAGCCAAAAATCCTATTCAACGGTCTTCTTCCCCCTCTATCTTCTGAACCAATTTTTTTGTAACGTTAAGGTTATTTTTAAACCTACTGATATCTTATAAATACAGTGAGGCAGTGAATAGGCAAAGGGGTAGAGGAGAAGGCAGTGAATGAGAAGTAAAAAAGAGAAGTGTGAAGAGGAAAGAAATGATTGAAGAAAGATTGAAAAAAAAAAGAGGTGAGAAGAGGAATTTGAAGAATGAGAAGAGTGAATGAAAAGTGGGGAAGAAAATATTGAAAACAGGATTGGAGGAAGAAGGAAGAAAAAAAGAATTTGAAGGATAAAAAAATTTGGTTTATTTATTATTATTATTATTATTATTATTATTATTATTATTATTATTATATAACATTATTTTCTCTCTTTTTTCTCTATTTCAACAAATTTCTCTTTTCTCTCTATTTCAACAAATTTCTCTCTTCTCTCTATTTCAACAAATTTCTACCTTTACAAAATATCCATGATTTATTTGTTTATTTTTAAAGATATTTTCAAAAGAATTTCAATCTATTTCATTTTGTTGGATTCTTCATATATATATATATATTATCTTACTAACCATTGGATTCCTCAATGCATTATATAATTATAAGTTGTGATCTTATTTATTTATTTTAAATATGAGATTTCTATGATTTTGTAATCTTAATGGATTGAAATTTAAAATTCATTTAAAGCATTTAATCAAAACTTTTATTATTCTTAAATATAAATATGCTCTAGCTTTTTTTTAATGTTGAAATTTCTTAATAGCATTTCAAATTTCTTGAATTTCAAACTTTAAATACAATTTTCTTATTAAAGTCACATTTGCATTGGCAAAATAAATTTTAATTTTATTAGCTAATAAAGTTTTCAAGTATTTTCTATCTTTGATTTAATTTAGGAAATTTATTCAAATTTCTTATTTTTTTTTCATGCATGGAATATTTAAACAAAGTTCAAGTTAACTGTGCAACTTTAAATAAACTCTAACTTAAGGTGAAGTTCAAATTTTAAGTGAATTTCAAACATTTTAGATTTTTCGTAAATCCCATGATGGAGTCACAATTTTGCTCTAGAGGGAAATATTTAATAAGGAATCCAAATATAAATTGGCAATCATTGTCACTCACACAATGCAATTATACTTTATTCTTAAAGTTATAATGAAATTTGGTGAGACATTTCCTTTATTTAAACTATATCAAATTTTTATAAAATAATTGGCTAAGATAATAATTCTGTCTAGGCTGAGGTACTTAAGTTGGCCGTAAGGGAACACCTCTACCGGGGAATTATTTAGTCATTTTTTATCAAGTTTCTTTTTATTAATTTTTATTACAATTTTGGATAACAAAATAAAATGTTTTCAAATGGGTGTTGTAGGGTGCTAATACCTTCCTTACACTCAACGACCCCCGAACCTATCTTTGGAAAAGTAGACCGTTTTTATTTTTATTTTTATTCATTTCAAAATGGGTGACCAATCACACCCTAAAATGATTGGTGGCGACTCCAAACTTTTCACCTCGAAAGGGACCCTGATAACTTGTAGAAATACAAGTTATCTTACTCGTTTCTTTAAAATAATTAGAGAAATTCACAAGAAAATAAGTAAAATAGGGTATAAATCGTGGCTAATGAGCATACTATGCGATGAGATATTTACATACGCCATAAAAGAGAATTTACGAAAAATTCCTTTTTTTTTCATCGCAGGAACTCAAAGGTAGAAGTACAAAAGTTGGAAGCACTGCTGCAGTCATGAACGCATAACCATAGAGCAACCAACATGAACCATGCGATGAAAGATAAAGGTCTGACACGCTCAGGCGGCGACTATCAAATCTGCAGAACTAGTTGGTAGTTGATTAGACAGATTCATGGCAGAGCCAATGTACTTGCATTAAAGCAAGCGGTGCAGCAGCGCATGGAATTTAATGCATGCGTCAGGAAATCATTGGAGAGAAGTTGCATTGACGCCTATAAATAGCCAGCTCAAAAACTGAAGAAGGGGTTGATGACTCGAGAGATCATCTTCCCCAAGAGAGAGAGGAGCATCGCCATTGTCAAACCTCAAGCTTTTCTCTACAGAATTCCGAATACAACCTTCAGAATTCTTCTTAGAAAAGCTTGAGGCAGCCTCAACTCTTGAAGTATTTATCAACAAGCAGCCATTCCTATGCCAGCGAGATCAAGAGATTGACTCAACGGCTCGACATCTTTATCCTAGTTCTTCTTCTTACTTATATTTGTATTTCGAATTGATTTTGAGAGATTTCATATTCAAATATTAATATAAGTCCGTATGTTCCTTCATCTTCATACTTGTTTGTGTATTAATCTTTTGATATGCTGGAAAATCTAATTTAAGTGTGAATTTGTGCATGTTTAGCGGTTTCATTAGTTAATGCACCATTATTCCATGTCTTAAGCTATTGAGAGATACGTTTAAGCGTGAATTCTTGCCTGAGAGGGTGTAGAAAGTATAGAAACATTAAGTAGTGAAACTTGACTTCTTAGAGATAAGGTGAGTCATTTAGACAATCATCGCATATACCTTAGAGATAAGGAAAAGGTAAACTGTGAACCGAGAGGTCGCTACCGCATGTATATGATTGTCACCGCTTAGTAAGTGCAGACGCATACTATAGAAATTCTAGCCTGTTATTAAGATTTAATATTCACACGTTGTCGCATGCTTCTTGATTAGATAATTGCTTCAGTGACAAACTCCATAGCCCCCTTTGCTCGTCACCCAAACTCTCTTGTGTTGTAATTAATAATTTAGGTTAGTAGCATATTTCCTCCCCTCTATGTATATTTCCTTTACCGCATGGTCAAAAACGCAAAAGCACAAAAGTCCCTGAGTTCGACCCTGGACTCACCAGGTTACTGATTTAAGTTTACACTTGGACTTAGATCAGATAAAGCTTGTGTTCATCGCATAAAAAGTCATAACATCAGTCAGTTAGTGACGAAGTACGCATGACTACATTGTCTATGCGTTACACTTTATGAACGCAACAGACCCCATAGGGAAGGACGTCGGCCGCTCCGCGTCACGATGACATTGCGACAAGTATCAGATTGTAATCAAACTACAATTAGATAACAAACGGTATCATTGGCAACCAATATTAGAGTAATTAATCAAACAACAATTAAATAGCAATTGGTATCATTGATAATTAGATAACAACCAATATCAAATAATAATCAAATAACAATCAAATAACAAATCAGTATAAGATAGCAATTCGATAACAATCAGTATCAAATAGCAATCGGATAGTAATCAGACAACAATCAGATAACAATTAGTATCATTGGTAATCAGATAACAGTCATATGCAAGCACACATTTTTAATTGTGAGGGGCATTTTGGTCATCCAGGTAATTTATTTGCGTCGAGCTTGTTAATTTTGTCATTCTTACCAATTTTACATTGTTGAGCTATGGGCTTAATTTTCATTTTATGTTTTGTCATTTGTGCAAGTGGTCTTTTTAAGAAATATGAAGTAAAAAGTGACTTCACACTAGAGTCAAGAAATTTACGGTCCAAAAACATACTAATAACTGTTATATCAATAATATTACCAAAAGATCAGAAAAATACATAACCTTGTATACATGAGAGAATCTGAGTGCAACGTTTTCATGTTGTCTCCTTAAGACAATTTTACTCACTCTAGTGTTTGAGTTTCATGAGTAATTGCCTACCAGGATAGAACATATTACCTTTCTTATGGAAGCAGCACCTTGTTTACAAGATCTAATGAACTATACTTTGTAGAAATAAACCGAACTTCATAAACTTTATAAAAAGGGAGAAAGTTTCAAATGGGAGAAAGATGCTTATGAAAAAGTTCTTAAATGCAATTTGAAGAAGAGACATATTTATAGATTATTCGTGGCCATTCGAATAATCGTGTCTCTCTTCTCCAAAAATAATCTAAAGAAATACTCTCGAGCTTCAATGAAGAATTATGGTGATGGAGACTATTCAGACTAAGAAGGAGAGGATGAAAAAGATTACACACTGAATTTTAAGTAGTTCGGCAAGGAGCCTACATCCACTGTGTAAAAGGGGTATTACTTTCTTAAATCCATAGAGATTACAAAATACTCTCACTCATTTCTCACTCTTTCTTCTTTCTTATATAGGATGCTAAAAAAATTAAAAATTATCCAAAGGGTATACAAAGGTAGGAGCTTTATTGGTTGCAACGGTAAGTTAGTATGAAAAATTTATTTTAATAACAATCTCCACTTTTTTTCATCAAACAAATTATTTGATATGTGGAATATTTATGTTAGGTATAGAATTTTTAGTGGAATATTTATGTTTGAGAACGTGTGACTTATGTTTAAAAACTATTTGATATATGTATATTTTTTTTTGTACAGGACTAGATCGTACCCTTGTTGGTGGCCGCATTCAATCTTTTGTGAAGAATACATTTTAGTATAATATTTTGTTTAGATGTGAAAGACAAACAAATATGTATGCTCAGTTTTTGTGAACGTATTTGGATATTATATTTTAATATAGTATGGTATTTTGTTCATATTTGTTTAATTTCATTTTTTGTATGTAATGTTTACATTCAGGGATAATGTTCTAAAATATGTCTCAAATGAATCATAATTTTTAAAATAATATTAAAATTTGTGACGAAAATTAAAACATCACATGAACAAAATTGAGATGAAATTTTGAATCGTTTGCAAGGAAGTTAAGACCAAAATAGTGAACATTGCAACAAGTGATTGTAAATTGTCGCAAGATACAACGTTAGAATAATCTTCAGATAATGCGAAATAGGAACAATCGTCGCATACCATATTTTTCATCGCATATTGCAACTTTTCAATTTTTCGTCGCAAGTTGCGACGATGTATTACGAAACGTCGCAGAAAGCTTTCAACGCCTACATTTCAACGACATTTTATTGTGGACGAAAAGTTTTCATCCCTAAACATTTTTTGTGACAAAAATATAGATTTAGCGACAAAATAAATTCGTCACTAAAGGCTAGCTTTTCTGTAGATCAAGTAATAAAGTACTGCCCCGACTTTTGTTTTTTGGTATCTATCCATTATCCAACAATTTGGGAATAGGAAATTTTAGACGTGAAGGTGTTCTTTGTTTTTTATTTTTTTATTTTATTTTATAATACATGACTTGATCAGAAATTTCATTGGTTTGCCACTGATGTGAAAGTGGCTTTGGTCTTCAACCAAATGACATTTATAATAATTGATCTAAAGCTAAATATTTGTAATATTTAACCGTGGATCCGGTCGAACTACAGAGAGCCAAATTTAATTTATTTCTCTGAGTTGAATTTTAATATGAAAAGTATTAAAACTGGAGGTTTTGACCGGTAAAATGACGAAAAGTAAAAATGCATGAAAATAAAGATAATGATGAGAGAGTAGGAGAGATAGTGCAAGAGATCACTTATGCCAATTTAGAGATGGTCATATTACTTAGTGGTTTTGTTCATCTATTTATAAAAAAAAAATAGGATTTTTTAATGTTTAACGACCTAATTGATTAATTTGAAAAAGCCGATAGACTCCTCTAAGGAGAACTCATTCTTTTAACAACGAATTAATTCCTAAATTAACTAAATAGTAGTAATTAAAAATATTTCATACCACCTAATTCATTGCATTAAGTTAAGGACTGAATTATGATAAAAAAAAAATTAAATTGGTCAAGTTCAATTTTGACACTTTTCTATTCTTAACATTTGTTATGTGCAATATGATAATCACGAAAAGGCCATAAATTAAACCATAACTATAACTCGAATTATTTGTTATTTAAATTAAACATGCATATTCGTAAGGATTTATATGCTACAGATAAAGACATGAACAAAGCAATTATATTTCATTGAAGTGCATAACGAAGAAATTAAAAAACTTCATCCCTTCATTATGTAACCCTAAAATTTGACTATGAATAGAAGTTATAGAACTGTATTGATAGTATATCAATATTCATTTAAATTTTATTTCAAGTATTAACATTGCATTGATGTATAAATATATTATGTCAATAATTTATCTATGTTATTGATATATTCAATGTAGAGCATATTAATAATAGTTGCATATCCATGTTAAGTATATTAGAAGATTTTCATACTTATCAATAACATACCAGTAGTATATCAACACTTATCCAAAAATGTAATTTCAAACATTAGTGTATTAGTAGTTTACATTAACACTAATTGAAGATGAATTTCAAGTATAACATACTATATAAATAATTTATCTAAGTCATCAATATATTCAATATAAAATATAAGTTAATAATAGTCATATATCAATGATAGGTATATCAATAGTGTATTAGTTAATAGTCCAAAATTCTAACTGTGTATACTGTCATACGTGTTTTAAGAGCTATTTTAGACTTCTCAACATTATTGTTTGTGTTATGTCATTGTATTATTATTATTCTTATTTTGCTATATTTACAAAAGTCAAATATAATGCCACCCCGTTTGCAACATATTCTTTCTTGTTACTCTTACAAGTGCCTATAACATAAAATTTTCAATACAAACATAATCCAATAATAATTGATATACACTTCTTTTAAAAATAATATATTATCATACCTTACCGTTGTTGTTTGTACTTAAAACAAAAAAATAAAATTAAAAATTTTTAAACTTAAATATATATAATATTTTGGGTTACTTTTAACGACAAACCGACCTTAGCTCAGTTGGTAGAGCGGAGGACTGTAGTTGTGTTAACCGAACAGATATCCTTAGGTCGCTGGTTCGAATCCGGCAGGTCGGAATTTCTTTTGGTTTTTTTCCTTCTTTCCTTTCCCTTCCAAATTATTTTTTGATTTATGTGTCATTCTATTACTAAGGTCATTTTGCTTTTTAGTTTTTGAAAATTGTGACGATTGTTTTTCAGTTTAAAGCCCCTCGTTTACATGGACTCACTCACACTCACTGACCCACCGTCGATCAGCTGCCTTTGCCGTCGACTACTCAGCCACTGGCCGTCGGTTCCTTCAGCTGTGCTGATGCTTTGTTGATGTTGTGCTATCGAGTGGTTTTGTTTCGTCAACTCCTTCTGTCATTCCTCGTTGTGGTTTTGTTTGCTGTTATTTCAGGTAATTTCACTTACAGGGGGCTTTAAACTCATTTATTCAATTGACCCAATATGGATTTGCTGTTTTTGTGATGGGAAATTGTTTGCTGGCTTTAAGCTCAGTTTCTTGTTGTTACGGTCACTGCCTGTTGTTTATTTTGGTGGCTTTCGTGTTGTTACAGTCACTGTCTGTTGTTTGTTCTTGTTCTTATGATTGGAAATTTTGTTTTTGATGGTTGTATTGAACTGATTGTGAATTCTAAATGGTGTTATGTAAGTTTGTGAAAATACGAATGAAAAACGGAAACAATGCTGTCAAAGGGGAATTCAATCTGTTACCAAACGCGGATCATGAATATATTTTAGACAATGCTTCTAAGTGGTGTTATGTGGGTTAAGTTAGCTTGTCAAAAACAAAACATTTTTCTCTAGAAGGGTTATATCAATCAATGTCAATAGAGTGAGATTCTAAGCTAAAGACTACAGGAGACAATGCTGTGAGAGGGGAATTTCAATTTATGCAACACATACTTTAGGGAGTAAACACGAAAAAACTCATATTCTGGTTTTCAAAATTTTAGCTCTTTAACAAAAGAAGTATTAAAGAAAGCAGCAGATGTGACTATAAAACCCCTCCTCTTTTATGCACATCTCTCTCACATAGGAAATGGCTGAAAAATAGGAGCCTGGTAAATCTGGAACCCAACAATGGGTAGCTATTGTAGTTGTAGGTACACCATTTTTTTCTCTTTCTTATTAATTAGATATTAAGAAGATGAAGAACCCTTCTTCCTCCTCCATGGACTCATTAAGATTAAATTTGGGTATTGACTAAATATGACGTATAATTTCAAGATAGTTTTGCTCTCATGCTTTTGTTTTCTATCCAAGTAGTCTCTTCACTTAAATTCATCAAAATCATTAGTAATAACAAATTTACCATATGTTCAAGATACTTGAGTTGAATAATTGGTACAATACAATAGTTTTTTGTGATGTTAAAAAAGAACTTCCAAAACTAAAGAAATGCCTACTGAAAGATTAAGAATTACGATGTGCAAAAATTATTTATATTATGTGCAGCGCAAAGAGTTTAAACATATAACTTAGCAAATCCCATAGCCAATGTTGGTGATCAAGAAGGTCCATGGCTTAGGTTGGTGACCCCCATTGCACTTTGGAGTGGTGCTTGCATAAGGTCTGTCTACTGTGGCAGAGCATATGTCATAATTTGTGGCAGTGGGGGTATGCGCTTGTGTGACCCCTTCCCATACTAGATTAATTTTTAAACAAAATCTGTTTTACGTTTTGATATTTATGTTTTTGATTTGTTATTCTACTTAAGTATTGTTGTTTGTATTAAGAACTAATATCTTCTGCTTTCAAGAATATTATTTTATCATTGACAGGACACATACATTCAAATTGCTTATTGACCCATCAAATATTAGAAAAATCCCATAGTTGGATTTTTCCGTGCACCAGTGCTTTCAATGCTTAGACTCCGGCTGAACCAATTTCACATACGCTTTGCTTTCTCTTCCACATTCAGCTCACTTCCAGATCCTCACTACCTTAACAATTGTCTTCACTTTTTTTTTTCAAAACAAAATTTAACGTTCCAATCTCTTCTTCAATTTCATTCCGTCATTATCACCACTGGAAACTCGAACAATGTCTTCTTTGCGACAAAGCTCATGGCCTTTTATGCTTCTCATGGGCAACCTACGTTCTCCACGCAATTGTTTCGACTGATTCATTCCAAGGATAAATTTCTTTGGAATTCCATTATCCAATCCCACTTCTCCAATGGTGATTACCAACAGGCATTTGATTTCTACCTCCAAATGCGAGCCTCGAGCAGCCTGCCAAACCAATTTACAGTTCCCATGGTAGTTTCCACTTGTGCAGAATTGATGATGCTCAACCGTGGCATGAACGTTCATGGGTTGGCTTTAAAACTTGGGCTCTTTGTTGATAATTCTGCTATTGGTTCTTCTTTCATATATATGTATTCCAAATGTGGTCACGTAGAAAGTGCATCTCTCATGTTCAATGAAATTACTGTTAAAGATGTGGTTGCTTGGACTGCCCTTATAGTTGGGTATGTTCAAAATAACGAGAGTGAGAGAGGTTTGAAATGTTTGTTTGAGATGCATAGGATTGGAGGGACTCCAAATTACAAAACAATAGGCAGTGGGTTTCAAGCTTGTGTTGATTTGGATGCTTTAGTAGAGGGTAAATGCTTACATGCTTTGGCTTTAAAAAGTGGATTTCTCTGTTTTGAAGTTATTAAATCTACAATTCTCTCTCTGTATTCAAGGTGTGGGTCACCTGAAGAAGCTTATCGTTGCTTTTGTAAATTAGACCAAAAAGACCTCATCTCTTGGACATCAATTATTGCAGTTCACTCTAAAATTGGGTTAATGAGCGAATGTCTACATTTATTTTGGGAGATGCAGGCTGGTGAAATAATCCCAGATGAAATTGTGATCAGTTGTATGCTTATTGGATTTGGTAATTCTGATAGAATTTTTGAAGGAAAAGCCTTCCATGCTTGGATTCTGAAACAGTGTTGTGCAATGAGTGGAATAACCCAAAATGCATTACTCTCCATGCATTGTAAGTTTGGACTCTTAGGTACGGCAAATAAGATCTTCCATAGTTTCCATAAAAGCAGTGAAGATTGGAATACAATGATATTAGGATATAGCAATATGGGGGAGAGTGAAAAGTGTATTGACTTTTTAAGGGAGATGCACGCCTTAGGCAGAGAACCTGATTTGAATAGTTTAGTTTCAGTCATTTCTTCTTGTTCACAAGTTGGAGCTATCAATATTGGTCGGTCCGTTCACTGCTATGCTATTAAAAACTCAATAATTGAAAATATATCAATAGCTAACTCACTCATGGACATGTACGGAAAAAGTGGTAATTTGACTGCCACATGGAGGATATTTCATAGGACACAACAAAGGGATATTATCTCATGGAATACGTTGATTTCGTCCTACAAGCACAGTGGGAATCTTGCTGAAGCGATTACTTTATTTGATAAAATGGTTAAAGAAAAGGTTTACCCCAATGAAGTTACTTGTGTAATAGTTCTTTCGGCATGTGCTCATCTTGCATCCTTAGATAAAGGCGAAAAGATCCACCAGTATGTAAAGGAAAATGGATTTGAGACCAATATCACTATTAGAACTGCACTGATTGATATGTATGCTAAGTGTGGGGAGATCGAGACATCAAGAAAATTGTTCAACTCAATGGAAGAAAGAGATGCTATTTTGTGGAATGTCATGATATCAAATTATGGGATGCATGGACATGTAGAATCTGCAATGGAGATTTTCCAACTAATGGAAGAGTCAAATATTAAACCGAATGCACAAAGCTTTCTTTCTCTTCTCTCAGCTTGTAATCATACAGGGCATGTGGTAGAAGGAAGGCCGTTCTTTGATAGAATGAAGAAATATGGTGTCAAACCTACTCTGAAGCACTATGCTTGTATGGTAGATCTTCTTGGCAGGTGGGGTAGTCTTGAAGCAGCCGAAGCTTTGGTTTTATCAATGCCCATCACTCCTGATGGCACTGTTTGGGGCTCCTTGTTAAGTGCATGTAAAATTCACAGTGAATTTGAAATGGGGGTAAGGATTGCCAGATATGCAATTGAGTCTGATCCAAAAAATGATGGGTATTATATAATATTGTCTGACTTGTATGGTTGCTTGGGAAGGTGGGAGGAGGTGAAAAAAGTGCGTGATATGATGAAGGAAAGAGGGGTGGAGAAGAGAGCTGGCTGGAGTGCCCTATGAATGAAGCCATTGCTTTTAGTATTGCTTGAAAACATTTCATACCTTGAATTATACAACTTCATAGAAATCTCAAGAATTATTTTAAGGGCCAAACTTGACAATCAAAGTGAGCAAAAGTTGGATCCACACTCGTTCAGAACTTTTTGCCTTCGATAATGTTTCCTCATACATTGAAAAGTTGTTGGCTTTCAGGTACAATTTTTAAAATTTTTCTATTCTCGTATGGATCATATTACATTACTTTGTGCAATTTGCCTTTGCCCATGAAGCCATTAAATTACAAGAGAGTACTGAACGTTTCATTTTGAGAAGCTTTACACATGTTTTGATATTAACTTTCAATTCTTTACTTTAGATGGAAGAATTTAACAAGGAACTAAACAAAAAGTAGGTTCCATTTTCATGTAGCTGGTAACATCGTTTGGAACTCAGTTCAAGCATTCACAAGAATCCATGTGGGTATGTGTTGCATTATTTAGGAAACTGCAATATGACAATAGATTATCAAGGTGTTCTTATTGTGTTCATTGTGCACAGCATTAGAAGTGGAAAGAGATACGAAGCAGATTCCTATGTGGACTGAATCAATCTGCAACTCAGACGGTTAAGAAAAGGTAAGCTGTTCATAAATTTAATTTCCTTCTTGATAGCATTGTATCTCTAACAAATACAAAATAAAGTAGCAACACGGCATGATGGTTCATTTTGGTAACAACTGAAGTTAACCTCTCACGATTCCTTGTTTTGCGTATTTTAGACGTTACTCTGTATTGTTACTCTATATTGTAAAGCGATCGCAATGATGAATAGCTACTTATATTGATTGATAGGAAAACATAACTGATGAAGTTGAACAATAAAAAAGCATAAAGATTCTTGATGTGCCGAATTTCAATTCTTCAATCTAAAACTGAGAACTTGATGGATGGACAATTGATTTTTGATAACAGCTTTGATGTTAAATGCATAGGGAATTCTTTGTTGAAGTCAATTTTCAAGTTTGTCCCCCCCCCCCCCTCTAATGGTGTTTTCCAGTTCAGAAACACTGGAACATTTTATTAGTGTGACGTAGAGAAGAACAATAGAAAATGAATGACTAATATTTATAGAGTCAGACCAGTTATTGCTTATTTTATTACGAATATTTGGAGATAAATAGTCAAAATGATGCATTTGGCCTGGTAACTTGATTCTCTTCCATTTTAACCGTTTGGTTTTTTTAATTAGTAATATTGTTACTGTGACATGTTGGTTTGTGCTGGTCTAAAATAATCAAGTGGGAAGTAGAATTTTAGTTATCATATTATATAGGTGGATAATCTTTTAGGTTATATAAAATGCCCCAGACACACTAAGGCGCAATGGCTCTCTGGAGCCTAGGCGCAAGGCGCACAAAAAGGTGCAGACTTTTTTTTTTGAGGTGCACTATATATAAAAAATATTACATTAAAAAGAAAAAGCATAGTTGTAGTGGAAATATGGAAAAAAAAGACCCAAAACACAAGAAATTTTGCATTTAGGCTTAGTAAACTTGATTCTTTTAGTTAATAAAGAAGAAAAACCCTTAATTATTACTATTTTTTAAAAATAATGAAAAAACAAGGCTCAGGACTTTGAGCCTTGGGGCTGCTTCACAAAGGCACGCGCCCGAGAGGGCTTTTTAAAACAGTGGACGCACCCTAAGAGATATTTGACTCAGCTTTAATAAACATGCATCTTTTAAGTCTAGGGCTATAAAGCTTATGTCTGTGACATCCCAAAACAAAACTGGCATATTTGGAATTGTTTTGGCTTATTTGTGAGTTTTGGCATATCTTTGAAATGAAGATTCATGTGTGTGTTATTTACTCACGCGGTTTCACACTCAAGTAATTATATTGATTGTCCTGGTTGATTTTATTGACATGCATGGTTGAAGGGTTTGACTGATTAAATCTCATTCGTGGAAAGTCACTTTTGTGGTTTAGCATTCCTTTGGAATACAAATTCATTTGTACTCACGTGGCCTCACAATTAAGTAATCGTGTTGATTGTTCTAGTTGTTTTTTATTGACAACTATGATTGAATGAATGATGTTACCAACCAGTAACTACTGCATATGTTTCCAAAGCTACTATGATTGTTTGGTTGGAAGTTTTGTTTCTGTTTGAATTGCAAATGTTGAGTGATTGAAAGTTTTATTTTATTGTAAGTCTATTTGAAAGTTTTGGTTTTAAAAGTATTGAATGACTGTTAGTTTTGAGATTTGAAAGGTTAGTTTGAATGTTTTCATTAAATGGAAGCTATGTTCAATTGAAGTTTGTTTTGAAAGCTTTGTTTGATTGAAGAATTTTGGTTTTAAACTGCCAATTGTTTGGAAGTTTTAATCGGAAGTCTTTGAGAGTTTTGAGATTTATTGAAAGTTGTGTTATGTTTTGTATTTTTGTTTACAATGAGTTTTGAATGAAAATGTCTTTGAAGCTTGATATGAGAATTGCTTATTGAGTATTTTTTTTTTACTATTTTTGTTTTGTTTTTAAATGTGTTTAGATGACGGATCTTATGGTAGTTTTGAAAAAGTGAAGTTTAGCGTTGAAAGATGTTATTAAGGATTCAATGGTTGTTTATCGCAGAATTTGATTTGTAAAAAGTTGCTTTTGTCGAGTTGTGTAAGTTTGTTTCAGATTATATTAACCGTCTTTTTGCATTATTATTGTTAGTATGGGTGTATATATATATATATATATATATATATATATATTTTTTTTTTTTTTTGCAGAAGGATGAGCTATAGAAGTCTAGATGAATTTGTTATGTAACAAAGTAATTGTTTAGTCTAACCATGATTGTATAAGTTTGTACAAAAATGATGAGGGCGCTATGGGTGTGTCAACCTAGTTGAGATATTCGGGTGTGCCACTGATCCCTAGTCTTATTGGATTTATGTTTCCTATATAGCTTTACTACACCGTAATTGATTCGAGCATTAGTCTCTTTTCATTTTATCAGTGAAAAGTGTTGTTTCCGTTTCAAAAAGAAAAATGTTGGAATGGTTTTGAACTAAAAAACACTAAAAAAAAAAAGAACAGAAGAGTATAAACTTGAAAATGTTGGAATGTTGGAATGTTTTGCATGTATGTAGCATCAAAGTTCCAGAAATGAATAGTTCATCCATGAAGCTCTAACTTATAGATTGAACTGAAATTCTGCATATATGATTTTTTTCTTCTTCTGCAATTTGGCTCAATTTATGTGCTATGTTTCGTCATCAATCTTACTATTCATCATAGTGATCATTTTGTTACTCATTTTGTAATATATGGAGTAATCTTGGAATTATTTTGAATTAGATTATTCATTATTGACCTATCATGATTTTAAAACATTTTTTCTAATATTTTTTATTAACTTTCATTATTAATATATGATATTTTGTTCTTTTTTGTTTTCTTACCTTCACTATTTTGTATTGTTTATTAAATCATATTTCTTTATGTTGGAGGCGTTTGTGACGCTGAGTTGGTGATTATAGTTTGTGGGTTATAATAGTTTGTAGGTTATAATAGGATGTGTTTGAGGTGTAGACTATTTTAGTCTGAGTTATAATAGTCTGCAATTGGGGGGTAGACTATTTTAGTCTGGTTAGGAAATAGTAAACATGGTCGCAAAGTGGGAAAGAGAAAATAAGTAAGAAATAGTAAACATTATAGCAAACAAGGATTTGAATAGTAATATTTTAGTTAATTGTAAGTATAATAGTTGGAAACTCCAAGGGTTATAATAATCCACTCCACCAACTTCAAGTTAGTGCCCCAAACACCCCCTTAATTGATTCAAATTATTAGTAATATTAAAATTTACTTAATATAAATTAAATAATAGATTGTTCATTTTTTAATAGTACTTATAATTAACTATCCACCTAAAATGATTCTTTTATTATTCACTAATTCATATTTTTGTTAATTAATCTATTAAAATTATATGAGGTTATCACGATTAACTTCATAAAATAAATATAAAATAATTCCTCCAAATCTTGATAACATTCTCCAGCACAATCAAACACAACAATCTCTGATTTTCCACAATTTTATTTTTAGATATATTAATTTAAGGCATCCATTATTTTTAGATATTTATAAAGACTTTAAACCAAACAACTCTAATGGCTTCATAATTTGAGTTCCACCTGTTTATAATTGCTAATTAAGAATTATAGATATAAATATGAGACACAGATATAATACGACACGGATACGACAATACGCCATATTTTAAAAATCTAGACAATGACATGACAAGGACATATTTATTAAAATATACATATTTACACCAAAAGAAAATTTAAAGTAAATGAGTTGATGCATTTATAAGCTTAAAAAATTTAATGTGAAGTATTTCACACTCAATTTATAATTATTGTCATATATGTGTCTTTTTAGTCTACTCAACAAGTGTTTTATTCATATGTAACACATTTGTTGTACTAACAAGTGTTTGATATGTGTCCAACAGGTGTTGGTATGTCCAAGTGCATGTCAAAGTGTCCGACACGTATCGAACATGGACACGTTAGTCAAACTAAAGTGTTTGTGCTTCTTAGGTTGTTGACTACTTATTTATCAATGATGATGGATGATAAGAAAGAAGTTGACTTTGTCAGCCAATAGAAGGATGTTGAGTGAAGAAATCTTTAGCATTTAGTATTAGTTAATTAAGTTGTGGATGGATAAGAGCATTGTGAGCTTTTCATTAGAAAATATAACTTTTTTATTATTTTTTTGAAAAAATTATCATTTTGGTTCCTGAATTTTTAAGAATGTGTATGTGGTCCTTGATGTTTGGAATTGACCATTTTAGTCCCTGAATTTTTAAGAATATGTTTTACTAATAAACTCATTAAATTTAAATAAGAAAGATGACTATATGCTGATGTGGTAGGATGACTTGGAAAATATTTATATTTTTAATATTTTTCCCTTCTCTAAAGTCTAATGAGCTTCCTCTTTCTCCTTCCTCCCCTAGTCTCTCTCTTCCCTTTCCTCTCTCCTCCCTCTCAGTCCATTCTTTCTCTCTCATCTTTCAATCAAAATGTAACTCACAATCAAGGATTAAAATATCGATGTCGATATTAATATTGACATTTCAATTTTATGAATATATCGACAAAATATCGATATCGATGGATATTTTTGTAAATCACAAATTTTATAAAATTTATTTAGATTAATAATTAAGTTGTTTTTACTCAAAAACTAAGTTATGGATATTGTTATTAGTATTCTTGTTTATATTGGACTAAATAGGTGATATTTTTATGTGTTACAAGCATTAATAAAAAAATGTTGGAGATATCTATAGATATTTAATATCGATATCGAACCCTTCGATTTACAAATATATCAACGGATATATTGACTTATCCACGAATGTTTTCACCCTTGCTCACAACGATAGAGAGAGAGAAAAATAGAGAGACGACGGGAGGAGGGAAAAAGAGGAAGCTCATTAGTCATTAAGAGGGGACAAATATTAAAAAAAATAATTTTTTGCCAAATCATCCGGGCACATCAGCATCTAGTCATTGTTCTTATTTAAAATATAATAGGTATATTAGTAAATGGACCTTTTAAATTTATTGTTGAAAACTCAGGGACTAAAATAATCAATTTAGAACTAAACACACATTCTTAAAAATTGAAGGACCAAAAGGGTAATTTTTCCTTATTTTTTTGTCCGTAATTTTTTTTTAAAATACCTCTCTTTTATTTTCTTTTTAAAGACTTGTATTTCCCTTAAATATAAACCTTTTTTATTATTTTTTTTGCCCAAATTTTGTTTAGTATACACTTTTATTTATTTTTACAGACTTTTCTCTTCTCTTCATAAAATTATATTTATGAAGAGCAATCGAAATACTTATAAAGATTATTATAGAAACAAATATTATTGCTACAAATTTGTGATTTAGAAAATAAAAAACTTCATTTACTTTAAAGATGGTGCATTCATGAAAATACCACAAAGAATTGAAAATATCAGAAATTAAAATATCGCTATCAAAGTGAACCCATGATACACAAATGTTTGGAGTTATGTAAGTCATCGTTGACATGATTTCAGTTGTAGAATTTGATAATTGAAATATGACTTTAAAATATGAGGAATTGGCTTGAGAATGTTTATGACCCTAATGTGGTTTGAGTACTTACACTTGTTAGAAGTTGTTTCCAAACCACTAGATTTTGTATCCATATATCCAAGTGCTACGTGAACGTGTTTATTCCACAATATGCCAATGATGCATACAACTATTAGGTGTACTAAATTTGATTCAGTATCTTTGTCCAAATTCTAGACATGAAGCATCCATTACTTCCACGTCTAGACCGCAGGAGATGCAGAGGAATTCAGGGGCATTAAGTGTTAAATCTGAATTCCAAATTCTAGTTCAAATCTTGGACATGAAGCATTACAGATGTTACAAATTACTCTGCATGTACGTAGGATAGATTTTTGCTATGCTATGTAGCTTAACCATGGCCTGGCGCGTCCTTATGGTTCAACGACCCATGTCAAGACTTACAGTGATTGAAGATTCATTTGAGCTCATGGATGTGGGAGGAGCAGGATATATAGGAACAGGCATTTTATTTGGAAGGTTTGGCATAGCTGTCTCAAAGTTAAGAACTTGAATTGCTTGTTTTATGGAAGGTCTAAGATTAGGGTCTGGATAAGCACTCCATAATCCAACAAGCATCAAACATTCCACTTGTTTTTTGTCACAATCAGATTTCAATTTCTCATCCATGCCATCAATCAATTGTCCACTCCCATAAAGATCCCAAACCCATTCCACCAAACCCTTATGAGATTCAATTTCCATGGAGGTTCTTGACATCCTTCCAGTGGCAATCTCCAAAGCAACAACCCCAAAACTAACCACATCAGATTCTTTACTAGCTCTGCCTGTGCTTATGTATTCAGGAGCTAAGTACCCCAAAGTTCCAACCAACCAGTTGTTTGAGCTCCCAACTCATGGTCCATTAATCGAGCTAGCCCAAAATCCCCAAGCTTGACATTGAAGTTTGAATCTAACATGACATTACTAGATTTAATATCTCTATGAACCACACACTGTTCCCCTTCTTCATGAAGATATAGCAAGCAGAGGCTAAACCTAAGCAATCTTATATCTCACAGCCCAACCAAGAGGGGCTCTCTTACCAAAGAGATGAGAATCAAGACTACCATTAGGCATGAATTCATAAACCAACAAGAACTCACCCTTATCATGACACCAACCAATGAGTTGCACCAAATTTCGATGGCGAAGCCCGCTAATGATCTTCACTTCAGTTATATACTCTTTTCTCCCCTGTCTTGAACCCCTTGAGATTTTCTTCACAGCCACTGTCAAATCTATGTCTGGTATGTACCCTCTGTACACTGCTCCAAATCCTCCTTGACCAAGCTTCCTTTCATTGGAGAAGTTGTTGGTAGCCATGGCAAGAAGTTTATGAGAAAACCTTCTTGGTCCAGCCCCTCTTTCCAAATCATCATTAATGGATGTCAAGTTTACCTCCTCAGCGTTTTCTTCTTCTGATTTTCTTTTCTTTTGTTTCAATCTCCAAAGTACTACAAAGGCTAAAATTGCCATGAGAATTGAAACTCCTATTGAAACAGTCACACCCACAATTACATCAACTTTCTTCCCATTCTTTTCAGTACTAGCTGGTTGTTTCATTTCCAAGCTAGAGTTGAACTCCCAAGAAAATAGCAAATGTCTCTCTAGGTAGGCCCCTGTTGCAGCTGAAAATCCTACTGTTGCCCATTGAGGAAGAATCTTCATGAGATCAATCTGGTAACTCAAAGTTGTATTTTCAAGAGAAGTGGCTGTCTTTTCATAATTCCACGAGACACTCAAGTATTTAGTGGTTGAATCATAGGAGATAAACACATCAACAGTGTCCAAACTATGTAAGCTGACATTCCACTTTGTGAAATTAGAAGAAGAAACAGAGTTAATGTTGATACCCACATGTTCAAATTTAGGATCCCATTCATTAGAGTAAGAATCAAACTCAACGTGAACAATTTGGTTTATGGATGAATCAATATAGGTCTTATTAAAAAGGCCAAGATACCCACCAGCTGAGTTTGGAGGGATTTGAAACCCAGCTGGAGCCAAGAAAAAAGCAACCCCATTTCCATAGTGTAAAGCATTTTGTGTATCGATGGTGAAGGAGAAATGGGTTGTGAAATCAGTAAGTTTTCCTGTTTCAGAGTCCCAAATTGGGATAGCATCTTTGTAAATAGCTTGACCAACAAGACAGGAATATGCAGGATCACTAAACTGAACTGCTCCATTATTAGGAACAGCATCTCCTTGGTAAAGTAAACGGTTTTCATTGGGTTCAATTTGATCAATTTTGAAAGAAACTGAGTCAACTAACAGAGGAAGATAGGGAAGAAGAAGAAGGGGAAAGAGATGAGTTAGCATTGAAAATGTAAACAGAGGAGTTTCCATGTGTCTGAGGATGAAAAACGATAAGCAACTCCCCAATTAAATAGAAAATTTTTTTTTTTTTTAAAAAAAAGTTTGGATGATTATAGCATTTTGTAAAAGATAATTGAAGTTTGTAGAATTTTTGGTGTTATCGTGTAAAATAGTTTAATAGTCCCTTCATGTTTAGGCAACCATTTGACCCAGCCTTTTCTTTACTTGCTAAATTGCTTAGAAACTATACGGTGGTTGGTCCACATTATTTATTATTTTTTATTTTTTATTTTTTATTTTTATTTTTGACAAATATGCGGTCTCGAAGAATCCAACCTCTAATCGAGAGGTTGATGGTACAAGTTTTATGTCAGTTGAGTTATGCTCATTTTAGCCGTGGTTGATCAACTTAAGAAAATAGTTGAGTAGATATGCACCTATTACTACTTTTAAAGATTATTAGTTGATAAAAAATGGGCTATTTTCAAATATCAAAAAATGAGTCAAACTATTTACAAATATAGAAAAATTTTACAATTCTATCGGTGATAGACCGCAATAGAATTCTATCGCAGTCTATCACTAATAGACAGTAACATTTTTCTATATTTATAAATAGTTTGATATTTTTTCTATTTATAGTAATTTCCCTAAAAAAAACATAGTCCTTGAAAATTCATAGAACTAATAATTTAGGTTTGGTTTGGTTTGTGATCTATTTGTGTTTTGTTTTTGTTTTTTTTTTTGTTTCATAAATAAAAAATACAAAGAAAACAATGAAAATACACTTATTTTAAAGGGAGATTTTTAAAAATAGAAAAATAAGGGAAACTATTTACATAAAATAGCAAAATTTTTAGATAGTTGTGATAGATGATGATTGAAGTCTATCAGGATCTATCAGCGATAGAAATGATAGAAATCTATCACTGATAGATACTGATAGAAGTCTATCAATGTCTATCAGTATTTTTTTGTTATTTTCTGTAAGTAGTTTGACATTTTTTCTATCTGTAAAAATTTTCCTATTTTTAAAAAAAAAAACTTTCTTAAAAGATAATTTAAAAAAATGGTCTATTTTTAAAAATAATGAGATGTCGTTTCCATGGTTTTTAAATTTTGTTTTCAAAATTTAGAAAACATGGGATACGACTTTTCAAAAAAAAAAAAAAAAATCCAAAGAGGTTTCCGTCGAATAAATCACACCTCATTATTAGTTATTTTAAATTATTGTAATCTTAAAACGCAACACAATTTTCAAATTTTAATTTTTTTTCCTGCATCTTCAAATTCAGAACCAAACACAATTTTAAAATTTTAAATTGAAACTAAACATATTTCCAAATATAATAAAAATATGAAATTTGTTTCCATTTTCTACCAAATCCAAAAAAGAAATTTGAATAACGAACCAAATGTGTACATAAATTACAATGACAAGATATTATCAAAAAAGAAAAAGAATACAATCACAAGATATTATAAGGAAAATTACTATAAATAGAAAAACTATTAAACTATTTACAAATAAATTCTATCGTTAGATCGATAGTAAGAGATAAAATTCTATCGTGAAAATTTTCTATATTGATAAATAGTTGAAAATTTTTTAATTCTCTATTTTGTTCCTTTTATTTGAGTCATACATGCCTAACATTTGTATTTAAATTTTAAGTCTCAAAGTTCAAGCAATAAGCAATTATTTCAATTCTCAAGGTTTAAACAAGAAGCAATTCATTGTTGAAGGAAGATCAACAAGAACGAGATCATTTGTATACAATTTCCCAATTTCAAAGATTTGAAGATTCGGGCAATTTATTATTAAAAAACTTCCTATAATGTTGCTAAAGGGCGACAAATAGCAAAGAATGGAGTTTTTATGCAATTTTCTCTTTTTGTATCTTCTTTCTCCTTTCAAATTTGTAAATACATACTAATTCATCTTTGCAGTTTTATTTTTTTTTATTTTTTATTTTTTATTTTTTGGTTGCAAATGGCTGATAATAAGAATGATTTTGTGAAGATTGTAAATATTCTTGAATAATAACTTAGTTGGAATACAAAGGATTGCATAATAAATAAACACTAATAGACCTAACAAAGGAAAATAATAGAAAAGGAAAATATAATTAAGCAATAATTTTCTTTAACTCACTCCTTCAAACTCAAGGTGGTAGACTTGAATTTGTGAAGCACTAATGACAGAAACTGATGATGGAATTTGAAGAAAACTTTCGAACCACATCACGACATATCTGGACTGGAAACAAAGACCATGAAAAACTTTTGAGCTGGAAATAGAGATCCACAAAGAACTTCTGGGTTGGAGACAAATACCAACAAAGTATTTTTAGACCAGAAACAAAGACCCACGAAGAATTTCTGGACTAAAAATAAAGATCTACATAAAGATCTGAAATAGAACCCACGAACAGCCGATTTGAAAACGAAACAGAGACCTACGAACGTAGATCTGAAAACTGAACAGAGATAGTGACAGAGAAAAAAATAGGTCAAAGATACACAAACACATATCTAAAAGCATAACAGAGACAGTGACAAAGCTTTGCATAAACATGTTGGGAGTTGTGTAACGGTGACGGGATTTTGTGGATCTGCTTCCATCGACTGACTGTCAATGGAGGCAGAGATAGAAAAGTGTAAAGTCCTAGGGCTTATGGCTCTGATACCATGTGAAGATTGTAAATATTTTTCAATAATAACTTAATTTGAATACAAAGGATTACAAAATAAATATACACCAATAGACCAACAAAAAAATAATACAAAAGAAAAATATAAAAAAAGAAAATATAATTAAGCAATAATTTTCTTTTAACAGATTTAATGTAATTTATTGCTTTTGTAGCTTCTTTTCCTCCTTTCAATTTGTTAAATACACATCAATACATCCATTGAGCCTAATATATTGAAGGGAGTAGATAAAAACAAGATTCCAACTTTGGATCGTCTAGAGAGAAGGAGAAGCAGAAAATGGCAAACAATGTGACGTAATTATTGTGATTTGTGCCCTCAAGTCTCATAATTATTGTGTTATGTAATAACTATTAATTATTTTGTTTTTAATATTATACTATCCATTACATGAAAATCCCAGCTTAACGAATATAATATTAATATTTGCAACGCTTACGATCGGGTAGAGTGAATATTTGAAAGACCGGAAAAGACTTGTTGAAGGTTTTAACGCCACTTAAATACAATTTATAATGTTGATCTAAGAACCACTTAAACTTGGTAGTAATAGCAATAATAAGACTAGGTCGAACCACAAAGGAAGCCTAAGGGAATTTTGTGCAAGCTAATGGTCAATTTAAAGCGGTAAATGGGAGGGGATTGGTGTGGAAAGAGAAAATAAAGTGTGAAAAATAAAATGCATGAAAAGTAAAGATAAGGAGTAAAATATAATCTACTTGGATAATCTAGCTTAGAAGCAAGGGCAGTCCAATAACATTCAATATGCAAGCACACAACCAACCTATTCAGTCTATCCAACGCATTCGAAAAGCCAACTTTTTGAAAGGTCGAGCAAGCACCCTAACTATTAATGAAGACTTAAAATGTAGTCCTAATAGGGATTGTAACATTTCATATAGTCCTAATGTTATGAAATCAACAAATAAAGATAAGCACAAATAGTGTAAGTAGTAAAGGATTGGTACAATATTTACTGGGCTCACTAATAGTGTGTTAGTTATGTCCACTGGTAGAGGAAGAATAGTTTACTATTAGAGATACTAGTTTAGATTACAGAACAGAGACACCTCTAGAGATAGAGCGTTTATATAGCGCACTTCTCTCAATCCAAGAATAAAAAACGTAAATAATATAAATATGACAAATACGAATACAAGTTATGTTTCGGGGGCATTGCATAAGGCATAAAGAACAAAGACCAAAGATGAAAGAAATCATATGCATTCAATTAAAGCTTAGTTCTCACCTATGAAGCACCGACACGTGCAAAATGGTTAACTGTTGTGTCAGACACGTGTCGGACACCGATACGCTCGAACATGCTTTTGACACGTGTCTGACACGCTATTTTACGTGTCTATTATTTTATTATTTTTTTTTAATTCTCAGACACGTGAGGACACTCCAGGACACGCTCTCAGACACTTAATCGCCATCAACATGTGTTCTGATTTTTTGAGGTGCTCGCTTTATACTCGGGAAGAAGACAATTTGAGGAAGAAGAGTAGGAGAAGAGAAGAGTTGGGAAAGGGGCAGAAAGATGTAGAAGATAGAAAAAGAATAATAATAAAAGAAATAAGTGTTAGAACAAGAAGAGACACACATAACACGGAGGAGATGAAGTAAAGGAAGAAAAATGTTAGAATAGAACAAGAAAAGAACAGTAGAAAATAATAGAAGAAAAGTCGTGGAGAAGAAAAGTCATTTCTGGAAGCATTAAGTGTTGGTTGCATGAACGCCAGATGGCAATATACTTCCTCAAATAATAGTTTCTAGAAAACTTAAATAGGCTTGTTGCATGAAACTGCCATTTGGCAGTTTACCCCAGTAAATAAAAGTGTCTAACATGTTTAATAGTACACACTATCTCTTAGGTCCAATGCCATCCTCGAAAAAAAAGGGGATATTATTGATGAATGTTTTTTTAAAGTTTTTTTTTATTTACACTTACAAAGCCATTGATCAGACAATTATAGTCTGAATTTAGAAGTCAACAAGCATATATAGATTCAAAAAAGAGGATCGATCTCAAAATCTTCTTTTAATGTTTAAAAATTAAACTTTAAGGATAGAAATTTATATTAAAAGTACTATATATATTCTTAAAATGTCAAACTATGCACATATAGTTGTAAAA
Source organism: Lagenaria siceraria (assembly GCA_002890555.2). Classification (NCBI taxonomy): domain Eukaryota; kingdom Viridiplantae; phylum Streptophyta; class Magnoliopsida; order Cucurbitales; family Cucurbitaceae; genus Lagenaria; species Lagenaria siceraria. The sequence goes on along the minus strand of CM016491.1, from coordinate 4,094,155 downwards.
AATAAAATAATAATAATAACGTGTCTCCAACGTGTCGTGTCCTACTTTTTTAGAAATTGACGTGTCATGGTGTTGTGTCGTGTCGTGTCCCGTGTCTCGTGTCGGTGTCCGTGCTTCTTAGGTTCTCACAAATATAGATCACTTTTCTATTCTTAAGCTATAAAATTAACCCCAAGCAATTATTGGGATGATATAGTCAAGATTAATTATAATTCAAATGTAATTATAACCCAAAATTACAAAGAAAAGCTAAATTTACAAAAGAAAGGAAGGAAACCTAGAGGGAAAGTCTCAACTTGAGGTGGAACCCCTCTCTTCCTAATCCTAGAAATGAAGAGAAATATATATCTAGTGGTGATGGAGAGCATCCCAACACTGGTTGGTAGTGTTGTGGCGCTATCCAAATATCCTCCTAGTGCAACCCAGAATTGCTCAACATGGTGCTTTTGGAATGTGCCATAGCGTCGCAATGTTGTAGGGGCAACATCGCGACGTTGTGCTTTTGTCTTGCAATGTTGTTCTTCAGGGATAACTTCATCCTTTTGCATCCTTTTGAGCCTGGTTGCTCCATGCATGTGATCCCCTAAATGTTTCATTTTGGCTCGAATTGCACTGGGAACATTTCAATGACCTCTCAAGCTTGTTTACCTGCATTCAAGAACATTTAAACATCAAATTTCTAAGAACTAACTCGAATTAGGCCAAAAAAGATAGCACATTTTTTGTGCTATTAGCATTGCTACAACGTATTATGAGTCAATTAGAGTTTGCAAATTTGTAGGTGTCGACTGTGATAGATTGTGCCACTACTGTAAGTTTTTTTGTGTGAAGATTAATCGGAATTTGAGGGGTTTCTTTCATCCTCACAAGGGTCTGAGACAAGGAAACTCTTTATCTCCCTACTTGTTCTTATTATCTGCCGAATGATTGTAGCTAGGCTGCAAGATTTCTCGACACTGTTATGTTATTTCTCATCTCTTGTTCGCAAATAATAGTATTATTCTTTGTCACGCTACTTTGGAAGGGGGTGCTATTAAGGAGATTCTTTGTTGTTATGAAGAAGCTTTAGTTCAATGCGTTCCTAGCTTCAGTTTGCTGGAGTTCAGGAGTCTTAAATATTTTAACAAGTCTCTAACCACAAAATAGGTTTGGAGACTCCTTTCAATCCTTTGTAGCCCGTATTTTTTAAAAGTCGGTATTATCCTTTTTCTAAAGATTTAGATGTTTTTTTTTTTTTTTAACCATAAGCCTTCCTTTGTTTGGCATGGTCTTATGTGGGGGCGTGAATTGTTGAAGTTGGGTATCCTAAGAGAATTGACTTGAGGGAGGATACCTTGGTGTTTAGGTCTCCATGGTTGCCTTGAGAAACATCTCTTTAAATCCATAACCCCACACAATCAGATTGGTTGGACAAAACTGATAGCTATCTCATTGATGATTATGGGAGAAAGAACTTCTCAAGGTTGAATAATATGGTGTTTTGTGAGGAAGATATTGATATTATTCACTCTAATCCTATTTTTATAAAACAGGGTGCCCAATTCATGAGAATGTGATGAGGTTATCCCCTCAACGGGTAATTTTGGAATAAATTAGAAATTAGATGATAAAGGTTATATCAAGAGTTTTAAGGTCCGTTTGGATTTACTAGAGAAAAAATGTTTTTTAAAAAAGTTATTTTTATTTAAATTCTTTTGATAAAAACTGTTTAAAATACACTTTAAACATATTTTAAAAACTATTTTGAATGGTTGTCAAACACTCCAACTTTTTTTAAAATGACTTATTTTTTCAATTAAACACTTGAAAATGTATTCTAAACCTACTCTTCGATTCATTTCTAGATCTATTAATTATGTGACTTATAAATAAAATCCAGAAATTAAAGGTGTATTTTTTCTAAAATGACGCATATTTTAGAGAATATTAACAAAATATATTTTAGGTTGAATTATCCCTATATTATTTTAATATATTTTGAAATGAAAGATGTTGATATGTATGTCCGTGGTTGATGATTCCCAGGTTGGACGAATACAATTCAAGATTAGGAGTTTAATATTATTGACTAGGAGACAAAATCGATATTTATTATTATTTATCAATTCTGTGTATAAATTTTATCACAACTTTTCTTCCAGACGAGATGATTTATTAATTGTGATTTTATATTTTATCAAACTTCTCTTTCAAGATAAGATCATTTGAATTTTAAAAAATAGACTGATAGTTCTCTAAATGATTTTAGGCTATCTAATTTTGTTAGTTTAGGTAGTCTAATATGCTTAAATATTTATATTTGTAGAAATTTGAATATAATATGCATTTTGGAGTGTCGTGAAGAATCATCGTGGTGGTGGTCTAAAACAGTATTGTGACACTGCAAGGAAACCCACAACATTGCAACATTGTTTTTGAAATTTCTCGACAGCACTACGGTGTTACGTTTATATCCTAAAGCACTATGCGGGAGCATTGCACGACGTTGCATGAAGTAATTAATGAAAGCAACACCCTAGAACACTTTTGTCTCTGGTTTTCACTTGTCTTTACTTTCTTTGTTTGTTTTAAAAATTCAAATACAAACTCGATTTTGATTCCTTAGATAAAGTTAATTCAATTTTAGGATAGATGGACAATTAAACTGTACATTAGTCCTCAGTGGAACGATATTAGGTTTTGGTCGTTTTATATTATAACTTGACTCGTGCAATTAAGGTTTCGCCTATCAATCATCATTCTCCACCAAACAAGTAAATTGTATTTGCAACTTTGGCCTTTTTGCCCTTCAGGGTAACAGTAGGAGGAGTAACTTTATTCCCTTTCCCACCCTTTTTCCTCTTCTATTTTTTATTACCAAAAGAAGAGCTAGCTTCAAACTTTATCCTAGAGGTCAAACCTCTGTGGAAATTCCTGTTGGAAGTGGCAACATTTGTCTCTCCCTTTTGTCCTTTGACTTTTAACAAGGACTCATAGGTTTGGAGCTCGTTCAGTAGGTGGTAATGTTGTAGTCAAGCTTGTTCATAACAACGTTGCTAAGAAATTGGAGGAATTTCTTTGGAAGAGTTTCAAGAATAAAGTTGACCTAGATGGCCTCATCAATGACCGCCCTATTCATTTCAGCAATGCTGAAGTGGACCATCATATTGAGAACATGTTCTCTAACAGAGGTCCCCCCGTTCATCCGTGCATTAAATATGAATTTGAGAGCATCATGGTTGATCTGAGTGGATGATTGTCCAAACATATCACACAATGATTCCATGATCTCTCAAGCCGAGACCATGTTCTCATGCTTCTTAGCCAAAACTTCAAATAAGCTAGCCAAGATATATGCTCGGGCCTTCTCATTGGCCTTGATCCATCTCTCATATGCATCACAGACATTTCGTGCTACATGAGGGGCAGGGACTTGAGGACATTCCTCAACTAAGACAAACTTCAGGTCACCTATAACCAGCACAATATTAATTGTGTTTTTCCATATTGTGTAGTTTTCACTAGTAAGTTTATCAACACTTAGCAAGTTAATCACAACACTAGTAATTTTTCTTGCTGAAATAAATAAATTTTAATTCAAGTTAGAAAACTGCATAACTCTTTAAAACCCAATCTACGTTTAGCAAATAAAATAATGAAAACCCTTAAACTCATTTTATTTTTCAATGTACTTCAGTGATTTATAACTAAAAGCTATCGAAAGGTAGTCGGTTATTCCTTCACTGAATTGAGTCATTCTCAACCAAACAATACACCAGAATAACTCTTATTCTTACAGTGTTTAGTTATCATTATATTGGTCAAGAAAACATTAACTTACTTAATGAATTCTTGTAAGTGTAATCCTTCATTTTAGATCATAAAGTTCTGCCCCAACAAGCCTACTGAATGAAAGGACAATACTGGTACAAAAACTAAAGAGGCTCTATCCATTTATGGAGTTTTCCTTGGTATTGATTTCATACAAACACCTTCCAAAGGGAAGGTGCGCCTAGGGCACCACGAGACCAAGTATGAAATCTCAATTTGTAAACTAATGAAGGAGAGTGTAGGATATGTTGACACATATCCCTCTCCTACATACTATAGATATTTTCTCCATTCACCTTGGGATTGACCCATACAAACACTTTTCGAAGGAAGGATGCACCCAAGGCACCATGAAGCTGAGTATGGATTTTACGATGTGAACTTTAACAGAGAACATGAAAGGAAAGATATATCATATATATTTTTTCTCTCACTAAGTATTTTATAAAACAGGGTTCATTACTTAGGTAAATTTAGGCTAAAGCATTTATCTAAGTGATTTTGTTTTCCCAATATAACACTTATATAGGATGGTTTAACATAATGTTTGAATTCACTTATAAATACTTTAATGAATTAATACATTATTGCATGCTTATAAAATTTTGACTAATTCACCTTCTAGGTCGGTTTCCAGGTAGGGATGTTTTCTTACGGTCAACTTAAATACCCAAATCCTAGACAAAACTTTCCTAGTCAAAGGTCTCTTATAGTCAATATTTTATAAATTAATCTTTTTCTCATTTTTATCCTATTAAAAAAATAAATTAAAAAAAATAAAAGATTACTTATTTCTAATCTTATTAGAAAATTTTAATATAAAGTTTTAATTTTCAAAATTTTAAACTCTTTAAAAACTATCAGTTAAAACTCTATGTTTACATGTAAATCTTTATTATATATTTTAATTTCTATGTCGTATAACTTTTATATAATAAAGAAACTAAACCTATAACATGCATCTAATGACATTATAAATATAACATTTATATTTAATCTACTATGTAATGTCATGATTCATGCAATATTCATTTTCATTAACATACGTAATATAATATTTATATGAATATTAATGAAAAACAATATAGTAGGCAATGCTTTCAATCAAACATCAAAACATATATAACTCTTATAAATGTAATATTTTTAGGGTAGATATCTATAACCTACATAGGTTACAAAAATCTATAACCTCCCATTGAATTACATAATGTAACATATACCATTCATGTCCTATAAATAGTGTGGAATTGTACATTTGTAAGACACACCACAATTGAATACAATTGTTATCTCTACTTTTTCATTCTCTCTACTTTGTTCTTTTGTTCTTTCTTTGTTCTTCATTTGTTCTTGTTTTGTTCATATTTTACAACACGTTATCAGCACGAGTCTCTACCACTTTGAAGCTTTTGTAGAGATTGGATTCGATTCATTGGAATATCAAGAACGCTAAAGACCCGTTAGAATTTTCTCCATAATTTTTAAGGTATTTAGAATTTTGTTCAAATACGGTAAGTATTTTGATTTTGGTGATTTGGTCTTATTTGATTTAGAGGAAACAAAATTATACATATGTGTTTGATGTACTCATCATTGATTTTCTCACCACCATCATTCATCTTTATTCTATTAAAACTAAAGTCCAAAATAAAGTGAGTACTCTATTTTAATCATATATGTGATTTATGTGTTTGCAAATGAATTTTTAAGGTATATTGGTATTAGTTTTTTTTTTTTTTTTAAAACTTTTAATTAGATCAAAGATAAAAGGTTCATATTATGATATTTCTTTAATAAGAAAACCTAAGCAGTAGGTTTGCATGGTAATTTTGGTTTCCTAGACCTTATTTATTCTTGATTTTGATTGGAGCTATTCTACTACCAGTGATGAGATTTTTCAACCTTTTGAAGTAAAGTTTAATCTCTACTTTTATCAGCATTTGTGTTAAGCGTGCACTTGCCTACATGAACTCTTGAATGCGGCTTGGTATAAAGTAATTAAGTATTATTATTGAAAATTCATATAAAGCATTGAGCATTCAACTTTTTATTGTATGCCTCTGGGGTGCATATGATGCATATTAAACATAGATAATTCACCTTTTGGTTTAAATTTTATTTAAAGTATATACAAATATATATATGTATGTTTACTGTTGTTAGGCCATAAACAATTTTGAATTTGTGAATCGAATAACCTTCTTCAAAGCGATTATGTAAGTTGAACAAATAATTTTTTGTAAGGTTTTTAATTCTAAATTCAAATCAATATAATTTAAATTGTCTTCAATTTCTTAAGACTACCAAATCGTAAATTATCATATATGTTTAAAAATGTTTGATATTTTGCCTACAATATGTCATTTAGAATAAGGTTGTAAATTATGGTCAATTCAATTGAGATGTTTCCTAATTAATTTATATTTTTCGTATATTTGAATAGGAAAATTGAATTAGGATGTGTTTATCTCTCATATTTCTAACTATTGGAAATTTTCTAATAAGGATTATTATGATTCTCTCCTACACATATTATCTTTTATATGTTAAAATTATCTTCTAATAATATTATCTTTTATTTTTCAAAGATGAGAATAAATATCTAAGACTATCTTTAATTTTATTTTGAAAGGTTTAAGATTTAAAATATTAAAGATTATTCCCTAAGTGAATTAGTTTTTATAAGACGAAAAATAAACCTTAATAATTTACTTAGATTCATTAATCTATTAATTAACTCTTAATTAAAATATTAATGAATTAAAAATAAAAATTTGACTATAAGATAACTCAGTCTAAGGATGGTTCTGGCTAGAATGAGGTATTTAAGCTGACCATAAGGGAACACCTTTACCTGAGAACTAACATGAGAGTTGAATTAGTCAAATTTTTGTTTGCCTATTGAAATTTATTGGATTGTTGAATATTTAATTGAATATTTAAATTATTCTCATGTGGATTTTGTAAACTTTAAAAATTTATATATAGTGATAATATATATTTGAATGAATTCTCTACTGGTAAAATTTGAAAGTTATGCATAATAGTTTATTACTTTCTTAAAGCTAATTGTGATTCAATGCACCTGAAGTTGCATAAATCAAAATGAGCTTATGATTTATGCAAAATAATGAATTTCGATTATTTAATATCATTCTTTGACGTGAATGTTCCAATATTATTTAATAATTATGATTGAATAATCTTAATAGAGGAATAAGTAATTATTCTATTAAAACCACACATATTTATATGAGAATTTCATATTTCAAATGTGATGCAAAAGAGACAATGATCTTGTACCTGTCGTATATTAAGAGTCTTTTTGAAAAATCAAAATTCTTAATAATGAAAAGGAAGACGATGTGTGGTACAACAAACTTTGAGAATTTATTTGAATCTCTTGAAGAGATCATAACTTATCATTTTAACCCCTAAATATGATAATATTTGGATGTTACAAGTTTTCAGAATCTCCTAAAGAGATGATTATTCTTTTTGACCCACTTGTATATGAGATATTTGGTTTTCTTTTGAATCTCCTAAATAGAAAAGAATAATTAATAATATTTATATTTTGCATATAGTACATTTATGCATATGATACTTAGAAGTAGACAATACATTTTCCAAAATTCAAATGTATGAAGAAATCAAATATGATATATATTAAGTCATGTAGACTTGATTAAATATTTTGGAAAAGAAAATATTATTTTGTTCAAAGGAGCAAAATTTACAATTGATATACCACATTCTCTTGTAAATCAAAGAGAAGTTTAGTAGTATATATTGTAATAAATATCATCTAGAGAAATTGATAATAAGAATATATTTATATACTATATCTATTGTCTCCTACGAGAAATGCATATAGAAAAGTTGTATGTTTTTCCTTCTAAATTGTATTACACACATATTCGTGTAATTGAAATATATGCAACAATGAACCCGAAGTTCATTGATCCAAATATATTTTTATTTAACATGATGAGTCATTTTGGGTCAATAGTGAAAATAATTATTGAAAATATACATTTACATCCACGGAAGAACTAGAAGATTCTTCCATCTAATAAATTGTCATATGTGGCTTTGTTCTCAAAAGATTAATTATCAAACTCTCACTAGTTAAAATTGAAATTAACCTCTCAAGTGAACCATTTAAATATTTTATGGTTTTGTTGGCGCCAGTTGATGGTCACATATATGTTTATTATCTTCAAAACTTTATATCTGCAAGGTTAGTTGCTCAAATAGTTAAGAGTACAATTTCATGATTTTGAAATTAAAAATTTTGTTTTGATAATGTTAGTGAGTTTGCGTCCCAATATTTGATAATTAATTGAGATAAGTGTTGAACATCCTGTAGGTTATGTTCAAATAGCAAAGCTCCTAAATCTATATGAGATCACATTGTTGTGTATGCTCTAAGTCAATAGCTTATGAGCTTATGGCCAGAAGCCAAATATATTTCATGTGTGCAAATGTGCAATAAATGATTAAATTGTTACATAACAACAATTAAGATAATGAAGTAATTAAAATGAGTCCTCAAGAGAGGTTATAAATCTATATTAAAATTGATTTCACATCAATTAATAAATACTGTGAACCCCTTATGGGTGATATATTTACTACACAATTTGCTATTTGTCATTAATGAAATAAATTTTCCAACATTAGGAGAGGAATTAAGAAAGTTGGAAAAAGAAATTGAATGAAATGCATACGTATTATCTCATTTTGATAATCATACAGATCACTTTGAACTAGAAGTTCAAAAGATAATTCATTTAAATAATATTACAAATCAAATGCTAGGATGTATTCACAGAGCATTTATAGTTGTAAGAAAGTTACTAAATTATATATATTGGTTGTAAATACAAAATTTAAAAGTGATATCCCAATACAAGAAGTTGTCACTATTAATGAGTCTATACCATGCCTGAAGCGTGATAGACAAATGGGTTTCAAATATAAAGATTCTCGAAAAGTAGTTAATAATAAAAAAATCACTTAGTTAAGAATATGGATATTCCAGAAGAAATCCTAAATATGAGTACTTATAAGAATCTTTAAGTAAATAATGATAATAAAGAGATCTCGAGAAATTATATGTCATGACAAGAAAAAAGATGGAACCATACTTATATAAGTTGACAACAATTTTATGTACAATGTTGCTCACGATATTATTTATAAAAATGAGTATTATGTGCTTAGATCTATTGAAAATGTCGATATAGAAAGGATTGACTTGTGTGGAAAGAAACAATCCAATAGTACTCATTTTTCATGTCGTTCATGTCGTGAGGACTAGTAGTCCAGACTTCAGAGAATGTCAAACATGTGGGATACAATTGAGTATTTGTAAGAAAAACAAACAGAGTGAAGTCACAAGATATAAAACGAGTAAAATTCTATAATAATTCTCGCAGTGGATTGATATTAACTATGATAAAACATATCCTCTAATAGTGGGTATATAATACCATGAGATATCGAATTTATGCGACTGTGTATGAAAAGTTTATGGATACTGTCATACCACATTTAACGAATCTCTTAATAATGATATTTAATTTATGAAAATCCTTGAAGGATTATTAAAGATACCAGAATCATATAATTCAAATATTAGGGAATTATATTTATAACAGAAATTCTTATAAAGCATTCTTGACGAACACGAATGTGATATAGTGATCATCTTATTAAAGATTTGTTGAAATAAGGTATACAATAACCCTATTTGTCCATATGATATTATAAAGAAATCAAAGTCAATATTTACTATATATGTTTATGTTGATGATCTGAATATATAATGGAAATTCCTGAAGAGATTTCAAAGGCAATAAATTTTTTTTAAAAGGACATTGAGATGAGAGTTCTGGTAAACAAAGTTTTGCCTTAGCTTGTAAATAAAACATAAAGCGTGCAGATGTGATCACATCAATTTATACAGAAAATATCTTACATGAACTAGTTAGAACATTGAACACTCCTGTGGTGGTTCATTCACCTGATGTGAAAAGATATACCATATGATCTCAGGAAGATAATGAAAAATTTAGGTCTTGAAGAATCATAATTTTGTAAAATAAATGCACTTATGTATCCTTACTAGTTACTCACTACAACTACATGTTCTAGGTATTGTAGATAATTTTGTTGCATAAATACAATATTTCTCTAAAAGAAAGATATTGGAGTAAAGTTAAACATATGTTATATTTTATATGAGAATTAGCTTATATGGATTTATTTTATTATAATAAATCTAATTATGTTTTAATTGGTTGTGAAGATGAAGATTATTTATCTAACTCATGCGAGTTAGATCCTAAACAGATTACTTAGTACATGCAGAAGCATTTTTATATTTTATGGCTGCCTTTGTTATCATCAAAACATTAATTAATTAATTAATTAATTTGAGATTAAGGGCCAAAAAGCCAACAAAAAAAATGTAATTTAACCTTAAAGTAATTGTTTCATGGAATTAGTTTTGGAGCAAAGAAAAGAAATGGAGAAGATTAATTTTAATGGATTCACAATGGTTCAAATTTCTTTTAGGGGTCATTTGGTTGGACGTTTTTTTTAATGGGAATTGACACAGACATCAAAAACTTATGTTTGTTTCACAATTTTCAAACACTTTGTCTGGAAATAAGCTATTCCCAAGCATCCTCATTTTCCACATAAAATGATTTTTTTCCTTTTCAAAACTGTGAGATTTCTCTTGATGCTCTCTTCTTCTATTTTTCATTTTATATATACTTTCAGTTAACTAATTATTTATTTAATTAATATTAATTTAACACAATTAATATAAATTTTTAGTTTAATAAATCAATAATAATCTAATAAAACATTTTATTTATTTATTTTTACAATAAAAATTTATTAAATGAATGCAATTAATTATTTACATAAATTATGAATTAATTAGCTAACAATATATTAAATATATTTAATTAGTAGACTAGGATTAGTTAAAGAGTTGTTTTCAAATAGAGAAAAGTGAGTCAAACTATTTACAAATATAAAAAAAAATTCTATTGTCTATCAACGATAGACTACGATCAAATTCTATCGCTATCTATCGTTGATAGATAGTGAATTTTTCTATATTTGTAAATAGTTTGATATTTTTTCTATTTATAGTAATTTCTCCTAGTTAAATTTAGTTAGTACAAACATTCATTTTTCAATAATAATAATAATTTTATTATTTTTTCTAATCAAACAATTATTTATTGAGATTAATTTTAATTTGATCATTCATTTTGAACATATAATCATTATTGATTATTTATAATTAGTTAATTATTTATTTAAAATAATTTTTATTACTTCATTCGTTATTAACCTATCATATTTTTTGTCTCATTTTTTTCACTTTTTATATAATATACTATTCATTAAAATATATTTTCTTATAATATTTAATTAAAATTAAAATTGATAATATTGAACTTAATTACTTATAAAAATGATTAAGCATTATATTATAATTAATATGACATTCATTAAATATAGGAAAACTACTATAAACAGAAAAAAGTATCAAACTATTTACAAATATATATAAAAAAAAATTATTGTCTACCAGTGATAGAATTCTATAGCGGTTTATCGTTCATAGACAGTAAAAATATTTTTCTATATTTGTAAATAGATTGACTCGTTTTTCTATATTTGAAAACAACTCTTAAATATATTAATTTGTTAATTTTAATTATAAATTACTCAATTTTAAAATATTTATAATTAAAATTATTATTGATTCTTAATTAATACCTTTTTTTTTATCAATATTCAATGATATTTATTGTTCAATTAATTAATTTGTTAAAATTATATAAGATTGTCATGCCTAATTTCATAAATTAAATACAAACATAATTTTTTTTCAATGCACAGCCAAACTCAGTTATCTTCGATTTCGTTCTAAATATCTATAAAACTTTAAATCAAATCAAAGTTGACGTTTAATGAGTTAATATAGATGTTACAAAAAAAAAGAGAAGAAAAATAAATAAAAATAAAAATCCGACCTGCCGGATTCGAACCAGCGACCTAAGGATTATCTGTCAGGTTAATCCAACTACAGTCCTCCGCTCTACCAACTGAGCTAAGGTCGGAAGATGTATAGGGTGAAAAATGAAAAATTTAATAATTGTAAAGCAATCCTCTAATCAATATATGGAATCAAAATATTTGTTGATATTATAATACAACTATACAAGAAGGTAAAAGGTCACATCATAATTATGAAAAAGAGGTCGGGCACCTCCACCACAAATATTTTATTTTATATTTACGTTTTAGAAAAAAAATTGGATAAACCATTCCCTAATTGTGGAATTTCTTTACAAACACACCCGTGTACTTTTAATTTAATCAATCACTCTCTTAAATTTTGTAGATCTTTAAACTTTTAATTTGATTAATTAGTCATTTATAGTTTGTTAATTATTGTAATTAGCCTCTGTAGTTGGTTAAAATTTTACGTTTGCCCTAATTTGAGAGTTATATTTTTAATTGTTTTGATTGAAGTTACATTTGATGGAATTTAAAGTTTTAAAATAAAATTGACAAAATGAATTGAAATGTAGAAGAAACATTGAAACTTCTAATTTGATAATAATTAAAAATTATTTGGAATTATAATTAATGAAATTGATGTCAAGTATTGATGTAGATTAAAGAATTAAAGTGTGGGCATTTCGTAAATTGACGGTTAATATCACTATTAAGGAGCATTAATGATAAAATAAATTTATAATTGCTCTTAACGTTAATTTAATGATCAATTTGTTTAAAGTTTTCTTAAGTTAGAAAAGAATGAATTTTAAAACATATTATATAGATATCCTCATTATTTTTTCTTATAGATACTTTTATTTTCTCTTAATTTTCTATTTCTTAATTTACACACTAAATTTCTCACCAACTAAAATTTTAAGTTCAAACATAAAATTTCATAAAATCTCATAAAATTCTAAAAATCAAAATCTCCTCTTAAACATACATAAAAAAAAATGTTAGTAGTTGAATGTGTATTAATAACCGAATACATTTTTTTATTTCACTATTTATCATTTTGGTATGTTTAAGGAGAGATTTTGATTTTAGAATTTTGTGAGATTTGATGGGATTTTATATTTTAACTTAAAATTTTGGTTGGTGAGGAAATTTGTGTAAGCTGAGAATTGAAAACTTGAAAAGAAAATGAAAGTAGCTATATGAAGGAAAAAAATGAAGATATCTTTATAATTTGTTTTAAAGTTCAACCTTTTCGAATTTAAGAAAATTTCAAACAAATTGATCATCATATTAATGTTAGGAGAAATTTTAAACTTTTTTAAAATTTATTTTAAAGTTATGTTTGCAACTAGATATTAATGGTTTCTGTTTATAAACTTATGGCGAATGTATTTTTGAATTTTTTTTTTTTTTTGAGTTAAGGATATTTTTGAAACTTTTAAAAAGTTCAGAGATATTTTTGAAATAAAGTTTTAACGGTTTCCATCCAAAACTAACGCAGATGTATTTTTTTTAACTATTTTTAAAAGTTTAAAGGTATTTTTGAAACTTTTGAAAGTATAGGAGTATTTTTTACACAAAGTACATAGTTTAGGAGCATTTTTATAATTTAACCTAAAAAAACATTAAAAACTAATGATTAAAATCCATGGCGTTATTATTAAGAACTAAAATTTGAATAAACAATTTTTCCTTTAATTTTTTTGTGGAATGTTTTACAACATATATGGGAATCATCCATAATTCATAGCCCAACCACATAATAAGGAATATTCTTATTCAGAGATGGGTTTGTGCTTGCACTATATAGAACTAATTAATCCCTCTCAATGCTTATTGTCTATCTGTGACCATTCAACAAAACCCACAGAAAAATTTAGAAGATGTTGGGTCAACTCCGGCATGAGACGGAGATCCAGGCGCCAGCTACCGTGGCATGGGAGCTCTTCAGTGGCCTTGAACTTGGACGACTTGTCGAAAAACGTCTCTCGAATCTTTTCGAGAAAGTTGAAGTGGTTGAAGGTGATGGAGGAGAAGGAACTGTTCTTAATCTCATTTTCGCTCCAGGTAACAGTTTTTAATAATCTCTTTTCTGTTTCCCTGCTTCTCTCCCCCTTATAAATTTTCTGGAAATTGTGATATTTAAGGTTGTTTTATTTAAAGTTTATGATATAAATGTCGAGATTTCAATATACTTAAATAGTATGAAAATTATCGATAAAATATTGATGTAGATTCATACTTTTTAAAAAATAATAGAAAAATTAAATATTTACATTAATAAATAAATATTTTTTTAATTCAACAAGTAAGATGAAGGATTCAAATTAAACTATGTATATGTTATGATAAATAAATATTTATCACTCAAAATACATATTACTTATAAGTATATTAGTAATATTTTGTTATTCTTTAAAATGTTTTATCAATTTTTTATGTTATAATGGAAAGAAAAATATTTAGTTGCACCTAGACAGCACCAATGAATGCTTGTCATGTGTCAATTTTTTTTTTAAAAAAAATGAGTTTTTTATTTTATTTTTATTATATATAGGCAAGGGTTGCAACCACTGTCGTAATGAAAATGTTGGCATGTGGACAAAAAATTTCTATATTAATTTTATGACTATTTGGTTGGATCATTTTCTTTTTTTAAACGTTAAGATATTTAAACACAATTTTTTTATGTCTCTCTATTTTGCTATATACTTTTTTTTAATAACATTACCAAAATCTAATTTAAAAGTGTGGAAAAAAAATTAGTATAAGAGGCAATGAGATGAAATTTGAATATTCAATAATTTTAAGAGAATGGACAAATCACTTAATCATTGAGCTATGTTTATGTTGATGAAAATTATAATCAAAGTGAAGACTTTGTTTTTATTTTTGAAATTTATTTAAAATTCATAATGAATTGTTATGAAATGTGAAAATTATGTCAAAGATCATAATTTAAGAAATAGTAAATTAAACATTAATTTCTTATTAAATGTGGCCTAAGACTTTGTGAGAATGTGTACAATACATATATGTTCACCGTGTAATGATTTAAATGTTTTTTGAGTTGTTTTCAAATATAGAAAAATGAGTCAAATTATTTACAAATATATAAAAAAAAAATTCACTGTCTATCAACGATAGACCACGATAGAATTCTATCGCTGATAGACAGTAGACTTTTTTTATATTTGTAAATAGTTTGATATTTGTTCAGTTTATGGTTTACTTTTAACAATGAATTTTATTACTTAAAGATTTTTTTAAAAATAAAATTTATTTGGGTTATGATGTGTCATTATAAAAGTTAAAAATTTTAGATAACTTAAAAGGAGCAATTTTTTTTTATTAAATATTAAAAAATCATTTTTTATAAATATTAAAAAAAATTAATTTAAAAATTGTCACAACACAATTTTTTATGGGCAATGATTAGGTGTAACCTCCTTACAACCCCTTCATTTATCACATAAAAAATAATAATTTAACTTTTATAAAAAATGTCAAAATTTCTTATTACATAGCCGTTTTTAAATTGACAATTGGTAGAATAGACAAAAATAAGTGTAGCTCAGTCAATACCTACGTATTTTTTTTAAAATTTTTTTTATTGATTATGTGGGTTGAGTTGATTATGGAATTTGATTTGAACACGATTAGATTGTCTCATAATAACTAAGGTATTTTTACTGTTTTTCTTCATACATTCAACCGAAGTTACTAGCCACATTGTAGCCGTCTTAATTCTTAATTCATTTTCACTAAGAATGGACTCAAGAAATAACCATATCCTTGTCAATATCTTTTTCTCATAATGCCTTTTTTTAATTAATTAACATCTCGAGATAACCTTCCATTTTAAGTAGTTAAATATCTATTTGATATCAAACACTCATCATCCAAATTTTTAGACTTTTAAAATATATATTAAGATTTGGGTTGAAATGACGTATTTTGTATTTCGTTCTACATCTCTATACTCTCAAATATATAATTTTTAATATTTGTATTTTTTTATAAATCTTAAGATTAGTTTGTGTACTTAATTTATTATTGATTTTTTTTAAAAAGAAATGAAATAAAATAATGGGTTGTTTTCAAATATATCAAAATGAGCCAATTTATTTATAAATATAGAAAAATGTCTCGGTCTATCAGTGATGGAAAGTGATAAACACTAATAGATATCTATCATTGTCTATCCCTAATACACGGTGACATTTTGCTATATTTTGACATATTTTCAACAATTTTGTCATTTAAAATAATTAAAATAAAAGTGTGTTTTTATTGGTGTATTTTTTTCCCCATAAAATTTATATTATTATTTAACAAATTTCACTAAAATTAATTTTGAAGAAGTAAATTTAATATTTGGAGAATCTTTAAAAATAGAAAAATAAGGAAAACTATTTACACAAAATAACAAAATTTTTAGATAGTTGTGATAGACGCTAATAGAAATCTATCAAGGTCTATCAGTAATAGATATAATAGAAGTCTATCAATGATAAATGCTAATAGAAGTCTATGAATATCTATCAGTATTTTTTTTTTTTTTTGTTATTTTCTATAAATAGTTTGACATTTTTTCTATGTGTGAAAATTTTCCTTAAAAATTAATAAACAAATATTAAAATTAGAGAATTAAAAAATTGAAGATTAATAGAATGTAACTCATTAAGTCAATTTAATTCTGAAATTAGTATCTCTCAATAAATGAAGTACGTATTATTATTAATTATTTTTAAAACATTCACATATTCAACTCTTTGATTGACGTATCAAGTGAACCAAGTATAACGAATCTTCCCCCAAACCGTTTCCGCCGGTCGGCCGGCCAAGGGAAAGAAAAAAGACAAAATAATAATAGTAAATAAATAAATTTCAATATTCCCACTTGGCATGTACCCCAATTGAGAAAGAGTTTGAAATATATATATATATATATATATAAAGAAGAGGGTTGGTAGTAAATATTAATTTTAAATGGAGAGTACTATAAAGGGGGAAAAAAACTTTTAATATAGGTGGTAATGATTTGACTTTTTTATATTTAGTTTTTGAAAATTAGTTTATAAACATCAATTTTATTTTTAAATTTCTTTTGTTATCTAGTTTTTATTGATGTTTTAAAATATCAAGCCAAGTTTTGAAAACTAAAACTTGTTAAGGAAGATGCAATTGTTACGAATTTTAAAGTATATGAATCAATTGTAATTACATACTAAAATTTAGAGACTAGACTACTATAAATTAAAACCAAGAAACTAAGGCTCGTTGGGTAACTATTTCATTTTTTGTTTTTGAAAATTAAACTTATTTTCTCATATTTTTTTTATAATAGTTTGCATATTTATTAGTTGAATTCTTAGCCAAATTCCCAAAACAAACCCAAGTTCTTAAAAACTAATTTTTTTAGTTTTCAAATTTTGGCCTGGTTTTTTAAAATATGGGTAAAAAGTAGATAAGAAAGCAAGATTTTTAGGGGTGAGAGGGATGTTTGTAGGCTTAATTTTAAAAAACTAAATAGTTATCAAACATGACCTAAATTGTTATATTTTTTATGAAGTAAAATTATAAATATATACACACGCGCGTGCGCACGACATGTTCCACACACCTAAGTAACATCTAAATTTGATATAGATCAAGGATTAATCTAGAGCAGGGTGATGTCGAGTATAATTTAATCAAACAATCATAGTATAAAATATATGCTATCAATCTCGATAATTGCAGAGACTCGACACTTTCGAACTAAAAAAAAAAAAATCTAATCCTAAAAATGTGAAAATTTGGAGACAAATGCAGGCATAGGTGCCCCAAGTTATAAAGAGAAATTTACAAAGATAGATAATGAGAATCGTATAAAAGAGACAGAGGTGGTGGAAGGAGGATTCTTGGATATTGGGTTTACTCTCTATAGAGTTCGGTTCAAGATAATTGAAAATGGTGAAGATAGCTGCATTGTTGAATCCTCAATTGAATATGAAATCATGGAAGAAGCTGCTGCAAATGCCTCACTTGTTACCATTCAACCTCTCATTGACATTGCTCAAGAAGCAAACAACTATCTCCTTCACAACAAAAACCCTAAAGATGCATAGAAATGATGAAATTCCATATGATCATCTTTGCTAGTTTTTTTTTCCTACCTACAATAATAAGATCACAAAAGGTTAAGAGTACTTGAATTATACTCCATTTATTTGAGTTTCTTGTGATCTTTTATCTTGATATAAGTGGGAAACTTTTTGGAACTTCTTTGCTTTATGATGAAATAGTGTGCATGCATGTTGAATATATGTAACAAGATTTATTCAAATATAGACACATTACCTTAAATGATCTAAAAGTTGAAAGTTAATATAGATTTTTCTTTTTTAACGTGTTATTGGTTTGAATTCAATGTCATTTTAAATGGAACTTTAAAGTACAATTCATTCACAAAATTATAGATAAATTAGAATACAATTTAGGGGAATTTTTTAAAATAGAAAAATTTGGGAAACTATTTACACAAAATAGCACAATTTTTAGATAGTTGTGATATACGTTGATAGAAATCTATTAAAATTTATCAATGATAGAAATGATAGAAGTCTATCACTGATAAATGCTGATAGAAGCCTATCAATGTCTATCGGTATTTTTTTTTTTGTTATTTTCTATAAATAGTTTGACATTTTTTCTATATGTTGAAATTTTCCTATAATTTAGGACATGAATATAATTACAAGGAAAAAATCTCACAATTAAAGAAAAAAATTTCAACCGAAATGTCCTTAGAGATGACACAAAACCAACCGAAATGTCCTTCCGGCATGACCTAATTTTCATGAATAATAAAGTGGTAGTCGATTTGAATGTATTTCGATACGTGCATGAAAGACAATGTTGTTAGTCAAATTGCAGACATGTTATCGCAACTTAGAATGGAAGAATTTTTTAGACATATGTGTAAGACATAAAGAAGTTGATGAAATCAATATTGTAGTAGCAATCAATACTAAACTTCACTAGATGATCGGGTGATACTTTATTTCTTTTTAGCCAACCAAAATGTTGGAATGCCTTGAAACTTAAGTTGAATTTCTAATTAACAAATTTATATTATTTACGGTTATTTACGATTTTGACCCTAAAGTTTAGAGAAATGCACTATATAAACTTTCTAACCCTAAAGGTACCATTATTCTATATTTTGTATCATTATCTCTAATAAAATTGTTATCCTTTTGTCTTGTGGACATAACTAACACATTGTTCGTGAATCATGTAAATATGTGTGTCGATTCTCTATTTTTATATATTTTCTGTATTCTTTATTTCTCGATTCCGTAACACAAGATATAGGATTGGAGCCTAAAAAGGCTACAAAAAAACAATAGTGCAAATTGTCAATAATTAGTAGTGGTCACAAATTCAATTAGCATCACACTAGGTGGAAAGTGTGAGGTGATCATCAATCAAATTAAAATGTCAAGATCCTTAGATATACCACTACTGAAATATATTCATGACTGTAGAGTAATGAACAACAGTTAGACTACGCATAAACTAAGACTAATCTGATTAACAAATTAGAAGGCAATATTTTCTCAAGTTAAAAATAAGATATTATATAGAGGGAAGTTATAATTGTCATAATAAAGAAACGTCATTAAAAGTTGGAGAGGAAGTAGTAAGATCAATAGTGATGGACCAGAGTGTTAAACATGACTAATAGTCAGTTTGGAATGATTTTTTAAGTATTTATATTTTTTGTATTTATTTAAACTCTTAAAAAATCAATCTAGACACATCATTAATATTTGGCTTAATTGACAAAAATTATAGTCAATAGAGTTTTGATTTCCAAACCAAGAAAATAGTACAGAGAACCAAGACCAGAAATATAAAATATTTATTGGCTAACTCTCTTTAAGTTAGCTCTATAAAATGAATCATGATCAATTATAACTATATCATCCACATATAACAGTAGTAATCCTACTTACCACGAAAGGTAAAAACAATGAAGTTTCAGCAAGAGAGGCACAAATCCGAGAGTTAATAATAAAGATTTGGATCGTACATTTTATTGAGAAAACCCTCACCATTGCCGCATGAATAAATAGAAAAATAATAAATGAATTAAAAAAAACAATAAAAATAAGAAACCACAAAAATTTACGTTAAAAATAAACCGACAAATCGGAGTAAAACGACAACCCACCATAAAGAACTGTACTTTTATAATATTTACAATTAGTCTATTTATCTTATAAAGAGTGTGAGGCCAATTGATTTTTTCGAATACTGGTTTGGGCTTTATGAACTCTAATAATACTATCATATTAGATAACATGAGGTTTCATCTTAATAATGAGAGGAGTATCTCATCTATTTTATTAAAAAATGTAAGATCCCATAATTTTTTTAATGTAAAATCCTCAATAATCTTCAAACCGAATCTTAAAGGTGAAATCCAACAACTCAATAATGACAATAAATAATGCAAGCACATGCACACAAACAAACAACCACAAGATAAAAAATGCTTTGCTCAAAAAATGCCAACAACCCGCAGCTGCCACATGGTGGCTTCTAGCAAAAGAAAGAAAAAATATATATAAAATCGGACTCTAAATTTCTAAACTTAATTTCGCTATGTATTCAAATGTCAAGTGATCCGTTAAAAAAAATTAATTGTTTTTAAATATAGCAAAATGTCACTATTTATCTGTGATAAACACTAATAGACTACTAGTATCTATCAAAATAAATTCCCTAAAAAAATATAGCTCATTAAAAGAATTATATATAGCTCATTGATTTCAAATTTCAAATTTTAGTGGCCCCGACGTCTATTAAAAAAAAAAAAAATTTGGGCGCCCATTTTGGTGTTCGCTCCTGTTGCACCCAATTAAAAATTGACACACGGTACTTTATTTTTAAAAAAGTTAATTTTTTTAATGTATAAAAGAAAGGAAGTATAGACTTAGGTGCAGCAAATTGCGCTCTTAAAAAAAAATATAGCTAGATAAACTTTCTAAATTAATTGATAATATTAAAGAAAAAAAAAACATTCTCTATTATTGGAAATGACGAGATATGGATGGAAATTCCGAGGACCATTCAAAAATTGTGTGGTGTGTGGAGGGCTTAAGTGATATTTAAATAAAAAGACCACATATCTGTTCATGTGTGTGCTGTGTGTCTCTCTACTTGGAAAGAAAAGAAAAATGGTGAGGGAAATCAGTGATGAGACTGAGATACAGGCGCCGGCGGCCAAAGTTTGGGAGATCTACGGTGGCCTTGAGTTGGCGAAATTCCTTCCGGTTCACCTCCCTAATATCGTCCACAAAATCGACGTCCTCGAAGGCGATGGAGGTGAAGGAACTCTTCTCCATGTCACTTTTGCACCTGGTAAATCCATTTCTCTTTCGATGTTGTGTTTTTAGTTCAATAATATCAAGCGAGAATTCAAACTTTTAACCCTAAAGTTGATGATGCATGCATACTGTATGTCAACTGAGCTATATATCTATTGTTGGTTGTTATTGTCTCACCTTTTTGTTTTGAGCTGGTCGAAACTCTAGTTAGATATATAACGACAGATTAGTTAAATTACAATTTAAGAAAAATACACTTTTAGTTATTACCTACCTTTATAATCACAATTTTTTTTTTTTTTTTTTTTGTTAAATAACACTTTTGGTCTCTAAACTTTCATAAAAGTAACAACTTAATCTATAAACTTTAGTTGATAACAGTTTAGTCTCTATACTTTCAAATTTTTAATAATTTAATCTTTAAACTTTAATAAATAACAATTTAGTCCCTGTATTTACAATTTGTAATGACTTAATTTCTATCATGAAAAATTTTATAGGATTGAATAAAAAAAATTATACATGTAAATTAGTAAACTGATCTCATATCAATTTTTAATATATATAAACTATAAATAGTAAGCTATTACCTAATAAAAATTGAGACTTAAATTTGATGAGTTTTTTTTTTGTGATAATGACTAAAATGTTATAAATTTCAAAGCGTAGGGACTAAATTGTTCATGATTAAAGTTTAAGAACTAAATTGTTGCAAATTTAAAATTACAAAGACTATTTGAATTGATTTTCTAAGTGTTTATAAACATTTTTTTACTTATAAACACTTAGAAAATCAATTCAAACGCACTCTAAATCATTACGTTTTCATGAAATTTCAGAGACAAAAAATATTTATTTATTTCTTTTCTTTTTTTGATGTGATTAGTAAAATAGGTTTACCCATTGTTTTTTAAAAAATACTTATAAATGGTCCTCACTTAACATGAGGAAAAGTACAAGCAAATGAGCTGGAAATTTGAGTTGAAAATTAGACACAAGTTGGGTTGGATTGGGAACTTCAAGTTGGGTTTGGGTGTAGAGTTGGGCCGGA
Source organism: Lagenaria siceraria (assembly GCA_002890555.2). NCBI lineage: Eukaryota > Viridiplantae > Streptophyta > Magnoliopsida > Cucurbitales > Cucurbitaceae > Lagenaria > Lagenaria siceraria. Next base: position 4,071,847 of record CM016491.1, on the reverse strand, counting down.
TGGGTAAAAAAAACCCACCCACCGTTTAGTTTATCAATAATTAAAGAGGTTTATTATCTCGCTATTCACATTAACGCACATTTCTCACTTTGTTATTCGTGTCAATTCCTCCAATTACTCACTACCTATAATAATTATCAATTCAATTCGATGTGCCCTCACCTTGTTAAGTTGCTAATAATTAATTTCATGAACTAAATTTTATTGATATTGATGAGACATGGAGATGGTTATTGAAATTTTTTTAAATTTACTAAATAAGTATATTACTCAAATTTACAACTTAACGAAAAGATAAACTACAACATCTCATACATTAGATATTATATACGTAAAATTAAAATAATAAAAAAAAAACTAGAAATTGGATTAAAAATTGGGGTCTTTTCACAAATAGGAAAAAAACAAAAGTAATTATACCTATAGAAAAAAAAAGTGAGAAATACAAAAGCATGGGGTACATTTTTTTCTATACGTGTAATTACTTTTGTTTTTTTTTTTCTATACACAACAATTTCCCTTAAAAATTTGCAATTTTAAAAAGACATTGCAAGATTTTTGCAAATATTTTTAAGGCACATTTCGATCGAATATATTATTTCATGGGTATAGAAATTAAATATACGAGATTTAAATGTCTAAGATAATTAATGTTTGTGTTTGGACATGCAAGATAATTAATATTTTTGTTTGGATGTAGATTCTTAATTTCATCTTCTTCCTCTTCGTTGCGTATTCTTTATAACAACGATCATCTCCTTGTCTTTGTGTGTGTGACTTTTTTTAATTCGATTCTTCTACATCAAACTCTTCTTGATTCATTTTGATTGGTTGAAGCAAATTGAATCGTTTGATTGGATCGTGATTGGTGAATTAATTTCTTGTACATTATGAAATTTGCTTCAGTTTCGCCTTTTAAAGTTTTCTAGATAATAATATACTAAGTTTTGAAAAAGTATAACCCTGTGTAAAATCACATTGCAAAACCTGCGAAACAAAACAACCATATTTTTTATATATCCAAGTATCTTACGAATTTAAAATTAATATTATTTGATAATTTCATTAAGATTTTTCAAATTAAAAAAAGAAAAGTTGGGGAGATGAAATTGAAATGGAGTTTGCATGGGGAATAAAGAGAAAATGTATAGTTAGCATAAGAACAATAAGGTAGATTGCTGATAAATTTTGGTATGACATACAGGTTTAGGAGGTCCTGCAAGTTACAAAGAGAAGTTCGTGAAGATAGACAATGAAAAGCGTATAAAAATAGCAGAAATGATTGAAGGAGGTTACCTAGATTTTGGCTTTACTCTTTACAGATTTCGTCTGGAGATTATTGAGAAGAATAACGAAGACAGCTGCATCGTAAAATCTAGTGTCCAATATGAGTTAAAGGAAGAAGCTGCTGCAAATATTTCATTTGCTAGTGTTCAACCTTTGATAGCCATTGCTCATGCTGTCAACAACTATTTCCTCAATATTACTCAGCAGTCTAATGATAATGCATAATATAATTCAATTTATATGAATACTTATGTTTGAGTAACGATTAGGTTCAACCTCTCTTTTTTCTTGCATAGTTCAAATAAAATAATGAAATTTCAGTTTTTATTGGGTGCCTGGAGTGATCATCGGTCGCTTGACATTGATTTTGGGCTGAGACTAATGTCAGACATTGATATTTCGGTGTTTGTTGGTTTTGAACACTCAATTGATTTTTTCAATTTTTTTTAATATGTGTACTTTGTTGGTCCGGTGGGCTTGAGCTTCTTTGGGCTCGCCAGCCAGGCGACTATGAAAAACCAACTGTCGACCGCTACTACTCCAAATCCGCTCGTCCGCCTTCGATTCAATCAGTTTTGGTTAACTGACCTGATTTTTCAGTCTTCCTTGCTTACACTTTTTTGAGTGCTACTTGGGCAAAGGTGCAATCAAATTTTTTTTTCTCTCTTAACGTATTGTTTTTTTGCTAAAGTAATTACATAATTAAATAGAAAGTGTTTTCACTCGGTAAATAATAAAATTTTTAAATAGTTGTGATAGACGCTGATAGAAGTCTATCACTGATAGATGCTATCAATGTCTATCAGTATTTTTTTTTACTATTTTATGTAAATAGTTTGACATTTCTTTTTATTTGTAAAAATTTCCCTATTAATCATTGTATAGAAAGTACATTAAATTAAAGACACTTGTCAGCAAAATATTTACCACCTATTTGTAAAAGTAAATCTAATAATGGAATTCAAGACATGTTTGGGAGTAATTTTAAAATCATCAAAATGACAAATTACTTATGTCATTTTTAAAATCACTCTTAAACATGTTTTTAATTATTTCATATTAATTTAATATTAAATTTTATACTTTTATATCTTATTTACATATCATTAAAATTAGTAATTTTTAAGTATTAAAAGCATGTTTCAGAGTGATTTTGAAAATGAGAAAAATGATTTTAATGATTTTAGAATCACCCCAAAATATGCTATCATATATTAATTAAATTTAAATCAAATAACTTTACCTTAAACAAACCTATTTCATATGACAAATGGTTCTAAATCTTACAAGTTAGAAGGTTTAAACTTGTTATTGAAATTAAATTCCACCATCATTTCACGTGTTATTTCTTTTTTTTTTTTTCCTCCGACACCATTCGTGTTAAGGTATGTTTGAGACTGATTTTGGGAGAGTTTGAAGTGATTTTAAAAAAAAATTGAAAGTTTTTTTTGTTTAGTGAAGTATATTGTGATTAAATCCATTAAAATCAATAGTAGAATATGTGTCCCAATTTTTAGAATCTGTTCCCTACCAGCTTTTAAATTCTTATAAAATCAGATTTTACTTTCAATAAATTTTCAATTGTATATTTCAAAATTACGATTTGTGTTATACGGTTGAATGCAGCCATTTTTTATTTTTTTTAAAATCATACAATATTAATTTTTTAAAAATAAAATTAAAGCATTTTCCCATAAAACTCAATAATTAATCTACAGAAAACAAAACATACCAGTTTAAATATTTATTTTAAAACTGTCAGACTATAAAGAAAATGCATTTTTTAAAAGAAGAAAAATGAAAATTTTAATAGTAGATTTTCTTTAGTTTTCAATTTGTAGAGAATAGGAAAAAAATTTTTTTACCAAACATGTTTTTTTTTCACTTTTTGTTTCTTAAAAACAAAAAATTAAAAACAGTTATGAAACAAGTTTTCTAATTTTTGTTTTCTAAAAACAAAAAACAAAAAACAATTATCAAACATGTATGTTTTTGTTTCTTAAAAACTGAAAACCAAAAACCAAAAACAAAAAACGAAATGGTTATCAAATGGAGCCATATTTATTGAAGTTTGAAATTGATGTATGTTAGTTTCTAAAGTGTTAACACATTTTACTCAATGAGATTGTAAAAGAAAAATAGTTTGGTGCATCCTAGGTTGCATCTGTCTTTGTTATCACAATTTTCTACGTGGCTATTTTTTTTTTTTTGGTTAAATAACACTTTTGGTCACTAAATTTTATGGAAGTAACAATTTAGTCCATGAACTTTAGTTGACAAGGATTTAGCCTCTATACTTCTAAATTTGTAATAATTTAGGTCTTTAAACTTTAATCAATAACAATTTAGTCCCTGTATTTTATAATTGTAATGACTTAATCTTTATCGTGAAATTATTTGTAGAATTTAGTAAAAAAAATATACATATAGATCAGTAAATTGATTCGAGATCAAAAAATTTTATAAACCATAAATCGTAAGCTATTACGTAATAAAAATTGAGACTTGGTTTTGATGAGATCTTTTTATGATAGACTAGCTAAAATGTGATAAATTTCAAAGTCTAGGGACTAAATTGTTACATACTAAAATTTAAGGACTTATTTGTTACAAATTTAAAAGTAAAAAGACTAAATCGTTACCAACAATAATTTAAAGACTAAGGGCCCGTTTGATAACGTTCTTGTTCTTTGTTTCCTGTTTTTCGTTCCATGTTCCCTGTTTCTTGTTTCTCCTTTTTTTAAAACAAGAAATAGGAATATGTTTGATAACTATTCCTATTTCCTGTTTCTTGAAAAAAAGAAACAGAAACAGAAATTTGTTTGATAACTATTTCTTGTTTCTTGTTCCTTTTTTTTTCTTGTAACAATATAATATAATACAAGTCTCGATGACAACTAAATATAATAACAAAGTTATATCATAACCTTCATATATGTTGCCCAAATTTAATCGGTGTTGTCATCTTTAACTTAAATGATTGTCGAGTCAAATTCAACTTAATTATATTATTATGTAAATGTTGTGGTTGTAAAATATTAAAGTTAAGCTAAATGAATGATAGCGATAGAATTCTATCGCGGTCTATCGCTAATAGACCATGAAATTTTTCTGTGTTTGTAAATAGTTTGATATTTTTTCTGTTTATAATAATTTTCCAATATGCTGTGTTAACTTAATAAATTTCAACTAATACATTTACCATTAATGTTTTATGTTATCTTTAACTATTTAATTTAAAATTTTATTTCATTATTGATATTCGTATAAATTTATATTTATTTAATTATTTTTAGGTTTAATATAAAAAATTATTTATTTTTATTTTAATTAATAAAATAATTTATTGACATAAAATTATATTAAATAATATTAAATTTAATTTATGGCTACATCAATTGTTTACATTTAATGAAGTAGTTATTAAATATTGATTACTATATACAAAATTGGTAAATAAAAAACAAATATTTAACTTTCAAACATTAATTATCTTATATGTCCAATCACAAATTTTAATTATATCAAATATTTAACTCATGAGACAATATTCGCGATCTAAACAAGTTTTAAGAATATTTACAAATCTAACAATAATTTTTTAAAATTGCAAAAATTGCAAAATTTTAAATATGATTTCTGGTGTTCTTATTATTCCAATTCTACCGTCATTCGTGTATCATATCTAATATATAATATATGAGATGTTATAGTTTATCTTCTTGTTAAGTTATAAATTTGAGTAATGTACTTATTTAGTAAATTTAAAAATATTTCAATTACCATCTCCAATATGTCTCATCATTATTGTTGAAATATTAGCATAATATGTCAATTGGATAAATTTTAGTTAATCAAATTAGCAACTTGACAAGCTAAGGGCACATCCATCAATTGTTTTACGATGTGACATCAAATTGTTTTTAGGTCCCTACTTTCTAATAGCTAGGTAGACTCGTTAGAAGATGCTCTTGATATTGTGTGCATACAAACAAATTGTTAAAACTTTTTTTTTTCTAAATCTCTATTATTGATATCATATGGTTCAATGATCTCAAATAAAGCAAATGATGGATGTGCCCTTAGTTTGTCAAGTTGCTAATTTCATGAACTAAATTTTATCCCATTGACATGTTATGCCAATATTTCAACAATAATGATGAGACATGGAGATGGTTATTGAAATATTTTTAAATTTACTAAATAAGTACATTACTCAAATTTATAACTTAACAAAAAGATAAACTATAACGTCTCATATATTATATATTAAATATGATACAAAAATGACGGTAGAATTGGAATAATAAGAACACTAGAAATTAGATTTAAAATTTTATTATATTTGTATCATTCTTATTAGAAAGTTATTGATATATTTGTAAATATTCTTAAAACTCGTTCGGATTGCAGATATTGTTTCATGAATGTGAATATTAAATATTTGATACTTAAATGTTTTAGACAATTAATGTTTGTGTTTGAATATATGCAAGATAATTAATGTTTGAAAATTAAATATTTATTTTTTATCCAATTTTGTATATAGAAACCAATATTAAATAACTACTTCATTAAAGTCAAGAGAATAATTGATGTAGCCATAAATTAAATTTAACATTTTAATTACTTAAACAAACATTGTCTATTAGCGATAGACCGAGATAGAAATCTATCGCTATCTATTGCTTAAGCAATAGAGTTTTATCGCAGTCTATTGCCGATAGATAGCAAAAAAAATTTACATTTGTAAATAGTTTGACTAATTTTTTTATATTTGAAAACATTTTGTATATTTAAAAATTAATTAAAATTAATATTATTGATTAATTGATATTAATTTGTTAATTAACCCGATTATATTTTTATTATTCATCTCTCATATATAAAAATATGACATGGCATTATAAAATTGATGTTAGATGGGTTTTAAAGTGAGAAATTATAAAAAAATGGCAAAAATAGACTTATTATTTGCAAATATAGCAAATAATTTGCAAATAATTTAAACCTACTTCAAATTTGACAATTTTATTTTGATTTAATTAATTTTAGTTTTCTTTCATTTTATTTAAAAGATTACATGTGGATTCTTACTTTCATTTTCTTCCTCTTCTTTGCATTCGTCTCTTTTTTTTATCTTTATTATTTTTTTTAATTTTGATTCTTCTCCATCAAACTCTTGTTGAAATCGTTTGATTGGATCATGATTGGTGAAATTTTTTGTACATTATGAAATTTTATTTATTGTCGCCTTTTAAAATTCGCTAGATAATAATATACTAAGTTTTGAAAAAGTAAAATCCTATCTGAAATTACATTGCAAAATTTGTGAAACAAACATATCGTACTTTATATTTTTTTTGCTACTCATTCCAATTTTAATTGTAAGAGATGCTATCTTTTAAAAATAATAAATAAAATATAATAAGAAGTATTTGACGAATTTGAAATTATATTATTTGATAATATCATTAAGAATTTTCAAATTTAAAGGAAAAAATAAAAAGTTTGGGAGATGAAATTAAAATGGAGTTTGCATGGGTATGTTATGGGTGATTTTAGACCGAAGGGTATAATTGACATTTAGCGCAAATAGGAACGATAGAGTCAAGAAGAAGTGTGATATGGGCCAAAAGTGGCAACTAAAGACCAAAATGAGCCTAGGAAAAGGTATGGTTGGGGCTTGGCCCAAGCCGGCGTGCTCAACCTCAGCCAAGGGGGAGGCCATGCCTTGCCAAAAGCCCAACGGGACATGCTTTATGCATGTCTCGACCCAAGAGATCAGTTTAGGTTCTAAATATGACCTAATGAAGATGCTCGGCCAAGGCCCACCTTAGCCAAACATGAAACTAGGCACGCCCCTTGACCTGTTAAGTTATCTAATTATCCTAAGGCGACTCTAAAACCTTAGGGAATAACTTAGGCCAAGTTTCTCAATAAATACATCATTATAGCTTCATATTAATTAACTTGAGTCTTACTGAAAAACTCCTTAACTTCCACACTCTTTGATTCTCTGACTTAGGCATCAGAGTGTGTGGCAAGCACTACACTAGCGTGTAGGTTTTTTCTTTAACATGCGGCGTTCCTCCCCTTCGAAAAAAATTCATTGTTGGTGTCACTTAAGGTCAAGTGCATTCCTCTGCTCAAAATTTAGGTATCATCTGTTGGCACCGTCTGTTGTGAAGAAAGTGTTCTACTAATAATCTGCATACCTTATTATGAGTAAGAGGGACAGAAATAAGAATTGGGACGGAGATAACTCAGACTAAGATCGCCACCAATAGAGAACAAGAAATAAAACACGCTACCTTAACATGAGGAAAAGGCAACCTCAGATTGCTGGACAAACAAAGCGACCTGAAACTACGGCAAGCAAAGTTAGCAAGACCGATGGACCAAAATGAGTGGTGAAAAGTGTGTCGAGGAGTCCAAATTAATGAAATGTGAATTTACGATCGAAATCTCATAATGGGCTGATTGAGGCCCACCCTAAGCTAAAAAAGGTAAAATGTTTTCACTATCCATACACGTCCAAGTACACCATGCGCATTGTGGAAAATGGTCAACCCTAAGCACATAAGGGCCTGATATCTCTACCAACCTCATCCTAACTTCTAGGAGGTTATGTGAACCCTAAGTGTTCGAGGCTGAGACTGAGGCTCAACTTTACCAATGGGAAGTTGAGTTGCTCAAGATCTAGATGTAAACACAAATCTAAAGTACATATCAAAATGCTTAAGAGATTCTGTAAGAGAGACTAGAAAAATATTAAGAATGTCATGAAAGCCAACTTACTAAAGGAAAGAAAATACAAGAAATAAAATAATTGAAATAGCAATAAAGCAAGTAAAACTTGGGTTGCCTCCCAAGAAGTGCTAAATTTAACGTCTTCGAAGCTAGACGACAAGGGAGATTCTTTATGAAGGCACATAAAAATTTTCTCATTTTCCAGGTCATAATTATTAAAAAAAAAAAATCAAATCAATTATTTAAAAAATAATATTTGTCTTCTTCTCTTCTTGATAGCACCACCCCACTTACGTTTGGAAATAAAAAAGATAAAGATGAGTAAATGAGATAATATTGGACGATTTGTTTGATTTACACATCCTCACTTTAGAGCAATCATTAGTTTGCGTTAATCTCATGTTTTCATTTCTTTACCCAAAATAAATTAAAAATTAAGATTAAAAGTTATTTTTTAACCTTTTATTGCCACAAAGATAGATGTAGCCAAGACAACACCTAAGTATTTCTTCACTTTTAAAGAAAAAAAAAATGAAGAAGGTTAAAAAACATTTAAATTCTTAAACTTGTATAAAAGTAACAATTTAGTCCTTAAACATTAGTTGGTAACAATTTAGTTTATGTACAGTCAAATTTTTAACAACTTAATTAAATATTGTAAGAATTTAGTCCTTATTATTAAAATAAAAAAAACCTCTTCAAAATCAATTTTCCATATTTAGTTTTATCTTTCAAAACTAAGATTTATTGTATAAATTTAGTATCTTTCTCACATAATCAAAATCGATGAAACATGGTTGAATACAATAAGAAAAAAAAATCATCTTCCCATAAAACTTAATAATTAATCTAGAGAAAATAAAATATAACATCTTCAATAATTATTTATAAATTATAAAGAAAAAAGTTTTTTAAAAGAAGAAAAATGCAAATTTTAATAGTATTTACTGAAGAATGTAATCAATTAATTCAGATCTAAACCTAAAATTTATCCAACATTAACGTGGTTTGGTTCATATTACAACTCATTCTTCTAGAAACAAACTTGAAAGCAATTATATTTAAAAGTGAATCTCTTCTTGATAGTACCACCCCGCATGTTTCATGCTTGGTAAAAAGGAAAAGACATACATAATGAATAAATGAGAGAATATTGTTCGTCATTTGTTTGATGTACATTTTGAGGAAAAAGAAAAATGAAGAATTAAAAAAAAAATTATTTTAAAGGATAAAACTACTAAAAAAAATTTCAAATACAGCAAAATGTCATTGTTTATCAGTGATAGACACAGATAGACTACTATCATCTATTAGTGTCTATTAGTGATAGATACTGATAGATGTCTGTCAATATCTATCACTGATTGACAATAATATTTTACTATATTTACAAATAAGGTGACTCATTTTGTTATATTTGAAAACAACACAGGAAAATATATATATATATATATATATATATATATATATATATATATATATATTATTGATCTCTAAATTTTTTATAAAAGTAATAATTTAGTCATTGAACATTAATAGTTCATATACTTTGAATTTTATAACAAGTTAAATCGTGTTATGAAAAAATACTTCAAAATATATATATATATATATATATATATATATATATATATATTATTGATCTCTCTTTATAGTTTATAGAAAATTTGATTTCCGATTACTTTATCGATCTACATGTGTAAGAAATTTCATTAAATTTTAACAATATTTTCATAATAACCACCTTACTCATATTTGAAGATAAAATTTACAACACTTGCTTTATATTACAACTAATTTTTATGGAAAAAAATTCAAACCAATTAACTAAAAAGTGAATCTCGTCTTCTACTTCTTGATAGCACCACCCCCACTTATCGTGTTTCATACTTTAGGAAATAAAAAAGATAAAGATGAGTAAATGAGATAATATTGTCAGTGATTTGTTTTACTTACACTTTCTCACATGGGAGAGGAATAATTAAGTGCAGCCTAATTCTAACACCAAAATCTCATGCTCTCCTTTCTTTTATACATAAAGAAAAATGAAGAAAAAAATTACAACATGGCGATTTTTTATTATATTGCTGTTGGAGTTACATAGAGATAGTTGTAGGCTAGGCAGCAACTAAGTATTTCTCCACTTTTTTTTTGAAGAAAAAAGAAAAACGAAGAAGGTTAAAAGATTTCTAAACTTTTATAAAAGTAACAATTTAGTCATTGAACATTAGTTGGTAACAATTTAGTCTCTATACACTCAAATTTTTAACAACTTAATCAAATAATATAAGAATTTAGTCTAAAAAAAAACTCTTCAAATAAAGTATCAAACTTTATTATGTAACACAACTTTCCATTTTTATAGTTTATGAAAAAAAATTGATTCTTAAATAGTTTATCGATCTACATGTATAAAAAATTTAACTAAATCGTTCCAAATTGTAAAGAATAGAAACTAATTATTACTGATTAAAGTTCATAGACTAATAGCCCATTTGGAAAGATTTTGTAAGTGTTTAAACATTTTTTTTGCACTTATAAATATTTATTTAAACGTTTAGAAAGTTAATTCAAACACGCCATAACACACCATAACGGTGCTTAAAAAATCAATTCAAACAGGTCTTAAATTGTTACAAAATTTAAAAAATACAAACTAAATAGTTACCAACTAAAGTTTCGAGCTTCCCAAAAGTAATTTTAAATGAAAATTGGAGCATAAAAACATACCCAGATCTCAGTTGTTGCAAGTATGATGAATGAGCAACAAAAGGCATCAATGGAGGTTTTGGAAGTCTGCAAAATTGCTCCCTCACCTTCTCCTTCCACAGATTTCTCTCTTCCTCTCACTTTCTTGGATCTGATAATGTTCATATGCTCTCCTACCGAGCGTATTCTTTTTTACTCCTTCCCCCAAAATGAACATCTTCTTCTTCAATTCGATTCAATACTCAAAAATCTCAAACATTCCCTCTCTCACACACTCTCCCATTTCCTCCCTCTCGCTGGAAATCTCGTTTGGCCAAATCACTCTCCACACCCTTTTATTCTTTACAAACCTGGTGACTCTGTTTCTCTCACCATTGCCAAAACTGATGCTGATTTCAACTATCTCTCTTCAAATCATCTCAAGAAAGCAAACCAAACTCATTTCCTCGTCCCACATCTCCCAATTTCTGATACAATTTGTCCAGCCATGTCTCTTCAAATCACTCTGTTTCCCAATTCTGGATTCTCCATTGGCATTACAACCAACCATGTCGTTGTTGACGGCAAAACTTCCACCATGTTCTTGAAATCATGGGCTTCCATTTCTAAAACTAACAATAGTAATGATAATAATCTCCCAACTCTGCCGCCGGAATTGACTCCAATTTTTGATAGAACGGCTGCCACCAAGGATCCAATTAATGGGTTGCAATCACTTTACCTTAAGTATTTTGAAACATTCATTCCTAATCCCAAAAAGTTGGGACTTCCCCCAAAAGCGGTCATGTCTGAGGATGTGGTTAGTGGCACGTTTGAGCTAACACGTGCTGACATAGAGAATCTAAGGAGAAAAGTGAAAGAAATTTGTTCATCGATTCCTCATTTAACAACGTTTGTATTAACATTTGCTTATGTGTCAACATGTATTGTGAAATCGCAGGAAATTGAAGGAGAAAGTAAGATTATTTCGGTAATGGGGTATGTGGGTATCCGATGTTTTTTAAAGGGAGGGAATTTGAGGAAGAAAATGCTATGGTAATGGTTACGAAGAAGATAAGTGAGGGAATAACAGAGATGAGAGAGCAGAGTATAGTGGAAATGTCGGGAGAAAATGTAATGCGATGGGAAAAGGAGAAGCCTATAGATAAAGCAATTGTAGTTGGAGGTTCGCCAAGGTTTGGAGTTTATGATATTGATTTTGGATGGGGAAATTGTAAGAAGGTGGAGATGGTTTCGATAACCCCAAGTGGATGTTTTTCAATGGCGGATAATAGGAATGGGAATGGAGGAGTAGAACTTGGAATTGCTCTTCCGGAGAATGCTATGAATCTTTTCTCTTCTCTGTTTCTTGATGGACTCAAATAATTTTGTGTTCATTGCAAATTCACTTTGTTAGAGTATTTAATATTCTTGGTTATAGTATTTAATATTATGTTATGTCATTTAGTTGATGTTTATTCTCATGTGTAAACGTTTATTCAACCTCTCTTAGTCTGTATGTATTTAAACTTATTTTGATATCACGGTAGCCCGATCGAAATCCTAATATGAAACCTCATTATCTCTTTATCTCTACCTATTTATGTTGGCAAATCAGCAAACAATGAAGTATTATGCTTTTAGAAAAGTTGAAGAATAAGAGTTGAGATCACTTAAGTTTGCTTACTCTTTCTGATCTCTGTATTTGCTTGAACTTATTTCAAGTTTGTTGAGTGTAACTCTGCCTCTTTAAATTAAACTTATTTCGGCCTCGTTTGATAACGATTCCTATTTTCCAGCTAGAAACATGATTATGTATGCAAATTAAGTATTTATTTGTTTCTTCAAAAACAAAACATAACTATTACTTGTATCTCTGTATTTTTTTTCTTCCCTTATTTTATAGTTTGAAGACTTTTTAGATGTATAATATAAAAAATATATATATATATATATCATAAGTTAAAATGTATAGAGAAGAATTATGAAATGTTTACCTAATCTAGTACAAGTCCAAATATAAAGTTTATAAGAATAATTAATACAATCTGTTCGTGCAGATATGTTCTTGTAACATTGTCAAAATAATTAGTACAAGTATGTTTCTTCTTTCTTCAAAAAAAAAAAAAAAAAAAAAAAAAAAATTTGTTTGATAACTATTTCTTGTTTCTCTTTTTCCTTTACTTATATATACACATATCATGCATTAAAATGTATAGAGAAGAATTGTCAAATATTTACATAATCTAGATGTAAAGTTAATAACAATAATTAATACAATTGCTTTTATCCTTCAAACATTGTCAAAATTTTATCTGCAATATTATTTGTCACTCGAGTCATTTGCCTTAAATAATGTTGACCTAAATCCAATTCTATATATTATTTTTTGTAAATGGTGTGGTTGTAAAATGTTAAAGCGAGACTTAAATGCATATCTGCACGAACATATCTTCTAGAGGACACCACCACTAGAGTGCTATTCTCCGTCAAGGAATGACTTGTGGGAGCCTTGATCTTTGTTATGGAAGTAAAAGGAAGGAGGAAGAAGATTTCTCAAATTGAGAGTGGGTGAGTGTTCTTGGTTAGAGCAAAAAACCAAAATTAAATTATGTTATTTTCAATTAGGTCTAAAAAATAAAGACATTCTGTATTTTATTAACAAGGGAGGAGTGAGAGGGAGAATAACTTCTTTTTAATAATCAAGAAAGTCTGCACGAACGACTCTTTTGGAGCACACCACCACTAGATTTACCTTGTTATTATCCTACAAAGAATGACTTGTGGGAGCCTTGATCTTTTTTATGGAAGTAGAAGGGAAGAGGAAGAAGATTTCTCAAATTGGGAGTGAGTGAGTGTTTTTGGTTGATAGAGCAAAAAACGAAAAATCAAATTACGCAATTTTTCAATTAAGGTCTAAAAAATACAGACATTCTAAGTACGTACTCTGGGTGTTTTTTTCGAATACAAGGTATTTGTTTATGCTGATGTTTTACATGTTTTCTTTTGAAAAATGTAATTTTAAATTCCAGATTTCTGGTCCTTTATAGAGAATAGAAATCATATCAAAGTATTCTACTTTATATATATATATATATATATAGTTAATAGTATCTTGATTATTATGATTTGAATTTTTTTTTTTTTTTTTTTTGAAGTAGTCACTATTTTTGGAAGATTTAAAACTATTGAGTTTTTTAATAGGTAATGAGATTTAAAACTATTGAGTTTTATAATAGGTAATGAAATCTTGGTTGTTATGATTTTAATCTGAAAATAAAGATTCGATTACACTGTATCTAGGAAGTTTGACATCTTTTTCAAAGGGCATTTTTGGAATACTCACAACAATACACGTGAAGAAAACATGATTTGCAATAATTCAGATAATTTTGGATTTTTGTTATTTCTCAAAATCAAACTCTTAAATCTACTTTTTAGTCCAATTTCCCTCCCACCAAAGAGGTCATCACTCATTAGTGACCTGAAAATGAAAGAAAAAGAAAAAGAAAGACAAATTAAGGGCAAGGAAAATAATGGGAAGAGAATTCGAGTAAGTTGTTTATCTTTATAAGAAGATGTAAACTAAGGATATTAATTCTTAGGTTTAAATCCTATTTTAGTGCTTGAATTTTGAATCTTCTTCTATTTTGGTCTCTAAATTTTCATAAACGTTTATTTTAGTCTCTAAAATTTTAAAAAGAAATATTTATTTTAGTCCCTACTATTAAAATTATGTTAACTTTTCAACATAAGTGTGAGGGAACTAGTATTTTTGGATGACTAGGCTCTAGATGTATTGAGCAACCCGAAAATGAAGTAAAATGCTAACAACCAACAAGCCAAAATATTGAAGGGCCAAAATTTTGAACAAAAAATGTCTTTTAAATTCTTCCAATTTGCCACCTTGTTCAATCTTGAAACTCTAAATTTTTTAGGGTAGCTAACTTATTTGGTAGTCTAGTCATCTAAAACTACAAGTCACCTCGCCATTTTGTTAAAGGGTTAACAAAATCTTAATATAAGAGGGACAAAAATAAGCATTTTTCAAAAGTTCAAGGACTTAAACGAACATTTTTAAAAGTTTAGGGACCAAAATAAAACAATATTCAAAGTTCAGGGACTAAAACGAACATTTTTAAAAGTTCAGGGACCAAAATAAGATTTAAACCTAATTATTATCAATGTGGTCCTTTCCATTTATAGATATATTGATGTATATATCTATAAATCAATTAATATTTTAATCGATTATAATTAAGTATGAATATTTTTGGCAAGACATGCAAATATGTGAGATTAATTTTTTTCTAATTAAGCCACGTGGCCAGTTGTTTAACTTTTATCTTTGATGTCTTGTATAAATTCCAATAAAACATAAAAAATATATCATCCATTAATCTTGTATAAATGGTGCTGATTTGAGAGCATCTTTTGAGTCTCCTCTGAGTTTGTAATGTGAACAGACCTGATATGAAAACCCTAGCAATCTAAAAATTAAGAACCCAATTGTTGAACCCCTAACAACAAATTCTAAAACCCCCCAAATCAATTTGACAACGATCCCAAGAAAAGATTAGATTTGGATTATCTTTTGATCGAAGACCAATAGATGAGGAGAACTAGTTCCTTACTCCAAGTTTGAACACTCCACAAGCAAGATGATCAGATTTACCTGAATGTTCTTGGCATGTAACCCCGATTCAAGAATTGCAAAGTGGCGGGTGATGAAACTCTGTCATCTACCAGAGAATTCTCATTAAAGAAAACCCTAAAGTTCTAAAAACATCAAAACTGTTCTCCAACAACCCAAAGGCAAAGGTTTAAATAGCTTCCTAATAAAACCCTAATGGCTTATCATAATTTATAGTAAAATGTCTAAAATAACCCTACTTAAAATGTCATTAATAAGGATAAATTTGGAAACTATTAAATTACATCAAAATTATTAAATAATAATTTGATGCCTTCGGCGGTTCATATCATCCTCTCCTCCGTTTGAATGATTCGTCCTCGAATCCAAATCAAAGTCTTGTAAAGCAGTTTTGAAATCATGGAAAGAAAATGATGTCAATTTCCTACCACCTCTCTTGGATGGTCTCCCTTGTAAAGCAACCTTGTAGTCATGAGATGTCGAAGGTTGGCACTGTCTTGGATTCCATCTATATTGGAAAGAATATCGGTCTTTCCAATCTTCATTCAATTTGTGACAATCAAAAGAACTAGAGCCATTCTTTGAGTTTTGCTTCAAATTTAATGTTTTAACCTCCTGCACAAACTAAAAAAAAAAAAAAAACTAGGCAAACTTGGTTAAAACTCACCTGTTAGAAAAAGTCTTGAATGCTGCTTTTTTTTTTTTTGTAACCAAGAACCATGTAATCTCACAAATTTTCAAACTTGTATTCTTGGCTTTTCTCTCATTTTTATCTATAGACCGAGTATTCTTCACATGCTTTTCTCCATCATATATTTCTATTGTTTTTGTCTCGGTTTCATGCCTTTTGTTTTTCAACTCACACACATCAAGTTTTACTACTCTTGGAAGTAATGATACAAGAGTAGGATCAAATTTTACTTTGGCCTCTAATGGACTAGCAATCTTTTCCGAAAGTATTCTAGTTTCAAATTCTTTACCATCTACTTTCTCTATCCCACTACTACTAACACATGCTTCTCCATAAAAATGGTTCAACAATAGTAGTAAGATTACAACCATGTAATTTCTTGCTATCTAATGATCTACAAGGCGAAATATCATTGTCATGTGTAGGTGCAACATAAGCAAGCTTTTCTTTACTACTATCCACCTTCCCAAAATGCTCGTATATAGTAGGTACATTATTTTTTTCCATTAATGTGTTGATATTGAAATTAGACTTAGATTTAGTGCACCTTAATGATCTTCTTTGGAGTTGTTTTTTTTATTTTGATGGCAACATGCACCATTTCTTCCAAATCTGCACAAGGTCGAATTTCTTCTCGATCAGCAAGCATATCAGCGATCTCCTCATTAAGTCCTTTATAGAATCGATCCACGACAATTTCTTCATCTTCATACAGGTTAATCTTCTCAAGTAACAAAAACATCTCTTCATAGTATTTCTCCACACTTTTGGTCTCTTGTTTCAAAGTTTCCAATTTGTGGAAAGACTTAGGAATAAAATGTTTCCTCATAAGAATCTTGACCTCTTTCCATGAAGGCTTTTATTGATTTTTACTCCTTTTTTATAACATATTATTCCACCATGTTAAGGCATAATCTTCAAATGTAGAAATAATAAGTTTTACATTTTCCTTTTCACTATAATGGTAGTGATCAAATATGGTATCAATTTCTTCCTCCCAAAGAATATACTCCTTTGGATCTGAAATACTTCCAAAGAACAATGGAAGCTTATTTCTGTCAACATGATGGTCATTTCTTGACGTTCTTATTTGTGTGAGCATGACTGCAAGAAGATGTTAACATAAAGAAAATTGGACCTCTCAATCGCTCCCTTACATATTTTACTCAAAAGATGAATAGTCACTCGTGTTTACGCTCAATATGTAGCACTCCCTCACAAATATGAACTCTCTCAATAGGATGATGGCCAAGATTTTGCAATCATGATAGAGAGGGGGCTAGAAACAAAATCAAGCAAAAATTGATTGCAAAGTGTCAAACTCAAGCAAAGAACCAGTAGAATTTCACAAAAATTAAAACTAAAAATCAAGAATCTAATATTCAAGATTCAACAAACTAGACAAGAAAACAAGAAAAACAAGATATTTAGAATCAAGAATTTAAGATTCAAGATTCAAGATTCAAAGAGTTATATAAGATGAACAAGAGACTAAAAAACAACTAGACAAATCAATGATAAAAAGGAAACAAAAATTAAGATAAAAAACTAAAAGCACTAATTTTACCGAAACCGTAATTTAAATTATAAAAATTTCAAATTTTGATTTGCATAAGCAATACGCTTTTGAAACAACTAACTTTTCTTATAAATTTCAGCAGCTTAAAATTCATGAAAATTGAGCTGCTTGCCTGACGTGCCTGCTTTTAATTTATTTAAAAAAAAATTGACAAACCTGTTTGATTTGTTTTCACACTTCCGAATCGTAGAACCGACTCAAAAAAAAAATAAATTGGCGTACCTGCTTTATTTTTTTTCCCACTTCTGAATTGCATAACCAACTCAAAAAAAAAATTGACGTGTCTGCTGCTTGCTTGACGTGCCTGCTTAATTTTTTTTTTCAATTTCAAATTTGCAGACTCCCAAACTTCGATTTTTTTTTTCTCAAAACAAGAACTCTAATCAATAAATAGACTCAAACCCAATCTAGAACTTAGGCTCTGATACCAAATGATATGAAAACCCTAGCAATCTAAAAATTAAGAACCCAATTGTTGAACCCCTAACAATAAATTCTAAAACCCTCAAATCAATTTGACAACAATCCCAAGGAAAAGATTAGATTTGGATTACCTTTTTATCGAAGACTAAGAGATAAACAGAACTAGTTCCTTACTCCACGTTTGAACACTCCACAAGCAAAATGATAAGACTTACCTGAATGTTCTTGTCATGCAACTTCGATTCAAGAATTGTAAAGTGGCGGGTGATGAAACTCTGTCATCTACCAGAGAATTCTCATTAAAAAAAACCCTAAAGTTCTAAAAATATCAAAATTGTTCTCCAACAAACTAAAGGCAAGACTTTTAATAGCCTCCCAATAAAACCCTAATGGCTTATCATAATTCATAGTAAAATGCCTAAAATAACCCTACTTAAAATGTCATTAACAAGGATAAATTTGGAAATTATTAAATTACATCAAAATTATTAAATAATAATTTAATGTCTTGTCACTACAAGAAAAACCACTTTCAGTGGCGCATAAAACGTGTTACTAAAAGTCAAAAAGCGCCACTAAAAGTATTAGCAACGCGAAGATCCGTGTCGCTAGGAGTGCCACTGTATCCGCGTAGCTAAAGGTTTTAGTGACGTGTTTATTTCACGCTGCTAAAAGTGTACTTTTACTGACACGTACGCGTTACTAAATGCGCACTTTTAGCAACACATTATTTGTCACTATTTCGTTTGTACAGTGACGTTGAAAAATGCGTCTCTAAAAGTTAAGTTCTATATGGATTTGTAGTCGTTACAAGTATCTTTTGCAACACATTTAAACGTCGGTAAAATTAATATATTTGCCACTATAAATTTGAAGTTACTTTTTTTCAAAACTCGGATTTAATGATGTTATAAAAAACGTCAGTAAAGTACTTTATTAATTAGAAAAATATATTTTTATTTAATATTTAAACTTGTTATAAAATTTAAAATATAATAATTTTTTCAACAATTGGGCGGTTCATTTTCTTGCCCAATTGGGCGGTTCATATCAAGACGCATCTAGAATCTAAAGGGGAAACAAATCGTAGGAACTGAGGTTATAATAGAAATTTTATTTAAAATTGAGGTCAAAATGGGAAGGGAAAAATTCTCCTTTTATACGCCCCTTAAATATAGTAGAGATTTGTGAAATAACATTTATCAACTAGGTTGAATCTCTAAAATCTCTTTTTTTCAAAATCCTCTAAGATTTTCTTCTATGAGATCTAATTCCCCTCCTACTAAATGGGCCATTATTGGTCTGAAAATGAAAGGAGAAAAAAGACAAATTAAGGGCAAGAAAAATAACCGAAAGAGAATTCAAGAGAGTTGTTAGGATATTAAATATTATCAACACTGAACATAGACCTTTCCATTTATAGATATACCTATAATTTAGGATAATTATAATGAGTAGTAATTTTATGGATAATAACCAAGCGTATAGCAACATTTTAAAAATATTTCAAATAAAGCAAATACTAGTGATAGACTACCTAGACCATAAAAGTTTATCGGCGATAGAAGTCTATCACTCATAGACTTTGCTATATTTGCAATTTTTTTAAAAATGTTGCTATATATGTCAATACTTTGAATATGATTGCTATTTTTGCAACTGCCCTTATATTTTAATCGGTTATAATTAAGTATGGATATCCTTGGCAAAACCATGCAAAAGAATACTAATTAAGTCACTTTCCTGGTTCTTTAACCTTTATCTTTGATATCTTGTATAAATACCAATAAAACATTAAAAAAAAATATAATAGATTAATCTTACTATTAAAAAGAATACTAATTAATAACAAAATCTATAACTTAATTTGCAAATAAAAATAACCTAATTGTTAGTTTACATAATTTTTCGAATTTTTTTTATTTTCAAAAGTATCCGTCAATGTCAATATACTATCAACGATATATCGGTAAAACTGACATTTCGACATCGATATTATTGTAGTATTCCTTAGCGTTCTTGCACACCACCTCATCACGTTTTTCAACCCTACTTTTTCTTGATGAATAATTTCAATTCAAGTTTATGTACTTAATGATCTAAACTGATTAGACAAAGTTAATTTTAAGTTGAATTACAACGTAAAGAAAAATGAATTTGCTCCTAGCTGTAGGTTACTATCATCTATCAGTGTCTATTAGTGATAGACAATGACATTTTACTATATTTATAAATAAGTTGACTTATTTTGTTATTGTTGACTGAGAATTTTTTGGTCAAGCACAAATTGTCACGTCATTTCTCAAATTAATGGTGACATTAGAAATAATTAAATTTGGACTAATTAAATGTTACATGTGTCCTAAATTAAAATTGAAGACGTAAATTGACAAATCCCGATGGTGCCACGTGTTTTCGTCCTCACTGTTGGATGAAATTAATTATTCTTGATTCAATTAATTATTAATGTTTAGGCTTTAGGAAGACCAATCATCACGACCAGACATACAGGAAATAAGTTCACTCCTAAGTAGGATGGACCTTATATTGTCAAAGAAGTCTACACAAATGGAGCATACAAGATCGTTGATCAGGATGGATTAAGAATTGGCCCTATCAACGACAAATTCCTTAAGAAATGTTATGCTTGATAAATTTGCAAATTGCTCCTTATCGCAAGAGCCTAAATTGCATGGTGCTCCAAGCTGGCATGAGCTTAAAATGTGAATGACAATAAAAAAAAAATTAAAAAAGTTGAACTACGTTATGACTTGATCCCTATACATTATAAAAGGTATGTAGGCAGCTTGAAGGAAACTTTAAGTTCAGTCTAGTAAAACAGCAAAAAAAAAAAAAAACTCAAATGAAGAACCATCTGAAAAGATAAGAGGGTCTATGAAGTATACCTTGGTAAAAAGAGAAAAGGCGGCGAAGCTAGAATGTCTAACCGTTCCTGCAAGTTACACATCCACAAGGGAAGATACCTAGTAGAAGTGGTGTCGCTGACGGAAAATCTGGAACGTCCGACCGTTCCTGCAGGTTACGCAACCACAAGGAAGGTACCAAACGGAAGTGGGGTCGCTGACGGCAAAACTATCAACGACAAAGCTGGAATGCCCGACCGTTATTGCAAGTTACGCATCCACAAGGGAAGGTACCTAGCAGAAGTGGGGTCGCTGACGGCAAATCTGGAACGCCCGATCGTTCCCGCAGGTAATGCAATCACAAGGGAGGGTACCAAGCAGAAGTCGGGTAGCTGACAACGAAACTTTCAACAGCAAATATGGAATGTCTGACCGTTCTAGCAAGTTACGCATCCACAAGGGAAGGTACCTAGCAAAAGTGGGGTCATTGACGGCAAATTTAGAATGTTCGACCGTTTCTGCAGGTTATGCAACCACAAGGGAAGGTACCAAGCGGAAGTGGGGTCACTGTCGGCGAAGCTATCAACGACAAAGCTAGAATGCCCGACCATTCCTACAAGTTACGCATCCACAAAGGAAGGTACCTAACAGAAGTGGGGTCGCTGACGACAAATTTGGAACCCCCCAACCGTTCCTGTAGGTTACGCAAGCACCAAGGAAGGTACCAAACGGAAGTAGGATCGCTGATGGCGAAACTATCAACGACAAAGCTGGAATGTCTGACTGTTCCTGCAAGTTATACATCCACAAGGGAAGGTACCTAGTGTAGCCACCTATTTTTGTCTATTTATTTTATCTTCTTTTATTTTTATTTTCTATCTCATTGCATGTTAATTTTGATTTAGTGTTAAAAAATAATAATTAAATAATTAAATAAAAGATTTTTAATAATTAATCTTTAAAAAAAATAATATTAGTAATAAAAAAAGGGTTTCTTTTTAATGTAATATATATGTAGGAGGGAAAATCTTTTTTTTTATATAGAAAATCTTGTATTTAGGGATTTTTATTTATTTATTAAATTTTTTAAAGAATATTCTCATAATCTACATTTTTATTTTTTTCCTTGTAAAACGAATTGCTTAATTTTTTCCTAAATTAAAGATGTTTTTATTAACTATAAATTCATGGTTTAGTCTTTGAGTAAGGGAGGAGATTTTTTTATTAAAAAAAAACCTAGATCTATTGTGTGGAGGAAAGAAAGGGAGAAAACAAAAATATCAGTCAGTTCTTTTACAAAAAAAAAAAAAAAAAAAAAAAAAAAAAAAAAAAAAAAATCCGTATAACATAAGGTTTAGCTTCGTGGAGGTTGCATTTGGTAGGGCATTCATCAGGAGGATCCGCACCTCAAACAACGAACAACTTTTGTGTTCTATCGAATTTTCATCTTCTTCTTTTGAGCACCTACAAGCGATAAAAGAGGAAAAAGAGGTACAGCATGCTTCCATCACTACTCCCATTTTTTTATATAAATTTCGTTTATACTTAAGATCTATTATTTTTTGTATTTTATCTTGATTTTTTTTGTTCATGTTCATCTTCTTAAAATTCTCTACTCTCTAAAAAAAAGAGAGAAAAGTTTAAAAAAATTGAGATTACTATACCTTCGAATGATTTGCTCTTGTTTTGATTTGTTTTTACCGTGTTTATATATAAAAAAAAATAGCTACTGGTTGAATTGCTGAAAAAAAAAGAAATAGAATGGAAGTTGGATGAGAAAACTAGGAGGAGAACAAAAAATGAAGAAGAAGCAAGAGAAGAGAAAGAGAAAAAAAAAAAAAGAGAACATTTGAAAGAACAAGAGAAAAAAAAAGGATTTAAGTGATTTAATTTGTTAAAAACAAAAAAGAAAGTTTAGTTTTTTATTTATTCATTTATTCATCTTTTTTAGTAGTATGTTGGAAAAGAGACAATGTGTTGTCCCATCACTTTTATTTATTTATTTGTTTGTTTATTTATTATCTATTATCATTATTATTATTATTATTATTATTATTAATTGGCATTTCAAATTTTAAAGAGCAAAGAGAAAGAGATTGGATGGGATCCATCCCATCAATTGGCATTTCAATTTTTTTTATTTTATAATTATTATTATTATTATTTTATATTATTTTTATTTTTACATGTTTTATAAAATGTTTATATTATTATTATTATTATTATTATTATTTTATTTTTGATTATTTAGTTTTATTTTAGCAACCCATTTTATTGATACTTTTTATCTATCTATTGCTATATCCAATTTATGTATTTATATATTTTTGCATGTTTTATTTTACTTAATAGTGCTTCATTTATTTTTTCAATTTTTGTTTGTTTGTTATGTTTATTTAATTGTATCATTGTTCTTAATTTAAATATATGTTTCAATTTGTACATTGCATCGTATATATTTTTGTTTTGTAATCTTTTTTTATAAAAAAAAAAAAATCAACGATGGAATTTAGAAAATTTGGGAGTCCGATTTTCTACCAAATTTTCTAAAAATCTTGAGGTGAGGAGTCGATTCTTTGGAAGTCTGAGATCGATATCCGATATGTTTTTATTAAAATTTTAATATGCTTTCTATATTTATTTAGTTCATTATTATGTTATGTTTTTGCTTATAAATTGTTTATACAATCTTATTTTATTCCAATTGAAATTTATCTAATATTTTTTAAAGAATCCTTTTTATAACTTTTTTTTTAAAATCTTTTAAAATTTTCTTACCATCCTTTGTATTTCTTTTTAACCTTTAAAAAATTTAATCTATTATTTCATAACGTTTCTTAATCAATTTTTTTTAATAACTTATTTTCAAGACGGTTTTCCTAAAAAAAATTTCCTAGATGAAATCTAGAAATATCTGGCAGTCCATTTTTCTATATTCTTGAGGTGGGGGATCATATCTTTGAGAGTCCGAGATTTTGATCCTAAGAAAAAAATGAATTTAACTAATGTTTAAAGAAAATCTTTTTATAAAAAGGCTCCATTTATTCTTTGTCATAAGGCGCTTGTTTAATCATTGGCCCTTGACACCATATTGCTGCGATGACGTTTGTTTTATCCCTGGCCTCCAGCTCATTTACTCTTTGTAATGAGGCACTTGTTTTATCCCTGGCCCTTGACAACCTATTGTTGCGATGGTGTTTGTTCTATCCATGGCCTCCAGCTCATTTATTCTCTGTCATGAGGCACTTGTTTTATCTATGGCCCTTAACACCCTATTAATGCAATGGTGCTTGTTTTATTCCTGACTCCAGCTCATTTATTCTCTGTCATGAGGCGCTTGTTTTATCCCTGGCCCTTGACACCATATTGCTGCAATGGCGCTTGTTTTATCCTTAGCCTCCAGCTCATTTATTCTTTGTCATGAGGCGCTTGTTTTATCCCTGGCCCTTGTCACCATTTTGCTGCGATGGCGCTTGTTTTATCCCTGACCTCCAGCTCATTTATTCTTTGTCATGAGGCGCTTGTTTTATCTCTGGCCTCCAGCTCATTTACTCTTTGTCATGAGGCGCTTGTTTTATCCCTGACGCTTGACACCCTATTGTTGTGATGACGCTTGTTTTATCCCTAGCCTCCAACTCATTTATTCTCTGTCATGAGGCGATTGTTTTATTCTTGGCCCTTGACACCCTATTTTTGCGATGGTGCTTGTTTTATCCCTGACCACCAACTCATTTATTCTTCGTCATGAGGCGCTTGTTTTATCTCGGGCTCTTAACACCATTACAAAAAAAAAAAAACCGTACAACATAAGGTTTAGCTTCGTGGAGGTTGCATTTGGTAGGGCATTCATCCCGAGGATCCGCACCTCAAACAACGAACAACCTTTGTGTTCCGGTTCCGAATTTTCATCTTCTTCTTTTGAGCACCTACAAGCGATAAAGGAGGAAAAAGAGGTATAGAAAGCATGCTTCCATCACTACTCCTATATTTTTTTTATATAAATTTCGTTTATGCTTTAGATCTATCATTTTTTGTATTTCATCTTAATATTTTTTGTTCATGTTCATCTTCTTAAAATTCTCTATTGTCTAAAAAAAAAAGAGAGGAAAGTTAAAAAAAAATGAGATTACCATACTTTAGAATGATTTGCTCTTGCTTTGATTTGCTTTTACTATGTTTATAAAAAAAATAGCTACTGGTTGAATTGCTAAAAAAAAAAAAAAGAAAAATAGAAGGGAAGTTTGATTAGAAAACCAGAAGAAGAAAAAAAAATGAAGAAGAAGCAAAAGAAGAGAAAGAGAAAAAAGGAGAGAACATTTGAAAGAACTAGAGAAAAAAAAGGATTTAAGTGATTTAATTATTAAAAACAAAAAAGAATGTTTAGTTTTTTATTTATTCATATATTCATCTTTTTTAGCAGTATGTTGGAAAAGGGACAATATGTTGTCCCATCATTTTTATTTATTTATTTGTTTATTTATTTTATTATTATTATTATTATTATTATTACATTATTATTAATTTTTTAAAGAAAAGAAAAAGGGATTAGATGGGATCCATCCCATCAATTGGCATTTCAATTTTTTTTATTTTATAATCATTATAATTATTTTATATTATTTTATTTTGGCATGTTTTATAAAATGTTTATATTATTATTATTATTATTATTTTGTTTTTGATTATTTAGTTTTATTTTAGCAACCCATCTTATTGATACTTTTTATCTATCTATTGCTATATTCAACTTATGTATTTATATATTTTTGCATGTTTTATTTTACTTAATAGTGCTTTATTTATTTTTTTAATTTTTTTTGTTTGTTATTTTTATTTAATTGTATCATTGTTCTTAATTTAAATATATGTTTCAATTTGTACATTGCATCGTCTATATTTTTGTTTTGTAATCTTTTTTTTATATAAAAAAAACCAACAATGGAATTTAGAAAATTTGGGAGTCCGATTTTCTAAAAATCTTGAGGTGAGGAGTCGATTCTTTGAGAGTCTGAGATCGATATCCGATATATTTTTATTAAAATTTTAATATGCTTTCTATATTTATCTAGTTCATTATTATGTTATGTTTTTGCTTATAAAATGTTTATGTTTAATCTTATTTTATTCCAATTAAAATTTATCTAATTTTTTTTAAAGAATCCTTTTTATAACTCTTTTTTAAAGATCTTTTAAAATTTTCTTACTATCCTTTGTATTTCTTTTTAACCTTTAAAAAAATTTAATCTATTATTTCATAAGGTTTCTTAATCAATTTTTTTAATAATTTGTTTTCAAGACCGTTTTCCTTAAAAGATTTGGGATCATATCTTTGGAAGTCCGAGATTTTGATCCTAAGAAAAAAATGAATTTAACTAATGTTTTAAAAAAATCATTTTATAAAAAGGCTATTCCTATGACGGATTTTGAGAAATTGAAATAATTTCTCACATTCTTGAGGTGAGAATATTTTTCTTAATTATAGCACAGCCTAATTGATGGCTTTTTTTCACTTATTTTATGGGATGATTACTTCGGAGGAATGAGAGGTAAAATAAGATATTTGTTTTAAAAAAATTTCTTTGCAAGTGATTTTTTTTTAAAGAATATATTTAATTCAAGATAAAAATGAATTGATTACCGTTTTACTTAACAGGTGTTGTGGGGTGCTAACACCTTTCTCATACACAAATGACTCCCGAACTCAACTCTAGTTTTCGCAAACCATTTTTTTTACTTAAAAATTGTTTACTTTATTTTAGTGTCCAATCACGCCGTAAAAAATATTGGTGGCGACTCCTTTTCATTTTCTTTTAAAATTAACCCTTTTTAAAGACGTCGGCCGCTGCGCGTCGTCTCGGGCATGTGGCGACACTAGTAGAAGTGGGGTCGCTGATGGCAAATCTGGAACGCCCGACCGTTCTCGCAGGTTATGCAATCACAAGGGAAGGTAACAAATGGAAGTGGGGTCGCTGATGGCGAAATTATCAACGGTAAAGTTGGAATGCCTGACTGTTCTTGCAAGTTACGCATCCACAAGGGAAGATACCTAGCAAAAGTGGGGTCGCTGACAGAAAATCTGGAACACCCGACCGTTCCGGCAGGTTACGCAACCACAAAGAAAGGTACCAAGCGAAAGTGGGGTCACTGACGGCGAAGCTATCAACGAAAAACCTAGAATGCCCGACCGTTCCTGCAAGTTACGCATCTACAAGGGAAGGTACTTAACAAAAGTGGGGTCGCTGACGGCAAATCTAAAACCTCCGACCGTTCCCGCAAGTTACGCAACCACAAGGGAAGGTATCAAAGGGAAGTGGGGTCGCTGATGGCGAAACTATCAACAGCAAACCTGAAATGCCCGACTGTTCCTGCAAGTTACGTATCCACAAGGGAAGGTATCTAGTAGAAGTGGGGTCGCTGACAGCAAATTTCGAACGCCCGACCATTCCTACCGTTCCTACCAGTTACACAACAAAGAGGGAAAGTACTTAGTAGAAGTGGGGTCTTTGACGGCGAAGCTGCAAAAAGGGCAACACGGCTGCAAAAGTCCAAAATAAATATACCTACATATATGGCAAAAAAAAAAAGACTTACTTTTGAAAATATGTGATGAAGTGTGGAAAGTGAAAATTTTACTAACTTTGATCCAAAAAATGTTGGGGCAAGTTAGTATAATTAAAACAAAAAAACAAAAACAAAAATTTACTAACTTTGATCCAAAAACTGTTGGGGGCAAATTAGTATAATTAAAACAAAAAACAAAAAAAAAACAAAAAAAAAAGGAAAAAGAACGAAAGTAAAAAAAAGAGAATAACAAAAGAAAAAGGAAAGAGGAAAAAAAGTAGGAGGGTAAGATGAGAAAGAGACATATGTATGTATGTGATTAGGCCTATTTATAGAAGTTAATATTGGATTCAAATCCTAATTTAATTTAGATTTTCAATTGAAATCTTATTTTATTACAAGAGGTTGGATTCAAATCCTAATTCAATTTGGATTTCCTATTGAAATCTTATTGCGGTGGTAATATTTTGATGAGATTTTCAAGTCAAAATAAATGGTAGATTGGAATTTCAAATTAATTAAAGGGTAGATTGGAATCTTAAATTAAAATTTTTTCATATTCCAAATTCTATCCCAAATTCAAATCTTCGTATTTTATCCTCAAATTAAATGGTAAAGTGGAATCTCAAATTAAAATTTGGCCACATTTCAAATTTTATCTCAAATTCAAATCTCTCAATTTTATCCTCAAATTAAATTGGGATAGTATCTCAAATTAAAATTGCACCATATTCCAAATCTTATCCCAAATTCAAATCTCTCGATTATCCCGAAATTGAATTGTAGATTAGAATTTCAAATTAAAATTGGGAAACCCCAAATTCAAATCTTTAGATTTTATCCTCAAATTAAAATTGTAGATTGAATTTGATCTCAAATTAAAACTTGGTCATATTCCAAGTTTTACCCCAAATTCAAATCTGCCGATTTTATCATCAAATTAAATTATAGATTGGATTCTAAATTGATCTCAAATTAAAATTTGGTCATATTCCAAATTTTATCTCAAATTCAAATCTACGAATTTTATCCTCAAATTAAATTGTAGATTGAATCTTAAATTGATCTCAAATTAAAATTTGACCATATTCCAAATTTTATCCCAAATTTAAATCTACGAATTTTATTCTCAATTTAAATGGTAGATTGGATCTTAAAATTTTATCCCAAGTTCAAATCTCTAGATTTTATCGTGAAATCAAATTGTGGATAATATCTCAAATTTACCTCAAATTAAAATTTGGAACCAAATTTTATCCCAAATTCAAATCATGTTATCCTCAAATTAAATTGTGGATAATATCTCAAATTTATCCTAAATTAAAATTTGGTCATATTCCCAAATTTTATCTCAAATTCAAATCATCCAACCTTAGGCCTTTATCAAAATTAAATTGTGATAAAATCTCAAATTAAAATTTGGTCCTATTCCAAATTTTAAATTTGGGTGCAATCTAAATTTCATCCAAAGCAAATTGAGTGAAATTCAAACTTCATCTCTTAATCCTATTCCAAGTTTAGGCATCTTGGATAGAAGTTTAATTTCACTCCAGATTTAATTTTGAATTAAGTAGCACAAATAAATTCTACTAAAGTTCAAATTGGAGTTTATATCAAGAAAGGAAATCAAAACTTTGACTTAAATTTAGGTTTTGATAGGTCGGCATAATCACAAAAAAAAAAAAAAAAAAAAAAAGCATGTGCCAGACATGAAATTTTAATCAAACTTATGTACCAAATTCATAGTTTGATTTAAATTGACACATTGAATGAAGTCAAAATCGATTACATACAACTTGGATTTTGATTTCAAACTTTATCTTTTTCGAGATTCACCAACCTATTTATGTGCATAAATCTCGAAAAGGGGCATTTGTTAAATGAGAAATTTTAGGTCAATAAAAAATTGCTGCATCATTTCTCAAATTAATGGCGAAATTAGAAGTAATTAAATTTGTGACTAATTAAATTTAGGACTAGTTAAATGTTACGTGCGTCCTAAATTGAAATTGAAGATATAAATGGATAAATCCCGATTGTGCCACGTGTTTTCGTCCTCACTGTTGGATTAAATTAATTATTAATGTTTGGGCTAAAATTCAATTGAATCCAAAAATAGACTTAATTTGGCCCAAAGATCAACAAAGGCCCAAATCCAATTAGTTGGGCCAAGGGACAGATCCATAAACTAGCCAAACCCAAGTCCGCAAAGCCCACCTGAGAACTTTATCCCTTCAAGACTCCAAGTTGTACATCTACGTGCTCCGCTTCCATACATCAAGCGCAGTTCAGTTGAGAGAGAATCAGAGAATCGAGAATCAAGTACTAAAGATCGAACAACATCTGCATCAAATTTACACAAACACAAACTCCACAAAACACGTTTCTTTGGAAACCTCGTGCGAACAATTATATTTGAAAACAACCTAGGAATATTTGAAAACAATTATATTTGAAAACGATTATATATTATTGATCTCTAAACTTTTATAAAAGTAATAATTTAGTCATTGAACATTAGTAGTTCATATACTTTGAATTTTATGACAATTTAAACCGTGTTATGAAAGAATGCTTCAAAATTAAGTGTCAACTTTATTATGTCAACTCACTCTTTATAGTTTATAGAAAATTTGATATCCGATTAGTTTATCAATCTACATGAGTAAGAAATTTCATTAAATTTTAACAATATTTTTATAATAAAGACTAAATCATTATAATTTGTAAAGTATGAGAGTGAGATGTTACTTATTAAAGTTGAATAATTAAAATAGAAAATTTGTAAGTAGAAGAACTAGGTGGTTACCAACTAAAGTTGAGTAGCTACCCACATCACATCTGAGTTGTTGCAACTATGATGAATGAGAACCAAATTAAAGCCATTAATGGAGGTTTTGGAAGTATGCAAAATTGCTCCTCACGTTTTTATCACCAAAATAACCCACCATCGGAAAAGAAAGATATAAAATACCAGTAGACAGCCAGACACAAAATAATGCACAGTCGGACAAAAAAAAAGTAGAAAAAGTTAGAAGAAAGAATATTAAAATGAAATGTAATACAATTTAAAACCTAACATATATTAGATTGTAAAAAAATCTAAATTTTAATAAAAGAGATAATGAGTTTTAAAGTTAAATTTGTCAGAAAATTAGGCCTAAGATATGAAACATTTCACAATTTTAGGATATTTATGAAATAACGTTTTGTAAACGAGCGAGGTTAAATCTCTAGAACTTTCTTTTTCACAATCCTCTAAATCTTCTTCTACCCAATCTAATTTCCCTCCTACTAAATGGGCCATTATTGGTATGAAACTGAACCGACATTAAAAGCGTGGAAAATAAACGGAAGAAAATTCAAGAAAGTTGTTGAGGTATTAATTATTATCAATATTGTACCTAACCTTTCAATTTATATATATCGACGTATATATTTATAAAGAAATGAATATTTTAATCGGTTATAATTAAGTATGGATATCTTTGATAACACCATGCAAATATGTGAGGTTAAATATTTTCTAATTAAGTCACGTAACCCGTTGTTTAACTTTTATCTTTGATATCTTGTATAAATAGCAATAAAACATAAAAATATATAATCTATTAATCTCAATATGAAAAAAAATATTAATAACAAGATTCAAGATAAAATAAGAGAAGGTAAATGAGATAAAAATAAAATAGGAAAAGATTAGATTAAGAAAATCTCATATCCTAATCCTAATAGATTTTGGATAAATCCTAGATCAAATGTATCTAAGAACTTCTGACTTCTTCTATATTATTTCGTTCGACTTAGACATCAGAGCTCTTTTTCTTTGTTTTGCAAGTTCTCTTTTCTTTGAATTATAAATTCAACTGATGATGTTACGTGAGGGTCAGGTGCATTTTTTCCTATCCCAAATTTTGTATCAACCATATTCATCCACATCAGTATAACCATTAACGATATATCAATAAGATTGAGATGTTACCCCTAGGTTTTCTTGATGCATAATTTCAATTCAAGTTTATGTAACTTATTGATCTAAATTGATTAGACAAATTTAATTTTAAGTTGGATTACCACATAAAGAAAATTGAATTTTCTCTTACTCTCAGCATTTGAATATAGGAAATCAAAAAATATGACAAAATTTCTGAACACAAAGGACCAATCAAAGTCTGTAGTGTGTGGGGGAACCACGTTGTGTTGTCTCTCTCTAAAGAGAGAAAAATAAACAAAAAAAAAAAAAAAATGTCAATGATGAGACTGACATTTCAGACACTGACCATAAATAAATAAGGTTAGAAATTTAACCATAAGCCTCTAAATTTATATTTATATATGGTTCAAACTTTTAAAAATATTTAATATGTCTATGTATGATTTTTTTTTTAATAGATTCTTAAAATATCAATTTTACATCAAATAAATCTCTTACATATTCATTTGAATATGTTAAAAATTAAATATTGTATCCAATATTAAATTTAACTTTGTGCTTAATAGATACGATAGACATTTTTTAAAATTAATTTATCTATTAATTACAAAATTTAAATATTAAAATTAATTTATCTATTAACTACAAAATTTAATATTTAAGGTTCAATTCCACACAACCTAGGGAAAAAAATAAGACAGTTAATTTTTCAATGTTTTTAGTATTTATGACATCTATTATATATAAAATTGAAGTTTATAGATTTATTAGACATTTTTAGAGATTAAAGCCAAAATTGAAACTTTAAGAATTTATTAATAGTAATTTTCAAAATTGAGAGACTACATTTTAAATTTAAACTTCATATAAATATAACTTTAAATGCATTAATATATGATATCTAGATAAAGTAATAAAATTACTAAAGTATTATAAATCTTTATAGAATTATTCACCTAAATATATATGCAAAAATCATTAAATTAATTTTCATAAAATAATTTTGTAAAGATCCAAAAATATTTGTATGTTCTATATTTATACGGGAGAAAATTAAAAAAGAATTAACTTTTCTTACTTGTTTCAAATGTACTAAAAACTAAAATATTATAATTTTTTAAAAATTAAATATTAATAATTTAAATAAAATGTAATTATATTGGGTGTATAATTGTTTTTTTTTCGTGAGAATAAGGTATTTAATTGATTTATATGTAGATATATAATTGATTAGAAATATGAAATTCCTTCCAAAAAGAAAAATAACAAGAAATATGAAATAATTTAAAATTAGAATGAAAAAGGTGCATTCATCATGAATTAAACCTTGCACCTACCGATTGATGAGATAGAAGCGTGCCCCTGCTAAACACTAAAGCAAAGTCTAAATTTTGGTTCTTCTATGAAACATAATGATAACTATTAAATACAACTACAATTTTTTTTACATTTAATGAAAATTCATGCATATATGTTAAACGTCATAAGTTGAGGTGGAGCACGTACTCCCTGCCCCCTTAATAGATCCGTCCTTGTTTATGGCACCATTGGATTTGCAATGGAGGCGAAGATACTGGAATAATCACTAAAATCTTTGGATCAATTATCTTTTCTTGGTGACTCTAATAAAAA
The DNA here is from genome assembly GCA_002890555.2 of Lagenaria siceraria. Taxonomy (NCBI): domain Eukaryota; kingdom Viridiplantae; phylum Streptophyta; class Magnoliopsida; order Cucurbitales; family Cucurbitaceae; genus Lagenaria; species Lagenaria siceraria. The sequence goes on along the minus strand of CM016491.1, from coordinate 4,038,781 downwards.
AATTAGTTAACTAGAAAGCATAATAATTATCAACCAAAGACACGAGGGATCTTAACTTGGAAAAAGCTTCTAAATATGAGGAGTAAAAAACCACGAACCGAAACTCCACTATAATCAATAATGAGTACAACAAGTTCTCCCTAATCACAACTAGAGGCATACACAAAATATATCTCAAGATTGATAGTCTCGGCAACAAATGGCAACAATAATGAAGAATCAATTAGAAAGGTCTCACTTAAAGTGACAACTAATTACCCACTGTGATTTGGCGTAGGTAGCTCCAAAAGAAATCACCATCATATAGATTGAAGACCCTCGTGTCAATAATACGCTCTCAAAATTTTAGCTCGATCAGACCACAGATCGACCCCCCAAAATGCTAAAAGAACGTTACTGTTTGGAATGACTTCTTTTCTTTATTTTTCGTGTGGGTGCCTAGTGGCCTTGACCTTTGGCTCGTTACCCTCTGGTCTGATCTCGATGTTTTTCAAGCTGACTTGTGGAAGAGATCCTGGCATTGGTGTAGTGCTGAACCTATTTACTCGGATGCTTAAGTTAGTACTAGGAGTGACTAATTTAACTAAACACCAAAATAAATAAAAAGAAGTAAGGTTGAGTCTCTCCTTTGAAGATTACTTATTTTGTCCTCTATGGTGGTTCAATGAGGCTATTTATAAGCCCATTGACAATAGTGGTGCCAAGAACATTTTAGCGCTCGAGTTTGTAGGATGCTAGTGTGGACCTAGCTCAGTCATTTTCTGATTGGTATATATTCACTAGCTCGACTGGACGATCCAAACTCGAAGGCACTAACATTTACCTTTTGAGACGTACATTCTCCTTTATGCCCTTTCTTGATACCTTTGAGCTTAGGCCCACCCGTGGACTTTGAATCTTGCCTTGAACAACCCTCATCAAGTTATTATATCTAAAATACAATAATATAACATTTATCAATCAATCACTTTAACCACCTTACTCATATTTGAAGATAACATTTACAACACGTGCTTTGTATTACAACTAATTTTTATGGAAAAAATAAATTCAAACCAATTATCTAAAAAGTGATAATATTGTCGCTGATTTCTGAGAGTAAGAATTAGTTGCAGCCGAATTCTAACATCAATTTCATACTCTCTTTTCTATTGCATATAAAAAATTACCAACAATAATAATTTTTAATTATATTGATACTGAAGCTACCCAAAGATAGTTGTAATTTAGGCAGCACCTAAATATGTCTCCGCTTTTGATAACACCATCCCATATACCGTGTTTCATGCTTTAGGAAATAAAAAAGATAAGATGAGTAAATGAAATAATATTGTCAGTGATTTGTTTTACTTATACTTTCTCACATTTGAGTTGAGGAATTAGGTGCAACCTAATTGTATCACCAATTTCATACTCTCCTTTCTTTTACACATAAAAAAAATGAAGAAAAAATTACCACATGGCAATTTTTTATTATACTGCGGTTGGAGTTACACAAGCATAGTTGTAGTCCAGGCAACACCTAAGTATTTCTCCACTTTTGAAGAAAAAAGAAAAACGAAGAAGGTTAAAAGATTCCTAAACATTTATAGAAGTAACAATTTAATCTTTGAACAGTAGTTGGTAACAATTTAGTCTCTATACACTCAAATTTTTAACTTAATTAAATAATGTAAGAATTTAGTCCCAAAAAAAAACTCTTCAAAATAAAGTATCAACTTTATGTAACACAACTTTCCATTTGTATAGTTTATGGGGAAAAAAAATTGATTCCTACATAGTTTATCGATCTACATGTGTAAGAAATTTAACTAAATCGTTTCAAATTGTAAAGAATAGAAATTAATTGTTACTAAATAAAGTTCATAGACTAATAGCCCATTTAGAATAACTTTTTAAGGGGTTATAAATACTTTTTTTTTGCACTTATAAATATTTATTTACACATTTAAAAAAATCAATCCAACCACACTTAAACAGTGCTTAGAAAGTCAATTCAAACGGTTCTAAATTGTTAAGATTTAAAAAAATACAAAAGGTAAATCGCTACCAACTAAAGTTACCGAGCTTCCCAAAGTGATTTCAAATGAAAATTGTAGCATAAAAGCATACCCATATCTCAATGGTTGCAACTACGACGAATGAGCAACAAAAGGCATCAATGGAGGTTTTGGAAGTCTGCAAAATTGCTCCCTCACCTTCTCCTTCCACCATTGCCAAAACTGATGCTGATTTCAACTATCTCTCTTCAAATCATCTCAGAAAGCAAACCAAACTCATTTCCTCGTCCCACATCTCCCAATTTTGATACAATTGTCCAGCCATGTCTCTTCAAATCACTCTGTTTCCCAATTCTGGATTCTCCATTGGCATTACAACCAACCATGTCGTTGTTGACGGCAAAACTTCCACCATGTTCTTGAATCATGGGCTTCATTTCTAAACTAACAATAGTAATGATAATAATCTCCAACTCTGCCGCCGGAATTGACTCCAATTTTTGATAGAACGGCTGCCACCAAGGATCCAATTAATGGGTTGCAATCACTTTACCTTAAGTATTTGAAACATTCATTCCTAATCCAAAAAGTTGGGATTCCCCAAAAAGCGGTCATGTCTGAGGATGTGGTTAGTGGCACGTTGAGCTAACACGTGCTGACATAGAGAATAAGGAGAAAAGTGAAAGAAATTTGTTCATCGATTCCTATTTAACAACGTTTGTATTAACATTGATGTGTCAACATGTATTGTGAAATCGCAGGAAATGAAGGAAACGTAAGATTGGTTTGATGTTCTTGGTGGATTGGCGGCCTCGTGTTGGAACAACTCTAGGAGGGTTGAATTATTTCGGTAATGGGGTATGTGGGTATACGATGTTTTTTAAAGGGAGGGAATTTGAGGAAGAAAACGGTATGGTATGGGTTTCGAAGAAGATACGTGAGGGAATAACAGAGATGAGAGAGCAGAGTATAGTGGAAATGTCGGGAGAAAATGTAATGCGATGGGAAAAGGAGAAGCCTATAGATAAAGCACTTGTAGTTGGAGGTTCGCCAAGGTTTGGAGTTTATGATATTGATTTTGGGTGGGGAAAATGTAAGAAAGTGGAGATGGGTTCCATATCCCCAAATGGATGCTTTTCAATGGCGGACAGTAGGAATGGGAATGGAGGAGTGGAACTTGGAATTGCTCTTCGGGAGAATGCTATGAATCTTTTCTCTTCTCTGTTTCTTGATGGACTCAAATAATTTTGTGTTCATTGCAAATTCACTTTCTTAGATTATTTAATATTCTCGGTTATAGTGTTTTATATCATGTTACGTCATTTAGTTTATGTTTATTCTCCTATGTTCTTAGTCTTTGAGTATTTGAGCTTATTTTGATGTTACTATAATCGGGTTGAAATTCTAATATGTTATCTCTTTATCTCTATTAATTTCTCTCCGCAAATCAACGAACAATCAAGTATTATGTTTTTTTTTACTCCTGACTTTTCAACTTTACTTTACTTTGCTTTCTTTATTGCTTTCAAATTTTACATCACAAAAACTCTATTTTGATTCCGTAAATAAAATTGACTCAACTCTAAAATAGCTAGATAATTAAACCATAATAGGATCTTTAGTAGAACGATACTCTCGATCTTGACTATTTCATATACTATTACTTGACGCGTGCAATTCTGCTTCACATCACGTTCATCGATCAAATGTTGGATAGATTAGCATAAAATGAGTTCTTTTGCTTTCTAGATGGATATTCAGGCTATAATTCAGATCATGATTGCACCTGAGGATCAAGATAAAACAACATTCACCTGCCCGGGACTTTTGTCTTTCATCGCATGTCCTTTGGGCTATGCGACATAGGGGTGATCATTGGTCGGACAGAGTCGATTTTAGACAAAAACCTATGTCGACTATCGATGTCTCGAGTTTTGTCCATCGGCTTTGACAATTTATGGAGACATTGAGACGTCGGCCGGCGCGATTCGATTTTTCAGTTTTTATTAGCACATCAAACTATTAAAAAGGAAAAAAATGGAGAAGAACTGAGAAAAAAAAGTAGGGATGGAAAAGAGATGAGATTGAATGGAATGGAGAATAGAAGAATTGTTTTGAAAAGAGAGAGATGAAGAAAGAGGAGAAAATGAAAAACTGAGAAGTAGGAGAGAATTGAGAAAAAAAATAAGTTGGGAGAAGAGTCCTAAAGTGTTTGGAATACATTTTCAAGTGTTTAATTTAAAAAATAAGGGCATGTTTGAGAGTAATTTTAAAATTGTTAAAATCACTTTTGTCATTTTTAAAATCACTAATAAACACACTTTAATCACTCAAAATTAATTTAATTTTCAATTTTACACTTTTAAATACAATTTTCAACCATCAAAATGAGTTTTGAAGAATTAAAAATATATTTTACGGTGGTTTTAAAATAACAAAAGTGATTTTAGCTATTTTAGAATCACTCCCAAACATGTCGTCAAATTATTTTGAAAATAATTAATTATTTTGTCAAATTATCTCAAAATTTGGGTTCGTGAAAATAAAATTTCAAATAAATTAAGATAATTAAATTAAAATTTATCTAAAATTTTGGAATGTTACAAACTTATTACAACAGCACTAATTTATAGGCGAAGTAAAACAGAAAAAACTAATAACAAAAGAAACAGAAAGTAACTAATCTTCTAACAAAAAGAACTAATAACAAATTAACAAATTTGCTATTTTAGAATCACTCCCAACATGTCGTCAAATTTTGTCAAATTATCTCAAAATTTGGGTTCGTGAAAATAAAATTTCAAATAAATAAGATAATTAAATTAAAATTTATCTAAAATTTGGAATGTACAAACTTATTACAACAGCACTAATTTATAGGCGAAGTAAAACAGAAAAAACTAATAACAAATTAAACAGAAAGTAACTAATCTTCTAACAAAAAGAACTAATAACAAATTAACAAATTTGGAAGCAATTGATATTGAAGTGAATCTCTACTTCCTCTCTTCTTGATAACACCACCTCACGTGTTTCATGCTTAGTATGATTTTTTTTTTTAAAACAAAAAAAAAAAAAAAATACTTTATGAGTAAATGAGATGCTATTGTGCGCCATTTGTTTGATGTACAGTTTCACTTTTGAGGAAAAAGAAAAATGAAGAAGTTAATATATATATATATATATATATATATATTATATATACCTAAATCTTTATAAAAATAATAATTCAGTCATTTTGAACGTTACCACACATTAGTTGGTAACGATTAGTCTCTATATTTAATGTGTAACCTAACAATTTAGTTCATATATTTTGAAGTTATTGTAACCATCTAAATTGTTAATGTGTAACAATTTAGTCTCTATACTTAATGTATAACCATAGTATTAAATTTCTATCAATATGTCAAAATTTTCCATTGATATTTCCACATTTCCATAGGTTCGATATCGATATGAGGGATGAATCGATATTTCCATTATATCATAGGAAAATCTACGAAACACGAAAAATAAGCATGAAAATGTCACTAATATAAATAATAGACATGTTTACTTATTTGAAAATAATAAATTGTTTATTTACTTATTTAAATTTAATTTTATAATTTTTTGTTTTTATAATTTTTGTAGAAATATCTCAAAATAATAAAATGTTTATTTACTTATTTAAATTTAATTTTTTAATTTTTGCAGAAATATCTATCGAAATTGATTTTTATCGATATTCATCGAAATTTCAGTAAAATTAAGACTTTGATGTTTTCATCGACATCGATATTTTCATCGACGATATTTTAAACCTTGTGTATAACAATTTAAACCCTATTATGCAAAAAAAAAAAAAAAAAAAAGCTTCAAAATTATTATTTAACAACTTTATCTTCAAAATTTTAATAATATTTTTGTAATAAAGACTAAATCATTGTAAAGTATGTAAAGTATGGAGATTGAACTATTACTTGTTAAACTTCAATGTCTAAAATTGTTACAAATTTATAATTAAAAAATTTAAATGGTTGCCATCTAAAGTTTCTACGGAGAGTGATTTAAAAAAAAAAAAAAAAAAAAAAAAAAAAAAAAAAAAAAAAAAAAAAAAACAGTTAGTATAAAAGCATACCCAGATCTCACTTCTTGCCACTATGATGAATGAGCAACAAAAGCCATTAATGGAGGTTTTGGAAGTCTGCAAAATTGCTCCCTCACCTTCTCCTTCCACTGATTTCTCTCTTCCTCTCACTTTCTTCGATCTCATGTTCTTCCTAAGCCCTCCCACAGAGCGCATTCTCTTTTACTCCTTCCCCCAAAATGAACATCTTCTTCTTCAATTCGATTCAGTACTCCAAAATCTCAAACATTCTCTCTCTCTTACACTCTCCCATTTCCTCCCTCTCGCTGGAAATCTCGTTTGGCCAAATCACTCTCCACACCCTTTTATTCTTTACAAACCTGGCGACTCTGTTTCTCTCACCATTGCCAAAACTGATGCTGATTTCAACCATCTCTCTTCAAGTCATCTCAAAAAAGCAAACCAATCTCATTTTCTCGTCCCACATCTCCCAATATCCCATACAATTTCTCCAGCCATGTCTCTTCAAATCACTCTGTTTCCCAATTCTGGATTCTCCATTGGCATTATAACCAACCATGTCATTGCTGATGGCAAAACTTCCACCATGTTCTTGAAATCATGGGCTTCCATTTCTAAAACTAACAATAATCATCATCTCCCTCCTCCAATTTTTGATAGGACGGCTGCTATCAATGATCCAATTAACGGGTTGCAATCACTTTACAATAAGTATTTCAAAACATTCATTTCAAATCCCAAAAGCCGCCTTACATCACTTACCTCAAAAATGATAATCTCTGACGATGTGGTTAGTGGCACGTTTGAGCTTACACGTGCTGACATAGAGCATCTAAGGAGAAAAGTGAATGAAGTTTCTTCATCGATTCGTCATTTAACAACGTTTGTATTAACATTCGCTTATGTCTCGACATGTCTTGTAAAATCACAGGGAGTTGAAGGAGAAAGTAAGATTGCTTTGTCGTTCTTGGTGGATTGGCGGTCTCGTGTGGGAACTTTCGGAGGGGTTAATTATTTTGGTAATGGGGTAAGTGGGTATGCGGTGTTTGTTAAAGGAAGAGAATTTTTGGAAGAAAATGCTGTGGTAATGGTTGCGAAGAAGATAAGTGAGGGAATAACAGAGATAACAGAGAATGTGGAGAATGAGAAGAGTTTAGTGGAAATGTTTGAAGAAAATGCAATGCAATGGAGAAAGGAGATGCCCATAGCTAAAACCATTGTAGTGGGAGGTTCGCCAAGATTTGGAGTTTATGAGATTGATTTTGGGTGGGGAAGTTGTAAGAAAGTGGAGATGGTTTCGATAAACCCAAGTGGAAGTTTTTCAATGGCGGATAATAAGAATGGGAATGGAGGAGTGGAACTTGGAATTGCTCTTTCGGAGAATCTTATGAATGTTTTCTCTTCTCTGTTTTTTGATGGACTGAAAGAAAAGTGTTAATTACAAATTCACTTTTTATTAATGGTTACAACTTGTTAGAATATTTAATATTTTGTGTTATTTTGTTTTATATTATGTTATTTATATTATGTTTATTTTTATATGTAAAAGTGTGTTGAGTCCATAGTATTAAATTTTTATCGATATGTTGAAATTTCCATTGATATTTCCACATTTCCATAGGTTCGATATCGATATGAGGGATGAATCGATATTTCCGTTATATCGTAGAAAAATCTACGAAATATGAAAAATAAGCATAAAAATGCCACTAATATAAATATAATATAAATAATAAACATGTTTACTTATTTGAAAATAATAAAATGTTTATTTATTTATTTAAATTTAAATTTTTTATTTTTTAATTTTTATAATTTTTTCCAAAAAATATCCATCGAAATCGATATTTCTATCCGAATTTCGATAAATTTAAGACCTCGATATTTCCATCGACATCGATATTTTAAACCTTGTGGGTCTCTCTTATGCTTAGTTTGGGATTGTTGTAACTTTTAAAATAATTGTTGACGACAAATGTGCTTTTAAAAAAAAATCAACTCTAATATGAAGCAAATTAGTGTTAGGTAAATTTTAGCTTTAGATATGAAAAAGTAGTGTTTGATATATAAATATTATATTACTGTGTTTTAAATATAATAACTAAATAAACATACTATTAAAATTATTTTTTTAATAATTTATAAAATCTAAATAAACCTACTATTACAATTTGTAATTTTTTCTTTTTATTGTTTTCGTGTGTAAAGAAAAGGAGAGCATAAATTGCACCTAATCATTGTTCAATATGAAACTTCCATTATATCTCTATCTGATGAAGTATTATGCTTTTAGAAAAGGTGGTCAAGACAAATAGCAAATTTCAAAGTTTAATTTGAAAAAATAGTAAATTGTTTTCAAAATTGTGAAAATAGAAAAACGGTATTAAATATTAAAAAATAATAATTAGAAATGGTCAAAATTGCCCTAATAACTCTAAACCCACGGGTTTCAAAAACATTAAAAAAAAAAAAAAAAACAAATACATTGTAGGTAAACAATTACCACACTAAACAATGAATCTAACAAATGTCAAATCTACACCTACAATGAATCATTATCACACTCATAGTATTAAACCTTCATCGACATGTCGAAATTTTCATTGATATTTTCACATTTTCATAGGTTCGATATCGATATGAGGGATGAATCGATATTTCATATCGTAGAAAAATCTACAAAACGCAAAAAATAAGTATAAAAATGTCACTAATATAAATAATATATCTATTTACTTATTTGAAAATAATAAAATGTTTATTTACTTATTTAAATTTAACTTTTTAATTTTTCTAATTTTTCCAGAAATATTCATCGAAATCGATATTTTATCGATATTTCTATCGAAATTTCGGTAAAATTAAGACATCGATATTTTAAACCTTGATCACACTCAATCTAATCCCAATCCTTCCCAAATCAAAAGATAAACGACGTTCCACATCCCTCTCATCCGGCGACCCAACCGATCATCAAGGTAACGGAAAAAATCCATCTTTTCTAGCAACCGCAACACAAAATCATGGTTAGGAAGACTTTTTCCGTTCCGGCGCTCCCAAAATCCACCAGAAATAGTAGAGAAACGCCTTGCCGACAGGCAATCTAACCCCATTTTTTTGCATTCTCAACTATAATCTTCACTAAAACTTGCTTCCCCATTCAAGGCACTTCTTTATTGATTCGTTTCCAAGAGGAAGGGCAAATATAACCTATCTCTATGGTCAGATCACAAAATCTAAAGTACCCAAAACTTTTTCCATAGGTAAACAAACCTAAAACCTTCCCTAATCTTTCTTTCCGTACATTCACTGTAATCTGTTCTGCACTTATTTTCTCCTCTTTTTTTATTGCACCCCTCTCGGATTACCTTCTGAACTCAAGAGAGGATGTGAAAATAGCAAATGTCAACTCTCTTGTAATATCTACTGTTTATCAATATGCATAAGGTTACCCTCTTGCTAACCTTATACATAACTTAATAATATGCATCAACTACACTATAATGTATCCAACAAGCATTAATTTACCTTCAATCCAACTTTTAAGACACTAACCAATGAAAAATTTAAATTACAAACAAGGACCTTGTCTCCTTACAACTCACTCTAATGCAGTGGCAGATTGAACTCCTATAAGCAACCTAGGCACCTGGTTGCTACATGGGGGAAAAAAACATTGGAAAGATGAGCTGGGAAGCCCAATGAGTGGTAATTTTATACGAACGTAGAGTTTTCTTTTAGAAATACTTTTGTAAAACGTTTAAATTAAGATCAAATCAGAAATCATAACTTTTAACATTTAATAGCCTTTCAAAGCATAATCAAAATCAAACAAAATCATAATCAAGAAACTCTAGAAATATATGCAATTAATGAAATAGCATGATCATGTATTTTTTCAAATAAACCAGAGATTGTATCCATATAAATTTCACCCAAATTCAGGAAACTTCACCAAATCCTGTACCCATGCTTTAGATGATGTAGAGGAAATCTCAATACACCAACATCAATAAGTAAGCCTTAATTGATGTAGAGGAAATCTCAATACGTCAACGTCGATAATTAAGCCTTAGTTGATGTAAAGGAAATCTCAATACACCAACGTCGATAATTAAGCCTTAATTGATGTAGAAGAAATCTCAATACACCAACATCATTATCCCATCCTACGTGCACGCAGACATGCCCCTAAAGTGCTAAGCACCCTAACATTATAGTGGTTCAGCACAACCGGCTTACATCCACTTCCCAAGCTCCTCTTGGGTATATCACTACGAACTTGACTCTTTTCACGGCTTAGAATCGAACCACCACAACGTTCCTTTTCTTGACGCAAGAACAAACATGATCATTTCCACAGTTGAGGATCAAAGCGTTACAACCATTCTTTTTCGGGATCAAGAGCAACTCTTACAATGAACATGGAAATGAAGAACAAGATGAGAAAAATTCTCTCAAATAGTAGAATTACAAATTTAAGCACTCAACAAATAAATCCCCACGATACAATATATCTATCTCAAGAATAAAATGAAAAGAAAAAAATTGAAGTTTTGAGAGAGCAATAATGGAGACTGTTTTATGGAGGATTGAAAATATGTCAATTTGTTGTAGAAATTTGGAGAAGATGAAGTGTTTAAAAGGAGAGAAAAGTGGTTGGAAACCACATTAAATTTGGATAATTGGATGATGTTAAAAGAAAATTGAATGGTGGAGATTTTTTTAACTCAACTGGCTGTTAGACACAAACATAAAATAATATTAAATTCATTTTCTTTTAAAGGCAACTAGCCGTTAGACATAAATATGTATAATAATATTAAATTTATTTTCTTTTTAAATCTAACCAAAAATCAAAAGTCTCATGTGTCACTTATCTATTGATCCACTTGTCATCATCTACTAGGTTCACTTTGATGATTTGGCCGCCACGTCATCGACATCGGATATTTTTCCATATTATATTTTTTTAGGCTATATCTTCTTCGTTTGAACTCCAATTTGAGTGATTCAAATTGCATTGGAATCACTATTTCGAGCTCTACGCAATGGATACACTAAAACACTAAAACTATTAGTGAATAAGAGTAGGTTTGTTATCATCAAAATATTAATTATTTTGAGATTAAGGACCAAAAAGCCTACAGAAAGAACTAAACTTTTCACCTCTATAGTCTAGATTCAGCTAGCAACCCTTCAGCTCTATATATAGATCTTCATAGATGCAAATATATGAATTAAATAGATACATAATGCATTAATTATGTGGATGAATATAGGTTTTCATATTCATTGTGTTTTTTTTTTTATGAAAAGGTGCTGTTGAAGCTTGAAACAATACAATTCTTCAGCATGGGTTAAAAATCTTAGCTAGAAAAGTAAATATTTAATGCTTCTTGTAGTCTTTTGACTCTATCTCTTGTTCTTGTCACTTATTTTCTTATCACTAGTAACACAAATAATTGTACATACAATGGTATTATTTCAATAATTTTTTTGTAGTTGGGCTATTATTTCAATGAGAGAGAATAGGTAATTTGGAGTTTGAATTAAAGGAAAAAGGATGATAATTAGTTTTAATAAGTCAAATAAAAGTTTGTATTTATTTTACTTTTGAAAATAATTTATAATTTGTTCATGTGTTGGATGCTTTTTTACACTATGCAGACTCACAAGTGTATGGTGTCAAATCTTTATATAGTGATTAAATTTGAGTGTCTCTAGGATTGGGTCATTATACTACAACTACTTCCCGTAGCAGATCCAAAAATTTTATATAGGGGCATAAAAAAAACTGTTAAAAAAATTTAAAAGAAATATTCATAGCTCCACAGATATATAATTTAATATATATTACAACTGTCATCTACGAGTTTTAATGTTTTGAAATCGATCCATGATTTATTATCTAACTTATCCAATAAATCTTTCTCAATATATGTTATAAGACAATTATTGATCTTCTATTCGATTATGCAATCGAGTCTTCACAATATTCATAGTAAAAAATATTGACTCCATGGTTTATTGTTGTTTCTCTTTTAAAATATATATTCATATTGATATAAAGTTAACTCTACAAAAGTAAACGATACATATATCCTGACAATGAACCAAAAAATTATCTTATAGCATTAACACTTAAATTAATTAAAATAAATATATATTAAGTAATGTGAATTAGAAAAATTATGTGGAAAAGAAATGAATGATACCTTTTCAATAGAATGTTGTTGAGACTTGAGAGTGAAAATTTAGAAAGAAAAAAATATCTATGATAAAAAAAAATATTATGTTGCTTTTCTCTTCTTTTAATTTTTTTTTTTAAAGTGAAGGCTTGAAATTTTAAATTAAGGACTTTTTTCTTTTTTGGAAAACCTAAATTCATTTTTTATTACGGTCCTAAATTCCATTTCTAAAAGTACTTTAAAAAGTTCCATAGAAAGTAAAATTCAATTTTAAATTTTGAATACTTGATCTAAGAGGGAACACTAAACACGGTACTATAGAATAAATTCAATTTTAAAAGGTGTAAGTAAAGATGAAAGAATTGAACCTATAACCAACACCATTAAGGTGTGCTCCCCTACCGCTGTACTATCTTTCGCTTTCAGTAAGAATATTGATCATTGTTAAATAGTACTTAAAATTTATATTAAAAATGTAAAAACCAATAAATCAAGGGGGTCATGTACCCCTTGACCCCTACGTGGATCCGCCGGTGACTACTTCTACCTCATTTTATCTAGATAACCTAATTAAATGGATAACAATTAGAGAATGTGCCTTAGAAAAGCAATCTTATGCATTGGGCAATAAACTCAATCAATTAACTAGACTACTTTTATCATACGACAAACATAAGCCAAGAAGATACTACTTTTATTAACTTCATCTCTTGAGCATAGTTAAATCTCTTACTAATTTGTATTTTTTCTATTATATCTCAAGGGTATTAATTATTATAGCAATCACAGTTACAGTGTTGATGTAAACCGTCTCAATGAAAGTCAACTTACAATTACAGACTGTCCATATAAATAGGTTCAAAAAAATTCTATTCCCTTTGTAATTGAGGCTCGTTACAATTGACACATGAACGAGACCAATTACGATTGAATCAATTTTATTTACGGATGCATAAACGTGGCCTAAATACATGTGGTCAATAGTCAGTTGTACCGATTTGATCTGCCAAAACTACAATCCTGTTTAAGCAAAAAATTCATTCACATTTCCAGTACCAAAAAAATAACATAAATCCTAGACATCAATGGGAATTAGGTTCTCTTTCACTATGGCTTGTCGTTTCACCTAGAATACCTAAGAATAAGATCAAGATTCTACTTTATTCGATTGACCTTGGAGTAAGAATATCTAGAACAAACTACCGCATTTTCATTTCTCAACTTGACCAAGATTTCCAGATAACATAATAAGCTAATAGCTTTGATATTGAGTTGAAAAAAAAAATATGCATACAAGTTTTTACACCAGAACATCCGAGGAGTATGGCCTCAGTCGACAGCCATGGCTTCCAGGCCTCCACTAGCATCGTCCACACCAATCTTGTTCTCCTCAGCTGTGATTCTCATTTCCTCCATTAAACTCTTCTGTTCATCCTCTATGGTATTTTGCAACTCATCCACCTGCGGTAACATTTCAAGTATTAGGTACAATGTTTGCAAACAATCGAAGCCAGACAAGAATTATTTAGACACGAAGGCTCACATGGGATTTCAGAGTATATGAGTAAGTTTCGGACTTCCCATAATCACAACTCACAAGTGAAAATAAAAGTACAAGCCTTCTGCTTGAACCATGTTATTACATTTTTTCCAGATTGTGTATGTAAAGTGTAGGAAGAGATCTTTCCAGATGTGACTACAATTTTTAGAGATTTAAAAGGCCTCATCATGCCCCACAGCCCCAATCATAAGAACGGGCAGAGGAGGAGAAGGCCCCCTCCCTAACAAGCTACTTACAATAGGCCTTTCCCACCTATGAAGAAGCATCGAGATAGGACTATTACGTAAGTATTTCATATCAGTATGACACCACCAAAAAGCATGAAGTCGTACATTGCTGCAAAAAATGCTAAAGTTTTTTTTTTTAGATGAAATTGCAAAAGTGGGCACAAATGCCAAAAGGATTTACAAAAAACAACGCCATTATGCAGTTAGAGAAGTAAGGTTGCAGTCCCAAAAATATGGGGAGAATTTACACTAAGTGAGAGCAATGTTTCTTCTTTTGGTAAGAAACTACGCTTCCACTAAGAGAAATGAAAGAATATAAAAGGGCCCACAAAAAACAAGCTCTAATAAAAGAGGAGTCCAACCCTAACTACTAAAAATTATTTTAATCCAAAAGAACAAAGACCAAACTCATAAATATGTTAGGTATCAAAATCCCTGCAGACAGAAAATACACAAAAGTATTCCCATAGAACACCCAACTCCACAGAAACAGAGTATCAACTTCCCTGTATATGATATTAACTGCCACAAATAGATCAAGAGTCCAAGATAACCAAGTCTCGCAATTACAAGAACAAGTAGTCACAAGAAGAGGAAATAGCAAGACAGAAAGCATAAAGAAAGCATAAAGATAATCGGCTATTCAAGAGAGTCGTCTCTCCTTCTTGGGCTCACACTCCCAAAAACATTCCTGCCGCTCCCCCTTCACCAAAACCCTACATAAACCTCTCTTCCTTGGTCCCCACTTCCATGCTCTGATTTCCAGCCCTCCAACCAATCCGCTGGTTCCCCCCCCCCCCAGTTTCTGTTTGGACAATTACCTTCTTACCCTTATTCTTCTTTCTTTCATACACACTTTCATAATAGGTCTCACAAAATACAAAAAGACTTAGTGATCAACGCCCATAAAGAGGCGTTCATCTAACTGCCTCCCAAACTTCCTCAACCGTTCTCTCCACCTCTATTGTTCTTCTCAATTCAAATGTCCAATAAAACTGCAAAGAAACTAGCCTGTCACAAAACCTTGTCATGCTCCCTGAAAGGAGAATGTGAGAACACCCCCTCCACCTAAGCCCTACCATCTCTATGCCAAACCCAACAGAAAGGGAGAGCAATGTAAATAAGGTGTTCAAGAAATGAGTCAAAATCCGTAGATTTTCCATCCGATTTTACTCGAGCCAAGTTAACTTTAGTAAAGCATTGTTGATAGAGACCCACAAGACCTCCTTTTCTTTGATGAAGGGCTGACTCATGAAGATCATTTCTAAAAGAGTGATTGTGTCGTTTGGAAAAACAGTGTCAAGGTTGAAGACCTTCAAGATTTTTTCCCAGAAAGAATGGGCAAATTGGCAAGTGTTTACAAAAAATGCTGAAGTTAGTAATTAGTATACTTATCTTGAATTCTCAAGCTCTTCACAACATTATGAAGTTGCTCCTCTTGGAAAGGTCTCTCAAGCCTAGAAGATATTTTCAAATAAAAATTTTAAATATTTGAGACTGAACAAAACTACATCTTGATTGAACCAAATTTTCCTATCATCTCATCATCTAGGGTAAACTAGCAAAAGAACACTAATAGAACCATGCTCATCCTTCGTCAAATGAGCCAAAATTAGGGGGTTCCAGCACTGATAGCATATACATCTCAATCCTCTCCGCGCCCCAATCGTTCTAAGAATCCCTAAACAATTCAAAAGTGAAAAAATGGCAAATCCAAGGTTTAAACTAATGAATCTTCAAACAAAGAGACCAAAATGTTCATATTTAAGTTCAGATAAAGAATATAATTATAAAAACGTTGCTGATGAAAACATACCACATGCAACAAAAGAGCAAATTGCTTCTTGCGAAGCTCCAGCATCCTTGAACTAGCTGTGTTCTCTGCATCAAGTGCCGCAATCTCTTTCTCTAAATCCACAATAGTCCTTTGTGTCACAGACCTGGGCGGCTGTGCTGCTATAAGTTTCCTAATTGCCTCACACTCCTCCTTGTGTTGCCTCTCAATTTTACTTTCTTCAAGCTGCTTCTTAAGATCTTCAATATCATCCTGTGCTAACAAAATTTGTTTGTTTATTTCATCCTTAAACTCATGGAAGCTCTCCTTTTCCCTAATATTTGCATCGACAACTGCTTTACTCTTCAGCAAAGGAATTTCAAACGTGGATAGCTCTTGTAAGAAAGCTCTGGAAAGCTTCTCACAGTCATCATTGTTACTCCCATCCTTTTCAATCTCAAGAACAAAGGAAGTGAATTTCTTCTGGAGCTTCTTCAATGGAGGTTCTCCCCTTGTGGTCGTTGTCCGGGTGAGAAGCCTGTGTTTTATAATAACATCATCTTCGAGGGGCCCAAAAGCATAATTTGCTGCCACTGCTTCCCCTCGAGTGGAGACTTTCCTCCCTCTCACAGACATAATCTACTTCTCAATCAAATCCTGGAAATCAAATGCTGAAAAATGAGAACATACAAATTGAAGAGCAATACATAGATGGGCAATTGAAATGGAGGACCAACGTCAAGTTTGAATCGAAGAAGAAGTCAAGAAGATAAAGAAGTGATTGTTTCTGCTAGGTTTCTAGGTCTACAGAAACAGTATCAATGGAAGATAAAGAAAAACGAAATTGAACCAAAATATGAATCAAATTAAGAGATGAAAATGAAGAGAATACCAAAAATTTAAATCGCAAGAGAAACGTAGTTGAGAATGGAAGCCATACCTGGTTATGCCATTCTCCTGCTTTGCCTTGAAAGCCTTCTGCTGCTCTACGGCGGGGAAACTCAAACCCTGATTTCAACAAAGATCGGATCTTGATCGTTCCAGAATATCCGGGCTCACCACATTTACTATAGGCACATCTCACTGAATCCGACTTAATTCACTTTCTAAACAATATCAAATTTTGATCATTTTAGTTCTAAATTTTCAATTTCATTAAATAAAAAAATTCATCGATGGAAAAAATGTGAAACTATTTAAAAAAAAAAATAATTAAAAAATACTGATAGACATGGATAAACTTCTATAAGCATCTATCAATGATAGACTTCTATCATTTCTATCATTGATAAATCCTCATAGACTTATATCCGCGTCTATCACAATTATCTAAAAATTTTGTTATTTTGTGTAAATAATTTCCCTTATTTTCTATTTTTAAAAATTTCCCTTTCATTAATTTATACTTTAAAGTTTAAACTTAGATATATGCTAAGGACCAAGAAATCATCGGTTCAAATCTCCTCACCCCATTTATACTAAAGAATACTCTAAAGTTTAAAAATAATTAAGAATTACAACATTTATTTAAGTTTAGAGTTCAGTTTGATGAAATTAAAATTTTATGGTCCAATTGATTTTTTTCCCTTTCATTTCTAATTCATAATAACAATTTATTTAATAAAATATAACAATTTAAATTTTTTTAATTTCTAAAAAAACAATTTAAAATTTTTTATTTTATATTATTATTATGTGTAGTAGTACAACACTAAAGGTTAAACACTTTTTTCTTTTTATCAATTATATTTCTATATATATTGGGCACTAGAACATTGTAAAAAGAATATTAGTGGAGCAGATTTGTTTATTCACTTTCAATTGTTCTAAATTTCAAATATTTAGTTGAAAGTATTGTTTTTTATGTGAAGTTGCGATAGCACTCATTTATTAGGGTCATTTATGCTCTTTATTTAAGCTTATTGTGATCAAATCAAGTGTTCTGTGATATAAGTCATATAAAAAAGAGCAAATTTATGTTAAAAAAAAAAAAACAAGTATCAAACATGCTTCTGACTATGGATTTGTGAAATATACATGATTTGTTGATAATTGAGTCTTTCTTTTTTTTTTTTTTTTTTTTTTTTTTTCTAGTTTTGATGTGTTGAAATTATTTTGTATAAGTTCATATTTCAGACTAGATTGTGTTTGAAAAATAACATAAAAATTGAGTCGAGAGCAAAAGGAGAAGGCTGGAAGATGTTGAAATGTGCTTTACAATTACGCTAGCAACATGTTTGAATATTGCACCTCAAATGCGCCAACAATGGGAGATTTTCTAGAGATTGAAGTCAGATTGCGCTCACAATTGCGCCTGAAATTGGACACTGTTGACATATTGTTGAAATCACGAGATTTGACAAATTCTGATTTCCAAATCTGATTTGATTCTGCAATTACTGCTAAAATTAATGGAGGACAGTCTCATGGCATTGAAGGTTAATGGAGGACATACTTTTCAGCACTTTACATTTCCTGCATTTTTTTTACTTTATGTACTTTACTTAAAAGATGGTCAAGAATTGTAATCTTTCATTGGGCACTTGAGATTGAAAGATCCAAGTGTAAGGGTTTATCTCTCTTTAAAAGATGTTGAGATATTGTTAAACAAAGATTCAATTCCTACTTGTCTTAGAACTTCTTTTTTGTATTAAGCCTTCAACTACTTGATCTTCAATCTTTCAAAGATTGGGCATGGCCACGAAAAAAAAGAAGAAAACCAATGTTTAACATTTACCTCCACTCAAACTTTAGCCTTCAAAAGGCTAAGTATCTTCACATCAAAGAAAGATTGACTTTCAACCTCTGCTTTTTTATCGTCTCAAAATAACAAGTGATCAACATAAAAGGAAAAATGAAAACCTTGAAGGTAAAATAATTTTGTAAAACAAACAATGACAAGAAGATTCACAACCTTGTTTCTTCATGCATTAAGAAGAAGTTGTCTATTGTCACAAATACAAAAAGTTCCTTTAAGGTGAAGTCAAAACTCATCATATTGACCAATTTTACAAATGAATGAGGTGAACAAATTCATGACGAAAATATGAGCTTCCAAAGTGTAATTAAAAAAATAAAAATAAATAAACTCTTTATCGCAAGAGCTTAAACTGCACGATGCTCCTGGTTGCATGAGCTTTAAAGGTGAACGACCATAAATTCTCCAAAAGAAATACTTTGAACTGCATTATGACTTGATCCCTTTCGAATAAAAGGGTACATAAACAACTTAAAATAAACTTTAAGTACTCAATTGTATATTGTTGTTAAGGGTATTAGTAATATAGTTTTACTCGAGACCATTTAAAATTATAAAGAAAAATATCTTACTTTATTTTTTCTCTTTAATTATTTTTAAACTTCATGTCTAATATTTCCAAATATTATATTCGTTCTTTCATTTATATTGCACCCAATGAAATTATATTTCAAACATTTTCAACTATATCCAATAAATTTCTTATTTATTATCTTCATTAAATAAAATATATATCTAGTTTTAGTCATTATCTCCTTCATCACTTTTAAATTTTAAATTTTATGTTTCGATACTCACTATTTAAATTTACCTAAAAGCATATTCATTTCAAAATGTATGTTCTAAAGATTTTTAACCACGCATCACATACGTCCTCTAACTAGTATTATAAAAAGGCTAGAAACCACACACTCACAAATCTACCCCCACAAATCTGCTCCTGCACGTCCAAGGAACCAGGAATCCTTACCCCCTCGGTTTTAAGATATGAATAGGGATGTTCACAGTTCGGTTTGATCCAATTTTGGACAAAACCGAACCCTAAGAGTTGCAAAATGATCAAACCAAATCTTCTTTGGTTTTGGTTTAAAATTGAACCAATTCAGCCTGTTCAAAACGATTACGTTCGGTTTTAAAACTGATTTTGAACAAATTTGGAAATGAAAATAAAGATTCTACTTCTACCCCCCACCATTTTAATTCATACTGTAGATATATAATAATTCACCGCACAGCTGTTCCATCTTCAAGGGATTTCTTTAAGCAACCGAAACCACAATAAGGGGTCAATAACTCCACAGATTGTCACAGGGGACTTTAAAGAATTAAGAATACAGAAGCCTCACCTTCACATTAGACATCACCAAAGCCTTATTACACTGAGGATAGAATAACATCATATTTATATATATACGGTTTAAACTACAATAAATTATAAAGAGTACAAGGAACTAGGAAGAGTGGGTATACAGTATGGTCAATCTTTCTCTGAGTGGTTTCCTTCTCAGTGCTTAACATCATAATCAAATTACACACATTCATAGCCATTGCTTTCAACCGCTAGATTTCTCTTGCTCTGCGCCATGGATATGAGGCTATGAGATTCTTTACATTTCGACCATTTTGACACCTTCCTTTTTTCATTCTTCCTCAGCCTTGAAGTTACAGACTTGATACCATCCCTTAAATAACTCACCATGAAAGTGACAACCTCTCTGCACGTACAGGAAACGAATCAGAAAAAGAAAGACCAAACGTACGCTTGAAGGTTTAGAAGATTTCTATTGTATGCCGGCTTAGCAGTTCTAGAACCATCCAATATTTGTATGGACAAATGGAAGGTTTCAAATAAAATAAACTGGTACATTTTATTGAGATAATAGATCACAGAATCGAAATGATAATAAAGAATGAGATTCTTGGTCTTTCCAGCACTCTCTGTATATCACTTCTTTAATTTCCGGTTTCTAGTGTAATTGATTTTCTTTCACCTGGTTCTGCCCCTTACATCATTTCTTTCCCTGAGCTCTATCCTTTCTCATTCTGTTCTCCATTGTCCAGTTCCTCCCTCCTCCCCTACTACCCAAAAATGAGACTTATAGTCCCCAACTACCCAAAATTTCCATGTGTACATGAACTTTAGATGTGTCAATTGGTAATAGATTGAGATAAGTTGTTTCCTCTACAGTTTACATGTTTCAGGTCTATCTTGTGAGCCCAAGGATTCTTGATGAGGTTTTGGTTGCTATAAGAGGGCAAAAGAGGACCCCCATCGGATTAAGGAAGGTATCATTCTCGACCAGCATGCAATCATGTAAATGAACAAGTAATATAAGCCATGTGAGTTAAAAAGGTTGTTGATATTCGATACTTACAATAGAGAGCATGGAGACCGACCACCATTCACATAGTAGACAAACAGGTAAGAATCATAATGCTGGCCATTGATAAAGTAAAAGCCCGGCAGTCTTTGTAGGCACTTGAATGACATTTTCTTGTAGAATTTGATAGCAGTAGTATTGTATGAAATGACATGCAAATAAACTGCTCGGCAAGTTGGGATGCTTGAGGCATATTTAATTACCTTTTGAACAAGTGAACTAGCTGCAATGCAATACATAAAAACTTGCTGATGATTTGTAAACATGACATTAGTGTTCAATTTTTTTTATAAAAATAAATTTAAAAAAACATATGTAGCTCTAACAAAGTCGTACCTATCCCAAGGTTTCTGTAGCTTTCCACTACTCCCAGTGTAAGAATGTATACTAGAGTTTGGTCCGTGGTTAATGAATCATGCCGAAGTAAATCAGATATCTACAAGGCATTTAAGCATACCCAGTTTTAAGTATCCAAGACAGGTAATTTCAGTTGTCATTGTCAAAGTAGCTAAAAAGACATTGTTAAGAGATTGGTGTAAGTCATTTCTACAAAATATCCACCCACCAATTACAAATTGAACTTCTAGATTCTTGACATCCATCCACTCTAAAGCCTAATGTCGGCTTGGAAGTACTTAAAACTACTTAATGATAACTTTGGCACAACTTATACAAGAATTGTTTAGAGTGCACAACTGTTAATGATCACATGGAAATTTCCACAATTTGTAACATTTTATGTGTTTAATCACCCCAATCCCAGCTCAATTACGACTGAACTCACCAAACTATATCGTCCCCCTTTGAGTTTGAGTTAAAGAATTTACCAACATTCTTTTAACCAGTACAGGAACTCTATTAAACTTCCCAGAAAAGGACAAAAGACCAAACTTCAAACGAATATGTCCATTCTCCTACAGCTAAAATATGATCTCAAAGTTGTTGAATCTCTCAAAGCCAACCAACCATGTTTTTATACCAATGAATTTAAGTCCTAATCACTTGCACTTAAGTACATTGTTCAAGTGGAAGCAATCTATCGTACAATCTCCCAAAACAAACAAAAATCTATCAGCTGATCCTTTTTTTTTCCAGGGAGAAACGGAGAAATTTCATTGTTGAGTGAAGTTAAAAGCCCACCAAATTCTGGCATTTCTTGTATACCAGAGAGACCAAAAGAAGAAACGACTAATAGCCATCCAGAGAGCTTCTGCATTCCCTTGAGGACACGTCAATTTCCAAAGAAGTAGCACATGGCACGTTAATTAGTTTTCTTTTTTTAATATATATTCTGTGCATATCCTGAGTCAAGAAGAACAATGAAGAATCGTAGGGTGTAAACGTCAATTTCTAAAAAACTAAGATACGGATAGATCTAGAATACGTCAACTTTTTTATATATTTTTTTATATTTTTTCTTTATATATATAAATTTAACATAAAGACACTAAATATAATCCACGAAAAGGCATACTTTGAAGAAATGGGTTTCAATGATGGGAAGAAGATGAGGGCGGCGAGGAAAAGGCTAGGCATGAGCGTGGGCTGAGGCATACTTTAATATAATTTTCTTTTGGATTGTTAGATTAGGCTTCATAACTAAAAATTAAAAACTGAGTTGTGAGCTGAAAAAAAATCCAGCCCAAATATGTCATTGGCGTGTCCCCTCCACGTTTTGTGAAGGAGACACGCGTGTTCGAAAATTTAAAAAAAAAATTCAGATACTTTATTTCACGTATCTGGACGAATCAGTCGATTTTCTGCACATTTTGCACTATTTATTGTTCATAGTGGACCATTAATGGGTTGTCCAAAAGCGTGGTTTTGGGTTACAAAAACCCATTGTTTTCTTTTATTTCAGCAAGCTCACATGTCCTTGCGTGTCCAAGAATGTGTCCCCGCATTCTTTCATTTTGGGGTGTATTGGTGGGCTTGTTTTTTGTTCATCCCTGCATGCTTTCATTTTTTCTCAATGAAATGAAAGCAGTTTCAATAAAAATAAAAAATAAAAAATGTGTCCCCGCATGCGGCGCGTGTTCAAACATGTCAAAAATTTTAAAAAATAATAATAAAAGATAGGATACACAAAATAGTGTATCGGATACGCGTCGGTGTTGCTAGGTCTTAGTGTCCGACACTGACACTTGGCCATTTTAAAAGTGTATGTGCTTTATAAGCTAAATCATCGTCACTAAACTTTTAGGTATTAGTCTCTATCCAAAGGACTTTCAACTTTCCCCTAAACTATCAATCTAATAAGGCCTTCAGGAGCACCATGTTGATATCTATGGAACACACCAAACAAATCCAACATGAAGTAGGGAATTGACCTCTAGGTGCACCGTGTTGACATCTATAAGAGTACACCAAAAAATTCCAACATGTAGTAGAGAACTGACTGCAATGGAGGAAGCAAAATGACAACTAATGAACAATTGTCTATTCCAATTTAATCGGATGTCCCCGACGGGACACTAATGAATAAGTGATCTACAGAATCTTCTTCTCTTTTGTAATTTCAGCACACTTGAGGCGAGGAGAAAGATGTGGTTTCCTTTCTGTAGTTTATCTTGAGCATTAAGTGCTTTCTTTTCTGTAGTTTATCTTGAGCATTAAGGTTATTGGTAGGCTATGGCCAACAAGAACTTGATTTATTGAAATTTTACCTTTCCAAACCAAGATTTAGTAACCAACCATTCTGGCTTTGCATTGGCAGCATTGAGAACAAATGTTGAAATTGCTTCTCCTTTCATCATTGGTGGTTGGGGATAACTAAGCTTAACCGGAGGAATGAAGTCCTCCTTGCCAAATGGATTTGGAGGTTCAGGATGGAAAGATCTGCATTGTGGAGAAGGCTTATTGTGGCCAAATATGGCTCATCCAAATGTGATACCAAAGCTGGAATCTGCACGCTTAATACTGCCAAAGGTCCAAGGAAGGCCATTTCTTTCCTTCAATCAACGGTGGATCAACATGTTGTTGTGATATTGGGTAATCGGCGTTCTGTTGCTTTTTGGCATGATTCTTGGGTGAATTCTATCCCCTTGCACACGACCTTCCCTAACTTATTTGCTCTCTCCCTTGCTAAGTAGGATACAATATTTGACTCATGGAAGGAGATTGAGGGGTGTTGGGACTTTAATCTCCATAGGAACCTTAATGATTTGGAAATAAGTGAATGGGCTGTCTTACCTCACATGTTAACAAACTACCAGCCACATCATTCTGATGATAAATGGTTCTGGAAGCTTGAACCATCTGGCTCACTTTCAAGCACAAGACCAACTTTAAAGCTGCTGATGGCCCTTACAAAACAATTTGGTCAGATCACTTCCCTGAAAAGATTAAATTCTTTATGTGGGAGCTATCAAACAAGGCTGTACTTACTGAAGACAAGCTCCAACCTCATCTGCCCACTTTGGCCTTATCCCCTGGTTGGTGCACACTTTGTAGGAAGAACAACAAGACACAAAGCCACCTCTTCATCTTCTGCTCGTTCTCCAACAAATTTTGGAACCACATCCTATATGGTTTCAAGTGGTCTATGGCCTGTTAGGCCTCCTATTAAGAATGTTTATAAAAGAAAGGGTAAAAAGGGGATTGCATCCCAGACAATGGGGTAACAAGCTGTGGTCCATTCGGTACTTGTCGCAGGGGGAATGTTGGTACTTATACCTTGTTTTGGCTAGGGTTAGTTATCTTGTGTTTTGTGTAATAGAACAGTAGTTCATTGTGCAGAGAGCAGCCCTCTTAGTTGGTTGTATTGTTGTTACTGTTGTTGTTGTTTGTCTTTCTTTCTGTGTAATCGAACTTGCTCCCCTGTATTTGGGTTTATTATCTCGAAATATCAAATTGTGAGAAAGAATCCTCACATGGCCCTTCCTACTGATATCACTAGTTTTCTATCTCTCATTCCTGAGGGACGCCCTTTCAAAGGAAGGGAGAGCCTCATACGAACGCATCTTGTTAGAGCCTTTTTGTGGTCGGCATGGATTGAACGAAATAGGTGGATTTTCAATGACAAAGCCCAACATTTTGACCCATTCTTAGAGACATTATCTTCATCACTATCTCTTGGTGTAAATTGTCTAAATACTTCAAATCAAATAGTTTTGATTCACTTTTGTCCAATTGGAGATGTGAGATGTCTTTTGTAACTCCTTTGGCTCGAGCTTTTCCCTCCTTTTTGGTAATTTCATACATCAATAAAATTGTCTCTTATCAAAAAAGAGAGAGAGAGAGAGAGAGAGAGAACAAAAGTGGCTTAATATGGTGGATAGCATATCCAAGGGTTCTATAGACCACACCAAAAGGTCCTCACGTTCACTAGGAATGTATCCCTTATTAGCTTAGTAGTTAGAGGCCAAGCACTCTTCAAACTCCCCATCAAGCATATATCTTAAACTCAAGGTCCAACCAAGATCATCCACCTTCCAATAGTCTGCAATTGTTTTTTCTTAGGACAAAGGAATAGTTAGGTTAAGGAACTCAATGCTTGAAGAAGGGGGCAAAGGCCAAAAGTCCTCCCAAAATTTCACCCTAATGCCATTACCAACTTGAAAGAAATATATTCTTGCCAAACTCTCTACATTTGACTAAAGAAAACAAGGGCATCAAGACCCAAGAGAAAAGAAAATGAAGCTGATTAAGAGATCAACCGAATTGATTCAGGTCATAAAATTGATTATAATCTCCCTCCACACTTGGAGAAGAAAGCAAGGTTTTTGTTCTTGATATCGTCGATCTTGAGTCCACCCAAAGTTCTTCCACAAAGACCTCCTGATATGTCCAAAGACCTTAACAGTACGGATGTACGCTCTAAAGTTACAAATTATAATGTTAAGAAGAGATTGCAACCTAAATGTTTCTTTTAGAAGAGGTGTATAATATAAACAACACCAATGTGGCCGTGCAGTGTGCACAGAGTAAAATATAAACAACACCAAAGGTCTCCCTATAGAAACTAATACTTGCACAAGATCAAACATGGAATAACATTTTCAGCTTGAAGGCAAGGTCAATGAACAAGCTTTGAAAACATTATCTTCCAATAAGCAGGACGTATTTCAAGTGATCTTGAAACCATTTTGGTATCATGATAACTCTGAAAACAGAAAAAATGATATTCAAATCTATTAGCTTTACACCAAAAGGTTTATAAATTCAAATGCTCAAAGGTCTTGAATTAAAACAGCTTAAACTTCCTTTCTTGTAAGAAAAAGAAAATATAAGACAAACCACCGAGTATATAAAAAGGTAAAACTTTGATCAACCTAGAAATTGAAGAGCTAATGCCAACACTCACTATTAAACTACTACATTAACCAAGTATGATTGACTATCTAAGATACTAACAAATCCTATACTTTGAAAACCAAGAAAATTCAATTTTTCAAGAATTCACTTTTTGAGTCCATTCAGAGCCTTCTATTTTCTTTTGTGATCCTTCCATTCCACAAGTTTTAACTTCGCGTTTTCCCCATTAATACGTGATACATTTATTTCTACTTCCAACCCTCTTGACATCCATTACTTCAAAACTTTAACATTTTTACAACAGGAAAACGAGATAAAGAAAAAGAAGAAAAAAATTAAAAGAAATGTTCAGTAACAACCGGAGAGTCCATGGTTAGATGAAAATCAGTACAAAAACTATGAACTAAAAAAAAATCCCGTTCTACCCCCAGAAAATTAAGAGAAAACAGCTCATGTATGAAGGTTGAGTCTCGGATTATAAATATACAAAGCGTAAGGAATACTCACCTCACTGTCTTTTTCCAGAACAGTTCGTGCAGTCACAAATCCAATAAGCTCATCACTTCTTCCATCTGGTCTATTATGATCGACCGCTGCCCATGACACAATGTCACGCCCATTAACAACATTATGAAAAAACTCCGACTCATACCTGAGAAATTCAAACAAGCCGTATATCAATTTCAACATCACATAACAAAAAATCAAAATGAAAAACTTCACCCTCAATCGAATTTACATACCGGATTGGAAACAAGTTACCATGAATTTGCTCCAAAACTTCAAGGTCTGAGGGTTCAATTGGTCGATAACATATACTTGGACAGTCGATGGCTTTGGGTTTTACCATTGCAAAAGATTTCAATCCCCAGAAAAGAATTTATATGCTCGCAAAAGTCGACCTACACATTCACTTTCCATTTATAAACATCAGTCTCATAAGCTAAGCAATTATTCCTGCGGAAATCGAAAAAGTAAACCATATTCGTCAACAATTGTCCCATCCTTTCATAGGAAGCAATAAAAAGTAATCTACCTGAGATGGATTGACGTAGATTCCAGTCGTAAACAGAAAGAGCTTCAACATTGTGGTCAATTTGATGGCTGAACCACCCCACCTATTTCATCTTGTCGAATCAATAATGGGGTTAAAAAGAGAAGGAGGAGGAGCTTGTTGGGGCTTTGGTTCGTATCCAACCTCCAATTGAAATTCCCTTTTAGAAAAGGACTCATTTTTATTCCCCCAAATTTTGGTGTGTGATTCTTAACGTGATAACATTGGATTTTGGGCTAAATTAGCAATTTGGCCCTATACTTTGAGTTTATTCCAATTTAATCACTATTATTTTTCTTTTTTTTTCTTTTTTTTTTTAATACTACTTTGGTCATTTACTTTTGGTTTTAGTTCGGCTTCCTATACTTTCAAAAGGTTCATTTTAGTCCTTATACTTTTAACTTTGGTTCACTGTGGTCTCTGTACTTTTATAATGTTCATTTTGCTCCTTGTACTTTTAAAAAGTGATCATTTTGGTCCCTTCACTTTCATTTTTACTTCATTTTTTAAGCATCAAAATAGTCACATTTTTAAAGATAAAGGACCAAAATTAACCAAACCCAAAAGTATAAGGACCAAAGTAGTATTTAAACCTATTTTTTTAAAACCGTAACATGTGGTATTTTAGGGTTAATAATTAAGTGTATAACAATATTTTAGACTAATAGACTTTGAGAGTTGGATTCAAATTCTATTATCTCATCAAATTCTTTTGTATTGTGTTAAATCTACTAATATTTGGACCTGATTACTATATTTGCACTTCCCCTTTTTGTAGTTCAACAAGGATTCAAATTGTCCGAGAGTTTATATATATATATTGTTCACTAACATGATCAAATAAAAAAAGAAAATTAGTTTATTGTCGCGTAAAAGAAAAATGTACCATATATTTAATATATCAACCATGTGTAATATTAAAAGTGATTTTATGACTAACTTAAATATAGTTCAATTGAACCGTGTACCATCAATCAAAATATTAGAGGTTCAAATCCTTCACTATATTTATTGTTGAACTAACAAAATATGAGAGTTTGTGAAGTTTGGTAGTATGATAAATATAGGATTTTAATCTTGATATATTTTAACCTTAGTTTTATAAGATTGTCTATATGCATAAGTGAAGAAAAAAGTGTATGTATATTTTTAGTACCAACACTATATGAATATGAATGTTTGAATTGATGTGATCTCACGTGAAGTAGAAGAAATGCATATCTATTATCGATAAGTTAAATGATTTTAATCCTTTCTAATTTCTAGAAAAAGAAAGATTAATGATTTTTAGAAAAATAGTTTACCATTGTCTTTTAGAAATGGCCATATCTATAATTTTGATTTTTTATAATGAAAAGTGGCAATTAAGTTACTTGCTGAAATGTCCATTTATATATATTTCAAAGAGTTATGAATCTAAACTAACTTTGAAAATTGAACCTACAAAACAATTTAATCAAATTTCTCCCATATATGTTATTAAATTTATCTTGCATAGAGATAATGGTACATTGTTGAGTTAATTATATCGCAAAAGACATGTAGAAGGATTTTGGTTTATGTTTTAAGATTTTTTTGAGTTCAACACATATAAGTTTGAACAGAAATTATGTGATCTAACCCATGGAAATTCTAATTTATTGTTTCCACGATTTATATTTTATATTTTAAAATTATATTAAATAAAAATAAAAATGTTTAGAAATACCGTACATATAAACTCATTCATTTTTTAGAAAGTAAAATATGTATTATGTAATGTTTTATAAATTTTTTTACATAATATGTGTTAACAAATTAATTAATAATAGTTTCTAGTCGACTTAATATTTAGTAGATAACTACAACTAGTTTTATGATTTATAGATATAGTATAAAAACATTTAAAATAATAGTTTAAATTATAATACAATTTCTAAATCGATAGATATCAAACACATTAAAAAACATGAAACTCAACTCTATTTTTATTGAAACACTTTTTTTCAAGTTTCAAATATAGAAAAACGAGTCAAATTATTTAAAAATAATAATAATAATGATAATCATCAAATAAAATAAAATCTCTAAATTTTTTACTTTATGAATTTAACACCGCAAAAAAAAAAAAAAAAAACAAAACAAAAACTTTATTGCGTAAGGTTGGTGAATTATATATAATGGCCTATATTTTGTATGAATTCTTTACAGTAATTAAAAGACTAATGAAATGACAAAATCCTTGGATAGAAGATTCGTAAAACTAAATCCATAACTGTTCAAATGACAAAATCTTCTCCTTGTTTCATTGGCCTTCCATTACTGCAGAATGCTTCAGTTCATTTACCTATTGAAACCATCAGATAATTAAGATTAATCACTACCTTCAAATGAAAATATAACCAACATATGATAACAATTTACTTTAAATATTACAATCTTTTTTGAAAGGGTAAAGAGTTCAAATCCCTATCCCCCACCCCACTGCTTGTTGAAGTACAACAAACCTTTTATACTACTTTTTTTTTTTTTTTTTTTTAGTTTGAAAATGGTGAGTGAATAGGCTAATATTATGAGAATAGAAAATGAAAATTCGAGGAGCAAAGAGAGAACTAGCAATCCGACATCAGATTCAGCGAGTCAGTTGAACTCATCGTCGTAAATGAGCACTTCCATTTACTTCAAAAATTTAAGACCCAAGTTGAAGAATCCTTGTTGAACACAGTGGCTATGCAGAAGGCTTTTCAAAAAGATTATACAAGACAAGATATGATGTCTAAAGCCCTACGTTTGATAACTATTTGGTTTTTGGAAATTGGGCTTGTTTTATCACCAATTTTTAATTATGGTTTTCATCCTTTCTAAGCGTAAGCGTTTGAATCATTGGTCAAATTTCTGAAACAAAAACAAATTTTTAAGACCTACTTTTCATAAGTTTTAAAACTTAACTTGAATTTTGAAGACACTCAACTACATCAAAGAAACCTTTATTGTAGAAAAAACGAGCAAAATGGAATTAGTTGTAAGATCATATTTTCACCATTTAGAATCATAATATATACCATTAACATTATGAAGACAAGATATACAAACTTCAGTGGAACTTATTAAGGCAATAGCAGGTAACTCACCATAGTTCTGTCGCACCGTGGTAAACTTGTAAATGGCTTTTAGCAGGGAACCGTACTTTATGGACTTCAATGGCCCCATGTGTCTGCAGTACAACATAAATCTCGTAAGTAAATCTCATCAAAGCTCATATAATCTAATGCTAATAATATGAAGATTTTCAGGAAAAGTGCGATTGAAAGGATACAACTATTTTATGCAGCAGAAGAAAGAGCATTAAAGCAAGATAGGCAAAAAAGGAATAAGCAAAAATGTGTAGGGTGAATCACAATAAATTTCATATATATGCACGTCAACATGCAAGCTAAGGACTAAAAGGAAAATGGGTGGAATTAAGACTTTTCTGAGGGACTTGCAACTTGATATTCTGTTGCTGCAAGAGTTCAAAGCTGAGAATATTGAAAGGCATTTCTTAAATCCACTTGGCCTTCGACGCATACATGGTTAGTCTTTACTGAAATCTTATGAACCATGATGGCATAACAATCAACACTTTTGTGGACACTCCCTAAAGAAAAGCACACTAGGGTCCTTATCCATCCGTCTAAAAATCCTATTATTCCGCTCATCCTACAAAGTCTACAAGATTGCACACACCCCTGCTAACCATAAAAAGTGACCCTTCTCTTCACGAGGCGAATTAAGGAGGAACTCCTCGATCATAGCACTAGTGTCCCTTTTGCTAGGTAAAGAACCTCACTTCCCTAGGGATCTTAATCCTCCAAAGAACCTCACTTTCCTAGTGATCTAAATCCTCCAAAAAGAGATTTTTCTCTCTTGAAGCAAGGGCATGGAGGATGCGTGGGCGTAGCATTGAGTTGCTGTTCTTTAATAGAGCATTTATGTAATTATCCACCTAGTGTAATTAACCTTCTTCGCGTAGTAATTTTTTAGCTACTTCATTTGAGGCTTTTGGTTTCCCTTTTGTACTTCTCATTAGTTCAGTGAAACGTGTTATTACTTGTGGAAAAAAATATAATAAACAAAAAGACTCACAGAATCTCTGTGTAGCGGATCCTCCATGCAGGAAACCCTAAGTGACATCTTGTAGGCCCATATACTAAAATGAGGTCAGGATCAGGCCCTCCACAACCTAATAACAGATCCATATATACCCGTAAGGTTAATTAACATTCGAGTAAAATAGTTCTCTGAACCTTATCAAGTACAAGCAAAAATACAAACCAACTGCTTTTAAAGCCTCAGTCATCTGAGATTCAGAAAAGCACCGGTTGTGATCTCCGCTCATGTTGGTTTTTCTCCACTTATTTTCAAGAAGAAAATTAGCTGCTCTGGCAATGGCTTCCTTTCCATCAGAGATTGATATGAACTCAAGAGTAATGCCTTCACAGTTCAGTTGGAGAGGTTCATTCCCCTGAATGCAATTACTAAGTTAGAAGAATAATGTAGGTCTTATTATTGGCATTCACCTCCTAAGTTCAAATTGCAGACTACTGTTGAGTTTGCTGGTAAACTTGGAAGAGAGAACAAAAAGCAGCAGTTATTCGTCATGTGATTGAAGAAATAAATGACCTCATGCAAAGATCAATATGCAACTTCAAAGAAAGAAAAACTACGTTAAATTAAAGTAGTGCAAAGCTTTCAACAAGCTATCTTTAATTTCACTAAAGAGGAGCAATACACAGAATCAAAAGCATGCCATTCCATCAAGGACCCTAGGTAGCCTCAGTATCATGAACCTTGCAAAAATTAAGACTTAGAAACTCCCTATATTATAATTTCTCCCAAAAAAAAAAACACCCAATAATGGGTAAATATGCTACAAGAGAAATTTCAACAATTTCAAGTATGGTAAGTTGGTAACTAATAAAAGGAAAGAACATTGAAAGAAATACTCAAAGATAAAGGGCTAATAAAAACACAATTATACCATACACAAAACTACATTAATATTTCAAAAAGAGGGCCTCAAAGTACTTGGACCCTATGATCAGATCACTTGGTTGAATGCAGAAGACTTCATCACTTACTGAACCAATAGGTTTGGATCTATCTTTGTTACAGTTGTGCGTGTACCTGAAATACAGACGCATTCTTTACTTTCTTCAAAATGATTTCCGTGGACTGCTTAAGCACCCCTTGAACATAAAATACAGAAAAATAAGCATATAAGTCAACAAATTTGGAAAGACCTTCATAAGCATTTGGCAACAGTAAAAGAGAGCTCAGAATTCTTGGATGGAACCAAAATCATTACCTTCAACATCATACAAGCAAACGCTTCTAATGCCCAATGATGCTAACCATTGCAGAAGTTCAATAACTTTTAAGATATTATAAGCTTCATCACTATCGACCACAATGGCAAGATATTGGAGACTGTCTATATTAAGATGTTTGTACTTGCGTAGGAGTCCCCAAGATATCAAATGGCTTTCAAGTGTTGTGGCAATACCAATCACAAAGTAATATAAGCTAACAATAGAGTGTAGGAAATGCCATATCAGCTGAAGCCCAAGAATTCCAATCTGTACAAGCCTTGAAAAAAAATAAATAAGCATCCGTTTCATATACACAGAAACACAACTTAAAATCAACTTGCCACAATACAAGTCAAATGATTCTGAATAAAGTAGATTTGAAGTCCACAAAAGTTCAAATAAGGTTGCCAATGCTATCTTAGAGAGATTGTTTTAAGGCCCCACAAATTCCCCTGAGACCCTAATAAGTATTATGTTTATACTCTGACAGAATGTTAAATCTAAACGATAAAGACAGTTAAAGATAATGAAAATAAACCAAAAAATTCCTAGAGCAGTCTAACACTTTACCTTCTGAAGTTCAACCTTGATGCTCATTGGTCTGCAAAAAGAAACATACAACGAAAATGATGAGAAATCTGGACCATCAAATTTTGCAATTTCTTGAAAAAATGGTTTAAAAAAAACTAATATTAAAGGAAAAGAATACAAAATAAGCAAAACAGATTATTTAAAATTGAACAGCCTGACCACAGTTTTCAATTTCATATAGCAATAGATTTGCTTCATTCCACAACTGAAAGTATCATAAAGATTAAACACGAATATGGCCTTTAGTTGAAAATGATTCACGAATAAAATATAAGAAACAAAAGCAATCCAGCATCTCAGTAAGAGCCTTTGCCACTCTTTTTGGCGTTTATAAATACTTAAATTTATCATGGTAATTATAAAAAAGATGAAGAACAACCTAAACAATCATTTGCATAGGCTTAATAATCCGATACCTAATATCTTCTTGAGACGAAAAACACTTAAAAGGGTGGCAGGGCCATTGAAAATTTTCCAATTTACAAGTCTTCGTTCATCGGTTCTGTACCTTCACCCATACCCCCATAATATAAATCTGGATTTCAGTGCAACGATGCAATAACAACAGCCATGAACAATAAAGAATGTCTAAGAACACCATTTTTAACAAAGAGATTTGGTGGTTGAAGAGCTCAAGCTGTTAAAATAATTAAAAATACCATAACGTTAGTAGGATTGCCAAATAGAATAATTATGGCTATTGATGTTGAATTTTCAACTAGTTCATGATGAGACGATTTGCGCTAAAGGTCGTTCTAGCATCAACAAACATTCAAATGCAGTTAAGAACCAGATAAATGAACAACACAACCCTAAACCAGGCAAGAACGATAGAAATTTGTTGATCTTGAAGAAATGAAACTCTAAAGAAAGAAGAATTACCCGAGTGGAGATATTTTAGGGGTAAAAGTGATGAAGCAAGCTGCGAAAGTTGAAGAAATGGGATTTAGTTTGTAAGAATCGGAAACAAATTGAAAGACATTTCAGTTGAGAAATGAGGTTTGAACTCGTTAGAAGTATCAAACGTATGATCTTACAATTTCTTCGAATAAAAAGAGAAAAAAATAAAATAATGCTCAATTAATTAATTTTGAAATTAGTTTCCAGAAAAAATAGGTAAGTTCTCTAATAATAAATTAAAAAAAAATTCAACTTTTTGAATCCTAAAACTATTAAAATTTTATTTTTGAATTAAATTAGAAAAAAAAAAACTCTTTAAATAAATTTTTTACATTTCTACCTTTGAATTTCTATTCCTTTATGATTGATAATTAATAATTAATTAATTATATATTATATAGATAGTTAATAACTTATTATTTATTTACTATTTATAATTAATAATTAATCTTTAAAGGTGGAGAAACGTTTTACCCTTCAACTTTTGAATTTCCATTGCACTTATTATTGATAATAATAATTAGTTAATTATGTATTATATTGATATCTAATAATTTATTATTTATTTACTATTTATAATTAATCTTTAATAACATAGTTTATAAATTGGTAAATTGAATGACAAACATCTCTATAAAAGTTTTTCCTACATCCTTACTTTTTAATAGATTATAGATCAATTAAAGGGAAAAAAAAATCAAAAGAAACTTTTTACATTCCTACCTTTGAATTTCTATTACACTCATGATTGATAATTAATAATTAATTAATTATATATTATACTGATAGCTAATAACTTAATTTATTTATGTTTAATCTTTAATGGAGGAGAAACATTTTACATCTCAACTTTTGAATTTCTATTATATTTATTATTAATAAATAATAATTAATTAATTATGCATTATATTAATAGCTAATAATTATTTATTTATTTACTATTTATAATTAATCTATAATGACATATTTGTAAATTTGTAAATTGAAGAATGGTAAAAAATATCCAAAAAAGAAAAAAAAATCCTTCTTAACACGTAGACTGCACGTGATATTTCCAGTTATATTATCATATTGATAGAATTCACACCTCATTTTAACGTATGTTAAGAATCAATTTTTATAAATGAATTTGAGTATGCATGCTCGTTCATTATATTTTGTACAAACAATTATTTATATGGTTGTAGAAAGTTAAAAATGAATAAAACTAAAAAAAAGTATCAATATTCTATATAATTAAAATAAATTCATAAATTTTATAATTCTTTTTTAGGAATAAAATTAACAAAAAATTTAATATTCAAAATCTTTATTTTCTAACTTTTCGTATCCTTCCCGTTTCTTACTTTTTATGCATGTCATTTAAATTATTGGTTTCAATGTACTAAGACTTTTATTTTTAAAACCTAAAATTTAGTAACTTTTAAAAATTTCTTTATTATTAAGTATATATTATCGGCAAAGTTACAAAACATTTGAAATCTTATCGTTAAAAATACTTAAAGACAAAATTCATAAATTTTAGAAATTAAATTAAAGAAATAAAGAGATTTTTTTTTTTTTTTTTCATATTCTAGCATTTTATCTCTTATGTTATGTATGGATGTGAGAATGCGAAAAGATAACAAATAATTAGTATTAATGTATATTCTAATTTAAATTTGAAATTGAATTAAATAATAATAAATATTGAAACAATTAAATAAGTAAGTAAATAAATTAATAAGGATAATTTAGGTTTATTTTTAAAATAAAAAAAAAACGATCTTATAAATTTAAGATCTCTTGAGGTGACAAACTAGTCCAATAATATTCTTCCCTTAATTCATTTTTTAGAATAGCAAAATAAGATAATTATTTTTAAATAAATATTATTTTAACTTCTTGAGAATGAAATGAGAAATTTCTTTACATTCCAATTTTTTAGATTCTTTAAAAAAATGTGTTTAATTTTTTATATATATTTCTAATTAGTTAAAAGTTACACTTATTTTGTTCTTCTCAATCAAAGAAACATAGATTGATAAGTGATGAATAATCTTTTAGCTTTCAACAAATATTTTACATTATAAAAAACATACAAATTATAAAGGGAAAAAAAGAAATCCTAAATGTATAACTAAATTTCTTAAAATAAATATGCTAAACTTATAAATATTGATAGACAAACTCAATTACATTTAACTTCATCAAAAGTGGAGTTGTAATGAAGTTTTGAATCCGAGATATAGATTCACACGTGCTTCAATCCCTTGCAACTTTAATATACCACCAAAACACATGTGTAACCCTTAGAATTTTTAATATACCACCAAGAAGATCGAATAGCCTTTGAGAGCAAAGAAAACATAGAGAATAAAAAGAAAGAAGAAAGAAATGATGAAACTTCAAGTATTGGTGAAAATAATGGTGAAGAAAATGCTCCTTAAGTAGATTGTAAATTACAAAATCTTTTAAATTCTATTAATTTCTAAAATTCAATTATGAATTATAACAAAAGAATGTTGTAGTAAAAACTTTTTACATTCTAATCTTGTAGATGTTTTTTAAATAATTTTCCTTATTTTTCTATTTTAAAAAATTCCCCAATTTTTTATCCACACTGTAAATTTCTCTTTTGTAACATTTTTATCTCTTTGAAATTTTTTTCTACCTCTCCCTTTTTTTCTCTTAAATTTTTATCTCTCCATATAATGTTTGTCTAGCACCCTCTAATTCATTTCAATCTCAAATATAATATTTTGTTAAAATAATTTGATGATTCTAAATTTATCTTTGAAAACAATTATTAATCATATAAATATACTACTAATTAAATTAAATCACATATACAAATATGGAAACAATTATATTAACATGATTTATAACACTTTTACAAAACTAATTTTAATTAAATTATTTAGTTTAAAACACTTATTCTAAAAGTCAATACCAAACACGTCTTTAAATCATTGAAAATCACTTTTGATTGTAGAAAATCAAGTGTAAAACCCAACATGGAAATGATTGTATTTTATTTTATTTTTTTTTAAGGAAATGAAATTTTTTATTGAAAAAATTAAAAGAGACTAATGCTAAAAGAATTACATTAACCTTCCAAAGAAAAAAAAACAGAGAAAAACAAAAGAAGACTACTATGGAGATAAAAGAAACATCAAAATGCAAGCATTTAAAACCTAACAAGCCAACTCTAGAAAAGACACTAAAGCTAGAGAACACATAAACTTTAAAGCCAAAGCCAACGGAAGAAAAATGGGCAAACAAGGAAAGAAGTCTTTTAAGACCAAAAGTGTGAGGATCAAACCACAAAGCAAACCGACTTCTAAACTATCACTTCTAAACCTGCAACTACTAAGAAAAAACGCAACTTCTTAAGAGCAAAATAGTAAGACTTAGTCGCAAAAACATGAGAATTCCACAATAATAGTTCAATTTCTAGACTAAACCACCAAACTAAACTTTAACGGAAGGAGAACGAGGTGGAATTGATTTCATCTGCAAACCATAATTTTCAATCAAAGCAAAGAATTTGACAGGAATTATGAGTGACAATTCTGATTGAACATTTTCACCATTCTGAAACAAGGTATCAAAACCATCTGTAACGTAAACCTCTAAATTCTCCCCAACAAAATCATCTTGTGCTAGAGAATCCATAATATTCTCACGGCTTACATTAACAGTTGAATCTCCATCATGTACAAAAATCACTTTTAACAAGTCACTTATTAATAAATCAATTATGTTAAAATCACTATTTCTAGAATCACTCCCGAGCAGAAAATGAATACATAATCAAATTCTTAAGACATGGAGAGGAACAATTATAAATTTTTTTTATTGAAGTTTGTACTCCTTTTAACACCACTACGTTTAGAAGCAACTCCTAAAGTCTTTTCCAAATGGAATTGGACAGAGATCTCTCACAGTAATAAACAGCATTTCAATCTGTCTCCACACAAGAAATTACAAAAGAGAGCAGCAAATCCATCTACAGTATTTAACCGACTGCCACCAACATGTACATTATTTCTTTTACCACAAACAAACACTTTCTACATCAATATTTAACATCTATAACATGGATTAATGAAATCCGAAAATCTACAATGCGAATACAGCAAGAGAATATGATAATAAAATTTCTAACTTGAAGCAAATCTCTTGAAAACAGACCATCCTTAGCTAGGAGAAGGTTCATTGGTTACCTAGGGCAAGATCATGCCAAGTATCAGTATCAACTGGCTGAGCCTCCTGATCTGCAAAGAGGTTAAAAGGCGAAGGGGATCAAAAATGAATTCTCCAGCAAATTGCTACAATTGGCAAAACAAAAAAAAAGAGGGAAACGACTAATATTCAAAAGCGATTTTATCAATTATAGATGTGTTTTTATTTCTTAACACATATTTAAAGGATTTTCAGTTAATCACTTAAAAACCATTTTGGATTATCCATCTCTCAAGTGTTTGAAAAGGTTTTAAATTAATTCAATTTTTTTGAACTACTTATTTATTAAGAATTTTTTTAAAACCAATTTTGATCCTCTAAAATCACTCAATAAGCTATGCTAGACATTCTTTAAATTATTGTTTTTCTTTTTGAATGTGCTTATAGAAAATCAATTTTATTTAAAAAAAACAATGTCATTCCAAAGTTATTCCAAACACACTATAACTCAAGCCTAAAACCATCTAAGCAATTCTCCTTGTTGTTGAAGAAGAAACATACGTTCATAGAAGGAAGAAAAAAAAATCCTCGACTACTGTCAGAAGAGGAAAAACTACAGGCTGAAATTTCAAAGTGTTTTTTTTTTCTCTTTTTCTTTTTTCTAATGAGAAACAGAGAATTCCTTCATTTGATTGATAAGAATAAACTATAAAAGAGGACAAACTATGTGCCAAAGGAATTACAAAAAATAAAAAATAAAAAAAATAAATAAATAAGAAAATTCCAATGGGCAATAAGGAAAGCGAGACTATGAGAGCTAAATTGAGAGTAAAATTTACACCATGAAAAAGCGATATAAGTTATGTGATCAAAGAACTTATCAAAATCGGTGGCCTCGTCCTAAAAAATACGACGATTGCATTCCAGTCAAAAATCTTAAAGTGTTCACCCAAGGATGCTACAAATATGACTGAATGGCAACCATAACGTCTGCCTCGTTGCATGTGGCACCACAGTTGCCACTCAAGCTTGTCATAGATGTACATTGTATGCTTTGAAAACACTAGCGATAACAATTTGTAGGAGTAGATTGTTAGGTACTTCCTAACCACACACCAAAAGTCAACTATTGAGGTGGGAGAGTCAAGCCACTTAAGTACCACATTGGCTATCCCATTCTCACCGATGTGGGACAAAGGTAGCCCATACTACCTTGCATTATGCTCAAGCCCACCCCTCCAAACAGGTCTTATCCACCTCAAAGCTAGCACTAAGAGACAACGAAAGTTTTTAATTTATTAACTTAACAACCGAAAAATTTGTATCCTAGATTTTGAAGGTACCTCCCAACACATCCCAAGTCCATACTGCCAAGCCATCCGGTGACTTTGAAGCATCTTACTTTTCATTCTCTAAAGTTACGGAAACTCTCCCATAGCATTACAAACTCATTGATTCTTGACTTAGGAACTCCATGTACTAAATTTAATATTGAGTGCAAAAACATGCTTCATTTTAGAATATGTTATCAAAACTAAATGAATCATCTTTCCATGTGTTGTTGATTGAACATTGAGTTATAAGTTAGGAGACATACTTGAGTCCTCAGTGTCATCAGTCCGAACAACCAGCACGGGGGGGAGTAGAAGATCTATGATAATGATAGAACAACTACATTAAATAAGCAATGACACAGCTTGTTACAATTAATATCTTGACTATATAGAAATGAAGGCTGAGAATTACCATCATGAGGGAGTGTGTCTCTCATCCATTCCTCATCTAGAATGTCTATCAATATACCCAGACTAAGTTCTGCCATTGGTGTTTTCTTGTTAAGGGAGATTCTAAAACCCAATATCTGAAATTTCAGATAGATAAGTTATTAACAAAGGCTCCAAAACTATGACACAGAAAACGCATATATCAATCTAAGGTACACTAGGAGAGGATATCAAATCTAGAATGGGGATTCAGTTCTCCAAATCCTTAACGAAGAAGAAATTCTGGATAAAGAAATGCAATAGCCAACAAATTAGTTCAGACAAAGAAATAGAAAAGCTATCATATATGCAAAGTAAATCAATAAATGAACTCAAATGTAATACTTGAGGGCGAAATGCCAGGTAAGAACAACATCTGGGATGTGTATATGACAGCATTTCAACATGAACAAAGGCTGATTAAGTAATAGAAAACGCAAATTCGTTCTTAGAGTTTGCACTCTAATTTCAAGCGAACTAATCAGAGAGGAAACGAGATAGTGAAACCAAGATCCAATTAGTTCACACATCTATTAAGCAAAATAGAAGACCTCAGTGATAATTTATCGCTGCGAACAGTGAAAGGGCTACGGCACGTCTAAGATCTGAAGACTTGGAATAAAAGAACCATTTGCGAAAGAGAAAAAGTAATCAGACGCAAACAAAGAAATTTACCGGGAACGGGCCGATGTCGTTAGAAGCAGACAGTGAACGAGAGGCAGAATGGGAGAGAGGAAGACACAGAGAACTGAAAAACAGAGAGTGAGGGAGAAGGAAGAAAGAGAGAGAATCATACCTTCGAACCGTCGGAAAATTAACGATTCTAGCCTCTGCAGACGATTCCTGCGGGCCGCTTGCCGTCGGAGCAGCTGGCAGATAACCTCTACAGACGGAGTTTGGACTGTCGACGGCTAGTGAATGGTGATGATTATCGTTTAATGGGGGAGCCTTTTTCCCTTTTCCTTGTTAATAAATATTCAAAAATAAAACTTTGAAAAAAGAAATCAAAAGTAAAAAATAAAAGTTGAGGCAGAACACAAGTGGCTGTTTGGCTCATCAATATTGAGTGCTCAATATTTACCCTACAAACTTTAAATATTAGTGAGTTGAGTGGATATTTTTACCGACTCTTATTCTCTCTAATATTTTCAATCACTCCACTTGTTTGTTAATGTCAACAACTATCGTTGTCATACTCGACGACATATTCTGGAAACCAACTCTAATGATCACATTTGCATGGCCAACTTCCGTGATTAACTCTGGGCTCCGGCAACCATCTACGACTAAGACCACTTCCGATGATCAACTCTGACGACTACCTATGATGACATTCACCTCATGCAACCAACTTCAACAAAGACTATCTCTAATGATCAACTTTAGTGACCAACTTCGACAACCCACCTCAGATGAACTTCAAGCTCTGGTGACCACCTCCGGCGATCAACTCTAGGCTCCTACAATCACCTCCGATGATCTAACTCTAGTGACAACTACCCATGAGATATTCACCCCAGGTGACCAACTCTAGCAAAGACTGTAACGACTCGAGTTCAGGAGGGAGGCATGAATGAACCGAGATCACATCTGAATGAGAGGGATCCTGAGGACATGAAAGCATGATTAAGAAAGGCTTAAAGAAATTGAAAGTTACTACTTATACCAACAAAGTGCACCTTCCTTTTCGGTAGCTCAATCATAAGAACTCCATAGTTAAGTGTGCTTAGCTTGGAGCAATCCTATGTTGGGTGACCTCCTAGGGATTTTTCTCCCATGTTGCCGAACA
Organism: Lagenaria siceraria; assembly: GCA_002890555.2. Taxonomy (NCBI): domain Eukaryota; kingdom Viridiplantae; phylum Streptophyta; class Magnoliopsida; order Cucurbitales; family Cucurbitaceae; genus Lagenaria; species Lagenaria siceraria. The sequence goes on along the minus strand of CM016491.1, from coordinate 3,996,946 downwards.
AGCTACCAACTATAGGGAAAACCACCTCTACTATTAATAGTTTATAATGTTTAATAGTCATCTTTTATAGTTATTTGATATTAATGGATTGTTTGAGGATGATCGAGCCATCCTTATAGACCTACTTATCACAAACATGCATAAGACCAACGACTTCTTAACAGTCCCACCATAGTCTAGTAAGAGGAATTGTGTTGCTCAACTTGGTAGGACTAACTAGCTTGACTATCTTAATGAACAATATTTTTGTATGCATGAAATCGACTCATTGTTAGCAATGTTTATATTTCTTTTAATGAACATGTAAATAGACCCTGATGCCACCCTTATTTTTTGTGCATGTTCAACTCATAAGTTCCATGCCCGTTAAAGTATGTAATAGGGTTGTTTAATTATATAAATAATAGGAAAATTGTAATGGGTGAGAATTTAAGAATAGTGTTTTGCAACCATGTCTTCTACTTTTGAGATTTTACAAATATATCATATTTCAATTTCTCTCCCCCTCTCTCTAAAATCCTCACGCACAGACCCTCTTCTTAGTGTCTCTCTCACTCTCACGTTCCAGTCTCCAAGTCGCCCGACAAATCGACTGTTGCCTGCCTTCACCCATATTACTGCTATTTTATCGATCGCCAGCCACGTCGCTCGCCAGTCGCCAGTTGTCATTGTCGGTAAGCTTCCTCTATGAGTTTCTCTCTCTCTAAACTCTTCTTTTAGTTTTCGTTCTAATTTCAGCCACCACCTTCGTGCACCGTCACTATTGTTCGTTTGGTGTCAGTCGTGTTCTGCCACCATTTCGCCGGAGTCACTAAATTTCGTTGGCTGAAAGATAGAGAGAGAAAAACAAATAGAGAGGACATTTGCGAGTACCAAGTGTATCAAGTAGTGTATATCAGTATTATATCAAGTGTATAAGTGTATATTAGTAGTGTATCAAGTGTAACAAGTGTATATCAGTAGTATATCAAGTGTATCAAGTGTATATCGGTAGTATATCAAGTGTATCAAGTGTATAAGTGTCTATCATGGGTGTATCAAGGGTGTCAAAGGTATCAAGTGTATATCAAAAGTATCAAGTGTATATCAGTAGTAGGAAGGTGAAAGGTGGACTGAGCTTGTTTTTTGCCATTTTTGCTAAAGTAATAAGTCTAGGCTACAGACCTAATTTCTGAAACTTATTTTGCCAAATCTGCAAGAAGTGCTAAATAATAATATTTTGTTTATATTAAGTGCAATAGTTACATGTAAAAAATTGAAAATTATTTTTATTTATTGAGTTCACATATTAAATGAGAGTTAAGAATTTGGAAAAATATGTATAATTTGAATGGTGAAACAAAAAGTAAAAAAAAAAAAAAAAAGCACAAAAAAAAAACTCCATAAAAATGCATGCATTTTTAGGTTACAAAAAATTGCAACCCAACTCAACTCTACAACTCAAACTGTGTACCCCAAACATAAACAATTATTGCTAACTCAGCTCAATTTAGTACCTCAATCACAGACAATTATTACACAACTCAACCGTACTTTACCCTCTAAATGCACCCTTATATAAAATACGAAACACAGTTAATGGCAATTTGAAGAAAATATCTATTAAAAAAAATTAAAATAGGCAACCCAACACAAATTTTGATTGGTGAAAGACAATCCAAAATATATTCATTAATTTTCCAAATAATTTTTAGAGTGCTCAAACTTTTACTATTATATTTTTATTATAAAACAAGAGAATAAAGAACAAAGTAGAGAAAAGAGAACGTAAAGAGTGAAGGTATTCTCTATTCAATTGTGTATCTTAAAGGTTCCAATGACTATTATTTATAGAGTTTATAAGATCTGAAAAAGGTAAATCTATGGAGAAGATAATGGAGATATATTTAGAAATAATATTTGGGGATATATAATGATGTTCACAGTGTATAGAATATGTCTCGTTAAAACCTTACTAAGAAAAACCAAATGGGATAAAAACCTAGTGAAAGAAAAAAAAGTACATTATTCATATATTTTAATAACTGTCTCATTAAAAACTTTGCTAAGAAAACCTGATAGGACAAAACCATAGTCAAGGAAAAAATAGTGCAACACATTTACTCCCTTCATGAAAACATCATTTGCTACTCTTGGTTGTCACATACAAATATAGAAAAATGAGCCAAATTATTTACAAATATAGAAAATTTTTACGATGTATAAGCTATAAACCATGATAGAATTTTATCGTTGATAAACACTAAAAATTTTCTATATTTATAAATAGTTTGATATTTTTTTCTGCTTACAAGAATTTCTCCTTTTTTAATAATTCTCTGACTAAATTAAAAGGGTTAAAAATTAATTAGTCTATTATATATAAATTTGAATTGGTTGACCACTAAAATTCTAATTTTTCAGTTTAAGTATTAAATAGACACAAAATTCAAATTTTGATGAGTAAAATTTTAGACATATTACTCTATTTTAAATATATAAAAGCATAACTTAACAATCCAAATATAACAGTAGATAAAAAAATTAATTATCATTTCAATAATTGCAATTATTGAACGAAAAAAATATAGAAATTTAACTTCTTAAACAAAAGGAAAAAAAAAACTTTTTTTATTGAGTTTTATAATTCATTTTTGGCTTACCAATAAGGTGATGCGTAGTTTTAAGTTTTAACTCCTCAGAACGAGGATCTCTATCTCATACATTGAACGGTTAAGCAAGGAAATTTTAATAATAATTTTATTATTATTATTATTATTATTTTACATACAAGTCATGAATAACTTGTGAGAAGCAAAAACAGAAACATGTAACCTCAAATTTTCAATGTTAGGAAACTTCTAACTTTATAACCTTTTACGGTTATTCGTACTTCAAAATGGTAGCAATCAAATAATTTAACCTTTTAATCTTATTTATTTTAAAAAATCATTAAAAATTTTATTTAATATTTAAATGATATTAGGGTACGTTACAAATACAACAATCAGACCCAAAATATTAAGAGTTATAATACAATACAAAGAAATTTGCAGGTATAACAAAATTTAGATTCAATTCTCGAAGTATATCGTTGAGAGACTATATCCAAGGTTCAAAATATCGATATTGATGGAAATATCGAGGTCCAATTTTATGGAAATATCAATATCAATGGAAATTTCAGGAAACTTTATGGAAATTAGTGGAAATTGATGGAAATTATTATAATTAGTTAATGAAACTATGATGGTAACTGAGTTAGACTATAATTGACCATTTTTAATCATTATTTCTATAAAGGAACACAATATTTAGATGTATTTTGTGAAATATTTGTGTAAATGTCAATGTAATAGCAGAAATTTAAAAAAGAAATGAAAAAATAATTACAAAATTAAGGAACATGAAATATTTACATATAAAATAATTGTAAATTATTTATTATAAAATAAAATTGATACAAAAATGAAAAATCATAACATTAAACTAACATAACATAACACAGTAAAGATAGAAAAATCATAACATTAAATATAACACAACATAATGGAAAAGAAAAAATAAAAATAAAACTCTAGAAGTAGACCTCTAGAAGTAGATAGAGCTTGAGAGAAAATGAGAGGAATATTAAAGAACTCACATCAATTCAAGTTTGAGGTAAAATGATGTGAAAATTCAATGGAAAAGATTTCAATGAAAATATGTTTTTTTTTTTTATTATTTTTTTTTTATTTTTTATGGTAAAAGAGAAAAAAGTTTCATTGAGCTAGCATAACTAATTGTTATATATATATATAAAAAAAAAATTAAAATTTCCCCCATTGAAATTTTGAGCCTATTGAAATCTCGAAATATCGATGAAAATTTTAAACTATGACTATATCATATCAGCGATAGAGTCTATTACGGGTAGATTTTGCTATATTTACAATTATTTAAAAATGTTGTTATACACTTAATTAATTAACTCTAAAAATGATACCTATTGCAATTACCATTTTTATTTTCAAACTCTTTAGAAATGTTGTTATATACTTAATTATTTATCGTGAAAATGCTACCTATTACAATTACCGTTTTTATTTTCAAACGTTAATGTAGCATTTTTGTTTGTACTATAATTTTGTTGACTAGAACTTAATACCATGGGTCCATGATGATGATACACATTTACCAAACTTTAAATTTGAAAATGAAAAGAAACATAAGAAAGAAAAGGAAAAAAAATAAAATAAAAATAAAAATAAAAATAAAAAATAGAATGAGTCAGTTTCTTCATTTCGCCATGTGTATTACTACGAACCTAAACAACCGCCAAGCCACAACACCATACAACTCTCAAGGCCATTCTTCCTTCTTCCTCTCCCCTCTCTCTCTAAGAACTTGGATTGGGAAATCTCTCAAGTGGATCGGACAGAAGCATCATGGCGGTAGGTGTTTAATTTTTGTTTATTTTTCTGTTCATTATCTTCACAATCTGTTTAATTTCTTGCGATGTTATTACCCTCAATTTTCATTTTGATCTGAGGCCTGATTTCTACTTGCGATCAATATCAATTACTTAGGATTCAAGAAACAATCAGTATGTTTCACTTTTTTTCCCGTAATTTCTTATGGACTTATGCGTGAATTCGTATTGAGGAGATGGAGATTGCGTACTTCCGGTGTCATAATGGCACAAGACTGGAAACTAAAGTTTCAAACGATAAACAAGGAAGTTATGGAAGCACTGAAACCGAAACTGTCGAAATTCGGCTTTGATTTTACGGAAACTTTTTTTTTTTTTTTTTAATCGTTACAGTTTCTTTGTTTTGTTTATTGCAGACGAGAACGGTGAGAGTTACTAATGTCTCCTTAAGCGCGACAGAGAAAGATTTGAGAGACTTTTTTTCTTTTTCCGGTGAAATTGAATATGTCGAAATGCGAAAGTAAGTATGATTCAGTAATGTATTTAAATTTTATTTTGGCTGTTTGTTAAGATCGATGGGGAATTACATTTTTTCCTTCTTCATTTTGTTCACGAACTGTTTGTTCATAGGCATTTTCATTTTCTTTATGATGTGTTCTAGGGACAATGAGCGATCTCAAGTTGTATTTGTTACCTTTAAGGATCCGAAAGGGGCAGAGACATCGATTCTACTCTCGGTTGATACAATTCTCTATCTTCTCTTTCTTTATTTCTATTGTCCTTCTGAATGATTTTATTCAATTATATGCTTTTTTATTTGAACTTTCATTTGAAAGTAGAAAATTTCTTCTGTTATGATATATGAAAAGTGGCTCTAAGGGATGCTACGTTTTGAAAATTACTTAGAACAGAATTTTATTCTTCAGAAAAGAGGAGATTTAACAAGCTTTCGTCCATTTATTTCTTTAAGATAAGATGGGAGAAACTATTCAATATAGTCACCATGATGTGTTTAGTCATTTTTATATATAACTGTAGATTCATAGTTATTGTTTTTTGTAGTTTCATTCTCATACATCTAATAATGGAAAATTTCTTTATTAGAATCTCTCTTTGTAAAATTTCTTTGCTACCTCAACTGCCCGAGAAAAACAAGTGAAAGATGCATCTTCCATTCATACCGATTTTGGTTTTTCTACGCCATATTTACATCTGCCTCGTCTTCTATCTGGAGAGATTGTGTTGCAATGTTGACTTCTCTTAGAAGAAATTTGTGATAGAGGCTTTTTTCTTGTTTCATCTGTTATCTTACCTAATTAAACTGTCTTGCTTCTCTCAGGGAGCTACAATTGTTGATCAGCCTGTAACCATTGCTTCTGCTCCAGATTACAACCTTCCTGCTGTTGTTGCCAGTGACCCTGTAGCTGTACCAGTGTCTACTCCAGTATTTTCAATCTTTCCCTTTACAATATATTTTCAATCTTTCTAATGAAATTTCTAACATGAATGAATAATCCTGTTTCACCAGGCTACAGACAACACGACCTCTGGTACTTCTGGTGGATCTGCAATACAAAAGGCAGAGGATGTTGTCAGCAGCATGCTGGCCAAAGGCTTCACTTTGGGCAAAGATGCCCTTAATAAGGCAAAGTCTTTTGATGAGAGGCACCAATTGACTTCGACAGCCTCATCCAAAGTCGCTTCTCTTGACCAAAAGATCGGCCTTAGCGAGAAAATTAGTGTTGGCACAACGGTGGTGAATGAGAAAGTGAGGGAAATGGATGAGAAATTTCAAGTGTCTGAGAAAACCAAGGCAGCTGTGAGCACTGCAGGATCAGCCATAATGACTAACCGCTACGTCTTAACCGGGGCTTCCTGGGTTACCCAGACATTTCAAAGAGTTGCGAAAGCTGCTGTAGATGTTAGCCAGAAAACGAAGGAGAAGGTTTTAGCTGAGGATCAAGGTAAACATGTGGGAAATTCTTCTTAAGTCATCCAAGAATTGCTGCGCTCTAAATATATAAAATCATATATGTTTGGCCAAAACAATTTGAGGTACCAATTCTTAGCTTGTTATTTTCATCTGAGTTTGATATATTTTTAATGCTTTATTTTAGTTTTAGTATTAGGGAGTACACATATAAGCTACATTACATGCTTATGTTGTAATTCAACAGTAAGAAAAGCATATATGCTATGTGATAAAGTATCCAGAGCTCTTCTTTGTTTCTATTATAGATGGAATATCCCTTTTCCTTTTTAGATACTTGCTTCTTCTACTTTTGCATTTTGGTGTGTGGATATATTCTTCTGTCAACCATTTCTATTGGTGAAGTTCAATCAACTTCTTTAGATCTTTGTCATTGAACTATCAAATCAACTCTAATGATTCTAACTCATTCATGAAAGTTCCAATGATGCCTGACATTTCTATGTAGGAAAAGGGAGAACACTACAATTGGACTTTCTGTATATCTCCATAATGATATGATATTGTTCAATTTTATTATAAGCTCTCATCTCTCATCAGCTCACTTTTAAAACTAATAGAAATAGTTGTTCAATATGTTCTTTTCTAATTTAGGATAGAGAGAAAATATGGAAGAGAAATTGAATAAAATTGATTTGATAGTTTGAGGGTTTAATTTTATATTGGGAAGTTTGGTAGTCTAATTTTTACACATTGAAAATTTGAAGGTTTAATTTTTACAAAGGTGCAATTGTTACTACCACCATCATTTCTTTATTTCAACTTTAGGTTGCAATTATAAATAATTTTCAAGTTCATTGATCAAATTTATAAAAACTGAAATAACAAGTTAGATTTGTTTTTCCTTTTCTAGAATTCACAATTAACTCAAAAGAATTTCAGGAGTTGTTTGAGGTGTCGAGTTGAGATATCATGTTTGAAATTCATATATTTTTAGAGTTATTTTGTTTGAATTCATATATTTGTATTTAGATACAGAGTTGAGTTCATATATCTGAAGTATCTAGTGCAATTTTTTAATTACTTTTATGATTACTGTCTTTGTTTTGAAACTTTTTTTTATATAATAATTCTATGTTGAATAAAATATGGATTGCAATTTTGTTTCTTTATTTTAAAAGGTTTTTCTTTGTTTTTTATTTTTTGTAATGAACAACAATTAACCCACTACATTTCAAGAATATATATAGTTAAACAATTAAAATGGGAAACAAAAGAGAAATTAAAATTTTTGATTCCTAGTTTTTTTTTTTTTTTTTTTTTTTTTTTTTTTTTTTGAATTTAATCTTCTTCTTCTTCATATTGTTGTTCTGTATTTTTCATCTGTTATATTTTTTTTAATTGAATCTCCCTCATCATCTTAGTCGCCAATAGAATGCTACCACTTTTTTTCAACAATTTCACTTTAAATTCCTCCAAATTTGGAGGATCATGAGAACAAATTCATTTTTCACTAATTATTCGCTAGAAAATGTTTTAGGAAAATTATAGTTTTTTTTTTTTGTTATTTGTTACATACTTTTAGCTATATACATACTTTTTCAAATATTCTTTAATACTCGAATTCAATTAAATAAAAATATGTTTTACAATTTTCTACATATAAATATTGCACTTAACATATACAAAATACTATTATTTATATAATCAACAACCATACAACATAAAAAGTCATCGATATTATAATAATCGGGGGTGGTTGTTGAAGATGATTTTCGTTGAAGTTTGTAGTTAGAGGTGATTGTTGAAGTCCGAAGTTGGTCACATGAATGTAGTTTTGGAGTTGGTTGGTGGGGTTGGTTGTTGGAGGCGGTTGTCGGAGCTCGAAGTTGGTCTGTCAAAGTTGATTATCGAAGATGATTTTCGCCGAAGTTTGTAGTCGGAGTCTGAAGTTGGTCGCATGAAGGTGGTATTGGAGTTGGCTGCGGGAATTCAGTCATAGGGGAACGCAACCTTTTCAACTTTTGTCGAATGAATCTTTCTTCAAAATGGTCAAACTCGAATATCTGACCCGACCTAGTAATTTGAGGGTTGGGTTGGTCACTCTACCTGGGTTAAAGAATTAAGGAACCCGAAGATTCAAGTCGGTAAAAAAAAAATAATAGTCCTAACTAGACCCAACCTAACTGGTGTACACTCCTACACTTTGAGATGCGAATCTCTGATTACATGGAGAATGAAATAGGGAGTGGGGGAGAGATTTATTTCCTGTCCCCACCCTCGCCTCACCCTAGTTTTCTGCCTCGCCCCATATATATATATATACATATATATATACATACATATATATACATATATATATACATACATATATATTACTTAATAAAACACTTTTTACTTTTAAAATTATGAATTTTTTAACATTTAAGTTGAATAATTTTTTTAAAAAATCTTAAGACCATGTATATTAGTAATATTTAAGTTCAAGACTATGTTGTCATATTGAAAATTTTATTTGTGGGAAACTTGATCCTCAATTTTTTTTGAGTAATTCTTGTCCCGTTCCTCATAGAACTAGATGAAAAATTTCGCAGGGAAGGAGGATTGAATTAGGAGCCGGGGTGGATATAGGGACGAGGATGCCCACCTTGCCCAATGAACATCTCTATTTAGTATTGAGGTGTGACACTTAATACTAATGATAAATGTTAAAAATTTCAAGGAGGCTTGAGCCTGTCAAAGTGAACATAACTCAACGGCAATCGGCACCATTTCCCTTGAGATCAAATCTTCAAATCTCATGTATCCATAGTTTGTTGTACTAAAGAGGCCACAACAAATTTGAAGGAAAACTCCAAGTGAAGTGATAGCTCCAAAAAATAGCTATTTGTATGTCTTTAATTTACTTTGCTTGTTGTGTTTAAATGATTGAAATTGTAGATTCTCGAGCATATCATTCATTCTAGTGTGTTGCATGCCGTTTGGAGTTGATTTGGAGTTATTAGGAGTCATATCAAGGACCCAAAGTATCAAAGGATGCGAAAAGATAAAAATACCCCAAAAGAGACCGACTTGGTGCTATTTATAAAATTTCAAGGTGAAATTCCACGGATGCAAGGATGGCACGCAAGGCAAGGGCCGCACGATATGCATCAGCGCACGAGGGATCTAGGTGGCACCGCGCCGCGACATCTGTACGAATTTTGGAGAAGTTTTGGAATTGAAAACGTGTTGTCCATCAGAGTCGGAAGTTGTTTTTGGCAATTTTTGGCACAAGGGTTGTTAGTTTGTCTGTGGTGCTAAAAATTGAGTTTTTACTCTTGGTTTTTGAATGTAGGCAAAGCGCTTGTTGGGTAAGTGTTTGGAATCATTGAATTTAATTTTGATAATTGGAATTAGGCCTTAACATAAATTTTTAAATATGGGATTTTGTGATAGACTTGATTTCAGATTGAAGGATTTTACGTGGTTAAGTTGCAGACTATTTTGGGGCTTAATTATGAGGTAAATAATCTTATTATTGTAACCACATTTGTGTCGAGAGATACAACTAGAAACTTGTTGTTGGTTCTGTGAGACCATTTATATATTTTGTATCTGATTTATATGATGTAAGAGGTTATCTAAACATGATAGTGTTTGCGTGAGATAAATTATGATTCCATATTATGAGACCTTTATATATATTGCCAATTATGTATGTTAATGATAATTACTCTCCTATCCGTAGTTTTTGGTGTTAATGATAATTACTCTCCTATCCGTAGTTGTGTAGTCACTAAAGGTTTGTGTTTCCTACGGAATTCACTAGAGGTTTGTGTTTCCTACCAGATTCACTAGAGGTTTGTATTTCCTACGAGATTCACTAGAGGTTTGTGTTTCCTTCGGGATTCACCAGAGGTTTATGTTCCCTTCGGGATTCACCAGAGGTTTGTGTCTCCTTCGAGATTCACTAAGAGGTAGTAGGTACAACTCACCTATAGTAGGACGAGTTTAATTAATCACGTGGAAGTATGCATGATCCGCCAGTATGTTGCATTTAAAGGACATAAATGTATAGTCTAACCCTGATAGTAGGGTTACTTACTAGTATCTTTATACCACCATCTTCTTATGATGTTTTCAGGTAAAGGAAATGATGCACCAACGCATAACAAGAAGAATCTGTGAAAGTGCCAAGGGACCAGAAGTAGCTTCTGCATAGTTTTCATTTTTTTTTTTAAAAAAGCTAGTCTATGTCGTCTAGGTTTTATTTTCTTATCAGATTTTCAACGTCTCTGTCGCTTTAGGTTTCTAATAATTTGTGTTCTTGAACTGTTTTGGGTTTTTTTTTTTTTTTTTTTTTTTTTATAAATTTAGGGGTACTCCGATCAGGGATTTTCAACTATTTTGAATTTATGAAAATTATTTAATTTATAAAGTTAATTATTTAATTTATAAAGTTTGTTTGATTTTTAGTTAAATTAATGAGAGACATTTGAGATCTACACATGCATATAGTGACAACCTAGTACAAGTCTTAGAAAGTTGGGTCGTTACAACCTCTTTAAAATATTTGCAAATATGGCAAATGTGACCAGTCAACTTTTGAATTCTTATGATTTCTAATTTTGTCCTACCTTGTCTTTCACAACTTCTTTTCTTCTTTTCTTTTTTTTTTTTCTTTTCTTTTTCCAGTTTTTGCTTTCATCTCCCCAATTTCCTTATATTTTCTTCTTCCCTTTTTTTTTCTTCCAGTTTTTGCTTCCAATCTCCTCAATTTCCTTATATTTTCTTCTTTTGTTTTTTTTCCTTTTTTTTTCTCTCCAGTCTTTGCTTCCATCTCCTCATCTCTCCAAACCTTTCCCTCTCTTCCTCATCTTCCCATTTTCTACTAGAAAGATTAAAAAAAGAGTTTACAAGGCTAAGTTTCAAACCTAAGATTTAAAAGTGCACAATTCTTAAGTGACTTAACACCAACAAGCCAATCATCAAGTTTGATTATAATAACGAAATGTTAATTATAGATAGCAAATGGAAATGGATTTGAAAAAAACTAATTTTTTTAGACCTCAGCACCATTTTTAAAAACATTTCTTAAAAGTTAGAAATAAGAAACGATAATAGTTATTAAACAAGTTTATTTGTAAAAAAAAGAGAAATGAGAACGTTATCAAGTGGGCCAATAATTTTTCCTTCTTCTTTTTATGTCTTTAAAAGTATGAAATCTATCCATAATAAACTTCTATTACTGATAGCCTATGATACCACTAATAGACTTCTATTACTGACATACAACTTCAATCAGCGATAGCAGTCTATGACTTATAGACTTTTATCAACTAATGTATACTAATTTATTAGTAAATACTCAAGATAAAACTGAAAGTCTAAAACTTATAAAATCTATCAGTAGCTATCAGTGATAGACTTTATTATTATGACATAATAATATAAATCTATCAGTGATAGCCACTGATATACTTATAACTTAGTCACTCAAAGAATTCTATCATTGATTGAAGAATTCACTGGCTATCACTCATGTGGTTAAATGTGAGAAAAGAGTTCATTAAATATTTGTGTATCGGTAATATTAATTATTAGTGATATTAGTGATAAAACTTAGATAAATATCACTCATACTTATGTATTAGTGGCATCGAACTTAGGTAGATATCAGTGATAGAAGTCTATTAGTAATAAAAGTCTATTATTGATAATCATGATAAAAGTTTCTCAATAATAGCCACTGATAGTTTTGAATGTTATTCTTTCAAAATTGATAGTTACTAATGAAAGTCTATTAGTGATATCCACTAATATTTTCTATCATTGATAGCTTAATCTTTGATAATTTTCTTCCATAGCTAATAGCCACTTATAGAAGTCTATAATTGATAGCCAGCTTAGTGAATTTAATTAATAAAGTTGAATATCAAACTAAAGTGTAAGTGAGATGCCTAGAAGTTATCACTAATAGCATGTTATCAGTGATAAAAGCTATCAACGATAGGATGTTATTTGATGGTAAAAAGAAATGATAAAAGTTATCTCTAATAGAATGTTATCAATGATAGAAGCTATCACCGATAACCAGGATATAAGTGATATTAGTGATAGAACTAATATAAAACTCGATTCCATTTGATGAAAGTCTATCATTGATAGCCACTGCTAAAAAGCTATCAGTGATAGCCACTGATAGCTACTAATATAAGCTATTAGTGATATAACTTGGTATATATCAATTAAATGAATGATATTGATGATATTGATGACATGACTTAGGTAAATATTAGTGATAGTCATTTATAAACATCTCATTGATGGACTTCTATCACTTATAGCTTTAAATGTTAATCTTTGAAAGATGATAGTTTCTTTTCAAACTTGATAACTACTTATACAAGTCTATTATTGATAACCACTGATAGTCTTAAGTGTTAATATTTCAAGTTTGATTCCAATTGATGAAGTGTATCAATAATAGCAACTAATAACTTATAGGAAATTGAAAACTAATATTTCAAGTATTACTATTTCAAGGTTGTATTAATATTTCTCAAATTGAAATTATCACTGATAGCAGCTATCAGTGATAGCAACTGAGAGTAGCTATCAGTGGTTATCGTTGCTATCAATGGCAAACTTTTCTATATTTGTAAATACCTTTTAAAGTTTAGAGACTAAATCAGATATTTTTTAAAGTTTAGGAACTACAATAGAACAAGATTCAAACTTCAAGAACTAAAATATTATCTATCACTTAAATGAAAAGGAAAAAAAAAGAAGACGGTTAAAATTAAAAAAAAAAAAAAGAGGAGAGACAAAAAGTTAGTTTGACACGTGGCACCATTAGAATCGCCTACGTATCTTGTCTAGAGGAGTTGGGTGGGGACGGTTCTGCAAGTAAGTTTTACTCTTTTTCTTCCAACCACTAATAGTACCCAACTTCAAATAATTTCCATTTTTTTAGGTAATACTTGAGTGCATCCCAAGATGCACTCATCTCTACATTTCTTCTTTCATCACTCACACCAAAAAAATAATTAAAATATTTTAAAAGTAAATAAAAATAACTTGCCACATGTCACATCATGATAGAATAATTTGGTGGGATGCACAAAGATAGATAGGTGCTCCTTGAGATGCACCTAAATATATATTTCTTTTTTTTTTCTATTTATCTCCATTCTTTCTTCTCCAAAATATTTCAAAACCGAATCATCAATTTTTTTATTTCTTTTTCCAAGTCCAAATTTTATTTTTCAACCAAATTTAACAAAATTAAGTAACTAATACCATACACTATTTCCAAATCCAAAAAAGTTCAGTGCGGCTCTTACAAAAACAGTTAAACCCTTTTGTATGCTTTTTATTTGAAACAGTACAGGGTATCTGATTCTTGCTTATCCATCTCAGATCACAGATTACGAGCAAAAGTGAACCATTCATAAGTCTGTACAAAGTTAAGAAAAAGAAAATGAAGATTGTGTGGTTCTGAGTTGTGGGTAGAAATCTGCTAAATTTCTCTCAAGGGGAAAACGAAGGCAAAGAAAAGAAGACGACTTGCAGTCCAGCTCTGTTTTGTACTGATTTCCGCTTAGCGTTTTAGTAAAATTGTGATGGATTCTTCAATCTTTTCTTGGTCATATGATGTGTTTCTGAGTTTCAGAGGTGAGGATACTCGCAATTCATTTACGGGTCACCTCTATGAAGCTCTGGTGCGAGCTGGAATCAATACCTTCAGGGACACAGAGGAGCTGAACAGGGGAATGCAAATTTCGCAAGAACTTTCCGAAGCAATCGACGGGTCGAGGTTTTTTGTTGTAGTTTTTTCCAAAAGTTATGCATCTTCTAGTTGGTGTTTAGATGAGCTTGTTCGAATTATGAGTTGTATGGAGAGCCATAAAGGGCAGATGGTTTGGCCAGTGTTCTATCACGTGGATCCTTCTCAAGTGAGAAAGCAAAACGGTCTTTTTGGAGAAGCATTCACTTCACATGAACAAAGATTCAATCAACACTTGGAGAAGGTGGAGAAATGGAGAGAATCTTTAACTAAAGCCGCCAACTTATCTGGGTGGCATTTGGATGACAGGTAAATATAACAAAAGCTTAGGCTAATATGAGTAAATGATATTGCAAGAGTTTGAACGTAAGGCTTCCTACTTTGATACTATGTTATTAAATTACCGATTGACCCAAAAGCTTAAAATTATGAGTTATAGTAGATTTAATTATCTTAAAGACTGTAACACTAGATGAATGAATTAAAATTTGAAGTCAATATTAGAAAACGACATTTTTTGTTATATTATTTTCATTTAATAAGATAATGACATCTTTGTTAAATATCACTCATTTGCATGCCCTGATATTTGTCCCAACACAGCTTATGGTGATGGGTTATAGTAAATTTAATATTGTATTGTATCAACACTCTACAATCTCGCCACTTTGTACTATATTTTGATGTAGGTGTGAGTCTACTCTTGTGAAAGAAATTGTTGAAGAGATATGGACTAAGCTTAACCACACACTTTTAACAGTTGCCAAGAATCCAGTTGGGATCGATTCTCATATTGAAAAATTAAAGTCCATATTAGATATAGAGTCTAATGATGTTCGGATGATTGGAATTTATGGACTTGGTGGAATAGGCAAGACAACTATTGCTAAAGCTGTTTATAACTGTATTGCACATCTATTTGAAGCTTGCAGTTTTCTTCCTGATATAAAAGAGAAATGTGAATTCTCGAGGGATAATGAGCTAACTAAATTGCAAGAATCACTTCTTCAAGATCTCTTGTTGATTAAAATGCGTAGGTCGATAAATTTTTCCGACGAAGGAAGTAATATGTTGAGGGATAGACTCGGAAAGAAAAAGGTGCTTGTTGTTCTCGACGATGTGGATCATTCAAACCAGCTAGAAAAACTAGCAGGACATTTGAGTTGGTTTGGTTCGGGAAGTAGGATCATCATAACGACAAGAGATTTGCATCTTCTGAATAAACACAACATTAAGTGGACATACGAGGTTGATAAATTAAATCGTAGAGAAGCACTTGAGCTATTTTGTTGGAATGCATTTAACAATCCTGTTCCTGATGTGAGTTTGGAAGAGCTTTCAAATGTTGCAGTTGAACATGCAAATGGACTTCCTCTTGCTCTTGCAGTGGTGGGGGCTTCGCTATGCAATTGTAGTAAACTTGAGTGGGAAAGCCAATTGAAGAAGTTGAAAAAGATTCCAAATCAGGATGTTCACAATAAACTTAAACTAAGTTTTGATGGACTTGGGGAACTTGAGAAGGCAATTTTTCTTGATATTGCATGTTTCTTTAGAGGGTATGAAACAGAAGATGTGTACTCTTTTTTCGATGCTTGTGATTTCTACCCTCATTACGGAATTGGAGTGCTTATTAAGAAATGTCTTATATACATCGATGGCAATACATTTCAAATGCATGACTTGATTCAACTAATGGGTAGAGAGATCATTCGTCAAGAATCTCCTTCAGATATTGGACGATGTAGTAGATTGTGGTATCATCAAGATGTTCTTCAAGTGCTACAAGAAAATGAGGTATGATTCCTATCTCCATGTTGAAGTAGAAGAAACACTAACTATTCTAGAAGTTTCTTGAAATATCTATATAATTAACTTAGTGTAAATATTAGACATCTCTAGATTTATCTAGAAGAATATAAATAAGTATCTCATAAGAAATGTTCTATAAACATCCTAGCATTCTTTATGGGAGTGTTTGGGGCGCTGAGTTGAGTTTGGAAGTATGGATTTAATATGTTGGAGTTGAGAAATTTGTGTTTAGGGTGCAGGGTTGTAAAAATAAAGTTCTCCGATAAATATGCAAAAGAGAGAAAGATGAGAAGATAAGTTTCTAGATAAATGTGTAAACTTCAATAATGAATACTATTAGGAGTTGATGGAGTTGAGTCTTTTAACACCGACTTATGGCTCAAACATCTCTATACATTTTAAAAAGTCTATGCTTTTCATTTATGTATAACATTATCAATTACTTCAAGTGTGAGACGCATATATGTTATCTATAATTAAAGAACTTTTGTTTCTTAGCTATATATTGAGTGGCTTCTTATGTTTTCAGGGAACAAAAAAAGTTGAAGGGATAGTTTTAGAAATGGCCAATGAAGAAGAAGTGTGGTTGGATGCTAAAGCCTTTTCAAAAATGAAAAAATTGAGGTTGCTTATAATACGTAATAATGTTAAAGTTATTGGGACTCCTCGATGTCTTTCTAATGAGTTAAGATGGTTTGAATGTCGTCGTTCTTCATCCTCTCTGGTACCATCCACTTATCATCCAAGAAAAATTGTTGTATTGGACATCTCACATTATCCTATTAAGCAACTCGGAGCTAAGCTCAAGGTATGCTGTTATTACTTTCATCTATTGTTTACGTTTTCTATTTATTTTTTATTGTCTCGATTTCTTAACAAAACAAAAACCAAAATAGGAATTAGAGAAAAATCACAGCCCACAAGAAAGAAATCCATTATAAGTGAAAAATTATTACAAAATCGCAAAAAAAAAAAAAAAAAAAAAAAAAAAAAATTCTCTCCCTGATCCCAATAACAAAAATATTATTTTCAAAGTTTTTATACTACTCACATTTTTTTTTGGCCTTCATTAGAGAATACAAAAATATAATTTAATTAGAGTTACCACAGGTAAACGTTGATCTTTTTCAGTGAAGATGATTTGAAGCAAGCCATGAACTCTTTAAGACTAGTTGGAGCCCAGCACAAAAGAAATTAATGAGGAACATAAAGTTGCAAATGAATAACAATAAACAGAAAGCTTTTCTTTTTTTCTTTTAAGGATTATAAGGTCTTATGGTTGATTTGTTTGCTTGACAGGGTTTTGGAAGTATAAGGCAGTTAAGTTTAGAAAATTGTGAAACGTTGACCGAAGTTGGCGATATATCATTAATGCCGAATCTTATCCAATTAGAAATCATAAATTGCTTTAACCTCGAGTGTTTTTCGAATGCCGGTCTGAAATCGAAGAGTCTTCAGACCCTTTATCTTAAATCTTGCTGTAAGCTGAAGAAGTTCCCTGATATTATTGAAGAAATGGAATGCCTTCAAACGCTTAGATTAGAAGAAACTGGTGTAACAGAGCTACCTACATCCATTGAAAAACTAAGTGGTCTTCAGCATCTGGACTTGGGCTTGTGTGATGACTTGGTGCAGCTTCCAAGTAGTATCTATGTGCTTAAAATGCTTAATGCTCTTAAATTGAGTAAGTGTCTGAAGCTAGAGGAATTTCCACAGCCTTCAAACTCCATTATTAATCAAGATCTGAGCAGTCCAATGGGCAGTTTTCTGTGGTCTCTGGATTTTGAGAATAGTAACATTTTGGAATTGGATTTCCTTATGGCTTTCAACTGCTTCCACTCGTTGAACCATTTGTACTTGAGTGGGAGCAACATCAAGAGACTCCCTAGAGGGATGAGCAAGTTTGAGCATCTTTTATCCATCGATTGTAGTAATTGCAAACTTCTTGAACATATTTTAGATATTCCACCACTTCTTCAAAATTTGAATGCAACTGGGTGTGATTCCTTGTCAAAGTTTGATGCTACAAGTTTTTTTGACATAGACAAACTCTCTAACAATTCTTACTACTTATGCCAAGACTGGACAGAAGTATTCTTTTATCAGGTTACTTTTTAATTTCTTCCATCAAACACTTTCGCCTCCATTAACCCGGACTTTTAAATCTCAATCTTTTTGAAGAATTGCAAATATAGCAAAATCTATCAGAGATAGACTCTATCGCTGATAGACTCATATTAGTTAGATTCTATCACTAATAGACTCTAAGAGCTGGATTTAAAATTTGTTATATCTACAAATTCTTTTGTATTGTGCTATATCTGCTAATACTTTGGGACTGATTGTTATATTTGCAACTGTCCCTATATTTAAACACGTATTTAGAATGCTTTTAGTGGAAAAGCATATCGTAAGTGTTCATTGAAAAAAAAAGTGCCTTCCCTTAACAATACTAAGTCCCAATAGCATCTCAAACTGAACTTTAATGTTTGAATATGTTGTTGAAATCCTAATTGATTATGCATGTGGCAGGGTATCTGTAACAACATGGCTGTTGAATCAAAGCTACCTGGAAATGAGATTCCAAATTCATTTAGTGGTAGCACAAGCTGCTCTCTCTTGCTTCAATTGCCATTGGATGTGAAGAAACATGTTATAGGGATAATGTTTTGTGTGGTTTACAATATGAAGAATTCAAATGGCTTCTTCAAGGTTCAGATTAACTCTATCGACATCGAAAGCATCTTTCCTATGTGTGGTGAATCAGATCATATGTGCATAATTTATGTTCCACGAACCATACCATTCGGTTTGGATAAAGTATTGAGAGAAGATTCAAGTCATTTTGATGTTACAGTTCTTCAACTTCAAAAACACCATTTTGATGATGATGAACTACCATCATGGCTGGAAAAATTTGGAATTCGTTTGATATTTGATGATCAAACATCTTTTTCTAGTACTACAACTGAGAGTTAGGAATTAAGGAGGAAATAAGAAAGAACCATTACTCTTTCATGCAGTACGGATCTATTAAGGGACACGAGACACGTGCCTCTCAAATAATGACATTCTATTCTTTCATGCAGGATAGCCATCTATCAAGGATCCACCACATCCTAGGTGCTTTCATATATATATATATATATATACACACACACACATGTACATATTAGGTTAAATTATACAATATGTCTTTGAACTTTATACTTTTTGTAAAAAATACCAAACTTCCAAAAAGAGTTAAAAAATACTCTTATCTTTAGTTTTGGAGGGAACCGTTAGTATGTTGTTTAAAAAATACCCTTAAACAATTCAATAGTTTAAAAAATACTCTTAAACTTAAGAAAAGTTAAAAAAAAATACTCTTAATATTAATATATGAATAGAAATCGTTACTAATTCATTGCATAACTATGAACTTTCAAAAGTTACATTAGCACCCTTAAAAAAAATGAATACCGCCAATCTACACCTCATCACCTCTTCTATTTTCTTTCTCTCCCCTACTTCAATTTATGACCCATCACTTCTCTATTTTCTCTGTTTTTTTCTCCATTTTTACTCTTCTTCCTGTTAACTGTTTAAGCTTTTGTTTATCTCATGAAAAATATTGCCTTCTTCAGTTAAGATATATAGATTATAACAAAGAGAAAAATAATAATAGAAGTACCTAGGGGACCTTAGGACTTCATGTTTATTGACAAGATTATACGTTAGTGGTTGAGTATGTATTAATGGTCAAACACATTCTTTTTGTATTTAGCTATGTATAGTTTTGGTAAGTTTTAAGGAGAGATTTTTATTTTTGGAGTTATGCGAGATTTTTTGTTGTAACTTAAAGTTATGGTTTATATTTTGTTGTGACAAATGAGTGAAAAATGAGAGTATCTATATGAAAATAGATGACATCTATTTAAACTTGGTTCTTTTCGAACTCAAGAAAACTTCAAACAATTGATCATTATACTAACATTGGAGCATTTTTAAACTTTTTTTTTTGCAAGACTAAGAGTATTAATGAATTTTTTTAAAGTTCAAAGATATTTGAATGAGTATTAACAATTTGTGTTCATATATTAACAGTAAGAGTATTTTTAAAACTTTTTGTAATTAGTTCAAAAGTATTTTTGAAGCAAAATATTAACGGTTTCCACACAAAACTAATACCAAGGATATTTTTGAAATAGTTTTTGAAAGTTTAAGGGTGTTTTTTAAACTTTTTAAAGTTCAAGAATATTTTTGACACAAATTACAAAGTTTAGGGGTATTTTATATAATTTAACTTATTTTGATAGTGAATGAATATTGATATGATTCTTGGAATCGCAGGGCGATAAATTGAGTAGCTAATGTTTTGAAGCATGAACAACAATAGTGCTGTGAATGGTTTATTATTTACTAAAATGTTTTATTATTCCACTAGTGTTATGACTTTTCAAGAAATCGATAATTATTCATGATTTTAGAAAAGTTACGAAAGTTTCTATACTAAAGTGAATTCTTATAAAGTTTATGATTTTAAGAGAAACTATCGTCTTAGAAATATTTGAGGTTTTGTAAAATTATTTTGAAAATTTATAAAAAAAAATGTAATATTATTTTATCAAGAAGGTTCGAGATTTCTGAAATGTTGCTTCTAAAAGAGCATTATTATTAGAAAGTTTTTTTTTAAGAGTTATGAGAAAGAATAATTCCAAAACATTATTCCAAAAAGAAATATAATACAATTTTTAGAATGGCATGAGAATTAAGAGTTTTATGTTGGAAGTGGGATTTTTTTGTACCCTTGGTATTTTTTTTTTTTTTTTTTTTTTTTTTATATATATCTGTGAGTGTCCGGGCCAACTTACGCGCACTTCGACTAATCTCACAGGACAACCCACCCGACCCTACAACAGGCGGGCTGCCAACTTATTGTAGAATATTAAATCCTAGGTAGCCACCCTTGGTGATTATTCTATGCCAGTATAATAAATATTTGAGTACAAATTTGGTGATGGTTTTACGGGCTTACATTCATGTTTTCAAGAGCCCCTTTTATAGAATTTCTTAGTGTCTTATTTATCTCAAGTTTTCAATTGCTCATGATTTACATTGGTTTTACGCCATCTTGATTTCCTATTTAGATTGAGAATTAGTTTTATACATTATTATTTTTATATAAACTTACTACTCACTTGGATTCTTAGCTCATTCTTTTTCCAAATTTTTCTACCAGCTAGCAAATGAGTTTCCAATGAGCCTACCAAGTTGAGATCCCACCACTATTCTCATACATGTCACCTTTCATTTCAAATGTAAACTTAGCGATTTATTTTTCTTTTTTGTAACTAGGGTAGCTAGCAGTAGTTTTGATGGCTTTGTGTCTTTTGAGAAAAGGGTCTCTCATTAAGTTTATTAGAAATGTGTAACCTAGAAGGAAGGCTAGCTAGCTTAAATAGGACAGCTGGCCCAAAAGATAGAAATTATAAAAAAAAAAAAAAAAAAAAAGGCCTAATAAGCCAAAGTAAAAATTAAGGGTGTCCAAAAAACCCGATGACTCGAAAAAACTTATCAACCCAACCTGAGTTGGATTGGGTAATCAACTCATTTGGGTTAGGTTCAAATAAATGAAAACTTTATGGGTTGGATTGGTTCATTGGTTCACAAAAAATAACTCAAACCAACCAAACTTATTATTAACTTTAAAATATATATTTTTTTTATTTATGATACAATTATATATACATATATTTACTTTAGTTTTATTTAATTTCATTGTTTTTCTCCAACAACTCCTAAATATAGTTTTTTAACACTTTGGAAAGAAAAATTTCATTATAAACTTGAGGTTGAGTTGTCAATCTTAATTCAATATATTAAAATAATTAAATCAAATTTTTACATAGTAATATTTTACTTCTTTTTAGAACAAAAGTTTAAATAAATAATCTGAGTAACCCAAACCAATCCAACCCAAATCTTTGAAGATTGGGTTGAGTTCATTTTTTAAATAAAAGTTATTTGGGTTGAAGAAACTTACCATCCGAACAATTGAATAAGGTCTAAAAAGTCCAAGGATGTGGCTCGATTCTGAGTCTACTGTCAAAAAAGGTGCTCCTCAAACTACTGAAGCAACAATGGAATATATTTAAAATAAAACTACAAATTTTTATATTTAATGAAAAACAATATACATAAATGTAGAAAGCCACTAGCCTTAATAGATCCATCCTACATGAAAGAGTAATGGTTCTGGCTATATCCTCTTTAATTCCCAACTCTCCTTTGTAGTAGAAAAGGATGTTTGATCATCAAATATCAAACGAATTCCAAATCTTTCCACCCATGATGGTCGTTCATCATCATCAATAGAGTCTCTTCTAAATTGAAGAACTGTAACTTCAAAATGACTTGTATCTTCTCTCAAAACTCTATCCAATTCTTCGAAGAGTGGTTGTTTTCGTGGAACATAAGTTATGCACATCTCATCTGATTCACCACATAAAGGATGGATGACTTTGATAGTGATACAATTAATTTGAACCTGGAAGGAGCCGTCAGAATTCTTCATATTGTAAACCACACAAAATATTATCCCTACGACATGTTTCTTTACATCTAATGGCAATTGAAGCAAGAGAGAGCAGCCTGTGCTACCACTAAATGAATTCGGAATCTCATTTCTAGGTAGCTTCGATTCAACACCGATGTTATTGCAGATACCCTGCCAACATAGCAATATAATCAAGGATTCAAGAGAACAACCTCTCAAATAAAAATGGGGATTGCAAAAATATATATATGAAATAATCTAACCTGATACAAGAAGACTTCTGTCCAGTCTTGGCATAAGTAGTCAGCATTTTTAGAGAGTTTGTCTATGTCAAAAAAACTTGTAGCATCAATCTTTGACAAGGAATCACACCCAGATGCATCCAAATTTTGGAGAAGTGGTGGAATATCTGAAATATGCTCAAGAAGTTTGCAATTTCTACAATCGATGAATTGAAGATATTTAAACTTCCTCATTCCTCTAGGGAGTCTCTTGATGTTGCTCCCACCCAAGTACAAATGGGTCAACGAGCGGAAGGAGTTGAAAGCCATGATGAAATCCAATTCAAAAATGCTACTGTTCTTAAAATTCATAGACCATATAAAACGTTCAACAAAAGTGCTCAAATCTTGAATATCATCATCTCCATATAAACTTGAATTAATGGAGTTTGAAGGCTGTGGAAATTCCTGTAGCTTGAAGCAGTTACTTAATGTAAGAGCTTTAAGCATTTTAAGCACATAGATACTACTTGGAAGCTGCACCAAGTCATCACACAAGCCCAACTCTAGATAGAGAAGACCACTAAGTTTTTCAATTGATGTAGGTAGCTCTGTTAAACCAGTTCCTTCTAATCTAAGCGTTTCAAGGCATTCCATTTCTTCAACAATATCAGGGAACTTCTTCAGCTTACAACAAGATTTAAGATGAAGGTGTTGAAGTGTCTTCGATTTCAGACCGACATTCGAAAAGTACTCGAGGTTAAAGCAGTTTATGATTTCTAATTTGATCAGATTCGGCATTAACGATATATCACCAACTTCGGTCAACGTTTCACAACTTTCTAAACTTAACTGCCTTATACTTTCAAAACCCTATTCAAACAAACAAATCAACCATAAGGCCTCATCATCTTTAAAAGTGCTACTTATTACAATTACCCTTATTATTACTAAGTAATATAAATATAGTTACACGATTCGTTACTTAAGAGATGAAAGTAATAATCGCATACCTTGAGGTTAGCTCTTAGTTGCTCAATAGGATAATGTGAGATACTCAATAAAACAAGTTTTTTGAAATGAAAAGTGGATGGTACCAAAGAGGAGGAAGAACGACGACATTCAAACCATCTTAACTCGTTAGAAAGGCATCGAGGAGTCCCAATAACATTAACATTATTACGGATTATAAGCAACCTCAATTTTTTCATTCTTGAAAAGGCTTTAGCCTGCAACCACACTTCTTCTTCTGCATTGGCCATTTCCAAAACTATCCCTTCAACATTTTTTGTTCCCTGAAAACACACAAGAAGGTACTTAATATATATAGTTAAGGCCTCGTTTTGTAACCATTTCGTTTTTTATTTCCACCTTCAAATTTATTCCTTTGTTATCTACTTTTTACCAATGGTTTAAAAACCAAACCAAAGTTTGAAAACTAAAAAAAGTAGCTTTTAAAAAGTTGTTTTGTTTTTGAAATTTGGCAAAGATCGAATTCAACTATTGTACTTAAGAGAGATACAAATCAATGTAAAAAATGGGGATGAAATATGCTTAATTTTCAAAAATTAAATAAAAACAAAAATGAAATGGTTATCAAATAGGGCCTAAAGAATCAGATATTTTTTAATTATCAATAACATATATGCGTCTCACACTTGAAGTAATTGAAAATGCATATATAAAAGAAAAGCACAGACTTTTTAAAACCTATAGGGGGTGTTTGGCCCATTGACTTCATAACTCAGTGTTAAATAACTCAACTCCACCAACTTGCATATTTATCGAAAAACTTCATCTTCTCTTCTTTTACTCTTTTGCACATTTAGCAAGGAACTTCATCTTAACAACCCTCACCCCAAATACAGAATTTCTAACTCCAGACTTCAGAACTCAACTCAGCATCCCAAACACCCCAACCAAGAGATCGGAAGATACATTCTTATATATAGTTTTTGTTTTTAAACTTATGAGTGCGTTGTAATGTCATGTCCCAATTTTTATACAGATCTCAGTAAGAGGTTAGGAATACGATCATACCTCATTTTCTTGTAGCACTTGAAGAACATCTTGATGATACCACAATCTACTACGTCTTCCAAGATTTGAAGGAGATTCTTGACGAACGATCTCTCTACCCATTAGTTGAATCAAGTCATGCATTTGGAACTTATTGCAATCGATATATATAAGACATTTCTTAATAAGCACTCCAATTCCATAATGAGGGTAGAAATCACAAGCATCAAAAAAAGAGTACACATCTTCTTTTTTCATACCCTCTAAAAAAGCATGCAATATCTAGAAAAATTGCCTTCTCAAGATCCCCAAGTCCATCAAAACTTAGTTTAAGTTTATTGTGAACATCCTGATTTGGAATCTTTTTCAACTTCTTCAATTGGCTTTCCCACTCAAGTTTACTACAATTGCATAGCGAAGCCCCCACCACTGCAAGAGCAAGAGGAAGTCCATTTGCATGTTCAACTGCAACATTTGAAAGCTCTTCCAAACTCACATCAGGAACAGGATTGTTAAATGCATTCCAACAAAATAGCTCAAGTGCTTCTCTACGATTTAATTTATCAACCTCGTATGTCCACTTAATGTTGTGTTTATTCAGAAGATGCAAATCTCTTGTCGTTATGATGATCCTACTTCCCGAACCAAACCAACTCAAATGTCCTGCTAGTTTTTCTAGCTGGTTTGAATGATCCACATCGTCGAGAACAACAAGCACCTTTTTCTTTCCGAGTCTATCCCTCAACATATTACTTCCTTCGTCGGAAAAATTTATCGACCTACGCATTTTAATCAACAAGAGGTCTTGAAGAAGTGATTCTTGCAATTTAGTTAGCTCATTATCCCTCGAGAATTCACATTTCTCTTTTATATCAGGAAGAAAACTGCAAGCTTCAAATAGATGTGCAATACAGTTATAAACAGCTTTAGCAATAGTTGTCTTGCCTATTCCACCAAGTCCATAAATTCCAATCATCCGAACATCATTGGACCCTAAATCCAATGTGGACTTTAGATTTTCAATATGAGAATCGATCCCAACTGGATTTCTGGCAATTGTTAAGAGTGTCTTGTTAAGCTTAGTCCATATCTCTTGAACAATTTCCTTTATAAGAGTAGGCTCGTCAGACGACCTACATCAAAATCACAATAGATAATGGGATTATATAAGAGGATAATAATGAAAGAAAATTACACTGTTATTGGAAAAATCAAGAAATTTCAGAATTTTTACAAGGTAGATGAGTTACTCCTCTCATTACCGATTAGTTTTGAGATGAAATCCCATATTATCTAATAATGTTACCTGTTATCCAAATGCCACCCGGATAAGTTGGCTGCTTTAGTTAGAGCTTCTCTCCATCTCTCAACCCTTTTCAAGTCTTCCTTGAATCTTTGTTGATGTACAATGAATGCTTCTCCAAAAATGGCCTTTTGTTTTCTAACTTCAGAAGGATCCACATGATAAAACACTGGCCAAACCATCTGCCCTTTACCACGCTCCATACAACTCATAATTTGAACAATCTCATCTAAACACCAACTAGAAGATGCATAATTTTCGGAAAAAACTACAACAAAAAACCTCGACCCGTTGATTGCTTCGCAAAGTTCTTGCGAAATTTGAATTCCTCTGTTCAGCTTCTCTGTGTCTCTAAAGGTATTGATTCCAACCTGCACCAAAGCTTCATAGAGATGACCCGTAAATGATTTGCGAGTGTCTTCACCTCTAAAACTTAGAAACACATCATATGACCAAGAAAAGATTGAAGAATCCATCAGAATTTTGCTACCAATATCGCATTATTATGCTATGTGGGGCTCATATATAGCACCTGGAAATCATCACAACTAAGAAGGAGTAGTAGATTTGATCGAGTCTTGTTCAAAGAATTGCTCAAAGAGGAGGGATTCTTATTTAATTTTGGGGAAGTGCTATGGAATTGGCAATGATTACAAAGCATGGAAATTGAAGCTCTAAATTTTGCTTTCACATATTCATAAACTAATATTCAATTCGACAATTGGATCTGTATTGATATCGATGTATCTAAATAGTTTTCTATTTGCTTCCATATTCATAATTGAGATTAAGTGCTTTAATATTCCAAATTGGAATTTAAATTTGAGAGATAAATATGTACCTACCGTTGACAATAATATTGAATAATAAAAAGATCTTATAACCTTAGAAGTTGTTTGGTCCATAAGTTGGTGTTAAACAACTCAAATTGAATAGTAAACACTATTGAAATTTGTATATTTATCGAAAAACTCTATATTTCTCTCTTTCTTTATTTTGCACATTTATTGAGAAATTATATTTTACAACTCTGCACCTCAAACATATATTTCTTAACTTCAACATATTAACTCCAGACTTTATAACTCAATTCAGTACCCCAAACGATCTTTAGTGGGACATTGCGTGCATCCGACACACATACTTTGTTTATTTACACAAGGATTGGTCTCAATTGTTTTAAAAAAAGTTTAAATGGAAGGTGTCAAATCCATTTTAATTAATATTGATATCCCTATTAATTATTATATATAAGGAGATTTTCAAATAAATTGAGGGGTTGCAGAAAAATGTCATGGATGGGCAGTTCTTAAAATTAAATAACACTTGCTAAGAGAAGGGAGAAAGACTTTGTCGCCCCATGTTCGAGACGACGCGGAGCGGCCGTCATCCTTTTAAAAGGGTTAATTTTAAATGAAAATAAAAAGGAGTTGTCACTAATCTTTTTTACGGTCTGTTTGGACACCGAAATAAAGTAAATATTTTTTTAATAAAAATCAATAAAAATGGTCTGCGAAAAACTAGAGTTGGGTTCGGGAGTCGTTTGTGTATGGGGAAGGTGTTAGCACCCCACAACAATTGCTTTAAAATACATGTGGTGATAGACTAGTACATTACATGAAAGTTTTAAAGGTAAGGCTAATTCTAAAGCCCTAAATGATAAAGGTTCCCAAATTGGTAAAAAAAAGTCATACATGACAAAATGACCAAGTTGAGTAAGAACTTTTCATGTGCCCGCACAAAAGCAAAGTTTCTCGAAAGCCAACACTACTTTGTCCTCAATTCTAGACCTATAGGGTAAAGCCCAGGTAGGAGGCTTGTGAAAGTGTGTGAAATAAAGTAATAAAATAATAAAGTAAATATAAATGATTCAATCAAAGTGAGGTTTGCTCTAAGGTACTATATGGAAAAAGCCCTCAAATTGGTCAAAAGTCGTACATGACATAATGACCAAATTGAGTGAGGATTTTTCGTATGCCTACACGGGAGCATAAACTCCTCGAAGGTCAACACTACTCCGTCCTCTATTCTAATCGTAGTAGGTAAAGCCTAAGTAGGAGGCTTGTGAATGTGTGTGCAGAAATAAAATACTCAAGAAATACACACAATAAATTAAAAACAAAATTAAAGAATAAAATAATTAAGATAAGGAGAGAGAAATGGCCAAACTCTCGATGTGAAACCTCACGTCCCCGGTGGAGTCGCCACGTGTCTGAGACGATGCGGAACGGCTGACATCCTTAAAAAGGGTTAAGTTTAAAAGAAAATAAAAAGGAGTCGCCACCAATCTTTTTTACAATGTGATTGGACACCAAAATAGAGTAAACATTTTTTGTAGCCACCTATTTTTGTCTTATTTATTTTATTTTTATTTTTTATCTCATTGCATGTTAATTTTGATTTAGTGCTAAAAAAACTAATAAGTAAATAATTAAATAAAAGATTTTTAATAATTAATCTTTAAAAAAAATATTAGTAATAAAAAATAAAAAGAAAGGGTTTCTTTTTAGGTAAATATATATGGAGGGAAAACATCTTAGAAAGATCTTTTATTTAAGAAATTTTTCGTATTTAATTTTTAGAAGAATATTCTCATAACCCACATTTTATTTTTTTCTTGTAAAACAAGTTAATTGATTTTTTCCTAAATTAAAGATGTAAATTCGTGGTTTAGTCTTTGAGTAGGGGAGGAGATTTCTTGATAAAAAAAAAACCTAGGGAGGAGATTTTTTTTATAAAAAAAATCCTAGATCTAGTGTGTGGAGGAAAGAAATAGAGAAAACAAAAAAAATCAGTGAGTTCTTTTACAAAAAAAAAAATTCGAACAACATAAGGTTTAGCTTTGTGGAGGTTGCATTTGGTAGGGCATTCGTCCCGAGGATTCACACCTCAAACAACGAACAACCTTTGTATTCTAGGTTCCGAACTTTCATCTTCTTCTTTTGAGCCCATACAAGCGATAAAAGAGGAAAAAAA
This sequence comes from Lagenaria siceraria, assembly GCA_002890555.2. Classification (NCBI taxonomy): domain Eukaryota; kingdom Viridiplantae; phylum Streptophyta; class Magnoliopsida; order Cucurbitales; family Cucurbitaceae; genus Lagenaria; species Lagenaria siceraria. Next base: position 3,967,989 of record CM016491.1, on the reverse strand, counting down.
GGTATAGACAGCATGCTTCCATCACTACTCCCATTTTTTTATATAAATTTCGGTTATGCTTTAGATCTATCATTTTTCTTATTTATCTTGATTTTTTTGTTCATGTTCATCTTCTTAAAATTCTTTACTATCTAAAAAAAGAGACGAAAGTTAAAAAATGAGATTACCATACTTTAGAATGATTTGTTTTTGCTTTGATTTGTTTTTACTATGTTTATAAGAAAAAACAATAGCCACTAGTTGAATTGCTAAAAAGAAAGGAATAGAAGGAAAGTTTGATGAGAAAACCAAAGGAGAGGAAAAATGAAGAGGAAGCAAGGAGAAAGAAAGAGAAAAAAAATAAAGAGGGAACATTTGAAAGAGAGAAAAGAAAAAAAAAAGGTTTAAATGATTTAATTTATAAAAATAAAAAATAATAATAAAAAGAATTTTAGTTTTTATTTATTTATTTTAAGTGTTGTGTTGGAAAATGTGTGATGTGATGAGATGGGTGGCTAAAAATCACTCTTTTTATTTATTCATTTATTTATTTATTATTATTATTATTATTTTTAATTATTTTGAAAGAAAAGGAAAAAGATAGGATGCATTATTTAACATTTCAAATATCTATTATTATTTTATATTATTTTTATTTTGACATATTTTATAAAAGGTTTAAATTATTATTATTATTATTATTATTTTATTTTAGCAACTTATCTTATTGGAAATTTATATCTATTTCTATGTTTAACTTAAATATTTATATATTTTGGCATGTTTTATTTTACTTAAATAGTGCTTTATTTATTTTTTTTCAATTTTTATTCGTTTGTTATTTTATTTAATTTGTATCATTGTTGTTAATTTAAATATATGTTGTTTCAATTTGTAAATTGCATCGTCGATATATTTTTTTTGTAATTTCTTTTTTAATAGAAAAAAACCGATGATGGAATTTAGAAAATTTGGCAGTCCAATTTTCTAAAATTTTTTAGATGAGAAGTCGATTCTTTGGGAGTCCGAGATCGATCTCCAATATGTTTTTTTTATTAAAATATTAATATATTTTTTACATTTATCTAGTTCATTATTATGTTATATTTTTGCTTATAAAATGTGTATGTTAAATCTTATTCGATTTCTAATTGAAATTTATCTATTTTTTTAAAATCCTTTTTATAATTCTTTTTTTTTTTAAATCGTTTAAAATTTTCTTATAATATTTTGCCTTTGGTTTTAACCTTTAAAAATTAATCCATTATTTCATAAGGTCTCCTAATCAATTTTTTTCGAATAACTTGTTTTCAAGGTCCTACTATGGAATCTAAAAATATGTGGGAGTCCATTTTTCTAAATTCTTGAGGTGAGGGATCATATCTTTAGGAATCCGAGATCTTGATCATAAGAAAAAAAAATTTAATTAATGTTTTTAAAAAAAAATCCTTTTTATTAAAAGGCTATTTCTATGACAGATTTTGAAAAATTGAAATAATTTCTCACATTTTTTAGGTGGAAAATTTTTTCCTTAATTATAACATAGCCTAAGTGATGAAATTTTTTTCCACTTATTTTATGGGATTATTACTTCAAATATTGGAGAAATGAGGGGACATTTGTTTTAAAACTCTTTCTTTCCGAGTGATTTTCTTTAAAGAATATATTTAATTCAAGATAAAAATGAATTGGCCACCGTTTTACTTACAAGTGTTGTGGGGTGCTAACACCTTCTCCATACACAAATGACTCCCAAACTCTAGTTTTTCGCAGACCATTTTTTTTATTTTTATTAAATAATTTACTTTATTTTGGTGTCTAATCACACTATAAAAAAGATTGGTGGCGACTCCTTTTTATTTTCTTTTTAAATTAACCTTTTTTGAGGACATCGACCGCTCCGCGTCGTCTCGGGCACGTGGCGACAGCTTGGCGACTCCACTTGGGACATGAGGTTCCACCTCGAGAGTTTGGTCATTTCTCTCCTTATCTTGAATTATTTTATTCTTTAATTTTGTTTTTAATTTATTGTGTGTATTTCTTGAGCATTTTATTTTTGCACATACATTCACAAAGCCTCCTACTCGGGCTTTACCTACTAGGATTAGAATCAAGGACGGAGTAGTGTTGACCTTCGAGGAGTTTATACTTCTGTGCAGGCACACGAAAAATCCTCACTCAATTTGGTCATTCCATCGTGTACGACTTTCGACCAATTTGAGGGCCTTTTCCATATAGGACCTTAGAGCAAACCTCACTTTGATTGAATCCTTTATATTGACTTTATTGTTCTATTACTTTATTTCACACACTTTCACAAGCCTCCTCCCTGGGCTTTACCCTATAGGTCTAGAATCGAGGACAAAGTAGTGTTGACCTTCGAGAAGCTTTGCTTCCATGCGGGCACACGAAAAGTTCTCACTCAACTTGGTCATTTTGTCATGTATGACTTTTTGACCAATCTGGAGACCCTTATCATTTAAGGCCTTAGAATTAGCTAGCTTCAACATTAAAACTTTCATGTAATGTACTAGTCTATCACCACATGTATGTTAAAGCAATTTAATTTTAAGTGATTTTGGTAAAAAAAAAAGTTTATTTTGAAATTTTATATATTTATGTTTGGTTAAACATCACAATTGCATGAAAGTTAAGTAAATAGTGAACATTATTATTTTTTATTTGCCAATCTGATTTTCTTAATTAATTTATATTTTCGTAATTTTGTGGATGTATTATAAAGTTTTTTTTCACATTTAAAAAAAAGGGTATATTTTTAAAGAAATTTGAGCAACGTTTTTTAAAAAGAAAAAAGATTTTTTAAAAAATAACACATTTATTCAAATATATTTGTTTGAAAAAAGAATATGTATTTAGTAATTTACATTCCCATCACCTAATATGAAATTAAGTTGGTAATAAAAAAATGGTAAAAGAAACTCCTTTTCTTTTTATAGTTGGAGGAGAAAACTTTACAAAAAAAAAAAAAAAAAAAAAAAAAAAAAAAAAAAAACTTTTGAAACTTAATATCATTTTATTTTGTCTAAAATAAATATTTTGGAAAGTAAAAAGATGAAAGACATATCAATTATGTTTTGTTTTTCAAAATTAATAAAATTTGAAATGAGAAAAAACAAATGGGACTAATTAATCAAAAGAAAGATGCTCATAAACTTTTTGTTTATTAAATAATTAAATTCTACAATTTCATAAACTTTTTGTGGTGATATTTACGGGTTATTAATTAATTTTTTATTTCATATAACCAATTTTTGCCACTGTATTTTGCTAATATTTGCAATTTATCAAAGAAATGAAGTTAACCATTTCTTATAAGGAGTTACACTTTTAATAATTAAATTTTTATTAAAGTATTTTTTAAAAACTTACTATTTTTTTTTTATGTTAATGACATTTTTATAAATTTTCCTCACCTCAAAGAATTTGAGAAATTTTTTCAATTTCTCAAATCCGTCATATAGGAATAACTTTTTTATAAAAGAATTTTTTTTAAAAAAAATATTAATTAAATTCATTTTTTCTTGGGATCAAAATCTCGTACTCCAAAGATATGATCCCTCACCTCAAGCATTTAGAAAAACAGACTCCTAAGTATTTTCAAATTCCGTTGTAAGAATTTTTTTTTTAAGGAAGACGGTCTCAAAAACCAAATTCTTAGGAAACCTTTTGAAATAATATATTAATTTTTTTAAAGATTCAAAAACACAAAAGATTGTAAATTAAATAAAATTTTAAATGATTTAAAAAGAGTTAAGAAGAGACTTAAAAACTTAGAGAAATTTTCAATTTAGAAATCAAATAAGATTTAACATAAATGTTCTATAATAAAAAATATAACATAATAATGAGCTAGATAAATATAAAAAGCATATTAAAATTTTAATAAAAACATATTGGAGATCGATCTCGGACTCCCAAATAATCGACTTCTCACCTCAAGAATTTTAGAAAAGTGGACACCTAAATTTTCTAAATTCCGTCAAAAGATAACAACAATATAATTTACAAATTAAAGTGCATATTAAATTGATAACATAAGAAATATTTCGTTGAATGTAATAAATAAAAATAACAAACCAAAAGCACACTCATTGGTATGTTACTCTCATATTTTCTAACTTTTATCTCTTTTTTTTTTCACTTTACTTTCTTTTTAAAAAAAAATAAAACAACAATAAAGAAAATATCATGAAGTGGAAGAAGATGAACACGAAAAAAAATAATAATAAAAACTAAAGAGGAAATAATAAAAGTAATTATTCTAGTGGATGTAGAAATTAATAAATATCACATAATATTAAAATAAAAATAAAATAAATAATGGAAGATGGAAGAAATAATAGCAATAAAAATAAAATTTTCCTTATAACATTTTCTTTCTCTCTACTTCTTTTTAGATCTAAGAGAGAAGAAGAAGGTTGAAGGTTAAGAGGATCCTTGGGACAAATGCCCTACCGAATGCAACCTCCAACGAAACTAGGACTCTATTGTGTGGTGGATTTTCGGATTTCTTTCTCTCTATGATTTTCTCTAGGATTTGTATAGATCTCGAGGGTTTGTGATTGTGTAAAAAAATCTCTCTCCATTTTTTTTTTTGGGTTTCTCTGCGTTCTTCCTCTAGGGTTTTTTTTTATCAAGAAATCTCCACATTTTCAAGGACAAAAAACAATGAATTTATGGCGAACTAAAAAATATCTTTAATTAGGAAAAAATCAATCAAACTCATTTTAAAAGGAAAAAAAATAAATGGTAGATTATGAGATGATTTTTCCAAAAAAATATTTATGTGAAAATTTCCTAAATAAAGATTTGTTTATTAAAAAAATATATTTTCCCTCCTACATATATATTGTCTTAATCATTAAAAAGAAATTTTTTTTATTATAATTATTTATTTTAAAGATTAATTATTAAAAATATTTTATTTAATTATTTACTTATTATATTTTAAGCACTAAATCAAAATTAGCATACAATAAGAAAAAAATTAAAATAAAATAAATAGAACAAAAATAGGTGGCTATACAGACTTTAATCAGTTTCATGCGTTCGAAATTGACTTTTGTGTTGTGGAATTTTAGAAGTGGAGTTGTTTTATCTATAATCTATAATATATTAAAAAGAAACAATCTTTATAAAACTTTTTTAGACTATTTTGTCCCTTGTCAGTTTCAAAATTTACACAATATGTCACTTGCAATTAATTCTACCAATATTTAATAAATAGTGGGTTGATTAGCAATAATAATAAATAGAGGAATACAAAAGGTAATTTCTCTACGACTTAAGACTTTATTTTTTTTAATTATTATTAATTATTGAATTTCAAAAGTTTTAGAACGCCAAAAGTCTTATAATAAATTATTGAATTTCGATAGGCCGCAATAGAATTCTATATTTTGTAAATAGCTTGACTTATTTTTCTATATTTGCAAACAACCTTAAATTAAAGTGTATTATTAAAAACTTATAAATAAGTTCAAACTTTACACAACATGTGCAACGAACGTAGTATCAAACTATTATATTGAAAAGCAGAAAGCATCTAGGATGCGGGCGATCCTTGGTCTAATGTCAACCGAGGTGATCCTCAAACCGCTGATGCAACGTAAAATCATAAATTCTTTAATGAAAAGGAATGAAATATATTTAAATAAAACTATATATTTAATGAAAAACAATATACATAAATGGAAAACATCACTATTTGAGAGGGGCATAGCCCTTAATAGATCTGTCCTGCATGAAAGAGTAATGGTTCTTTCTTATATACTCGTTAATTCCCAACTCTCATTTGTAGTAGAAAAAAATGTTTGATCATCAAATATCAAACGAATTCCAAATTTTTCCACCCATGATGGTGGTTCATCATCATCAAAATGCTGTTTTTGAAATTGAACAACTGTAACATTAAAACGACTTGTATCTTCTCTCAATACTCTATCCAAATTACCGAGTGGTATGGCTCGTGGAACATAAGCTATGCACATTTGATCTGATTCACCACACAAAGGATAGATGCTTTGGACACCGATAGAGTTAATCTGAACCTTGAAGAAGCCATTAGAATTCTTCATATTGTAAACCACACAAAACATTATCCCTTCAACATGTTTCTTCACATCTAATGGCAATTGAAGCAGGAGAGAGCAGCCTCTACTACCACTAAATGAATTCGGAATCTCATTTCCAGGTAGCTTTGATTCAACAAACATGTGATTGCAAATACCCTGCCACATGGATAATCAATTAGGATTCAACAACATATTCACCCAATAATTTAAAGCTTTTGTAGATATAACAAAATTTAGATCTAACTAGCTCTCGGATCCTATCAGTGTCAAACTACATTGCTAATAAGAGTCTATCAGAGATAGAATCTATTAGTGATAGATTTTGCTATATTTACAATTCTTTAAAAGCCATGGTTGATAAGGGACAAAAGTGTAGAAATTAAAAACTAACCTGGTAAAAGAATACTTCTGTCCAGTCTTGGCATAAGTAGTAAGCATTTTTAGAGAGTTTGTCTATGTCAAAAAAACTTGTAGCATCAAGCTTTGACAAGGAATCACACCCAGTTGCATCCAATGTTTCGATAAAGGGTGGAAGATCTGAAATATGTTCAAGAAATTTGCAATTACTACAATCGATGGATCGAAGATGCTTAAACTTGCTCATCCCTGTAGGGAGTCTCTTGATGTTGCTTCCACTTAAGTACAAATGGTTCAACGAGTGGAAGCAGTTGAAAGCCATGATGAAATCCAATTCCAAAATGCTACTATACTCAAAATTCATAGACCATATAAAACGGTCAACACAAGTGCTCAAATCTAAACCAGAATTAGTGAAGTTTAAAGGCTCTGGAAATTCCTGTAGCTTCAAGCATTTAATCAATGTAATAGCTTTAAGCATTTTAAGCACATAAATACTACTTGGAAGCTGCACCAAGTCCTCACATAAGCCCAAGTCTAGATGCTTAAGACCGCTTAGTTTTTCAATGGATGTAGGTAGCTCTGTTACACCAGTTTCTTTTAAACTAAGCCTTTGAAGGCATTCCATTTCTTCAACAATATCAGGCAACTTCCTCAGTTTACAGCAAGATTTAAGATGAAGGATCTGAAGAGTCTTTGATTTCAGACCGACATTCGAAAAACACTCGAGGTTAAAGCAGTTTATGATTTCTAATTTGATCAGATTCGGCATTAACGATATATCGCCAACTTCGGTCAACATTTCACAATTTTCTAAACTTAACTGCTTTATACTTTCAAAACCCTGTTCAAACAAAAAAAATCAACCATAAGACCTCATAATCTTTAAAGTGCTACTCATTACAATTACCCTTATTATTACTAAGTAATATAGATATAGTTACACAAATCATTACTTAAGAGATAAGAGTATTAACCGCATACCTTGAGGTTAGCTCTTAATTGCTCAATAGGATAATGTGAGATGCCCAATAAAACAAGTTTTTTTGGATGAAAAGTGGATGGTACTAGAGAGGATGAAGAACGACGACATTCAAACCATCTTAACTCGTTAGAAAGGCATCGAGGAGACCCAATAACGTTAACATTATTGCGTATTATAAGCAACCTCAATTTTTTCAATTTTGAAAAGGCTTTAGCATGCAACAACACTTCTTCTTCTGCATTGGCCATTTCTAAAACTATCCCTTCAACATTTTTTGTTCCCTGAAAACACACAAGAAGGCACTCAATCTATAGTTGAAGAAGAAAACGTGTTTTAATTCATACGGCACATTTATCGAGAAATTTCAATTTCACAACCCTGCACCCTAAACACAAACTTCCTAACTACAAAATATTAACTTCATATACTTCAAAACTCAACTCAACTCAGCACCCCAAACACCCCTAAAAAGATGGGAAGATATATTCTACATATATTTTGTTTGTAAACTTATCAGTATATAGTGTTTTGTAATGTCATTTCCCAATTTTTCTATAGATCTCAGTGCGAGGCTAGGAATAGATCATACCTCATTTTCTTGAAGCACTTGAAGAACATCTTGGTGATACCACAATCTACTACGTCTTCCCATATCTAAAGGAGATTCTTGACGAACGATCTCTCTACCCATTAGTTGAATCAAGTCATGCATTTGGAACTTATTGCAATCGATATATACAAGAGATTTCTTAATAAGCACTCCAATTCCATAATGAGGGTAGAAATCACAAGCATCGAAAAAAGAGTACACATCGTCTATTTCATACCCTCTAAAGAAACATGCAATGTCTAGAAAAATTGCCTTCTCAAGTTCCCCAAGTTCATCAAAACTTAGTTTAAGTTTATTATGAACATCCTGATTTGGAATCTTTTTCAACTTCTTCAATTGGCTTTCCCACTCAATTTTACTACAATCGCATAGAGAAGCCCCCACCACTGCAAGAGCAAGGGGAAGCCCATCTGCATGTTTAACTGCAACATTTGAAAGCTCTTCCAAACTCACATCAGGAACAGGATTGTTAAATGCATTCCAACAAAATAGCTCAAGTGCTTCTCTATGATTTAATTTATCAACCTTGTATGTCCACTTAATGTTGTGTTTATTCAGATGATGCAAATCTCTTGTCGTTATGATGATCCTACTTCCCGAACCAAACCAATTCAAATGTCCTGCTAGTTTTTCTAGTTGGTTTGAATGATCCACATCGTCGAGAACAACAAGCACCTTTTTCTTTCTTAGTCTATCCCTCAAGATATTACTTCCTTCATCCGAAAAATTTATCGACCTGCGCATTTTAATCAACAAGAGGTCTTGAAGAAGTGATTCTTGCAATTTAGTTAGCTCATAATCCCTCGAGAATTCGCATTTCTCTTTTATATCAGGAAGAAAACTGCAAGCTTCAAATAGATGTGCAATACAGTTATAAACAGCTTTAGCAATAGTTGTCTTGCCTATTCCACCAAGTCCATAAATTCCAATCATCCGAACATCATTGGACTCTAAATCTAATATGAACTTAAGTTTTTCAATATGAGAATCAATCCCAACTGGATTCTTGGCAACTGTTAAGAGTGTCTTGTTAAGCTTAGTCCATATCTCTTGAACAATTTCCTATATAAGAGTAGGCTCGTCAGACGACCTACATCAAAATCACAATAGATAATGGGATTATATAAGAGGATAATAATGAAAGAAAATTACACTGTTATTGGAAAAATCAAGAAATTTCAGAATTTTTACAAGGTAGATGAGTTACTCCTCTCATTACCGATTAGTTTTGAGATGAAATCCCATATTATCTAATAATGTTACCTGTTATCCAAATGCCACCCGGATAAGTTGGCTGCTTTAGTTAGAGCTTCTCTCCATCTCTCAACCCTTTTCAAGTCTTCCTTGAATCTTTGTTGATGTACAATGAATGCTTCTCCAAAAATGGCCTTTTGTTTTCTAACTTCAGAAGGATCCACATGATAAAACACTGGCCAAACCATCTGCCCTTTACCACGCTCCATACAACTCATAATTTGAACAATCTCATCTAAACACCAACTAGAAGATGCATAATTTTCGGAAAAAACTACAACAAAAAACCTCGACCCGTTGATTGCTTCGCAAAGTTCTTGCGAAATTTGCATTCCTCTGTTCAGCTTCTCTGTGTCTCTAAAGGTATTGATTCCAACCTGCACCAAAGCTTCATAGAGATGACCCGTAAATGATTTGCGAGTGTCTTCACCTCTAAAACTTAGAAACACATCATATGACCAAGAAAAGATTGAAGAATCCATTGCAATTTTGCAACCAATACCGCCAATTATTGTGCTAAGTGGGGCTCATATATAGCCTCGGAAATCATCACAACTAGAATGGAGTACTAGAAGACTTGATCGAGTCTTCTTCAATGAATTGCTCAAAGAGAAGGACTTCTGGTTTTGGGGAGGTGCTACGAAATTATTAATGATTAAGACAACACTCAAATCATGTGGAAATTGAAGCTCTACATTTTCTTCCACATATTCATGAACCAATATTTAATTTGACAATTGGGTGTGTATTGATATTGATGTATCTAACTATTTCCATTGGGTAATTGCAAATGGATAGTATTTTTAGAGATAATAATTAAGTGTATAACAACATTTTTAAAAAATTGCAAGTATAACAAAGTCTTAGACTATACCGCTCTACAAGTGATATGGTCTGTCACTCTTACCAACAATATGGTCTATCACACTCACAGAGCTGAATCTAAATTTTGCTATATCTGCACTTTTTTTTTTTGGTATTGTGTTATATTTGTTAATACTTTGAGTCTGATTGCTATATTTGCAACGGCTCATTTTCTATTTGCTTCCCTATTCATAATTGGGATTAAGTGCTTTAATATTCCAAATAGTAATATTTTTGAGAGATAAATATGTGGCTACGATTGACAATAATATTGAGGGACAGTTGCAAATATAGCAATCAGATTCAAAGTATTAGCATATATAACAATATTTTTAAAAAATTGCAAATATAGCAAAGTTTATCAGTGATAGATCGACTTCTATCACTGATAGACTTTCAGATCAAAGTTTAATGAAGTTCATGTGAGATTTCAAAATATAAAACAAATAGAAAATTAAAAAACTCAGTGGTGATGGAAGATGATTAATGTGAACGGTGAAGAAGTAGTGAAAAATGTGAAGGAAATGGGTAGATGAGAGAAATGGGATTGAGATGGGTACCATCACTACTTTGAACATAATATCAAGTTTTCGTTCATGTTCATAACCACAAATGGGCTCCACCTCTCGGTGAGTTAGCCAAATATATCATATCTCTAATATGTAATATTTTAATCTTCATTTCAGACCGACATTCGAAAAACACTCGCGAAGTTAAAGCAGTTTATGATTTCTAATTTGATAAGATTTGACATTAATGATATATCGCCAACTTCGGTCAACGTTTCACAATTTTCTAAACTTAACTGCCTTATACTTTCAAAACCCTGTCAAACAAACAAATCAACCATAAGATTAAATAATCCTTAAAAAAAATCAACATTTTTTTTTTGTTATTCAATGCAACTTTATGTTATACCTCATTAATTTATTTTGTTATGGACTCCAACCACTCTAAAAGGAGTTCATGGCTTTATTTCAAATCGTTCTCATTAAAAATACTTTAACTTTAAGTCTAGTCATTGTTAAGAAATCAACAAATAAAGACTAACATAAAATATAAACAAATAGAGAATCGACACATATTTATGTGGTTTACTAACATTGTGTTAACATCCACGAGTAGAGGGAGACAACAGTTTTATTATGAGAGAGAACAATAACATATTACATATCATAGGCTCCTCTCTAGTGTTAGAGAGGTGTTTCTAGTTGTTCGGAGTGCCAGATAATAGATTCAAGGCATTCCAACAAACAACTATCGTTATATCATATTGTTGTATTCTCTAATCGGAGGGTGAAAGAAGGGGTGTGAGTACTATAAAAACACTGAAAATAGTATTTTTGTTATTGGGATCACGGAGAGATTTTTTTTTTTTTTTTTTTTTGTGATACACATATAGTAGATTTCTTTCTTATGAATGTGAGTCGTGGTTTTTCTCTGGCCGATTCCTATTTTTGTTTCTGTTTCTGTTTTTGAATTTCCAATTAATTTTTTTGCTTATTCATGTGGGTACAACTAGAGGTTTTTTCCAACATTTTGAACCAATTAGCACACCTATTGAAACCTTAAAAAATTTAGCACAGTTTTGCTTTTGTTTCTAAATAATATAGATATAGTAATAGAATTAATTACTTAAGAGATGAAAGTAATAATGACATACCTTGAGTTTAGCTCCCAGTTATTTAATAGGATAACGTGATATGTTCAATATAACAAGTTTTTTTGGGCTGAAAAGTGGATGGTACTAGAGTAAATGAAGAACGACGATATTCAAACCATCTTAACTTGTTAGAAAGGCATCGAGGAGTTCCAATAACATTAACATTATTACGTATTATAAGCAACCTCAAAATTTTCATTCTTGAAAAGGCTTTAGCATGCAACCACACTACTTCTTTTTGCATTGGCCATTTCTAAAACTATCCCTTCAACTTTTTGCGTGCCCTGAAAATACAAGAAGCCACTAGATATTATTTCTAACAAGCTAAAGTTCTTTAATTGTAGATATAAATCTTATGGCCATACATTTTTTTTAATATGAAATGTTGAGCTACCCATAAAAATGTTTTATTTAGTTTGAATTATATTTTAAATCATTTTAAGTTGTACAACATCACATCATTAGAAACGAACTCTTGGGTTGTTTGGAATCTGAATTTGTTATTATAGTCGATGAGTTATAATTGTCTATGAATTATAATAGTCTGTATTTAAGGTGAATACTAATTTAGTTTGAGTTATAATAGTTTATGTGTGGTCTAGACTATTTTAGTTTGGGTAGGAAATAATAAATATTGTAGTACTGAAGAAAAAGAATGAGTGCAAAAGAGTAAATATTGTAGCAAAAAGAATTTTGAAATAATATTTACTATACTTAATTTGTATCCCAACTTGAAAAACAACCAAAATTATCCTTCATTGAAATTTAGCAATTTCTAAGTTTCCACCAATGTTTTCCATTAGAGATTTTGCCACTTCAACCCTTATTGATAACCAAAAACTACTTATTATATTTTTAAAATTTTCAAACCGTAGACATTAGATTATTCCAGCAAACAGTTAATTGAATTGTTAGTTTTGATCACATTTATTTATTAAAAATGTTTATTAATTAAGATTTTTTTTCAATCTCACTAGTTACAACGTCCCAAATTAAAATAATATTTACACCATTTTTCTTATTCAATTTTCTCGGCCACAGACGACAATCAAACTGTTTTCCACCATTTGTTTGTCAATCAAGGTTTTCCATTTGTAGTCGACGTGAATTTGATATGTTATTCTCACTATTGGTGGTGTTAAGCTTTGTATGAAGTTAATTCATCTGTTTCCAGCTCAGCTTCAAATCTGTTGAATCACATCAAAGATTCTTCAAGAAAATAAGTTTTGTTAACTGCCGTAAAATAGAAAGAGTTTATGTAACAATTTCTGTTTTGTTATAAATAAAACAGTTGAGACACTTCTTGAACTACTCAATGCTCTTATAAAAGGGAGAGGAATGTTAGTAATGACTTACTTACTTTTCTGTATTGCTGATCTCTTGAGAAGAATTATAATGAAAAACTTAGGCATTTTCACAGTGGATGTAGGTTGTTACCGAACGACTATGACTTCAGTCTTGCAATTTTCTCTTCTGTTTTGAATATCCTCTTGTGTTTTTCTTCTTCTTCTTCCCGAGGTTATGCAAGTACAAGACAGAGAGTGAATGGTTAGATAAAGAAGTGTTGAGGTTCTTTTGTATCGTGGTAGAGAGGGAAGCTTACAAGTATCCATACTTGACAACTCATTAAACGTGTATTTCAAGAGGTGGCTTCTACTATATATATATGCGTGTGTGTTTTTTTTGTTCTATTATTTTAATGCCACGTTTTTTTTCATCCATTGAGGTTCAATGTCCCTTCAACAAGTTACAATGTAGTATGATGGGCGGTGGGATGATTATGGCTACTATATCGATTTCAAGTTGGGACAAGTTTTTTTTGATAAACCTTCATGTTCTATTGATGTAGTAAAAAATGACCATAGACAGTCGACATCATTCATAGTTAGCGAGTGTGTTAAGTCCATTATGAAGTTGAATGATAAGATACAATATCCATCTCGTTATGTTATTGATTATATAAGGAAGAAGCTGTTGGGAAAAAAACCTCCCACTTATAAAAATAGAGAAATTAAAATAAAGCAAGAAAACACAAGAATTAACTTGGAAAACTACGACCAAGAAAAAAATATACTGTGTGAAAAATTGTTACAATTACACCGAAATATTTCTCTCTCCCGATCCCAATTACAAGAGCACTCCCTCAAAACTTTTATACTACTCAAATCTTTTTCTCACTCTCAAACTAGAGAATACAAAAGGAATTTAATTAGAGTTAGCACACTAAAGCAAGATATTTCTAATTGGGACAATTGAAAACCAAAGGCATAAGCTCCTTTTATAGTGCTTTAAGTTCATGACTTTCCTAAACCTTATCAATATAGGATAAGCTCGTGACTTTCCTAAATTCTTTTTGATGTAGGAAAACTGCACTTCTAATATTTTGTAAAAAACTTAACAGAAGCATGACATTAATATTAGTCATGATAAAGCATGGAGGAGTCATGGACTGGCATTGAAATCTATTAGAGGATCCCCTGAAGAGTCATATGCCCTTATCCCTTCATTCGCTTCTGCTTTGATAGAAAAGAACCCAGGTATAATATATAATATGTGATGATAATAGAAATATATACAGCGTATTTATATTCGCGGTACTCATTTTTTGGTTCATTCTTGTACATGAACATATACAACATCTGAAGTAGATGATGATGGTAGATTCAAATATTTTTTTTATGTCAATGTCTATGTCCATCCATGCTTGGAAATATTACTTTCCTGTGATATCAGTTGATGGTACATTTTAGAAGAACAAGTATATATTGGTGCTCTACTTATTGCTTGCACATTAGATGGCAACTAAAATTATCCGCTTGTATTGTTGTATTGAACAAGTATATTGATGGTACATTTTAGAAAAACAAGTATATTGGTACCCATTCTCTGATCATTCTATTGCGATTCATCTTTCTTTGCAATTGTTATTCTCGAAACTTCAGGACTGTTTAAATTTGCTTTTTGTTGTGCTCTTTCTGTTGAATTCTCATCGTCATCATCTTTTCTACCTTTAGAGGTTGTATTAACTGCATTGTCTTCAACTTTTTTTTTTTATTATATTCTTCAAAATTTATCGACCTTCACTTCCGTTGCATGTTCATATATCCTTCAATAATAAAACTTATAAGACCAGTTATCATATACAATGTAATATATATTAAATATACTTTTATGTCCTATTCATACTCAACTTTTGTTGAAATAATGTAATATTATAAACATATGGCAAATCAATCACAATATATTCTAAAACTTATAAGACAGGTTATCATATTACTTTTATTTCTTGTTCATAACAGTTATGTAGATTGGTTATAAAGTGGACTATGAGATGATATATGAGTCCTTCCATTTTAAAGTATATACAATAGAAACTAAGGGATTGTATACTTCATATATGTATTAGATATAATTCTTTCATCTTCAAAACATAATTGTGATATTAGAAGAAAATACAATTCATAAAACTAATAACAAAAAACATAACCCCTTGAGTAGAAATTGTGGAGATACAAAAATTCTAATAATGTCTGGTAACAAACAGATGAACAAAGCATACCGACAGATCTTGAAAGGAAAATCTAAATACCAAAACTTGAAGAAATCAAATAACTAAAGCAGACATGATGATGAATATTCAAGGAAGGTTGTGATGTTCGTGAATAAGTCGCGATTTTTTTTAGCTTCACATTTAATTTGGTTCATGTTGCTTTAGTTGATTTAGTTTGGTTCAAATAGCCGGTTCGATTCAGTCAGCCCGGTTTAGTTTGGTTTGGTTCAGCTGGTTTGTTTGAATTGTTTCTACATTGGTTTCATCTGTTTCGCTCAGTCATTTCCCTATTCAACTCAAATTGGAATAAAAATAAACCACAATGTTTTTTTCAAGCTCGTGGAGCCTCTGTTTTTGCGCTTTGTGAATCTTTGTTACATTTTCAAATCAGTCGTTTATGGGTTTCAATTTCAGACCTCTACGTAGATATCTGTCTCCAGCCTAAAAGTTCTTCATGTTTTCGTTCTTCGTGGGTCTCTGTTTCCATTCCAGATCTCTACTGATTTGATTTAGAAGTTTTCTTCTATTCTCCTAATCGGCCATCTCGAGCTTCAGTCACCTCACAAACTTATGTTGGTTGTCATCCTACCATTTTACGTTTGAGGGAGGGTATTAAAGAAAATTATGGTTTATGATTTTTTTCTAATTAGTATTTGCCTTTTATGTTATCTTTCTTTCACGTAATTTCATTTCCTTTAGTTTCATTTATTAGTTCTATTGGTGAATGTATAAATCTTCCATTCAAACTTTGTAAAGATACACCGATTATATTCTAATTATTCAATATTATACACAAAATTAATATTTATCATGAGAAATTGTGGGACTTTCATTGACTTAGTTTACTCTAGAACAATTGACAGTTCAAGACATCAAGTCCACTAACTAACCAAGTTAACTCGATGGATGTTCACTATGGAAAGTTTAAAGTTTTTACTACTTATCTTGATGCAAATTCTTCATTAGGAAATACCGAACACTTTCTTTTATCTCTTATCTTAATTTGTGAACTTACTATTTATGGGGCGATTATTGGAATAAATGGCATGTGACTATTTGTGTTGGGTTGCATCCCTTCATTTCCATGAGTTGCATTGTTTCATGAATGTATGACTTTTCATAAATAACCAAAATAAAGAAGAGACATGACTATTCGAATGACCACAAATTAGTCAATAAATATGTCAACTCTTCATATTGCATTTTAACTTTTCACAAGCAATTTTCTTCCCTAGGACTTTTCTCCCTTTTTACAAATTTGTTCAAGTTCGATTTATTTCTACAAAGTATAGTTTATTGGATCTCGCAGACAATGTGTTGCTTCCATAAGAAAGGTAATCTATTCAATCTTGGAAGACAATTACTCACACACTAGAGTGAGTAATCTATTCAATCTTGGAAGACAATTACTCACACACTAGAGTGAGTAAAATTGTCTTAAGAAGATAACGTGAATTCATTGGGCTTAGATTCTCTCTTGTATACAATGTTCTTTATTTTCTTATTTTTTGTGATATTATTCATACAACATACAATAATTTGCAACAATAAAGACGACCATAGAATTTAGTCAAAGACTATTAGAATAAGTCCATTACTTAACCAAGAAAAGAAAAAAGAATACACATGAAAGAATAATGCAGTTTTTTTTCTTACATCCTCTTTAATTCCTAACTCTCATTTGCAGTAGAAAAAAATATTTGATCATCAAATATCAAACAAATCCCTAATTTTTCCACCTATGATGGTCGTTCATTATCATCAACATGGTCTCTTCTAAATTGAATAACACCCTTTTCTTTTAATAAACACTTAATATTATATGCTTCTAGTAACAGCACTCCAAAAACATGTTTAAATGTAGAAGCAATTCTAAATATAGTAATCATGCTCAAAGTAGTAGTAGATATATATAATACAACACAAAAGAATTTGTAGATCTAGAAAAATTTAAATCTAACTCTCGAAGTCTTATCATTGATGGATTATGTTAATTTGCAATTATCTAAAAATGTTGTTATATACATAATTATTAGCCGTAAAATTGCTACGATCCATTGTAATTACCCTTAAATGTAATTTTTCCCTTCATTTTAATAAAAAAGGTTAACAAGAAAGGAAATTTTGATTCTCTCCTCCCTCAATTCCCATTGTAAAGTTATATAAGAAATGAGTTATATATTCATTTGCCAAAATGTTGAGACTAAAAGTCACGGTTAATGAGGACAAAAGTATATGATGGAAGAAATTAAAAAGAATAATTGACAAAAATGAACCATTCCCACTTTATTTTTTGAAAAATGGACACTTTTTTAAAAAAACTTGTTTTTTTTTTTTGATCCCTTAACAATGATAGTGATATAAGCAAAGAAAAGTTTGTATGATTAATTACTTTTCTACCATTATAAACTTATTACATGCCAATTTAAAATGATTTTGTAGTATTTTTCTCAAGCAATGTTGGAGAGACCAATCACCATCGAACTTCAATGTTGGAATAATTTTTTTGGATTTGGTTGTACTAATATGCTTTGGTATTGTCACAGCAACCAAACTTGCATGAAAAAACCAAATGCATGTAGGTTATTTATTTGTTAATTAGCAATTGATACTACCAAGACATTGACGGGAAAAGAAAAATAAATTTCCATATGCATAGAGGAGAGATACGAGGAAATTTCTATATTACCTCCAATTATTACTTGCCACATGTGGAACTTTGAAGAATTATGTCAATTAATATTTAATAAATAAATAAATCATTTAATTAATAATGTATTAAATAATCAATGGAGGTAGTATGTACTACGATAACACTAGAAATTTTTTCGGAGAGATACTTTTGGAAAAAGGAATTAGATGGTCATTTGGCATTCATGGACGAGAGATACATCATGCAACAACTCTCTTTAATGTACAATGAAGGTGCATTTTCATAATTTAGATTTTTTTCTTCTTCTCAATCTTTCGAGAGATTCTTCTTATTTTTCTTCTTTCATTTTTTTTTTCATTTTGTTCTTCTTCTCCTCCTCTTTTTTCTCATTTTTTCTTCTTAATACTTGTGACTCATTGCTTCTCACTTGCCTTCATATAATTAATTTTTCTTAACGAGAGCTTCAACCTACTTGGTCTATACTCGGATCACCTTCAACCTACTTGCCCGAGCTTCAACCTACCTCGGTCTAGACCTGGACCAGGGCAAAAACCAGCCCTTCGCCTTCTTAGTTCATACCTGGAACGGATAAGTACCCGACCCAATCATACCCCAGACCACCTTCAATCAACTCGATCCATACCCGAACCAGGGCAAAAACTAGCCCCTCGCCTTCCTAGTCCATACCCGGACTAGGTAAGTACCCAGTCCAATCATACATAGACCGCCAGGCAAAAACCAACCTCTCGCCTTCCTAGTCCACACATGGACCAAGCACCTAGCCCAATCATATTCGGTCCATACGCAGACCAATTAAGTACCAAGGCAAAAACCAGTCTGTCCCCTTCCCGGTCCATACCCAGACCAAGTAAGTACTATACCCAATCCTACCCGGCCCACTAGGTAAAAGCTAGCCCCTCCCTTCTCCTTTCTAGCCCCGATCCTCTCTCCTTTCCTCGTATGCCCAGAAAACAGTATAATAGACTATCAAATTTTAATCAAATCTGTCAAATTTGTTGAAGAAAACTGAAATTTAATGAAACTTGATCTCAAAAAGTGAAAGAAAAATTGAAAAAATTAAAATTTGAAAGAGATGTGAAGATTTTCTACTATTGGGAAGAGAAAAGGAAAGTTTGACAATAAAATTAAGGATATAATGCTCTTTTCATATACCTAGTTAAGAGTGAGGGGTCTAAAAAAACATTTATTTTTCCAAAAGAGTCCTATTTTCTAAATCAAAACTTAAAAGAGTTCAAGAATGTCAATTTCCAAGGAATACTTCTGTCCAGTCTTGGCATAAGTAGTAAGCATTGTTAGAGAGTTTGTCTATGTCAGAAAAATCTCGTAGCATCAAAATCTTTGACAAGGAACCACACTCAGTTGCATCCAATGTTTTGAGAAATGGTGGAACATCTGAAATATGCAAGAAGTTTACAATTACTATTTCAATGAAATTATTGATAAAATATTGATTTCAATGGATATTTCTGAAAAAAATTTAAAAATAAAAAATTTTAAAAAATAAATTTAAATTAATAAATAAACTTTTTATTATTTTCAAATAAGTAAACATATCTATTATTTATATTATATTTATATTAGTAGCATTTTAATTTTTTTTTTTGTTTCATGAATTTTTCTACAATATAATAGAAATATCGATTCACCCCTCATATTAATATCGAACTCATGAAAATATAAAAATATCGATGGAATTATCGACATATCGATTGAAATTTAATACTATGGTTTTATGCGTTATTTTAAAATTGACTTTCGTGTTCTGACATTTTAGAAGGGCAATTGTCCCATATTGAAAAGGTGCAAGGAAGTCATGGGCTTTCAAGCACTATAGAATGAGTTTATATCTTTGATTTCAAATCGTCCCAATTAAAAACACTTTAACCTTCGAGTGTACTAACTGTAGTTAAATTCTCCTTTTGTATTCTCTAGTTATAGAGTAGAATTAAATGATGAATTAAATAGTGTGGGTGGTATAAAAGTTTTGAGTGAATACTCTTATAATTGGGTTGGGAGAGAAAAATTATTCTATGTAATTGTAATAATTTTTCACATATTGAAAATTTTCTAGTCCATGGTTTTTTCTTCGGTTTAGAGTTTTTCCACGTTAATTCTTGTGTTTCTAGTTTTATTGCTTCCTTTGATTTATTTTTTATTTTTCTACTTATTCCTGTAGTAGAAGTTAGACGTTTTTTTTCTCAACAAGTGGTATCAGAACTTTAGATTTGTAGTTTTTTGAATTTCTTAATATATGTTATGTGGTTGCAGCATTGTCTGAACTTCCACATCAAAAAAGAATTCTTAAAATGGGTTGCGATATTGTGGATAGTTCGGATTGTTCACAATTTGCTAATTTGCTAGGAGTAAAGCAAATGTATGTCAAGCTTTATGAGTCTAGTAAAGTTTGATGTGGAAAAATTTAATGGAAAGATGAACTCCTGCTTGTGCTAAATTCAAGTCAATGATGTGTTAATACAATATAGGTTACACAAGTACAAGTTAAGCGGTGATGGTAGTCCAGTGGAGACTAACGGCGATTCCAGCAGAGATTATAAGAAGCAAATAATAGACTGTTGGAGATGCAGACAGTCTGGGCACGTGAAAAGCAGAGCATGTTCATCAAAGGGTTCTAAATTAGATGTTGATGTTGTCTTTCTCGTCAGATGAGACAATGACTTCCTCTGAAGAAGATGTTGATGTTGTATTTCTCGTCTGTTTGTTCATGCTTTTTTTGTTCTTGTTCTTTTGTTAATTTCTTAGGTTGAATTTGTGTTTTGATTATACCTGGACCTTAGATTGTGAGGTCCACTAAGCTTTATTGCAATTCAATACATTTGAAAAAAAAAAAGGACAAAAAGGGAATTTTAAATTAAAAAGAGAAAAAAAAAGTAGAAAAGGTACCTATAAAACAAACTAAGAAAGATTGTGATTTTGCCCATTTAAATATAGTATATGAATGTATAGACATAGACATCGAGATATTTTTTTTTAAAAAAAGCTCAATTATAGAAAATGTCATTCAATTTTCAAAAATTGTAGAAAAGAGCTCATAAATACGGTTAGTTTTTTATGGAAATAATTAGTATTTTGTTTAAAAAATACCATGAATTTTCAAAAGTTAGAAAAAAATATTCTTAAACTTATAAGAATGCTAAAAGATATCTATTTTTTAGTATATGAATCTAAACCATTTATACTTCGTTGTAAAATAACCCTAATTTTTTTATTTAAAAAAACTTAAAAATGCTTCTCTACTTAATATAATGATCAATTTGTTTGAAGTTGAGTTCGAAAATAACCATCTAGATATCTTCATTTTCTTCTATTTGCCTAATTCTTACCTAAACACTAAAATATCAACAATTTTTAAAACATAAAATCCCACAAAATCTCACAAAATCTAAAATCAAAATCTCCACTTAAAATATACTAAAACGACAAATATACAAATAATAAAATAATCTATTTGGCTATTAGCACACTTAGTTACTAATGTATAATCTTGTTAAATATTTAGCACACTTAGTTACTAATGTATAATCTTGTTAAATATTTAAGTCTTAAGATCTCTTGATGCTTTCATACATTATTCTGTTTCTTCTTGTTATAGTCAATTTATCTTAATTGGAGTGATTGTTTTATTTATTCTTTAGATAAACAAATATTAAATAGTTAACAAATCAAAATGGAGTAAGAGTGGAAAAAAAAAGGAAAAATAGAGAAGTAGTAAAGTATAGAGAAGTAGTAAAGTATTAATAGTTTATGTTTATATATATATATATATATATATATATATATATATATATATATATGCAAGTGTAGGGGCATTCTTTTATACTTAGGGGCTTACAATTTTCATCCAAAAAAGAGTATTTTTGAAATTTTTAGGCCATGTTTCTCGGGTGAAACGTAAAAAATCAATGATAATTTAAAAAGTGAGCCATCGAGTGGGCCCTATTTGATTACGGAGTTGTTTATTTATGTTCTATACCCGTATTGATATCTGGGTTCACTCCCAAATTTGTAATAAAAATACACATTGATTGAGGAGCGAGGATGACCAATTCGATTGCCTTTGGAAATTCGTTGTTGTTACTATTACAGTTACCGTTATTGTTACTGTTACCACAAAATGTGTCACGTTTACTGTTATCATTATTGTTTGACCCTAAACGGTAACCGTAATAGTAAATATGACAGATTAATAGTTCGAAGTAAACGAGATTAAAAGCAATTTAATTACGTTTGTGATTATGATCCATTACCATTAATCTAACAATGGAATTTCATTACATTTATATCAATCTTTATTACGAATTGATAAATGTGACCTTCGTTAAAAAAAGATTAGGCAAAATACACTTTTGGTCACTGAAATTTCACGTAGATGTCTATTTGGTCTTGAGGTTTTATAATGGTCACTTTTTACTCCCGAAGTTTTATAATGGACACTTTTAGCCCCTGAAGTTTGAATAATGGTTCTAAATGGTCCTTAGACCCATTTGACCGTTAGTTGACTTAACGGATTGATGATTGAGATGTAATTGTTTACTTGTCAATTGTTACTCTAAAATTAGATGAATGGAAAATTTATTAGGTTGAAATCTGAGATATTTCAAAAAGAAAAAAAAAAACAAAATCTTTTATTCTTTTGGTATCTTGGTCTCTTCCACTTCCATAAAGGGCAAAAGGAACTGGGATGAAGGCTAAGAACACAGAATCCACCGACCTTGAGAGCCGCAATTCCCACGCTCATTCAACATTTTCAAGGTGAAGGAGGAAGATGAAGGTGATTCATTGAGAGAAGGAATAGAAAGAAAAACCTTAAACAAGGCTAAGAATCGAAGATAAATCAATCCCATACAAGACTTTGATAGGGTTTGCCGTTGATTTTGACTCTTTTCAATTTTGGTTTCAAAGGTTGTGTGAGTTGCAAAGAAATTAAATTAGGGTTTGCAAATTTAAACTCACTATTGGAGAAGACAAAGAAACTATTTTCTATATTTTAATAAAAATTGAAATTAGAAAAAACTAAATTATTTTATTTTGAATTTTAATAAAATTAAGGAAAATTTTCACAAATAGAAAAAAATATCAAACTATTTACAGAAAATAGCAAAAAAAATTACTGATAGACATCATCTATCCAACTATTTTGCTATTTTATCTAAATAGTTTCTTTTATTTTTCTATTTTTAAAAAGTCCCCTAAAATTAATATGTTTTTTTTTTTTTTTTTTTTTTTTTTTTTTTTTTTTTTAATGGAGTGGCTAAAATGGATGTTATATTTTGAAGTATTTTTGCTAAAACTATCTTCTTCTCACGCTACAATTTCAGGGTTTTTTTTAGTGATTGAGATTCTCCAAAATCATGATCCCGAAGAAACACAAGATACCTAAAAATAAAAGATTTGTTTTTTTTATTTGAAGTAAGCAATTACATTTTAATATTTAACCGTCAATAATCTGTTAATCTGTTAAGTCATCTAACCGTTTAAGAATTTTTTAGAATCATTATTCAAATTTCAAAAATTAAAAGCCCAGATTATAAAACCTCATAAATCAAATAAACACATCCTTAAAAGTTTGGGACAAAAAAATGTATTTTGCCTCAAAAAATTTTTACACAAATTTTAGATTAAAAAAATAAGTAAAAGTAAACCCTAGAGAGTGCTGTCATCGTTCATTCTCCTCCCCCGTCTCCTCTCTTTTTCGTCCATCTCCCATCTGTGTCGCAGCCGCAGATCGCCACCCACCCCATAAACCAAGGTTATTCTCCCTCACTCCCTGCGGCAGCCACACCCACGCCAATCTCTCTCCGTCTTTGATTTCTTTATTCTCTCTTCATCATCACCGTTGCCATTGTCGATGATTGTCAGCACGCCCCTTCAGTCAGTTTCTTTCTCCTTCTCTTCTCTTCTCTCACTCTCTACTGCAATCTGACGCCGCAATGCTTCCATCTCGAGGTCGATCGTCCTCATCAACGTTTTTTTTTTTTTTCTTTTGCTCTTCTCTATTTCGACCCAAATTTGGAATCAGGGCAAATTTGATTCCGACCTATTTAAGATGGAATTTTTTTGGATCAAAACAATATTTCAACACATTTTGGTTTTTAAAGTCTATGTTTTTATTCATTCCAATCACCAGAAATGATTCCTTCAAAATCAGCAGTTCCAAACAGGGGTAAACGACATTCAATAAGTTTTTAGTGTTTTCTGCAAAGCAAAAGCAAGGAAAAATCTAAATTCTTTCTGTATTTCATAATTCTGAATTTGAGGAAATGGCTGCTATTGCGTTCATTTCATCTTTGTTTTTGTTTCCTTCAGTTAGTCTTTTCTTTTTACTCTTTCCGAGTTTTAATTTTGAGCTTTTCATGTTCTATGTAGGATTTCTATTGCTAGAATTAGAATTTGGTATCTGGTTTAGGATTATCCTTGCTGGATTTCAATAGTGGAGGAGTGTCTTTTATAGACTAAAATTGGATGGATCTGGCATGGCTGAGTGCCATTGTAGTTGGGGCTGGCTGCCTTGTTTTGGGATACTATATTGGTTCGAAGTATCCTCCTCGCATCTTTGTCAAAGCCAAATTAGCCAAAAGCAATGAATCCAGCAAAAATGGGAAGAAGGATAAGCCTAAAGAGCCACTGGAGGTTGAAAGTTTGGCTGACATTCTCGATGACTTCAAGATGGTCTGCCCCTGATTGTCTTTGTCTATCTCTGTTCCTCTCGTGATATCTATTAGAAAATCATTCTTGATTACTTTAAGATGTTCTCTCTCTCTCTCTCTCTCTCTAAAAAATGTAACAATACTTCACTGTGTCTCTTCAGGTTTTAGTTGTGAGAAATGATTTGAAAATGGGAAAAGGAAAAATTGCAGCCCAATGCAGGTATTTTATTACCACCTTGTGGTTGCTCTTTCATTACTTGATATTTTAAATGCTAATTGCTAACAATGACAGGTTTTAAATTTTACTGCTGCTTGCATAGTGTGATTGCTGGAGTTGTTTTGTTTTGTTTTTGGTTTTTTAAATTAAAAACTAGTACTAAGAATTGGGCATATATAGTGTTTAGAAGTTTAGGTTAACAGCCCACTGCTCACCTGGTATATTAAAATCCTCACAATGACTATAATAATTTAATAAAAATTTATCAACAACTATAATAACATGAGACGTTTGGGATGAAAATAGGATTCAAGTCAAAGCTGTCAAAAAGCAGAATTTTGAAGATAATAGTGCTTCTATTCTTTTGAAATATTACACTGTCAAAATCAGGAAAATTATTGATGAATGGAATCTAAAAAACAACAGTAAATTTGCTAAGGGGAAGAATGCAGAAAATCCTCGTAAATATACTTTCAGAAAATCAGCAAACTTAGACTAAATCTCTATTGGAAATGAGACAGTGGAGGAAAAGTGACATAAACATGAAAAAGGTTGGGTATGATAAAGTGGGAAGTAAAGCAGGTTGGGTCAGAAATTGAGAAAGGTGAAGAGGGTGCATCATCAATACATCTTTCTTTCTTCATGGGATTGAGGCAAGGGGATTCAGTTACCCCTTTTCTTTACTATGAGGTTCAACCTAGGGAGGGGTGGAGTCTTGACAATATTATCCTATGAATACCAGCCATTTTTAAGATTAGTTTACTGTTTAAGGAGGATTCTCTCGTCCTTGATTATCTTTCCACAGATTTCGATGCGTGCCTACCCATTCAAAGGGATGGAGATTGTGTTTACTCAAAATAGTCCTATGTCATAAGGATTCAAGCTCGAGGGCAAAACGCCAAAGCCATTTCGCCAATAGAGCTTTGTTGCATAACCTTAAATTACCAATCTCAAGCACCTCTTCCCTCCCTCCCTCCCTTCCATTCACAAAATTCCCCACGACTTTTCAGCAAACTAGATGAGAACCATTCCCTTCTTCCACCCTTTCCCAAAGGAAGTCTCTCATGAGCTTCTCCTTGCTTTTACAAACCACAAAACAGGCGCTTGAAAAAGAGAGAGGTTAGATAGGAATTCCACTCAACACAAATCTGATCAAAGTAAGTCTACTAGCTTTAGAGAAAAAAGTTCTCTTCCACGAGGCTAACGTTTTCTGAATCTTCTCAATGAGACCATTCTAGAAAGAGATATCTCTTGGGTTACCTCCGAGAGGAAGACCCAGGTAGGAGGAAGGGAAAGAGCCAACCTCACAGCCCATCTAAGCTTCATCGAATCACAATTTAACCCCAAAATCTGACATTTACTCTGGTTAATTTTAAGCCTCGACATTGTCTCAAAGAACCTTAAAATGTGATTTAGAATAAGGAAGGACTCCTCTTTGCCAAAACTAAAGAACATTGTATGGTTAGCAAATTGCAGATGAGACAATGCAACCTCCTTAAAACCAACCTTAAAAGACTCAAGAATGCTTTCTTCCACTCCGCTAATAACATATGGCTCAGAACATCCACAACCCATATTACATTATTGCAATTATCAGCCAACTTTGTGGCCGATGTTTACCAGAAGAATTACCAATCCTACACAAACATTTTATGTTACTACTACTTGAGAGTCCAAGATTTCATCTTATTTACTACGAGTATGACTATATAAGTACCGACTTATTACTTGTTTAATAGTTAAATTATGAGAATCGAGACTAGTGATCTAATTTTCACAAATCTTTGCATTTTAAACTTTTCAGTTAATGTTGTAAATTGGATTTGGAATCATTTTTAATCTTACTTGCTTTTATTAGTCATGCAACTTTGGGTCTCTATAAGAAGCTCCATTATCGTGCACCAAAAGCCTTGAATAGGTATGTATTTACAGAATAGTCCACCCTATATTAATATGTGTTGCATACTTTGTTCTTTGTACATTTATTTGATTTTATTTACATGTAGATGGGAGATGTGTGCGCAACCCAAGGTGGTTCTGAAGATAGAAAGTGAGGAAGACATGCTAGTTTTGCAAGTAACAATTCCACTATGATTCGGGCTGGTTTAAGCAATTGATTATTTATATTAGGAGGTGTAAGCAATTGATTCGGGCTGGTTTCTTGCTGAAACCAATTTTTTTCCAAACTGACCAACTCACTATTTTTTTTTATTTGACTGGATTAATCGGCTATTGTACTTCAAAAGAGCCAAACTATTAATTAAGACGTATGTTCCTTGCTTGCACCCTGCCAACCCCCTTCATATTTATTAAGACATTTATCCTTGTACCACCTTACCTATAGTCGGCTTCTTTTTCGCTCCATTAGATCTATTTTTCTTACCAACTCTAGCATAGTGCCATGAGCATAATATTATACAATTCGTTCTAGTGTTTATTTCTGGATAGCCTTCTTTATAATCTTTCCTTTTCTTCCCAGTTAATTTTTCATCTATCTGAGACAATTCAATGTTGCTTGCTCTTTTCTATATCTCATCTATTCTTTGAGGCCTTTGAGTTAGTTATTTCATTTTTCAAATATTTATATTATCGTACATCAGGAGAGGGCAAAATCATTGAAGCTACCAACACATATTACCATTGATGCCGGAAGAACTCAGATTGCTCCAAGTAAGTTATATGAAATTCACTCAAGTAGATCGATTTTTTCCACAGCAAATTTATCAAGTTCACCAATTTTTCACCTTTTTGTTCTTTCAGATTCGAGAACGGTGATGGCAATTCTTGGTAAGTAGATTTCTTCCATGCAACGTTTATAAATCAAAGAGTCTTTGTTTCTGCTGTATTCAATTTGAGCATTCCTTTTTTAGCAAAATTCCTAAGATAGGAAGAATGCTCCCTCAAACTTATTTTGAAATAAAACGTTCACTACTTTAAGACCTTGCCATTGGTTTCTATCTATATTCTACCAACTCAGCAATCACTCTTTTGTTTGACTCCTATTTTTGGTTAGCTTAACTGGTGGATCTACTTAACAATTTCATTTTGGTGCTAACTAAAATTAATATATACTAATTTGGTTCCATTGAATATGATAGCATACACTTCTTACTTCCAAATTGCAGGCCCTGTTGAAGTTGTTGATGATGTAACTGGTGGGTTGAAACTTTTGTAGTTTCTAAATTCTTGCCAATCTCCCCAAACTTCTTGAAGACTAATTCTCAGAAGGCTCGATTTTGCAAAATTCATCCATGCTTGGACCAACTACACGGTACAAAACCGATCTATGCGGAGCTGAGCTATCATGACACTGAATACTATTTACCATTTCTGATAACGACAGTGATGACCGCGATAAACTATGTTAACCTATTTATTACGGAATTTAGTCTGATTCTATATAGCAGAACAGTTGGGAAGTTCTTGGATTACCTTGTTTTAGCACTATATTCGGTTCAAACATATTTAAAGATTTTGATTTCGCACTGTTCTCTATTAATTTGTTTCTTTTGCATTCTCTTAAATATGATGTTTGAATTCAGGATAGCCTAACAAATACGTTTGGTTGTATGCCAATATGAAATCACTACACGAAAATTCAGAATTTACAACATTGATACACAAACATCCCCAAGGAAGGAATCTGTATGAAAAGAATGAAAAAAAATTCTATTAAAAAAGAGCTTGCTTTGTAGATCTCTTCTCTTCCTCCATTAAAATGAACCGAACAGATGCAAGTTTTTGTTTTTACAGAACTGTAACAATTTTAGTTTGTGAATGATAGTTGTGAAATTGAAAAAAAGCTCATTAATAATTGTATTTCATATTAAATGATAGTTTAGAAATCAGTAAAAAAATTTCAGTAAAATTTTTCTATATTTGAAAATTGCCAGTTTTTTATATAAAAATAATATTGAAAACTAAAATTGTTAAAAGGATTTCAATTTCACAACTATCATTTAATATGAAGGACAGTTATTAATGAGTTTTTTCTATAACATTTAAAGCAAAAAATTGTTAATGTAATTTTTAAAATAAAATTTAAAACTTTTTTAAAATACACTTAAAACTAAACTTGGTTTTAAGTGATTAATCGCCAGTTTTTCAATTGATAGAAAATTTTACGGTGTGGATTCGATTAATGGATAAATAAGTGATTAATCGACCAAAGATGTCCAAATTACTACCAATTTTATGAACATAAAAATCTAAATTTTATGTTTCTAAATCTAAATTCCATGTTTTTCTTGAGCTTCGACAATTTCTCACACTAAGCATTCAATTCAAATTTATGCACTTTCATCTCATGTGTTCAAGATTTGATTGTATTATCATATGAAACCGAATTGAACCGTTTCAATTCAGTTTGATCGATTTTAATAAACACCTACTTTTACCTTATTAACCATTTCAGTTTAAAATATTATTTTGATGTAAAAATTCATTAACAATTTTTTTTATAATTAATTAAAATTATTTTTAAAAAATAACAATGGTAAAAGTTGTATTACCAAAATTTTAAAAACAATTTTTTAAAAATGGAAAGAATTATTAATGAGTATTAATTATAAAATAACATTTTAACTTACAAATTGACAATAATGTTTGTTTAAAAAATAAAATTTAAAATTAAATCTGTTATTGATTTTTTAAAAATAAAACTCTATCACTCCAAACAAAACTGATTAACGTGTTTTCATTTTTTATAAAAATAATAACATTAAAGAAAATCTTATAAAAAAATAGTATAAAAACAATAAAAGGAAAAAAAAGTGAGAGTAAGAAAGAGAGGGATGCACATGTGTTAGCACGAGGTTTTCGTACGTATTTCGTGAGGTTGAACTTGTGGTTATGCAGAGATTCTATCTAAGTTAAATGATGCACTTGATTTGAGGAAGCGGCGTGAATATTCTTGAAGTTAAAGTTTTGGAAAGTTCCAAAATTATTTGTATCAATTTTCAAGAGCTTAGAGATCCGTCTACTGATTGTAGGGAGAATTCTCAGAACTCTCTTTAAGTTCTTTGAATATAAAATTTCTGAAGCTTTCAAATGAAGGAGAACTCTTCTATTTAAGGGCCTCTGTGAGCTTATGCTTTGTTAGTTTGGACTTGGTCATTGGTCCAACTAATTGGAACTGAGTTTTAGTTGACATTTGTGTCAAATTAAGTCTATTTTTTTTAGCTTAGTTGGATTTTAGTCACAAATATTGGACCAAATTATTTTATTTGATCCAACGGTACCTGGCTGACATCATCAGAATTTACCAATATGTCTTTGCTTTGTATTTGGACACATATCCATCTTTAATTAGTCCCACATATGATCATTTTTAATTTCGTTATCATTAATTTTAGAAATGACGTGGTTATATGTGATTGGTCTAAAATTTCTCATTTAACAATATGCATTCCAAAGAAGTTCAATTAAATTTTTTTTATTCAAATAATAAACAAAAAAAAAAAAAACGAAAAAAAGACATGTTTTGCCTAAATATTTTCAAAACTACTTGTTTTGTCTAATTTTGTTTTAAAACAACAATATTCTTCCTAAAAATTTTATGAGCAATTCTATTTAGATAAATTAGATAAAGAAAGGGCTAAAAGACGAGAATATCTTCCATCTTAACATCTAAATAATACCAGTATATTAAATAAATATTATTAAAAATATTTATAAATAAATAAAAATAAAGTATATCTTTTATAGGAAAAATACGTTTTTAGTTTGTGAGTTTTTAATAATAGATGTGTTTCGTCACTAAAATTTAAATTTAATCAATTTAGTCGGAACATTATTTAATTATTTTTATATTATTTTTAAATATTTTTAAATTAAAAAAACAAGTCATTTCTCAATCTCCATTCTCTCTTCCCTTTTCCGCCAATGATAAATCACTCTCTGTCACCATCATCCTTCGTTTTTCTATTTAATTTTAATTTTGTAATTAAATAATTTTTGAGGAATTGAATTTTGTAAACAGTGGTTGAATCTCTTGAAGACGAGTTCCTATAGCCATCAACACATGATCATGAGTTTCACCAAACTCAAAAGAAAAAAAAAATAAAAAATAAAAAATGAGGTAAATTTCTTCGAATGAAATCAAACATTTTATTTTAATTTTATTGATTGATTGAATTTACAATGACATGATGAATCAAAAGGCAAATTTAGAGAATCTACTATCAAAAGACATGTTAAATTAAATGTCCTACAATACAGATGAAATTCAACACTCTAACTCACACCTATAAAACAGGGGATTCTAGTAAATTTGTTGAATAGATAATGTTAGTAATAAGATGTTACCTAGGAATTTTACGGACTTTGGACTAGCTATCAATATGGACAAGTCGTTGTCGGAAGGGAGGAGTTGGAGTGCTACTAGTCGCTCGGAACCATTAGATAAGTGATGATGGAGACTAATCACATAAGGGATGATGGAGACTAATGAGAAAGAGAAATAATTTTTTTAAAATAAAATTTGTTTAAAAATAACTAATGAATGTAGTAGACCTTTTAAACCTATTCTTCAAAACTGAAGGACTAAATTTGCCAAAATCAAATAAACACATATTTCTAAATACCCAAAAGATATTTTTCCCTTTATTTTATTTAATCAAAAAGTTCTTTTCTTTTTAGTTCTATGACCTGGCCTGGCCAATACTTACCTGTATTTTTTTTTTTTTGTTTTCCAATGAATAGTAGATAAAATTGAAAGAGTAAACGACGTGCGGAAGTAATTAGGATCTAAAATACTCTAATTGCATCCATTTGAAAGATTAAGTATGCAAGTTTGAATAAGAAAAAATAGAGTTTGAGGCAACAACCTTTGTAACCCAAAATTGAAGCAACCCTTTGATATATTTGATCATGAACCGTTCGTGGACCACCGTTAATATTTCCAGATTATTCTCTGGCCTTCGAATGGGATGGTGGGATCCTTTAAGAAATTAATTTAGGGAGCATGAGAGCGTTTGGAGAGTTGGAGCTGTTTGTTTTTTTTTTTTTTTTTTTTTTTTTGAGATTTTTAGCATGAATAACACTTAGCCAAGTAATTAAGAGAGTCAAAGCACATCTAATGTAAATGAAATCGACACCAATTTGAGAGAGAATTGAGGGATTTTGTGGAAAGTTTTGATGAACGCACCGACACCAATTTGAGAGAGAATTGAGGAGTTTTGTGGAAAGTTTTTATGACCACACCAAAAGTGGGCAAAACCCACTTTCTCAAAATCATGAGGATGAAGAAATCCACTATTTAAAATCAATTTTAAATTTTAAATTTCCTTTTGAATCCCTCAAAATTAAAATAATTTAAAATTTATTTTTAAATAAATTGATTTTAATAAAACATTTTTTATTAATTATAATAATTTAATATATAATATTAAATTAATACCAACCCGGATTTCTCTCAATCCAATTGATTCAACATGAATCTCTATTCGTGTAAAATTATTTAAATCATACTTAAATATTTATGATTCTCTTAGTTGTTTAATTCATAAATAAACCATTGATTGTTAATTATATCACATATATTTAATGTTTAATTTCAATTTGAATATTTTAAATTCGTTCGTCGTACTGTTCTAAGGTTTTGTCCGATATGAGCTAACAGCAGATCTAATAGATCTAGAGGCAGATCTAATAGATCTAGAGATCATGAGCTCCAACTATTTGAGATTAATCAGCTAAACTTTTAACCTAGTTGACCAACCTTCGTTAAAAACCTAGACACTCCAATATAGCTCAGTTGTTGCACTCTCTAGATATATTTTTGTCCACTCGATAGAACCATGAACTTATTCTTCACAGGTTGTTCGTAATTACAACTAGGTCAAAATTATCATTTTACCGTGATTACTTCTTGTTCTTTAAATCCTATTGATCCTATTGATCCTCTAATGAACAATTGGTTTGTGTCCAACCATCTAACCGAGTCCCTCTTAGGCCAATGAGAGGGTAGGACCCTTGTTCAAGAGCCAGCATTTATAAGAACAACTCATCTACTAACCCTATGGTCGGGTATGAGTGAATTTCATTTTGCACAACTATGTCCCCAGCTATCTACCCGATTTTATCCTTAAAATGCTAGACTTATTAAGTCGGCGAACTCGGACCACTCTCTCCTATAGAGATTAAAGAATAATCCTGAATAAACAGGAGTTCATAGTTAGCTCATGATTAAGATCGAGTTACTTAACCCGTCTTAATAGTAAACGGCGTTCTAAAATAAAAGTGACTACTTCGAGGTTGCAAACTCATTACATAGGATACTCCCACTCGCATGTCTTCACAATTCAAGATAACATGTTTGTAGCACTTTACAACTCTTGTAACATCGGGCCGTATCGTCTCCAAGATAAGGTAGCTAGCCTTATAGTATAAAACCGTTTTGGCTATTACTCGACCTTGATCTACTCTTATGTCTTTACATAAAGTCCAAGTATTCATTCTATAGCCATAGATTCTTAGTTTATTGGATTAAGGGTTATGATATACGAAACTTATGATTAAATAAACCTCAATTATAACTTTATTGAAATAGAATATGTTTATGGTCTACACAAATTTTAGAACATAAAACCCAATAAAAATTATTTATTTGATTTGAAAACACAAAATGTTTTAGAAAAAAATAGAAATAACAAGAATCAAGCCTCCTAAGAGGGCGTCTCCCTTTCATGGCAAAGGAGGATGAGAATTTTTTCAAAAGAAATTGGAAAACTATTTTTTTGAAGTAGTGTTTCACGACGACGACACTGTTGAAAGCTCATGGCATTTGGGCAAAGTTGATACTCGTGTAAACAATGATGGAGGGACAATGATTGTTTTCTTTAACAAGAACTCAACTCTTCTATTTCATATCTTGGTATCACGTTCTTCGAATACGCGTTATCAAAGGATAGTTCTCCAAGTTTTTGAATTGGTTACCAAGAACTCCATACCAAGTCTTCGGTGCACCCGAATAAAGATAATTTATAATAAAAATGGAAAAAGAAAATTAGTATAGCCTAGGTTAGCACATATATTAAATATTATATAATTCTAAACAATATGAATTAAATCAAATAACATATTAATCAACCTCTGATCATTCCATACACAAATACCAAACTCCATCTCAATATACAACATTGGATCTATAATGTCCCATGTATATATTATGACCTCTATTACAAATCCAATAAATTCACATTAAAAAGATTGAAGAATCAATATATACTAAGTGTAGACTTACATTAAATAATGTCTTGAAGAATCAATATATACTAAGTGTAGACTTACATTAAATAATGTCCATTCTTGAACATATGGAAGAATTTTAGTGACAAAATTTTAGAATTTTAAAAATAAATAAGAATGAATTAGGTTAGGCTATATTTGGAAAAATTGTTAGAAATAAACTTTAAATATTTTCATCTCTCACAACTAGCATCCTTTTAGAAAATTGGTTGAAATAATTTTATTCCATTCATCCTAGCCGGGATCGGCCACCGAAAATTGAAATCTTACTTAGAATAAATAGAGATTCTACATATTTTTTCAAATATTATGTAATCTTTCCGAAATTTATATCAAATCTTATTTTTTTTTTCAATTTTTTTCCAAATTATGTAATATTTACAAAATCTTATATCAAATCTTTCTCCCAAATCTTAAACCTAATTTTTTTATTTCCATAATTATCAAATTTATCAATTATCCAAATGAATCTCACACAATAATTTTTAAATTTTGGAAAATATCAAATTTTGAGCAAAATTAAGTAAAAATCGGGAAAGATATATGATCTCGACTTCATCTTGGTCAAGATTCTATCGACAAAACTCAAAAGAATCGATAGTTTGGGTATAATATGAAAATGTTAATTTTTTTATCCAATTCTCGATGGTCGATCTCGACTGGAAAGCACTGAGAAAAACTATTTCAACTATTTTTTTTAGGTTATCAATATCTATACTATATCTAAAGGTTGTTATACGTGGAGAATCTTTTTCTTCCCTTTTTACCTTTTATTTTTTCCAAAATATGAAAAAGGGAGGAGGGAAGGAAAAAGTAAGCCCAAATTGCATTCACACTCATTCATAATTAAAAGTAATTTTATTTGAAAATTTCTTATCTCCCTTTTTAGAATAAGTAACTTAATTTTAACTTGTCGTTTTATTTTTTCTTTGTTTTGATTTTTCTTTTTCAATTTGGGTTTCATATCTCTTTTTTTCGTATTAGTTTTTCTACCATCTCATAGAAATTATATACATCATTTCATAAAATAAACAAAATACAAATTAAGTCATTTTGTATATTCTTTGGCTCAAATTTCATTTTCGAAATGTCAAAATATGTTCTCTATTATAGAGATTGAAATTTTGTATGATAAATGAAAATTGAAGATTTTCGTCATTTGTAAAGAAAACATTTAATTATATCAAAATAGAGTTTTGAGAATCCATAAATTTATTTTCGTTGATAAAGAGGTAGTATTGTTATCTCCAATTTTAAATTTTATTCCAATTTCATATGTACTTTAATTTTATTTATCCATATATATTTTTTTAGTTTATCTATATTTTTAAATTTCATGTCAGATTTTTTAATTTCATATGTACTTTAATTTTATTTATCCATATATATTTTTTTAGTTTATCTATATTTTTAAATTTCATGTCAGATTTTTTAAATCTAACTTACTTATAAGTATATTTATTCAAAAATCTTATTTTTTCATTAAAAATGATGTTTCAAAGCTTTCTACTACATAATGGGCACGTGGATTGACGCCAATTAAGGGAATTGTAATCGTTATTATTATTATTATTTTCCTTTTGTATGTATGTGTATATATACCAAATTCTAGGTTTGACTTTTCTTCCTTCTACTTTTAAAATTTTAAATCTTCCAAATCTTTTATTTAAATAACTCTGAAAAGCTCAAATTTCTTATCAAATATAATTAAAATTAGTATCTTCTCAAATTATCTTAATTTTGGATTAAAAAACCAAAATTAAAGGGAAATAAAATTATAATAATGTGTGATAATTAATTTAAAATTCACCCAAATCTCGCGATCTTACAATCAACTTTCCTCTTTTATATAAGATTAGTTTATGTCAAGAAAAAAAAAATCAAATAAAAACTTTAAATTAATTTTCGTTTGGATAAGTTGACATAAAAAATACATGTCAAATATATATAAAACTCAAATCAAACTTATATACCAAATTCACAGTTTGATTCAAAATTGACACATTGATTGAGTCAAAATCAATAATAAATTATCTCTGTTTTGATTTCAGCTTTATCTTTTTCGAGATTCACCCACTCATATATGTGAATTAATTTGGAAAATGGTCATTTGTTGAATAAGAAATTTTGAATTAATCACAAATTATCATTTCTCAAATTAATGACGAAATTATAAATTATCAAATTTTGGACTAATTAAAAGTCTGTCACAAATTAAGACTAAAGACATAAGTTGACAAATCAAGATGATGTCATGTATTTTTATCATTACAGTTGAATAAGATAAAATAATTTGTTTAATTTAATAATAATATTTGTGCTCAAGTTTAATTAAGCAAAACAAAAAAGGCCTAATATGGCCTAAAGACCAACTAAGCCCAAAATCTAATTAGTTGGGTCGTATGTGGAGGACTAACCAAACCCAAACTCATCAAACCTACCTGAGAACTCTATAAATAGAAAATTCTCTTCATTTGAGGGGTTCAGAAATTTTAAAGAAAAAATTCTTCCAACCAACAAAAACTATTTCTTTCAATAAGTATCCTTTTATTAATAGGGATATTAATAGATATAATTTTTAATTCTTCCATTTAAACTTTTATTAATACAATTGAGACCAAATCATAGTTTAAATAGATGCAGGCGATGTCCCAATATGTTTACAAGATATGTCTCTATTATTCAATATTATTGTGAACTCTAGCTACATATTTATCTCTCAAATTTAAATTCCAATTAGGAATATTAAAGCACTTATTCCCAAATATGCATATGGAAGCAAACAGAAAATATAATTAGATGCATTGATATCAAATTCTTGCGTAGGTTTATGAATATTTGGAAGCAAAGTTTAGAGCTTCAATTTCCACGCTTTGACCACATGATTTGAGTGTTATCTTAATTATAACGATATTACCAATTCCATAGCACTTCTCCAAAACAAAAAGCCCAACTTAGCACAATAATGCGATATTGGTTGCAAAATTATGATGGATTCTTCAATCTTTTCTTGGTCATACGATGTGTTTCTAAGTTTCAGAGGTGAGGACACTCGCAATTCATTTACGGGTCATCTATATGAAGCTTTGATGCAGGTTGGAATCAATACCTTTAGAGATACAGAGGAGCTGAACAGAGGAATGCAAATTTCGCAAGAACTTTGTGAAGCAATCAACGGGTCGAGGTTTTTTATTGTAGTTTTTTCCGAAAACTATGCATCTTCTAGTTGGTGTTTAGATGAGATTGTTCAAATTATGAGTTGTATGGAGTGTGGTAAAGGGCAGATGGTTTGGCCAGTGTTTTATCATGTGGATCCTTCTGAAGTTAGAAAACAAAATGGCATATTTGGATAAGCATTCATTGTACATCAACAAAGATTCAAGGAAGACTTGAAAAGGGTTCAAAGTTGGAGAGAAGCTCTAACTAAAGCTTCCAACTTATCCGGATGGCATTTAGATAATATGGGATGGTATCTCAAAACTAATCGGTAATGAGAGGAGTGGTCCATCTATTTGGATGTAGGTCGTGTGACGAGCCTACTCTTGTGAAAAAAATTGTTCGAGAGATATGGACTAAATACAAAACAAAAACTCTTAACAGTTGCCAAGAATCCAGTTGGGATCGATTCTCATATTGAAAAACTAAAGTCCATATTGGATTTAGAGTGATGTTCGGATGATTGGAATTTATGGACTTGGTGGAATAGGCAAGACAACTATTGCAAAAGCTATTTATAATTGTATTGCAAATCTATTTGAAGCTTGCAGTTTTCTTCCTACTATAAAAGAGAAATGCGAATTCTCGAGGGATAATGAGCTAACTAAATTGCAAGAACACTTCTTCAAGACTCTGTTGATTAAAATGCGTAGGTCGATAAATTTTTCGGATGAAGGAAGTAATATCTTGAGGGATAGACTAAGAAAGAAAAAGGTGCTTGTTGTTCTTGACGATGTGGATCATTCAAACCAGCTAGAAAAACTAGTAGGACATTTGAGTTGGTTTGGTTTGGGAAGTAGGATTATCATAACAACTAGAAATTTGCACCTTCTAAATAAACACAACATTAAGTGGACATACAAGGTTGATAAATTAAATCATAGAGAAGCACTTGAGTTATTTTGTTGGAATGCATTTAACAATTCTGTTCCTGATGTGAGTTTGGAAGAGCTTTCAAATGTTGCAGTTGAACATGCAGATGGGCTTCCCCTTGCTCTTGCAGTGGTGGGAGCTTCTCTATGCGATTGTATTGAAATTGAGTGGGAATGTCAATTGAAGAAGTTGAAAAAGATTCCAAATCAGGATGTTCACAATAAACTCAAACTAAGTTTTGATGGACTTGGGGATCTTGAGAAGGCAATTTTTCTAGATATTGCATGCTTTTTTAGAGGGTATGAAAAAGAAGTTGTGTACTCTTTTTTTGATGCTTGTGATTTCTACCCTCATTCTGGAATTGAATTGCTTATTAAGAAATCTCTTATATATATCGATTACAATAAATTACAAATGCATGACTTGATTCAACTAATGGGTAGAGAGATCGTTCGTCAAGAATCTCCATTAGATCTTGGAAGACGTAGTAGATTGTGGTATCACCAAGATGTTCTTCAAGTGCTACAAGAAAATGAGGTATGATCTTATTCCTAGCCTCTTACTGAGATTTAGAGAAAAATTGGGACATGACATTACAAAACACTGATAAGTTTAAATTAAAAAAAAATATATATCTTCTCATCTCTTTGTGGGCGTTGGGGGGTTGAGTTGAGTTCTAAAGTTTGAAGTTAATATGTTGAAGTTAGGAAGTATGTGTTTGAGGTGTAAGAATGTGAAGATGAAGTTCTTCGATAAATGTGAAAAAGAGAAAAAAATGAGAAATATAGTTTGTCAATAAATGTACAAACTTCAATAGTGAATACTATCGAAGTTGGTGGAGTTGAGTTATTTAATACTAACTTATGAAATTGGTAGGCCAAACACTCCCGGCATGTTTTAAAAAGACTATGCTTTCATTTTGATGTATAACATTATCAACTACTTCAAGTGTGAGTGCCTTCATGTGTTTTCAGGGAACAAAAGAAGTTGAAGGGATAATTTTAGAAACGCCCAAAGTAGAAGAAGTAGTGTGGTTGCATGCTAAAGCCTTTTCAAGAATGACAAAATTGAGGTTGCTTATAATACGTAATAATGTTAATGTTATTGGGACTCCTTGATGCCTTTCTAACGAGTTAAGATGGTTTGAATGTCGTCGTTCTTCATTCTCTATGGTACCATCCACTTTTCATCCAAAAAAATTCGTTGTATTGAGCATCTCACATTATCCTATAAAGCAACTCATAGCTAACCTCAAGGTATGCGATTATTACTTTGATCTATTGTATACATTTTTTTGTTTATCTTTGATTGCCAAGTTCTTAACAAAACAAAAACAAAAATAGTAATCAGAGAAAAACCACGACCCACAACAAAGAAATCCACTACAATCCCAATTTCAAAAATACTCTTTTCACCATTATAATAGTTAGAGAATACAAAGATATAATTTAACTAGAGTTACCGCACACATAAGATTAAAGTCTTATTGTTGGTTTGATTGTTTGACAGGGTTTTGAAACTATAAAGCAGTTAAGTTTAGAAAATTGTGAAACATTGACCGAAGTTGGCGATATATTGTTAATGCCGAATCTTATCAAATTAGAAATTATAAACTGCTTTAACCTTGAGTGTTTTTCGAATGTCGGTCTCAAATCGAAGACTCTTCAGATCCTTCATCTTAAATCTTGCTACAAGCTGAAGAAGTTCCCTGATATTGTTGAAGAAATGGAATGCCTTGAAAGGCTTAGATTAGAAGAAACTGGTCTAACAGAGCTACCTACATCCATTGAAAAACTAAGTGGTCTTCGGCAAATAGATTTGGGCTTATGTGAGGACTTGGTGCAGCTTCCAAGTAGTATTTATGACTTTAAAATGCTTAATGCTGTTATATTGAATAAGTGCCTGAAGCTAGAGGAATTTCCACAGCCTTCAAACTCCATTACTAACGTAAAGAAGTTCTTACCGTTAAGGTTGCTGAAGAATAAAATGAATCTCCTTTCAACTTCAGTAACCTACACGGTTTATTTCAACCTGAGTTATCTTTGTAAATGAGAGAGCTCAATATAAAATGGAGAGTTAAGAGAGTGAGAACTTATCTTTGTATATTTGTAACATTCCTCCCCTTTAGATTCTGAATAAAATTTGATCTTCCTATTTGCACAATGGATGTTGGCTATCAAGCCGAACCACTTAATTGCTCGTCTTTTCTTCTTTAATTTCTCACCTCTGGTTCGCGGTTTTCTTCTTCAACCTTTCGGGCCTCAGTTTCTTCTCATGTCTGTTTTTGGGTTTCTTTTTTTCTGAAGAATTGATTTTGGGATCTGCATTCAATTATAGAGCATTTCACGATCATAAGAATATAAGTGTCACTCACATAGTTCTTTACGTATACAATTCATAACAGTGGTATCAGAACCATCACTAAATCAAGAATTGAATTTCAAGAATGGCAGTGATACTCTATATGAAAATTTTAAATTTGATGGAAAATCAGATTTGGGTTTATGGAAAGCTAAGATCAAAGCAATTTTGGGGCAACAAAAGGCTTCCAAAGCAATTCGAGCCCCGTCAAAGTTACTAGCCATAAGAGAAGGAGAGTATGGAGTTTGCTACTTTAACCGAAGGAGATTTATGATAAGAGATTATCGTCTCATATCAGTGCTAAAGGCCTGTAATTTCTAGAAAAACAGGTATGCTACTTCAGATCTTCCACCACTTGTTCAAATATTGGATGCAACTGGGTGTGATTTCTTGTCTTGATGAAAAACAGGTATGCTACTCTCTCTAACAATGCTTATTACTTATGCCAAGATTGGACAGAAGTATTGTTTATCAGGTTAGTTTTTAATTTCTTCCATAACCATGACTTTTAAATCTCAACATTTTGGTGTAATATTTTTGTGAATATATATGTATATGTATTTTTTTTCCCCCTTATATGTCTCATTTCTTATATATCTTTACAATGGGATTGAGGGAGGAGAGAATCAAGATTACCATTCTTCTTAACCTTGTTTATTTAAAATGAAGGGAAAATTACATTTAAATACGTATTTGGAGTGTTTTTAGTGGAAGCATATATAGAAGTTTAGGGTGCTGAGTTGATTATTATAATCGGTGCTTATTATATTTGTGAGGTACAATAGTCTGTAGGTTATAATAATTTATATTGTGGGTGCAAACTAGATAGGAAATAATAAACATGGTAACGAAGAGAGAAAGCAAGAATGAGTAAAAAATAATAAAATACGATAACAAATACATTGTAACAAACAGAAATTAATTTGAAATAGTAAATATTGTAGTTAATGGTGCTTCTAAGTTGCTATCGCTGATAGTTGCTTTAGGCGTGCATATTAGTGGTAGCTTTCAGGTTGAGAAATGTGTTATCAGTTGCTATCACTAATAGTTGTATTAGTGATAGTTTTCCATTTGAGAAATGTGCTCTCAATTGTTATCACTACTGACTGTTATTAGTGAATATCACTAATATCTGCAGTGGCATGACTCTCAAACCCTTTTCACTCTCTCTCAAGAACTAACTATGCTACAGCGCGGTCGCCACCATCCATAGCAGCCAGATGTGCTCTCAATTGTTATCACTACTGACTGTTATTAGTGAATATCACTAATATCTGCAGTGGCATGACTCTCAAACCCTTTTCACTCTCTCTCAAGAACTAACTATGCCTACAGCCGCCGGTCGCCACCATCCATAGCAGCCAGTCGTTTGCTTATCGCTCACCTCCACCTCCTCAATCTGCCCAGCGTCTTGCGAGGAGCTACCTACAGTGAGGTTGTCTAGCGTGCAGCAGTCAACCATCTCTGGCCTCCCCACCATCGATGATGAATTTCAGCACATCGAAGGCATCTTCGTATTGGCAAGGATAGCGATGCTCTGGAGCGACTCTGGCTCCTACACCAATCGGTAAAAGGAAAAAAAAAAAAATAGAAAGAGAAGAAGAAGATGGTGTGCCCTAAGTACAATGGGCAAACTTAGAATTTTAAAAAAATCCAATAGTTGATTGGTCAATATTTGCTATATTTGCACATACTTTTAAGAGGGGCTATATTTTTACATATTTCCATTGATTTTTCTATCCTTTACAATTTTTCTTTTACTATGTAATAAATATGCATAGCAATATTTACTAACAAACATTAATGAATATGACAAAATATCTCTTACCACTTGTGGGAAAAAATTTCACGTCCATAAGGTCTCCTTTTGGTAGCTCATATGAATAATTAAGAATCAATTTAGTTGAAAAAATTTTTTAAACATTTAAATTAATATTTGATATATTTGATATATTAAAGGAAAGGAAACACATTTATTGTATTTGATATATTAAACAAAATTGCTAATATATAT
Source organism: Lagenaria siceraria (assembly GCA_002890555.2). NCBI lineage: Eukaryota > Viridiplantae > Streptophyta > Magnoliopsida > Cucurbitales > Cucurbitaceae > Lagenaria > Lagenaria siceraria. Next base: position 3,925,363 of record CM016491.1, on the reverse strand, counting down.
ATATAGTTGTCCTATTTAAGTTACTATATTAAACTATGGATATTGATTAAAACAAAAAGTGCAGATAAAGAGTTCTTCGAAGAATTCGTCAAATTTTCATAGAGTTTTCTGTTAATTTTTTTCAAATTTCCTTATCGTTCAAGTAGGCCCCACAAGTATTAATCTCTTGTTAAAGTCATAACGTTGGAATATCTGGTAGGTGGAGATGGAGAGTAAGAAAATAAAGACTTGTCAACATGTTACTTAAAACTATTAGGCGCTACATTAAAAGTTTTAGAACATGGTAAACACAAATTTAAAAATTCAAGAACTAAATAATTAAATAGATTTGATTTTACAAGTTTAGGACAAAATTTATAATTTAATCATAAAACTTAGACTCCAATTTGAATGGTATATACATGTCAATATATTTATTGAAAGAAAAAAAAAAAAAAAGATTGACCACCTAAAACAAATTTTATTAAATTATATTCTATGCATTTGTGTGTCCAAGAATGTAAAACAAAATCAAAACATAGAAATGACCTAATAAACACACAAAACAATAAATTATATACAAAGAGCCAATTATGATTCACGAAGGAGAGGAATGAGGGAAGCTTCCAAGAATTGGGTCTGGAAAAGAAAGTGAAATGAAAGTGATATAGTGATAACAATAGATTGGGAGATGGGATTTGCTTATCCACAAAGCAAAAAATGCCCAATTTAGGTGAAGGACAGCCATGAGTGACATTTCAATCAAATAATTCATTCCATTCTAGTGACGTCCGTTTCTGGTTTTCTACAAAAGTCATCCCCCACGTGTGTTCGATTCAAGAAAAAATCTCAAGCGTCGATATTTAATCTACTTTTAAGTCTATATTCGATCATCAAAGTGAGCTTAATTCAACGATAATTGACATGACCTCTTACTCTTTAGAATCGAAGGTCATCCTCATTCTCACAATTGTTGTACTTAAAAGAAAGAGATAAAGAAAAAAAATGTCTTTCTTTAGGTTAGAATTTGAAATTTTAATATATAAGCAAGTTGCTAATAATGTCTAAAACAATTGACTGGATTGGGTTAGTGTTCTTCAATTCTATATTGTAGTTTGATGGATTAGAACGTGTACAAAATCAAACCAGAAAAGATTAATCATTTATTGAAAATTTTAATCCATTTGCCATTATGTGTAGGAAAATTATTATAAATTAAAAAAAATATCAAACTATTTACAAATATAGAAAAATTTCACCATCTATATCTGCGATAGTGGGATAAATTTCACTATTATTTAATTTAAATTAGTTTAGTAGTATTTAATTTATATTTAAATTAAATAGTGAGGAGTGGGTGAGATGAATTACAACTCCCATCTCGCTCATAAATGCAGTGGTTTTCTGCATTTGGGTTTGTTGTTGATTTTCACGTAAAACACAAATAAACTCCACCCTCCCCTCCCCTCCCCTCCCCCGAATACAGAAGAAAGGAAAAGGAAATCTCTTTCAAAAGGAAGCTCCCACAAGCTGTTCCTTCCTAGAGATATAGTGGGAAAGATCTGAAGGAGGCATCACTGTCGTGGAAGAAATTTTGCAGCAAGATCAACACGGTGGGAGAAGAACTGAAGACTATCTTCAAAGGTATTATTCTTAAACCTTGCTTAGTGCTTAGCCTAAGTAGTTATACAACCATAAGAATGTATGTTTTTCTTTTCTGTATTGTAAATTCTAAAACGAATCAAAGTAAAGGCGATCAATCATTTCTGTGGGGTTTGATTTTCACGACCTATCGCGAGTAAGAGGGGAGGAACATACTTGAGTTCCTAAAGGTTAAAACTAAAAATTCGGAATGTAGGGAGCAAGAATACCATAACATTTTAAAATTTTCTTCGGCACTTTCAAAATTTCAATTTTTTTTATTCAAAACATTTTTAAAAATAACTTTATCACCATTAATATCACCTCAATTTTAACGTTTTTTCTCATATAATCAAATTTTTATTTGTATCAATTATTTAAAAAAAATTAAATTTATGATCAAATTAAATACACAAGATTGGAATGCTTTTTAAAATTGTTGTTTTAAAATGGTTGCAATTGTATAAAATCTTGTAGCATTTGAAAATCAATTGTTGCTATACAACCAATAGTCGCACTTTTCTAAAAATGTTGCTTTAAAGTTGTTGCAATTGTATAACAATTGAGTAAGTTGAGAAATGTTTACAAAATCAATTGTTGCAAATAAACACAACTGTAGCATTTCTTTAAAATGTTGTTTTATAACGGGTTGCAATTGTATAATACCATGCAGCAATTCATAAACCATTGCAAATTAATTGTTGCTATAAATCATTTTTCTTGTAGTCAAGATTAATTCATAGAAGGCTAACAAAGTAAGGCCCATTTGTAGAGTTGTTAGAATGTCAACTCTTCAGCGCACATCCATGTTCGTCATGATCAGGAATCAACTGACGACAACTATTGAAAACAAAGCAACAACCACACATGGAGGGTCGATCATACACGTCTTAAACTATAATATCAAGTTTTGTTGCTACTTCGACAGCTTGGATAAATCGGATACGAGTCTTGTATGGCCATTGATCAACTTTTTTGGGATGACTCTACAACACCATGACCCTGGAAGTTGCTACTCACGTAATGAGATATGAAATGCCAGAGATTTGTAGACAACCATGCAATTAGGCTTAGTTAAAACTCAAGAGTAACCTAGTAAAAAAATAAATATATAAAAGAATAAGCAAAGAAAACCAATAAGTAATGAGTTAATAATAAAATAACCAAATATAAATTCAAAGTGCCATCAAGCAATGTAAGTCATGAACAAATTAAAAATTCAATATAATTAAACACATAGAAATCTATTAGTAACTCTTGAAAATGTAAACATAAACCAGTAAAAATCATCATCAAACCTTTTATACCTTATTTTTTTGAGCATATTGACATGAGGGAATTTTAAATATGCATAGTAAAACAATCTCTAGTCATATTATGACATTGAGTAATCTTAATATTTATATAGCGCAAAGCTAGTCATATGTGCCATATGGCTGTCCATAAAAAGTTAAGCACACCTTAACATATAGTCAAAAGTCTAAATGTCTGTTAGAATGGATGTCCAAGACCTCTCTTTCTATCATTTACGCACCATAAAAAGCATATCAAATGACGATTATTTGTGTGTAATAACGTCTACGAACACAAAATTTGTAGAATGCCTCGCACCAATAACATCCTTAATATTCAAAGTTTTATTAGGATTAGATGAAGAATATAATATGATAGTGGTATAATGATTCAAGAGTGAGTTGACATGTTGGTAAAATGGAAAGTGTTTGGTTTTCTTAGCCAATGCTAACAAAGGCTGAGACTGAGGTAGCGTTTTTGGCCCAAGGGTTCATAATTCGCACATGGCTCAAGATTGAATTGAAGAAATGGAATAGACCTAGAAGATCCTAATTCTAGGAGGAAGAGGAGATTGAGAGTGACCTAGAAGATCATAGTTCAATCATCAATTTGGGCAAACATTAACTTTAAACTAATGTTCAATTTAAACCATCTTGGGTTGGCCTAGTGGTAGTTGGAACATCCAACCAAAGGGCTAAGGGGTCGTGGGTTCAATAGTAATTGTCCTGTGAGATTAGTAGCTGACTGGATACTCATGGATAAAAAAAAAAAAAAAAAAAAGTTAAATTTAAGTTTCAAGTAACTACAATTCCTAAATTTTGGTTTGATATAATTATATAAATCAACATTTTCCCCAATTAATTTATTATAGAAAAACAAAGTGTGGGAAACAAGAAACGTGGGACCCTCCATTGATGACACACAAACGTTTATATATATATGAATGAAAAAGGATATTAAAAAAAAAAAAAAACAGAAGAAAAAAGAACAGAAAGAAATAATGGAGACGTGGTTCATCATCGTCATCTCGATCTGTATCTGCTCTCTTCTGAACTCCATCTTTTCCCACTTCCGAAGCTCCACGAAACTCCCACCAGGCCCTCCTTCAATCCCTATCCTCACCAATCTCCAATGGCTCCGCAAATCCCCTCTTCAAATGGAGTCTCTGCTTCGGAGTTTCGTCGCAAAATATGGCCCCATCATCACTCTCCCCATCGGCACCCGCCCCGCCGTCTTCATCGCCGACCGCTCCATCGCCCACAAGGCCCTTGTCCTTAACGGCGCTCTCTTCGCCGACCGTCCACCGGCGCTACCCATCACCAAAATCGCCTCCAGCAACCAACACAACATCAACACCGCCCCTTACGGTCCACTCTGGCGTCTCCTCCGCCGCAATCTCACTTCCCAAATCCTCCATCCTTCCCGAGTCAAATCCTACGCTCGTGCTCGTAAGTGGGTTTTGGATGTTCTTCTTAATCGCTTTCTCTCTCACTCTCAATCCGGAACTCCCGTTTGCGTTGTCGATCATTTTCAGTACGCTATGTTCTGTTTGTTGGTGTTGATGTGTTTTGGGGATAAACTTGACGAATCCCAGATCAAGGAAATTGAGAACGTACACCATACGATGTTGATAAATCTTAGGCGTTTTAATATCCTCAATTTCTGGCCTAAATTGACCAAGCTTTTCCTCCGAAAACGCTGGGAGACGTTTCTTCAACTCAAGAAGAATCGAGATGAAGTCCTGATTCCTTTGATCGAAGCAAGACGGAAGACCAAGGAAAACAGAGGAGGAGAAGAAAAACAGGACGAAGAATTCGTGGTTTCATATGTGGATACGCTCCTCGATTTGGAGCACCCGGAGGAGAAGAGAAAGCTTACAGATGAAGAAATGGTAGCCATAGCCTCTGAGTTTCTGAACGCCGGCACCGATACAACCTCCACGGCCCTGCAATGGATCATGGCGAATTTAGTGAAGAACCCAGAAATTCAAAGCAAGGTTTTGGCAGAGATGAAAGGAGTAATGGGAGATGGATCAAGGGAGGAGGTGAAGGAAGAGGATTTGGGGAAACTTCCATATCTGAAAGCGGTGGTTTTGGAAGGATTGAGAAGACACCCACCAGGGCATTTCGTGTTACCACACGCAGTGAAAGAAGATACAGAGTTGGAGAATTATGTGATACCAAAGAATGGGAGTGTGAATTTCATGGTGGCGGAGATGGGTTGGGATCCAGAAGTATGGGAAGATCCGATGGCGTTTAAGCCGGAGAGATTCATGAAGGGTGGGAAAGTAGAAGAAGAAGTGGGAGAGTTTGATATAACAGGGAGCAAAGAGATAAAGATGATGCCGTTCGGAGCAGGGAGGAGAATCTGTCCAGGATTTACTCTGGCAATTCTTCATTTGGAGTATTTCATAGCAAATTTGGTATGGAGATTTGAATGGAAGGCCGTAGAGGGAGATGATGTTGATCTGTCGGAGAAAGTGGAGTTCACCGTTGTGATGGAAAAGCCTCTTAAAGCCAACGTAATTTCGAGGTTTTAATGTCGGATGATTTCCCCTTTTCTACTATGATATCTACGCTAACTTTGAAAATCAAAGGGAAAATTTATGTTTTAGTTCTAGGTTTTTTTTTTTCTTGCAAATATGAGGTAGGGATTTAGACTTTATGAAAGTAGAAGTTATATTCAAAGCCTTTGATTTTTATATGTTTTATGTTTTCATAGTGTTATCATTCTAAATTATAGCTATTGTTTTCCTTATAGGGCACATTATAGGGTAAATTAATGACTAATTACATGTTTGTGTTACCCTTTTAAACTTAATCTTTTTGAACCTCTTCTGATGAAGGGTGAAAATACTTAAATTAATTTGTATACTATGAAAGTTAAGATTTTAACTCATAGTTTAAAGGGGAATTGCATTTGGTATCAAAATTTGATTATACATTAGAATCCATATCATCAACTTTAAAAACATTATAAATATGTCAAAATATATTAATAACAACATACATGGTGAAAAGATCATGCTTGATTTGTTTTTTATGTGAAAATATATTCCAAACTTACCCTGATATCTCCTCAAATAGAAAATTAGTATTTGATATTCTCCTCCCACGCGCGTTTCTTCCTTTATTCGATATTCTCATTTGAAGTATAAGATTTCTTTTGATGCACACGATTGCTCATATTTTTTTTTTCAAAATCTGGTTTTGATTTCATTAGCTAAACCCACAGCTTCAAAATCACGATTTCTTCTTGAAACCACGATTTATATTTGAGTTTTTTTACTTGAATTTTATTCTCACCTCTCTCTTTCACGACTATAAATACAATTTTACTGGTTTCGATTTCGTCAGCTAGAGATTCCTTGAAGCCAATTTCGAAAGTTTTCAACCATTTGTGTTCGCTTTTTTTTTTTTTTTTTTGTTGAAGTTCGTCCTTATCTCTTCATTTACGATTGCACTCAGGTAACTTTTTTTTTTTTTTTTTTTGTAATCACCCTTTGATGGTTTTGATTTCACCCGCTAAGATTTTGTGTTTAAGTTTATATTTGAAAATATAAAGTTTGTTTGATTGATTTCTCATAGCTAAGTTTTCTGTTTGATTTATCTTTTTGTTCTTTTTGATTGATTTCTCATAGCTAAGTTTTCTGTTTGATTTATCTTTTTTTTTTTTTTTTGAGTGATTTTGTTGGTGGAGAGATGAGGAGTGTAGATTATAAGAGGGGTTTGATATGAGTTTCTTAGTTCACATTTGGTTGCTTTGTTATCTGATTGTTATTGATAGTTAGTTTGTGATTGACATTTGATTATCATCTAATTGCTATCCAATTAGTATTTAATACTTAGTAGTTTGTGATTGCTATTTGATTTCTATCGAATTGTCATATGATTTATTTTTCATTTGATCGCTATCTTATATTTAGTTTTTATATTTTTGCAACATTTTTGCAGTTATGGTTAAACTTCCAATAGTTGTTTTCCATAATGGTCAGTGTAATGATCGACAGTGCTATGTAGATTACAAAACTATTGGTATTTTGGTTGACGAGGCGATGCGTTTTGACTCTTTTATTAACTTCATAGAAAAGGAAACTCAACTTCATTCATTATTGAACTTTTAGTTTTATTGGATTTAGGTAGTACTGGGGTTCAACATGTTGTCAAGATTCTTGAAGATAAAGATGTATGTGATATGTATTTGATTGTCATGTGATAGCCATATCATTGATATTTAATTGTCATGTGATCTTCATTAGATATTAAGTACTTTGTGATTTTTATTTGATTAATATGTGATTTTCATCTGATTGATATCTGATTGTCATTGATTCCCATGTGATTTTCATAGATATTAAGTATTTTGTGATTTCTATTTGATTGTCATGTGACTTATATCTCACTGATATCTGATTCCATATGATTTTTATTAGATATTAAGTACTTTGTTATTTATATTTAATTGTCATGTGATTGATGTTTGATGTTTGATTTTTTACTACTTGTATTTTAGAGGTGAACAACCCTCGTCAAGCAAGAAGACTTAACGGTAGCCGTTGTAAGCGTGTTGGTCATAATGGAAAAACATCTAAATAATTTATATCTATTTGAATAATCATATTGTGACATCAAATATATATTTGTTAATCATTTGTTTTTATGTAAGTACAATATATAGTGCCTTATTTTAGCAGTTTATTGTTGACAACAATCAGGTAAACATTAGCAACTAGTATATCAATAATCAGACAACAATCATATAACAATCTATTCAAATGAAAATCAGATAGTATCACATATTATTGACAATCATAATTAGATAGTAATCAAATAAAAATTAGTATCATTGACTACCCATTTTAGATATTAATCAAACAATAATCAGACAACAGTCAGTATCATTGACAATTAGTATCAAATAATAATCAGATAACAATCGATATCATTGACAATCAATATCATATAGTAATTAGAGAAAAATCAGATAACAATGGTATCATTGACAATCATATTACAATCAATATCAAATAACAATCAGTATAATTAACAATTAATAACAATCAGACCATAATCAGACAACAATCAGATAGAAATTGGTATCATTGACACTTATATGGTAATCCGATAGCAATCAGATAGTAATTAGTGAGCAATCAGATACAGTCACACATTTTTAACTGTGAGGGGCATTTTGGTCATCCAAGTATTTCAATTGAGCTGGGCTTAAAGATTTTGTCCTTTTTACAAAATCATAAAACATTGTATATGGGTCTAATTTTGACAAATCAATTTAACATTTTTGCAATTGTCCCTAATTTAAATAGTTTAAATAGTTTAAAATTGTTAGTTCATGGGTGGATCCAAGTTTAAAGGAATTTCGAAGCTACACGCTTTCAAAATGCAAAGTCAAACCTTTGAGTACTTGGTTAACCAACCAAGTTCGTGAAATTTTACCAAAGAGAAAATGATCGACTTGAACTTAGTAATCGAATTCTACAATCTGGCTGGGCCACATCTACTATGGCACCACTAGCATTGCACATGTCTACACTTTAGTTATGTTTTCAAAATCCAAGTCAAATTTTGAAAACAATATATAATAGTTTTTTTTCTTTACAAGAATTAATATGCTTGCATAAAAAAAATATGAAAATCATAAGAATAATAAAAATTTGTGTCAAACAAACACAATTTTTAAAATCTAAAAACAAAAAAAAAATCTCGTTCGATAACTATTTAGTTTTTTAAAATTAAATTTATTTCTTTGAACGTTATTTTTAGGTTTAATTTTAAAAATCAAATAAGCCTGAAGTTGTAATTTAACCCAACCATAATATCTCCAAGCCTCCATGATTAGAGCTGCCATTGTTTACCTATGCACATATACCACATGGATATGTGTTTAAATTTTGAATTTTGTTAATTATCTATGCACATATACCACATGGATATGTGTTTAAATTTTGAATTTTGTTAATTATTTTAAAGAAACTTTTAAAAATAGAAAACAAAGAAAATTATTTATATAAAATAGTTAAAATTTTAAATAGTTGTGATAAATGTAGAAGTTTATTAGTGATAGAAATGATAAAAGTCTATCACGGATAGATGTTTAGAAGTTTATCCATGTTTATCGATATTTTTTTAAAAAAAAAATAGTTTGACTTTTTTTTTTTAGAAATTACTATAAATAAAAAAAATATCAAACTATTTATAAATATAAAAAAAATATAGAAAAATTTTACTATCTATCAGTGATAGACTTCGATAGAAAGCAATATTCTATCGCTCAAGCAAATATATTACTAAAAAGATAGAATTCTATTCTGATCTATCCAACTATAAACTTTTTTTATATTTATAAATATTTTGGCTCATTTTTCTATTAAAAACAACTCTTTTTTCTATCTATAAAATTTTTTATTATTATTTTATTTTTTGAAACGGCTTTTAAGGTTGGATTGCAACTGACAATCTCAAACACACAAAAATGGAGACGTGGTTCTGGAGAATATCCAACAACGGATTCCATTGAGTGAATAATGGACCCAGATCCTAAAAACAACAACGCTTTTGAATAAGCATGAGTAATCAAATGAAATAAAGCAGCCCGATAAGACCCCATACCCAAAGCTAACATCATATAACCCAATTGAGACATTGTAGAATAGGCTAACCCTCTCTTAATATCTTTTTGATCATCCTCATCTCCCTCTGCATTTGCTATCTTCTCAGTTCCATTTTTACCAAATTTCAAAGCTTCACCAAGCTCCCACCAGGCCCTCCTTCAATCCCCATCATCTCCACTTTCCTATGGCTTCGCACATCGCCTCTTCAAATGGAGTCTTACCTCCGGACCGCCGTCGCCATATACGGCCCCATTATCACCCTCTGCATTGGCTCTCGCCGCTCCATCTTCATCGCCGACCGCACCACTGCCCACAAAGCTCTGCTTCAACACGGCGCTCTCTTCACCGACCGCCCACCGCCTCCTCCCTTGACCAAAATCCTCTCAAGTAACCAACACAGCATCAACTCCGCCCCTTACGGCCCACTCTGGCGCCTCCTCCGCCGCAATCTCACTTCCCAAATCCTCCATCCTTCCCGTATCAGATCCTACGGTCGTGCTCGCAAGTGGGTTTTGGATATTCTTCTTAATCGTCTTCTTTGTCACTCTGAATCGGGAAATCCCATCTTGGTTGTGGTTCATTTTCAGTACGCCATGTTCTGGTTGTTCAATTTGATGTGCTTTGGGGATAAACTTGACGAATCCCAAATCAAAGAAGTCGAGAGTGTGCAGCGTACAATGCTGTTAAAATTTAGACGTTTCGGTCTCCTCAATTTATCTCCTAAATTGACCAAGATTTTTCTTCCAAAGCGATGGGAGGAGTTTTTCCAACTAAGAAGAAACCAAGAGAGAGTAATAATCCCTCTAATCGAAGCAAGAAGGGAAGTCAAGAAAAATAGAGCAAACAGAGAAGGTGAAGAAGAAGATGAAGAATTCGTGTTGTCATATGTGGATGCACTCCTCGAATTACAACTCCCTGATGAGGATAACAGAAAGGTAACCGACGGCGAAATTGTCACGTTATGCTCGGAATTCCTCACCGGCGGCATCGATACAACATCCACAACCTTGCAATGGATAATGGCGAATTTAGTGAAACAACCAGAAATTCAACACAAGCTTTTTGCAGAGATGAAAGGAGTAATGGGAGATGGAACAGGGGAGGAGGTGAAAGAAGAGTATTTGGGAAAACTTCCATATCTAAAAGCTGTGGTTTTAGAAGGATTAAGAAGACACCCACCAGGGCATTTCTTACAAGCAAGAGGAGTGAAAGAGGATATACAATTTGAAAATTACTTGATACCCAAAAACGGGACTGTTAAATTCTTGGCGGCATAGATGGGTCGAGATCCAGAAGTTTGGGAAGATCCAATGGCGTTTAAGCCGGAGAGGTTCATGAACGAAGCGGCAGGGTTTGATGTAACAGGGAGCAAAGAGATAAAGATGATGCCGTTCGGAGCAGGGAGGAGGATATGTCCTGGTTATGGTTTGGGGATTCTTCATTTGGAATATTTCTTAGCGAATTTGGTATGGCAGTTCGAGTGGAAGGCTGTGGATGGAGATAATGTTGATCTGTCGGAGAAGATAGAGTTCACTTTTGTAATGAAAAAGCCTCTGAAAGCCAACATAATTCCCAGGTTTTAAGTCTTGTGAGCTAAATTTGCTTACTGATTTATGTGTTTGTATTGTAGGATTTAGTTCTGTTTTTGTTGAATATTACCATTGTTAAAGTTGGATGGGTCATATATTAGAGAACACTATCTCCAATACCATGAAGTTTTTTTGGATGAAATTAGAAAAAGAAAAAAGAAAAAACAAAGTCACATAGTTATAACGAAAGTGTATATCTATCATTATGGATATATGTTCTTTAGAGGATTTGTTGTCTCTAACAAATGGTTTCAAAGTTAGTTATGCTCTGATGTGCATCGATAACATAGTCATTGTGATTAAGTGGTTGAGCTAATTGGACAAGAAATGGGCTCAAGTGAAAAGAAGTTGACCTGGTGAAAAGCGATTGTTCGGGATTAAACACATATGGATGACTATTTGAGGGAAGACTTTGGTGGTTCTTTGTTCAGAGGGGAGAATAATTGAAGTGAGACCAAAGTCTTATATTTACTAGATAAGGAAATATCCATAATATATAAGTAAGATAACTATCTACGATGGTATGATTTCTTTTGAATCAAATTATTAAAAAAAAAAAAAAAAAGTACATGGACATATTTTAAAGCTACTATAAGAATGACAAATTGGTTTTGATTATTTATTAATTCTCATTTTATCATGTTACTAGTTGACTTTCCATTAAGATATATCACATACGATAGAGTTTTCTAAATATTGTTATAATCAATGTTATTGAAAATTTCATTGGCGAAAAACATTATGATTGCTTTTTCATAGGGTTTTAGGCACAGTGTCGTACTTGATATTGTTGAAAATCCTCGACTTTTAATAGTGTTTTACCAATCCAATAATAAAAAAAAAAGCTATAAAAACCCTATTTTCAATTGTGTAATTTTAATATTACGGAAATTTCTTATAATATTAAACTATTATTAATTAATTTATGAACATGTTTTAATCTTAAAATTTTGTAGTATTATATAATTTAGAGAAAATATCACTCTATACTCCTAAACTTTAGGGGGCTATATCAATTTAAATTGTGAACTAATAATTGTATCAACTTTAAACCTCGCATTTTTGTAAGTGTATCAATTTACACCCTCTTCCAGATTTCATTAAACCAATATTGTATGAAACTTATAATTTAAGTCAATTAAATTCTCTAAAATTTTCATAGGCCAATCAATGTAGACCATTCATTACTATTACTTTTAAGAATCATCTATCCATTAATTCTCAAACACGTGTAGACTTTTTCAAAAATGTTGGTCTAACAAAATAGATGATGAAAGTAAATGCATGGACTATTTTCATAAGTAACTTTGTCTAAGAGTCTAAATTGTTTTATTTGTGAAAGTTTAGATGTTTAATTGATACAATTATAAGTTTCACATGAGATTTTTCTAAACGACACATAAATTATTGACATCCATGTTAAATGAGGGTATATATACGTCATTTTTTGTACATACCAATTTGTAGTTATAGGTGTAACTATAAATATATACATACACCAGAAGTTATTTAGAACAACCATCTTTGCTAGTATGTTCATAGATTATTAATATCATGTTAAATTAGGGCATACATATATACATCAAATTTTATACCTACTCATTTAATTTTATAGGTATACTACAAATATATAAACATATATATATATATATATGCACACCACAAGTTATCTAGAGTGCTATCTTTATCAGTGTGTTCATCTAAAATCACCCCTCTTGATCCCAACATTTTATAAGCCTCTATGCACATTTATGGTCCTTGATAGCCATTTAAAATGAAATTAATTTGAATTAAATTTTACTAAATAAAATTCAATATTATTTGTTACATTTTTTTTAGTTGAGTTAAAAAGTGAAAAATCTATTGAGAGTGTTTTCATCTCATCACAATTTGAAGATTCTAAGAAAAAGTATGTTTAACTATTTTTCCAAAATCAAATGTATTGAGCCCTTTTTCGAGCTGGAAATATCTTATTAAGATTCGAATAAAAACTAGGGAAATTTTCACAAATAGAAAAAATGTCAAACTATTTATAAAAAAATAACAAAAAAAAAATTACTGATAGATATTGATAAACTTCTATCAACATCTATCAGTAATAGACTTCTATCATTTCTATCATTGATAGACCCTGATAGACTTCTGTCAGCGTCTATCACAACTATCTAAAGATTTTTTTTTTGTGTAAATATTTTCTTATTTTTTATTTTTAAAAATTTCCCTAAAAAATATGTTTACTTATTTTTCTAAAATAAAATGTATTTATTCCCAAAATTAGTCATTTTTCTTACTGGCCCATATATGAAAATGAGACCTTGACACTCGAATCTGATTGATTGAACTCAAGGCTCAATTAGGTATGAAAATATTAATATTTCTTCGAAGATAATTGAGTCCAATATTTTACTATCATTCTCAAATCCTAAACTTGCTACACTTTTTCTACATCTCACATCTACATTATTTTGCAGGTCACATTTTTTCTTCGAATAAATAAATTCATCATTGAATCACGTGCATGTTAGGTATAATTTATTTAATCCAATTTATGCATTAACCACTTGTTAATCTAATTGATGTTTACATTGACGTTTACACAAATAGAATTCATATGAATTTTTTTAGAATCTTACATGAAAATTTTGTAGCTAATAATAAAAAAATAATAAAATATTTCGTTTATAACTGTTGTAATAGTATAACTTAATACTAATTGTATAAGAGTATAACTCAAACAACAACGATTATAATTTAGAGGTACTATATAATTTCAAAATTAAAATTTTCAACAAAACTTCATTCATATATTTCCATCAAATAATAGCTCAAGTTAATTTCAATCATCAAGCAATATATATAATCTAAAAAAATTCCAAAAGAATTTCATCACACAAACATAAATTTCATAACAATCAAATTATCAAATAGTTTCCTATGCATCATAGAGGCAAACAAAAACAATTCGATAAATTGAGTCCACTGATTGAAACTGTCCGAAATAAATTTGGTTCATTCATTTGTAGTTACACTTTGTCATAAGTTCGATATTGACGTGAAAGATAAATCAATATTTTTATTATATTATAAAATAATTTACAAAAAGAGATAAGCAATAAAAAGTTACTGATGTAAATATAATATAGATAATAAACATGTTAACTTGTTTAAAAAACCTAAAATCTTTATCTATCAATTATTCTCTTTTTGAATTTTTTTTGTTTTTATAATTGTTTTGGAAATATCAATCGACATCAACATTTTGTCCATGATATTTTCACCGACATTTTCATTGAATTGAGACTTTGACATTTATATCGATATCCACCTTTTAAACTTGAATTAAAAGCACTATTTGATTGATAACAGCCTCTAACATCATAATGATAAATAATGCCAGATTTCCACGAGCACAAATTTGATGCAAAAAATATATTTTGCTTGAAAATGATTACATATATAAATTTTGGGGCATCATGCTCATATACTTGATAATCAACTTTTGGCAGCAACATTAGACGAAACATCTTGCAATACATAAAAGACTTTAACAAAGGAGTCATAACTACAACCAATATAACCATATCCATTTTTTTAATTTTATGATTTATTTGTGTCAATATTTATATTCTTACTGTGTTTTTGGACCAAACACCCCTTTGAATTTCATGAGTTATGATTAAGGATGAAAATATTCATGAATATGTCGATATATCCGTAAAGTTTCGATATCGATATTAAATATTCATGGATATCTCCAATATCTTTTATTAATGCTTGTATCACATAAAAATGTCATCTATTTAGTCCAATATGAACCAGAATACTAATAATAATATTTATAACTTGGTTTGGGAGTAAAAACAACTTAATTATTAATCTAAATAAAATTTATAAAATTCGTGATTTACATAAATATCCGTCGATAGTGATATTTTGTCGATATATCCGTAAAATTGAAATGTCGATATCAATATTGACAACGATATTTTAATCATTGGTTATGATACTATATTAAATATATATATATATATATTATATATATATATATATATATATAATTTCATCTCAATTTTTTTTAAGAACCATCTCACAATCAATTGACAATAAGAAAAGTAGCTTATACACTTATAAACATTGTAATATCTCTTTTATACTTTCGATCTTTATTATTTACATTGTAATCACATTTGTTGTTTTTTTATGCTATCAAATCAGCCACCATGATTGTAACCACAAACATACAACTTTTACTTCAAATCTTTCAAAACTAACACTATAACTATAAACAACAATGATCTAAACAAAATGTACTTTTTTTTTTTTTAGTTCAACAAAAACATTTTGAAGGGAAGAAATTCCAACTTTAAACATCTTTTGAATCCCAAAACTTGGTTATTGAAATATATAAAACTTCAAACTAGAATAAGATAAAGAATCAGCTCTCAATCTAAAACCTTCGGTGTAGGTTGGCTTCTAGAGGCTTTTTCATCACAACTGTCAATTCTACCTTCTCCGACAGATCCACTTCGTCTCCATCGACGGCCTTCCACTCAAATTAGCAACAAAATATTCCAAATGAAGAATCGCTACACCAAATCCAGGACACATTCTTCTCCCTGCTCCGAATGGCATCATCTTTATCTCTTTGCTCCCTGTTATATCAAACCCACCTCCTCCTTCTTCTCCTTCGCCGCCTTTCATGAATCTCTCCGGCTTAAACTCCATCGGATCTTCCCACACTTTCGGATCCCGACCCATTTCCGCCACCATGAAATTTACAGTCCCATTCTTTGGTATCACATAATTTCCCAACATTGTGTCTTCTTTCACTGCGTGTGGCAGCACGAAATGGGCTGGTGGGTGTCTTCTTAATCCTTCTAAAACCACAGCTTTTAGATATGGAAGTTTCCCCAAATCTTCTTCCTTCACCTCTTCCCCTGTTCCATCTCCCATTACTCCTTTCATCTCTGCAAAAAAGCTTGTTTTGGATTTCTGGGTATTTCACTAAATTCGCCATTATCCACTGCAAGGCTGTGGATGTGGTCTCGGTGCCTCCGTTGATAAACTCTGAGGCTATGGTGACCATTTCGCTATCAGTAAGCTTTCTTTTCTCGTTGGGAAGCTCCAAATCGAGTAGTGTATCGACGTATGAAACCAAGAATTCTTGTTCAGTTTCGCCTCTGTTTGCTCTGTTTTGATTGATCTTCCTTCTTGCTTCGATCAAAGGAATTAGGACTTTCTCTTGGTTGCTTCTTAATTGGAGAAACTCCTCCCAACGTTTTCTTAACAAAATCTTGGTCAATTTAGGGAAGAAATTAAGAGCGTTAAAGCGACCAATATTCAACTGCATTGCTTGCTCCACATTCCTGATTCCGTTGATTTGGGATTCGTTAAGCTTATCCCCAAAACACATAAACGCCAACAAACACAACATGGCGTATCGAAAATGATCGATGGCAGAGACGAGGGTGGTTTCAGATTTAAGGCGATTAAGAAGAATATCCAAAACCCACTTGCGAGCTTGACCGTAGGACCTGAGACGGGAAGGATGGAGGATTTGGGAAGTGAGATTGCGGCGGAGGAGGCGCCAGAGTGGGCCGTAAGAGGCAGAGCTGATGTTGTGTTGATTGCTGGAGATGACATTGCTGACTGGAAGGGGCGGTGGACGGTTGGCGAAGAGAGCGCCGTTAAGGACAAGGGCCTTGTGGGCAATGGAGTGATCGGCGATGAAAATGGTGGGGCGGAGGCCGATGCGGAGGGTGAGGACAGGGCCGTACTTGGCGATGAAGCTTCGCAGCAGAGACTCCATGTCAAGGGAGGATGTTCGAAGCCATAGGACGTTAGTGAGGATGGAAAAGGAGATGAAAGGGCCTGGTGGGAGGTTGGTGGAGCTTCGAAAATGGTAAAAATGGAGCTGAGAAAAAAGCAGATGCAGAGGGAGATGAGGAGGATGAGCCAAATCTCCATTTTTGTGTTTTAATTTTTGGATTGAATCGAACAGAAAACCGATATTATTTTGTATGCTGTTGTCAACGCAGCTCCACGTTTGTGTTTGAAGGCAAATTAGAAGACTAGGAATTAAAAACAAAAAAAAACAAAAAAGGTGAGAGAAAAATTTAGGTGCATGGTGACACGGTCGGGCTTCTCCAACCGTGCGGCACCATGACATTCACTCGTACATGGTCAGCTTTAAGGGGAACTCAAGCCCCAATATTCTTTTCTCCATTTTTTTGAAGCTTCGTCGGAACTTAGACGAGGTCCTCTCGTCCTCAACCGAACTGAGCTCATGCGGAACTGAACTTCATTCGGTCATACACGTCGCCTGTACGTGTATTTCCCTTCATCAAGCGACTCCATCTGACTTGCCTTAATCTAGGTCAAGTCTTGTAGCTCGACCTTGCCTCTGGATGAGGCTAAGGTTATTAGCTTTCTCTCTCCGACTTAGGTCTGCTTGTCGAGAATCGTCATAACTAACCCATGGGCATCTTTCCAACATCGGAACCACCCGGACATCCATCCATCCGGACATATCGAGGCATGAACCCTCTCATGTCCATGCTAAATCGTTTGCCGAGATAAAACGGCATAGCCGGTGCTATATCGAACCTCCGGCCCATGGGAGAAGGCGCAATGTCGGCACACCCGTGTCGTCCGACACTGTCCACGAGATCCCATTCTCAATGAAAGACGCCCGAGACTCTTGTCTCGCAACGCTCGCCCACGCCATGACACATGTATGTGCCATAGGGTAGGTCCCTTAAGCCATCAGGCCCAGGGATGGTGGAGAGCTGACATCATGTCTCCCCTTATAGTACATTCTGAGCATTTTTCACCTTGACACCCTTGCACATGTTGATAGTGCTACCTCGTCACAAGTTTTGTAGAGCGGCCGTCTTAACTCCGATTGACATGAAATTTGACGTGCTTCCATATTCCATCGATATGGATCTAACTCTAGAGCCGCTCGTCCAAACTCACGACGAAACTCCTTCTTCTGAGGAAACGGCCTAGGGCCCATCTGGTCCCCACCGAGCTTGTCACTGACACTGCCAATGGCACTGGTGCTTGTCTTCTTGCTTGATGCTCAATCTGGCATGCTTGCCCATTTATCTTGGTGTGTTGGATGATGCACCGTCCTCCTCGGTCGCATCACGACACTTCTCTCGGCCCTCTATCTTTGCCAGATGTATCGACACTCTCGTGTCGCCACTTGCACTGTCCGCCCCACTACTAGTGGGTCACAATCTACTTACTTCAAATACGATTGTGACATTCTCCCCCACTTGAACTGTCATCGTCCTCGATGACATACTTGAGGGTACAATCCAACTTCTTGGGATTGTAACACTCTCCCCCACTTGAACGATCATCGTCCTTGATGACACACTTGAAGTTCAAGGATATCTATTTTAAAGTTTATTAATTATTATACACATTTTAAAGTTTATAACTCTATTAGACACAAAATTAAAAGTTCAACGATATTTATTACATGTACTTCTTGAAGTTCAAGAATCTATTTAATAGAAAACTTAAAAATCCAAGGATTAAACTTGTAATTTAACCTATTTAATTATTAATAATTAATACTCATGAATTAAATTTGTTAATAATTTGAAATTAAGTTTATAATTGACAAAATTATATTAGAATTACTTTTTAAGTTGGATAATTCAATAGAATATATGAATAGTTAAAATTTTAATTGATAATACTGATTAAAAATCAACCCAACTAATTATTCCATTGTGAATTATTAAGAAATATATTAATTGGTAGATGAAAGTGTTGCTTAGTTAATTTTTACTAGTAAAATATATTACATTATTGAAGTTAATTATTCATTAAAATTATTAAATAATTCACTAAAATATAAAATTTATTCAATTAGATAATTTAGTAGAAATATTCATTTTGTTGATAATTAGATTGAGGACGATTTTCAAATATAGAAAAATGAGCAAAATTATTTACAAATATAGAAAAATTCTGAAAGATAGTGAATTTTTTCTATAATTGTAAATAATTTGATATTTTTTCTATTTATAGTAATTTTGTTTAGATTTAATTATTTAATCAAATTTATTGATTTTTTTTAAAAAACTAATTAATTAATTAAAATAAATGGGTGTTTTTAAATATAGAAAATGAGCTAAACTATTTACCAATATAGAAAAATTTTACACAGAATTTAATCATTTGAGTCATATATGACGACGATAGAAGTCTATTGCTCAAGTAATAGAATTTTACCGCGAACAAATAGTAAAATTTTTTAAACAATTTAATATTTTTTCTATTTATAATAATTTCTTTAAAATAAATTAAATTATGTTATATTCCTGACTTAAAATTAATTTTAAAGGAAAAAAGTGAGTTACTGACATATACAGCCCATGAGTTCTTTTTCTGTTGAATTCAACCTTCAATCTCCAACACAATCTCCAACACACACAAAAATGGAGATTTGGTTCATCGTCGTCGTCTCCCTCTGCATCTGCTCTCTTCTCACCTCCATTTTTACCCATTTCCGAACCTCCACAAAGCTTCCACCAGGCCCTCCTTCAATTCCCATCATCACTAATTTCCTATGGCTCCGCAGATCCCCTCTCCAAATTGAATCTCTTCTCCGCAGTTTCATCACAAAATACGGCCCCATCATCACTCTCCCCATCGGCACCCGCCCCGCCGTCTTCATCGCCGACCGTTCCATCGCCCACAAGGCCCTCATCCTAAATGGCGCTCTCTTCGCCGACCGTCCACCGGCTCTTCCCATCAACAAGATCGCTTCCAGCAACCAACACAACATCAACACCGCCCCTTACGGCCCACTCTGGCGCCTCCTCCGCCGCAATCTCACTTCCCAAATCCTCCATTCTTCCCGTCTCAAGTCCTACGCCCGTGCTCGCAAGTGGGTTTTGGATATCCTTCTTAATCGCTTTCTCTCTCACTCTCAATCCGGAACTCCCGTTTGCGTTGTCGATCATTTTCAGTACGCCATGTTCTGTTTGTTGGTGTTGATGTGTTTTGGGGATAAGCTTGAGGAATCCCAGATTCATGAAATTGAAGACGTGCATCGAGCTATGCTGTTGAATTTTGGGCGTTTCAGCGTCCTCAATTTCTGGCCGAAATTGACCAAGATTTTCCTCCGAAAGCGCTGGGAGACGTTTCTCGAACTCAGAAGAAAGCAAGAGAAAGTCGTCATCTCTTTGATTGAATCAAGAAGGAAAGCCAACCAAAACAGAGAAAACGGAGTCGAAAATAAAGAAGAATTCGTGGTGTCATATGTTGACACACTGCTCGATTTGGAGCTTCCCGACGAGGACAATAGAAAGCTTACTGATGAGGAGATAGTCACCATATGCTCCGAATTCCTCAATGCCGGCACCGATACAACCTCCACGGCTCTGCAATGGATAATGGCGAATTTAGTGAAAAACCCAGAAATTCAGAACAAGCTTTTCGCAGAGATGAAAGAATTAATGGGAGATGGAACAGGGGAAGAGGTGAAGGAAGAGGATTTGGGGAAACTTCCATATCTGAAAACAGTGGTTTTAGAAGGATTAAGAAGACACCCACCAGGGCATTTCGTGTTACCACACGCAGTGAAAGAAGACACGATATTGGAAAACTACGTGATACCAAAGAATGGGACAGTGAATTTCATGGTGGCGGAGATGGGTTGGGATCCAAAAGTGTGGGAAGATCCGATGGAGTTTAAGCCGGAGAGGTTCATGCAAGCCGGGGAAGGAGAAGAAGAAGGAACTGTATTTGATTTAACCGGGAGCAAAGAGATAAAAGATGATGCCGAGCAGGGAGGAGAATTTGTCCAGGATTTGGTCTGGCAATTCTTCATTTGGAGTATTTCATTGCGAATTTGGTATGGAGATTTGAATGGAAAGCGGTAAAGGGAGATGAAGTTAGTCTGGCGGAGAAGGTAGAGTTCACAGTGGTGATGGAAAAGCCTCTCAAAGCCAACATAATTTCAAGGTAAAATTAACTTCATTTGCACTAAGGAGAACAAAGAGATGGCTAAATTACGTGTTTAGTAGCTCTGCTTAAAACATGCATATCAACTTTAAATATATGATTTGACTAAACGTATAGTGTCAAATGTACTTGAATTTGTGTCATATTTTCAAATTTGTCTAATATGAATTTACTTATTATTAGGTATTTATTAAACTTTTATTCTTACCAAAGTAAAATGAGTAACAGTATAATGTTAATTATTTTTTTCCTAAAAAATTAGAGTTGAAAATATAAATTTACGTCGGATGAATTATACTCAGTTTGACATAAAAAATTCTATTGATATTTTTGCAAAAACACATAAAGATATATTTAACATTTATGTTATATAAAGGGGTTGTGGGTTCAATACAAGGTGGTCACTCCACCTATCTAGGATTTAATATCCTACTAGTAGGTTGGCAGCCCGCCTGTTATAGGGTGGGGTGGGTTGTCGCTCGAGATTAGTCCAGGTGCGCCTAAGCTTGCCCGGACACTCACGGATATAAAAAAAACATTTATGTTATATACAATTATCTAATCTTGTACAATCTAGAAAAAAAGAGAAAAAAATGTTGAGGAAGAACTAAATCTAAGCTAAATTTCTTGCTCAATCAATACAAAAAAATGGTTACACTCCAACAACGTTCGGTCGTTTTCAAGTTTCAACCTTTGCTCATCGTCCCATTCTTCAATATGGGTTTGAATGATCTTTTAAGGTTTCTCTTTGAATTTAGATGAATCAATTCAGTTTGAATCATTGCCAAGAAGATTCAAGTTAGACCACCTCGACCTACTCTCCTTCGTCATTGTTACCTAATTTCATACTCCTCATTTTATACCCCTCATATTTTTAACACACAAAATGACAATTTTAGAAAATATACGATTCTCGAAGATATTTCAAATCACAATGAAGGGACATTTTTTAGATAATTGATTAAAAGAATCATTTCCAAAATGGTTTTTGCACCACTTTTTAAAATTTAAGATCTTTTACCTTTTGTGTATGTGATCTTCAAGTAATTTTACAAAACTAATTTCACTTCCTTTTTCTCTCTTCCTTCATCTCTTCTATTTTTATTTTTTTTTTCATCTTATTCATTCTCTCCCTCTTTTCATTTGGACTTTTGATTTTTTTCTTCAACTAGACCATGCAACCAACTTTGACATAACCATGCGACCAGCTCTAACAAGTCGACATGACCAGCTTTGACTAACTTCTTTTTCTCTCCATTGTTTCAATTTGTGTTGCAAAATGAGACCAAACACTAAAGAGTGAGACCGGGGAGCAAGATAATGAGAGAAAAGGAGAGAGGAGAGAGATATGTGAGAGAAAAAAGAGAGTGAGAGAAAGAGAACGAGAACGAGAGAGCAAGAGCGAGAAGGCCCAGCATGCGCCAAGTTCATTTTTGGTAACTTCATGTACAAAAGGTCAAAACACTCCGTTTCAAAAGAATGGCAAATCTCATCCCTGAAAAAAAAAATTTGGATCATCCATCCAATTTGAAAAGTGAGCAATTCACAAGAAAGAAAAATATAATAATAAAGAATTTTAGGAGAAAATCTCTCAAGTTATTGATTTTATTTCAATCTTTTTCTACGCCAGCAACAGATCTCAAAAGAAGATGAGAGATAAAAAAACTCCTTAATATAACTGCAATACAACCAGAAGGAGAGAATAACAATTCTTAAGCAGAAAAACAAATCTCAAATAATAACAAAAAAAAAAATCAAATCTCAAATAACAATAACAAATTTGTTCTCTTGTTCAGGTTCTATAAAACCTCCCCATATAAATTTTTTCTTCTAAATTACCATTTAGAAAAGTCGTTTTCACAAATGAATACTCATATAAAAAATTGCAATAATTGCGATTAATAATCTAATGGATGTGATTCTCGTAACCAAAAAATTGGTATCAAAGAAGTCTAAATCTTGCTTTTGTTTGAAACCTTTTGCAACAAGTCTAGCTTTATACTTGTCTATACTATCATCCGGTTTGAGCTTTTTTTTCAGGACCTATTTACACCCAATAGTTTTACAACTTGGTGGTAAATCAACTAATTTCCAAGTTTTATTAGAAATTAGTGATTATATCTCATCATTTACAGCCTCCTTTCAGAAAATTGCATCCGGAGATTATAAAACTTCTTGCAAAGAAATTGGTATCTCCTAAATATTATAAACATAAAAATCAGGATCAAAATCTTTCACAATTCTAGCTCTTTTACTCCTCCTCAATTCAACTAGAGAATTGTTGTCATTATTATCACTAGGAGTAGAGGAATCAAACTTAGAAGTTTGTTAACTACTTTGACCCTACTATTTATTGAATTGAAAGGAAATTAATATCAAGAAATCTATAGACTGTATGGTTAATTGCATATCCAAGAATAACAGGAGTGATGGCTTTAGACCCTAATTTTGGTTTTTTAGGATCTGTTAGCCTTACAAAAGCTAAACATCCTCAAA
This sequence comes from Lagenaria siceraria, assembly GCA_002890555.2. NCBI lineage: Eukaryota > Viridiplantae > Streptophyta > Magnoliopsida > Cucurbitales > Cucurbitaceae > Lagenaria > Lagenaria siceraria. The sequence continues at coordinate 3,901,747 of CM016491.1, read as the reverse complement.
CTCTTAGATATCTCAAATTTGGATTATACTTTTTCTATAATGGAAAAGGTGTAATCTTTGTCTTTTTATATCACACTCTATTTAATACATGACAAGCAGTCAAAACTGCTTCACCGTAAAGATTAAAAGATGCACCTAGTAGTATTGCATTAGTCAAACCAATTAAAGTTTTATTTTTCCTCTCAGCTACTCCATTAGAAGCAGGTGAATATGGAGAATAGTCTCATGAATTATTCCTAATGATTCAACATAGGAATTGAATTCAAATGATTCATATTCTCGACCTCTATCACTTCTAATTCTTTTAATTTTTCTACTGAATTGATTTTCAACTTCGACGAGAAATTTTTTAAAATTCTCAAAAACATCACTTTTATTTTTCAATAAATAAACATTAGTATATTTTGAAAAATCATTGATAAAAGTGATAAAATATATATTTCTTCCTCTAGTTAAAAATTCCTTCAAATTCACACAAATCAGTATGAATTAATTTTAATAATTCGGTATTTCTCTCAACACTTTTATAAGGTCATTTTGTAATCTTAGTTTTGCTGCATATTTCACATTTCTCAAAATTATTTTTTAAATTAGGAACTAATCCAAGGCTACTCATTATCCTCACATATTTTACTATTTATAAATGACATAATCGAGCATGCCAAAAATTTAAAGAAGAGAGCATATAAACCAAACTGGTAGATGCTTTATTAATATTTTCAATGTTCAATTTGAACATTCCATCACATGCATAACCTTTTCCAATAAAAATTTTATTTTTTGTTATCACATACGAATCAAATTTCATTGTCTATTTAAAGCCAGCTTTAGTAAGAAGATAACTCGACATTAAATTCTTCCTTATGGAGGGTGTGTAAAGCACATCTTTCCAAATTAGTACCCTTCCAAAGGTGAATTTTAATTCAACCTCACCAGATCCCAAAATTTTGGTGGTATGAGAATCACCAAGCATTATTATTTTAGGCTCCTCAAAAGGAGTATAAATTTTGAACCATTTTTGGTCATAACAGACATGTATATTGGGTCCAGAATCAGCCCAACATCCTTCAACACTTTGAGCCATATATATATATATATATATATATATATATATATATATTAGTTATCATAGCCACAAATGGTTCTTCGGTAACTTTAGCCTGAGGTACAAGTTCTCGTTTCTGAAATTTACAAATTCGAGCAATATGCAAACTTTTGCCACAAACAAAACAAAATGGTTTGGAGTGTTGAGAATGTGCTTGGTTGTTATTGATTTGGATATTTCTTGTTATTAGAAAAGTGAGATTTATTCTTCTTTTTCATATTATTTTTCTTTGGCTTTAAATGACTATTTTTATGAATCTGACCATTAGATATATCATTAGAAGAGATTAGGTTTACCTTTGTGAGATTTTCATGGCCTTCTTGAATCAAAGCATCTTGCCCTCTTGCCTCTTCCTCTACACAAGTGTGAGTAATTAATACTTTCACAGAGATTTCCTTTTGCTTATGACGCATATTTTTCTGAAATTCTCTCCATGATGGTAGAGGTTTATCAATTATGTCGGCAACAATAAGACTGTCTCTAATCTTAATTCCTTCAGATGCTACTTCAATCACTATCATCTAAAAGTTTTGTGCTTGCTCTACCACAAATTTTCCATCTACTGTTTGAAAACGAAAAAAGCGAGCATATTTTTTCGTATTGGCTTGTTCAGTATCATATTTATTCTGCAAGGTTTTCCATATTTTCTTGGCAAACGTGAAAGTAGTATCATAAAGTCATAAAAATGATTAGCAAGACAATTTAAAAGATAATACCGATAATTGTACTCATCTTTCTCATACTTGTCAATTTTCTTTTAGTGTCCCATGAACTCTTCAATGTCCATGCTTTCAGTATCAATCTTCTTTGAGTTTTTTTCCACGAGGACATAAGCCACTTTGAGAAGATTAAGGTAGAACAACATTTTTGAAGTGTGCTCCCTTAAATCGACATGGCTTGTTGAGATCTCCAACATTCTCATTCGGTTTCTCAACAGTAGACTCCATCTTTGATTCTCCTTAAAATTTGATGGGGAATTACAAATAACAGAGGAAAATAGAGTAGATATTGAAAAACAGACACGTAAACAATTATGTTGAGGTACGAATATCTCGCTCTCTTTAAGGAGATCAAGCCCTCTGCAGTGTGTATTGAAATTCTTAATATCAACTACCGGTGCAACAGAAACCTAACTGAAATTCTCTGGCTTGTCCCCTCCAGGCTACAATAACCTAACTGAAACATTGTGTAGTTCAAACCACTCTGCACTGAAAATGTTCAGCTCAAAGCTCCACAATTAAAACACCCTTCTTTTGGTCAATTGCTCTTAAAAGAGCTAAGGAGAGAAAGTAAGAGAGAAAGATACACTAATTGTTAGTTGGTGTGTTGTGTTGTGATTTGAGAGAAAGAAACATTAGATATTTATACTAAATTTTAGATCTAAAAATTTAATATATAATTAATATAATTTATTTAACATTGATAGTTAATTTGAATAATTACATCATTGGTATATTAGATATCGAACAACTTTCAAATATATGAATAGTATATCAAATGTCAATCAATTCGCACAAAATGATAAAATGGATCACAAATTTTGATTGCCTAGGGGTCTTTCCAGACTTTTTCAAATCAGTAATTTGGTTCAGCCTGTTTTGCAAATTTGAAAATATGGAGATATTTTTTTGTATTTTATTTTTTTTTTGTATTTTTGGTGATAGTGTCACTACCCAAAAAGAGAAATGGAAGAGAAATGGAAGAGAAAAAGGGAAAGAGTAGATAGAAGAATTAAAACAATATAAAATGTTCGCTTAACCCACCCTTTAAATGTCGATTATATCAAGATGTGACCTCATGTCTCACCTCATAATCTTAATTAGCAAAATTATTAATATTATTATATTTTGAGGATACAAAATTATTCAACCTTGTATAGGCATGACCATACACAAATGCTTGTTACGTTACAATTGAGCCATTATTTAAGTTTTAATATTAGTATATAGAATGCTAACTACAAACTTCTTAGTGGCGACTTTGATTGTAACTGACCATTTCATATTGAATAAAAACTTTCATGTATGTTACATATACTCTAAATCTTAACTTATAATATGGCAAAATCAACTCTGAATATGAATTCTTGGATGTATTTTGGCTTTCAGAGGCTTTTTCATCGCCACGGTAAGCTCTACCTTCTCCGACATATCAACTTCGTCTCCATCCACCGCCTTCCATTCGAACCGCCAAACCAAATTAGCAACGAAATACTCCAAATGGAGAATCGCCACACCCCATCCTGGACATATCCTCCTCCCTGCTCCGAATGGCATCATCTTTATCTCTTTGCTACCTGTTACATCAAACTCTTCTTCCTTCCCGCCCTTCATGAACCTCTCCGGCTTAAACACCGTTGGATCTTCCCACACTTTTGGATCTCGACCCATCTCCGCCACCATGAAATTTACACTCCCATTCTTTGGTATCACATAATTTCCCAACTCTGTATCTTCTTTCACTGCGTGTGGCAGCACGAAATGCGCTGGTGGGTGTCTTCTTAATCCTTCTAAAACTACAGCTTTCAGATATGGAAGTTTCCCCAAATCCTCTTCCTTCACCTCTTCCCCTGTTCCATCTCCCATTACTCCTTTCATCTCTGCAAAAAGCTTGTTTTGGATTTCTGGGTATTTCACTAAATTCGCCATTATCCACTGCAAGGCCGTCGACGTTGTATCGGTGCCGGCATTGAGGAATTCAGAGCATAAAGTGACCATTTCGTCATCAGTAAGCTTTCTCTTCTCCTCGGGGAGCTCCAATTCGAGCAGTGTATCAACATATGACACCACGAATTCTTCTTCTTCTCTTTCTTCATTTTCGTTTCTGTTTGCTCTGTTTTGATTGGCTTTCCTTCGGGCTTCGATCAAACGGATTAGGACCTTCTCTAGGTTCCTTCTTAATTGGAGAAACGCCTCCCAGCGTTTTCGAAACAAAATCTTTGTGAATTTTGGCCAGAAATTGAGAATGTTGAAACGCGGGAAACTCAATATAAGCGCTCGCTCCACGTTCTCGACTTCGCGGATCTGGGATTCCTCAAGCTTATCCCCAAAACACATCAACACCAACAAACAAAACATGGCGTACTGAAAATTCTCGACAACTGAGACGGGGTTTCCAGATTGAGACTGAGATTGAAGACGATTGAGAAGAATATCCAAAACCCACTTGCGAGCTTGACTGTAGGATCTGACACGGGAAGGATGGAGGATTTGGGAAGTGAGATTGCGGCGGAGGAGGCGCCAAAGAGGGCCGTAAGAGGCAGAGTTGACGTTATGTTGGTTGGAGGTGATGACCTTGCCAACGGGTAGCGCCGGTGGACGGTCAGCAAAGAGAGCGCCGTTTTGGACGAGGATCTTGTGGGCAATTGAGTGGTCGGCGATGAAGATGGTGGGGGTGGGGCCGATGCGGAGGGTGAGAACAGGGCCATATTTTGCAACGAAACTCCGGAGAAGAGACTCGATTTGAAGGGAGGATCGGCGGAGCCATAGGAGATTAGTGATGATGGGAATTGAAGGAGGGCCTGGTGGAAGCTTAGTGGAGGTTCGGAAATGGGTAAAAAAGGAGGTGAGAAGAGAGCAGATGCAGAGGGAGATAAGGAAGATGAACCAGGTCTCCATTTTTTTGTGTGGTTATTTTTGTCAATGATAGTTGTGAAGTATTTTTTAAAGTTTAAGGTTAGTATTAAACTTTTGAAAAAATGTGAGTATCTTTTAAACAAATGATAAAATTACGGACTACTTTTATAATTTTAGCCGATCAATTTTGGTTGAGAATGACTTTGGGATATGACCTATAACAAAAGGCAAAAGTTAAATTTGAAGAAAAGGTAGGAAATTGTTCCACGTTGGAAGATTTTGCTTTGCCAAAGAGTATATATTAAAGGCATGTAAGGGTGCTTTGAAATTGTGGTTGTGGTGGAAGTAGAAACTTTTCTCACGTATGCGCGTGTTGGGGTTGATGCCCTAAATACCGTGGTCTTGTAATTTGTGAATTTGTATTGTACAAATAAATTATTTATTTAATAAAATAACAGTTATTTTATTTGACATTTAGTTGCATTAACCCAATTCCAGTAAACTAAGATACTAGGTTATTAGCCGTAACTTAAACACGTAGGTAAAGACATACAAGTGGATCGTGCTTAAGTGATAACCTAAACGGTATGTAGTAGATGGATAAGGCTGGGTACCTTATCCTGGTACCACGATGAATACAACATACTTTGTGATTGTTACAAGTGTTGTAAAATATCACAAATGTTTAGATCCTAAACGTTGATGTGGAGACATGTGAGTGAGGGTATCATATATATGTGAGACATGTATAAGATTGGACCGCGAAATGATTAGTTACTCGTATTACCACTGTTGCTTCATGAGACTTACATTTCACAAGGATGATCATAAGTGACTTGATGAGTGCACGCCAGAGATCGTTTGTTGTGTTAACCTTGGGGAACAACCGACTTTCAACAATTTAGCACCGAGGTCGTGCCACTTGTTACTTTCAAGGCAGTGAGTTCCTCCACTACACAACGATTTGCCTTTGGTTAATCATTTTTGGGCAAATTACATTTTTAAAAATAAAATTACATATTTTTAGGCAATTGCAAGAATAGTAAAAAAATATTCTAAAACTTATAAATTTACCAATATAGCAAAAAAAAATATTAGATATTATTTCTATTTTTATTATTCCAATTGTACCTTCAATATGTATATTAATAGTATATATGATATACTTTATGTTTGGTGTATCGATAATTTGATATACTTATATTGGTAATTGGCTAGTTATGCAATTGATATACCAAATTTATCATTCATTATATCAAATTTAACAATCAACAAATGTTCATGCATTTGTTATTATTCATGAACTTAATTTGAAACCTTATTCATTTGTTTAAAAGTATTATTTTTCTAGTACATAATCATCAACTTATAATCATTCAATTCGTTATGTGGGTAACCATTTTAAATGTATGTTTATAAACTAATACACCAATGTTACACTTGAAATTGAATTTTGATCTAGGGTTTATCTACTACTAGTTACTGGAATAAATTTTATTTTAAGAAATATTGATATACTAAGAAATATTGATATACTAATGACATTAATGTTATGCTAGACATGAAGTTTGAATTGTCATTGATATACTATATTAACACACCAATATTATACTTGAAATTTAATTTAGAATGAATGTAATGATATATTATTAATACACCAATATTATACTTGAGATATGTATAGACTGAGTATTGATATACTACTTATATACCAATTATATACTTGAAATGCATTTTAAGGACTACTAATATACAATTTATACATCATCGTTAAATTTTAAATAAATTTTAAATGAGTGTCAATAAATTGCTAATATACCAATGTAATACTTATTATTACATTTTGAATGAATTATCATATATTATAAATATATACATTAATGATATACTTGAAATGCATTTTGAACTAGCATTGATATAAAATTGAAATACCAATGTTATATTATAAGTATCATTTTTTGAATGATATGCTTCATTTTGGGATCTAAAAAATATTATCAATATATGCTTTTATCTCACTTTAAATCCAGTATATAAATCAAATGATATATGAAATATTAATTATATACATTATAACATTGATATACAATATTATTATTATTTAACAATCTAAATAAAATAGAATAACAAAAGACCTTAAATCTCATCTTCTTCATCTTCTTCACTTAGCCACCCCCTAAAATCTCTTTTTCTCCTTCTCAATCTCATGTTTGCAATCGTTGGTTCAGCAACCCTTTCTTGAATTCCATCGTCTTGGCTAGCTTTTGACGTCCACCCTCGCCAGGTCGCCGACCTTGGTCGCTCGCACACATGTTTCCTATTTTTGTTTCTACTTTGAACAATGACGTTCTGGGATTAATAGTGTTTAAAATTGACTTTCAAGATCCTATAGGCAAACTCCCTGCAACTGGTTTAACGCAATTATATTTCCAATTCACATCATCCTGAAGTTGCAATTCCTTCAAATATACACTTGCCAACAACAACTTCACTCATACAATCAACTTTTCTCTTTCTCACCTTGGAGGAAGTCCATCGTTGTGGACATCCAAAAGTTTCTAATGACCACTATCGTCTGGTCATCAGCTTCCCTCGCATACACACGTTCTATAGGCAGCCGAAATCATTAAGAACCATATTGGGTGGTTTTTAATTTTTGCTTCTGGAATGTTTAGATACAGTGTATTTGTGGTTCTAGAATGTTTAGGTAGAGTGTATTTGTGGTATTCGAGTTATTTTTGAAGCAGTGTATCTTTGCATTCTCGTTTGTACTTAAATGGGTTGTTTTAAGGGTAGTTTTGTCATTTACTAATTAGAATTTTCTATTATATAAATTTGTTTTATTATTTTTACAATTTTGAAACTTTTTTTGTTACTTTTTCAAATAAAATTTTAAAATTTGTTATTTTTCTTATCATCCTTATTTATGTTGGTCCATTCTGTGTACTTAAAGCCCATTTGTCATTGGGCCATTATTTCTCTCTCCATTGGTCCATTAGGGTTGACCCCTTGTGTGATGTGACCTAACTTCATTAATGCTATTTATTATCTCAAGGAAGGGTGAATGAGGGGAACTTTCAGCCACTCTCCTTTGCTTTCTTTCTTATCCAAAACTCTATTGCCCTATGAGAGTGTTGAGAAAATCCTCACACTTTTACAATAGAACACATGCAAACAAAAATTTTTTAAAAAAACAACAAAACTAGATATACAAAAATTTACGTAGAAAACTTTAAAATTAGAGAAAAAACCACGACCCAACAAAAAATAATTCATTATGTAAACCATTGTTACAATCACGCAGAATTATCTCATCGATCTCAATAACAAGAGTATTCTCTAAAAAATTTTGTACCACTTATACCATTTTCTGCAACTTTCAAACTAGAAAATACAAAAAAAAAAAAAGAAAATTAATTAACGTTAGCACACTCCAACTTAAAGCGTTTTTAACTGTGACGATTTGTAATAAAAATTATAGACTTCTTTTATATTACTTGAAGTTCATCACTTCCTTAAATATTTTCAATATAGGACAATTACTTTTCTAATATTTTGTTAAACGTAATAGGTGGAAGATCAAAATTTATTGCAAAACTTGTAAGGAGTAGAAATTGGTAGAGAAATGATTGTACCAAATAACAGGTTAAATTGGAAGAATAAATTGATATGCTAAACTCTTGAAATTAGAAGAGTGAAACTATGGAAATGTTTTGTTGAAAGATGTTTTCATTTAAGACAACTTTCCTAATTTGGTTGATTTGACATTGTTGCAAATAGGACCATATAGTACCTAGAAAAGAAATTGGTAAAATTAAATATTATTGATTATGATCCCATTGGGGGAATTTTGTTTTTCTCCTAATTTCTAAAATATTTCGATTCTTCCAATTTCGACGAAATTTTGAGATTTCAAGAAAATTTCAACACTTCGAGAAATTTTCAATTTTTTCTGAATTAATTATGTTAGTTCAGTTCAAAATTTTCAATTTTAGGTTTTTGATTACACATAATTCTATAATTTCACATGCCAATGTCATTTTCAACAAAGATTAAGCATTTTTTATGTTACTTTTTCTAATTTCCAATTTTTCTCAATTTTTAGATTTATTTTTCGCCCAAAACTTTCATTTATAAAGAAACTAAATTTGAAAAAATCACAAAAAAATAACCTATATTTATTTTTAACCTCAATCAAACTTTTTTCATTAAATTTTCACATCATTTCACCTTAAAATTGAATTCATATGAGTTTTTTTTGTTTTACCATCCAAAACTTTTATAATTTTCACATCATTTCACCTCAAAATATTCATAAACTTTTTATTGTTTTGTAATTATTTTTTCATTTCTTTTTTTAATTTATGCTCTTGCATCAACATTTACATAGACATTTACAATCAACATCTAAATATTGTCTTACATTATATAAATTGTGATTAAAAATAGTCGGCTATAGTCTAATTAAGTCACAATCAATGAAATTCCCATCAATTTTCATAATTTTTTCCGAAATTTCTATCGATATTTCCATAAAATCGAGACCTCGATATTTTTAATCGACATCAATCATTTGAACTTGGTTATGAACTGAGTGATAAACGACACCATAAGCATACCGGTACAAAAAAAAATTAAAAATAAAATTAAAAATAAAAATCTAATTATATAAATATTCAAATATTTTTATTTCAAAAAAAATATATTCAAATATATTCAGACATTTAAATACTAATTATTTCTAACATCGACAAAGGTAATAGACTTTGAGCAAGACCTAATCCTTTCGTCCCCATTCCTTGTACATACACACAAAAAATATATATATATTTTTACTATTATTATTTTAAAAGGAACAAATTGTAACATTACAATTTTGATTACAATTTGAATGCAGCAATGGCGCATCTAATTTATTTTCATAAACTTTATGATTTATAATAAAATAATATCTTTCATTTTAAAATCTGGAATATATGTTAACTTTGAGAGGCTTTTTCATGAGGACGGTGAACTCTATCTTCTCCGCTAGATCGACGCCGTCTCCTTCCACCGCCTTCCATTGAAAACGCCATACCAAATTCGCAATGAAATATTCCAAATGAAGCATTGCCAGACCAATTGCTGGACATATTCTCCTCCCTGCTCCGAACGGCATCATCTTAATCTCTTTGCTCCCTCTTACATCAAACTCCGCCGCTTCGTTCATGAACCTCTCTGGTTTAAACTCCATCGGATCTTCCCACACTTTTGGATCCCAACCCATCTCCGCCACCATGAAATTTACTGACCCATTCTTTGGTATCACGTAGTTTTCCAATATCGTGTCTTCTTTCACTGCGTGTGGTAACACGAAATGCCCTGGTGGGTGTCTTCTTAATCCTTCTAAAACCACTGCTTTCAGATATGGAAGTTTCCCCAAATCCTCTTCCTTCACCTCCTCCCCTGTTCCATCTCCCATTACTTCTTTCATCTCTGCCAAAAGCTTGTTTTGGATTTCTGGGTATTTCACTAAATTCGCCATTGTCCATTGTAATGCTGTGGCGGTGGTATCTGTGCCGGCGTTGAGGAATTCAGAGCATAAAGTGACCATTTCGTCATCAGTAAGCTTTCTCTTTACGTCGGGCAGCTCCAATTCGAGCAGCGTATCAACATATGACACCACGAATTCTTCAGTTTCAGCTCTCTTTGCTCTGTTTTCTCTTTCTTGCTTGACCTTTTTTCTCGCATTGATTAGAGGGATTAGGACATTCTCTTGCTTTCTTCTGAGTTGAGAAAACATCACTTTGCGATTTCGAAACAAAATGTTGGTCAATTTTGGCCAAAAACTAAGGACAATGAAACGCCGAAGATTTACAATCATCCCACGCTGCACGTTCTCAATTTCCTTGATCTGGGATTCCTCAAGCTTATCCCCAAAGCACATCAACACCAACAAACAGAACATCGCGTACTGAAAATGATCCACAACGAAGACGGGATTTCCCGATTCAGAGTGAGAAATAAGACGATTAAGAAGAATATCCAAAACCCACTTGCGAGCACGACCGTAGGATCTAATACGGGAAGGATGGAGGATTTGGGAAGTGAGGTTACGGCGGAGGAGACGCCAGAGTGGGCCGTAAGGAGCAGAGGTGAGGTTGTATTGGTGGGTGGAGATGATCTTGTTCATGGCAAGGGCAGGTGGGCGGTCGGCGAAGAGAGCGGCGTTTTGGAGGAGGGCTTTGTGGGCGATAGAGCCGTCGGCGATGAAAACGGCGGGGCTGGCGCCGATGGGGAGGGTGAGGATGGGGCCATATTTGGCGATGAAACTGCGCAACAGAGACTCGACTTGGAGTGGGGATCTGCGGAGCCATAGGAAATTGGTGAGAATGGGGATTGAAGGAGGACCTGGTGGGAGCTTGGTGGAGCTTCGGAATTTGTTAAAAATGGTGATTGTGAGGAAACAAAGGGAGAGGGAGATGATGACCACGAGTAACCATGTTTCCATTTCTGGAAATTTGGAGTATGAAGCTTCGGAATTTGTAATAATGGAAATGCACGAGTTCTATATATTAGAAATTCTTAATTCAAAATAAAAAAATAAAAATAATTAGGTGCATCTCACTACTATTTATTCTTATGTATCCCACCAAATTGTTCTATTATCGACAAATTTTTGTTGTTTTTTTTTTAAAAATATTTTAATGATTTTTTTATGTGAATGATGAGAATGTGATGTATCAAGATAGGTGCTACCACCAATGAGTATTACCCTACAAAATATTACACATTTAGTACTTAAATTTTTAGTTTGATTTCAATTTAGTCTTTATATTTAAAAATCTTACTATTTTAGAGAGTTTGTTTCAATTTGGTCTCTAAGTTTGAAGATTCACACTTTTAATCTCAAATTTTCTCAAAATATTGATTATTTTGTCTTTAGTGTTAACGTTCCTTAATTAATTTATAATAATTATAATTTATTAAATTTTACTATTTTTTATCCCTATTAAAATCAACTTTAAATTTTCACTTTATAATTCTTTTAAATTAATAAATAGAATTTGACGTCAATGACTTAAAAGGAGTGTTTAATGAAAATTTGAGATTAAAAGTGTAAAATCTTGATATCTATATATCAAATTGAAACAATACTCAAATTTTAAGAGTAAAATTGTAATATTTTAAAATTTAGGGACTAAATTGAAACCGAACTCAAAATTCAAGAACTAAATGTGCAACAGTGCGAAACCTAAAAACCGAATAGAAACTAGATCCAAAACATAAAGAACTAAAAAAAAATTATTTTTCAAATAAAAACAAAGAAGAAACAAAGGTTCTAACTTTTTTTTATATATATATATATATCCACAGACTTGTATGTATTTATTACTTTTAGATGTGGTTTGAAAACTCTACCCTCATTGGGAAAACAAAATATCTATCTAGTATGTTCTAGTTGAAATTTAATTTAAGGATACATTTGATACACGAAATTGAGTTGAGTTGAACATATAATAATTATTCGTGAAGTTAATAAAAGTGTGCTTGGGATTCACAGTTGAGTTGAGTTGGATTAGGAGTATCAGTTGGAGCTTTTGTAACCTAAAAACTCTTATTTTCGGTTGGCTATTTTTATTTGTTCAACTTTTTGTACAATCATTAAATTACACACATATTTACCTAAGTTTTCAATACTCAATCAAGATACCATATTTTATAATTTTATGCATATAACCACGGAACTTGAGGTATATAAAATACTCATGTTTTATAATAATAGCAAAATTACAATGTTAGATACTTCTGGAATCAAGGTTAAAGGTTTCATAGGAAATAAACTGCTTTTTTTTTTTTTTTTGCTTTTTTGAAATAGAAAAATAAACTATTTTAAATATCTTAATAGCTTTTATCTATGTTATTTTTTTTCTCCGTTCAACAACGAGGAGGTACAAGATTTGAACAATTGACCCTCTTGGTTGACAACACATGCCTAAACTAATTGAGCATACTCAACATTCTTTTACAATTTTCTTCATGTAACTGTTGTACTTAAGATAGACAAAATATTTTTTTTTACTCCATTAGATCAACAAACTTACGACATACACTTTCACATTTGAGGAAAATGCACAAAAGATAAGTAGGTCATCAAAGAGTTTAAGTTTTTTTTACGGCATCTACGTCAAATTGTAAGTTATAATTTATTATATGTGTGTTGGTTGGTTTATAGAGTATTTATGGGCCACTATTCATAAACATAAACATGCATAGAAAAATTAAACAACATTATATCAAAAATTGAGAATGCACATTTGAAAAAAAAAACATCTATTTGTCTTGGTAAAAAAATGTATCTAAATTTTAAAAAATATAAATAAAAATGTACATGTATTATAAAGGTTTTTTTTAATGAAATAATGGAAGATCCACTTTTATTTATTTATTTATTTATTGTTGTTGTTGTGTAACTACACATGTATTATGGGGTTATAAAGCATAGGAGATGTTAGAGTTCTTTTTTAACACGTCATTTCATTTTTTTTTTTTAATTTTAAAACATTCAATTAGGCTCTGTTTACATTGCCTAGAAAAAAATGATTTTGAAAAAATTGTTTTTATTTTCTCATGTGTTTTTCAAAAGTGATTTTATAAGTAAGTTTATTTAGTTTGATAGATAAAAATGTTCTTATTAATGTGAAATTACTATTAAAAAAATGACTATTAAACTAATAATTTTAAATTTATATTTTATATTCTCACTGGTCGAGTTTTTTTTTTCTTTTTGTTTTTTAGTATATGATCAACTGAGTTGGTTATCGAAGGTGGTCATTGTCGGAGTTGGTCGTCGCTGGAGTTGTCGTAAGAGGTGGTTGTCATAGTTGATCGTCGATGGTGGTTGTTGCCAGCGTTGTTTGCCAACAAGTAGAGTCAATATGGGAAGCATTGGGGGAGGGAGAGCTTGGTTGAGTAGGTAACTTTTACCATATGAACTCAACTCAAATTGGTGAGGCAAACACTTGCTAAATTTGTCTAAATTCTTAAATTTGTTTTATTTTCATCATTAAATTTTTAAAATTGGTCAATTTTAGTTATTGAACTTTCTTATTTGTTCCATTTTGATTTCTAAATTTTTTAAACAATCAATTAGTCATTGTTATGCTAATTTAATTCCCACTTGTCTAATTCTCATCTCAACTTATGTGGTTTGAAATCACACTCATATTTGCTTAGTTTTGATAAAATATTAGAAGTGTAGTTGTCCCACATTAGAAAAGTCCAAGGAAGTAATGAGCTCTCACTATAAAAGGAGTTTATGTCTTTGGTTTCAAATTATTCTAGTTAGAAACACCTTAAGCTTGAGTGTGCTCTCCCTAGTTAAATTACCTTATTAAATTCTCTAGTTTGAGAGTGAGGAAAAGAGTATGAGTGATACACAAATACTTTGAGAGACTATTTTCTTTGTAATTGGGGTCGGGGAGGACTATTTTGTATGATTGTAATAATTTTTCACATAGTGAAATTTTTTTGTATGTGGTTTTTTATCCAATTTGAATTTTTCTACATCGATTCTAGTGTTTTCAATTTTATTGATATCTTTTAATTTTTCTATTATTTTCCTACTTATTTCTGCAGTATAAGTGATAGTTTTTTTTTGCAACAAGTGGTATCACAACTTTAGGTTCACAGTTTCTTGAATTTCTGAGTATACTTTGTGGTTGAAGCATTGTTTAATGATTAGTAATAGCAGATATAGTATAATGCAAAAGAATTTGTAGATACAACACAATTTACATCCAGCTCATAGTAAATGTCTAAAATGCCCAATCAGAGTCTTTTTAGTGATAGACTTTTGTCATTGTTAGCAAAATCTATTAGTGATAAGACTTCTATCGTTGATAGCTAAATTTATCGATGATATTTGTCTATCGCTAATATGAGGTAACATCAATAGACTCTATAAGTGATATAGGATATCACTGATAGACTCTATAAGTGATATGAGGTATCACATCGATAGATTCCATAGGTGATTAGAGGCTATATGACTTGTCGGCTTTTATTATATGAAGTCTATCGTCGACAGCCAATGATAGACTCCAAATAGCCTATAGAAATCTATCACTATATAGAAGGCTATCACTTATAGACTTTTATTATGTACTTTTAGGCTTCAATCATAGATAGTTTAGGGCATGTTTGGTTGGCAAATTCAGATTCTGTTTTATGTTTTCAGATTCATTAAGTTCAGCCAATATGTGTTTGGCAGACAATCTGAATTCTATTTCTAAAAACTGTTTTCAGATTTTGTACTTTAAATAGTGCAAATTTTGAAAACAACATTTTTATGTTTCATTGTATCTAGATTTTGAATTTTGAATTTTAAAGTGTAGAATTATATTAAATGAAGATAAAAACATGGGAAAATTAACCTTTTAGTCCCCAAGTTTTGAATAATATGTGCGTTTGGTCCCTGAATTTTAAAAATATATTTTTTTAGTCCCCAAGTTTATAAGAATAGGTCCATTTGATCCATGAGTTTTCAAACAATACCTTTTCAGTCCTTGAGTTTTTAAAAATAGGTTTAAAAGGTCCATCAAGTATTTTTCTTCTTTGATTTTTTTATAAAATAATAATATGATATTTAAAATTAGAAAAAAATAGCTTTAGACAGGAGATAATTTTTAAAAGTTATTCTTCTAATTTAAAATTTCATATAATTATTTAAATTAATAATAAAAAATTATTTGAAGGACATCTTAAACCTATTTTTAAAAACCCAAGGACTAAAAAGATACACTTTGGAACATAGGGATCAAATAGATCTATTCTTATAAACTTGGAGATAGAGATGTCCACTTTTTCCACGAAGATGAACCCCATGGAGACCCACCTCGAATGGGGTAGGGATTTTTCGTTTAGGTGGGGAATGGGGAAGGGAGTGGGGGAAAAATTCTCGAAAGCTAAATGGGGATGGGGATGGGGAATGCATTCCCTGCCCCTGCCCCTCCCCGTTCCCAGTCCTTGCCCCGTTAGCATTTTTTTATATATTTATTATAATAAATTAATGTTATGTTAGTCATTTTTATTATATAAATATTATATTTAATTTTCAAGATTTATTGTTTAATGGTCAAAATAATAAATATGTTTGAATTAGTGTAAAAAAAATAATCTGTTTAAATTTTAATAAATTTAGATTATATATATGAATAATTTTATGGATAATTATTTCATTCAACTTGAAATTTTGAGTAATTTTTCCTTAAATTCTAACTGTCCATGTAGAAGTAATCATATAAAAGTTAACCATTTAATTTAAAATTTTCCATAATAGTGATTTATGTTAATTGATTTTTTTTAAAAAAATAATCAAATGGGAAAAAATTTCCCGCGGGGAATTTGCAGGGAATCCCTGCCTCAATCCCGATGGGGAATTTGGCTGGGATGGGGACTGAAATGGGGAACAGGGATGGGGAGCGGGGAAGCCATCCCTGCCCCTGCCCCGCCTCGTGGACATCTCTACTTGGAGACTAAAAAATTATAATTTTAAAATTCAAAGACCAAACACACATATTGATCAAAACTTCGGGACTAAAAAGGTAATTACTCCTAAAAACATTTAGAAATTTCTTATGTCATGTTATACACTAATTCACGTTTTTGAAATTAAAATTTGTATTATTCAATGTATTATAAATTATAGAATATTACAAAATAATAGTTACACAAAAATATGTTCATAAATAAATTAATAATAAATTTGGATAATGCTTGCTTATTTATTTATTTATTTTGTAATTCTTATGGTTGCTCTCGAAAAAGAGATGGTATCCCATAACTTTAGAGTTGTCAATGAAAGAGATGGAAAAGAAAATTGGAGAAAGAAAATGACGTGAATATTTTGCCATTCTGATTTGTTTTAAATCAGAGATGACTTGTTAGGCAATAGGCATAATTTTGTTTTTTAATGAATTCAACACGTGTCATATTAATGTATTTAGTACAATTAGGATCAAGGGATTCAAACCACATACTTCATGGTTACTAGCACACTCGTATGCCAATTGAGTTATATTCGTTTTAGCATGTCCTATTGAAAATACTCAAATATTGCTTTCTTAGTCTTAGAATTTGGTTAGCTTTATTGCATAAATGTATTCGTCGATGCTTTATTTTTTAAATTTGTAGGAATCGAGATTTTGTACTAAAATGGGCTAATCAAAGCGTAAAATAATGAAAATACCTCTAGAAAAGGTTAAAGTTTAACTTAATGTTTGAAAAAGAGGTGAAAATGAGCTGAAAAATATGTGAAAGGCGTGTTGCGGTGTTGTGATCCAAGAGGAGAAAACAGAGTAGCGTCGCGACGCTACAAAACTTTCACACAGCCAGTCGTTTCTCTTCAAGCAGCATCGAGTCGTTGTGGCTAGTTTTTTTTTTATAAATATTTGTTTTGCCATCTTTTTTTAGGGGAGGTTGATTAGGGTTCGGTTAGGGCCTTCACAGGGACGATCAGAAGCTAATTTCTGAACAGAGATGACTACTTTGGAGCTTTAGAGAGATTGATGAACAAGAAAATCGTTGGAGGACAATCCCGAGTTTTAGGATGACAATTTTAAGACCCTAACTTGTTTCTCTTTCCCTTTTTAATCCTTGATTTGTCTGTATTTGAATGTGGTCTAGACTGTCAATATTTGTATCATGGCTATGAGTTTCTGAGTCATAGTTTTTACGGGTTTTGATTAAGTTATGGATTGTTAAAACTATGTTGGTTGTTTCTTGGATTGTTTAGTACAATTTCATTCTAGCATGTTTAAACTTAATGCTATTAAAGTTTTTGCCATTATTTAATTGATATTTTCTCGATTTCTTTGAGAGAGAGGGAATTAGGTTAGATCTAGCATATTAGACTATTATTCAATTAAGCACGAAAGTGATAGGAGAATATATAATAGAGATCAATAATGAAAAAACTTAATGTTGCATCTAATTAATTAATTACATGATAATGAATTAATGGTTAGATGTTAGAAAAAGTTAAACTCGAAAGAGGATACCTGGATACTAAACTTCTAGGTCTATAGTTGGCATTTAATCAATCTAAGAACTAAACAATTAATTTAGTTAATCCATTAATGAAGTTATTATCCAAAGACGTGTTTTTGTCTAATTAATTGAAAACTGATTCTTTGAGGATGATATTCAGCTAAAACCGTTTTAACTAAATATTATTCGGCTAAAGGTGACATAAAGTTGTAATAAAATAAAAATGGAATGGGAAGTTATATGGTTTAAAATTCATCGGAGGGGGAGAGAAAATACGGTAGAGTTTCCAATTCCAACCTAAAGATACCACACAACCAAGGTTTAAAATATCGATATTGATGGAAATATCGAAATCCTAATTTTACCGAAATTTTGATGGAAATATCGATTTCGATGGATATTTTTGGAAAAATTATAAAAACAAAAAATTCAAAAATTAAATTTAAATGAGTAAATAAACATTTTATTATTTTTAAATAAGTAAACAGGTCTATTATTTATATTATATTTATACTAGTGACATTTTGATGCTTATTTTTCGTATTTCATGAATTTTTCTACCATATAATGGAAATATCGATTCACCCCTCATATTGATATCGAACCCATGAAAACATGGAAATAACGATGAAAATTTCAATATATCGATGGAAATTTAATAATATGCACACAATATAGCTACATAATTTTAAATTCTCTCATAAATTCTATGATTCCTCTTTCCTTTTTTAAACCTTCAAACAAATCTCTCCTCTTTCTCTGCTGGCAATGCCCTCCATTCTTGAACCCCATTATTAATACTCCCTTTTCTTTCCTCTCCCTTTCTGCTCCACATTTTTTTATCCATGGAGGACATTATAGGCAAAGTTTAAAATATCGATGTCGAGGTAAATTTTGAGGTCTTAATTTTACAAAAAAATTTGATAAAATATCGATTTCGATTGATATTTCTGAAAAAAAATTTCAAAAAATAAAGTGAAATTAGTAAATAAACATATTTATGATTTTTAAACAAGTTAAGAGGTATATTATTTATATTAGGTTTACATTTGTAACATTTGGATTTTCGTTGTTTATTTTTTATGTTTTATGGATTTTTTTATGATAAAATGGAAATATCGATTCACCCCTTATGTCGATGTTGAACCCAGGGAACATGGAAATATCGACATGTCAACATAAATTTAACACTATGATTGTATGAAGGAATTTTGACAATTGTTTTTCTTTTCCTTAATTTGAATAATAAGGGCATAAAAGGAATAAAGATAAAATAAATTGGAGATTTGAAAAAATTATTATATTTGCAATTCTTTTAAAATATTGCTATATACTTGATTGTGAGCCCTAAAAGTGCTATCCATTGCTAGAGAAGAAACCAAATTCAGGAAAGCAGACCATAAAAAAAGGAGCTTTCATCGTCTTCCACAAAAGAAGATGATCTATAAACATCATGATCATGGGCAAAATATGTCACGTTTAGGATTATGTTTTAACTAGTTTTTAGATGAAATTCAATTTTTTTTACTTGTTTATTTGGTTGAAGTTTAGGATTTTAGCATTTGGAGCACAATGGAAGAATTCATAGTTAAACCGGAGCTTTTTGAGCCATAAAGAACAAAACTGAAGAATTCTAAAAGAGAAGAAGTGGCAAAGATAATGTTGCCCTTAGCGTCGCCACGCTATGATGTTTGACAGAAAAAATGTCGAAGCATGCCTCTCTTGAAATTTAGCCCAAAATCTTATCATTTTATCTCCTTTGAAAATAAAGAGATCCTAAATCAATTAAGAATTCCTAATTTGATTATGGGATCTTAAACAGCTTAGAATTAGGATAAATATCTCACCTGTAAATAGACTAGTTCACATCATTTAATTTCAATAGAAGGCCAACTGGAGAGAAAAATCTCTTATAACTTTATGCACATTGAAGAAATTTAGGCAAGCATCTCAAGAGCTGAAGAAGAAATTCAAAGCTTGAGATTGTGAAGCTTATAGTGAGACCCACTACTACAAATTTTGATATAGACTACGATCAGTTAACTGTAATTAATTTGAATAAACTATGATTTGAAGACTATAGTCTATAATATAGACCATGGTTAATGTCAAACGTGATCTATATTTGTTAGTCTAGTCTATCTTATAGATCATGTTGATGTCATTCATAGTCGTCTATGATCTTATAGACCACGACTGGGTGTTAGTTATGGTCTTTTACTATAGGCTAATGTAATTAGGTGTTGTATATATTTCAATACACCATATAGTTTATGACAACCATAGTCATGGGAATAGATAACGAGTAACATCAGTTGTGGTTTATAGTGATAGATTACAGGTGACATTTCACGTAATTTTACAATATTAAACTACATGTGTGGTCCACTGGTGTGTAAAAATTAATATACCACAATCCCTTGAAAATGAAATCTAATAAAAAATAAACTAACAACATTAACAACCAGACAAATGGTGTGTTTAGAATATATTTTTAAGTGTTTAATTTAAAAAATAAGTCATCTTGAAAACAATTGAAGTGTTTGGTAACCACTCAAAATAGATTTTGAAATGTACTTTAAACCGTTTTTATCAAAAGAATTTAAATAAAAATGAGTTTTTTGAAAAATATTTTTTTCACAAATCAATCCAAACGAGCCCGAATTCCTCCTTTTAAGTCATACTAGAAATTAGGGAAATTGTCAGAAATAGAATAAAAAAGTTTTAATCTTTCACAAAGAACAGATTATTTAGCCAGTTATTTTAAGATTGATTCCACACCCAAAAAACAAAATTTAACTTCTTTTAATGAAGCATCGAAACCAACAATATTTTTTAACTTTCTTGCGGAAATTTTGGCTAGATGAAAACTAGGGCTTACTGTAATCTTTTCCAATGTTACATAATCTTCTCCAAATCTTACGAAATCTTTCTCAAAATCCTATTTCAATATTCATTCAACTTGTCAAAGCGAGCATAAGTTCAACTGTGGTACGAGAGTGATAATAACTACAAGATCTAGGTTCGAATCTCCTACCTCAATAATTGTACTAAAAAATATTCATTCATCTCTATTTTTTTTATTTATTCACCTGATAAGATCTTGAAAATAGGGAAATTAGAGACTTAATTGAAAATCTTGACTAGGAATAGAGAATTTGACAAAAATATGTAGAAAATAAAAGAAGTCATGTATTTGTCCCGATAGAGATTCCACCTAGAAAGCCTAGAAAAATTGATGGCTTGGATGTGGGAGAAAAAGAATTGATTTTGAATATCAGGGTCGATTTTAGTCGAAAAATTATTATAATAAATTGTCAAAAAAAAATGTGTTAATTGTGAAAAATAAAAACTTTTTAAAATTATTTGTGACCATTTCTCTAAAAATTCAAACTTAGATTTCGCCATAAACCTCCGTTTCTCAACACAAGTTGGTCTTCAATTCCAAATTAACTACCTCTTGATAAAAAAAATCCAAGACTTTATAACCCAAAACATCAAATTAATTAGCAAAAGAGAAGGAATTTGAGCCTTGTTACCTGCTGGAAATTTCATTAAAAACTCACAAACTTCCACTTAAACCTTGAATTTAAGATTAAAATAGAGACAATATTATAAAATTAAAACTCTATTTGAATTAACTTTTTAAGTGTTCATAAATATTTTTTTCACATCTAAATACTTATTTAAACACTTAGAAAGTTTAACCAACAGAAAAACAACCAAACCCTAACAAACCACAAAATTAAACTTTTGATGGAAAGAGAACGTCGGAGAATGACTTCCAGTCTTTTTTCTTTTCTAAGGGAAATTTTTTAAAATAAAAAATTAGGTAAATTATTTATATAAAATAGCAAAATTTTTAGATAGTTATAATAGACGCGGATTGAAGTCTATCCTATCAGTGTTTTTTTTTTTTTTTTTACTATTTTTTGTAAATAGTATGACATTTTTTCTATCGGTGAAAATTTCGCTTTTTCTAATAACAAGTGTTTCTTTTTTTTTCTTGAGAAATTTTCATAGATAGAAAAAAATGTCAAACTATTTACAGAAAAAAAAAAAAACACTGATAGACATTGATAGGCTTCTATCAGCATCTATCAGTGATAGACTTCTATAATTTTTATCACTGATAGACCCTGATAGACAGAATTAGCATCTATTACAACTATCTAAAAATTTTGCTATTTTGTGTATATAGTTTTCTTTATTTTTCTATTTTTAAAAATTTTTCCTTTTTTCTTCTTCAAACCTTAAAAAAATAAATAGATAAAATAAAATAAAATCTCACTAAAGTCCAAATTAGTCTCCAACATGAAATTAAATCTTACTTAAAAGTGTGGGGTGTGTTATATTCCAAGTTTCAGTTTTGAGAAAAATGGTATAGGACGGAAAGTTTATTCTTAAATATTGGATTAATTTTGGTATTTGTCACATCTCAATAGAATGAGGTAAATTTTAGGGTGATTCGTCCATTTTACCACAAGAAAAATCAACTCCAAGTACTGATTGATCTTTTAAAAATCAGTTTAAAATGATGTTAGATTTTTTTTCAAAATCAATTTTATTTCCTTGTCAAACATCATCAATTTAGTGAAAATTAATTTTGATAGTGACAAAAGTGATTTTACCTGCACCGAAATTACTCCAAACTAGACCTTTAATTACTTTGGTGGTTCATGTTTAATAATGTTTCGGTGTGGGTCATAGACACGTAAGTTCGAAGTTCGATTTCAAGTGGGTCTTGCGGGAAATCATGGGTTTGATGCTGGGAAGATGTCGCGGTTTGGACCATGGTGTAAATATCCTATTTACACCACATTTTTAAAAGTTTGTCGTCTGTAGTATGTTTTTGAACCATGATTTTTATTAACCATGGTGTAAAGATAATATTAACATCATGGTTTTAAAAATTAGTAGTCTCATTATGTTTTGGGACCATCGTTTTTATTGATCATGGTGTAACAGTTTTATAAAAAATCATAGTCTATATGTTATTAGACCATAGTTTTTATTGAACCATGGTGGAAAGATAATATTTACCATAGACTTTTTAATATTTATAGTCTTTAATTTGTTTTTGGACCATGTTTTTTATTGACCATGGTGTAAGGATAATATTTACACCACGGTTTTAAACTTCATAGCATTTAATATGTTTTTTACCATGATTTTTATTGACCATGGTGGTAAACATTCGCAATCTATAATATGTTTTTGGACCATATTTTTTATTGACCATGGTGTTAAAGATAATATTTACACTACGGTTTTAAAATATTCATAGTCCATAGTTTTTTTTAGAACATAGTTTTTATTGTTCATGGTGTAAAGATAATTATATTTAATCCATCATAGTTTATAATATATTTAATCCACCATAATTTTTATTGACCATGGTGTTTAAGATAACAGATAGTCCATAGTTTGCTTTTAGACCATGTTTTTTATTACATAGAGTCTCTAAATGGGTGTACGTATTTTAAACCATGTCAATTTAATCTATACAACATTAGACCATGGTTTTTAAAAACCATGGTCTTATATCTAAATTAAAGCGTAGTGTATACTATATTTTGTAGTAGTTGGAACGAACGTGGCACACATAAAGAGTTTTTTCTTTCCCTTTTCTTTGTAGATTTCTATAGGTTCTTTTTGTTAGAGTTCTAGTTTTAATAGTGATTTTGAGTTTTGGATTTAGTATTTGATTTGAGGATTAATTACGAATATGGTCTCTATTGTATGAAAAAAGTTAAAATTTAATCCCTATGGTTTTAAAAGTTAGAATTTGGTCCCTATATGGTTTGGAGGTAATTAGAATTTAGTCCCTATGGTTTGGAAAAAAAAAATTAGTTTGTACTTTAGGGATTATTTACGAGGGTTTTATCAAACCATATGAACTAAATTCTAATTTTAAACCATAGGGACTAAACTCTAACTTTTTCCAAACCATATTCTAAATTTGCAATTTAACCTTGATTTTAACAACGATCTTTTCACATTGAAATTATCTTTCATGCAAATTGAATATTTAATGCTTTTGTTATTTTGGTCATTTAACAAATGATTTTTATTTGGGTTTTGGCTCGAAAAGGTGGGACTTGGATTAGAACATGAAATATTCATGAGTATCTGTAAATCCTGAAAAAGGAAGTAAAAAGTTTACTTAGTGGTCATTTAGAGAAGGAGCTTAATGCCTTGCTTAGTCTTTAAAAATCATACATGGAGTGTTAGGTTTTAACTTTGAACATGAGAATTATCTAAGCTCAAAAGGGATTTTACTTCACCTTCAGTTAGGATGTTAAGAAATGTGTTTATCTCCATTGAATTAAAAGCACCTTTAAAAGTTTAATTCTTTAAATAAGATAACGTAGAAGTAGTTGTGGTACTTGACTAAATTAATGGCCCAATCATATGGACGATACTCGAACTCAATCACTATATTAAAACTTGACACCTTACACTTGTGATTTGACATGGTATAAAAGTCATGCAACAACACACTCAAAAACAAGTCTCTCTTGCGAGATCATGAACAACCCTAATGCATGAACGGTTACCAAGAGGTAAACAATACAAGGCCCAGCGTGCTTGCCCATATCATTGATTTCATCAGCAACAATATTAATGTTAGTAAGGTCCAATAAAATATTGTTAAGTAGGTTGATCACCTCAAATAATATCTCTAACTCAACGAGAAAAAAGTTTTGGCAATTAAAATAAGAAGAATTCACATCCTACAAACCCACCCCTTCACACCCAACGCTTCCAATTATTTGATTGGTCTTTTTGAATATGTTCTTTTGAACCCATCGCATATAGAAGATCCATTCGAGTCACGAACACCCAATCGATACCACCATTGCTATAATCTTCGAGCTATTGCCACTAGGTAAAACATCAAGATGCTTCCCAATCCACCTTTCAAAATGGAAAATCTCTCTGCTTTGCAATTTAGATGGTTTCTAAAACTCCATAAGCTTCATGAAATGGTAATAACGAGTGAGAAAAAAAAGGAAAAAAATCCCAACTCTCTAATGATAGCCCTTCAAGAAAAGCTCCCTACCCCACTCATCCAAATCAAAGAAGGGTTGTTCCCCACAGGGACTCTAATTAAGAATAGAATCTCTACATCTTTAGAATATCTACCCTTGAGAGTTTTAGCAAGAAGATTGCTTGTGTTTTGGACGATCCTCCAACTCATCTTGGACAACATTGCTTGGTTGAATAGCTTGAGCTCCTTAAACCCTATTCCCCCAACATCTTTAGAACCACACAAATTTTTCCAACTCATCTAGTGCACTTTTTTCTTTTGATATGTTGAGCTCCATGAAAATGTAGCACACATCTTATTAATCTCCTCATAGATAGTTTGGGAGCATGAAGCAACTCATTGCATGGGTTTGGGATTGCATGAGCTATAGCCTTAACCAGGATTTCTCCGCCCCCAAAAGAAAACAAATTTAATTTCCAACCTTCAAGGTGTAATTACAGGGTAAAACAATATTTTGACCCAACAATAATTACGAGCAATTCGTGAAGGTCGACTTACTGTTGATTGGTTATTTTCATGGACACATAAATATTATATCTACAGTGCGAAGAGTGCAGCTGTGTGGGTCTTTAATGGAGTGATCTTAGTTAATGAATGTTGATTAATTTAATTAAATAATTTAATTAATTAATCTGGTATTATTTGAACTTCTAATCTGTAGGTCCATTAGGTTTCCTTGCTAACTCACTAAGGGTAAAACAAGAATTATCTAATTTTGGATTAATTTGAATTATTCAAATTAAATGCGGAAATTAATTGTATAAGATACAATTAATAGAATGTATATGGATACATTATAATATAAGGTTAATTTTGAATAAGATTCAAAATTATACTTTATTATATGAGAGAGATATATATTTGAATAAGATTCAAATATTAATTATATGAATGAGTTTTATATAAAACTATGGATTAAAATTAATATGAATGAGATTCATATTAAAACTATAAGTTATAAGAGAAGATTATATTTGAATTCGGTTCAAATATAATTTTAATTAAATATGTGATATTTAACTTATTAATTAATTAACTATTATTATTTATTTTAAGTATATATTAAATTAAATTTAATATATAAATTAAATAAATAATTTAAAGGGCTCTTTTCAAATATAGAAAAATGAACCAAACTATTTACAAATATAGAAAAATTTTACAGTCTATCATTGATAGACTGTGATAGAATTCTATCTCTTTCTATCGCTCAAGCGATAGAATTCATTTGCTTGAGCGATAGAAAACAATAGAATTCTATCGCGATCTATCACGAATAGATATTAAAAATTTTTTATATTTGTAAATAGTTTGATATTTTTTCTTTTTACAGTAATTTCTCTAATTTAAATAAGATAAGTCACCTGAGGAGTTATCCATGAAGTGAGTGGAGGGGAGTTACAATTCCTCCTCCAATTAACTCCCTCTCTCATATATCAATTGATTTTTGTAGAGATTTTGGTGGAAACTAGTAAATTTCAACTTTCCATAGTCTAAATATTTTTCACCATTTTCATGAACTTCATTTCTATCATCTCTACCTCTACCATGAGTAACTAATTTCTTGGTGAGTTGGGTTGATTAAGTCATCATTCCGGCAAACTAAATACAAATTTAGGTTCATTTTGAGTAGTGTGCATTTATTTAATTACTTGCATCCATCTAGCTAGACGGTGTGAGTAGAAATAGTTAACTACTTGGGAGGGTAAGTAGCTATAGATCTCACTAACCAAGGTAAGTAGTGTCCTTAAAAATAAAGATAACCTTACATTTAATTAACCTCTAATCATGCATTATAGAAATATAATTAAGAACAAGTTGAAAAGAATAATGGTTGATCTTCCCAACCCATTTCTCTCCTCTACATTTCCATTTTTTTCTTTTGCTTGTGATTTTGGTTGTCTTACAATCATAATCCACATCATTTTTACTTGTTTCATACTTTCAATTTCATATGTTATGCATAATATTCACCAAATTTCATATCTAAGATCACCACAAAACTACTCATATCATCGTAACCGCATGTATTAAGATCTAAGCTAGCCGTTGTGTTTGACATCGGTACTCGCCGAAATTAACTCTTATTAAGTTTATACTTAGACTTTAAGAGGAAACTTGTGAAATTTCAATCTATAATTATTTACTTATTCAAGATAATAGAAGCCATCTCTTTAGAGGAACATTAGTTCTTAAAGAGATTAGGGTTATTTTTGTGGGTTTTCTTCAAAGGAGTGATTTCCCCACATTTTGATGATTCAAGTGCTTTATATAAAGTCTATATGATTGGGTAATGGCCGAAATTCATGCTCAATGAAACCCTAGACGATTTTAGGGTCAAAGAACGGCTTGTGAGGAAAAAATCAGCAAAACTCAAGCCGTTGCAGAAAATCCCATTTCTCTAGGTTAGGGCAGGCCAATGCGGGCACATTGAAGTCAAAATCTACAAAATAGTAAAAAAAAAAAATCAATATAAAAACTCATATAATCAGCCCAAATCACTAAAAACACACTTTAGCCCGCCAAATGATTCATACTTAGCCATTTTATCTAATTTAAATCATTTAAAGAAGGAATATCATGCAATTGTCATCTTTTACTAGAGAAACATACCAAAATAAATGGTAAAAACATGCACCTTTTGACATCTATCAAGGAGTTTTAGTAGGATTTTGGGGATCAATGTGAGAGAGAATGTTTTTGAAGGAGTGAGAAACCACTAGAGGACAGACATGTCTCTCGAATAAGATGGCTTGGCTCCACTCATGTTTAAAAAAATTTAGATTGCTTTCTTAAATTTTCTAAGAGATACCTTGTACTTTTGAGAAAATTAATGATAAAAGGGTTTAGGGTTTAGGACCGAAATAATTTTACAATGCCTCCATGCTTGAAGATCCTTAGAAAGTTCTGCAACCCGGTATTTGAATGACAATTCCTTCATTGAGCAATTCTGCCAACCCTTCAAAATATTGGATTTCAAAGTTCGGTATGAAGAAAGCAAGATCTCAGTTTCATATGATTCTTCTGATAGGTCAGTCTTTTAACCTACCTCACCAAGTACCTGACTGCCTCCTTCAAGGAAGCAGTTGAGGATGCAAAGTGTGTGAAACATTTTATCCAACCATTTCGTCTCTTTTTGTAATACTCAAATCCAGCATCCTCAAAATCCCACCTTATTTTTCTCTATAGACTAGTTTTCTGTAGTAAATCTATAGTGATTATTATGACAGCTCTCTCCATGTTCAGTTAGTGATATGTTACATTATGTAAATGATTTAGCTTCTTATAAGAATTTATTGGGATTGAGTTCTCATAGTTGAATCACTGTAATCCTTATGTATTCTCTTTCTCTTCTTTTATCTTCTTGCTCATTATATTTTCAGCACTTTGTTTTATTTGTCTTCTGTCATTGGAATAGATTGGCTTGTTTTTTTAGGCAAATTGAACATCAATGTAGAACATTGTTGAATGTGATATTGGGTTAAATGGTACTGAAAGTATGGAAGTGGCTACCCATGAAAGGAAAAAGAAAATGTGCTAATGTTCAACCATCCTTAAGCTTCTTTTTGCCTATGTAATTGGGTTTTGTTCCTATTGTCTATCTTTCCGCGAGATCTTTTTCACCTACCACTAGTTATTTTATTGTAATTTATTTTATAAAATTAGAGTTATTTTTAAATATAGCAAAATGGGCAAACTTATTTAAAAATATAGCAAAATGTCATTGTCTATCAGTGATAGACACTAATAGACTGTTATCATCTATCACTGTCTATCAGCGATACTATCAGTGTCTATCACTAACATTTTGCTATATTTGAAAATATTTTTAGTAGTTTTATCATTTAAAACAATTAACCTTTAAATTATGTTTTTTTCTAGACAAACGTTAACTTTTATTAAAACAAAATGACCTCATTTAGGTTACAAACACGAGCATCACGCTCAATAGCCTGACAAAGACAAAGCGCAAATCAACAGACCACTGACCTCCCTCCATATTAGAAGAAGCCCCCCTCATGATACAATGAACCACATCGTTACAAGATCTAGGAACATAAACAACACCCAAACACATTAACCCGACTCATCCACTCACAAATCTCATCTAAAATAACACCAATAGAAAAATTTTGCAAAGAGTTATTGAGAAGGGCTTTAACTATAATTTGGGAATCA
The DNA here is from genome assembly GCA_002890555.2 of Lagenaria siceraria. Lineage (NCBI taxonomy): Eukaryota > Viridiplantae > Streptophyta > Magnoliopsida > Cucurbitales > Cucurbitaceae > Lagenaria > Lagenaria siceraria. Next base: position 3,872,805 of record CM016491.1, on the reverse strand, counting down.
GTTTGAACTCACACATTAGATAAGCCCAACTCAAATAACACTTTAATGCCATAAAGAGTAGCAAGAGCTTCAGCAACAAGGACATCAACCAACCCTTCTTCAAATCGAGCCATAATCTCCATCAAGCTACCCCAACCGAGAAAAAAAAATGGATTAAAAAAAATCTAATTGCGTCTGCCGGGAGTCGAACCCAGGTCTATTGCTTGGAAGGCAATTATCCTAACCGTTGGACTACAAACGCTAGATGATTCCACTCCAATTTTAAATAATCTAGTTTTATTTTTTAAGCTTTGAAATTAAGTTTATAGGGATTCTTTGTTTTGCTTATCTTTTTTTTTTTTTTTCTAATGAGTTTCAAAATTCAAGGTAAATTTTGGAAACTAAAATTATTTTATTAATTTTTTTAAAAAAAATATTTAGGTACGAGAATGCAAATATTAACTTAAAAAATATAAGTAGATAAAGAAATAGTGAAAAATCAAACACAATTTTCAAACACGAGAAATAAAACAACAAAATGATTATTAAATAGAGTCTTAATAAATTTCTAATGATTGACTAATATTTTCAAAAGAAAAAAAAATTAGATGAGATGCATCTATCTTTATACATCTCACTAAATTGTTCAATCTTAGTTTGTCACATGACAAATTCTTTTTACTTGTTTTTTTATATATTTTAATTTATTTTTTATGTGTGTAATGAGATTGGAATGCATAAAGATGAGTGCATCTTGGGGTGCACCTAAGTATTGCTCTTTTCAGTATACTACAAATGTATAACTGAATTGTAAGAAGCATTAAATTTATGTACATGTGTTAGATATTTTCATCAACATTTTCATTTCTATAGATTTGATATCGTCATAAGAGTTTAATCAACTATTTTATTTATTTTTTTAATTGGGTCTCTATGGCGGTCACTTAACTTATTCTCTTGATTTTTTTTTACTCTAAGTATGTTATCTTGTAAGTTCATCATCAATAATGCTTAACATTCACTATATATATATTTTGAAAATTTTAAAAACATAAAAATTTAATTTGAATTTTTTAAAATAATATGGACTAAATAAAAAAAATCATAATTTGGTTTTGGCAACAGACCACATGAACGGTCAGTTGATTTCAACCAATTTTAGGAAGGAACTTATCGAAATCACTGAGAATAAGAGATACTATTGACGGTGGCGTTAGGCTTCGATGAAGAGAGTTTTGATTAGCAAAATAAAATAAAAAAGCAAATGGAGAAAAGAAAAGAAGAAAGATGAGAAAGAATGAATAAAAATGAGGAAGGAGACGTAAACGTTCGTGAGTCCATGAATTGGGCGGCAGTGATGGCAGGTGATGACAAAGAGAGATTGTTAGATGATATAAAATTAAATTTGTTTTCATCTATCAGCTTAAACTTTTTGGTGAATTGGTGATTTAAGATGATATTGTTGAAGATCTCATCTTCGAAAAATCAAGGACCTCACACTCTTAATAAGATAGATTGGTTACTCCTCTCATTGCCAATGGATTTTGAGACGGAACCCCATATTATCTAATATGGTATGAGAGTCCATAAAGTCCAACTGCGTACTCAGATCAATAAAATAAAATTGAGATCCGATCAAGAATGGGTTGGGTGGGCTATACATTTGTAGCATGTGTTAAAATAATAGAGAGTAAGAGTTATTTTAACTCTATTCTACTATGGTAACTATTTACAATTCAATGGTTAAAATAATCGACTCTTTCTCCCTCCAATATCGCCTCTGGTGATCACTCTGACAGCCAATTCCAACGAAAACCAACTCCAACGCCCAATTTTAGTGATGACCAACTTCGATAGAAACCTCCGACAATGTGTGTGTGTGTGCGTGTGTGTGTGAGGAATACAAGTTATATCATCTTTTTATTCAAAGCAATTAGTGAAATTCATAAGGAAATTGCATTATTATAACATAAATTCTAGCAGATAAGCATGCTTTGTGATCATGTGTTTGCAAGTGTTTAAAATCTAAGAATTATGAGAATTTCATGTTTCATCACAGGTTAAGAATGAAGAAAAGAAGAATTCTAGAAATATGTTGCAATTGTAATCGCATGAATACAGAGAAGGCGCCCAACTTGGTAGCAAACTACGCTATGCGATGCGATAAAAAGACAAAAAATGACAAATGCATAAGTAGTAAATGTCAAATTTACAGAGCAAGTTGGCAGCTAATTTGAAAGGTTCATAGAAGAACCAATGAACCTCTGACACGATAGAGTCGACGTAGCAGGGCATGAAATTAAATGCATGGTGTGAGTGAAATCATTGGAAAGAAGTCCAAAGCTCACTTTTTGATGCCTATAAATAGTTAGTCTAAAGAATGAAGAATGGAGTTAGTTCGATCAAGAGATCGTTCTCAAGCGAGAGAGAAACACCATTATCAATCATCAAGCTTTTCTATGCATAATTCTAAGTGAAAGCTTAAAATTCTTCTTAGACAAGTAAGAGTTCATCTCCATTCTTGAAGCAATATTGTTGATGGCAGCCAATTCAAAGTCAAAGGGATCAAGAAACTATCTTGACGGCTCCACATTTCCATTTCTACTTCTACTACTTTGTTCATTTTTGTATTAGGATCTGATATTGAAAGATTCTTCACTTCTTGATATCACTATGAGTTATTTCCATTCTTATTCATCCTGAGCAGCTAATTTCCTAATGGGTTAAGGAGAATGAACTAGTATTTTCAAAACTATGCATGAGTAAGCGTTTATTGTTTAATGTTCGCTTAATCCTTTACTTGAATCTATTGAGAGATAATTTAAGAGAAAGAGTTCTTGCTTGAGAAAGTATAGAAACCATAGAAAACATTAAGCAAAAAGAAGTATTACTTTAGAAATAAAGTAAGATCTTCATTTGAATCAACCATCACATATATCTTAGAGATAAGACAAAATGTGGTTCAAAGGTCGAGAGGTCAGTTTTTAATCTTAGACGTTGATGAATACATCTCATGCATTAGTCGAGAAAATACTAGGAAATCTTCTTAACCCTATTCTTATACTGATTTCTATTTCATAGCTTACTGCTTATCCAAAATTGCAACTCATTGACATTCATCATCGCTCACACCCACTCATCGCATCTCTCTCTTGTCATTGTAATTAGTAGTTTAGTTTATACTTAAGAGTAAATTTCATCTCAACATTTCTTTATACAATTCATTGCATAGAAATCGAACGCAAATTTAATCACCAGTACATAAAGTCCCTATGTTCGACCCTAGACTCACCAAGAACTTCCTCTAAGTGTATACTTGTGCTTAGGGTAGGAAAACTTGCATTCACCATAACACTTATCCACATTTCGAACCCAATAGAGGGGGGGGGGGGGCTAAATTGGCCCTTGAACTTTGTACTTTATGTAAAAAATACCTCTAAACTTGGGCTCAAACTATTTATAAATATAGAAAAATTTTGCAGCCTATCAGTGATAGACCGCGATAGAATTCTATCGCTTTCTATCGCTCAAACGATAGAATTTATTTGTTTGAGCAATAGAAAGCAATAGAATTCTATCGTGGTCTATCACTGATAGACAGTAAAAAATTTCTATATTTATAAATAGTTTGATATTTTTTCTGTTTATAGTCATTTCTCTCTAAACTTTCAAAAGATTAAAAAAATATCCTTAAACTTTCAAAAAAAAAATCAAGAATATCCTTATCGCTAGTTTTGGAGGGAAATCGTTTGTGTTTTGTTTAAAAAATATCCTTGAACTTTCAAAAGTTTCAAAAATACTCTTAACTTAAAGAAAAGTTAAAAAAAATATCATTATCATTAATATATGAACAAAAACCGTTAATACCTCATTGCATAAATACCTATAAATTTTCAAAAGTTGCATGAGTACTCTTTAAAAAAATAATAAAAAAATATTTTTATCGTTTATCTACACCTCATCACCTTTTATAATTTCTTTCTCTTCCCTACTTCAATCCATGGTATATCATTTCTCTATTTTCTTTGTTTTTTTTTTCTCCCCTTCTTACTCTCTTTATTAATTGTTTAACTGTTTGTTTATCCCATTAAAAAAAATTTGCCCCTCCAATTAAGGTATCGATTATAACAAAAAAATAATAATAATAATAATGGAAGCACCAAAGAGACCTTAGAACTTATATGTTTTCACAAAATTCTACATTAAAATACGTGTTAGCCAAATAAGTTCTTTTTTAATTTGGCTATTTATAGTTTTGGTAAGTTTTATGGGAGGATTTTTATTTTTGGACTTTTGTAGGGCTCATGGTTTAACTTAAACTTATAGTTTATATTTTGTTATGACAAAATTCGTATAAGAATTGAAAAGATGAGAGAAAAATGACAGTATTATATGAAAAAATAGGATATTTATATAATTTGTTTTAAATTTGTTCTTTTTTAACTTAAAAATACTTCAAACAAATTGATCACTATATTAATAGTAGAAGTATTTTTAAACTTTATTTTTTCAAGGCTAAAAGTATTAATACAACTTTCAAAAGTTCAAAGATATTTGAAACGAATATTAATGGTTTGTGTTTAAAGGTAATTTTGGAATTTTTTTTTGAAAGTCTAATGATATTTTTTAAACAAAATACAACGATTTTCATTCAAAACTTGACAAGAGTATTTTTGAATTTTTTTTTTTTTTAAAGTTTAAAGGTATTTAAGTTTTTGAAAGTTTTAAGTATATTTTAGACACAAATACAAAATTTAGGTGTATTTTGTATAATTTAGTGTAAAAAAAAAAACAAAAAAAAAAAGCTTGAGCCAAACGCAGCGTTAGACACCACTCACCCTCTCTTGAACCCTCATTCACGCAGAAGAAAGGAGGAGACCCGAGACGGCGTTCTGTTCTTCTCAACGTCCGTCCCTCAGCCGCACGACAGTTGCCGTCCACCGTTCGCCCACCAGTCGCCTCTCGTCCGTCGACTGCAGCCGCCGTCGCCGTTAGGTCACGCTGCCAGCCTCCCTCTTTCTCCTTAGATCTCTCTTTCTCTCACAGCTCTCTCTCTCTTCTTATGTGTTTCTCTCGAGCAGTCACTGGCCGCCGTCTTCGCCGTCGGTATCACCTCTGCCGCACCACCCAGCTTGCTGTCGACCACCAGTAGACGACCCCGTCGCCGGAAGCCGTCGCGTCTGGCCGGAATCGTTGTTTTTGGGTAAGATTGTGATATTTTAAAGGGTTTCGTGGTGTATCACGAATACCCATTGACCTTCTGCTTCAATTTATTGATACCCATAGTAATTTGGATTTTAGGTTGGAGATTTGGAGCATTGTGAACAGCTGACCAGCGGATTAACAAGGTGTTTCAGCGACTTTTGGTAAGTGGTAAAGGTTTCTAAAACCATTTGGGTTGTTAATTGTGTCGCAAGTTGGGTTCAAATCCTTCAAATTTGTGTCAAAAGTATATTGATTAATATATTCAATATTGACCCGATTATGTGTGTCAATGTTTTGAGCACGATGAATTATACTTTATGATGATTTAGCATGTTATGATGTTGGGGATTGTGTCAAAAGTATGTTATGTGCTTAATGGGTTGAAGGCGGGGAGAACATGATGTTGAGGACAAGGCCACTCAAACATTGCTCGCAACTTCTTTGGATCCGCTTCTACCCCTTTTCCTGATATAAAATGGCCCAAATAACCGATCTTTTCACAAGTGAATTGTCACTTTCCCCGTTGGCATATAGCTCATTGTCCTTCAATATTGAAAAAACCAACTGCAAATTGTGAAGGTGATCCTCCATGTTCTTACTGTAGACAAGGATATCATAAAAAAAAATACTAGGACAAATTTTCTCAAAAAGGGTTGAAAGATCTGATTCATCAAGGACTAGAAAGTGGCTGGAGCATTGGTTAATCTGAAAGGCATCACCAAAAATTTGTAGTGCCCCTTGTGTGTTCTAAAAGTTGTCTTCTCCACATCCCCAGGATTCACAACTGACATGGGAAACTTATCTAGTATAGTTACTCGATTCAATGCTCAGTAATCCACATAGAACCCCCATCCCCCATCTTTCTTGCAAACCAATAGAACAGGGCTAGAGTAAGGACTCAAGCTTGGTCGGATAATGCTTGCCGCCAACATCTCGTCCACTAGCCATTCTATTTCTTGTTTCTAAGAATGGCCATACCGATAAGGTCGAACATTGACAGGAGACATGCCTTCTTTCAAATAGATTCTATGGTCCTCCTCCCTACTTGGCAGCAAAGTGCTTGGCCAATGAAAGACCTGCTAAAGTTCCTACAAAACATAACCCATCCCACTGGGCAAGATCGACAAAAGCATTGTTCTGTTCTTTGATTAGCTCAGCCCCTGTTCCTCTACTCTTAATGCCTTGCATTCAACTAGGAAACCTTGGTCCTCACTTTCATATGATTTCGCCATCCACTTGAGGGTTACCTGCGTTTTGGTGAGACTAGGATCACCCTTCAATACCACTACAAACTCTCCCATCTTCACACTCATCAACATACTCTTCCAATCCACTTTGGTTACCCCTAACGTGAATAACCGTTGCATTCCCAACACCAACTCTACTCCCTTCAGATGCAACAGTAAGAAATTTTCAACAATTGTCAAATCCCCTACCTTCAAAACAACTCCTTTACACACTCCCTTTCCTTCACTGCAGTGCCTGTACCCGCGATCATAACTCCATAATTCGTTGTCTCTGTCAAAGGAAGTTTAAGTTCATCAACCACCACCTAAGTGATAAAATTATGTGTAGCCCCACAATCAATCAGAATTATCACTTCCCGACTCTCAAACGTTCCCCACAATTTAATCGTTCTCGGATTAGATAATCCCACCACCGAATTCAGAGATAATTCAACGGCGGCTTCCACCTTCGTTACTTCTTCCACAACTATTGTCTTCAACTACGTTGTACCTTCAAACTCACTCATTTCGTCCAATAACTCGAGCTCCTCAGCGTTTGGGTGGACGACAAATAACCTGAGTTCTCGTGTCTATCTAGCCTTACAACGATGCCCCAGGGTGAACTTCTTGTCACAGCGGAAACATTGCCCCCTCTCTTTGCGTGCTTGGAATTCCGCATCATGTAGACGATTGGGACCTTCTTGCTTTACCCCTTCGGCAGGCGAAGCTCGTAAAGTTATCGTTCTCATTAGAACGACGTTTGACACTTTTGTTCTTTCTCATCTTGAAGTGTTAGGGTTTGCTTTAGCACTCTGACCTTGGGCAATATTTCCATCTAGGCCTTTATTATCACTCTCTAATCGCATTAATTCCCAATCTTCAATCTTCTGGGCTAGTCGCATCATCTGAGCCAACCCAACCGACTCCAACACATCCAACTCGACCTTGATTATTGGATTCAACCATTTTAGGAATGTCTCCTCCAACACTTGATTTGTAAGCTGTGTTAAAGGCACGACTAGTTTATCAAATAGTTTTGATGTTCCTCTATCGTTGTTTCATCCTTGATCGCTAAGAACTGGCCACAGATCGACCCCTTTCTAGTTGATTGGAATCGTGCCGATAGCCTCAGCTGAAGATCCTTCCAATTGGCAAACGACTCACGCTCCTCCTTCGCTCGATACCAATCCAAAGCTGCTACATCGAAATTGATCATGACTACGTTGAGTTTTTCCAGTATCAGAGAGTTTATGGATATGAAAAATACTTGTCAGCACGAAAGAGCCGCGAATTCGGATCCTCTCCCTTAAATACAGACATCACCACCTTCTTGAACTTGCTCTGATGGGTATCTCCTTCCTCCAGCTTTTCTTTAATGGCCGATTTTAGTATTTCATCTACCTGCTGCAACGTCTCTCCCCTTTCTTCCAACTTGGATTGGTGTCGTTTCCACTTCTGCCGTCGACTCACTGCTCGCTAGAACATAGATAGTTCCGCTGTCAGTTTCACTAAAAGCTTTTGAGTTTCATCGGAATGCTTCTTCTATTGTTCAGCCTGAATGTCCAATTTCTGCACAAATTTTCGGTATTCTCTTCACTCCTTCCTTGATGGTTTCGATTTCCCAATCAATTGCATCTACCCATTCTTCCAATTTTTTTGCCATCTTCTTTAGATTGCCCAGGACGCTGCTCTGATAACAACATGTAAGAATCTTCCTTACAAAGAGGTATTATTGAATAAGAACTTGCTTCTAGGGCAATACAACTCTTTCTCTCTCTCTCTCTCGCGCGCGCACTACATGGTCCCCACATCATAACACATAACAACTTCCCCTCACTCTCACGTACTAACTACCATTTACAATTACTTTCTTATCCCTCCTACTACAAGTATGGAGCACTGGTGGTCTAATGACATGTTTTAGGATCTACATACATAGAGTATGAGACCAAGTAGTGAAAAAGGGTTAGAGTACCATAAGTAAATGGGTTTTAAGTTTTAGATTGTTCAATGTTCACTGACAACGATTAGTTCAACTAATATGGCCTGAAACCATGCATAAACAAACTGCATCCACTTACAACTCTAACTTATACGGACTTGGTTGTGAATTACCGAGTAGGAACCAGCGACAAATTTATTTTAGGAACAATTTTTTCTTTAAAGTCTAAATCTCAGTTATCTTCTATGTTTCTCGTAAGTTTCTTATCAAATGCATTCTGTAATTTCACTTCTTTTGTAATTAATTTCAATTAGGTTGTTTTGTGACTTCGTAATAGTGGATTATAGTATATTATAGTATAGGTTTTCTTTGGTTGTCCTTTTTTGCTAAATCAATGAAACTTTTGTTTTTGGTTCTTGAAGGACGGAGTCTGTGAAACCTCCTATCAAGAACATTTCTGTGAGGAAGGGTAAGAAGGGAATTTCAGAAGCATCAAATTAGTTAGAGGAGCAGCTGGTCATGTGTGTTGCGTGTGGGGACCATGGAGGGGTTTTATTAGGGTTTTAGGGATCAATGTGAGGGGGGGAATGTTTATGGAAGGAGTGAGAAATCACTAGAAGAGAGATGACTCTCTCGAATAGCCAGGGACCTTGGGTATTTTGGCTTTCTGTGTTTATTGAACTTCTTGCTTGTATTTGGTATTTGCTGTTCTTGTTATTTTCTTTGTAATCATTGAACTCTTGGTTATTTGATGTTTGATAGTAATCATAATACACAGGGAGGTAGATAATCCCCTGGTCTTGGTGTGATGGGGTGTCTTTCTTTGTGTAGGAACTTAGGTACCTAACAGAGTCTTTGTGTTTCATTGTGATTGTCGAGTTTGTTGGGTCTTTTCAGTGATGATAGTGATTGAGAATTGATATTGTTAGGTTAAATGGAAGAATCTGAAAAACGAAGGGAGAGACTGAGAGCAATGCGAATGGAAGCTGCTCAGGCCGATGTAGCTAATTATGTCGAAACTTCTCTGCCTAATCATCTTTCTAATCCATTGGTCGAGTCCTCAACTACCACGGTAGGGCAATTAGCACCATGTACAGCCCCAAGATTTGACTATTACACAAACCCTATGGCTGCATTTTCTACTAGCAAGAAGAAAGGGAAGATTGAGAATCAGCCTGTGTCTGATAATTACGTTCCTTACTACCCCAATACTTCTTCAGCAACTCATCTTCCACCAAAATTTTCAGGTAATTTTATGTTTTCTTTAATAACTAATGCATGCAAATATATGAGGGATCATGTAATGGGAATGGGATATGAAGTTACTTGTTTGTTGATGGATATTTATTTTAAAAATGTCCAATTGCTTATAGAGGGGTCAAATATGGCATAATGTGTCGGATAAATTTTTTCCCCCTCCATAGAAACATGTTACAGATAAAATAACTTTACTAACAATGAAGTGGTGTAATCTGTAAACAAAAACTAGTGAAAGATGCTCCAACTTGAGGTTGTAATATGAGCTAAGTCACCGTAACTGTCCATGGCTTTGTTCTTTTGTTGTTATTCTCTGGTTCCTTTCTAATCAAAGCAAGCCACAAAACAACTCTGACTGCACACTTCCATATAATTTTAGCTTTTCTTTTTTATATGGTTTGGAAGGCAAAAAGGTAAGTAAAATGATCCATACATATAGGATTAGCCGTGGTAGTAATGACAATGAAGGCATGTATTGAGTTGCAGTAATTTTGCATGGCATGTTGACAAATTCCAAGGGGTGGGACACTATCGCTTGAGCGAGTGTGAGTTTGTTGAAATGCTGTGTTGCTTTTGCAGATAGTACATTTTTTCACTAGGTAGGGTTATTTGATTAAACTCTACCATTCAACACCCAACACTAACTTACTAGGAGCTTAAGTGTCAACATTTTTAAAGCTTTTAGGTTTAGAAATGGTTGTGAAGATGCTATTAGGAATCAGAAGTGTTTTTGGTTATGAACAATTAATTAAGGAGCCTGCATCACGGAGCAGCTCAGGAACAAACATGAGTCCTCAAGATTATGGCTTTTGGTATGCCTCTACTACTGTGATAAAGACCAGCTATTCTTTCAAAACCCCAAGAAACAACGAGACATTTGTAATTTTACCTGCATGTTTCAATCAAATAACATAAAAAGAAATCTACGGGCTATTTGTTTCAATGGAGACACCCTATAACCTTATTTAGAAGAAAGCAGTCCTGTTGTATCCAATACATGTACAGCTGTACTCCCTACTTGAAGTGTTGAAGCAAGTTCCCAAAAATAAGGTGGCTTGGCTCCACTCATGTTGGACATTCCCGTAGAAAATTTTGCATTGCTTTCTTAATCAAAGCCGTTGGATTGGAAAGGATTCTAAAAGATATATTGTACTTGTGAGAATTAATGATAAAAGGTAGTCTTTAGGGGGCTTTACAGTTCTTAGAGATACATTACTTGTGAGAAACTTAATGATAAAAGTTAATCTCTCTTCTTTACAGTCCTTGTTTGTTTGATTAGCTAATATTAAATGTCTAGAATATTAAAGATTTGCAATCAGGTATGTTTCAATTAGTGTCTCGGAACAAATGTTTGTGTTTGTTTCGCAAGCTTTCCTTAGGGGAATTAAATTTGGTTATAATACAAATGCACATCACTCTCTCTTATGCAAAATATGCTCGTGTAATTTGATTTTAGTTCCTAATTCCTCCCTATGGTTTGATGCCGTACGATCGTGGAAGCACTATGTTTTAAACAATAAGTGACAGGGTATTATAGTCTTGTTTAAAGTAGGAGGGGTAATATTTCCTTCGTATCGGGCTTTATGTGATGTTATTGGTGGAATTGAGAAGGATCCCTTCGGGTGTTCAGTTATTATTTTTGTTAATGCTTGTTATGTTGGATTTTATTCCACATCCCGGGTGTGGTCTTTCATCCAGCATTTTGTAATTTGTAGCTAGGGAATCACCTTTTCAAATCTAAATATACTATTGTGTTGTAGGATTGAGAAACCCTGAAATGTCTCCCTCTTCTACTCATCAATTCCATCAATATTCACCTGATCAGAGAACGTTCTATGCACGAGGTTTTAGTGGATCTGGTGGCCATGGTAGACCAGGAATGCCCAGACCTTTTCCTATGGATCAAGGAGCTCCTCATATGTGGCGTGGACCGAGAAGGCCATTTGTCAACCAGTTCCCTAGCCATCCACCGTGGGAGATGAGCTCCCCCAGCCATGTCTCTGGACCAAGAGGTAACTCGTACACCAATCCTACTCAAGACAGGGCTAATTACCATAGTTCAAGCCCTAGTCCAGGGTACCAAGGCAGTTTTAGTCCAGGTGGAGACAGCCATGGACATCATAACAATATGACCCCTAGTCCAAGATTTGGCTCTGGACGAGGTACTGGTTCTCATGGTCGTCATTCTTCATTTGACAAATCACCTGGACCAGAACAATTTTACAATGCCTCCATGCTTGAAGATCCTTGGAAGGTTCTGCAACCTTGTATTTGGACGACAATTCCTCCATTGAGTAATTCTGCAAAACCTTTGGAATCTTGGATTTCCAAGTTTGGTACAAAGAAAGCAAGAGTTTCAGATTCTTCTTCTGGCAGGTCAAGCTCTCAACCTAGCCTCGCCGAGTACCTGGCTGCCTCTTTCAAGGAAGCAGTCGAGGATGCACCAAGTGTGTGAAAGTGACATTTTATCCAGGCATTTCATTTTTACTGTAATACTCAAATTCAGTATTCTCTAAATTCCAGCCTAATTTTCCTCTATAGACTGGTTTTATGTAGTAAATCTACAGTTAATGGATATATTTTATCAATCTTGTTTAGATTATGTACATAATTTAGCTTCTTCCTTTTAACATTTGTTGTCAAATGCTCTTCTTTGTTAAGCATTTAATAGGATTGAGTTCCTCATGGTTGAACCACTATAATACTTGTGTACTCTCTTTCTCTTCTTTTATCTTCTTGCTGATTATATTTCCAGCACTTTGTTTTATTTGTCTTCCATCACTGGAATAGATTGTCTTGATATTTTGTGAAAATTGAACGTCAATGTAAAACATTACTGAATCTGAATGTGATATTGGGTAAATGGTGAAAATGGCGAAGGGGCTTATATCATCTTTTGTAATTGGAACTAACCATAAAAGGAAAAAGAAAATGTGCAGGATTGACCACTACTGTATAATTTGAACATTGAAACCATCCTTAACCTTCTTTTTGCCTCTGCAATTCAGTCTTGTTCTTATCCTATATCTGTCTTTCCCTAAGAATTTTTTTCACCTGCAACTACACACAGTAGTTATTTAATTACAATTTTTTTTTTTTAAATTATGTTAATCAAATGTAGTTTCTTTTTCAATTTTTTTTTTTTTGGGAACAATTTCTTTTTAAATCTAATTTTTTAACTCATGTTTATATTAATATTTGTAAATATTTAGAAGTGTTATTATTGGAAATTGAAATGTTATGAATGCAAGAAGTTAACCTTGAGTTTTATTAAATAGTTCAAAAAAGACTTGACAATAACTTAATTTTTGAAAATGGACTCGATTCATAATTTTGTCAAGTTATCAAAGCTTTTCTGAAAGAGCTTGTAATCACTCAAAAGTAATTTGATGATTAATACCCTACCTTTTTTAGAAGGCCGTTTTTCCTTTTTTCTTTTGAAGATACTTTTGTTCTTTTTTTTTTAGATTTTTTTATGACTCTTTCCTTATGAAGTAAATAATAAATAAATACAATATTCATTATTTAATACATCATTGGAGGGAAAAAAAATTATTTTTACTATTGTAACCAACAAAAAAAAAAAACAATGAAAATCTTCATCAAATCGTTTAACCTCTATAACACTTTTGTTTTGGAAGTGAAGGAAAAACAAATGGATTAAAAAAAAATGTAGTTGCGTTTGCCGGGAGTCGAACCCGGGTCTATTGCTTGGAAGGCAATTATCCTAACCGTTGGACTACAAACGCTGGATGATGAAAATGTTGATATTTTACAATAATCTCATTTTCTTCAAAATTGAAGTAAAATTTTTTAAAACTAAAATAAAGTTTTTTTTAGTTACTTATTTTTATTTTTGAAATTTGGCTAAGAATACAAATGTTAACTTAGAAATATAAAAATCACGGTAAGAAACGATAAGAAAACAAGTACAATTTTCAAACACAAAAAATTAAAAGTAAAATGGTTATTAGTTTTCTAATGAATGACTAAGGCCTAAAGATATGTTTGATAGAGAATCTGAAAATATAAATTTTGAAAATAAGGGATTAATGAAAACAGAGTTGTATTTCATGTTTTTAAGAAATGTGTTTTTAACATATTTAGAAATTGAATTATAATTTAAATAATAGTAAACTAGTTGTAGTTACTAAATATTAATTTACACTAAACTATTATTAATTTATTTATGAATATGTTTTTTTTATTAAAGCAATTTGTAAAATTATTATTTTGTAATATTATATAATTTTGTAGGATAAATTGAAAATTTGGTCCCTACGGTTTGAGAAAGGCCTCATAAATAGTCCCTATGGTAGGGATTATTTAAAAAGATTTTAACAAATCCTAAGGACTATATATGAAAATATCACACCATAGAGACAATCTAACTTTTGAAACCATAAGGACTAACTCCTAACTTTATCTAAACCATAAGGACCAAAATTTAACCTAATTTATAATACATTACATAATACATATTTTAATTTTAAAAAAAAAATGAATTGAGTTTGTAACTGACATATTGTATTTCTAAATGTTTTTATCTTTACTTAATAAAATTCTGCATTTTAAATTTTAAAGTTCAAATTATGGATACAATGAAAACATAAAAATATTGTTTTCTGAATTTGCACTATTTAGACCATAGAATCTAAAAATAATTTTTAAAAACTGAATCCGAGTTGTTTGTCAAATACATATTTACTAAATTCAATGAATATGAAAACATACAAAAGATGCAGATTGCAAACTAAACAGGCCCTAATATTTTCAATATACTACAAATGAATAGCTCGAGCGTAAGAAAATGGAAAAAAAAGCTAAATATATGTATTTGTTAGTGTAATAAAATTATGTCCACGTTAGATATTTTCATCAATATTTTCATGTCTATAGATTTGATATCGACACGAGAGTTTAATATAACATTTTAGTTTTTTATTTTAATTTAAATTTTTTAGAAGTTGGTAGAAACTTTGATTTTTATTTTCTTAGGTCGCTTAACTCATTCTCCTTAGGCCTTCAAAAAAATGAATAAATAAATAACTCATTCTCTTTAGATTTTTTATTTTTTTTCTTTTTCTTTTTCTTTTTTTTTTACTCTCTAAGTATTATCTTGTAAGTTCATCATCAATATTACTCAACATTCACTATTGGTATGTACATATATATATAGAAATTTTTTAAAACATAAAGGTCTAATTTGATTTTCTAAAAGTAATATGAACTAAATAAAAAAAAAAAAAAACTTGAATTTTGTACTTTATGTCGAAAATACTCCTAAACTTTCAAAAGTTTAAAAAACCCTTAATCGTTCAAAAATAGTTCAAAAATATCATTAACGTTAGTTTTGGATGAAAACCATTAGTGTTTTGTTTCAAAAATACTTCTAAACTTTCAAAAATATAAAAAAAATAAAAACCTACTTCAATTAAATCGAAAATACTCTTACTGTTAGTATATGAACAGAAACCGTTGATACTCTATTACAAAAATAACTCTAAAATTTTAATTAAAAAAAAGTTTAAAAATGCTCTTGTATATAATGGTCAATTTGTTTGGAGTTTTCTTGAGTTCTAAAATGACCAAAATTAAAACAAAGTATATACATATCATCGTTTTTTCATATAGATATTCTCATTTTCTCTTATTTTTCGAATTCTTACATCAATATTCTCAGCAACCAAAACTTTAAATTAAAACATAAATTTCCACAAAACCTCACAAAATTTTAAAATCAAAATCTCCCTGTAATAATACCAAAATGATAACTAACCAATAAAAGTATGTGTTTGGCTATTAACACACACTTAAATACTTAGCGTACAACCTTGTTAAAATATTTAAGTTCAAATGTCCCTTGATACTTCTATTATTTTTTTTCTTATTGTTATATTATATATACTTTAACTAAAGTGGACGGCTAATTTTGTTGCATTCGTAGTTATGCGGCTAATTTTGTGGCCGATATATTGGAGATTATTCTGAATTTTCAGAGGGTTTCCTTTTAGTATGTTCTTCGAGATAGGATTGAATCTCACAGCGGTAGAAACGATTTGTCACTTTTGTTTTAAAATTGGAAAGACGAAAATACATATTTAATAAACAAAATTCTAGACTAAACATAGAATTTGGGTTGAGAAATTTACCTTTGAAGAATACCGCTTTCTTCATAATCCCCTTATCACGAATAATTACTGGACACCTCCAAATGGCCTTCATCGCTATGTCTCTAGCAAAGATTGGATTGTGGGATCCTTTCCTTTTAAATGGGAGAGGAAATTTTGGGAGAGAACTTTATTCTCTATATATTGAGAAAAGAGTGAGGGAGAGGATTTTTTCTGTAAAAACTTTATTCTGTTTTACACCCATTTGCACATAATAAAGGAGAGGGGAGTTACTCCCCTCCTACCCCTCTGCAATGCAGGGAAGTTATAATTTTAAATTTAATTTAATTAAAATATAATTACTTTAATTAATTAAATATCTAATATTTAATTTAAATATTTGAATCATATCAAATATACATCTCTCTCGTAATTTATAGTTTTAATAGGAATCTTATTCACATCAAATTTTAAACATATAGTTTTAATATAAATCATATTTATATTAATTCAATAGTTGTATCATATTCAAAATATAAATTCTTCCAATTAATACATAGTTTTAATTATAAATCATATTTATAATTAACTATATATTATAATGTATCATTATACATTATGTTTTATATTTATCATATTAATATATATTTCCCTAAAGAATTTTGAACAGTTTCAAATCCATTCAAAACTCTTGGTCTTTGTGTTTACCCGTTGTGAGCTAGCAGGGGGACCTACGGCCTATAGTTATAAGCTTCAATTATCTGAGATTAATTAATTAAACTTTTTAATTAAGTTAATTAACATTCATTAACTATGGGGTACTCCACTAAAAACTCATACTTGCGCTTATATGAACGGTAGAATATTTTACATTCATGGATTTAACCATTACAAGTAAGTCGATCATTCACAAGTTGTTCATAATTACAATTGGGTCAAGTTACCGTTTTACTTTTGTTACCTCTTGCTTCTTAAGTTCTACTGATCCTTTAATGAACAATTTGTTTATGGTCCTATCATAAACAGGATTCCTCTCAGGCCAATGAGAGGGAGGGCCCCATTGTTCAAGACCAGGATTCAGCACTTAAGGGAACAACTCATCTACTTACCCTAAAGTCGGAATGAGTGAATTTCATGTTGTGTAGCTATGTTCTCAGCTTCCCCACTCGGTCTCGTTCCCAAAATGGTAGGCTTATTGAGTTGGTAACACATGCCACTCTCACCCATACTAATCAAAGAACGAGCCCTCATGAGTAGGAGTCCATAACTCACTCGAGACTAAGATCAACTTACATATGGTCATCGTTTGAAATATTAATCTCTTCAGTCAACGGTGTTACCAAAAGAAATTAAATATTTTGTGGTCCAGTCTTATACAAACTTATTGTATATGATACCCCCACTCACATAACGATTTGGATCAAATCATTTGTAACGTTTATAAAATGGGTCATATCTATAGTGTTACCAAGATAAGACTCAACCTAATTATCTATATACTATAGACCTTTTAGGTTATTATTTGAACATGATTCACATGTATGTCAATTTCATGCTATTCAAGTTACATTAAATAACCTTAGATGTTAGTTTATTGGATTTAAGTTATACAAGTCTAAAAATCAACTTTAAAAGTTAAAATATAATGACAATTGTTTTATTGAATAAATAAATTGTTTACAATACAAACTACGAGTTTAAGACACAAAACTCAACACCTCGTGAGTTCAATTCTACCGCCTATGTTTTGGCTCGTAGGAGTTGCTTGAAATCCCAGTATTTATGGTTGAATAGTGTGTTAGGAGGGTGTGGTTTCTTTTATTCTCTAATGACATTTCTTATCTTGTTGTCCATGGGGTTGTTTGATTGGTTTGTTTGAATGCAGGGTTAAAAAAAAAGTTAAAAAATTCACTTTTAGTCCCTAAACTTCTATAAAAGTAACAATTTAGTCTCTAAATTTTGTTTGTAACAATTTAGTCCATGTAGTTTCAATTTGGTGACAATTTAGTCTCTGAACTTTACTCTGTAACAGTTTAGTCTTTATACTTTAAAGTTTGTAACGATTTAATCCCTAGTATAAAAATTAGTATAAATATTTAATGAGATTTCTTGCATAAATAAACCAATAAACTAATTAGATGCTTAATATTTTTATAAAATACAAAGTATATACCATAAAATAATAAAAATTGACATCTAAATTTTAATTTATTTTTTTTTTAACATTAGGGGCTACATCTTTCTCTCTTTCTCTACTTTTAGTCTCCATCTTCTAATAATACAATTTAGTCTTCATCTTCTTATCTTTCTTTACTTTTCACATTTATGAGCAACTTTATTCTTCTCTTTCTTTACATTTTACATTTATTGCGGAATTATATGTTACAACTCTATACTCCAAACACAAACTTACTAACTCCAACATATTAACTCTAGACTTATTAACTTCACTGAATGGGCAAACCATCCTTTAATGACAAATTTAACAGAAATTCAAAACTAAACAAAAAAAAATGTAATTTACCTTGCACCTAATTAGTATATATGCAATCAATTTGGATTCAAAAGATGCATCTAAGAAGGAATTTTTCTAATTCATTTTTTAAAAAATAGAATTTTCTATTGGATCAAAAAGTGAAATTTAGGGTTCCCTAAAGGAATAAATGTGAAATCCATTTTTCAGAAAATAAATAAATAAATAATATTATATAATAACAAATAAAATGCGTTTGCCGGGAGTCGAACCCGGGTCTATTGCTTGGAAGGCAATTATCCTAACCGTTGGACTACAAACGCCAGATGAAACACAAAACAATTGTGTACAAAGATATCTCTTTAGATTCAACATGGATATAAGGAAGTTAATTTGATATTTTCTATAACTGTAGAAATTTAATAAAATATTTTAAATTTGTTTTAAAATGGTGAAATTTTTATTTGATGAATCAAATATATTTTAAAAAATTGTTTATTTATTTTCTTCAAAAATACTCATCAAATTTCCATTGATATATTTAAAACCATATATTTGGATTTTTTTTATTTCTTTTGTTCTTATTGTTTAAAATTTTCAATTTTATCTCTTATATTTTAACCATTTTTAATTACGTCCTTTTAGTTATAATTATAATTATAATTAGAGGTATTTTCAAAAATAGAAAAAAACCAAAACTAATTAAAAAAACAGTGCGAAATAGAAAAGCATGAGCTGTACTTTTTTCTATATGTGTTATTAGTTTTGTTTTTTTTCTATATACAACAATTTCCCTTATAAAATTATACTAATTATTATTATTATTATTATTATTATTGTTTAAACAGTGTGGATGTGATAAGGCT
The DNA here is from genome assembly GCA_002890555.2 of Lagenaria siceraria. NCBI lineage: Eukaryota > Viridiplantae > Streptophyta > Magnoliopsida > Cucurbitales > Cucurbitaceae > Lagenaria > Lagenaria siceraria. The sequence goes on along the minus strand of CM016491.1, from coordinate 3,853,747 downwards.
TTATTTCATGATTTAGTGTTAGAACATGAATTGAGAATAGAGAAACAAATAAAATTAATAAATTAAAGATAACTCAACTTGCATAAATTATGTATCAGAGGCCAAAGTTTTGAGTCCTTCACCTCACCTCATATGTTGAACTAAAACAAAAAAATATTATTCCCCTATATTCCAAAAACTAATGCTTTCAATTGACCACACTCTTCAGTAATTTTTCTCTTATTAATTTATTCAACTCATAATAAGGACAACGGACTTCCTATTATCCACTCTAGGCATAAGATCTAGAGGTAATTATTCGTAATTATAAACTCATTCTTACTTTCTTAACCAATATAGAACTTTGTTTGCATCCTTTGATACCTAAAAATGTCTAGCAACAAGTGTAAAGTCAAGTTTTAATAAATCCTTATGAATGTTATCTTCTTGATTGGATTTTTGGTCCTTAAATTGAAACTAGATTTTAAAATCTAGGAATCAAATGGAAATTATACTAAAAAATTTAGAGATCAAAAGCTAAAGTATGAAAAAGCCGAACAAACATTCTAACACCTTTAGACAAAATAGCATAGTATAAAAGGCATAAAACATACCCTCTTAACAAGGATGTTTAAATCCCTTTACCCCAATTGTATTGCTAAAACATACTTAGACAATTCTCTCATTTCCCAATCACTTGTGTGTTTCTCCATAAGGACATGTCAAGCAAGGTTTAAATTATCAAAATATCGAGGTCTTAATTTTACAGAAATTTCGATAGAAATATCGATTTCGATGAATATTTTTGAAAAAATTATAAAAACAACAAATTTAAATCAATAAATAAACATTTTATTACTCTCAAATAAGTTATTTATATTTTGATGCTTATTTTTTTATATTTCATGGATTTTTAATATCGATTCACCCTTCATATCAATATCGCATAGAAACGTGAAAATGAAAATTTAATAATATGATGCCAAGTTATTCTTCATTATTATTTATTATTTACTAATTAAATGTTTAACTTTTGTAATTTTGTTTAAATCTAAACCGATCGATATCAATCCTAGTGTAGATGAAGCTACAGATACTCTATTTCTCCAATTTTAATGTGATAACAACCAATTGCCCATTAATTTCCTACTTTGTGTTAAGCAAAATTTTAAACAAATTGATTAAGTTAAATTATCGACAATAAGTTAGTTTGAAATTTATTTTCAAAACTTCTCCCATAAAATTTATAAATGAAAAAATTAATGTATGTTGCAAACAAATCTAAACACATACAAAAAAAATTTGAGATGGAGAAGAATTGAGATTTTTACAAAAAAATCATTTGTACACCACACATTTCATGAACTAATTTGGTCATGCACTTATAGAAAGTGACTTGTTCATGCACATATTGAATTGTTCACATTTTATTCTCTCCTTAGGAGAACAATTTTCGAACTAAATCTTTCCTTTAAAGGGTTAATATTGCAAGGAAGTTTCATTACATCCTTAGAAAACTTGGACAATTATGTAATAGGTATAGAAAAGAAAAAAGAATTAGCCATATTTCTTTCCCATAAAAAGAATTTATTTCACCAATTGACTCAAAAACTTAAGCTGGCAGCTCGACTTAAACTTTGAACACAATTACAAAACTTTGAACACAGAACCTCCATCTCTAATACCATGTTAATCTTTTAGTGTTAATCCAAATAAGCCAAATGTTATCTTTCATTATGAATGTGCACAAAATTCACTTTGCTTCTGGAATGGGCAGCCAATGAGCAACATCTTTAGAGGATGAGAGAATCACTGGGAATACACACTGTTGTCAAGATCCTTTTCCAAAAAAGATTGCATAAACCTTCAGGCGGGATTCACTGCTCTTTTTAAGACTCAAGAATCGACATATATATGGATTAATGTCCCCCAATCAAACAATTTCAGCACTAATTATAAGCCTTATATAAAATTATTCAAGATTCCATAGCCAGGTCAAGGATAAGGAAAATATGACCATGCTAAAAGCTAATGTGATCACTAAGCTTCATCAAGTATATTCTTAATAATAATCAAGAAACTCACCAAAATTTATCTTCGAAAGGTAACAGAATACAAGAGGCTAATGGAAAAAGTAAATCAAACAACAGAATGTGACAAAGTCAAGACAAAGTACAATGATCTCATAATTTACTACCAAAATCAGCAGTGCTCAGACAAGCAGGCCTATTTGGAAGTTGAAATATAATCAGAATTACTGAAAATCAAAACCATTACAAACCCATTACATTATAGCCTTCAAAACAGGAATTAGGAAATGCATGCACAAGGAAAGGATGCAGACAAACCCAGCAGAAAATTAGGAAATCCACATAGCAACTTTCATTGAAATAATTAACTTATGAAAACTGAAATTTGAGGTAGAAAGTTCAAGAACTCAAGAAATCAGAAAGATAAAACCAAAGGGTATAAAGTGATCGACAAAGATTGGAGAATACCAGAACAACCCTTCAACATATACTCCAAACCAAAGGATATCTATCACATAATCAAATGAATGAAAACAAGTCAAGGGGGAAGAGGGTTTTATAAGAAAAAGGTTTCAGACATCCAAGGAAGGATAAAGCAGCATTAGCTCTCAAGCCTGGCGAAGGCGAAAGCTCTTAGGCGGCCACTGCGAATGTTTTGAGAAACAAGCCTTTAGAATTGTCATCATCAACACATAAGCAAATCATTCCAACAAGTAAACATGATGGAAAATTAAATTCAACTCATGAACACAATGTTGGGAATTAAGTTAATTGAAATGGGAAGTAGTAAAAAGAATTAAAAGAACTCAGACATCCAAGGAAGGATAAAGCAGCAGTAGCTCTCAAGCCTGGCGAAGGCGAAAGCTCTTAGGCGGCCACTGCGAATGTTTTGAGAAACAAGCCTTAGAGATATCATCATTGTTCACACAAATTCAGAAAAGTCATCAAAACAAGTCTAAGAAACTGATACTACGAATCAACCAAATTGAAGAAATGCTCAGACAGCCAAGGGTATATCAATCAGATACCGGGAAAAGTACCCAGATCAGAAACTCTAGTCCATAAAAATAGCATCGTCACAGCACTTAAGCGAACATGAAATCAAAAAGATGAAACACAAGATAAGGATTATGAAGTTGAAAGGGGGAGATTTTAAAAACTATGAAACATGCCAAAGTATAAAGAATGCATTAAAAAAAAAAAAAAAAAAAAAAAAAAAAAAAAAAAATCATGGGTTTCTGATAAAAACTTAAGCTGGAGAGATGAAAACCAGGAATGGAGGAATCAACGAGGTGGAATGGTGAGTTTATAGGCCATCGACTGAAAAATTAGGGTTTTTGAGGACGACTGGTTTAGGGTTTTTGTTGATTGCATCGGCGCAACTCCTGGGCTGGGCCTCAAACATAATAATACCCGAAAGAAGTTACAAGATTTTAGGGCTGAAGGGAAAAAATGGCCAAATCAAAGGTTAATAATTTTAGCAAAACAGGTGTAATTGGTAGTACGAAGTTTTATAATCATTTTTCGTAAAAAAAATTGTCAATAATTTAAATGGGAGATTCTTCCTAATTTTTTTCCATCATAATCCATTAGAATCTATCTTTTGTTAACTGATTGAGTTTTATCTCTTTTTTTTTTAATACATTTTTTCGTTTATCTTGTTATCACGCATTATTTTATTATCCTTTTTATTTTTTTATACATTTTTCATTTATATTATTGCTATTTACATATTTTTATACTTTTTATAATGTAATTTAATAATCTAATAATATATTATTGTTATATAAACCATATTTATATAGTTGTTAGTTATTCTGATAATATTTTTCTTCCCAAATATTTCTATGATCTATACTTTATTTATTCGGTTTTTTCTTACTCAATTTTTGTTTCAATCTTCTTATAAGATTATTTTTTTATTTTCTGATTTTTTTCTACATTTATTTGTTTATTATATTATTGCTTTACACAAATTATATTTTTTTAAAGTGTACATATATATAGAGTAAGTGCATTTTGTGTTAGAAGTATTTTATCCGTTGTTATCATATTTAAACCAAACCAATCTTTGGCCCATGTTTGGAATTCTTAACATTTTTTATGCATTATTTACACAAACAGTGTAATAGTAATACTGAGATTTAACTAATCTACATTTACACATATTGTGTAATTGTTGACGAAGATCTAATTAAAGATCTAGGGCTTTTACATTTAATTATATTACTTTATTGTTGTGGGCCTTTTAATTAGTTGGTAGATATTTAATTTGAGTCTTTAGTTATATTTTATATTGGGCTGAGAAGACAAATAGCAAATTTTGAAGTTTTATTTGAAAAAATAGTAAAAAAAATTTCAAAATTATAAAAATAACAAAAAAATTAAAAATTAAAAATATTATAATTAACAAATATCCAAACTACCCACACACTAAAATTGATAAAACCAAACATCACATGCCAAAACAATTCAGAAAAGTGCAAATACAATACACTATTATGCAAATACACTGTACTATTGCATTACATTTAAATTGAACCTCGCAAACACCCCTTCCTCAATAGCAGCTAAAATTCCCACCAAACTCCAAAATAATCCTTAATTTAATTGAAACCAACCATATCACAAAAAACAAAACTTTAACAAAAGGATTAATTTAATTGAAACCAACCATATCACAAAAAACAAAACTTTAACAAAAACCCACAAAACAGATACTCACCTAGAAACTGTTGGCCTGCTAAATGGAGGCAAAAAAAGATATCGAGAAAAAACGAGGAGAGAGTGAATGAGAGAGGAAGATCCATGGCACGAGGAGAGAGTGAATGAGAGAGGAAGATCCATGGCACTTATCGATGCTACCCTCCGCGATGGAGGCGGCACAAACAATCGCGTGAGGCAGTCGATAGGTGTGGTGGAATGGCTCGTGGTAAACTGCAGTCGTACAGAATGGCACAGACGACTATGTTGCTCTTCTAACAAAGGAGAAAGCTCGCACTGCAGTCGTACAGAATGGCACAGACGACTATGTTGCTCTTCTAACAAAGGAGAAAGCTCGGAAGGGAAGGGTGGCGGCTTTGTGCAGAAACTTAGGTTTATTTATTTTTCTTTTTTTAATGTTATTTTAACTTACAAAAACTTAATTAAATATAATTTTATATATATATATATATATATATTTGGCGGCTATGTGGGGGCATTGGTAACCTACAACTTAGGTTTTTTTTTTATTTTTTTAAATGCCATTCAACTCACAAAATGTTATATATATATATATATATATATATATATATATATATATATATATATATAAAAGTGAAAATTTTCTTTTATATCTTAAATTCCAAATATCTAAATATCCTTTTCCATATCTTTTATAAATAATTATTTTTTCTAATAAACTTAAGTTTGGCTGTATAAATTCAAAATCAAAAGAAATACAGTAAACTCCCAAGATTATGAAACTTACCTTTAAAATCACAAATTCAAAATTTTGAAAACTAAAATATTTTAATTTGATTTTGTGTAAAACTAATTTATTAGAAAATAAGCCAAATTTTGATTTTATCCAGCCCACCACTTATTTCAAAAACAAATAACAAAGACAAAATCCATAATTAAATTTGAATGGATGAAAAATAGCTATTTAACTTTACAAAATCTAAATTAGTTAAATTCATAGCTTTGAATCAATTAGGAGAGAAAAATAAGGAAGATATTGATTTAGTTTGAATCCATTCATAAAGTAGTTGTCAAAATCTAATTTGAATATTAAAAATAAATTCGAATTTTAAAAGAGGCACAAATTACAAATGACGCTCATTTTCATTTTTGAAACTGAATCCGTTAGATTATAATCTAATTAATTCGATTATTAATCAAGCTTCCAATTACACTGTATTTATATCCTAATTATTAATCAAGTTATTCATTTACATTGTATTTATATCTCAGTTATTAATCAAGCTTTACACTTATACTATATTTATTTTTGAAAAGTGGTTATATCAAATCAAATCTTATATTAAACAGTCAATTCAAAATTCAAATTGGGCGAAAAATCCGACCCATTTATCTCTTGAATATGTTAGGTTGGAATCTCATAACCGACTCTTCTCATTTACACTATATTTCTATTCATAATTGATACACGGTATTGCAATTACACTGTATTTGAAAATGCTGTTATTCGACCATACTAGGGGCAACTTTGGAATTATAAAAGTATTTTTCATGTGAGCAGCATGCATTTTGCCAAAATTCTTATTATTTTCGATTTTTGACAAAAATCAAAAAGACCTCCCGAATTTTGTCATTTTCTCCAATTTCTCTTTTATTTGCACGATGTTGGGCCTTCTTTAGCCCATGTTCCTGAAACATATTAAAAACCCTAGTATATATATACTTGCACAACAAGCGTGAAGAGGAATTTTACATCTTGAATGAAATATGAAGAACACATAATCAACAACTTATAGCTTAGTCTAAATCGATCTTCTATTTTATCTCATCTCATTCTTCTCTTCTACATAAAAGTGGTATCAGAGCCCAAAGATCACTTAGATAATGGCAACTAAAGGTGATAGAGAAAGAGAGAATGAATGGGACTGGGAGTGGGATTTTCAAGTTGTGTGGCAAGCCATAGCCGAAATCGAAAATTAGCTCAATGAACATTTCGAGCGAACTAATCGAGACATCCAGGAAATGCAACGGAGCATGTGCCACCAATGAACGCCAATCTTAGAGGTGTGCGCTCGAGGGGTTGAACGTAAAGGTGGTCGGGTGGGGGTAAACAACATGTTGGAGGTAGGCAAAGACTTATAATGGAAGAAGAAAACGATAGTCACTCAGAAAATGATGATAAATAGCACTACTCAAAGGAAATCAATATAAGAGAAAGCTTCCACAACAAAGGAGAGGTGAAAACAGTGAGTATAAAATTAAAATTGATCTCCCTTATTTTGATGGTACATTAGATATTGAAGAATTTTTAGATTGGCTACAACATGTGGAATTTTTATTTTTTTTTTTAATACATGAAAATTCCTGAAGACAATAGAGTTAAATTTGTAGCTTACAAGCTTAAGGGGGAAGCATCTGCATGGTGGGAATAATTTAAAGTAAATAGAATGAGAGATGGAAAAGAGAAAATACGCACGTGGGCAAAGATGCGACACTATCTGAAGAAGTATTTCTTGCCCTTAGATCACAATCAAGTATTGTATCAACAATACGAGCACTGCCAACAAAGAAATAAAAGTGTACGTGGGTATACAACTGAGTTCAATCAAATAAATGCATCGAACAATTTGAATGAAACTCTAAGACAACCAGTGACAAGATATGTTAAGGGGTTAAAGTCAACCATTCAAGACCAATTATCCTTGAAGTCCATGAAGATGCCAAAGGCAATAATATTGCACAAAACGCCAAAACAAATGACACAAGTTATACTTGGTATAGAAAGGGACCCGAAGAAAATAATATTGATAAGGGAAAACAAACCAACACTCAAAATCAGCCAACAAGCATGAAAGACGTGGGAGATTCATCAAACTACCTGGTGTTTTTATTTTCTTTTCAACACATCTATTTGCATAAACTCACCAAAAGAAGGTATATATCTCATTTTAACACAGTTCAATGTGCTGTAAAGTGTTACTCACATATCCTCGGCGTTGAATGGTTGGACCCCTCACAAGTGGATCCCCAACTGGTGGGCCACTAACAGATGGATCCCTCATGGGTGTATCCTTCACCCCATCATCCCCAACTGTGGCGTCCCTCACAGGTGCACCCGTCATCTCTTCATCCTCAGCTACATGTTCAACCTCGACCAATACTTCTTCTTGGAAACTATCTAGACATAGTAGGTCTAGTAACCGACTCATGTAAGTCCTCTCCTCGTTCATTGGAACAATATCTACATATTTATCGAAGCCTGCATGTAATCAAAGCACTCATTAACTGGAAGAGTTACTGGGACTCACCAAAAAAATTGTGATGCCTATTCGTGTGGGTCTCCATTGGCCAAAAGGAAAATTGTCACGGTAGTCGAGAAAAAAAATTGTTGCGCATCGAGGAAAAGAGACGATTGTGAAGAGGTTGCCATTTATGGTTTTATCATAACCTAATTTATGTTTGGTTCAGTTCAAGTGACAGGTTCGATCTAGTTCAAGTCAAAAGGTCTGGTTCAGCTTAAGTAGACAAGTGTTTTGGTTCAGAATTGGTCTGGTTCACAATCTGATTTGCCTATTTTTTATGGTCACTATTACTTGGTTTGGTCTAATTTAAAATCTCCCAAGCAACATATATTTTATTATTTCCCATTTTTCATTATTACTATTATGTCAAAGAAGCAAATTCAATAAATCTTAAAATTGTTACTAACCAATTTATCATCTAACAATTCTTGTGTTTCCGTGGTACAACCAGATGTTTATCCTCAAGCTTTCTTGTGTCACAAATTCTCTCCGTGGATTATAGATTCTAAAGCATTCGATCATATGAACAGTTCACCGTGAACTACAAATTTGGCCTTTGTTGACGACCAAAAAAGATTAAAGAAAAAACCTACGTTAATGGCCAAAAAAGTCAAGTAAGCCCATATCAAGAAAGCTTGAACGTCAAGAAAAATAATTTTGTTGACGACCAAAAAAACCTTTTGTTGACTTTTTACCCTTCAACAAAGGGTATGTTGACATTTTTTTGCCCATCAACTATATGGAAGAACCGTCAATGAAAATCCTTTTGTTGATACTTTTCAAACGTCAAAGTAAGGTAAATTTACATTTTTTGTCCGTTGACTATTTTAAAAAATCGTAAACTAAACTCTTTTTATTGACCTTTTTGGCATATCAAGAAAACTATATTATTGTTTATCATTATATGTTTTATTGACGATTTTTAAGCGTCAGAAATACACTTTTGTTGACCTTTTTTACCCGTCAACTATACCAATTTGAAAAGAATAGTACCCCGCATACGAAACAAACTTTAAACCTGAAATTCACATTCACCCAGATGTAACTTGTGGAACCCAATCTATATCTTATACACAATCAACAAATATATCAAATCACTTATATAAAATTAGGTAGCACAACTACAAACCAACAACTGTACAATTCCTACAAATTAACATATAACTACACAACTCTATAAACCCAACAACTATACACAACCCTGCAAAGAAAATCTTGTGTTTCGTAAATATTTTCGTTTTCTTATCCATCTATGAAGTTATGATACTGTAGAAGCAATAGATGTTTCCCTCAATAACAACCCAATCTTAAGTCTAGTTATCCTACAAATAGATACAAATGAAAATGTCAAGACCCACAGAAACAAACAAATCAATTAAGGATGTTAGAAAAATTGCAATGAAATGAACAATAATTAGTTCCCTTTCTTTTTCATGGGTTATGACAAGTGTGTGGAGTAGACCAACATGATCACCCAACAAGTACCTTGAACCATCAGCATCAAACCCTTCATATGCTTTGGTGATGAACTATAAGTGAAAAACTTATAAGAAAGTAGGTCAAGGAGAAAAAGTATCTAAGTCATAGCTTAGAACTACCGAGATTTAGTATATTAAATATCTAAAACACTAATAATTTTTAACAGGCATACAGGTCTAATCGGTATTGCTTTAAATGTTGTGGCACTGTAGCAAACAATTGTTTCTTCTCCAATAATGATGACACTACATAGTGGTGGGGGAACATGTATTAAAACAACAACCCCATTATCAAGATTGTTCGGGGACCACAGACCTTCAACAAAATCCTTATCCTTTAAAACAACTTCATAGGTTTTAACTGTTAGGGTTTATGTCCTAACCTCGTGGTTTGTAATTTGTAAACAAATATTATTTATTTAATGAAATAAAGTGTTATTTTATTTGGCAATCAGTATTGTATAACTTAATCCAATAAACTAAGATCCAAAGTTATTTAATGTAACTTGAATAATATGTAGTTAACATACATGTGGATCATGTTCAAGTAATAACCTAAATGGTCTATAGTACAAAGATAAGATTGAGAGCCTTATCTTGATAACACTATGGATACGACCCACTTTATAATCATTATAAACTTGATCCAAATCGTTCATGTGGAGACATGCCAGTGGGGGTATCCTAAACAAAAAGTTTGTATAAGACCAGACCGTGTCACCAAGGATGACCATATGTAACTCGATCTTAATCCTAAGTGAGTTATGTACTCCTGTTATAAGGGTTTGTCCTTTGATCTGTATGGGTGAGAATGACCCGTGTCGCCAACTTAATAAACCTACCATTTTGGAGATGAGACTGAGTGGGGAGCTGAGAACATAGCTACACACAATAGAATTCACAACTCATTCCTGACTTTAGGGAAAGTAGATGAGTAGTTCCTTAAGTGCTAACTCCAGGCTTAAATGATGAGGCCCCACCCTCTCACTGGCCCGAGTGGGATTTGGTTTATGGTAGGACCATAAACAAATTGTTCATTAGAGGATCAATGGTACGTAAGGAGAAAGGAGTAATTACAGGGGTAAAAATATAATTTGACCCAACTGTAATTACGAACAACTCGTAAATGATCGACTTACTTGTAATGGTTATATCTATGGACACAAAACTTTTTACAATGCATAAGAGTGTAACTATAGGTTCTTTAGTTGAGTGACTCATAATGGAAATTAATCTAAGTAAAGAGTTTAATTAATTAATCTTGCATCATTGGAACTTATAATAGGTCCATTAGGTCCCATGCTAACTAACAAATGAGTAAAACAATGATCAAAGAGTTATGAAAAAATTTGAAAGGTTCAAATTGTATAAGGGAATATATGTTAATTGTATATGATATAATTTATATAAAGCATATAGATACATTATAATATAAATTTTATTTTGAATAAGATTCAAATTAAACTATATAATATGAGAATATAAATGTATTTGAATAATATTCAAATAACAATTTAATAAGAATGAGATTCATATTAAAATTATAGGCTAAAATTACTATGAATAAGATTTATATTAGAACTATAGATTAGGAGAGAGATGCGTATTTGAATATGATTGAAATAAATGTTTAATTAAATATGAGATATTTCATTAAAATAATTAACTAATTAAGTATTAATTAAATTAAATTATATTATATTAAATAAGTTAACCCCTCTGTATTGTAGTGGAGTGGGAAGTTGTTGGGGGTGGGGAGTTACTTCCTCTCTCTTACTTTAAGAATGCTGAGATTTTAGCAATTGGGTTGGCTCTCAATTTTTACGTGAAAATTGATACAGAAAAACTCTCTTATCTCTCTCAACTTCTCTGACATTCACAAAATACAGAGAATTCTCTCAAAATTCTCATTTCCAAAAGGTTCCCACATAACCATCATTACCAAGAGAATAGAAGGGAAGACTTGATTGGAGGTGTCCCATCTCAATACAAGGTTCATAAGTCGAAGTAGAAAAAAATTGTTGCTGAAAATTGAAGAAGAGTCTTTAAGGATTAGTATTTTTTTTCTCTATAATTTCTATTTTATTGCTTAACCTATGAAAAGCATGAATATGTTGGGAAAATCCCCCCACTTCTACCGTAGGAATAAACAAAAAAATAATAGAAAAATTAAAATAAAGCAATAAAACTGGGAACATAAGAATTAATGTAAAAAACTCCAAACTTGGAGAAAAACCACGGATTAGAAAAAAATTCCCTATGTGAAAAATTGTTACAATCACACAGAATAATTATCTCTCCCAATCCCAATTACAAGAGTACTCTCTCAGAGTTTTTATACTACTCACACTTATTCCCACTCTCGAATTAGATAATACATAAAGGAAATTTAAATAGAGTTAACACACTAAGCTTAAAATGTTTCTAACTGAGACAATTTAAAATCAAAGGCATAGACTCCTTTTATAGTGCTTTGAACCAATGACTTTCCAAAATTTTTTCAAGGTAGGACAAACTCATATCTTTCCTAAATCTTTTTTATGTGAGACAACTGCACTTCTAATATTTTGCCAAAAATCCAACAGAATCGTGTTGTTATGTTTATTTCTCTGTGTTTTTTGTTTTTCAAAATCAAATTAATAGCAAAGTGATTACTTGCTTCCGCTGTGAGATTCAATCCCTTCAAATACATATATGATATTTATCCAACAAAAGGATATTGGAGATGAAGTTAAACATATATTATGTCATCTTTGATAATCAATTTATAATGATTTATTTTATTCTAATAAATCTAATTTTGGTTTAGTTGGTTGTGAAGATGCATGTTATATATCTAACTCTTATAAAGTTAGATATTAAAAACGATATTTGGTTATGTGCAAGATGCATATGAAGCAAACTACAACAAACACTTTAAATCATGCTGAAATCTTAGTGAATCATGAGATCATCCAACAACATTATGTAAAGGCAATACAACATACATAGCTCAAATCAATGAAGAATATGTTAAAAAATATAAAACAAAACATATCTCATTAAGGTTGTCTTACACCCATAATCTTGAAGAAAATGAAGATATCAATATTCAACAAAATTTTCGAAAAATCATCTAGCATAATTATTTATGAAGACATTACCTATTGCAACAACTCAAAGATACCAAATGATATTTTTATGAGGGGGAGTAAATACGCTGCACTCTTTTTGGTTTTTTCCCACTCGAATTTTTCCAATTGAGTTTTTTCTAGTAAGGATTGAACGAGACATATATTCAATATATAATAGGCATCTAAAGTGAGAGTGTTATGAATATTCAAATTAGATGTCTTATAACTCGTATGGGTCATATATCCTATTCATTCACCCGATTAATCATATAATTCCTTGTTTCCCATTTATGTTGGCTATTTGTAACTTATAGATAACTCTATTAATAGAGGTTGAAGATATCATTTGTATAGAGAATAATTGAGAATAATAATATTTCTCTCGACTTTCTTCTCTCCACCTCTCTTATGTTTGTTCTTCTTTTCTCTCTATTTTATTAGAATTTCAATAATTTTTTTTGTTTATTTTTTAAACAAGGAGTATAAATGTAGCAAATTATAGATGTAGTAAATTTTCATTCGTTGATTTTTGTTTATTTTTGTATTGCATCTCGTTTAAATAATTTTGATTTAATTTGGATTGAATCGAATTTGTTAATTGGAGTTATTTATTAAACTTAATTTGATTGATTGAAATCTAATTTGGGTCGATTAAATTTAAAGTAGATTAAATTAAGATAGTTATTTATTAAACTTAATTTGATTGATTGAAATCTAATTTGGGTCGATTAAATTTAAAGTAGATTAAATTAAGATATTTAGGTGATGTATGTTTTAATGGTTGGGGACTTGTGGGATGAGTTAAGATCCTAAGCCCAATTTTTGTTTGGGATAACAGTATAGGAAGTTGCACCATTTTCCATGGATTTTAATAGTAAACACTATCTCTACGGGTTATTTTTTTATTTTTATTTAAATTACAATAATTAATAATTTTTAAAATACATCGAATAAATTTTGGACCAGTCGCAAATTGTCACGTCATTTATCAAACTAGTTAGAACTATGTGCGTTGAACGTGTTTCATAACATTAAAAATTAAATGTAATGTATAAGTTGAAATATTTGTCTTATACTGTTATACTTGATAATAATTTTTTTCTTTATATATTTCTTTATATATTTATTTAAAACAATTTATATTGATAAAAAAAAATTTGAATTAACATATTTTTAAATTATTTTATTTTATATTTTCTTATAGTTGTTTTTCCTTTAAAGTGAAATATGGATTATTCAATATAAAATGTGATTTTTTTTTAAAAAAAATCCTATTTATTTAATGTAGATATTAAAAATAAAATAAATACCATTTATTTAAGGTGAAATAGAGATTATTAGAGATGAAAGATGAAGTAGAGATTATTAGAGATAAAATGTGATTTTTTTTCTTCTTTTACTTGTGATGCTAAAAAAATAAGGATTTTAATTCTTTTTTCTTTTAATTTGAATTAGAGATAAATGTGATAAAATATGATTTTTTTTATTTTAAATGCTAAAAAATTAAGGATAAAATGTGATTTGTTCTAATTTTTTTTTTAATTTGAATTAGAGATAAAATGTGATAAAATATGGGGTTTTTCACAAATAGAAAAAAAAAAAAACTAATTACACATATAGAAAAAAAAAGTAGAAAATACAAAAGGTGCACTTTTTTCTTAATTAGTTTTGTTTTTTTTTCTATACACGACAATTTCCCTAAAATATTATATATATATATATATATATATATTTATTTATTTATTTAAAATAGTAGTTTTTTTAATGTATTTAACTTGTCTTTTTAACTTTTTATTTAAAATTTCATTTTATAATATAATTAACTTTAAATTTTTATTAAATTGACAGTAAAAAAAAGCTAGTTGCAGCTATGTCAAAAATATTTGTTAAAATTAGGCTCATAATATATTTTTTATGGTTTTGCAAAAATGTCAAAGTTCATAAGCCCAGCCCAATTTCGTTGATAGAAAAAGTAAAAAACCCTTACATTTTATTACTATATGATTTCTTACCGATTTCCATTTGGTTTCGGTTGTCTGCTCATTTCCATTTGATTACTATATGATTTACCGTTGATTTTCATTTGATTTCCATATGGGGTTGTCTGCTGATTTCTGGTTGTCTGCTGATTTCTATTTGATTACTTTATGATTTTTTTTTTGTTGATTTCCATTTGATTTCCACGTGGGTTGTTTGTTGATTTCTATTTGGTTAGTATATGATTTCCTGCTGATTCCCCCTTGATTTCCATATGGGGCTGATTTTAGGTTGTCTGCTGATTTCTATTTGATTACTATATGATTTCCTGCTGATTTCCTATGATTTCCTGCTGATTTCCTATTGAAAGTTAATAGTTTCTTATAGTCAATTAATTGCCGTGTGATTACTATATGATTATTTTATGATTGTCATTTAATTGGCTTCTGATTGCCTTAAAAAAATTGCTTGTTATATAATTGCTTTTTTTTTTTATTGCAAAAAATAGGAAGAACAAGACAGATGAAAAAAACAAAAAGAGACTAATGAAATTTGAGAAGGGAGAATCTTCAACAAAAGAACAAAGAAAGCAGCTAATGTTTGTTACACTCATTTATTAAAAACTAATATAGTGTCGATATACTATAACAGTACATTCCATCACATGGATTCAAGGTTCATCCGCATATGATGTATAATATTTTTGGGAGTCAAATGATCATAGTTGTATATTAAACTCTCAACCACAATGACTAATAAATTTTGAAGATGTTTGTTTATGAGAAGCACAAACCATCATAGAACAATTATGATGGCTAACATACTTTCGAATCATCCATAATTAGCTACTTTTATAACGTGGTGCTCTAACAAACTATTGGCAACCATCTTGAATACATACCAACTCAACAGATTTTGGATTTGATCTTAACGTCCTAAACTCAAAATTATTCTTTACCGCTATAAAATGAAACGAATTCAACGAAATTTATTCTTACTAGCAAACAAATCCTTCTTCTTCAAAGACAATGTAGAAGACATTTTGTTAATATGAACATTTCTAAAGATTTCTATGTCACCTTCAAAATCAGCCTCAACTATAGAAGAAGAAGCAACGAGACATTTTGTAAATTAAAAACCAACATACATCACAAACTACCAAGTATCAAATACTAATGGAATAGCAATTATATGATAATCAAATGACAATCACAAACTAAATACTATCAAATAACAAATCAGATAACAAAGCAACCACAAGAAAACTCATATCAGACCTAATCGTATGGACGAACTTCAACAAAAAAAATCAAATAGTTGAAAACTTTCGAAATTTGCTTCAAAAAATCTCCTGCTGACGAAATCAAAACCAGTAAAATTGTGTTTACAGTCGTTAATGAGAGAGGTGAGGACGAAATTCAAGCAAAAAAAAAAAAAAACCATAGCTTCAGGAAGAAATCGTGATTTTGAAGCCGTGGGTTTAGCTAACGAAATCAAAAAAAGATTTGGAAAAAAAACTTGCGCAATCGAATCTTGTACTTCAAATCAACTGGGAGGAAAATGTCGAAGAGATGAAGAAGCGCTGGGTAAGAATATCAAATGATAATTTTCTATTTTTGGAGATATAAGGGTAATTTTGGAATATATTTTCATATAAAAATCAAATCAAGCGTGATCTTACCATCTATGTTGTTATCAATATAATATTTTTAAAGTTGATGATATGGATGCTAATGTATAATCAAATTTTGATACCCAAAGCAATTCTCCTAAAAAAAAGTTAAAATATTTAATCATAATATATTAATTTGTTACTTAAAACATTTACAATTTTAATATAAATACTAAATTTTAATTGATTTTAAATAAAAATAATTAAAAATGAAAATAAAAACCGGAAATTTTTCCACGGAAACCCGATCCTTCGACGAGGATTTCTTGACCCCAACTCTCCCTTCGCCTGGAGCGGAGATAGAGATGAAAAATACTCACAGACAGAAATGGGAAGTACATCCTCGATCTCACCCTAACCTACTGTCAACCCTAGATAAAATAATTTTTTTTTTTTTTTTTTTTAATTTAAAAGTAATATGTCAATTCACATCTTATTTATCTCCCAACATCTTTTAAATGGTCCCAAAAATCTTCACTTCCCTACGAGAAAAAAAAAAAAAAATTCTATTTTTGGCAATTTCCCGTCTTCTTTCCCTTTCCCTTTCAGCTGCCGACCACCCCCTTCTGCAGAATTTTTTTCTCTACGACTCTTCAACAGCCACAGGCGTAAGGCAGAGACGGCTAGAGCCCACCCCACGCGAACGTCCAACTTTCTCGTCGACGATCGTCTACGTTCACCCACGAATCTAACTTGCATTGTGGGCACGACTCTGAACGGCTTCGCCTAGGCTTTTGGAGGGGCTCCTCTTCTCAGTTTGAGACTCCAGCGTGAACAACAAGTTGGCAGCAGCATTTTTGAGTTGGGGGAAGGCTTTGAACTGTTACCCACAGTCCGATTGGCTTCAAATTAGTGTACCCATAACGTTTAAGGTCTAGATGTGAAAGTTGGGATGCTTCAGAACACCAACCGGCATGGTTCGGAGCCTTTTCGGTATGTTTCGATAAGGATCATTGCTTTAACTTCCTTTTTGAATTGAATTTAATTCTTCAAATGTTATTATGAACTCTTGGAACTCATTTGTTGTTATGTTTGGATAAATTTGTAAGTGTTCAATTAAGGTTCAGCAAGTTTGAACACATGGACTGGTTCAGACTTGACTGAAGTATGTTAGAGCAGTTTTTTAGTTGTGAAAGTTTGTTGGTTGTAGTTTTGGACTAATTCGGACTAATCGATTGGTGGATTTTGGGTTCAGATTGTTCCTCTTGAACATTAGTGCCGACCAATGTTTTCAAACTGAGTTCTAACCAAGATTTAAAATGTTGATGTCGACGTAAATATCAAAGTCTTAATTTTATGGAAATTTCGATAGACTAACAATAAAATGTGGATACTTTTGGAAATTTATAAAAACAAAAAATTCAGAAACTAAATTTAAATTAGTAAATAAAAAAATAAGTTAGTATGTCCATATTTATATTATATTTACATTAGAGACATTTTGTTAATTATTTTTTTATTTTTCATGTATTTTTCTACGACATAATAGAAATATCGATTCACCAGTTATGTCGATGTCAAATCCATGGATATGTGGAGATATCAATGGAAATATCAACGTGTCGACGAAAATTTAATACTATGGTTCTAACACCTAAACATTGTGTTTATTGTTTAGGCTTCTAAAAGTTGATATTAGTTCAAGGAAGTGGATTTTCGGATTGAAATAGTTCTCTTGGTTGCCTTCTCTCTCTCTTGGCTCGGTTGAGGGCTAGCAGTTTGTAGAAGTTTGTTTGAGTTGAAGGACTATTGCAATGGCCATCGATTGCCTCGTTCTTGGTAATCCCCTAGTTTTTCCATATATATTCTTTATTTAATTATTTTTTCTGAGTGTGATCTTAATCTTTATCTTTTTTTAGGCGCTGGGCAAGACGTTGGGAAGAGTTGCGTGGTCGTCACAATCAATGGAAAGCGAATTATGTTTGATTGCGGGATGCATTTGGGTTATCTCGACCATCATCGATATCCCGATTTCTCTCGCATATCTGCTTCTCGTGATTATAATACTGCTCTCTCCTGTGTCATCATCACACACTTGTATGTTGTTATTATTATTATTATTTTGTAGTCATCGATAAATCTCTGTTACATTCCTTACAATGCTGTGTTTTTATTTGTCTTTTCTTTGCTATTTTGCAGTCACTTGGACCATATAGGTGCTCTTCCATACTTCACTGAAGTTTGTGGCTATAATGGACCCATTTACATGACGGTAAGTTTCATCTAATACACATGCTTATAGATGTTTGTCTGTGTCATTTTGGTTTTGCCATGGCCATGTTAGATTTTTTTTTTTTTTTTTTTGAAGAGGTAAAGAATTTTGCTCATGACAAATTTTATATGAAGTGAAGCCATCAAAAGAGAAAAAGAAAAGAAAAAGAAAAAAACAAACTCAAATTATAGTTAGAAACTTATCCATGTATAGCGTTCTTTCATAGATCTAAAATAAGAGATACAAAAACTTTGGAAGAACAAAGCATATCAAACCATGGTTGAAATTTTTTTGAATTGATGTATAACTTGCTTCCTGTGGACTGTGGCCTTGGTGTTTTCCCCAGGGCCTTCTTCAATTTCTTTAGGTTTTTAACACCCTCTACCTGATAGAAAGGTGTTGGAAGTGGCAGATTTTCGTAAGGTCTCCAATAACTCAAACATATGTAAGGAGAGGCAACAGGGGGTATTCACAAATGTAGTTGGTTAGAAATGTTGTGCGTGGCACATTTGAGATGTGGAGACCATTGAGAGAGGCTCCATTCTCTTGTACTCTTTGTATCAATCTTGTACTTTGAGCATTAGTCTCAATTCATTAATTCAATGAAGAGACTTGTTTCTGTTTTAAAAAAAAAGACACCATTGAGAGAGGTTTACATAGGGGTTTGTGATTTCTAAAGGAAGAAACGTTGTAGTAGCTGAGTGCTTGAGGAGGAGTGTTCCAGTTTTCTTGAATAATTGACTTTTTTTTTGTTCTTTCTTCATGTTATCGTTTTCTTTAGCATTTCTCTGTATTCGCTGAAATTGTATTGTTTAACTATGAAATCCATAAATTGCAATATAACAAAAATTCTCTTGTTTTTTGGGGAAGATTTCTGGTTAATTTTCAAGTGATACTCTTTAAATTGGTATCAGAGCATGCTAAATTATGGGGAGTACACGTAAAATGGCATAAAAATAGCGTGAGGAAAGATGTTTCTAGCATTATGGAATTATTGTTAAGTATGAATAAATGTTTGGAGAAGTTAACTATGGAGGTGAGGGAGATCTCTTAGAACAAGGTGAGAGAGACATCAATTATCTTTGGTGAGTTTGGTATGAGGCAGAAGCTTGAAAATATCGAAGGAAAATCATTGCAACCTAGTGAGTCTAGTGGATGAGGTAGTCAAAGCAAGTTCAAGAAATTGGAAATGCCTGTGTTCTCGAGAATAAATCCAATTTCATCGCTTTTAAGGGCTAGAAGATATTTCAAAATACATGAATTGATGGAGATAGAGAAGATCAAGGTGTTGGTGATTAGTTTGGAGAAGGATGCGGTAGACATGGTTTCGTTGGGTGAATAATCGAAGGAAGATTGAGACCTAGGCAGATTTCAAGGTTCACTGTTTGAGTGGGTTCGACTGACTCAGGATGGAAATTTATGTGTTTGATTCTTGTTGATAAAACAAGAAGGGACGGTGGTTGCGTTTCGACATGTTTTTGAAGTTTGTTCATCCCCGTTTCCACATCTTGAAGAGGAGGTTTTGGGGAACACCTTCCTCAAAGGTTTGTGTCCAACGCTTAAGGCAGGTGATGTAGCTCCAAGAACTCAAAGAAAAAATCTTTATTAATGAATGAAATTAAACTGCTGGAAGCCTTTATATACATAGTCTTAACCGACTGTCTAACTAAAAGGGAGACTTGTGCAGCCGGTTAAAGACAAAAGGAAAAGTTGTTTATTTAAACAGTTTTCTAGTCTAAAAATTAAGATAATTGTCTTTAACAGAATATTAAATAAAACATCTACATCAATTCTACTTGACCCGAAGAACAAACTTGTCTCGAGTTTGATTAAGACAAAGTAAACTAATCTGGTGCATGATATGGAAAAATGCCAGAAACATTGAATGTGTTGCTGAACTTCATAGTTGGGGGGGAGGTCAATCTTGTATGTGTTTGGGCTGAGTTTCTCTAAAATAGGAAATGGTCCTATCTATTGGTGAATTTGGAGTGTTGTCCAGTAGGTAGTCTGCTCTTCTTCAAATGAATCATCACTAAGTCTCCAATCTGAAAATTAACAGCCCTTTTGTGTTCATCAGCCTTATTTTTATGTGAGGAATTGGCAGCTTCAAGATGTTGACACACTTCTTCATGTAGAGCCTTTACCCGATCAACCATTAGACTAGCTCCAACTCTAATATCAAAAGAAACAGGGAGATTAGCAAGATAGTCTAGGGATATGAGTGTATACAATTTCAAAGGGACACTTCCCTGTGGACCGGTTGACCATGTTGTTAAAGGCAAATTCTGCTTGTGCTAGTGCTAGTCTGCTAGATCCCTTTGTCTAGGTTTATCTCCACTTAAGCAACGTAAAAGATTACCAAAAGTACGGTTGGTTACTTCCGTTTGACCATCGGTTTGAGATGTCTTGTTGTACTAAAGAGGCGATCTGTTCCAAACTTTTTCCACAATGATTGCCAAAAATGGCTCATAAATTTGACATCTCTATCCGACACTATGGTCTTTGGAATTCCATGTAACCTAAAAATTTCCCTGAAAAAGAGATTGACAATATTCACAGCATCATTAGTCTTTTTACAAGCTAAAAAGTGAGCCATCTTACTAAAATGGTTGACAATAACTAATATTGTATCAAATCCTCTTTGGGTTTTTGGTCATCCAAAGACAAAACCCATGGAAAGATCTTCCCAAATTATAGTTGGGATAGGGAGAGGGGAATAAAGGCCTTGATTTTGACTTGATCCTTTGGAGGATTGGCAAATATAACACCTTTTAACAAAGTTAGTAACATCCTTGTTGAGTTGTGGCCAAATTTTTTTTTGAAGATAGA
The DNA here is from genome assembly GCA_002890555.2 of Lagenaria siceraria. NCBI lineage: Eukaryota > Viridiplantae > Streptophyta > Magnoliopsida > Cucurbitales > Cucurbitaceae > Lagenaria > Lagenaria siceraria. The sequence continues at coordinate 3,832,470 of CM016491.1, read as the reverse complement.
GTAGCAAGAGTTATATCCCGTCCTAAGTGTCCTGCTAACCCATTAGAGTGAACTTCCTTTAAAAGAGGTTCATGAAGAGAAGTTTTAGGGGATGCATAAAGTATCATTTTTAAAAGGAAACCATCAAAGATGTGAATGTTACTAACTGATGTGGAAACCTTTATATACATGGTCTTGACCAGCCCTTTTAACTAACTAAAAGGGAGACCTGTGCAGTTGGTTAAAGACAAAAGGGAAAGTTGTTTATTTAGACAGTTTTCTAGCCTAAAAATTAAGATAATTGTCTTTAACAGAATATTAAATAAAACATCTACATCAGTTGGGCTAGAGAAAGTTATGAAACAAGCATAGTTGATAGCGGATAGGGACCTGTCGGTGAAATTGGCCTTGGAGGATTTGAGATCCACAAGTCTAATTAGTGGAGTGGGCCAGAGTACTGCTCAATAGCCTACCCATTCTCCTAACCCTAATCAAGTAAATTGGGTTTCGAAACCTATAATAACTTGTTTCGTTTCGTTACCATATGTAGGAAGGGGACCATGAAAGGATGCACCAATGAAGAGGTTGTCTAACATTGAATATTGGTCAAAGTGAGAGAAGGGCTTATGTTTTTGGTGTGACAAGAAGTTTTTCATAGTTTACCGTTGTAAGAATCAGGAAGTACGTGAATTGAAGGTGATGGTTGTCCATGAGGTAGAAAAAATTGAGTATGAATTAGAAAGTTTAGAAGTGCAACAACCGAAAACTAAGGCCTTGGAGGTTGATGTTGTTGCTGAGTTGGTGTTATGATTTGTATTAGGGTTTTCAGCCCCAGGAACAATGAAGGTTAAAGGGGAAGTTGGAAGAAAAGAGGTAACTGTGTCCATCGATGTTTAGTTGAAGACCTTGATTTGCCAATCATCGAAACATTCAACTATGGAGTAATTGTGGGTAATGGTAAGGGGATTAGGGGAAAAAGAGTTTGCAAAGCCGTAGTGGTGAGACTTCTTGAACTGTACGTTAAAGAGGATTTCTTACCTCTTCACTTGGGCAATGTTGATGTTATTCTTGGAATGCAGTGGTTGGGGAAAATGGGATTTATGGGCATTGATTGGATTGATCTCACTATGATGTTTATGTCAGGGGTAAATACTGTTACCATTAAAGGTGACCCCGCACTTACTAAAGTTGAGGTATCCTTGAAGACGTTGGCTAGGATGTGGTCTGAGGAGGAGGAGGAATTCTTGATTGAATTGCAATAGTGGAGAGTGGTGAAGCAAGGAATTCAATTAAACAAAAAGGGTCAAACAAGCAACAATGATGTTGTGTTTAAAATTTGAACGTTGTTGGAAGAGTTTGGTTCAGTTTTTGAATGGCCCACGCAACTGCCTCTAGAATGTGAAATTGATCAACAAATTGTTTTGAAGGAGGGTCAGCCACTAGTGAATGTGAGGCTATTTCAGTATTCCCATGCACAAAAGGAAGAAATTGAGTAGTTAGTTAAAGAGATGTTGGCATCTGAGAAAGGATGGAGGGTGCAGGTTTTGCGTAGATTTTTGAGTGTTGATCCGATGATATAGATTATGAAACTAGGTGTAAGTGTAACATAGTACTATCAGAGATTTGAGAAAGATTATGGGACAATGGCAACACCGTTAAATCAAATGCTCCATAAGTAATCTTTCGAATGGACTTATATTGTCACGACAACTTTTGTAATTTTGAAATAGATGATGGTCATTGATGCTTTGGGGATGAGGGTAGGAGGCCTTTTGATCCAAGAACATCGTCATATTGCTTATTTTAATCATACTTCGTCTTTGCGGGCTCAAGCTCAAGCAAAATCGATTTACGATTTTGAATTCATGGTAATCATGCTAGCTATGCAAAAATGGAGACATTATCGGTTGGGTTAGAAGTTTGTAGGCATTACAGACTAACGAGCTTTAAAATATTTACTAGAGGCAGGGCAACAAGAGGTTTAGCTGGAGTATCAGAGGTGGTTAACAAAGCTATTGGGCTATGATTTTGAATATCAACTCGGTTTGGTAAATAATGCAAATGCCACTCTTCTTTTTTTTTTTTGGATAGAGACAATTTTCATCGAGAAAAAAATGAAAGAATACAAGGACATACAAAAAACAAGCCCACAAAACCCCTGCTAAAGAAACGGTTTCCAACTAGGTAAGATGTTGCCTAGAGTGTAATTACAAAAAGCCATTGAAACCGAAGCCGAAAGAGAAACATGAAACCTCACCAAGGACCAAACTGCACTAGGGTCCTCTCCACACCCCTAAACACCATATTGTTTCTCACACCCCAAAGATCCCACAATAAAGCGCATGCCCTGCAAACCAAAGAAAGCGACCCTTCTCTTTGAAAGGCGGATGAATGCAAATGACACTCTTTCAAGAATGGCTCCAGTTGTAGACCTTGTAGCTATTTCTGTTCCCTCGATTATTGATGTAGCTATTTTGCAGATGTTGAACTTAAAGAAATTATAAAGGGGTTGGAGTCGAAGCTAAAGGAACATTCTCATTTCTCCATCCATCAGCGTAACTTGCTAAACAGAAACTGGTTAGTGCTTTCAAAACCCTCCTCATCGATTCCAATCATCCGTGGGAACTACACTATCTAGGTAAAGACCGATTGAGCAAGTACAACCACTATATCGCATTGAGTTATGCTTTTTCACCCGAGGAAGTGGCAGAAGTTTTTGTGAAAGAAATCATGCGACTTCATGGATTTCCCAGGTCCATAGTGTGGGATAGAGAAAAGATTTTTATTAGACATTTTTGAAATTAACCTCATCATTTTCAGTTCTCCACACAATCCTCTCACTTTTAAGAAGAAAAGCTAGCTCGGTCGATTGGTTGGAAATGTGCTTTTTGGCTACTCTGACCGACTGACATGATGGTTTGCTTGTTTGCAAAACCCACACTGACCAAAACTTAAGCTACATCGACCGTCCCACATTAGTTTGATCGGCTTGGTCTGCTGGATTGTTTTGATCACCCCTAACCTTGAGGACATGGTGACTCTTCAATTGGGAGCATTGGAGGGCCTCTAATCACTCAAACGCATGTGAGGAAGGGCCAAAGGGGTTATTCACACAATGTGGTTGGTTAGAAATGTTGTGAGTGGCGTGCTTGAGATGTGCGGACCATTGAGAAAGGTTTATGTAGAGTTTTGTGATTTCTAAAGAAGGGAGGAAAAGTTGTAGCAACTGAGTGCTTGAGGAGGAGGGACCTGGGTCTCTTGAACAACTGGGTTATCTTGTATTTTTTGCATTATCTTTTCCTTTGTCATTTCTCTATATTTTCCTAAAGCGTCTTGTGAAACTCTGTTTGAATCCTTAAATTGCAAGAGAACAATGTTTCTCTTGAGTTTTCTGGTGTTTTTGAAAAGGATTCATGTTACTTTGCACGTGATATCTTACCATCTTCCTTCTCATCTTCAAGACCAACATGCAATGTAATTCTAGAGAGAAAAGATGTTGGTGTTCTTCTAGAGGCTTCTCTTGCCTTTTCTTTTTCTTTCTATTTTGTCTTCCCTTCGTCCCTTCCTTAGAATTCCAAAGAAGGTTAAGATGTTTGTAGCAGGTTTTACATGGGAGAGTTAATACTATAAATCATGTGCTGAGACACTTTTTCTATGCTTTGTTCCTGCAATGATGCATTCTCTATAGGAGGCACAAGGAGGACCTTGATAATTTGTTTTGGGATCTCCAGTTTGCTCACCACCATTGGAGCTGCTGGTTGAAAATGTTTAGTGTCTTGTGGGTTTGGAATAGAGATTGTAGAGCTCATGTAGAAGAGGTGCTTTTGAGTTCTCCTGTTAGGAAGAACGGTAAAGTTTTGTGGCAAGCTAGTTCTTTACACTATTGTGGGCATTTAGATTGAGAGGAATGATAGAATTTTTAGAGAGGTGGAGAGATCGGGTGGGGATGTTTGAGAAGTGGTTAGGTTTAATGCTTCCTTGTGGGCATTGATCTCAAGGTCTTTTTGTGACCATGAGCTTGGTATTGTTCTTTTGGATTGGAGTCTTTTTCTATAGTTAGGTTTAAACTCTCTTTTTGTTTGGGCTTATTTTTTGTGTGCGCTTGTATATATTTTCATTTCTCTCCATGAAAGTGGTTTATATATTTTCATTTCTCTCCATGAAAGTGGTTTCTTACCAAAAGGGGGAAAACCTTTGGACTCCTTATAGTTCAATAATGAAAGTTCATTGTCAATTTTGGTTTCTTACATTTTGGTATGAACATTGAAGTTTTCTCTTTACTTCCTCTCGGTTACAGTATCCAACAATGGCATTGGCTCCTTTAATGTTGGAGGACTCTCGAAAAGTGATGGTTGATCGAAGGGGTGAAGCAGAGCAATTTACTAATGATCATATTATGGAGTGCTTTAAAAAAGGTAACATAGTTATGTCAAGATCTTAAGTAGTATGCAACTAGTCTCTCTTGGTTGGGAATGTGATTGTCTAGGCGACCAAAGTATAAATGTTATGTATAAGTGTTATCTCTATTTTTTTTAAAACGGTTGAAACGTCAAAGTGTCATGGTCCATAGAGGAGTATGGTACATGTCCATGTTGATTAACCTCACAATGTGATTTATTTATTTATTATTTTGTTTTTTTTTAAAAAACAAGAAACAAATATTTTCATTGAAGTAATTATTGCTTCTTCCTGGTGCTCTCTTTCCAAGTCTTTTGCAGATTTTTCCATTCAAGATTTATGCTTAAATTGAAATGTCTTTGTTTTTCGAGCTTAATTCTTATATTGTGATGTTATTGTACTTCTTATGCTTATTTTTACTTTATTTTTGTTTCTTAATATTTTGAGCATCAATTTCTTTTCATTTTTAATGAAAAGTTTTGTTTCCTTTTCAAAAAAAGAGATTAATGCTCTAATGATACAAATTCTACAAAGGAATGAACAAATAAAAAATAAAGGCCATTACAAAGGAAAAATAAAGGCATCTCAATTTAAACAAATGTCATATAAAGAAAAATCAGCAAAAAACTTGGAAAAAGAACACATTTTTTTTGGAAAAGGAAATTAAACTTTTCATTAAGAAAATGAAAAGAGACTGATACTCGAAGATACAATAACCCTCAAGAGGGGAGAATAATTAAGTAAACCAAAAATAGATAATGTTACTTAAACAAATTAAAAAAATCTTTAGGAATCCCTTTAATCGTGCAGACTCAAACCGATTAAACCAAGGGAGAAACTTGTCTTTAATAATTGATTCCTTTCCATCCATAGTTATGATAAAAGAGTTTTGACTGCGTTTAACCAAAGTAACCTTGGTTTTGTGGGCAAAAAAGAACCAACAACTAGCTGAAGAACATTATCCTTTAACACATTTAAGAAACCCAATATGTATTGAAGAGAGAAAAAAGCTTGAAACAGTTCTTCAACAAATAGGAGCACCCAAACAAGATATGGAAACAATAATCCCCATTCTCTTGACAAAGAGGACAAATCGATGGCAATAAATAGAAAAAGGCAACTTGCATTGAAGAACTTTGGATCTCTTAAGACTGCCATTAAGAATAATCCAAAGCATATTCTTTGGACTATCAAACTTCCAGATGGCCTGAAACAGATTCTGTTGCAATGGAGATGCACAAGCAAATTTCCTTGATAAAGATTTTCGAAAAAGTACCGGAAGAGTCTAATGGCCATGATCACGAATCTTCAATAAAACCAACCTTTATAGTATCCAGAAGACCCGAAAGATCTTGCAGAGCAATGATTTCATCATCTTTCAAAAACCTTAAAAAAAAACTAAAGAGGAGAGACCATGATAGTAGATGAGAATCTCATAGATCCAAAATCGAGCCACATTGAGAGGTAGAGATAGCAAAAACCTCAGAAAAACGAAGTTTCAAAGAGGTATCCCCAAGCCATAGGAACCTCAAAAAAAGAATTTGTTTACCATTACCTAATCTAAAAGAAGCATAAGAATCAAATTGCATATTTCTTCACAAACTCTTGATGGTTTAGATTTTTCTTCACGACCTTACTTGAACATAATCTGTTCATAGGTTGTACAACTGTGTCCTTGAGTTCTAAAGTTTGGTTTTTTCTTTAGTTTTAATAAAGGTGGAAAAGTATATCTATTGTTTTATTCCAGCATCTATCGTTATAAAATATTTCTTTCTTGGCGAATTCGGTGCTTCTAGTTTGGAATTCGAAGAGTTTACTTTGTTTGATTGGTGTGATTGTTGAGAGTCTTCTCGGATTAATTGTTTTGTGTCTGGTGGGAGTTGAATTTAGTATTGAAGTTTCATTGGAAAGATCTCTCATTTTGTAGGTTCCATGCATGAAGTGTTGTTGGTTGTTTCAAACTACTTAATGTGTTAATTATTTGGAGTTGAAGCAACTAATTCTATTTTATTGGAATTGGCTGCGGTGGTTACGAGGTCTTTATTGATGAGCCTTGCATAACTTTTTGGTGGATTATTTGAGGCTCACCTTTTGAATTGCTCTTGCATCCAACCACCTTTTGATTATTCTTCTATAAAGCCAAGGAGCAAACTGTAATTTTCATCCTACTCACTGATATGACCAGTTTTAGAGATTCTGCATTGATGGTTTTCTTTCTAGAGGTTGTTTTGATGAGCACCATGCAAGTCTGTTTGTTTTGGCCTCATTTTAAAGCTTCATTCACAATCAAAGCTCTAAAACCTTTGATTGAAAGTTTTACCCTTTGTTGGAAGTCTTTCTGGTTGGAAGGATCTTTGTGTCTCATGAAGTTTTGAAGCGGTGTTAAAGTCTCAGATGATTTTTGAAATCCTGGTCTCTCTTTGCTAATTTGCATTGTCCTTGTTGCTCTTATATTTTCCTATGTATCTTTTGCTTTTTCAAGGCATTCTTCCCATGTATCTTCTTTTTTATGTAGCTTGTATCCCATGGGCATTAGCCTCTTTTCATTTTTCCAATGAAAAGTTTCGTATCTTGTTCAAATAAAGAATCAAATCGCTGCCAATGCTTCGAAATGCTAATCCAAGGGCTTTA